>CM070521.1:17151829-18630283 GCA_036346375.1 Guadua angustifolia | reverse complement strand
CATTACTTCACTTGTTAGAATGTAGAGGTTGCAGCTAGTTGACCTGGACTTTTGGAGCCGATACAGTATGCCGCGTAGGAAAAACAAAAAAGATAAGGAACACATCATGTGAGATTTGGGAAGCTCTATCTTAATATGATTTAGCGCTACGGTTGCTCCCTAAGCACGGCACGCGGAGGTTTGGTTGTTCCGTAAGCACAAGAAGAAATTTCAACTCAAACTCGAGATAATTGAACTCGGATCCTTGAAAAAATCATTTCAAAAAAATACTTGAAGAGCTTTCAAATACAAAACCAGAAAAAAAACTACAAACAAAAAATATGGTATGGAAGGTCCGACTAGAGATCACATGCATAGCGTGTAGAAGATCCCAACTAGAGCACATGCAAGTGCAGCTGCAGTCTGTAGGATTTCAAAAAAGTGTAGATCCCACCTGAGGTCTTGGGAAAAAGTGTAGCTGCAGCGTGACGCCACACGATGGGTGTCACGCTGAGATGATATTAGTAAAAACAAAACGAACACTCATACGTCACGTGATATATATCTAATACGTTGGCACCAAATGATCTGTGAGGGTGATCGTAAATTAGCAAAACCAGTGTGATTTTGCCTTTTGAACAACCCTCCCCTGCTCGGACGCGGATCTGGTGTAGTCGCTACAGCGACCGTAGTAGTAGGCCTGATCCATAACGTCAAAAAAGCAATCGAATGCCCACATCATGGCACACTCACATTGGCACTTCGGATGCAATAGGACTTGCTTCGGCAGAGGTCAGACCGCATGGTTGCGCCTGGGGCAAACTGGTTGGCGGTGGCGAATGGACTAACAAAGAGAAACTGGATGGTCGACATGGACTTGCTGTTGAGTGTGGATACCGTGACAGCCCGACCGTGCCACTGCTCGGCGCTCGCTCTAAGAGACATGGGCGGAAGGTCCAGCTCGACCATGCATGTTGCTGCTCGGCGCCGCTAAGAGGCTGGACATGGCCGTTGGGAAGGAGATCACCGCGGTGGTGCAGGGGAGGAGGGACACGGGAGCATCGTACACATGCGGGCTAGCCACACTGCTCACCACTGCATGCAGCTTGTCACTGTAGTAACTCACTGCCGGCGACGAACATGATGAGGAGGGCAGCTTGAACCCAAGGCCTGCTAGTATGTTGTGGTGGCCAAACGCCCGCCCCCATGCCGAGATGTGAGTCCATGTGTAGCGGTGGACGGATCAGCTGCGGTGAAGCCTACGGCCACAGCAGCATCAGCTACTCCCGGCAAGACCTAGAAGTGTCCCATGGTCTGCAGGCCGAGAAGCCTGTGCACATTGCCGCCGCCGTGGCCCAGCAGCACACCTGGCGATGTTCAGGAGCACCATGAGCTAGATGGTGTAGGCCTGCAGCGTGGAGGAAGAAGACAACCTTGCTAGTCCATTCGCTGCCGGCGACTCGTTCGCCCCGCCGACGCAAATCGAGAAGCCCTAGCCTCTCAAGTACCAAGGTTACCCAGTGTTTGATATTGAAGTACCAGAATGATTTAGTTTTACTTGAGCTATTCCTTTTCTCAGACTTGCTTTCTGTTCTGTTCCTTCAGCATGATTTCAAAAGAAGTAATAGTCCTGAATACAAGGTTCAAAATCTTACCGGTTTCTCATGAGATCTCACCGAGATTTCGCTTACCGGATGTGTACGAAATTTGAAATGCTAACCAGAGTGAAAAAATTCAAAAAAATTGAATTGCTACACTGATCTCGGTATATCTCGGTGAGATCTCGCTATAAATTGTCGAGATCTCGGGATTTTAGACCAGTTTTTGACTTTTTTTACCGGATTTGGTCCAATGACCCTTAAAAAAGTCATCTCCTATGAAAATTTGTTGAAAAACCGAATTATTGTGATATTTTTTAAAAATTGCAGAAACACATTTGGATTTTTATAAAATTGTACATGCTTTATAATGATGTGAAAAATTTATGGTACTATCCTAAGAAGTGTAGGATCATATAGAAAAATTTTAAAATAATTTAACTTCATTTGTTGTCTTTAAAAAACCAAAAACCGAATGAGCATAATTGGGACAGTAAACTTGTCAGAATTTTATAAATTTTCTCGAGTATGATCATAATCCAAAATTTTTATGAGAGATTAATAATTGCCTCAATACCATTCTCAAATATTTAAAAAAAATTCAAAATTTTTGTTTGCTCAATAAAATCTATGTATACATTGAACTTCATTTGTTATATTTCATAAATCAAAAACAAAAAGAACATAAATGGTACAGTGCACTTGTAAGAATTTTATAAATTCACTGGAGTGTGATCATAATTCAAAATTTTTATAATATCTTAATAATTTCCTTATAACCCTTATGCAAAATTTTTAAAAAATTTAACCTTTTTATTATTAAAGCAAATCTATATATTGATCATCAGGCTTTTATCAGGACGTAGTACTGTCAGAATTTTTAGAACTTTTTAAAACTAGATCATCATATAAAAATTTTATATAAATATTAACGATACATCAGGAACATCCACAAAAATTTTCAAAATTTTCTAATGTGTATTGTACCATTTTTTATTTAGTTGAAATTTGCTAGTATGGCTTTTATCAGGACAGTAGCATTGTCCGAATTTTTAAAAATTCATGATACTTAATCATCGTATGAAAATTTTATAGGAATATTATTGATGTATAATAACCATTCAAAAAAAATTTAAATTTTCTAACGTGGTTTGTTTCATTTTTCATTCGGTTCAAATTTGCCGGTCAGCGTTTTATTAGGACAGTGCAAAGTTTAAATTTTTAAAAATTCCTCGGATTTGGTAATTATCTGAAATTTTTATGGGAATATAATTGATGTTTCAGGAACCTTAAAAAATTTCAAAATATTTTGACACTGTTTCGACCAGATTTCAACTCATCCAATATTGCTGAGATGTCGGCAAATCTCAATGACTCGGCAAAAGATCTCAGTCCTATTGGTGGGAAAAAAACAGGAATTCAAATTCTATTTTTACATTTCGTTCGGAATTTGTCCTCTTCACAAATAGGACACGCTTTGGTTCCTTTCGTACTGTAACCTGCCAAATTACCAAGGGCCGGGAAATCATTTATGGTGCAAAATACCATAGCCCGTAGGGTGAAATGCTCTCTTTTGTACGCATCCCACACGACGACCCCTTCATTCCACAATTTTATCAAATCCTCGATCAATGGTGCAAGGTACACATCAATATCATTTCCCGGCTGTTTGGGTCCCGAGATTAGTAATGACATCATGATATACTTCCGCTTCATGCACGTACCAAGGAGGGAGGTTGTAGATACACAATGAATCGGCAGTGTCTTTGTGGCGACGCTCATGTTACCAAACGGATTCATTCCGTCGGTACTCAACCCAAATCTTATGTTCCTCATTTCGCACCAAACTCCTCATGTTTCCAATCGATGTTTCTCCATTGAGCCGAATCGCCAGGTGTCTCACTTGCCATCTTCCTTTCGAGACTCGTAATGCCAACGCAACAATTTTGCCTCTCTCGGATTTGCAAACAACCGCTCCAGACGGGAATGATGGGCAAGTACCACAATACCTTGGCGGTGCACCTTTAGTGATGACCTCTTCACCGTCGTTGTTCCGCTCTTACGCTTCTTGTCGTTACGCTTCTCCTTTTGTTTGTACCGGGCACACCGCAAACTGGACAAACGTGCCTCGATGTGCGTTACGGTACAAGATGCAATCATTCGGACATGCATGTATCCTTTCTATTTCCATTCCCATGGGACATAGTAGCTTCTTCGCTTCATAAATGCTTGTTGGCAGCTCGTTTCCCTCAAGCAGATCCGATAGAAGAACTAGTAGTGCATTGAAACTTGTATCCGTCCAACGGTGTTTTGCCTTGATTCGAACAATGCAAGGACCGAACCCAACTGGTGTATTCCGCTTTGCAACTTTGTGAACAGCGGTTTGGCATAAATCTTCTATCAACCTTTTAAACTTTTCAAACTCTCTTTCCGTAATTACCTCCACATCCCGCAACATTTGCTCCAAATTATCCTCCTCAAACATATCAGTCGCAACTCGTCATCCGGTTCCACCGTATCTTCGTTGCATATAGGAGGGTACTACCGCCTCCCGTGATGGATCCAACATGTGTAATTCCTCACGAAGCCACGTCGAATCGGTGGTCCTCAATTTGAGAGGAGTTGTTAAATCTCCTCGATTGGTGCAATCAATGCAAGGACAATATATGAAGTTTACACCTCCTCACCATGTCGTCTTCTCGCAATTTTTTAAACTCCTTAACACCCTCTGAAATTCAGCACTCACACGGCTTTTCCGATACATCCATTCCTCACGGTCCATCTGCAATTAAATTTCGCACAATAAATTAAGGAAAAATCGAGCGACAACTAGCTATAGCTATTTTAAATATTGAGACATCATTTCAATTAATATTACCTTTGCAAAATAGTGGACAGGTTCCAAGATATATAAATGTACTCACGATCGATACCTAGCTTCTTCCCCGGTTTAAAGCTTCCAATTCCCTACATAAGAGACATAAATTTTAACATCAACAATGATATCAAATAATCTAATTATATAGCTAGTGCAAGAGCTTGCAAATCTTTCTACTACAACGAAACAAATCAAGGGTACCAACGATGACTCCTAATCTCTAAATAGGTTAGGTCCTAATCCCATTCGAGGATATATGGTTGAACAAGTTCTAAGCCGTTGTACAACTCTAGAAAATTTGGCTGAGATCTCTCGCCGTTCTCCGGATACACGCCTCGACAACAGTCAAGAGGGTGTGTATCCGAAGAACACCGAGAGAGACGCTACCGAAATCTACTCTGAAGTTGTACAACACAGCTCAGGAACTTGCTCGAACCATATATCCTCGAATTGTCCAAAAAACGTGGACAATTCGAGACTGCTCGCTTATAAATATGCCCTTTCGTTCAGCATATTTATAAATAAGCACCCTCGAACGGGAGACGTAGGTTACGCCACCTAAACTCTAATAACAGTTATCACATGATAGCAATAATAATTCCATATATATAAACAGGAGATCGCACTACAAAAATTAAATAGATATGCGCTTATCAAATAAAGAGTGTGAAATCTGAAAGCACGTACACAATTCCAAAGGCAACCTAAACTTTATTGACGACATATCGAAATTACGAGCAAAATTGAAGGGTTTAAAGAATTCTGCTCACATTTTGAAGAAAACCGCAATAGAGGGCAAAAGAGGGAATCTCCTCAAGATAGGGTTTCAATTTTGCCCTCTTAATACCCACCCATGAGGACTTCAAATTTTCTCACCCAACTATTGCTTCCAACCACACAATATGAGCTATTTTCTCGGTGGCGGCGGAGAAATCTCCTCCGAGCAAAAACAGAGAAGAGTTCAAGGCGAGTGGTATATATAACCTAGCGAGGCACATCGAATCGGTTCTTTTCAAAAGCGATCTCGATGTGCACGCCATCAATAAATAAGCACGAGCACATCGAATCGGTTCTTTTCAACAAGTGATAGTGATGTGCACGGTCATCACTATCGCTTCTATAAAAAGAATGATAGTGATAACCATGTGCACATCGTAATCGGTTCTCTATTAACAAGTGATAGTGATGTAGATCGTCATCGAATCGGTTCTTTTCATAGAAGTGATAGTGATGTGCACGTGATCATCACTATCACTTCTATGAAAAGAACCGATTCTGATGACCGTGCACATCACTATCACTTTTTAGTAGAGAACCGATTCTGATGTTCCAGTGCTACATCACAATCACTTATAATCTCAGAACCGATAGTGATTATTACTAACACCCTTCCGAAGTTACTTATCACAATCGTTTTTTCCGAAAAACTTAAGAACCGACACAGATAAAGTGATAGTGATGTGTCATTCTGTAGTAGTGGCATCGATTCGCGGATTCGCTTTTCTTAGGCGACACAACTCATTTTTTAGATGCACTTTATGGACTTGATGATCGTGTGCCTATTGGCTAGCTCGCGAATCTGTCATCGTAGAGTCGAACATCTAAAAATTGTTTGTCTGGCCTTGAGAAGATGGCCGTTGCTATTGGCTAAGATTAAGTGGTATGGCGGCACTAGCTCGGAATGCGGTGGTTGCAACATGGGATCTCGGTGATTTGACTTGTGGAGAAATCCTAGGTCGACCTTAGTTGGTTGTGCTCGCAATGGTCTTGTTGAAGGCATTGTTTTGTAGTCGAGGATTTACTCTCGAGGTGAAAACCTTTGGTCCGCCATCCTTGGTTGGATCATGGCAATGGCGGTGCGTAGCGTGTCGAGTCCTTCTTGGAGGCGTTGTCATTGGAGAGTTTTTATCGCGGTCCAAGTGTTGTTTTGATGGTGGATAGCCTTGAAGACAGATTGCGTGATGTAGTTTGCATGACGGTTCCTTTGTCTTTTCTGGTGTGTGTGTGTGTGTGTTTATCGTGTACACCCTAACGTGTAGTGGTTGAGTCTTCTTAGTATAATTGTATCACCTTGATGTAATTTACTAAGATTAATAAAAGCTTCCTTTATCGAAAAAAAAGTTCCATTTTCCGTTCATTATTTCTCTTGCTGGGTCCATACCCATCCATAGACACTAGTGAATTGACACTTGGAATTTCAAGATATATTCGTGTGCATTGCCGCCATTTTTTATTATTATGTTTGAGCCAAAAAGGCCCGAATGGTTTCCGATTTCATTTAGTGAAATCAGATACTACATAAGGTTCAACAACACAAATTAAAAGGCTTCAAACTGGCACTGGAATAAATAACAACAAATTACTACTCGTGACAGCTGACAACATGATCATTATTTGTTTTTGCGAGATGATATAGTGGGACACTTTTGGGGAATTTTCATGGCCTCGAAGGATGAGACTTTTTCTCACTTCAGGAGATTTGTTAGTAGGTTGTCTATTGAGCTCCCAGGTGCATTACGAGCAATACGCAGTGATAATGGCACAGAGTTCACGAACTCCTACTTTGAGAGATTCTGTGTGGAGTCTGGGGTAGAGCATCAGTTCTCCTCTCCATACGCCCCTCAGTAAAATGGCGTAGTGAAAAGGAAGAATAGAACCCTAGTTGATATGGCTAGGATGATGCTAGACGAGTACAATACTCTTAGGAAGTTTTGGGCTGAGGCTATAGCTACTGCTTGTCATGTTTCCAATCGCGTTTTCTTGAGAGAACATTTGCATCGCACTTTTTATGAGTTGAGGTATGGGCAAAAGCCTAGTGTTTCTCATTTTCGCGTTTTTGGTTGCAAGTGTTTTATCTTGAAGTCTGGTAATCTAGATAAATTTGAGTCTCGTTCTTCCAATGGTATCTTCATGAGGACATCATTCCTTCGGATACGTACAATACAACTCCTGAAGATATGCAAGGACGATTACAAGAGCACGTGCACGACAATTAAACCACTAGGTGAACTCGTTCCTCGCTGCTCATGATTTCTTGGATGGGTTGCTACTAAATTCTTGTGATATCTTGTTGCTTAGGAATATGGGAGAAGCATCACAAGCTTACCTGGACGTCATCCCTCGAAGTCCAAGTCTAGTTGGAATCAAAGTCGAGCTCAAGACAGACTTCAATTTCGGTTCGGAGCCTCAGGACAGTACATCAATAAAACGACCATATCTGGGTCACACGAAGTCCGATTGAGGTATTCTTGGACTCTACAGAGAAGCCCACGATGAGAGATTTCCAATGGAAGTGGTTTCACATTCAAACTCCTTCTAGATCAATAAGAATCGTCAAAACAATATGACATATAAAATCTGCCAGGTGCTGCGACACCTCCACTTTGGCCCAAACGCCTTGTACGACCTAGGGTTGCACGGACCCCCCCTTGGCCTGTGTATTTGGAGTAGGGCTGCGCCCCAAACCCTAGCCACCACCCCTCTCATGTATTAAAACCTCGTAGCCGTCATTGTTATGTTTTGGGGGTTTTGCTTAGATTATTCTGCCATTGCAGTTTCGCTGTTCTTCGGTTTGTGGAACCACAACTTCGTGTGCTTAATACAATCCGCAATTGAGATTGCTTCTTTTTCGTTCTTGCTCGTGTTCTCGATTTGCTTACAGGAACTAGCCATCTGGGCGAGGTCAACCACGTCTTGGCATAGTTGATAACCAATGGAGCAGTGGTGTTGCGATTGCAGGTTTCATTCGATTCTGATCAGAAGTCCGGATCGCTTACGTCGAGTCCTCCACCAATCGAATTATCGTCTACCTTGCGGAAGATTGGGCCCCGTGTTGCATCAAGTGGTATCAAAGCCTTAGTTGCTCGATAGGTATTTTCTGTATCCCCACTTTGTTTTGCCATCGTCCTAGAGTCCAGGAAAATTGACTCACAAAAAGTTCATCATCAATTCCGCTGTCCTACAACCCTTTGTGCCTTGCAATTTTTATTTTAGTTTCACTTTGTTGAATTTGTGTCCATCGTCAATGTCTTGTTGCTGGTTTGAGGTCGTAATCCTAGTTTCTAGTTGTCCCTTTCCGTTGCCCTAGTTCTTGTTTTGCATCAATTATCATCCCATCGCTGCCAACCCTAGAACCGAACTGAATTCTTCTCGGTTGGGCCTTGCCGCCGTCTGCATTATATAGCCCATTCCGCAAACCCTAGATAGGTTGCGAGCCGCCTTGTGTCAATTGCCCTACACCGCTGGCCACCGTTTTTCACCCGCAAACCTATTCCTATTCTAGCCCTAACCGGAAAAAAGAAGTGAAGTCGCGAGCAATTCCAGATTGTGCAGTGTTCAGTAAAACTAGCATAACTTTTGCATACAAACTCCGATTTGGGCGTACTTTTTTTGTTTCGAAGAAGATGATGACACGTATCTAAAAATTCCACACATCTTTAGACCTGTGCAATTTTTGACCCTCAAAATTGGCCTCTAAGACCGAGTTCTGGAGCTTGGAAGTTTCCTACATCATTTTTGCTGATTTTTAGGCCATCTGTTTAACTGTCTCCCACGTCCCAAAATGTGAGATTTTTTATTTATCTTTGAGTTAAAAGAAAGGAAAACAAATGGCAAGTGCAAAAAAAAAGAGAAGAGCCGCACTGAAAAAAAATCAGAAGAGAAGAAAAGAAACAAAAAGAGGGAAAGAGAAGCAGAAAATCAGAATTGCTTGCATCCTTTGAGTCCTTTGTGCTTTGATATATCCCTTGGTACGTTTAGGGTTGCAATCGGATTGGATAAATTTTGACCGTTCGACCGACCGGATGTGTTCGGATCAGATTCGGATAATTTTTTCAGATATTTTTCGGATTCGGATACTATTTTTCGGATTTGGATTTGGTATATTACTATCCATCGGATTGGTATATTTCAAAACTTTTTTTGGATTTATCCGGTTAAAAGGTTTCGGATATCTGATTGTTGCAAACTAAACTGGCCCCACCACACTCGCGTACGCAGTTCCCGTCGCGCTTTTTAGCTGCAGCTCTAACTTATCGAGCTTAGCACGAGTCGTAGAGAAAATTCAAACGGCCTGTGCGCCGTCGGGTCGCGTGCGCCTCGTAGCACCTCATCAGGTCGCGTGTGCGGTGCACCTTGCTGTGCTTCATTGGGTCTCGTGCATGCGTGCATGCCAGTAGCGTAGGACAAACTCGCGCGAACACTAGCCAGTGGCCACTCATTGACTCATGCAAGCATGCATGACCCGTGAGTAGTTTTGAGAGCGTCATACTCCCAGTTTGATTCGAAGAACAGGCGAACAGCCGATGTTAATTACAAGTAATTCTTAAAGGAGAATTAATTTTTCCTCTTTTTGGTGTTCTTGGATCGGCAAGACGAATTGACTAGCTAGTTCGTTTGTTGCAGGTGAGGAGTGCTTTGGGCTGATTTCTTGCACATCAAAGTTCGCAGTTTGTCTAAGACTACGTGACCACTGACCGTTTAAATTGAATATACTTTTGTAACTTTGTTGAGCTACATGATAAAATGGTTTATTAGACTGCGATAATATTGTTACATGTTAAACTCATACGGTTGGTTAATCGGTGCTATATGTGTACGCTTTATGTAGCATTTGTTTTCGTGCATTATCTGACAAAAATTATCTGGTACCGTATCGATTCCGATCTATATTCGATTCAAATTCGTGACCGATATTATCCGTACCATATTTGTATCCAGCACTATCCAAATCCGATTCCGAATCTGACAAAAAATATGGTTTAGGATACGGAAAGAGCGATATCCGACCGAATCCGAGCCGATTGCACCCCTAGCTAGGTTGAACTAGTTTCAGGAGCACGCTTAGGCCAGCAACTGTGACAAGTACATTGGATATTTATTCAGCTTTGCTATCCGATTTCGATTATTGCTAACCTTTGCTACTATATTTGCTTACCGAGCTCTACAAACTTCTGATCAGTACAGGCTCAACCTTGCTATCGCTCCACTCACACTCGTTTGGTATCACGAACTAGCCACCGGTTGTACTCCCTACAGCTTTGGTAAGAACCTTGCAAGAGCGTAGTAAGATACTTGAGAGAGAGTCCACCTGCTAGAATCCAGTAGTTAATAGGGGTAATAATTTTGTGTTATCTTCTGTTTTATTACTAACAATGACAGGATCTCATACAAGAGCTAGAGCTGCGGGAGATGACGATGACTTCTGTAAGCTCTTTGAAGATCTTAGGGAGGATCTCGTGAAGAGGGACAAGGAACACAATGAAGCCCTTGCCAAAGCAAACAGAGATGCCGCCAAGAACATCCACGAGATTAAGGATGACGTCGCAAAGGTCCAGCAAGACAATCAAGAGAACTTTGAGAGACTAGATCGTCAAATCTCAGACCTTGCTGGCAGAGTTGAGATTGTGGAGAACCAGCTTCCTCCCAAAGGACCATGTAGGATCGAAAGATACTAATGTAGCAATCAGAGGGGGGGTGAATGATTGTGCGGAAGCTAAAAACAAATTTTTGATAATTTTTGAAACACCCCAATTGAAACTCAAATTGCTTAGAAACCAGTTCACACAGCCGGGAGACCAGTTTATGCAGTTGGGAGACCAGTAGACCAGTCTAGGTGACCAGTAGACCACTTGGGTGACCAATTTGGGCACTTGGGCGACCAGTAGAGCACGTGGGCGACTAGTTTGGGCGACTAGGCGAGCAGTCGGACGACCAGGCGAGTAGATTGGCGACTAGTTCACAAAAATAGAAATTCGAGATCCAACCGTTGGATTGACATCAAATTTTAACTGTAGAAACTAGATTCAATTTCAAAGCTAACAAAAGAAGAATCAAGTCAATCGGATCTATGGATCTAAAGTTATATAATTTGCAAGATGACTAAAATAAATAACAATCTAACAGCAACAGACCAATACTCAAACTGGATTAACCAAATATCCCAACGTTAGATTAATATCAAATTTTTACTGTAGAAACTAGACTTAATTCCAAAGCTAACTCAAATGGAATCAACTCGATCGGACCTACAGATCGTGAGATATTACCTTCGCAAGATGATACCTTTGCAAGAAACCGAACTCCGTGATGAACTTCATAACTGCTGCGACGGGCAAAACTTCAAGCGATCGACAACTATGCCGAAGCCAAGAGCTTGTAAGAAAGATCTTTTTTTTGATCTGGTTACAGTACTCAAACAAAAGAGTACAACCCTAAAACCTGGCTCTCTGAATAAACAGGAGACACCTCCCCCTATTTATACAGAGCAAACATAACGAGATTGAATACAACTCCACTTCCAACATGGAAAGAGTTCGTATACATCTCAACCTGGCCCAACATGGCCAAAAATAACTCTTGCACGCATGTACAGGCCACATGCTGTAATTATGTCACTAACCAGCCTCCATGTGCATGTTCTCTAACCCGAACGTCCAGCATGACATCCTTGACCACCAAGACCTCGATTCCTACCTGAACCTAGTCCCGAACCTCAGTTCCTCCATGAACCTAGTTCCGGTCCCGTCATCGACTACGTTCGCCCTCGAGCAACACCTGCACATGAATAAACAAGAAACAATTCCGAACACAAGTCCACGACTTGACTCAAGGTCAATCCATGCAACCACTCACACGAGCGTATTGCATCAAGCAAAACCATCATCATGCTATCACCAGCATATCAAACAAATATGAGCACAAATCCATGACTTGACTCAAAGTCAATCCATGTAACCACTCACACGAGCGCGTTGCATCATGCAAAACCAATATCATGCTATCACAGCATATCAATTTAGCATCTCAAACAGCATATGCACAAGCACCACACATGCTATAATCACAACCACTTTGCAATGCCAATTTCGTTCCTCAGTCAATTTTTCAGCACATGGTTTCACAGACCAGGGGATGAAGAAGTGGATGATGTAGCTGAAGAGTCTGATGCAGGCCACGATCGAAATGGGGCACCACACAATGACGCCGCTATGCATCGAGTTGCCCAAGACATACGACTACAGGAACGTCGGCACCGCAATCGACAAGGTATGGGAGGTATTCATGAAAATAATGTTAACTTTAACAATCGCAATGATGATCCTTTTGCCAAGGTTAAGTTTACCATACCATCCTTTTCTGGTTCATATGATGCTGAAATTTATCTAGATTGGGAAATGACCGTTGAACAGAAATTTAACTCCCATCTAGTTCCTGAAATTCATAGAGTAAGACAAGCCACTAGTGAATTCAAAGATTTTGCAATAATTTGGTGGAATGAACTAGTAAAAGCTTCCATACAACCTGATACTTGGGATATGTTGAAACGGCACATGCGAGCTAGATTTGTTCCTCTTTCATTTAAACATGACTTGCGTAAAAAATTGCAGCATCTAGATCAAGGTAGCAAGTCGGTAGAGGAGTACTACCAAGAGCTTCAAATAGGCATGTTACGTTGTGAGGTAGAAGAGGATGAGGAGGATAAAATGGCTCATTTCTATGAAGGGTTAAGGCGTGAAATCCAGGATATTGTTGATTACAAAGACTATAACTCTATCAATAGATTGTTCCGGTTTGCTGTTTTGGCAGAAAAAGAATTACAGGGATGACAATAGTGACCAAGGAGCAACTTGGGTGGCAACTTCACTCCAAGACAGTCACAAATGCCAACCAAATCAGCACCACCTCCTGCTCTTCGATCTGTTGCCCCCTCGATGAGTAGGGCGCGTTCAGTAACACCATCACCTTCGTCACGTGCACCTGAGGTGAGTAAATCTTCTAATGTGCAGGCACCCGCGAAGACGTCATCCTCTGTTGCCTCCACTAGACGTACGACAAGTATAGTATGCCACCGTTGTAAGGGAATAGGACATGTTATGAAGGACTGTCCAAGTCAACGAGCTTACATTGCGACAGATGACGGTGGGTACATTAGTGTGTCTGATGTAGAAGATGAACTTGTTTTGCAACTTACCTTGCAGGTGATAATGTTGAGAATGAAACAGATATTGATGATGAGGAGACCTTCGGCAAAGATGATACGGAGAACTACAGGAGCATAATTGTGCAGCGAGTGTTGAGCACTCGAATGCAGCCAGCTGATAAGATCCAACGCCATATTTTGTTCCAACTTTTCTTCATTGTCAACAATCATCGTGTCCATGTCATTATCGACAGCGGAAGTTGCAACAACTTGGTAAGTTCAGATTTGGACAAGAAGCTTAGCTTGGCCACACGACCACGTCAGCACCCATATCATATTCAATGGTTCAATGATAGTGGTAAGGTGAAGGTAACACAAACTGCAAAAGTTAATTTTTTCATTGGTACATACAATGCTTGTGTTGAATTTGATGTCGTACCTATGCAAGCCTGCTCACTTTTGTTAGGTCGATCATGGGAATTTGATACAGACGCCACTCATCATGGTCGAACTAATAAATACACGTTCATGCACAAAGGAAAGAAGATCACTTTACTTCCTATGACACCTGCTGAAATTTTGCAATGTGATAAGGAAAGAGCCGAAAATGAGAAGAAACAAAGTGTGTTAGAATCTAAAAATCAGCAAGTAGCTAAAACTATTTTTCCACCTAGAAAAGATAAGGGAGTGTCAACTTCTAGGTCAGAGGGAATTAAGTTGAAGGGTGTTGTTATGCTTGCTACAAAATCGATCTTCTTTGAAGTTATCGACAATGAGTCGCCGGGGCTATGCTTTGATATGCAAAGATGCTTTAGTTTCACTTGAAGATATATCTAGCTCTTTATCTCTTTCTGTTCTTAACCTTTTGCAGGAGTATATGGATGTATTTCCAGCTGAGATACCCCCAGGATTACCACCTATTCAAGGGATTGAGCATCAAATTGATTTGATCCTAGGTGCAACCTTACCAAACCGTGTTGCATATAGGACCAATCCGGAGGAGACTAAGGAAATTGAGCGACAAGTCCAAGACCTCTTGGACCGTGGGTACGTGCGACAAAGCCTTAGTCCTTGTGTTGTTCCTATTCTTTTGGTTCCTAAGAAAGATGGTAGTTGGCGAATGTGTGTGGATTGTAGAGCCATTAACAATATCACCATAAGTTATCGTCATCCTATTCCTAGGTTAGACAACATGCTTGATGAGTTAAGTGGTTCTAAGATTTTTTCTAAAGTTGACTTGTGAAGTGGATACCACCAAATTAGGATGAAATTGGGAGATAAATGGAAAACTGCTTTTAAAACTAAGTTTGGTTTATATGAGTGGTTAGTTATACCTTTTGGATTGACTAATACACCCAGTACTTTCATGCGCTTAATGAACGAGGTTTTACGTCCATTCATTGGGAAATTTGTGGTGGTTTACTTTGATGATATCTTGATTTACAGCAAGTCACTTTCTGAGCATCTTGAACATTTACATGTTGTTTTTAATGCTTTGAGAGATGCACATTTGTTTGGTAACCTCGAGAAGTGCACCTTTTGCACTGATCGAGTCTCGTTTCTTGGCTATGTTGTGACTCCACAGGGAATTGAGGTAGATGAAGCCAAGATTGAAGCCATACGGAGTTGGCCGACTCCTAAAACGGTCTCCCAGGTATGGAGCTTCCATGGGCTTGCCGGTTTCTATCGGTATTTTGTGCGGGATTTCAGCACCATTGCCGCCCCATTGAACGAGTTTACAAAGAAAGGAGTAGCTTTCAAATGAGGACCTGCACAAGAAAAAGCATTTAAGTTGTTGAAAGAAAACCTCACCCATGCTCCATTGCTCCAACTCCCGGATTTCGGTAAGACTTTTGAGCTAGAATGTGATGCTAGCGGGATTGGAATTGGAGGTGTGCTAATTCAACAAGGTAAACCAGTTGCTTATTTCAGTGAAAAATTAAGTGGGCCAAGTCTGAATTATTTTACCTATGATAAAGAATTGTATGCTTTAATTAGTGTGCTTGAAACTTGGCAACATTATCTATAGCCCAAAGAATTTGTTATATATTCTGATCATGAATCACTGAAACATATTAGAAGTCAAGCTAAATTAAATAAATGACATGCTAAATGGGTAGAATATATTGAGTCATTTCCATACGTCATAAAACATAAGAAAGGAAAGGACAATGTGATTGCTAATGCGCTTTCTAGGCGATATACCATGTTATCTCAACTTGATCATAAGATTTTTGGTTTAGAGACCATTAGGGACTTATATGCTACTGATTTGGACTTTAAAGACGTGTATGAACATTGTAAAGAAGGGAAAACATGGAATAAATACATGCTGAATGATGGTTTGCTCTATCGTGCTAACAAGTTATGCATTCCAGTTAACTCTGTTCGTCTTTTGTTGTTACAGGAGACGCATGGAGGAGGTTTGATTGCACATTTTGAAGCAAAGAAGACTGAAGATGTGTTGGCCGCTCACTTCTTTTGGCCAAAGATGAGACGCGACGTCGAGCGCTATGTGTCACGCTGTACTACTTGCAATAAAGCTAAGTCCCGCTTAAATCCACATGTTCTTTACATGCCTCTTCCTATTCCTAGTATACCTTGGGAGGATATTTCTATGGATTTTGTTTTAGGATTGCCTAGGACAAAGAGGGGGAGGGATAGCATATTTGTAGTTGTGGATCATTTTTCTAAAATGGCACATTTTATACCTTGTCATAAGAGCGATGATGCTACAAACATAGCTGATTTGTTTTTCAGGGAAATCGTTCGCCTACATGGAGTGCTTAATACTATTGTCTCGGATCATGATGCAAAGTTTTTGAGTCACTTTTGGAGATCACTTTGGAACAAATTGGGGACGAAGCTGCTGTTTTCTACTACATGTCATCCCCAAACTGATGGATAAACAGAGGACGTTAACCGCACATTATCCACCATGTTGCAGGCTATTTTAAAGAAGAATTTGAAGATGTGGGAAGAGTGTTTACCGCATATTGAGTTTGCTTACAACAGGTTAAAACACTCCACCACCAAGGTAAGTCCGTTTCAGGTAGTATATGGTTTTAATCCACATGCTCCTATTGATTTACTACCTTTGCCCACTTCTGAAAAACTTAATTGGGATGCTAAGAAGCATGCTGAATTTATCCTTAAGTTGCATGAAACAACTAAAGAGAATATAGAGCGCATGACTGATAAGTATAGGATTGCTGGCAATAAAGGTAGGAAAGAAATAAAATTTGAACCGGGTGATTTGGTTTGGTTGCATTTGAGAAAGGATAGGTTTCCAGAATTAAGAAAATCAAAGTTGATGCCTAGAGCTGATGGACCGTTTAAGATAATTGAGAAAATTAATGACAATGCATACAAATTGGATCTACCTGCAGATTTTGGGGTTAGTCCCACATTTAACAATTCAGATTTGAAGCCATATTTGGAAGAAGAAGATAAGCTTGAGTCAAGGACGACTCCAATTCAAGAGGGGGAGGATGATGAGGATATCATTCCTTCGGATACGTGCAATACAACTCCTCAAGATATGTAAGGACCAATTACAAAAGCACGTGCACGACAATTAAACCACCAGGTGAACTCGTTCCTCACTGCTCATAATTTCTTGGATGGGTTGCTACTAAATTCTTGCGATGTCTTGTTGCTTACGAATATGGGAGAAGCATCACAAGCTTACCTAGATGTCATCCCTCGAAATCCAAGTCTAGTTGGAATCAAAGTCGAGCTCAAGTCAGACTCCAATTTTGGTTCGGAGTCTTAGGACAGTACATCAATAAAATGACCATATCTGGGTCATACGAAGTCTGATTGAGGTGTTCTTGGATTCTACAGAGAAGTCCAGGACGAGAGGTTTCCAATGGAAGTGGTTTTACATTCAAACTCCTTCTAGATCAATAGAAATTGTCAAAACAATATGACATACAGAATCTGGCAAGTGCTGCGACACCTCCACTTGGGCCCAAAGGCCTTGTATGACCTAGGGTTGCACGGACCCCCCTTGGCCTGTGTATTTGGAGTAGGGCTGCACCCCAAACCCTAGCTGCCACCCCTCACATATTAAAACCTCGTAGCCGTCATTGTTATGCTTTGGGGGTTTTGCTTAGATTATTCTGCCATTGCAGTTTCGCCGTTCTTTGGTTTGTGGAACCACAACTTCATGTGCTTAATACAATCCGCAATTGAGATTGCTTCTTTTTCGTTCTTGCTCGTGTTCTCGATTTGCTTGCAGGAACTAGCCTTCTGGGTGAGGTCAACCGTGTTTTAGCATGGTTGATAACCAATGGAACCGTGGTGTTGCAATTGCAGGTTTCGTTCGATTCTGATCGAAAGTCCGAATCGTTTACGTCGAGTCCTCCACCAATCGAATTACCGTCTACTTGTCGGAAGATCGGGCCCCGTGTTGCATCATATCTTTCTTGGTTACTCAACTTCTTCTTGTAGCTATAGGGTCTAGAGTTATGATGCGAATAGGATCATAGAGACCTGTGATGTGACCTTTGATGAGGCTAGCCCAGGAGCTAGACCTGATATTTCAGGCTCTTCTTATCTCTCCGAGACCATCTTTGTAGAGGATGAGGATGATGGAGATGATGGTGTTCCACCTAATCTAGTCTCCTCTACAGCTGAGGTGCCTCCTGTTTCCATTTCTACACCTCAGGGAGACCAGCCCTTGCCTTCGGACTCTCCTTCAGTGAGTGGCTCTATTCCTACCTCTTCTGCTCAAGAGGTAGAGGCCACTTCTGCTTCTGGTCCTCCCCGACATATTCAGTGTTTTCATCTACTTAAGCCGATCATTGGTGATCTGTTTAAGCATGTGACACGCTCAAATTCAGGCTTATCTTCTTTCTACCTTCACTCTGTCTTTGTTGCCTCTTTTGAGCCAAAGGATGTTACTCATGCATTATCCGATGAATCATGGATTAATGCAATGCATTAGGAACTAGGAAACTTTGAGAGGAACAAAGTTTGGTAGCTTGTAGAGCCTCCATCTGGTCATAATGTCATTGGGACCAAGTGGGTGTTCAAAAACAAGCAGAGTGAGGATTTCATTCCCAACAAGGCTAGGCTAGTTGCACAGGGCTTCACTCAGGTTGAGGGTCTTGACTTTGAGGAGATCTTTGCCCCTATAGCTAGACTAGAGGTAATTAGAATTCTGCTTGCATTCTCTGCATCCTAGGGCTTCAAGCTCTATCAAATGGATGTCAAGAGTGCATTCCTAAATGGCTTCATTGAGGAAGAGGTGTATGTCAAACAACCTTCAGGATTTGAGAACCCCAAGTACCCAAACCATGTCTACCAACTTTCCAAAGCCTTGTATGGACTTAAGCAGGCCCCTAGAGCTTGGTATGAGAGGTTTAAGTCCTATCTTCTCAGCCATGATTTCAAAATGGGTATAGTAGACAAGACTCTGTTCATCAAGCACCAGGATTCTCATTTCCTTCTCATCCAAATTTATATGGATGATATTATATTTGGTGGCTCTTCTCATTCTCTTGTATCTTAGTTTTCTGAGGTAATGAGCATAGAGTTTGAGATGAGTATGATGGGTGAGTTGAGCTACTTTCTTGGCTTCCAAATCAAGCAGACTCGGGAGGGTACTTTCCTGCACCAAGGTAAGTATACTCGAGACCTCCTGAGATGGTTTGATATGTCTAATGGAAAGCCCACGATGACTCCTATGGCCACCACTGCTGTCCTCGAGCCCGATGAGGATGGTGAGCCTGCTGATCAAAATGAGTTCCAGAGCATGTTTGGCTCCCTCTTGTATCTTACTACCTTGCGGTCGGACATACACTTTGCCGTGTGTATGTGCACTCGCTTTCAGGCTTCTCCCCGCGTCTCTCGTCGCTAGGCGGTGAAGCGCATCTTCAGGTACCTTTGAGCTACCATTGATTATGGTATATGATACTCTTCTTCCTCTTGTCTATCCCTTAGAGCCTTTTCCGATGCTAACTTTGCCGGCTGTAGTATAGATAAAAAGAGCACTTCTAGCACTTGCCAATTCATTGGTACTTCTCTTGTTTCTTGGTCATCTAGGAAGCAGTCCGGTGTTGCATAGTCTACCGTTGAGGCCGAGTATGTAGCTGCAGCCAGATGCTTTGGATGAGATCGACCTTGCGGAACTTTGGGTTAGAGATAGAGAGTGTTCCACTTTTCTGTGATAACACTTCTGCTATCTGCATTGCAAAGAACCCGGTGCAGCATTCCCGGACTAAACACATTGATGTTAGATATCACTTCCTTAGAGACCATGTGGAGAAAGGAGATATAGTGCTTCAGTTCGTGGAGAGTGACCACCAGTTGGCCGATATCTTTACCAAGACTTTGGATAGCTCTAGTTTTATTGCCTTGAGGAGTGAGCTTGGAGTCGTGTGCCTTACTGACCTTACGTGAGGGGAGCCGATCAGATATTATGTATTATATTTTATTTCAGTTTTTCCTTTCTTTTGTATTGCTCTAGGTGCTTATGGGTTTTATTCCTTAGAATTATGAGTTCACATCACTTAGACTTCTAGCATGCTTTTGTATGGACCTGTCATCTTGTGCTTTAGGTTGCTATCATGCTTAATTAGTTGTACTCTCTTCTCTCTAGGTTGAGTTCCCTCACAGTCTTATAAGTCTAGCAAGTGTTGGGCCCCCTGGGTAGACAAGGTCTGTGTGCACTCTTTAGTTTGGGATCTAGAGGCAGTTTCCCTATGTCAGTTATTGGGGATAGTGAGAGCGAGTCTAAGCCATAGTGTTCTCTACTATCTTCTCTTTGCTCTATAGCTACCTAGTTTGCAATTTCTTACTTCTTCTCTCCATTATGTGTTTTTGGTTTTTGATTGAGTTATTTTGGATCCTTCAATTGATATCATTCTTGAGCTTAATCTTGCTAATAATTCAACTTAAACTAGATTTGTGCTTAAAATTGAATCACATGTTGAGGGGGAGTTTAAGAATCTGTCTCATGCATTGCATATAGACTTGATTTTTCATTTTATAAGCTTTGTCTATTATGCAAATGATCCATGTTTCATTTTATACACCATGCTATATTATGAAGAAAATTACTTGCTTAGATATGTCCAAATTCATTTATCTTGCTAAGCTTGCAAAATTGAAAAAATAAGCTTTAAAAGAAAAACTTGATAAAACATGTTGCGTTTACTTGCTAAGTTTCTTCTCTATGTGTATTTGCCATGATTTGTGAAATTCTATAATTCTGTAGAGTCCCTATAGCAACTTAGGTGAATATTGTTTGATCCATACTTGAGTCCTTCACTAGCTTAACAATGAAAATGCTAAAATGAAAGTGAAGCAAAATTGATTCTTTTTGTGTGCATTAGACTCAACACCTCACATTCACAAGACGACTTCTCATTGCACTTGAGATGAACTTGGAATGTGTTGTGTGTGACCAAGATCATTCTCTTAAGAGTCCCTCTTGAGATGATCAATTATGGCTTGAGTCAAATAATGTCAAACATTTGCACCCGCTATGTCTTTCAAAAATTCAAAGAAAATATATATATATATATATATATATATATATATATATATATATATATATATATATATATATAGCTATAAGGACTTTGTATGAACTTCTAGATTCCCCAAAGTGTTGAGTAGGTTGAACTCTAGATTTTCATTTGATCCTTTGAATGGCTTTGCTTCTAGTTTTGAAACTAATGACAAGTGTTGCACATGTTCATTCTTGCTAAAAATGACATGGTTTAAATTAAATTTTGCTAGCAAAATATTTATTTGCACTTGGACATGCCTTAGCTTAGTCTATTTTTGCCATAACTTAGCTTGGTGTCATAACTTGTCTTGTTGATCACTTGGATAATCTTCAAAGCTCCTTTAGGCTGCATTTCTTGCATAAAAACAATAAAAAAAGGGGAGAAAAAAATGCCTTCT
This sequence comes from Guadua angustifolia, assembly GCA_036346375.1. Lineage (NCBI taxonomy): Eukaryota > Viridiplantae > Streptophyta > Magnoliopsida > Poales > Poaceae > Guadua > Guadua angustifolia. The sequence goes on along the minus strand of CM070521.1, from coordinate 18,608,988 downwards.
TGATGCCTATATTGCCAAAAGGGGGAGAAATCGTTAGAAAAGGCATCATTAACAACAAAAATATGAACAATCTTGATTCTTATGATCTTTGTGAGTCTTTGCTATTTTCTATGGATCATAAGCATATTTGATTTTTTAGAGCTTTTGTGCAAAACTTGCTCTTTCTTGAGTTTAGCTCCAAAATTCTTTTCGCCATCTTGTTCATAGCTTTGCACTCAAATTGCTTTCTTCTATCTTTCTTCAAACTCAATCTTATGTCTTTTCTTGTGTTTGTCAATATACTCATCAAGGGAGAGATTAAAGGACCATGTGGAGGTCTATCCATATTTGTGATGAGTAATTGACTAGATTTGAGCTTGGTTTACTTTGAAATTGAGTTTGATTTGAATTGGACTACGATTTGAAGCAATTTGAGTGTTGGTTGCTTTTTCCAGTGCTACCAACCTAGGGTCGATAGCATCGGACTTTTGAGTGAAATTATGATTGATTAATGATTTTGGGATTATCATTGAATATCTTTGTGGCATTGCTATGTGAAAGGTTTTTTCTTGTCTTTGATGGTAGCAGGGCGACGGTGCTAGGTCATGGTGAGGCGAAGGATGACCGGGACTAGGCGAGGAGCGTCGGAGATCCAGACAGTCGAGAGATCGTTGGAAGATGATTGGAGACGGAGTCCGGGCAAGCCAAGAAGACAAGGAAAGGAGGAGATGTTAGATAGATGCCGCGTGGATCAAGGAAGACCGTCGGATTGCGATCTAGTTGATAAGTTAGAGGGTCTAGGTAGTATGCTTTGAAAACCGTACAAGAAAACCTGTTATGTGTGTGGGTTTTGGTTTAGCCCTTGCATGACTGTGTAAGTGGGCAAATCCTAGCCCTTAGATGAGTTCTTGTAACATCCCAAAATTTGGCTATTTTGAAATTCATAAGTTATTTTGATTTTTTGAGAATTTTTAGAATTTATTTGGATTTAATTGGAATTTCTGGAATTTAACCCTTCTTTGGAAATTAATTAAATAATGATTGAGTTTATGCAAAATATAAATGGAAATATTTTATTTGAGTCCAAAATGTTCTAAAATATTTTCTAGAATTTTTTCTAGAATTTTTCTGATATTTTAAATGCCTCAAATGATTTAAATAAATTTTGGGAATTATTTTTATTCGGAAAAACTCGAAAACCGATGAAGCGATGTGCCGAGCTCGCCATCGCGGCGCGACGCTAAGCTCCAGTGAAAGCGTAACCCTAAACGTCGTTCTGGTTGACCGTTGATTTCGGATCGGCTGGTTCCAATGAGGCCACGTCGCTTGAGCTTCATCCGCCGTTGATCCTTGGCCACGTGGTTGGCCGAGATTGCGCAACGAAGCGTCGCCAGCCATTTCTGGAAGCGTCGCCGCCACACCATTATCGCCGAGGAAACGCTCGCCATTAACACCATCGTGCCTCTCTTCCGCTTCATTACCCGGCGCATCGTATAAATCACCTTCTCCCGCACGTTTTGAGACCTTTCGCGCATTCCGAGAATCCCCGTAGAGCCCTCACGACCTCGCCGTAGTTCCGAAGCCTCTCTGCCATTGTTCCACCGTCTCTGGTTCATCTCCGCCGCATTGGAGGTCGTCGTCGAGTTGCTTGCGTGAAGCCACGTCTGTGGGACCATTCCTTGTCGTCGGAGCAGCACCGGAACGCCCACACCACCGTCGTCTTCTTCCACTCCGTCAAGGTCCGCGCCGCCGCGACATCGCCGCCGAGTCGAACTTCAACAGTCGTCCGATCATCGCTGAACGAACCAGATCTTGCCACGTCGTCGCACCACAGTGAGTCTCATCTTTATTTCTCAGTCGTTAGATCTTTGATATACGGTCAAGATTCAGCCACGTAGTCACGGTAATAGTAAACCTCATCTTCAATTGCTAGTCGTTAGATCTTGATCGTGTGGCTCTTGTTTTGCCACGAAGTCTAATTAACCGTAGTCGTTGGATCTGTGTTAATAGCGTAGGATTGATTAGATCTGGACCATTAGATCTTACTTGTGCGGCTCTGATGTGTCCACGCGTCGCGCATCAGAGTAACTGCGTGGCCGATCGTGATGCGTGAGTTGGATTTAATCCGGGCCATTGGATTTTGAATGAGAGGACTGGATTGCACCACATGCCGGGCCAGTCCCGTGTCGATGCGTGTCGCGTGAGAACCGAGGAGTCGTTGGCGCTGTAGCTGTCGACGTCGCCGATTTATTTCTAGCCGTTCGATTTAGATCTAAGGGCTATAGTGATGCCACGTGTCGACTCCGGGGTAGATTTGAATCGAAACGTCGCTTCAATCTTGGCCGTTTGATTTGAATCGGACGGTCAAGATTAGATCAAGCCTTCGGTTGATAATTCATCGCCGCGTGTCATGACCAGATCGTGCCATGTGTCATGCTGACGTCAGTAGCTGACGTCATCAGTGGGACCCACATGTCAGTCGTGGCACTGTGGATGCTGACGTCATGCTTGCACAATAATCCGATTTTCCTTTAGAAAAATAAATCGGTGTAAATTTAATTCGAGAATGACATCATGCTGACGTCATATTTCCAAATTTCCCGTATAAAAATAAATAAAGAAATTCGGTTTATTCTTTTTAATTGATTTTAAAACTTTAAATGACTATAACTTTTGCGTTTTAACTCCGATTTGAGTGATTCCAATTTCTAAAAATTTGTAAAATCAAGATCTATTTATTGGTAAATTTTATGGAATTTTTAGAGTTGATTTTGCTTTCTATAAATTGTGTTTATTGTGTTTATATTTATTTTGAGTAGACGTCGAGTTGTGTGACGCTGTTGGAAGTGAAGATCAGGACCCAGATCAAGATTTAGACCAAGACCAGCTATTTTTCAAAGGCAAGTTATGCTTTGATCATTTTGCTCCTATGTTTTTAAATGATATGTTGATTTAAATTATGCATGCTAATTTAATTAAAAAGCGTTCAAGTAATTTGGGATTAGATATTTACCACTTGATATTGTCACCTTGTCCATAATATTTGTAATTAGAACATGTTAGTTTGCTTAGCCATACTACCCGAACCAATGACACAGTGTTGACAATAAAGTCGAATATTGACTATTGAATTATAGAACATGTTTTGAAAGAATGTGGCATGTGTTATTGAAAGATGATGGCACGTTGTGCATGGTAACCAACCGGGTGGGAAAATGGTTTAGACTGGGGCAAGTGGCAAGATGTTCAGTGGTGGGCCAGATGTGGCATTTGGGCGGTCGCATTTGGATTTGGTTTTATTGACATGATGAGTTTTTGGGAAGTCTTGCCTCGGTCAATTAAGGACTTAAACTTGCAAGAATTTGAACTGAGCTAACCATACAACCACAAGTTCCGGAATGGGATGGACCTAGCTATTCTTCAGTACTGTCGTAATGGAGTGAGTCCTGGGTGTACAGGTGGCAAAACTCACAGGCGCAAGAGGGGGGCCCTGTTATGGAGGTGTATCCCTTTAGTGTTGAATCCTTAGTGGGCAGTACTGGGTTTAGATGGATCTTTGGAAAGGCTTTATTACTAAGCATTTCGCCTTTGTGGTGTTTGACTGTATCTTGTGGGTAAAGTGTATAACCTCTGCAGAGTGTACAAACTATTCGAATAGCCGTGTCCACGGTATTGGACATTGCTCGGGGATTACAATCAAGGGTTAGACTTTATTAAAAATGTGGTTGGGTTTACAGATGAAGTTGATGGAAGTATGAATTAGGAGGTGGAAATGCTTTTACTTAACTTCTGGAAAAGCTATTGATAATTCTACTTATTTTTACTGCTTTCGAATCTACTTATGTTATTTGTTAAATGCTGTTTGTTGCAAATAAACCTTTAAGCCATTCCATTGGAATAAGCCTGGCATGTAGCATATTAGGTTTCATTCTGTGCATGACTTGTTGAGTACGGTGTGTACTCACCCCCTTGCAAACATCACAATCTCAGTTGAAGAAGAAGCTACACCTGCATTGGAAGAGGAGTTCCAGGAGAAGCCGACAAACTAGGAAGCGAGCCTAGTCAGTTGCCTGTGGCAAACTAGGGCTCCACGAAGAATTATTTTCGCTGCTGTTATTTGCTTACTCTGAACTCAGCCCTGCATGGCTTAACCTTGTAAGGCTGACCTTAAGGTCTTAACAGTTTAATTTGAGATAAATACATTATTGTTATTATTTCTACTGTGTATGTGTAATGGTATTCATCTCTGCTGTATCTGTGAGCACCAGCGTGATCCTGGACTGGTGTATCACACTGAGTGTTCGGAATTCAAATTCCAGGTGCGACAGTTCTCTAGGGTTGAGGGCTCCATCCAAGGGTAGTAGGTGGCCCAAGAGTAGTATAAATGGGGGTGGAGGGGTAGCCTTCTCCCCTTGAAGGTTGTAGAGGTTTTTGTGCTCCTTTGAGCTTTGCTCACCTTGTTGTGAGGCTTTGTAAACCTCTTCCTTCCAGAAATGCAAATCTTTTTCATTCATGCTTGAATTCACATTACGCACTTACTTTATGTCTTAATTTCAGCATTTAAATTTAGTACTTAAATTCCTGCAATTTACTTTATCGTAATTTACTTTCTTGCAATTTAGATTTGCCTCCCCTCCTTCTAAATGCTGATCTTGGATGTTTTGAGTGTGTTCATATGGTTTTACATCTCTTTTGCACTCTAGGATAGAGTAGAGATCATCTTTTCTATTAAGTTGCAACTCTGTCCAGAACTTGTTCTTCGCGCAACAGTCAGTATTTAATTTTTAGAAACATCTAGAAAACTCTTTTTTGAGTGATTCTTATTGGAGAAGGTTCAGGACTCTCAAATGCATCTGTAGAAAAATTTTGGAGTCCACTTGTTGCACCGTTTAGGCGCCATGAGGTGAAAACCGAGCCCCAAACTTTCTGCTTGAATTTCCTGACTATCTATGTTCTTTAATTGTTTTTGATTTTTTTGTAAGAATTTTTGAGGTGAAATTTGGTAAAGTTCTTCATGACCCATTTTCTCATAGGGAGAAAATTTTTCAAAATTTCTTGAGCACCAGAAACTCACCAACCACCTGTTCTAATTGAGAACAGTCTCTGAAAATTCTGCTTTTGCTTTTCTGAAAGTGAGTTTTGTGATTTGAATTGATCTCCTTTCTAAAAGCAAGAGTTGAATTTATTTCTTTTTATTTTGGATACTAAACAACCAGGATTGTGACTCAAAAATCCTCACATATTCTATGGTACTCATCTATGCAAGCTAGGGGTACACATAGTTGTCTAGTTGTTCAGATTTTTCACGATTTCCTTTGCGCGATCTTTTCAAGGTATTAGTTGGAGTATTTTGGGGGAAAATTTTATTTGTGACCATTCACCACCCTCTGTTCACCATCTCGGTCCTTCACAGGGTCTCGAGGTGATCTCCGACCCAGTCTTCCCCGTCTACCCCTCCCACGGCTTGAGCTGCCTCCTCTGTCTATCATTGCAATGGACTGAAGGTTGGGGTAGCGAAGAAGTGCTAGCTGGATGGCGGGTGCATATTATCATTTTAGTCTGAGAAAGCGATGGACAGTGTGTTGTCACTTCGCTCTGAGATAGGTAGTGTGTTGTCCTTGGCTCTGAGATAGGAAGTATTTTGTCACTTCACGGTGCACAGAGTGTAGTCAAATCGGCTTGATAAATCAATAGGTAGTGTGTTGCCTCGTTGGCTTTTTAGGCCGTTGTGACAATAGGCTGGTAGTAGCTTTTTTAGGCCGATTTGACAACATGGTGCCATAAGTACTCAAATTGGGCTAACAATGCTGCTAGTAACGTGTTGTCCAATCAGACTGAAAAAGCTGAAAGTGGTGGGCACAGTGTTGTGACTTCTGACTTCAAGAGGTGATAGCTTTCAGTATTTCACAAGTATTGTTACTACGAGGAAATATTTACCAAATACATGAGTTAATAAAGCCCATCAACAAGCTGCCACAAGCAGTCAAATCAGGATGAAAAAGCTGAAAGCAATGGGAGGTAATCACGGAATACATAAGTTAACAAAGCAAAGGATGATATCTAGAAAGCACATAAATTAACAAAGCGAAATACCATATTGAAATAGTATGTAAGGTACATGATTCTTACACCACTTTGAGTGGCATCTATGACCAACTTTGTCTCCTCTGCAGGAAACGAACTACTTCACAAGTATAGTGTATAGTACAATAAGGATAGCCACACACACAAACTTCTCCAACCACTTGACATGATCTAAAATGCACTCCAACTTGAACATCAGCATGTTCAGCCTCTGCTCGAGCATAGGGTCCATCCTCTTCTCCATAGCAGGCTGCATCCTCTATGGTAGGAATCATAACCAGCTATCTGTGTTATCACTTTCCACGATTGCATAAGCCATCGGGAGTAGCTGGTCATTAGCATCCACGGCGACCGCCATCAGTATGGTCCCCCTGTACTTGCCGAATAGGAAAGTGTCATCCATGGTCAGCACAGGTCAGCAATACTTGAAGCCCTGAATGGTTAGTCCGAATGCCCAAAACACACGGTCGAGGATAAAACAGTTTGGATCCTTTGTGGGGTGCGGTCTATCCATCTTGTTGATGTAGGTCCCAGGATTGGTTTCAGTAATCTGGTGAAGCATCCGAGGAACAAGGTTGTATGCCTCTTCGTACGTGTCATACATTATCTCTATGACTTTCTTCTTCGCTCGCCACACCTTGTCGTATCTAACAGGATATCCCACCATGTTAACCACATCAGCCATCAGTATCTTTGATGAAACAGTTGTTGGTGTACTTTGCACTGGGGTACCCTCTCCACCGCAGAAGTAATTGGCCCAAGGAGTGGCCTGGCCCAGCAAGCCCACGCGGCCCCCTAGCGAGTAGCCTGGCGGCTACGCCCTGCTCGCCCGGCGAGTGGCCGACGTGGCACCCTGGCGGGCGGTCGGGCGATCACGCCCTAAGCGCCGGCGAGAAGCCCACGTGGCCTGGCGAGCAACTGGCGATCATGCCCGCTTTCGTAGCGAAGGCCCACGTGGCACCGGCAGCGGGCCGGGTGATCACGCCACCTCCGGGCGAGAAGCCCACACGGCCTCGTGAGCAGGCAGTGGTCACGCCGCTTTCAGCGGAAGGGCCCACGGCACCTGGCAGCGCGACCCGGGCGGCGACTGGCGGTCACGCCTTTCGCCGAACAGCGGCCCACGGCACTGGCGGCGTAAATGGGCGAGAAGCCCACGCACTGGCGGCAACTGGCGGTCGCATACGCTTGCGGGCGAGTGGCCCACGTGGCACCTGGCGAGTAACTGGCGATCACGCCGCTCAGGCGAGAAGCCTGTGCCCCCGGTGAGCAACTGGTGGTCACGCCACCCACGGCGGCGACCGTAACGCTAACGCGCTCGGGCGGCGGGGCATTTAGGCCCCTTGTCGAACCCACGAAGGCAACCAAAGGAATGAGGAAGGCTTAGCTTTGAAGTTTCCCTCGCACCTCGTGTCGGGGTCATTAATTGTAAGGATTCAGCTTCGACATGACGGCGGTTCATCCGCCGGCGCCTCTCACCAACCGTCGCGAGGCGTCTGTCTTAGGCGGACGAGCGAGGCCTCTCACCGACATTAAATGAGGTTCGAAAAACAAGGCCACGGAGGCGCATGTAATAAATGAGTCGTGGGTCGACGTGGAAGCTGGAATGATGGGTGTAATTAATGTTTTATGGATAAGCATAACGTCCCCTTCTCCCCTGCCTGGGCCGGCTCGTCTATATAAGGGCGCCTGAGTGCATGGAGAAGGGGGGGTCCGAAAAACTGGCTGTGTAGAGAAAGGAGTTGAGAACGCAGAGCAGATAGCCACTGTAAACACCCCCACATCTCCTCAACAAAGAACAAGCAGGACGTAGGGCTGTTACCCAAGCTAGGGGCCTGAACCTGGGTAAATCGCTGTGTCCACTGATCCGCCAATTCCTGAGTCCATCATTGAGAGATATTAGGGTTTCCAGCCATGAAGATGCCCCTCAACGGAACCAAATCTTTCGTCTAGGGTGTAGCCTACTCTGTTCATTGACGGGATCTTGTCAGGTGAAATACACCGACAGGGGCGCGCCAGGTAGGGGGCTAGTGGTTGGCTTATCCGGCCATCTCTCCGGCGGATTCCGGCTTTTCATCCGAAAGGACCCTGCATCTGGTGATGGCGGACTCACACTCACAGCAGCAAGAGGCGGCGGAGGCTAGCAGCACCCAGCACGTGTCCCGTCGCTCTCACTGGATGAGGGATCGCCTCACGCCGCCCCCGCAGGAGGGTGGTGGTGCCCCACGATGGCGGCCAAGCTTTCGGTTCGGCGTCAGCTGGCCATGGAGGCCGCCACTCCGGCCTAGAACCTGCATGCGGTCCATCTCCTCCTAGACCACCCTCCGATGGAACTTGCAGGAGACACCCCGGCCACGTCGTGGCTGCGTGGGATATCGCGGGCCTTGTGGACACGGCCCAGCTCCATGTAGGGATGCCCAACCGGTCTGCGACCATCGGTTCCCCTCGACCAAGGGTGCCCGTTGAGCGCACTCAAGCTTCTAGCCGCCCTAGTGGGAAGCGCTCTGGCCAAGCAGGCCAGAGTAAGGGAAAGGGCACCGGCGACCTGAGGTCCCATCTGGAGCTCTGGCACCGGCGACGCAGCGGTGATTTGCGTGATCACATGCAGCGTCGCCGCGCTCGCAACAGACGGATGGTCCCTGAGGACGAGAGTTTCCGTGACTCTCACCCTCAGGATGAGGAGGAGGTCCGCTCCTCCGACTCTTTGGGGAGTCGCGGTCCACCCTCCGCCGCAACCGGCCGTGGTCGAGGTGGACGATAGGATCCCCTATGGCGTCGGATGCGGGCGTTTTCCGATAAATTGCGCTGGGCGTGGTGTGGCCTGAAAGGTTTCGCCCGGCCTCCATCGAGAAGTATGACGGCACCACCAACCTAGAGGAGTTTCTGCAGATCTACACCACTATGGTGCGTGCCACTGGCGGGTCTGGAAAGGCCATGGCCAACTACTTCCCAACGGCCTTGACGGGGTCCGCCCGGTCCTGGCTGTTGAACCTCCCGCGAGGATCGGTGCACTCGTGGGAGGAGTTGTGCGACCTTTTCATCGCCAACTTCCAAGGCTCCTTCGCACAGCTGGGCGTGGAGGACGATCTCCGTGCCCTTGAGCAGGAAAGAGGGGAGTCGTTGCGCAACTTCATCCGGTGGTTCTGCCATTGTCGCAACACGATTCCCTGGATTTCGGAGTAGTCGGTCGTCATCACCTTTCGAAGAGGCGTTTGCAACCGTAAGATGCGGGAAAAGATGGCGACCCACGACATCACCACCACCTCCGAGCTCTTCTCCCTGGCGCACAAGTGCGCGCGGGCGACAGAGGCCCGAGGGCCGATGTCTGGCGCCTTGCGAGGACACAGCGGGGATGAAGCCAGGACCTCGAGGGGCCCCGACCCTACAAGCAAGAAGCCGCGGAAGCGCGAGGCGGCTGAGACCAGGCGGGTCTTGGCCGCTGAGCGCGAACGCGAAGATGCCCGGCCGCCGAGGCATGACCGCCGCGACCGACGGGATGACCACCGTGAATGGCGAGATGACCGCCGAGGCCGGCGTGGCGACCACCACGGTCGGATGAACGACCACTGCGAAGAAAAGGAGGGCGAGCCCTTCTGCCCGATCCATCAGACCAACTCTCATGGCCTGGATGGTCGAGCGGCGGCTCAAGGAGCGCCGCCCCACGGCATTTCCACTCAAGACGAAGACCCCCGCCACCGGCCTTCCGGCAGGATCGATCATGTGGCATACATTCACGGTGGTTCGCTCCACCTACCCTCCAACGCTTCCTACAAGCGGCTGAGGAGGAGGTCAATGCTACGACGCCGAGTTCGTGGGGCGGTTTGATGTCAAGTGGCCTGAGGAGCCGATCTTGATCGGCCGACCACCCCGAGAGCACCGTCTTGCCAAGAGTCACCTTCCGATCGTGGGCTTCCTTACGATCCGAACATGAGGCTCGGCCGAGTGCCGATGGATCGGAGGAGTTCCATCAACCTCCATCCTTTGAAGCATTTTCGGCCCTCCAGTGCCGAACCAGAGCCGTGGCTCGCTCTGCCTTTCTGCCGAGCTCTCGGGCTAGCATGGTCCCTCGGCCAAAGTGCTTTCCGTCACCTTCGGGGAGGAAAGCAACTTCCGTACGGAGCTGGTCGACTTCAAAGTCGCCGATTTCGACCTCCCGTACAATGCCATACTTGGCCGACCCGCTTTGGCCAAGTTTATGGTGGCAACCCACTATGACTACATGGTGGTGAAGATGACAGGCCAAAGGCTTTGCGCTGCCACAAGCACGCACTAGACCTAGCCGGCGCCACCTATGGGAAGCCGGCTGATGCCGCCTTTCCGAGAACCCCTCAGGCGCAGACCCGTGCCTCGCCCGGCTCACCAGGCGAGGTAAAGGTGGTCTCCCTGAGTATGGGCAGCCCCGGGAAGCCCGTCTTCATTGGCGCCAGCCTTAGTGCCAAATAGGAAGACGCGCTCGTCACCTTCCTCTGGTCTAATTCTGACGTGTTCGCCTAGCAATCGTCCGATATGACCGGGGTCCCCAGGGAGGTGATCGAGCACTGACTAGCTACGCTCCCTGAGGTGTGCCCGGTTCGCCAAAAAATCCGGCGCCAAGCACCAGAGCGCCAAGATGCCATTCGGGAGGAGGTCGAGAAGCTGCTACGCGCAGGGATCATCCGGGAAGTCTCTCATCCTAAGTGGCTTGCCAACCCTGTGCTCGTCAAGAAGTCTAATGGGAGGTGGCGAATGTGCGTCGATTTCACCGACCTCAACAAGGCCTACCCGAAGGACCCTTACCCCTTGCCGCGCGTCGATCTCATCGTCGACTCCACGACGGGATGTGAGCTGCTATGCCTTTTGGATGCGTACTCTGGGTACCACCAGATTAGCATGGTGGCGGAAGACGAAGACAAAACTACCTTCGTAACACCCATGGGCGTCTATTGTTATGTTAGAATGGCTTTTGGGTTGAAGAATGCTGGTTCTACTTACCAACGCGCCATGCATATCACTTTTTGTCCACAGATAGGGTGCAACCTTGAGGTGTACGTCGACGACCTGGTCGTGAAAGTGAAAAAGAGCGAAGACCTGATTGAAGACCTGGAGGAAACCTTTGCCAACCTCCGGAAGAATTGTTTGAAGCTCAACCCTGAGAAGTGCGTGTTCGGTGTGCCCTCCGGAAAGCTGTTAGGATTCCTCGTGTCCAGGCGGGGCATTGAGGTCAATCTTGACAAGATAGCGGCCATCGAACACATGAAGCCGCCCGTTCGACTCAAGCAAGTGCAATGCTTGGCTGGTCGCCTGGCCTCCCTCGGGCGATTTATTCCCCGACTGGGAGAAAGGAGCATGCTCCTTTTCAAGCTGCTGAAGAAGACAAATCACTTCGAGTGGACCGAGTAGGCCCAACAAGCATTTGAAGACTGAAGCAAGATTTCTCCCCACCAAGATCTTGGTTGCCCTCACCTGGCGAATCACGCTTGTACATCGTCTACCCCAAAGAAGGTGAGCGCAGATTGGTGGCGGAGAGGGAGGGCATCCAGAAGCCAGTCTACTATATCAGCAAAGTGCTACATGAGGCAGAGACCAGGTACCCGCAAGCGCAGAAAATATTGTATGCTGTCCTGGTGGCTCCAGGAAGCTGCGGCACTACTTTCAAGGGTGAGAAATTACAGTGGTAACTACCTACCCTCTACGAGAAATCCTCCACAATCGGGAAGCAGAAGGTCGCATCGCCAAGTGGTCGGTGGAGCTTGGGGAATTCTACCTCAAGTTTGTACCCCGTACCGCCATCAAGAGCTAGAAGCTGGCGGAGTTCGTTGCCGAGTGGACTCCCGCCACTCCTGAAGCTGAAGAAGCACCCGCGCCTTCCCTCTGGATCTTATTTTTCGACGGTTCCTTCAGGCTCGAAGGCGCGGGGACTGGAGTGGTCCTGGTCTCTCCGACTAGTGACATCCTCCAGTATGTGGTCACCCTCAACTTCAAGGCCACCAACAACATTGCTGAATACGAGGGCCTGCTGGCAGGGCTGCGCGTCACCTCAGCGTTAGGCGTCCGACGCCTCCAAGTTAAAGGCGACTCCCTGCTAGTCATCAATCAAGCGCGAAAGAAATTCTAGTGCTCTGATCCTACCATGGCCGCCTATCTAGCGGAGGTCAGGAAAATGGAACGCCACTTCGAAGAACTGGGATATATCTGACGAGGGCTGGGCAACCCTTGGTCGGTCAGCGCACGGTCAACGAGCTCCCAAGTTCGGGGGGCCCCGACCAAGACTTGGTCTGCGCCGTAGCAAATAAGCGACCTAGAGCGCCAGATGCCTCCGACAGAGCGTCGTCGCGACCTCGAGCTTGGTCGGCTCGCTCAGGCCGGTGCCTTGGATTCAGAACGCGTCGCTTGTCTCCTACGATTACCAAGGCATGGGATCGTGGAAAGGCGTAGCGCGCGGCAAGTCCGGAGCGGTTGTTGCCGGCCCACGATGCGCACGAAGACCACCACCCGGGAATGTCTCCCGTCCGTTACGAGCAGGGAAGATATAAGGCTAAGGATGTGCGGCCTGAAGGGACATCAGAGCTCGAGCGCTAGACACCGCCATTGTTAAGCTTGAGCTGTAATACACCTCTGTACTCGAGAATAGCAAAGATCACCGCCGCAAGGCAACTGGAGTAGAGCTATTACCTTCACAGGGGCTCGAACCAGTATAAACTCTCGTCTCACGCTCGTTGTCGCCCAGCTCCGACCTTTGGCACGTCGAATCCTTTCCTTTGTTAAGCCAAGCTCTGCTCGGGTCCCAAGTTCCACTAACCCCCATTTCATTTCTGCGGTTGGCGATTCCGATCGTCGACAGTTGGCGCCCACCGTGGGGCCCGATTGGCTTTACTCATTCGCAGGGAAAACACCAAGATCTTGGGAGCATGGCGCGCTTCATCAACGGACATTCCTCGACCGTGGGTTCGGGCGCGGACTCCAACTCCGCGTCCTTGTTTTCGCCCTCACCACCACCACGTGAGCAACACGTCTTGATGGCGACGATCATGGCTTCGGACAAGAATGGCGGGACGGCCGCGGGTTCGCAGACCGAGGACGCCACGGATGGTGCACGCCGCCATCAACTAAGCTTATAACCGCCCTCCGCGGAGGACCAGAGAAAGCCGCAAGATCTTCCGGCATCCCAAACTTCCTCCTTCAGGAGAGCACCTCCGCGCTATCGTTCGGATCATGGTTGATCCCGATAGGGCGAGGTCGGAACTCTTTGGCCGAGCCTCGCCGAAGAGCTCGATCGGACGGGCGCATCGAGGTCATACCCCTCAGCAAAGACCGGTCATCACTCGGGACCCACTCCCCTAGAAGCGATGACAGCTCATCACGCCGTCGCCAACAAGACTCTCGCTTTGGCCGCCTCCCGCCAGAGAGGCGCCCGCCGCCAGGGCGTATCTCGGATCGAGGCTCGATGCCGCCACATCGTCGTCCCGTGGGCGCCAGTCCGGGTAGGGTCAGGCGCGTGCCGAGCTCCACGTCGGCTAGCAAAGGAATCGGGGCCTTCTCCAGATGTTCGCCCAGCGCCGCAGGTCCAGATCGCCGCGCTATCTCCTGTGTGACTCTGCTCACGGGCCATGGTCGCTTCTCTCCAAAGGTCGGCCGCCGGGAGCCTCGACCAGTCCAAAGAGCGCCGAGGACCTCACGGCGGTAACCACCCTGGTGACGCACTGCCCCGCCTACGGTTGCATGAAGCGATTCGACGACCTTCGTCAAGATATGGCCGGCCGCTCGATTCAGCGGCGTGATAGAGCGCTCGACGGGACCAAGAACCCAGATGAGTTCCTCGTTTATCTATTCGACCGCCATCCCGACGACCGGGCGACGAGCTCGCTATGGCATAATTACCTCCCGACCATGCCGGATGGTGCCGCATGAACATGGCTTTTCAACCGTAAGCCCGGTTCCTTCAGTCGTGGCGCCAATCCAGAACGCCCCTCCTCCAACTTTCGAGTTGTTACGAAGCGGTAGAGGGAAAAAAGACCGATCGGCGCTATCCAGTGGCAAGAACGAGCCGCTCCTGACTTTGCGCGCGGTTTATCCACACAAGGAACCCGATTCCGAGCATCTCCGACGGCCGCTATAAAGCTTTCAAGTTCGGCATCCGCGATCGGCGCCTTACCGAGGACCTCGAGATCACCTCGAGGCTCAACACAACAAGCTTTTTTCAGATGGCGGAGCGTGATCGCGGATGTGGACGACGCCGTCCGCCGAAACACGACTACTAATTAAGGTAAGCTTGGTCTAAACCCCACAGAGGCTGGGCCCATCCAACTCAGGGGCACCCACCACACGGCCGGCCGCTAAGAAGCTGGAAGCGACCAGAGGAACAATGGCCGCCACGAGTGATCGCTTCGCAGACGGCCAACGAAGGTCCTTGAAGTCCCGAGATCAAGCTCAGAAGGGTCCCGACCGCTAAGGTCGGCCTCGACTCCGTCAGCATGTAGCTGACCAAAGAGAGGGCCTGACAAACTGGCCCCGGTGGACGATGCTCGGCCGTTAGGGGCCGAGGGCTTCGATACGATGAAACGAATTCCGCTCGTTTATAGGGCAATTTACCACGACCTGCGATCTTGCATGGCTTGGCAAAGCAAGCTAGAAGCTTTTTATGACGGTTGAGGGGAAATGCCCGTGATACCGAATGAAGATGTCCAGACGGACAGGGTGAACGCTGGGGCGGACCGTGATGACCTCGACCTAGAGTTCCAGCAGGGAGAGTGCCGCATCGATGTTATCTTCAGCGGCTCGTCGGCTTACTACCCGCAGATGAGCTCAAGGTCGCCATGAGCCATCTACCGTCGCCACGGAAGCCCATCGAGCAAAGACTGCAAGGGTGGGCCACCATCACCTTTTCCCCGAGGACGACTTCAAGGTATGGCCCGAGATCCGAAGACCGCCTCAGTCGTGGACTCCCGACCATCGCAAGAACACCGCGATTGGCCGTGTCATGGTCGATGGCGGTAGTTCCCTTAACATGCCGCAGTGTGAGCGCTTGACCGAATGCAGATTCCCTGGCCGAAGGTCAAGAACATCGCTGTCCCTTCTTCGATCGCCCCGAAGCTCGATCCGCCCTTTGGGGCAGGTGGTCTTGCCCGTCACCTTCGGCGACTCGGCCAACTTCCGCACCGAGCTGGTCACCTTCGAGGTGGTTGAGGGGGACCTCCCGTACAACGCCATCCTTGGGCGGCCCGCCCTGATCAAGTTCATGGTGGCCAACCACTATGGCCATCAGTGTATGAAGCTGCTTGGTCTCAACGGCATCATAACCGTGCGGGGCGACCTACAGGCGGTGCACGGATGTGAGACCAAGGCCTTGGCCTTTTGCCGCATGTTGCCTCAATGAGGCCCAGAGAGGCGACAGAAGAACGCCGTTAGAAGGCGGCGATCCAGCCTTAATGGCGATTAAGGTCGGTCTGCCGAGGAGAACGACCCGACCAGATGCATCCAAGTTTCGGCCGAGATGAGTTCCAAATAGGAACTCGAGCTCGTCACCTTCCTCTGCGCCAACAAAGGCATATTCGCTTGGGAGCCCTACGACATACCTGGCGTCCCGAGGTAGGTGATCGAGCACAAGCCGCGAGTCAGCGCGATCACGCCCGCGGCGCAGAAGCCGCGCCTGCTTCTCCGTGAGAAGGTTGGCGCCTATCAAGGAGAACCTCGATAAGCTCTTGAAGGCCGGGCCATTCGCGAGATCGACTACTCCGAATGGTTGGCAAACTCGGTCATCGTCCAGAAGAAGGGCGGTAAATAGAGGATGTGCGTGGACCACACGGGGTTGAACTCGCATGTCCGAAGGACAACTTCCGCCCCGCCAAGATCGACCGCATCGTCGACCCATCGCGAACGCCAAGATGCTAAGCTTCGGACGCCTATTTGGGGTACCACCAGATCAAGCTAGCGGTCGACGACGAGAGCAAGACATCGCTCATCACACCGTTCGCACTCCATCGCCACACGACCATGTCGCTTTTGGTCAGCAGTTAACGCCGGGCCACGCTGCTGGGTCGATGACCAAGACGCTCGAATTTCGACGGCCGAAACCTTGAGGTCTACGTGGATGACATCATTGTCAAGAGCCCCATCGAAGGTGACCACGCTCGACCTCGAGAAACCTTCGCCAACCTCGAACAGCACATAGATCAAGCTCAATCCCGAGAAGTGCGTGGTTCGGCGCCAAGGCCAGAAAGGTGCTCTGCTACATGATCGGGCTCCTGGAGTTGGCCCGAACCCCAAAAAGATCGAGGTGATCGAGAAGATGGCTCCCCCGACCTCGGTCAAGCAGGTGCAGAGCCTCACCGACCGCATCGCTGCCCTCTGTAGGTTCATCTCGAGACTTTCCGGCAGCTGGCTTCCATTCTTCCGAGCTTAGCGCAAGCAAGGAGCCGAGGGACCTCGGAGGCACAAATGTCTTTGACGAAGTTGAAGGTATACCGCTCAACCCTACCCTTGCTTACTTAATTCTCCAGAACTGGCGAGAGGTTGTCGCTTTACCTTGCGGCCACCACCCTGGCTGCTGATACCGCTTTGGTGGTCGAAAGGATCCCAAAGAAGACCCGATCTATTATGTCAGCAGAGTCTTGTACGGCCCAAAGGAGCGCTACTCGCAGGTACAAAAGCTGTTGTACGCTCTCCTCATGGCTTCGCCAAGCTTGACATTATTTTCGTGTGCATCAGGGTTGTCCCGAGCAATTTTTCGCCGGGAGATCTTCTGGAACCCGGAAGGCGGCGGGCGCCGCTGGTGGGCTATGGAGTCGGGCGGCATTCGGCGTCCGTGTCGTAGCTCGAGCGGCCATCAAATCGCAGTGCTTGCCGACTTCGTGGTCGAAAGCAGACGCTGCAACCGCGCCTACCGAGCTCGAGGTCGAGGAGGAAAAGCCCCGACCATGTTCTTCATCGGCTCGAGGTCCTTCAAGCGCCGGGCCGGAATCCTTATTCTCACCACAAGCCACTCACTTGAGGTAATGAGTTCGCTTTGGGTTTCGCGACCAACAATGTGGCAGAATACAAAGCTCTCTTGGCGGGCCTACAAGCTTGCAAAGCATTGGGCGTGCATCGGTTGGTCGTCAAGGGTGACTCCCAGCTCGTCGTCAACCAGTACAACAAGGAGTACCAGTGCTCGGGAGACTTGATGTCAAAGTACCTAGCCTAAGTGCGCAAGATGGAGAAATGGTTCCAAAACTTGGAGCTCAAGCACATACCTGTGAAGGATAACTCTAGTGCCGATTCCTCTCCAAGCTCGCTCTTTCGACGACGGGATCCCGCCTAATGTCATCCTCGAGACGCTATGCTCCTCGATCTTCGACCAAGAGGTCTTGCTCATTGTGGTAGAAGGTATCCCTCCCTGGTCAATCCATTTATAATTTCCTTGCAGGGCGATTTATCACCACCCCGCCGAGGAGCAGTGGTCAAGTGTCGTCGCGAAGCGACACGCCGCCGAGGGGACGCTTACAAAGTAAATGTTTACGATTCCGACGGTGCATCTTCGCGAGGAGGTAAGCAACTGTAAAATGACATCCACTCAGCCTCGTGGAGCGCACTCTTCAGACAGACGATGGTCGGCAAGGCCTTCCATATGGGTATTATTACCTTCGGGCGCTCAGATGCCCGCGATATCGTCTCAAGACTTGTCGAAAGCATGCCGTCCACGCCTAAGTCGATCAACCCGCGATATGCACTTCGCACCATCCCGCCGCCTCGCCTTTCGACATGGGGCGGACATCCTCGCCCTTTTCCCCAAAGCGCGGTCGGGGTAAGAAGTTCTCGCCATTGCTATCGACATCTTTACCAAGTGGATCAAGTCGAGCCGTCTCACTCATCATCGCCGCGGCGGCTGTCATTTTTTTCGCTTGTTCGTGGTCACCAGTGCACGGGTTCCATGCAAAATTATCAACGACAATGGTACTTAGTTTACAAAGTGAGTTGTTACAAGAGTTTTGCGAGGACCTCAAAGATCAAAGTATGATTTGCTTCTCGTAGCTCACCCCAGAAAGCAATCAGAGCGGGCGACGCATAAACGGACAAATCGCCCAGGCATCAAGAAACGAAGTCGCGATGAGCTCGAACGCTACTTGGCAAGACACTCGGTGGACGAATTCCCACCGCCTTATGGTCTATTCGCATTACCGCTAAGTCGAGCCATTGTGGTCCACACCTCTCCGGCCTGTGTTCAAGATGTGGCCGCCCCGCCTCCCGAGGATTACTACTGGCTCTACTAAGGTCACTTTGGTCGACTCAGTCAACTTTGAGCATGAACGGTCTCTTGACCTTGCCCTCGCAGAAGAAGTAAGATGCCATGCACTGCTATGATCAACGTGACACCCGTGAAGCTCTTCGCAGACATGCCCTCGCAGGTATACGACCTAGGGAGCTCCTTGTTGGGGACTTAGCCTCGAGACGGATTCAGCACCTGGCCCAACACCAACAAGTTATCCCCACGCTGGGAGGGCCCCTATAGAGTTGTTTCAATAGATCGCACGGGCCATCTGGCTAGCGATGCCCGGCGGCGAGAGCTCTAGCTTGTGGAACATAGATGAGCTTCGGAAGTTTTAGGTGTAACCACTATACCTTAAATTTCAGTAAAGCTGTTTTTCCATTCTCGCCCTTTATATCCTTTTCGTTTGTGACTACACTGTCATTGTTGTCCAAAGACTTTTTCGAGCATGACTCTCGCGGCACACAAGCAGACTCACTCTTGGTCTCGAGCGCCGCGAGCTTAATCGCTCACCCCAAAGGTCGAAGCTACACGTGAAGTCGAATCTCTTCAAGAATCCAAATTTCTCCTCAGGTTTCGGGCTCGAGCCACAAGCCTCGTAGCTTTTGACCATTGAGCAAAGGCGCGACAACAGAGTCACGATTCAACATCATGCAGGTGTGACCATCTCCTCATCTTGTGTCACGCTTACTTCCTCTCCTGACCTTTTCTCAACTTTGCGTGTCGTGGTCGCTTGTTTCACTGTTTAAATCTTGCGCCCAAGGCCGGCGTTGTTCAACCTTGGACCCAACGGGCCGGATAAGGGCATATTGTCGCCAAACGACCTAAGGAGCATGACTAAAGGCGGAAGAGACGACACCAAAAATCCTCGACTAATGAACTTAAAACAAAGAGTTCTGTCCCCAAAAGAAATGTGGCTCTATTAGCGTCTTCGCTTTAAGCATTTTTACAGTCGGCCATCTGCTGGGCGAAGCCTCGCTTGAGCTCGGCCACCTTGGCCCTCAAGGTCGATAGCTTCTCTGCATCGAGGGCTTCCTTGGAGGCATCCGCAACGCCGTTCGTCTTGGAGTTGGGCCAGCGCACGCTTGTCAAGGCGCGCCTTGAGTTTCTTCAAGCCCCAAGACCTGGCCTCGAGCTCGGGGACACCTTCGCCGAGGAAGACGCACGCCTCATAGCTGCCTTCTCCATTGCCTTATGGCTTGGCCGCCTGAAAGCGCTTTGGTCGATCACAGAAGCTTTTACTCCACGGTTTTCTGCCATGCTCATACGGAGACTCGTTTGTCTTCGAGCTCAACGCAGGCTACCTCCTCCGCGCCTCATCATCCGGGCTGAAGGTCGCTAAGCTCCCCGGTCTTCTCGCTTGCTCCTCTTGCTCGACCTCAATGGTCTCGATGAACTTGGAGTGCTCAGGCCTCCGCTGGCTCCACCATGCGCTCAGAGGCCCTCAAGACGTCGGCAGAAGCTCAAGGCCTTTGAGGCCTTGGGAGACGTGGTCGATCGCCTTCATGACAAGAAGGGTGGCCCAAAATGAGAACAGAGACAAAGGAACTCGGGATAACCTGCTGCGAGGAGCGCAAGGGGGGTCCTTACCACACAAAGGTGGTTCTCGAGACATGCATGGGTGAACTCTTCGCGCTCGTCCATGTGCCCACGGGAGATCTTCTTCTGCCGCCTTGGGCCTCCTCGAGTTGAGGCTCGACTCGACCGCCATCGCGGCATTGGGCTAAGACCTTGAGTCTCTCGCACTGCCGTGGCGTCCCCGAGTTCTCACGGCTCTCTGGGTTCGGGCGACGATCGGCGAGGGCTGCAAGAACGTCGGTCCCGACTTTGCGCGGTCGGGCACCGCCATTCGCCAATGAGGAACAATCGGCCAGGATCCATCAGGCCTCATACGGTGCGGTCAACCTCCATGGCCTAGGGTGCCGTGCACCTCGCGCCAGACGCAGCCTCACGCAAGGCAGACCGAGAAGCTTCCACAAGATGGCCATCTTCGGTGGTCGGGCGGCGCCACGACTCGACGCTCGAGCGACAGGTGGTCGCGGCGAGTTGGCGTGTTGTAAGGACCCATTCACCAATTGCTCGACCCAATCGTGTTTACCGTGACTAGTCCCAGATCAATCGCTAGTGCACACAATTTTAACATCGGTAAGTATCACATCATACACAACGATAAGAATAATAATACTCATTTATTTATTATGACTAGCGATGATCTTATGATCACTTACATTTATTTGGCCACACAGGCAATGCTAAGATAAAATAAGATTTAATGCAAATGGAAAGTAGTAGAAAACGAGTGACTCATCAAGACACCACAAAGCGAATCGACGAGGCTTGGCCTAGTGACTCGTGATCCACCGAAAATCCTCCTCCAACACGCGATGACTCCTCCATCGTTGTTGGTTGTTACAAGGGTGAGTACACCAACACGCACTCAAGAAGTTGTGCATGTAATGCAATTCTATCATAGCTATATGCGTGCTTATTCCAAAGGAATGGCTAAGTGGGTTATAAAGCGAAGGAAGATTTAAGAACACATACATAATGTAGATTGAAAAGACAAGAAACAAATAATACCAAGTAAATAGATTCAATGATTCTAAATAAACCAAGTTTCTTCCTAGGTCAAGTTCCATTATCCACATGGCACCCTACCATCCCATCCAGCTTGTCCATTTTAATTAACTACCCCTTGATCAGAATCCCCGAAAGCATTGCTCAATACCGTGAGCACGGCTATCCAATAGCTTGTACACTCGCATAGGTTATGCACTTTACCCACATGATACAACCATGCACCACACAGTGAACGATTATAACAAAGCCTTTACAATGCATCCTCTTAACCCAAGGCTACCCGCTAAGGTTTCAACACCGAGGGACTGTTACCACACCTGTGCCCCCCTCTTGCGCCCATGTGAGTTTCCTCCGACACCCGTGACTCACACCACCACGATAGCACTCAAGCTAAGATTTGCAAATTAGTCACTAGGCTGCCCCATAACAGACATGGTTGCAAGTTTGACTCAGTCAAAGGCTCAAGGTTAAGTCCTTAGGATTGATTAAAGCAAGACTTACACATACCCTCTCGCCCATCGGGCCCACCTCGCACACTTGCCCTTGCCACTTGCTTCAATCTAAGTGATTACCAAACCCAGCTTGATTACCAAGCATCACATGCTATACACAATTCAACATCGCTATGCGACCTCCTCGCCACCACAACTCAATCTCTTTGTGTGACACACATGACACACAAGTTACATCATTATTCCATATTCCATTAGTCAAAATTAATAACCAATATTCCATGAACATGTGATGACGTTAGCATGGCTAAGCACTTTCTATCTTGGCCTAACCATCCATGTTGATTTCATTATTAACCAACTATAGTAACCAACCTAGGGTGACAATGAAGCATGGCATACAAATATCAAGGTAGGGTATAATTCAATGGGTATGTTAGCTAATCCCAAATTTATGTTGAAATCAATTATACACATAAAATAACATGTGTTAAGGTAAATCAAAATAGCATGCAATCTAGTTTATGGGCGCAACATGATCAAAGCACAACTTGCCTTCGTTAAGCTCCTGGTCCCGGGTCTGGAAATAATTCTTGAGCTGCGAGATCCTTCCAAGCCTCGCACAATTCAACGTCTACGCGAATCGAGAGAGAAAAGCAAATAAAAACCAAAACCAAGGAACAAATGAACTCAAAAATTCAAATAAAAGCCATCATTAGAAAGATCTCATTTTTACAAATTTTTAGGAATTTGAATCACCTCAATCGGAGTTCATATGCAAAAGTTATAGCGTTTAGAAGTTTTGAAAATAAACTAAATTCTGAAATTAGAAAATTCCAAATTTTTCGAATTATTTTTATAAGGAAAATACTGATTTCCGACGTCAGCTGACACATGTGCTCACGCGGTACAGCCACGCAAAGCACCAACTCCTTGCCACCCTGGCGCCAATAATTTAACGATTCAATCCACGTGGCGCCACGTGTCGTCAATTAACAACCCACCTCATTACGACGGACCAATCTTCGCGTCGTATGAAGATCCGGCGGTCGATAATCTTCCCGAGCGGTGATGGCGAGATGACGGCGCAGGATACCGGACTTGGGGACGACGACCATTCGAACGGGCGAACGAGGCAACTCCGTGAGGAAGAAGTGGTGGATCCAACGCGGCGGACGCGGAGTCCGGATTCGTACCGAGCGACGGCTGGGGTCTCTCTTGATGGCGAACGCGGGCGAAGAACTTCGACATTCGCGAGGTTCAAGGCGGTTGTGCTCTCCATATACAAGCAATGAGAGAAAGCGCGAAGCGCGTCAGGCCGAAGTTGGCGAGGGGGTCTCAAGGTCCTTATACCCGCAGGCACACAAAATCGAAAGTACAACGGCGGCATCGAAGTTAGACTCCAGAGACGGCGGCACGGAATCCTTCGATTAACGAAGACGGCCACCAGATGATGATCATCCGATGGCCCGAACCGCTTTAGGGTTTCCTATATAACGCGCGGTGATGAAGGCCGTTGGATCTAAATCCAACGGTCCGCAAAAATTAGTTTAAACCTGACTGCCTGCACAAGAATTGGGGTCAGTGTCTGTTATCGTTCACGGGTAATTTTGAGATTTTTCCATTTAAAATATTTTAATAAATTGTTTTGATTTATTTAAAGCAACAAAAATACTCTAAAAATTCCAAGAAAAATCTCAAAAAATACTTTGAGACATTCTGGACTTAAATAAAATATTTTCATAAAAATTTATTTTAAGTTTATATATTTATAATTAATCTTTTGTCGAAGAGTAATATTCTTGAATTCAAAATAATTCAAATAAATCTCTTTAAAATCCAATTAAATTCGTAAAAATTCACAAAAATCATATTTAAGAATAAAATAATATTATTTAATTGAAAAGCTAAAATTTTGGGATGTTACAGTGTCTCAGCGTCACACCAAGGCACTCGAACCTTCTTTTCCAGGCCGATTTTGGGAGGGTCGACGACAACGACGAAGGGCCACTTCGCCACAGGTCAGAGTCCTCGGCCGTCATGGTGGTCCTCTCTACTGAAGTCGTCGAGCCCTTGGTCGAACTCATCGACCGAGGCCCATCTCGGGCCTGAAGGAGCACGCGCCGGCCCGGTGGGGTGGCGCGCCAAGACGCATGAATCCTCCTCCTCCTGACTACCGACAAATACCCATCATCAAACGAAAGCAAGTTTCGAAAGGAGCGCCAAGGTCCGCGATCAAGAAATGCACACTAAGCCGTAAAAACACGGCGGGGGCGGAGCGACCGAAAATCCAAAAACTTACATGAGTCATCCGCCCGCCTTTGTCGAGGGTCGGCGAGATCTTGTTGCCCCGATGTCAGAGAGGGCACTTCGGCCATGGGCTTACAATGCACTGCACCTGGGGCTCACACGATCCATGTCGCTCACAAGGCATGGGCCCCTAGGGGCCTAGCTTGGGCGCCTGGGCCGGTTGGGGGCTCGAGGTCTCCAAGGGCGCCATCAAGCCACTGGCCGCTGCAAAGGGGAGAACATGTCATAACGGCGGATGCGAGCATGGGCCTCGGGGCTCACCATGTGAATCCTATCTGCAAGCTGTCACCCCACTCGAGGTGGGTTTCTTCACCTCCCGGCCGCCTCCCTGGGAGGTCTCTTCTTCCCTTCTTGCTCTTGCCCCCCACGTCAACCGAGCATCCTCCCTGGCTGCTCTCTGAAAAGTTCCCGATGGTCCCGCGAGCATGCGAGGTTCAAGAGGGCCTCAAGTGACACTCGAGTTGAGAGCTTGGCCTGGGTGACTTACTCGCCTTACTTGGGAGCACATTCTTCTGGATTCGGTCACAATGACTTAGTCGCGGCGCCAACTTCCCAAACATCTCGCCATCCTAGCGGGCGTATCTAAGACTCCTTTGGTGCTGCAAGGGAAACGACCATCAAAAAAAAGAGAAAAAAATCAAAGGACAGACTCGAGCAAGACCTCAAGGCAAGAAGGCTTACTTCAGACGCGGCCCTCGTGGGTCGAAATGCCGATGCTCTTGATCTGGGGAGAACGGGTGCATCCTCCTCCGCAGAGGGGACACACCCGGTTTCACAGAAATTTGCACATCGCCTTCCGTGAGGGGCTGCACGGGCGCAGATGTGTATGACGGCGATGGCCTCCTCGTCGACCTCGAGGTCGTCCGCCTGGGGTCTCCCTTCTTCCCTAAGAATGGGGGTCCTCAGACACCAATAAGTGCCGAAGTTCCCCTCTTCAAGTAGAACCACCGCCGACCATGGGCCGAGGGACTCCCGAGGTTGAAACTTGGGGAAGGACCACTTGAGCTCCCGCCCGCAATGAAGTAGAGGCATCCGACCACGGGTCCTTCCCAGAAGAGCGTAAGAGGTCAAGTACCGTAAGAAGAGCGAGGGGGTCGGAAGGATTCCTAGGAACCCCTCGCACATGTGGGAAAAGATGGTGAGGAGAACAGAGTTTGGCACCAGGTTAATGAGTTCGATGCCGCAGCTGGAGAGGACCGCCGCGATGAACACACTCTCCTGGGTCCGCAGACCTCAAGAGAGCTGACATTTCTGCTGCAGACGATCTGCTGTCCTTTTAGGGCGCGCGGGTTTCGCTCGCCATCCAAGAATCGCTATGTTATCGGGTCAATCAGCCCTGTGGTCTCGAAGTTCTTCATCCTCGCCACGATAAAGCATTCTCCTCACCTGGCCAAGGCGATCATCGCGTGAATTTGGTTGGGGGAGAAGAGGAGTCTTGCTCAGCGAAGAGGCTTGGAAGACGGCTGCCAGGATCGTGAGTTTTTTCTCGCCAGCCTGTCAGGCTCAGTTCGTGGGCTGCGCCGCCAAATAAATTCCACGGCGCTCAAAAGGCACACCAACCATGATTTGATTCGGCGCATTAAGGCCTAGGTCAGGACTCGAGGCGCCCTGTGTGTCACGCCACCGCTCGTGATCCGCATTCATCATCGCCAAGATCAAAGGTCGCCAGTGTGCTCAGTCGGCGTTTCACTTTGTGGCCTTCGCCCGACCTCGCCAAGGGATCAAGACTCGCAGGCTTGCTCCCCGAGCCCGCAATATGAGGCTCGAGGTCGCTTCGGTGCCTCTTCGACCCAGAGGCCCTGGCTACCGACGAGGGTCGGGCAAACCTTGGTCGGCCAACGACAACAACTACTAGCTCCCAAGATCGGGGCCCCGACCACGACTTGGACGCGAGACGCGCGGTGCGACCTAGAGTGCCAGATGCCTCCAAGACGGCTGTTCGACGACCTCGAGCTCGGTCGGCTCGTTGTGCCGGTGCCCCTTGGATTCCAGAACGCGTTTGCCCGGCGTTACACAAGGCATGGGATCGTGGGGTGAAGTAAGGCAAGCAAGTCTGGAGCGGTTGTTGCCGGCCCACGATGCGCACGAAGACCACCACCCGGGAATGTCTACCGTCCGTTACGAGCAGGGAAGATATAAGGCTAAGGATGCGTAGCCTGAAGGGACATCAGAGCTCGAGCGCTAGACACCGCCATTGTTAAGCTTGAGCTGTAATACACCTCTGTACTCGAGAATAGCAAAGATCACCGCCGCAAGGCAACTGGAGTAGAGCTATTACCTTCACAGGCTTGAACCAAGATAAACTCGCCTCACGCCGTTGTCGCCAACCTCCGACCTTCTAAGACGTCGAATCCTTTCCTTCGTTGAGCCAAGCTCTGCTCGGGTCCCAAGTTCCACTAACCCCCATTTCATTTCTGCGGTTGGTGATTCCGATCGTCGACAATATCCATATCCCTCACCGCGACAACCATCTGGTGGACGAGCTTTCGATCTCGCATCCTCAAGAGCCTCAACTCCGCCGGAGTCTTTGAAGAAAGACTCACGATCCGTCAATCGCTGCCCCGCTTCCACGTGGGGAGGACGGATGGTTGTTGCTGTTCCCCGCCCACGCGGGGAGGACGGCGGTGCCGCCGATGTGGCACCCGGGAAAAAGCCCAGCCCAACTGAGTACCCGGGTGGTCACCGTGTGATCGCCACTCTTGGCCGAGAAGGTCAGTGGATGGACCCCATCCTAGCCTTCCTGCGAGACCGAGAAATCCCCGACGATGATGCATCTGCTGAAAAGTTAGCACGAAAGGCCAAGTGCTACACTCGCTCTGGATGGGGACCTATACCGCCAAAGGTAAAATGTAATTCTCCTAAAGTGCATCACTGGAAGAGGGAGCACCACCTGCTCGATATCCATGGAGGCATGTGCGGAGCCATATGTCCGGCCAGGACGCTTTTTCGCAGCTGCCCGCCAGGATTTTATTGGCCTATCGCCTCCTCGATGCTTTCAGGCGCTGCGCGACATGCGGGCATGCCAATTCTTCGCTAGGCAAATCCACCGCCCGCCTAAGCCGCAGAACCATCCCGCCTCTTGGCCGCTCGCGTCTAGGGCCGATATCTGGGCCCGCTTCCACGGGCCACGGGGCTTCACCCACTGCTCGCCGCCATCGACAAATTTACCAAGTGGGTCGAAGCTGAGGTAGTACGTGCCATCACGGCTTCCGCTGCCGTCAAGTTCATCCACGGGATCTTCACCCGCTTTGGAGTCGCCAACCACATCATCACCGACAATGGCACTCAATTCACCAGCGTGGCTTTCCTGGAGTTCTACGAAGAGATGGGCACCAAGGTATGCTTTGCTTCGGTGGCCCATCCCAAGAGCAATGGCCAAGCTGAGCGTGCCAACGCGCTAGTGTTGAGGGGCTTGAAGACCAGAGCATTTGATCGGCTTCATAAGCAGGGGGCGCGGTGGAAGGAAGAGATCCTGGTTGTGTTGTGGTCGCTTCGAACCACACCTAGCCGGGCGACCGGCGAGACGCCCTTCTTCATCGTCTATGGTGCCGAAGCTGTCCTCCCGTCCAAGCTGTCGTTCGGCTCGCCACGCGTCTTGGCGTTCAACGAGGAAGGACAAGAAGACTACCGCGGTGACGACGTCAACCTTCTAGAGGAGGTGCGTGACCGGGCACCAAGATGCCACCCGATACCAAGAAGCTCAGCGATACCACGCCTTGCCCGGTCTCCGAGAGAATACCGCGCTTGATTTACCGGTTTTATGAGAATCCAGACGCATGCCGCTCCACAAACTGCTCTCTCGGCGGGAGGGCCCTTTAAGGTGATCTCAGTATCTTGACTCGAGGCGGTCCGGTTGGCTACTAAGGATGATCAAGAGCTGCCCAACTCCTTCAACGTGGAGTTGTTGCGAAAGTTTTACCCCTAAAAAGCTGTAAGTTCCCAGCGGTTTGCTTTTGACCGGCTATGCGGGTGAGCTTTCCCAGCCGGCCTACGATCATGGTGGTTAGCAAAGTTGTTTATCTTAAAAGATTTTGCTTTATTCCCTTTGCTTGTCCCCTGGCGAGAAAAGCTTGCGTGGAAATATCATGCGTCCTGATGGTTTGGCCACTCTTTGTTGATCCGTGGTGACACCGGCCTTCGCATCATGCCCGGACAGGCGACCAAGAGCGCGAACCTGGCACGATGACACAAACGTGGCCCACACACCTCGGTTCGGCTCAACGAAGCACCGACAGCTGTCTCTGCGAGCACCACAAAAGCCCAACATCCCTCCTGGGAACCTGCTCCCATGCCACGCAGCGCCGCGGGCTAACCCCACACACAAGAGCCTAAGTTTCCAAAAAAAAAGAGGACCATGATATACCCGCACAGGACCTCACGTCCCTTAATATGTTTTCTGCTTGTTTTGTGCAATGCCTACTTGTGCTTTCAGTAGCCATGCGCAACCGCAGATGAAGTGCTGGAGTGCCTGTAGCTCAAGCAGCCGAAGTCTCCAACGATGAGCGCATGCAAGAGCGCTTCATGGAGGGACTTTCAGAGGAGTTGCAGCTAGAGCTCGCTGCTCATGACTTCGGAAATTTCCAGCACTTGGTCCACAAGGCCATAGTGGTGGAAGAAAAGTGGGGAAAATTGGAGGATTCGCGCAAGCGCAAGCGAGCTGCACAAAATTCAGCAAGCAGCCACTTGCAGCCATCGCGCATGGTGCGCCCCTCATTTCCAAGCTATCAAGCTCCGGCACCGCTGAGGCCTCCCACATTCATTGCTCGCCCACCGCAGCCAAGTCTTCCACCAACTGACGTGGAAATCAGCAAGGAGCCAAGACTCAAGCTCGCCCAATTTTGTTTGCTTCCAATGCAAACAGCGAGCGAGCACTTTGCACGCCAATGCCCGCAAAAGAACCAAGCAATGTCGGGATTCACCCACTATCACACCGGGGCAGCAACACCTTCACCTCGACTAACGCCTCCAAGAACCGCGCCTAACCCCACCACGTGGTCGATCAACCATGTGACCGCCAAGAAGCTCGTAATGCACCTAAGTGGTGTTGGGTACGTCCTCATCAACTCACACCCGACTACCGATTATTCGATTCCTGAGTATCTCATTCATTTATTAAAGAGAAGTTTGCCATGCATCATGAGTTTCCTATACAACTTATGCATCCACCACTTCTCATCAAAACCCCGGGATTGGAATTGAGGACCGATCGAGTCTGCCGAAGTAAAGATTGAAGTCAATAGGGTAGAGTTCCTAGCTGATTTGATAATAATTAAATGGAGGAATTGAAGTCATTCTTGGGATGGATTGGCTATCCAAGCACCAAGGATGCATCAATTGTGCAAGCAGATCTATTTCACTTACTAACGCGAGCGCAAACAAGTCATGTTTAATGCTAAGTCCAGATTATGCTCACCTTTATGCCTTGAAGGGTGAACCATTCCTTGAATAAGTAGCATACCAAAGGTATGTGATTACCCTGACGTATTTCCGTAAGAGTTGCTTGGGATGCCACCGACCGAGATCGGGTTCGCTATTGAGCTTTTACCCTAACGCCCCGATATCAAAGCGATTTTACCGTATGCCTCCAAATGAGTTGATCGAATTAAAGAAGAAACTTACTTGAGCTGCAAGAGAAGGGCTTCATTCGACCGAGCTCCTCACCTTGGGGATGCCCAACGCTATTTGTGAAGAAGAAGGATGATAGCTTGCGGATGTGTGTTGATTACCGCCCTTGAATGCGGTCACGGCCAAGAACAAGTATCCACTTCATGATCGATGATTTGTTTGACCAAATGATCGAGCTCAGATCTCTCCAAGATTGACTTGAGATTAGGCTACCATCAAATCAAGATCAGATTGGGAGACATTCCAAAACGGTATTCTCCACCGCTATGGTCTATATGAGTATACCGTCATGTCTTTCGGTTTGACTAATGCCCCGATACTTCATGAGCCTTATGAATTCGGTTTTCATGGAATATCTCGACAAGTTCGTTGTCATCTTCATCGATGATATTCTCATTTACTCCAAGTCCAAGAGGAGCATGAAGTACACCTTCTAAAGTCTTGGAAAAGTCGAGAGCACTAACTCTATGCAAAATTCAGCAAGTGTGAATTTCGCTAAAGGAGGTTGCCTTCTTGGGCCATGTGCTATCTAAGGCGGAGTTGAAAGGTTGACCCCAAAGAAGATACTGGACAGACTTGATTGGGAGCAGCCTAAGAATATCACGGAGGTTTGAAGTTTTCGGTTCATGGGTTATTATCTACCGATTCGTGGAGAACTTCTCCAAAATCGCCAAACCATCGAATCGAACTTTTGAAGAAGGAGAACAAGTTTGTATAGTCAACGGAGTGTGAGGCAAGCTTTCAATTGTTGAAGGTTCGCTAACCATCGCACTGCCCTAGTCCTCGCGGATATTCACAAGGGCTTCGACATATATCGCGATGCATCCCGCCTCGGCCGGGTTGTGTATTTATGCAAGGCGGCCGAAGTTGTGGCCTATGCATCGAGGCAATTGAGACTTCATGAGATGAATTACCCCACCCATGACTTAGAGCTGGCAAGAAGGGTACATGCTCTAAAAATCTGGCGACATTACCTCATCGGTAATCATTGTGAAATTTACACCGATCACAAGAGCCTGAAGTATATCTTTACTCAAGCCGATTTGAACCTGAGGCAAAGAAGGTGGCTCGAATTGATCAAAGACTATGATATGGGACTCCATTATCATCCTGGAAAGGCCAATATTGTTGCCGATGCTCTAAGCCGAAAGTCTCAATGCAATCGTCTTTCAGTAGAACCGGAATCGGACGCCATGTGCGCCGAGTTTCGAAAGCTCAATCTAGAAGTGGTTAAGGAGGGATCCCTTGCTGTCATGAAAGTCAAATCTAATCTCTTGGACCAGATTAAAGAGGCTCAAAAGACAGACAAGGGCATGGCGCTCATCCGATCCCGCCTCAAGCAAGGCAAGGCCAATTGCTTCACCGAGGACCCACAAGGTGTCTTATGGTTCGGCAAACGGCTAGTAGTGCCAAATTGTAAGAAATTGAAGGCATTAATTCTTGATGAGGCTCACAATTCCACATTCTCTATTCATCCCGGGAGTACAAAAATGTATCAAGATCTTAAGCCAAGGCTTTGGTGGACCCGGATGAAACGAGATCGCTCTTTATGTCGCCGAAGCGACGTATGTCGCCGAAAGTGAAAGTCGACCATTTGCGGCAGCAGTACACTTCAACCACTTCCCATTCCTATGTGGAAGTGGGAAGAGATTGGTATGGATTTCATCACCGGTTGCCCAAGACACAAAAAGGTTTTGATTCTATATGGGTAATCGCGACCGACTAGCTAAGATCGCCATTTTCTTCCCGTCAAGACGATGGATACAAAGGAGCAAGTTAGCTGAGTTATATCTTCATCAAATTGTCTATCTTCATGGTGTTCCCAAAAGGATTGTCTCAGATCGGGGTACCCAGTTTACCTCGCATTTTTGGCAATACCTCCACAAGGCCATGGGGACTCAACTCTCTTTCAGCGCCGCTTATCATCCGCAGACGGATGGACAAACTGAACGAGTGAACCAAATTCTTGAGGATATGCTTAGAGCTTGTGCCCTTACTTACGGCAAGAATTGGGAGAAATGCTTACCTTTCGCGGAGTTCTCCTACAACAACAGCTATCAAGCTAGTCTCCAAATGAGTCCATTCGAGGCTCTCTATGGGAGATCTTGCAGAACTCCACTTAACTGGTTTGAGTCCGGAGAGAGACCCCTATTTGGTCCCGAACTAGTCACCGAAGCAGAAGAGCAAGTTCGATTCATTCGCAAACGGTTGCGGACCGCGCAGTCTCGTCAAAAGAGCTACGCTGACCGTCGCCGCCGTGAACTCAAGTTCGAAGTTGGTGATCATGTTTATCTCAAGGTCTCATCGACGAAAGGTGTTCGTCGGTTTCATGTGAAGGGAAAGCTAGCCCCTCGTTACATCGGACCTTTCCGAATTATCGCCAGACGAGGAGCGGTGGCATATCAATTGGAGCTTCCCCCTTCGCTAGCCGATGTGCATGATGTTTTTCATGTCTCTCAATTGAAGAAATGCCTTCGTGTCCCAACTGAAGCCACAGAGTTGGACACTCTCGAATTACAACCCGATCTATCCTACAAGGAGCATCCCATTTGTATTCTTGACGAGAGGGAGCGTGTTACTCGAAACCACACCATCAAATTCCTTAAGGTTCAATGGAGTAATCACACCCCTGATGAGGCCACATGGGAGCGAGAGGATCATCTTCGAGCTGAATACCCCTACCTCTTCAATGAAGCCGTGTAATCTCGGGGTCGAGATTCTTTTAAGGGGGGAGGGCTTGTAACAGCCCAATTTTCATTAATCCGGTAAGCGAAGCTTGTCATGCCAACATCCTCCATAATGTCATTACATCCTCACTTAATCATAATTATACAAATGTTAGGACATTCATCTTGCATAAAGAGGGAGTAACAAAATCCTAACAATCATTTTCCAAAACTGCACACATGTTATTTTCACCTTAGTCAATGACATGTGGGCCATGTTCATAAGAGAAAAGAAGAGTAGAGTAGGCTGCACATACCTACTATACCATTTACTACTTTACTCACCTTTACCCATTTACCTAACAAGTCAATGACATATGGGACCTACCTTGCCTAGGAACTTGTGGGCTGCACATCCTCTCCATGACTTTTCTCACTTCCATCACCCATACCCACTCTTTCACTCACCCTATGACATGTGGGACCTAGCCCTACATGTAAGGCATGAATGGGCAGCCTTTATAAGGTCCAAACCTTGGTTTCTCCTCCCTTTTCCTGCCCATTTGCTCAGCTCAAACCAGAAAACAGCAAGCACCTCTTCTCCAACACCTTGCCATTCTCCCCCACAAAATCCACTCAAATCTTGAGTTTGAGCTTGTGCATGCTATACCACTTTGAAGCCAAGGTCAAGAGCTTCAAATCCATCCAAATGGATTCTTGAGGCACTAAGATTTGGGTGAGTGGTAATCGATTTTCATTCTTCCTATGTTTTGAAATTTTGCAATGGTGACTCATTTTCTTCCTCTCCATGGAATCCATCATCACACCTTGAATCGGTCATGATGTCGCATGGAAGCTTGAGGAGGAGGGCTAGTTGCTGCTGCAAGCACGGGCAAGTTAAGTCATCGTCGCTCACACGAAGCTAGGAGAAGGCGCACCACGAGAACCCGGCTATGACACCTTCTTGTCATTTCTCACCGAAACCAACCGCCATCACGTGAGGAGTAGCCCCAGAGTGGTAAGATCCCACCCTAGTCCACCCTTTTGAAGTCCCAAAGACATTGCTATGAAGTAAAGCACCCAATAGACAAATAGCCATTTTGAAACAGATCGCTCAACCCGACACTGGGATTTCATCCTGACACTCCGGATAGGGCGTAATACGCGAGACCGAGGGTGTCAACCCGACACTCGAGGTTTTTGTCCGACATCCGGATAGGGCAGATCGAGAGGGTTAACCCTACAATCCGGGGTTTAAACCTGGATATTCGGATATAATTCAATAAAATGTCTTAAATAATTGAACTTTTGACGCAAAACTTAATTAGTATTTCATATTATCATTAGTACGACACATCATGAGCATTTCATGCATCTTTTTATCATGTGCACCATTGGAGTTCTTGATTTGGTGTTTATGGATTTGGATTTTCTCGTTAGATGTTGACGCTTCGGAAGGCACTCCCGAGTACGACTACACCTTCGAAATCAAGAACGAGCAGCAAGGCACTACTTTATTCCTTGACCATGATTGCTCCTACTAGTTGAAATTTACATTTTTGAAATTATTTTATCAATTGCATGCTTACTTTCAATTACAATTATGTTTGGGTAGAATTCTTAGCTATTACCACATTGTGATGTTATCCCCATATCGTGTTCCTCTCGAGTTCGATTGTCGCCCTAGGAGGAGGGTTTATTCTTATTATATGGGTTTGTACGAATTGCTTAGCCATGCTTAGAACATCGTTAGAGACCGCGATAGATGGACTTAGTCCATTGGTCACAAATGATTGAGAATTATTATGATGATGATGGTTTCAAATGTTGGTTAATGTGTAGAGATGTTGGTTAAGGACCCTAAGGATTAAATCCTCGTGACGCCTCTTTGAGTAACTATCGTGTAACCACACGCCGCTTATGGGACCGGCAGAACCAAGTACTTGTGTATGACTAGGTATGTAAACCATGTGCACTCTGGATTCCTTGAGCTTAGTGGAGCTCAAGGAATGATCACGAATTCCTTGGGCTTAGTGGAGCGCCATGAATATCCTCTGAGTCCCTCGAACTTTGTTGAGTTGGGGATGTCCAACAACGGTGTACTCCTTGATCCACACACACCGAGCATCGGGCACGCGGATCGAGGGTCACAAATATCCTGATGGTTTAGATACACTACCATGCATACTAGAAAATGGTTTGTCACGCTCACCTCGGCCGACACATCCAAGGAAATGTGTTAATAGCTTGGCTTACGAGTGTGGCGGTCGTGGGTAAGGTCGCATCTCCGCAGAGTTTAAACTATTCAATAGCCGCCCATGGTTAAGGACGATCGCTTGAACCGTCACCATCGGGCAGTATTAAGGACTTGGTAGGAATGGGATGGGAGTGGGAAGAGACACAAGTATTGAGTACTTAGTGTGTAGTCTAACATGAGCGATGGAACTCATGGTTCGAAGAATGCTTGAAGGTATGATATGATTGTGATTTTGATGATGTTATATTATGTACTAGATCATGCAAATGTTTACGAAATGCAATTCTTTTCAATCTATACATGTTTATGATTTACCCTAAACATTGCTTTATGCTGAAATTGCCATTTTTCCTTCCTTTGATGTAGCAACCACATGTAGTTAGAAATCAACATGCAATGTATATTATTGTGCGAATACACTCTTTGTACTCAATCGGATTGTCCACTTGCTGCAGGTGAGGATGAGGCACTGCCCGGGGACTTTTACGACAGATTTCGACAATTCTAACGCTTAGTCGCCGTTTGCCCCAGCTTGGTTGCTCGAGGGTTTAGGGCATGCCATGCTAGCCCTTTTGTTGTTTATCCGATGATTTCGCCGCTACTTGATGTAATAACACTAAATATATCGTTGAGGATAGCAGTCCTACTTTTGGGATGTAATGATATTTATGCTTCCGATAATTAGGTATGTGTTGTGATGTCAACTGTTGGATGAGAATGCGCGTGTTGGCAAACTTTCCGACCAACACGGTATAATCGTGAACGCCCGAGGTTCCCTTGATTCACTTGAGACGCACTGCATTTGGGTGAATCGCTGGAGTCCCGGACGGTTCCCCACACGCATCTCTTGGGTCCGCTTAGCGCCCCGAGCAATCACCGCTTGTTTACGCCTGTCGGCGTGCCCGAGGATGGTCCCTAATCACCAAGGGGCCACGAGCCAGCACCACGGTGGGACCAGTGGAGTCCATCGCCGGGAAGGATTGGATGATCTAGAGGTGTTGTGAGGACTCCAGATCACAGAACGACCGAGCATTGGTCGAAAATTCCAAGTCGCTCGGCACTGGTGGGATCAGCATGGATAGCCACCTGGAAAGGCTGGACCCATCCAGGTTTCCATCACTTGGTGCCAGAAGAAGACAGAAATGTTAACTGATGGTGACCACGAAGAAGAATATGCATTAAAGGAGAAGAGTAAGAAGACTTACTGCCTGGGTACGTGCGTGTCATGTCATCGTCCCTTGTGTATTGCCATGCAGGGCGGCCACGATGGCGCAGGGGGCTGATCCTCCGAGCCACGAAGTCTCGGACTACCAACGCCTAATCAGCCGACGCCAGCACTGATCGATGCGAAGTTATCGCCAGAGCTCGCGCCTCCTCGACGGGCGAGCTCTAGCTCTCGCAGGTCTCCGCCCGCATGCAAGGAACCCCAAGAAGGTCGACCCCACTGTCGTCACCGACATAGAGCCAATCCCCCTTCCAGTTCTTCTAGTTGGAGCGTACGAAGGGAATGTAGAAGGGGCCACCCATCACGGAGGCAAGTGGCAATCCTCGCGACCTCACACGTGGGGGTGATGCCAGGAAGAAGTAGCGTAAAGAGAGGGAGATTGGGCATTACCCCCACGAACATCTTGCAGAGGTAAGCGAAGGTGGAGAGAAGAACGATGGAGTTGGGGGAGAGATGGAGATAGTGAATCTCATAGAAGTGGAGGACGGTGAGGAAGAATTCGGAAAATGGCGGCACCAGGCCCGCCATAAGCCCCTAGGTGAAGACAACAATCTCCCCTGGCTCACAGCTTGGCACGGTGGTCCTCTAGCGAGGATGAAGGGAACCCCCAGGTGCCATCCCAGTGGCGAAGTCCATCTAGCGTTGGCCGGCGGTGGAAGGATGAAGAGACTGAGCCATCGTAGCAGAAACGGAGTTCTTCAAGCAAAGGAGGCGAAAAGGCAAAGAGCGAGATGTGAAGAAGACCAGAAGGCATGAACTGTTACGTGGGGGTGTGCATATATATAGACCCCCCACGAAGACGGTTCGCGAATGTGCAAAAAGGCGCGTGTTTTGGGTCCCAAGAAAATCGACTAAGTGGAGAAAATCAAGCTGCTGAGTGCAAAGGTGGTGGGCCCATCCAGAGTGCACTAGCATTAAATAAGGTCAAAAGCAATCAAGGCGGCGCTTCCAGACGGCCTCGGGGCTATTGTTTGCATTTTGCACCGTGGTACCTCTCCACCGCAGGCGCATTGGCCCAAGGAGTGGTTTAGCTCAAAGAAGCCCACGCGCCTCGGCGAGCAACCGCAGCCACGCCGCCGCCGGTGAGCGCCCACGTGGCACTCGGCAGTACCGGCGATCACGCCCGCTCACGGGCGAAGCCCACACGGCCTCGCAAGCAAACATGGTCACGCTTCGCCACCGAGCAGCGCCCACGTGGCACTGGCGAAAATGGCGACACGCCTTTACCACGGGCGAGAAGCCTATGCGCCTCGGCGAAGCAACACAGGCTACGCCACGGTGAGCGCCCACGTGGCACCTCGACGAAAGTACTGGCGATCACACTCGCTGTTCGGGCGAGAAGCCCACGCGGCCCCCTGGCGAGTAGCCTAGCGGTCACGCCCTGCTCGTCGGGCGAGCGGCCCACGTGGCGGCCTGGCGAGCGGGTGGGCGTTTAGGCCCCCCTTGTCAGGCCACGAAGGCAACCAAAGGAATGAGGGGAAGGCTTCGCCTCGAAGTTTTTCTCCGCTGGCACCTCGTGTCAGGGTCATTAATTGTAAAGGATTCAACTTTCGACACGATGACGGTTCATCCCTTCTGACGCCTCTCACCAACCCGTCGCAGGGGCGTCCTGTCTCGGGCAGACCAGGTGAGGCCTCTCACCGACATTAAATGAGGTTCGAAGAACAAGGCCACGGAGGCGCATGTAATAAATGAGTCGTGGGTCGACGTGGAAGCTAGAATGATGGGTGTAATTAATGTTTTATGGATAAGCATAACGTCCCCTTCTCCCCTGCCCGGACCGGCTCGTCTATATAAGGGCGCCTGGGTGCATGGAGAAGGGGGTCGGAAAAACTGGCTGTGTAGAGATAGGAGTTGAGAACGCAGAGCAGATAGCCATTGTAAACACCCCCACATCTCCTCAACAAAGAACAAGCAGGACGTAGGGCTGTTACCCAAGCTGGGGGCCCAAACCTGGGTAAATCGCTGTGTCCACTGATCCGCCAATTCCCGAGTCCAACGTTGAGAGACATTAGGGTTTTCAGCCATGAAGATGCCCCTCTACTGAACCAAATCTTCCATCTAGGGTGTAGCCTACTCTGTTCATTGACAAGATCTTGTCAGGTGAAATACACCGACAACAGTCACGTCAACCGTTACCAAGTGAGAAATCAGGCTGGCCACATATGAGAATGTGACATTTCTATGCTTCTGTAGTAGCTCAGCAAGCACACAAATGTGGTCCATCAGGACAGTTATCCTGAAGCCCGAACTTGTGCCCTTGAACTTCTAGGCATGGATCTTGCCGAGACACTCAGGATCCATGCACTTCACAATGTAAGTCTCCTAGTTCAACATGTACACCCGATATATGTGGCTGATGTTTATCGCATATCTTGCAATTGCCTGCTGGGCGGCACTCTTTGTAGGGATGTGTTGCCCTACTAGCAGAGTATCTTGATCGAAGGCCCAATCAATGATGGCTTCATTTGGTAGCACGTGAGATGTCATCACCAAGTCATCCAATTGAGAAGACATGTACTCCACATCAGTGGACACAATGCCACCAACAGGAGCTGCATCGTCGTCTTCGTTGCTATTCGTGTCGATGTCCTCGTCTTCATCCAATATTACTTCATCCGCCATGCCTTCCAGGTGTTCATGGCAGTCAATGCGAGCGGACCACCACCGCCCGATGTCTTCATTTGCCTGAAATTCATTAGCACCAATGTCCTCACCGATGCCCCCAGATGATGCTTTATGGCAATGCAATTGCCACCGAGAGGACTTGGAGTTTGTCCTCTGTCCAGGAAGCGCACATACACCATCAGCCGACAGTGTATCTCTGCCTAAGGGTTCATGACAATTTGTATGTATTCCTCTCACATTGTGCTTCCCACGATCTTGCACAGGTCCCACACGTAGTTGGTGGAACCTCCCACGACTCTGGCATGTACCGCCTCGATTACAAACTTCTTTCAGGTAGTCTCCCAATCGAACGTGCTCCTTACGCATGTACGAAGGTCGGCCAGACTCATCTACGTTAGACCCAGATCTCGGATCACCTTTCATTCGCAATTCGAAAGGTCCACCCCATATGGACCCTCTCGAACAACGCCGTCATCATAAAACATGAACAAATCTTGAATACCTACCATAGCAAAAGTCGCAAGCAAGCACATTACACACTAATGTACAATTCTCCACATCCATAATGAGTACTAATATATTAAACGCGTAAACATCATTTTCATATGGTACTGTTAAAATAATCACGCACAGTTATTTATATCTTGCCTCATCAATTATGTACTACTCATCTCATGGACACCAATTAGTACTATTGTTTATGGCTTGCATTGTCAATTATTGTTGGTGCTAATAATGACATGCCAATTAGTACTAATAATGACATAGCTTGTTGGTGCACTTAGTGAAACTTAGACAAATTAGGCTTTGATTGCCAAAATTCTTAATTCTAGTTTTACTTGATCATTTATTATAATTAGAGCCGAAAAATTTTAAAAACCTCATGTTCATCCCCCTCTAGTCAGTTATCCTTGATCCTACACCAACACGCAAGGTAGTGCAGCTGACAGGCAACACATGGCACAGACATGGCAACTTCATGGCGTTGACATCAGATGCGAGCTAGGGTTCAAGTCTGGGGTGGGGAACCGTCCCCAGGACTCCACTGATTCACCCAAATATGTGGTACATCTTAAGTGAATCAAGGGAAGCTCGGGCGTTCCGTGAATATACATGTGTTGGTCCTAGGAAAGTTGCCAACATGAGCATTCTCATCCAACAGTTGACATCACAACACATACACAATTATCGGAAGCATAAACGTCATTACATTCCAAAAGTAGGACTGCTGTCCATAACGACATATTTAGAGTTATTACACCAAGTATCAACGGAATTCATAAGATAAACAACAAAAGGGCCAGCATGGCATGCCCCCAAACCCTCAGGCAACCAACTGGGGTAAGAACGACGACTAAACGTTAGAATTGTTGAAATCGCCAAAGAAAGTCCCCGGCAAAGGCCTCATCCTTACCTGCAGCAAGTGGACAATCCGGTTGAGTACAAAGAGTGTACTCGCACAATAATATAAGTTGCATATTGAGTTCTAACTACATGTGGTTGCTACATCAAAGGGAGACAAAATGGCAATTTCAGCATAAAGCAACATTTAGGATAAAGCATAAACATGTATAGATTGACAAGTTGCATTTAGTAAACATTTGGAAAAATCCAATACACAATATAACATCATCAAATCCACATTTATATCATGCCTTCAAGCATTCTCCGAACCATGAGTTCCATCGCTCATGCTCGATTTCACACACAAGTACTCCAATACTCGTGTCTCTTTCCCACTTCCATCCCATTCCTACCAAGTCCTTAATACTACCAAGAATCGACAAATCAAGCGATCGCCCTAACCATGGACGCGCTATTCAATAGTTTAAACTCGCAAAGGTACGACTTTACCCACACGACACGCCACACTCAGAAGCCAAGCTATTAACACATTTCCTTGGATGTGTCGACCGAGGTGAACGTGACAAACCATTTTCCAAAGATGCATGGTAGTGTATCCAAACCATCTCGATGATCGTGACCCTTGATCCCGCTGCGCCCAATGCCCAAAGTGTGTGTGGATCAAGGAGTACACCTGCTAGGGACATCCCCAACTCAACAAAGTTCGAGGGACTCCGAGGACATTCCATGGCACTCCACTAAGCCTAAGGAATTCATAGTCATTCCTTGACGCCCACTAAGCTCAAGGAATTTCGAAAGTGCACATGGTTTACATAACCTAGTCATACATAAGTACTTGGTTACGCCGGTCCCATAAACGCATGTGGTTCGCACGATAGTTGCTCAAAGAGACGCCACCAGATTCAACTTAGGTCCTTAACCAACATCTCTACTCATGAACCAACATTTGAAACCATCATCATCATAATAATTTCAATCATTATGCATTAATC
Organism: Guadua angustifolia; assembly: GCA_036346375.1. Taxonomy (NCBI): domain Eukaryota; kingdom Viridiplantae; phylum Streptophyta; class Magnoliopsida; order Poales; family Poaceae; genus Guadua; species Guadua angustifolia. Next base: position 18,568,608 of record CM070521.1, on the reverse strand, counting down.
GACTAAGTCCATCTATCGCGTTTCTAACGATGTTCTAAGCATGGCTAAGCTTATTCGCACGAACCCATATACAATAACAATAAACCAACCACCTAGGGCTACAATGGAACATGGAAAGAACATGATAAGGATAACATCACAATGTGGTAATAGCTAAGATTTCTACCCAATCATAATTGTAGTTGAAAGTAAGCATGCAATTGATAAAATAATTCCAAAAATGTAAATTTCAAATAGTAGGAGCAATCATGGTCAAGGAGTAAGGTAGTGCCTTGTCGCCGTTCTTGACTTCAAGGCGAGTCGCATTCTGGAGTGCCTTCCAAAGCGTCAACACCTAATGAGAAAATCCAAATCCATAAACACCGAATCAAGAACTTCAATGGTGCATATGATTAAAAGATGCATGATATGCTCATGATATGTTTTACTAATGGTAATATGAAAATACTAATTGAGTTTTGCGTCAAAGTTCAAGTATTAGGGCATTTTGTTGAATCATATCCGGAGTATCCGGGTTTAACCCCGAGTATCCGGTTGACCCCTCGGTCTCGCAGATTCTCGCCTATCCGAGTATCCGGATAAAACCCCGAGTGTCCAAGATTCTGGACCGTCCGTAAAACTCTGACCGCCCAGCCGACCGATCCGCTTCAAAACGGCTATTTGTCTATTGGCTTCTATACTTCATAGCAATGTACTAGGACTTCAAAAGGGTGGACTAGGGTGGGATCTTACCACCACGAGGTCACTTTTGCACTTGGTGACGGTTGGTTTCGGCGAGTGGAATGACAAAAGGTGTCACAACGCCGGTTCTCGCGATTCGTCTCCTCCTAGCTCGTGTAGACGACGATGACCTCGCTTGCTCGTGCTTGCAACAGCAACTAGCCTTCCTCCTCAAGCTTCCATGTGACATGCGCGACCCGATTCAATGTGTGATAATGGATTCCATGGGGAAGAAGGATATGAGTCACAATGGCAAAATTTTCAGAACATGGTGAGAAAGAAAATTGATTGCCACTCACCCAAAACTTAGTGTCTCAAGAATCCATTTGGATGGATTTGAAGCTCTTGACCTTGGCTTCAAAATGGTATAACATGCGCAATCTCAAACTCAAGATTTGAGTGGATTTGTGGGGGAGAATGGCAAGAGGTTGGAGAAGAACACTCTTGCTGTTTTCAGGTTTTGGAGGAGCAAATGAGCAGGTGGGGGAGGAGAAACCAAGGTGCATCACCTTATATATGGCTGCTCATTCATGCTTACATGTGGGGCTAGGTTCCACGTGTCATAGGGTGAGTAAAAAGGGTGGGTATGAGGGATTGAAGTGAGAAAAGGCATGGAGAGGATGTGCAGCCCACAAGTTCCCATGCAAGGTAGGACCCATGTGTCATTGACTTGTTAGGTAAATGGGTAAGGGTGAGTAAAGTAAGACATGGTATGGTAGAGATGTGCAGCCTACTCTCCTTTCTCTTGTGAGCATGGCCCACACGTCATTGACTAAGGTAAAATAACATGTGTGCAGTTTGGAAAATGATTTTTTTTAGGATTTTGCTACTCCCTCTTTATGCAACATGAAGGTCCTAACACTTGTATGATTATAATTAAATGAGGATGTAATGACATTATGGAAGACGTTAGCATGACAAGCCTCACTTACCGGATTAACTAAAATTGGGATGTATAAGCCTACCCCCTTAAAGAATCTCGACCCGAGATTACCCGGAGTCATTGAAGAGGTAGGGGTATTCAGCTCGAAGATGATCCTCCTGCTCCTATGTGGCCTCATCAGGGGTGTGATTACTCCATTGAACCTTAAGGAATTTGATGGTGTGGTTTCGAGTAACATGCTCCCTCTCGTCGAGAATACAAATGGGATGCTCCTTGTAGGATAGATCGGGTTGTAATTCAAGAGCGTCCAACTCGGTGGCTTCGGCTGGGACACGAAGACATTTCTTCAATTGAGAAACATGAAAGACATCGTGCACATCGGCTAGCGAAGGGGGAAGCTCCAATTGATATGCCACCGCTCCTCGTTTGGCTATAATCCGGAAAGGTCCAATATAACGAGGGGCCAGCTTTCCCTTCACATGAAACTGACTAATACCTTTCATTGGTGAGACCTTGAGATAGACGTGATCTCCAACTTCGAACTTGAGTTCACGGCGGCAATGATCAGCGTAGCTCTTTTGACGTGTCTGCGCGGTCCGCAACCGTTCGCGAATAAATCGAACTTGCTCTTCCGCTTCGGTGACTAGTTCAGGACCAAAGAGGGGTCTCTCTCCAGACTCAGACCAATTAAGTGGAGTTCTGCAAGATCTCCCATAGAGAGCCTCGAATGGACTCATTCGGAGACTAGCTTGATAGCTATTGTTGTAGGAGAACTTCGCGAAGGGTAAGCATTTCTCCCAATTCTAGCCGTAAGTAAGGTCACAAGCTCTAAGCATATCCTCAAGAATTTGGTTCACCCATTCAGTTTGTCCATTCGTCTGCGGATGATACGCGGTGCTGAAAGAGAGTTGAGTCCGCATGGCCTTGTGGAGGCATTGCCAAAAATGTGAGGTAAACTAGGTACCTCGATCTGAGATAATTCTTTTGGGAACACCATGAAGAGATACAATTCGATAAAGATACAACTTAGCTAACTAGCTCATCAGATCCGCTGCCTTGACAGAAGAAAATGAACAATTAAATTAATCGGTCAACGATTATCCATGTGGAATCAAAACCTTTATGCCTTGGGCAACCCGTGAGGAAGTCCATACTAATCTCTTCCCACTTCCACATGGGAATGGGCAGTGGTTGAAGTGTGCTCGCTGCACTAAAATGGTCGGCTTTCATTGGCCGACATACGCCGCACTCTCGGCGACATACATACCGCAATCTCGTTTCATCCGGTCCACCAAAGCCTTGGCTTAAGATCTTGATACATTTTTGTACTCCCGGAATGAATGGAGAATGTGGAATTATGAGCCTCATCAAGAATTAGTGCCTTCAATTCCTTACAATTTGGCACCACTAGCTGTTTGTCGAACCACAAGACACCTTGTGATTCCTCGGTGAAGCAATTGGCCTTGCCTTGCTTAATGCGGGCTCGGATGAGTTCCATGCCCTTGTCTGTCTTTTGAGCCTCTTTGATTTGGTCCAAGAGATTAGATTTGACTTCCATGACAGCAAGGGATCCCTCCTTAACCACTTCCAGATTGAGCTTCAAACTCTCAAGACATGGCTTCCGATTCCGGTTCTGCCGAAAGGCGGTTGCATTGAGATTTTCAGCTCAAAGCATCGGCAACAACATTGGCCTTTCCAGGATGATAATGGAGTCCCATATCATAGTCTTTGATCAGTTCAAGCCACCTTCTTTGTCTTAAATTCAGATCGGCTTGAGTGAAGATATACTTCAGGCTCTTATGATCGGTGTAGATTTCACAACGATTACCGATGAGGTAATGTCACCAGGATTTTAGAGCATGCACTACCGCTGCCAGCTCTAAGTCATGGGTGGGGTAATTCATCTCATGAGGTCTCAATTGCCTCGATGCATATGCCACAACTCGCCTCCTTGCATAAGTACACAACCCAAATTTCGAGGTATGGATGCATCGCAATATATGTTGAAGCCCTTGTGAATATCCTAGAGGACTAAGATGGTGTAGTGGTTGTTTAACCTTCAACAATTGAAAGCTTGCCTCACACTCGCTGACCATACTAAATTATTCTCCTTCTTCAAAAGTTCGGTCAAGGGCTTCATGATTTTGGAGAAGTTCTCCACTAACCGCGATAATAACCCGCGAATCCGAGAAAACTTCGAACCTCCATGATGTTCTTAGGTTACTCCCAATCAAGTACCGCTCAGATCTTGTCAGTCAACCGCAACTCCGCTTCCGATAGAACATGGCCCAAGAAGGCAACCTCCTTTAGCCGTAATTCACACTTATCAATTTCGTGATAGAGTTGGTGCTCGCAGTTTTTCCAGACTTTCCGAAGGTGTACTTCATGCTCCTCTTCAGACTTGGAGTAAATAAGAATATCATCAACAAAGATGACAATGAACTTGTCAAGATATTCCATGAAAACCGAATTCATAAGGCTCATGAAGTATGCCGGTGCATTGGTCAAACCGAAGGACATGACGGTATATTCATATAGACCATAACGGGTGGAGAATGCCGTTTTAGAAATGTCTCCCGATCTGATCTTAATTTGATGGTAGCCTAATCTCAAGTCAATCTTGGAGAAGATACGGGCTCCAGTCATTTGGTCGAACAAATCATCGATCCGCGAAAGTGGATACTTGTTCTTGACCGTGACCGCATTCAATGGGCGGTAATCAACACACATCCGCAAGCTATCATCCTTCTTCTTCACAAATAGCGCCGGACATCCCCAAGGTGATGAGCTCGGTCGAATGAAGCCCTTCTCTTGCAGCTCCGTAAGTTGTTTCTTTAACTCGATCAACTCATTTGGAGGCATACGGTAAGGTCGCTTTGATATCGGGGCCGTTCCGTAGAAGCTCAATGATTTAACTCAACCTCCCTGGCCGTGGCATCCCCGGTAACTCTTCCGAAAATACGTCCGGGTAATCACATACCACTAGAATACTACTTATTCCAAGGAATGGCTCACCCTTGAAGGCATAGAGGTGAGCATAATCTGGACTTGATACAAACACGACTTGTTTGCCGCATGCGTTGGTAAGTGAAATAGATCTGCTTGCACAATTGATGCATCCTTGGTGCTTGGATAGCCAATCCATCCCAAGAATAACTTCAATTCCTTCTATTTTAATCATTATCAAATCAGCTAGGAACTCTACCCCATTAACTTCAATCTTTACTTCCCGGCAGACTCGATCGGTCCGCAATTCCGATCCCGGGTTTTGATAAGAAGTGGTGGATGCATAAGTTGTATAGGGAACTCATGATGCCTAGCAAACTTCTCTTTAATAAATGAATGAGATGCTCCGGAATCGAATAATACGGTAATCGGGTGTGAGTTGACGGAAAGCGTACCCAACACCACCTCCGGTATATTCTGAGCTTCTTCGACGGTCACATGGTTGATGTGACCATGCGGCGGGGTTGGCGCAGTTCTTGGAGGCGCCGGTCGAGGTGGAGGTGCTACTGCCCCCGGTGCAATGGTGGGTCGAACACCCGACATTGCTTGGTTCTTTTATGCCATTGATGTGCAAGTGTTCTCGACTGCTTGCACCGAAGCAAACAAGAATTGGGCGAGCTTGAGTGTTGGTTTCTTGCGATTTCCACCTACAGCCAGGAAGACTTGGCTGCGTGGACGAGCAACGAATGTTGGGGTCTCTTGCAGCCGAAGCTTGATAGTTCGGGAGTGATGGACGCACCATGCGCCGGTGGTCGCAAGTTGTCGCTGCTGAATTTTGTGCAACTCGCTTGCGCTATGCGCGAATCCTCCAATTTTCCCCTTCTCTTCTACCACTATGGCCTTATGGACCAAGTGCTGGAAATTTCGAAGTCATGAGCAATGAGCTCTAGTTGCAACTCCTCCGAAAGTCCCTCCATGAAGCGCTTGCTTGCGCCATCGTTGGAGACTTCGTCGGGCATAACGAGCCAAATAGTAAAACTCGTGAAGATAATCCATGACGGTCTTGCCACCTTGCTTCAATGCGAGAAATTCACGCTTCTTCCTTGCCATAACGCTCAAGGAACATGAGCCTTGGCGAAAGCCGCACAAACTCCGCCAAGTGATGACATGATCGGCGGGCTGCATGGCGTAAAGCTGTCCCACCATGCGCACGCCGCACCATTGAGTTGATGTGAAGCGAAGAGGACCTTCTCATGGTCCGAGCATTGAGCGGCGGCCACTTTGCGCCAATAGTCCGGCCAATCGCCGGTCTCGAGTGGATCCGCAGACGGAGAACGTTGGCGGCTTTTAGCGGCGAACTCGCCGAGTCCGCTGGCCGCATGATGTCCTGCCCCCTCGGCTCCTCGAAAAGGGGCTGGGGCAAAGGCCGTGTTACGGGCGATCTGCTACAGGATCAAAGTTTGATCTTGTCAATTTTGCTCAATCAGAGCGAGGACTTGAGCCATGGTATGAGGGGGTGGAAGTTCCTCCTCCACGTGAGCGTGGTGCTGATTCTGGCGATGCGAGGACTCCGGGTGATCATGAGTGACCCCCTGAGTCGGATCCTCAGTCGCTTGGGAGCCAGTGGATTGCGGCCTCGCCTCACGCTGAGTTTGGGAATGAGTGGTGACTCCCGCCATCTGTTGCCAAAACCATGTTAGCAACAAGTAGCAGAAGAGCCACAACAACGCCGAACTAGAATATCCGGACAGCAAGTCACACAAATTTAAACCCTACGTGTATGCAGCAAGAAAACATTCACCAAATCCAAAAGACATCAAAATAAGAAAGCTCTCAAGCCACAACATCATCCATGAAAGCAAATAACAAGATTCTGATACATTAGCACAAGTTCATAACCCGTAGGTCAAGAGCGACTACTAGGGATGACAAGTCCAAATATAATAGCTAGCATAGGTTCATAAGGTAGCCTATTACATCAATTAAATCAGTTCAGCTCATCTCTACTTGCCCTCCACGATGAGCTTTACCAGGACAGCTCAAATGTCTCTAAGGAATCCTTGGGGAAACACATCCAAGAGATGGTGATGGGGACGGGGTTGCCCGAACTTCCGTCAGGTGGAGGATAAGTCGATTAGGCGGCGCGAGACACACACGATCCGGCTTCTTGATCGGCACGATCAAAACCCTCAGAATTGCAGCACCACGCTCCTTCGGTTATCAACCGTGGCGCTGCCCGGTTGACCTCGCCACAAGGCTAATCCTCGCCAATGAATCGAGAACACAAGCAAGAACAAGAAAGATGCAACTGAATTTGCAATTGAGGATGAAGCTCACGAGTTGGGGTCTCACAAACCGATGAACGGCGACACTGTTCAAAAACAGAATTAATCTAAGCAAAACCCAAAATCAAACCCTAGCGGCGGCTACTGAATATAAAAGCTAGGGGACGTCCTAGAAACCCTAGACGCGTCCGTGATGGACTCCAACACGATACATGGGCCAAGGGCCCAAATTGGTGACGCAGCACCCTGGGACAGATTCTGTCCGCCAACTTGCAACGTGAATTCCTATCGACTCCGAAGTCCAAATGACATGAAACTGGTTCCATTGAAAAGGTTATCTCCTTAGCTTTCGAGGCATATGTGGATCATCAAAATCGGAGCCCGTTTGTGGCCTGGGCGATGATTTTAGTGAGCACTGCTCCTGGTGGCCGAGGTAGTCGACTCCGAGATGAATTAGGTCTCCAACTTGACTTGGACACCCTCTTTGCCTCCCTCCTGGCCCTTGCTGGTTTCCAAGGCCTTCATGATCCTCTCCAAAATTCCTAAGTACAATATAATCAATAATATCATTAGGTAGCATACTATCCTCACAAGTATATGCATGAGTACTTAGGAACAAGCTCACCTGTTAATTCAATTGCCGTGCTCGTGCTCTTGTGATGGGTCCTTGCATCACAACTGGAGGAGTCTCGGGCGTATGCATAGGAGTGATGTCCTCATCATCCTCCTCCTCTTGAAGTGGAGTCGTCCTCGACTCAAGCTCATCTTCTTCCCCCATGAACGGTTTCAAATCTGCAATATTAAATGTGGGACTAACCCCAAATTCGGGCGGCAACTCAAGTTTATATGCATTATCATTTATTTTCTCAAGTATCTTGAAAGGACCATCAGCTCTAGGCATTAATTTAGATTTTCTCAATTCTGGAAAACGATCTTTTCTCAAGTGTAACCATACTAAATCACCCGGTTCAAGTTTTACTTCCTTTCTACCTTTACTTCCCGCAGTCCTATACCTTTCGTTCATCATTTCAATATTTTCTCTAGTCTTTTCATGCAATTTCAGAATAAATTCAGCACGCTCCTTAGCATCATGATTAACTCGCTCACTAGTAGGTAAAGGTAATAGATCAATAGGAGCACGGGATTGAAGCCATACACTACCTGAAAAGGACTTATCTTGGTGGTGGAGTGTACCGCCCTATTATAAGCTTAACTCAACATGCGGCAAACACTCTTCCCACATCTTCAAATTCTTCTTCGTAACAGTCCTCAACATAGTAGATAATGTACGATTTACTACCTCGGTTTGGCCATCGGTTTGGGGATGACATGTTGTTGAAAACAGAGCTTGGTCCCCAATTTATTCCATAGAGTTCTCCAAAAGTGGCTCAAAAACTTGGCATCACGATCTCAAACAATAGTAGAAGGCATACCATGCAAGTTTAACGATTTCTTGAAAGAAAAGGTTAGCAACATTAACAAGATCGCCGCTCTTATGACAAGGAATAAAGTGAGCCATCTTAGAAAATCTATCGACCACCACAAAAACACTATCCCTCCCCTCTTGGTCCTAGGCAGTCCTAAAACAAAGTCCATAGATATATCCTCCCATGGAGTGCTAGGAACAGAAGAGGCATATATAAACCATGTGGATTCAATCGTGACTTAGCCTTTTGACATGTTGTGCAGCGGATACAAACCTCTCAATGTCTCGCCTCATCTTCGCCAAAAGAAGTGAGCGGACAGCACGGCCTTCGCCTTCTTGGCACCAAATGACCCATCAACCTCCTCCATGGGCCTCTCAGATCAAAAAGAAAACGAACGGATCCAACTCGAATACATAGGCGGTTAGCTCTAAACAAAAATCCATCATTTATCACATATTTGTCCCATGTTCTTCCCTCTTTGCAATGCAGCAAGACATCTTTAAAATCATCATCATTAACATATTGTTCTTTAATTGATTCCAATCCAAATATTCGACAATCAAGTTGGGACAACATGGTATATCTCCTAGACAAGGCATCCGCAATCACATTATCCTTCCCTTTCTTGTGTTTGATAACATAAGGAAAAGATTCAATAAATTCAACCCATTTGGCATGTCTACGATTGAGTTTCACTTGACTGCGAATATGTTTTAGTGACTCATGATCGAATGAATAACAAATTCTTTGGGCCAAAGATAATGTTGCCACGCTTTCTAAAGATCGCACAAGAGCATACAATTCTTTATCATAATGCGGAATAATTCAAAACAGACCACTCAATTTTTCGCTAAAATAAGCAATGTGTTTTCTATCTTGCATCAAAACACCACCAATTCCAATCCCACTAGCATCACATTCAAGCTCAAAGGTCTTATTAAAATCGTGAAGTTGGAGTAAAGGTGCATTAGTAAGCTTATCTTTTAAAAGGTTGAAGGCATTCTCCGTGCTTGCCCCCAATGGAACACAACTCCTTCTTCGTCAACTCATTCAATGGGGCTGCAATGGTGCTGAAATCCTTCACAAAGCGGCGGTAAAATCCGCAAGTCCATGGAAACTCCAAGACTTGTGAAATCGGCGTTGGCCAACTCTTAATCGCGGCACCTTGGCTTCATCAACCTCAATTCTCATGGAGTCACAACATAGCCAAGAAACGATACTGCTCAGGCAAAAAGTGCACTTCTCGAGGTTACCAAATAAACGCAAAGACGCAAAGCATCAAAAACAGCACGAGATGATCAAGATGTTCATGTAATGACTTGTCTGTAAATCAATATATCATCAAAATAAACCACCACAAATTTTCCAATGAAAGCTCAGAAACCTCGCTCATTAAGCGCATGAAAGTGCTAGGTGCATTAGTTAACCCAAAAGGCATGACTAACCACTCATACAATCCAAACTTGGTTTTAAAAGCTGTTTCCATTCATCTCCCAATTTCATTCTTATTTGGTGGTATCCACTACGCAAGTCAACCTTAGAAATAATTATAGAACCACTTAACTCATCAAGCATGTCGCCTAACCTAGGAATAGGATGACGATACCTTATTGTGATATTGTTAATGGCTCTACAATCACGCATTACGCGCCTAACCGCCATCTTTCTTAGGAACCAAAAGAACAGTGGACAACACAAGGACTAAGGCTCACGACATACCAGCGGTCCAAAAGATCTTGGACTTGGCGCTGAATCTCCTTAGTCTCCTCGGGGTTGGTCCTATAAGCAGCGTGGTTTGGCAAACTCGCTCCTGTATCAAATCAATTTGGTGCTCAATCCTCAGATGGGTGGGAGTCCCGAGGTATCTCGGCAGAAAAACATCCGCATACTCCCGCAAAAGGTTAGTGACAAGTAGGAGGCAAAGCATCGGGCAGATCATCCAATGAAAACAAAGCATCTTTGCATATCAAAGCATAGCACAAAGCATCATCACTAATTGCAGCAAGATCAGATTTTGTAGCAAGCAAGATGGGATTCCTCAATTTAATTTGGTTGGCTACATGCTGAATTTCAGATTTTTCATCAATGGGTTTCTTGTCATTAGCAATCCGCTCCCTATCAGATTTAACAATTTCAGCGGGGGTCAAAGGTAGAAGTGTAATTTTCTTTCCCTTATGCATAAAAGTGTATTTATTACTTCTACCATGGTGAAGTGCATCAGTGTCATATTCCCATGGGCGACCCAATAAAAGAGAGCAAGCTTGCATCGGAACCACATCACAATCAAGAAAATCGAATAGGAACCAATGGAAAATGAACCCGAACTGCTTTGTGTTACCTTAGCTTTTGCGGAATCATTCACCATCGAATGTGGTATGGATGTGGGTGCGAGCGTGTGGTCAAGCCAAGCTTCTTGACCAAATCAGACTCACCAAGTTGTTGCACCGCCGAGTCAATGATCACGCTACCGGCGGTTGTTGATGACGAAGAAAATCGAACAAGTTGTGGCGCCGCCGCCGGCTTGCTCCATCTCAGGCGCTTAAGGACACGCCGACAATGATGGCCCCAGACGCAGCAGTATCCTCGGCGCCAAAGGTGGCATCATCATCATCCACGCCGCCGTCCAATCTGGTGTCGCCGACCTCATCTTCAACATCGGAGGCGCTGATGTAACCTCCGTCGTCGGTATGGCGATGTATGCCCGCCGACCGGGCATTCTCTCTTGACGGGCTAATCCTTGGCACTTATGGCAGCGAATTCCGCCGATGTACGGCCGTGGAAGCGACGGAGGAGCTCTTGGCGGTGTTGGCGGGGCCGACTTGTTACCTTGGCTCCGGGCACGGGCGGTGCCGCCGGTGCCGGCCGTGGTGCTCGCCGAAGGTGGCGTGCAGCTTGGTCGGAAGGGGAAGAAGGTATCGCTTCGCTTGTCCCGTAGTCGCTCGAGGCGAAGGTGCCGCCGACGACGCTGTTCTGCTCTTAGAATGGCGCCCCCGCAACTCCTTCTCTCGCTAACATAGCAAGTTGAAACAAGCGATTGACAGCTTGTATATTCTTTATAATCAACAATATCCTGAATTTCGGACGCAATCCACCGTAAAAACGAGCAATTTTATCCTCGTGTTCTCTACTACCCCACAACAGAACATACCCTTTTGAAGCTCTTGGTAATATTCTGAACAAACATACTACCTTGATCTAATCGCTGCAATCTCTTGCATATCACGCTGGTAGGAAGGGGGAACAAATCTATTACGCATAGCATCTTTTAATCTCGCCCAAGAATCAAAGTTGTAAGCGGGCATTTACTAGCTCATTCCACCGATTATAGCGAAATCTTTAAATTCACTAGTGGCTTGTCTAACTCTATGAATCTCGAACTAGATGGGAATTAAATTTTTGCTCGATCGTCATCTCCCAATCTAAGTAAGCATCGGCATCATAAGCTCCGGAAAAGGAAGGGATGGTGAATTTTACCTTAGCGAAAGGATCATCATTGCGGTTCGGTTATTACCTCCCATACCGTGATGGTTGCGCGAAGACGGTCATGCAAGCGGGCGTCTCGCTGAGCGGCTCGTTCCCTAGCGACACGTTGTCGCTCATCTTCGTCTTCCTCAAAATCACCATCCTCGTCATGGTCGTTGTTGCGTGGTTGTTGCCATTGTTGATGCCGCCGTTGACGGATGCATCTCCATCAATAGTCGCGGAGGACGCCGACGGCATCCATCCTATCGGCGAGGGTGGAAACTCGTCGATCGATGCTCTCAAGGGTCCTGTTGTGCGTCATGGCATGCTCCTTGAACATCGCTTTTTATCTCGTCAAAGATGGTCGATAACTCAATGAAGGACACAATGCGCCGATGGTAACATCATCCTCGCTCTCGCCCTTCTTGCCACCGCCATGGTTAGCACGTAAAAGGACGAAGAAAACACAAACACAAGTATTATGAGCCCTATGAACTACTAGGTGGGATCTCACGCTCTCAAGCAATCTTACCAAGTTCTACGGTTCCTACCAACACAATGAGGGCGGTGCAACCGGTGGTCGGTTCGTGACACCGTGAGGGCGTGATGAAGCGATTGCAAGGGTCAATAACTTTGGCCGATCGAAGGATGTATATGTGGAGTCAGAGGAAGGTTATATGTATGGAGTGGCACACAATTCAAGAATGATAGTAATGCTGAATAAATGTCCAAAAGCACTTGCCCTAATTGCTGGTCTAAACACGTGGCCTTAGTCAGCTGCCGCAGAAAACAAGGAATATGTAGAGACAAGCAACAAGGCGTCAGAATATATGAACAGATATCAGCACCGCAGCAAAACACTTCTATCAGGCACGGTAACAACACCTACCTGTGCTCCTGTCCTTTTTTTTTTGCTCTCTGCTTCCTCTGCTCCTCTCACAAATTTTTTTTGCTCTATGCCTCTTTCACAATTTTTTTTATTTTTCTTTGATTTTTCTGATATTTTTCCTAGGATTAGGAGCACAAAGGCAGATAGTACACAAATTTTCAGCCTGAACAGATGTAAGATGAAACCGATATGAAATAAGAAGTGTTTTCCGAAAAGCGTGCTCAAACTTCGGCGGCCGAGAACTCAATCTTCCAGAGGGAATTTCGCAAAAATAATTTCGGCGAACCCAACAAAGTTGGGGAGAATCGGATGTAAAATTTTCTGTAGATATCCGTGAAAAAAAAATTCGCCTAATTCCGAGTCCGTATGCGAAAGTTATGGCCGTTTTACGGAAGGACTCGAATCGGGTTTTCTAGGCGGCACCTCTCCAAACTCAAGGGCGATGGAGTGGATATGGACGCGATGATCTATGGGGCAGGTTCTGTGATGAGGGTGGCGATATGGCTAACAGGAGGTGGGGATTAGGATTTATGAAGGAGAAACCCTAACACAACTAGGACTCGAATCGAGGAAAACCACAAAACAATCCGAATCCTACAAGGACTCAAATAGCGATTGGTGACCGGATCGGTGTAGGATATGGGATGATGCAAAGGAGATGAAACACAACTAAATTAAGACCACGATCTAAACCAGCAACACGACTCGACTATGGACACAAACTCAAGATTACGGATTCTCAAACGAAATTGTGCAAAGGCTAGGCGTGGTTCTAGGTATGGTAGACTATGAACTCGCAATTTTTTTTGGCTTTTTCGTGGACTATAGGACTAACACGTAACTAAATTAAACTACGGAAAAGGCGAACCTGACGGTAAACCTTGCTCGATACCACTTGATGGGGACGGGGTTGTCGAACTTCCGCAGTGGAGGATAAGTCGATTAGGCGGCGCGAGAGACACACGATCCGGCTTCTTCATCGGCACGATCAAAACCCCGCAATCGCAGCACCACGCGCCCTTCGGTTATCAACCGCGGCGCTGCCCGGTTGACCTCGCCACGAAGGCTAATCCTGCCAATGAATCGAGAACACAAGCAAGAACAAGAAAGATGCAACTGAATTTGCAATTGAGGATGAAGCTCACGAGTTGGGGTCTCACAAACCGATGAACGGCGACACTGTTCAAAAACAGAATTAATCTAAGCAAAACCCAAAATCAAACCCTAGCGGCGGCTACTGAGTATAAAGGCTAGGGGACGTCCTAGAAACCCTAGACGCGTCCGTGATGGACTCCAACACGATACATGGGCCAAGGGCCCAAATTGGTGACGCAGCACCCTAGGACAGATTCTGTCCGCCAACTTGCAACGTGAATTCCTGTCGACTCCGAAGTCCAAATGATGTGAAACTGGTTCCATTGAAAAGGTTATCTCCTTAGCTTTCGAGGCATATGTGGATCATCAAAATCGGAGCCCGTTTGTGGCCTGGGCGACGATTTTAGTGAGCACTGCTCCTGGTGGCCGAGGTAGTCGACTCCGAGATGAATTAGGTCTCCAACTTGACTTGGACACCCTCTTTGCCTCCCTCCTGGCCCTTGCTGGTTTCCAAGGCCTTCATGATCCTCTCCAAAATTCCTAAGTACAATATAATCAATAATATCATTAGGTAGCATACTATCCTCACAAGTATATGCATGAGTACTTAGGAACAAGCTCACCTGTTGATTCAATTGCCGTGCTCGTGCTCTTGTGATGGGTCCTTGCATCACAACTGGAGGAGTCTCGGGCGTATGCATAGGAGTGATGTCCTCATCAGATGGTATCCCGGTGATCCGGTGTCTTCGGGATCCAAGGGGTTAGTGAGATGCTGTGGTGATCCTATATAGAACCTAGGTACCCCTGGAGACTCCTGGACACGCCGACGCATCACATTTCCCGAATTGATGCGCGCGTTGTTGCACACAACGTCTTGGGTCTCTATCCCCGGCATATGTAGAAACTGGAAGGCGGGTGGGGCTGCATCGTGTGGCATCGTGGAGTTGCGCCCACACAATATGTCCCATGGCACCAAGTTAATCTGGACAAATTGGTGAAGATGCCCTTGTGCCACGTGAAGACGGGCACGAGTCTCCTAGAGCTCATGGACAATGCAACGATTAGCCCGGTCCAAGGCACGAACCAAGCCTGTCAATTGTCGAACAGAAGGATCTTCTCCCATCTCAATTTCAGCAACACTGTTGACCTCGTCCGTCGGTCCTCGTTGCAGGAAATATTGATACGGAGGTAAAGTCAGCTCCCACAAATCATGACGGAGATGGCACATGGCAACATACGCCACCTCTTGGATAGCCATTTCGACGGATGTCCCCCTCGCTCGGAAGTGATAGGGGATGCTCCCCGTCACCATCCTAGCAATGACGTGGACCGTGGCAGTGTATGTCTTCAATCCGGGTCCTATGGCACGACCATAAGCAATGACTTGTGAGGAGCCGCCCGGACCGCCCTCGGTTATTTGAATGACGATCGCCTCATCGGATTTGGAGGCTAGCAACGGATCACCGAAGGTGTTCACAGTGCTAACACCCAAGCCCAATTAGAACAACAAGTATCTCATTCGAATAACTCGATAACAATCCCGGTATTCCCCTGGTATGCGACCCAAAGCTCGCCCAGGATCGCCCCGCATACCGGTTTCCATTGCCATATCAATTCAATTCGCATAAAGGGGGCAACGAACCCAAAACTTTACTACCAGACACGCAATGCGGAAGCACAACAAACAACACCAACTCAAGCACAAAGACAAACTAGACAACCACACAACTAAAACAACACATCTAGCATACTAGAAGCGTATAAAACATGACTAGGCAGCAAGATAAAGTTCAAAATTTCGCATGACGCCTAGAAGTACGGACATCCACTCGTGCAGTATAAGAAACAATTAACCAAGTATAGCATAACAACAACAACCATAGCATAAGGATCAGCATGGATAGAAGTAGCATCCTAAACATGAGTTAAGCATGGTCTTACAACAAGGTTCAACATGGAAACAAAAAGTATTTAAACAAGGACTAGACATAGTTTAGAAGGCTAGCTATACAATAAAATGAGCTCACAACCAACATATTAAACCAAAAGTAAGACATCTCCGAAGTGTCCTCGCCTTGAACACTTCCGGCGCTTGTAACGCCAAGCCTAGCTGCTATTCGTGTCCCGCCGACCACCGAGAAGCAAACAGGCAGTAACTCACACCGTTAGGGTCCTCACTGAAAACCACAAAGCGGAAGCATGAGTAGTAAGGTACTGAAGACTTACCCGTGGTCCATATATGACCGACTCAAGGAATATGCATTTGGATGTAGCAAGAGATAAGCTTAAGGTAAAAGTGCATAAAAGCTTAACTTTGGTTCATTTTCACATTCAACTACTCAATTTACAAATTTTATAGCAGTTATGTACAGCACCTAATGCTAAAGTGAGAGCTGAATTTAAACATTTAAGAGAGCAAATAAAATCATGAACAAGTAACCACATCAAGTATACCAACTAGTTTCAATTTAAGTTATTACTACGTTGAAGTGTCGGATGATACAAACGTGCTCATATCCGAGAGCGCGGCAATTCGAATCGCTTATTCACCCCGCAGGGGATCATCAATCGCACGACATGTGCCATAAGGAAC
This sequence comes from Guadua angustifolia, assembly GCA_036346375.1. Lineage (NCBI taxonomy): Eukaryota > Viridiplantae > Streptophyta > Magnoliopsida > Poales > Poaceae > Guadua > Guadua angustifolia. The sequence goes on along the minus strand of CM070521.1, from coordinate 18,552,308 downwards.
CTCATGTCAACCCTCCTCCCATCCATATCTACTCGTTGAACCATCCTCATGCGGCCCGAGCACCTAGCAACCTCCTCGAGCGGCTCAAGCCTCGCTTAGCCCTCGAGAGAGACCTAGGCCTCGCCTCAACCACGCCCAATCGCATGAGGGCATGACCCATCGAGTAGTATGCCATGAAAGGTGGCTTACTGCACCATTATATCGGGCATGCGATCAACAAGGGTGCTCGATCAACATGGCAAACAACGGATCGGTCCTTAACCAACACAGGCGAGACTACAACATTTGAGTCTCCACACTCAAATGATCCAACCCTCTCGCCTGGGTCTCAAATTTTCATTTCAAAGCATAATCATAACTATTACAACCCAATAGTGTGAAGTAATTAAACTCATGTGATGGAACCTTCCACCACTTGGCCCATACCCGACATCTAAGCAAACTAAGCATGGACACAATATAAATACCCATATACTAGTTTCAAAGAAGGTATTCAACAATTATCAATGAGTGTATGTGCAACAAGTAGGTTCTAACCCTAACCCCACATTTCAATTCCTAATGCAAGACATAATCATCCAATAAGCAATTTATTCACCAAAATACAATTATATAAGGTTGAAAATGTTTAGGTGCTTGCCTTGAGGTTCTGCTGGATTTTCAGCAACAAACGGCTTTCCGGTAACCCCCTCTGTTGCAGCCGCACACCTCAAGGCGTTCGGTCTCTACACGATTACAATGCATATAAATGAGGTGCATGCAATGCATATGAGATGAAACACTAAATGCATCAACCAAGGTAGTCTCCAAAAGTGCAAGCATTCAATTCAATTAAAGAATGAAAGTGTAATGGTTAAACCCCACTTCTAATCTATAGCCAAAAATCTGAAAATAACACGCATACACCTCTAAACAGGCATAACTTTTGAATGCTTAATCGAAAAACTGATTTCTTGGACTCTAAAAGACCACAAGAGGGTGATCTAACTCTACCATGCATCATAACAAATCAGAAAACAATTTTAAAGTTTGCAATTAAACTCTGAACTTCAGCCCCAAAGTCTGAATTTTTCGCAAAACTGAATTCAGGACAGCATTGATACAAATGGCCATAACTTTTTGATCACTTAACGAAATTGAGCAAACTCAGATCCTAGACGACCACAAGACATAAACCTACCACTTAGCTTTGGTTAATCACCCAGATTCTGCATAGAGAATTCCCAGTTCAGCCAGGAACAGAGAACAATTTCAGTGTTCAGAAGTTTCAGAGTTTCAGAACAGCATGCACAAATTTCCTCATATAAATTGCTATAATTAACGGAATTGAGTAAAGGATGATATTTTTACAATCTACACGAAATTTCCTATAACTTCTCAGGCAAAATTAATTTCTAATTCGGCCTCTAACTAATTTTAATTCGCAGCTCAAGTTTCAGCTCCACATTTTCAGCATTTTCAGAGCAGCGCGCACTAAAATTGACATAACTTTCAGCTGGATTAACGAAATCAGGTGATTCTAGTTGGAAATGAAAGATAATGCCATTACCCACAACTTTCTCTACAGTAAACCTAGCAGGAAATACTCGTAACTTGCTCGAATCAGTCAAGAACAGGAGCTACGAAATCTGCTCAAAAATCTGAATCTTTCCCCAAACCCTAGAATGGTTGTTCCCCACCAAATTCCCAAATCTCTACTCACCATAGCCCCCAACTTCACTAATGCTGCCCCCAAAACCAGAAAACACAAACCCTAAATCAAGGAAGAGCCTCACCTCAACATCTCACATGGGAACAAAGAGAAGAGAGGAGGGTGCTGCTGCTGCTTGGAGAGGAAAAGGGAGGCGCCCAAGGAGGAGCTGAGAGGAGTGGCCGGCCAGGGGAGTGCTGGAAGGGGAGGCGCCCAGGGAGGTGCTGCTGGGAGGGCGTAGGCCAGGGAGGAGGCTGCGTGAGGGCTGGCTTGGGGAGAACTCAGGAGAAATGATGTTGGCTTCGGTTTGGGGCTGGTGGAGTGCTTGCTTGGGAGAGGAGAGCTCAAAAGATGTGTGCTGGTTCGGTTTGGGTGGGGTTGGCCCTAAGGCTGATTTGGTTTGCTGCCCCCAAATTCCTTTTGCATTGCTCACTTGACCCCACTAGCAAGCAAGTGGCTAAGTCCCCAAAAATTTCAGCATATGGATTCAATTTTGATGCTATGTTTTAAATTAGCTTTTGATGAAAATCGTATTTGCACACTGAAATTTCTAGCTCTTAAACTCTGCTAAGTTGGAAATTCTCCTAAGTGGCGGTTTAGGACATTCACTGAAGTCGAAAGTTGATCTCAAATGCGGCCAAAACTTAGTTGGCGCTAATGTTAGCCGCATGTGCCGATTTCGAACTTGGGGCCATGACAAATCCTCCCCCCCATAAGGGAATCTCGCCCCGAGATTCGAAAATGAGAGCGTAGATGGATAGAATCCACATGGGCAATGCAGCCACATACAAATGATATGGCTTTAATTGCAAAAAGATTGGATGGCAGCACTTACATAGCATGGAAGAACTCGGGATACTCGACTTTTAAACGGTCTTCCCGTTCCCATGTGGCTTCATCTTCAGTGTGATTGCTCCACTGAATTTTGTAGAATTTGAGAGTCTTCCTACGAGTCTTGCGTTCGGCTTCATCCAAAACTCGAATAGGATACTCTTGATAGGACAGATCGGGCAAAACCTCAAGTTCATCCACTTCGAGATGTTCAAAGGGAATACGGAGACACATCTTCAATTGTGATATGTGGAAGACATCGTGGACCATCGCTAGAGCGGGAGGAAGCTCCAATTGATACGACACTTGACCACGTCTTGCAAGGATCCGGAAAGGTCCTATGAATCAAGGTGCCAATTTTCCCTTAACCCCGAAACGATGGGTGCCCCGGAGGGGAGATACCTTCTTCAGCCAAAACTCACACTTGCCGAATTTCGCATAAAGGCGATGTTCCTAGAGTCTCTCGAGAATGATGCGAAGATGTTTTGCATGTTCTTCTTCATTTGCTGAGTAGATGAGGATATCGTCAATGAAGATGACTACGAAGGAGTCAAGTTCCTCCATGAAGATGGAGTTCATAAGGTACATGAAGTACGCCGGCGCATTCGTTAAACCGAACGACATGACGGTATACTCATATAGGCCGTAACGAGTGGAGAATGCTGTTTTTGAGATATCTTCGGCTCGAATCTTGATTTGATGATACCCAAGCCTCAAATCAATCTTGGAGAAAACCCGTGCACTAGCAATCTGATCAAAGAGGATGTCAATTCGAGGAAGAGGGTACTTGTTCTTTATGGTGACTACGCTCAAAGGACGATAATCAACACATAGGCGAAGAGAACTGTCCTTTTGGTCACGAAGAGAGCCGAAAGCCCAAGGTGAGGAGCTCGGACGAATGAATCCTTTGTCCATCGGTTCCTTCATTGATTCTTCAATTCGCCAATTCATCTAGGCGGCATTCGACACGCCGCTTGAAACTTGAGCAGCCCCAGGCTGAAGTTCAACTACTGAACTCAATATCCCGATTAGGCGGCATCCCCGGCAATTCCGCTAGGAACACCTCCGGGTATTCAGAAACCACGGGAATGGACTCTAACTCATGGAAGGGATAGGGTCTTAGACTTGGCTAAAAATTTGAATTAAAACATGATCTAGACAATAGCACAACACAAAGTAATCCTACAAGTCTAACATACATAAAAGCATAGATCATGATGCAAAACGACATGGCAAGACATATGCATGCATGGTATGAAATGCACGGTTCCAACGTAATCGTTTCTCCCACGCTCACCATTCAACCTTAATTATAGACCTAGGGCGGGTAATATAGCGCTAAGTGCTACCTAGAAGATTAATCACCTAAGTGGTCGTCAAGTTTACGGTTCATCTTTATGCACCTTGCTCGATACCACTTGTGAGGAGCCGCCTGCACCGTCCCCTAAGTTGTTTGAATGACCAGCTTGCCTCATCGGATTTAGAGGCTAGCAACAGATCACCGGAGGTGTTCACAGTGCTAACACCCAAACCCAATTAGGACAACAAGTATCCCATTCGAATAACTCGATAACAATCCCGGTATTCTTCAGTATGCACTCCAAAGCTCGCCAGATTGCCCCAAGATACCGGTTTCCATTGCCATATCAATTCAATTCGCATAAAGGGGGCAACGAACCCAAAACTTTACTACCAGACACGCAATGCGGAAGCACAACAAACAACACCAACTCAAGCACAAAGACAAACTAGACAACCACACAACTAAAACAACACATCTAGCATACTAGAAGCGTATAAAACATGACTAGGCAGCAAGATAAAAGTTCAAAATTTCGGCATGACGCCTCTAGAAGTACGGACATCCACTCAGCAAGCATAAGAAACAATTAACCAAGTATAGCATAACAACAACAACAACCATAGCATAAGGATCAGCATGGATAGAAGTAGCATCCTAAACATGAGTTAAGCATGGTCTTACAACAAGGTTCAACATGGAAACAGGCAAGTATTTAAACAAGGACTAGACATAGTTTAGAAGGCTAGCTATACAACAAAATGAGCTCACAACCAACATATTAAACCAAAAGTAAGACATCTCCGGAAGTGTCCTGCCCTTGAACACTTCCGGGTGTTTGCAACGTCGAGCCTAGCTGTTATTCGGTGTCCCGCCCGACCACCGAGAAGCAAAACGGGTAGAACTCACACCCGTTGGGGTCCTCCCCTGAAAACCACAAAGCAGAAGCATGAGTACAGAAGGTACTCACAAGACTTACCCGTGGTCCATATATGACCGACTCCAAGGAATATGCATTTGGATGTAGCAAGAGATAAGCTTAAGGTAAAAGTGCATAAAAGCTTAACTTTGGTTCATTTTCACATTCAACTACTCAATTTACAAATTTTATAGCAGTTATGTACAGCACCTACTGCTAAAGTGAGAGCTGAATTTAAACATTTAAGAGAGCAAATAAAATCATGAACAAGTAACCACATCAAGTATACCAACTAGTTTCAATTTAAGTTATTACTACGTTGAAGTGTCGGAAGATACAAGCGTGCTCATATCCGAGGAGCCGCAATTCAATCGCTTATTCACCTGCAGGGATCATCAATCGCATCGACATGTGCCACAAGGAACCTCATGTCAACCCTCCTCCCATCCATATCTACTCGTTGAACCATCCTCATGCGGCCCGAGCACCTAGCAACCTCCCTCGAGTGGCTCAAGCCTCGCTTAGCCCTCGAGAGAGACCTAGGCCTCGCCTCAACCACATCCAATCGCATGAGGGCATGACCCATCGAGTAGTATGCCATAAAAGGGTGGCTTACTGCACCATTATATCGGGCATGCGATCAACAAGGGGTGCTCGATCAACATGGCAAACAACGGATCGGTCCTTAACCAACATAGGCGAGACTACAACATTTGAGTCTCCACACTCAAATGATCCAACCCTCTCGCCCGGTCTCAAATTTTCATTTCAAAGCATAATCATAACTGTTGCAACCCAATAGTGTGAAGTAATTAAACTCAAGTGATGGAACCTTCCACCACTTGGCCCATACCCGACATCTAAGCAAACTAAGCATGGACACAATATAAATACCCATATACTAGTTTCAAGGAAGGTATTCAACAATTATCAATGAGTGTATATGCAACAAGTAGGTTCTAACCCTACCCCACATTTCAATTCCTAATGCAAGACATAATCATCCAATAAGCAATTTATTCGCCAAAATACAATTATATAAGGTTCAAAATGCTTAGGTGCTTGCCTTGAGGTTCTGCTGGATTTTCAGTAACAAACGGCTCTCCGGTAACCCCCTCAGTTGCAGCCGCGTCACCCTCCGCGTGCTCGATCTCTACACGATTACAATGCATATGAAATGAGGTGCATGCAATGCATATGAGATGAAACACTAAATGCATCAACCAAGGTAGTCTCCAAAAGTGCAAGCATTCAATTCAATTAAAGAATGAAAGTGTAATGGTTAAACCCCACTTCTAATCTATAGCCAAAAATCTGAAAATAACACGCATACACCTCTAAACAGGCATAACTTTTGAATGCTTAATCGAAAAACTGATTTCTTAGACTCTAAAAGACCACAAGAGGGTGATCTAACTCTACCATGCATCATAACAAATCAGAAAATAATTTTAAAGTTTGCAATTAAACTCTGAACTTCAGCCCCAAAGTCTGAATTTTTCGCAAAACTGAATTCAGGACAGCATAGATACAAATGGCCATAACTTTTTGATCACTTAACGAAATTGAGCAAACTCAGATCCTAGACGACCACAAGACATAAACCTACCACTTAGATTTGGTCAATTATCCAGATTCTGCACAGAGAATTCCCAGTTCGGCCAGGAACAGAGAACAGTTTCAGTGTTCAGAAGTTTCAGAGTTTCAGAACAGCATGCACAAATTTCATCATATAAATTGCTATACTTAACGGAATTGAGTAAAGGATGACATTTTTAGAATCTACACGAAATTTCCTACAACTTCTCAGGCAAAAATAATTTCTAATTCGGCCTCTAACTAATTTTAATTCGCAGCTCAAGTTTCAGCTCCATATTTTCAGCATTTTCAGAGCAGCGCGTACTAAAATTGACATAACTTTCAGCTGAATTAACGAAATCAGGTGATTCTAGTTGGAAATGAAAGATAATTCCATTACCCACAACTTTCTCTACAGTCAATCTAGCAGGAAATGCTCGTAACTTGCTCGAATCTGTCAAGAACAGGAGCTACGAAATCTGGTCGAAAATCTAAATCTTTCCCCAAACCCTAGAATGGTTGTTCCCCACCAAATTCCCAAATCTCTACTCACCATAGCCCCCAACTTCACCAATGCTGCCCCCAAAACCAGAAAACACAAACCCTAAATCAAGGAAGAGCCTCACCTCAACATCTCACATGGGAACAAAGAGAAGAGAGGTGGGTGCTGCTGCTGCTTGGAGAGGAAAAGGGAGGCGCCCAGGGAGGAGCTGAGAGGAGTGGCCGGCCAGGGGAGTGCTGGAAGGGGAGGCGCCCAGGGAGGTGCTGCTGGAAGGGCGTAGGCCAGGGAGGAGGCTGCGTGAGGGCTGGCTTGGGGAGAACTCAGGAGAAATGATGTTGGCTTCGGTTTGGGGCTGGTGGAGTGCTTGCTTGGGAGAGGAGAGCTCAAAAGATGTGTGCTGGTTCGGTTTGGGTGGGGTTGGCCCTAAGGCTGATTTGGTTTGCTGTCCCCAAATTCCTTTTGCATTGCTCACTTGACCCCACTAGCAAGCAAGTGGCTAAGTCCCCAAAAATTTCAGCACATGGATTCAATTTTGATGCTATGTTTTAAATTAGCTTTTGATGAAAATCGTATTTGCACACTGAAATTTCTAGCTCTTAAACTCTGCTAAGTTGGAAATTCTCCTAAGTGGCGGTTTAGGACATTCACTGAAGTCGAAAGTTGATCTCAAATGCGGCCAAAACTTGGTTGGCGCTAATGTTAGCCGCATGAGTCGATTTCGAACTTGGGGCCATGACAGTACTCTGGTGCATAAGTGAAATTAGCTCTCCACAGCATATCCCTCAGGAGGGAAGGATAGCCCTCCACATCCTCAGCACGGGTGACTAAAAGCAATGGCCCTAAACTCATCTGTCATGTTGAAAAGGATAAGACAAGTTAGAAACTTGTTTGCACAATCAAATGAACATAAGGGTGAGATATAGAACTAAGAGGGGTAAGAAATAAAGGAATTGCACAATGTTATCAGTTCTGAAATTATTTGATAGCAAAATAGTTTTTGACTCAAAGTATCCTCTAACTATCGTAGCATGGCCGTTCTAACCTACAGTCAGTATGGCTCTGATACCAAGCCTGTGGGGAACCGTCCCCGGGACTCCACTGATTCACCTAAATACGTGGTACATCTTAAGTGAATCAAGGGAAGCTCGGGCGTTCCGTGAATATACCCGTGTTGGTCCCAGGAAAGTTGCCAACACGAGCATTCTCATCCAACAGTTGACATCACAACACATACACAATTATCGGAAGCATAAACGTCATTACATTCCAAAAGTAGGACTGTTGTCCATAACGACATATTTAGAGTTATTACACCAAGTAGCAGCGGAATTCATAAGATAAACAACAAAAGGGCCAGCATGGCATGCCCCCAAACCCTCAGGCAACCAACTGGGGTAAGAACGGCGACTAAACGTTAGAATTGTTGAAATCTGCCCGGTAAAAGTCCCCAGGCAGTGCCTCATCCTCACCTGCAGCAAGTGGACAATCCGGTTGAGTACAAAGAGTGTACTCGCACAATAATATAAGTTGCATATTGAGTTCTAACTACATGTTGTTGCTACATCAAAGGGAGGCAAAATGGCAATTTCACCATAAAGCAATATTTGGGATGAAGCATAAACATGTATAGATTGACAAGTTGCATTTAGTAAACATTTGGAAAAATCCAATACACAATATAAAATCATCAAATCCACATTTATATCATGCCTTCAAGCATTCTCCGAACCATGAGTTCCATCGCTCATGCTCGATTTCACACACAAGTACTCCAATACTCGTGTCTCTTTCCCACTCCATCCCATTCCTACCAAGTCCTTAATACTCGCCCAGTGACTGACAAATCAAGCGATCGTCCTTAACCATAGACACAGCTATTCGAATAGTTTAAACTCTGCAGAGGTACGACTTTACCCACACGACACGCCACACTCGTAAGCCAAGCTATTAACACATTTCCTTGGATGTGTCGGCTGAGGTGAACGTGACAAACCATTTTCCAGTATGCATGGTAGTGTATCAAAACCATCCGGATGACTGTGACCCTTGATCCCGTGTGCCCAGTGCCCGGTGTGTGTAGATCAAGGAGTACACCCGTTGTGGGACATCCCCAACTCAACAAAGTTCGAAGGACTCCGAGGACATTCCTTGGCGCCTACTAAGCCCAAGGAATTCCGCGGTCATTCCTTGACGCTCCACTAAGCTCAAGGAATTCGAAAGTGCACATGGTTTACATAACCTAGTCATACATAAGTACTTGGTTACTGTGGGTCCCATAAACAAAGATGTAGTTCGCACGATAGTTACTCAAAGAGACGCCACCAGATTCAATCCTTAGGGTCCTTAACCAACATCTCTACTCATGAACCAACATTTGAAACCATCATCATCATAATAATTCTCAATCATTGCGACCAATGGAATAAGCCCATCTATCGCGTTTTCTAACGATGTTCTAAGCATGCCTAAGCAATTCGCACGAACCCATATACAATAACAATAAACCAACCACCTAGGGCTACAATGGAACATGGAAAAACATGATAAGGGATAACATCACAATGTGGTAATAGCTAAGATTTCTACCTAATCATAATTGTAGTTGAAAGTAAGCATGCAATTGATAAAATAATTCCAAAAATATAAATTTCAAATAGTAGGAGCAATCATGGTCAAGGAGTAAGGTAGTGTCTTGTCTGTCGTTCTTGACTTCAAGCGAGTCGTGCTCGGGAGTGCCTTCCAGGCGCCAACACCTAATGAGAAAATCCAAATCCATAAACACCGAATCAAGAACTCCAATGGTGCATATGATTAAAAGATGCATGATATGCTCATGATGTGTAGTACTAATGGTAATATGAAAATACTAATTGAGTTTTGCGTCAAAGTTCAAGTATTAGGGCATTTTGTTGAATCATATCCGGAGTATCCGGGTTTAACCCCGGAGTATCTAGGTTGACCCCCTCGGTCTCGCGTATTCTGCCCTATCCGGAGTATCCGGATAAAACCCCGGAGTGTCCGGGTTATTCGGACTATCCGGGTAAAACCTGGGACTGTCCGGGCTGACCTGATCTATTTCAAAACGACTATTTGTCTATTGGCTTCTGTCGACGATCGGGATCGTCAACCGCAAGAAAAGAGGTAGGGGTCAGAGAGTTTATGGGACCCGAGCTGCGTTTTGCTCGAACGGCGAAGAAAATCGATCGCAGATGATGGTCGAACAAGGCGCATAACGAGCACGAGACAAGAGTTTATACTTGGTTCGATCCTCGTGAAGGTAATAGCTCTACTCGGGCGCCTTGCGGTGGTGATTCTTGTTATATGGGTGTACTGAGTAAAGGTTTACAACTCAAGACAGTAATGGTGATTCCTAGCTCGAGCTGCCGTGTGTGCTGTGTTGTCTTCGCTGTCCTTGGAGCTCATGCGTCCTTGGTCTTTATACTTCCTTTGCACGCAACGGCCGGGAGCAATCCTCGGAAAGGGGGCCTTCGTGCACCTTGAGGGCTGGTAGCAACTGCCCCCGAACTTGCCGCGCACTCTGAGTCATCCCCACGACCCGCTCTCTGGCAACCGTCAGTCAAATGCCTGATCCGAAATCCTAGGGCGGACCAGGGGCTTCAGGCGAGACCCCGCTCGAGCCCAAGGTCGAGGGGTGCCGAGCTCGGCGCGCCAGGCCAAGGTCGAAGGCCCCAAGGCGCATCCAGTCGCATCGGGGCCTTCCGAGCATGGGGATCCGTTGACCGCACTCCGGCCGGTCAAGGAGTACCCAGCCCTCGTCAGCTAGCCCCCGAGGCTCTAGGTCGGAGGGAACCCTCAGGACGACCTCGAGCCTTTTTCATGAGATGAAAAAACCTTCATAGGTCTTGACTCCTTGGTCGAGGCTGGGCGGAGACCACAAGGCAAGTCTCTTGGCCCCGACACTGGCGACCTTGGACTTCGATGTTGGTACGGATGTGAACGGTTGGTGGGCACTGGCGACGCCTCGACTCGAGCCTTAATTGTGCCCGTCACATCACGGTTGGCACGCTCTTAAAGGCGCCATGGATCGGGCTTTGGAGCGTTCGGTTCTTAAGACCAGCAAGACCCCCATCAAAAAGCTGCCTTTGCGCCTTTGTCTTCTAGCCTCCTCTCCCGAGCAAGGCCTCTTCCGTTCGCTTCTCGACCAAGCGCCTACAAAGACCATGACCAAGCTTGGAAGGAGCACCTGTCTTCCGCGAGGATGAAGGAGCTCGAGGCCACAGGGATAGTGGACCCGGTGACATGGCGGTTGCCGGGCGGCGACCGAGCCTCGCCTGTGGATGATGAGATCGTCTTGCACGAGCATTACGCTCTCCTTGGCTGTGGGACGCCGGGAGAGCTAATTGCGTGGCGGGACGTCCTTTCTAGGCTGCGAAATAGAGCTCATCAATCTGCACCGAATTCCGCCCTACGCCGCCATCTTTTCCCATTTGTGCGAGGGATTCTCGAATCCTTCCCACCCCTCGCCGTTCTTCCGCCACTACTCCTCTTCCGCTCCGGAAGGACCACGTGGTCGGATGTCAGATGCCGACTTGGACGGGCTCAAATGGCTCTTCCCGGCGCGCCGCCTGGACTCACTTGGCCCCTGGCCCGAGCGGTGGTTTTATCTGAAGAAAGGGGAGCTCGGAGCTCTGACATACGAGGGGACCCCCGTCACCGAGAAGAAGGAGACCCCCGAGCCCGAAGATCTGGAGGTTGATGAGGAGGCCATGGTCTCGGAGCTTGAAGGGAGGCTTGAGCGTGCTAAAAGGGCGGCGACGAGCGCGATGACTCACTCCAAGACAAACGGCGCCGAGCCAATGCCTCCACTGTGGCCCTCGTAACCGAGTGGTCAGCCGGCCCCGAGGACCAAAGTCGCCGAGCTCGAGAAGAGAAGCCGCCTGCGAGATGGCCGACCAGTAAAAAAAACTTTAAAAAGCAAAGGATGTACTAACAGAGTGGTTAGTTTTGGTGTACAAAGAAACCTCCTCCTGTTGTGGACCCTTGGTTTGGGGATACTTTGAAGTCTTTCTTGCTTTGCTTGTTAGCCGTTCCCATGCTTTCTAGGTCGTGCGCCGATAGGGTAGCTCTTACCCAGCCCGTTGGGTCCGGAGGTCGAGCGGCGTGCCTCGGGCACAAGACTTAAGTATGGACGAGAGGCCACGACCTGCAAAGTGGGGGAACAATTCGCAAAGGTAGAAAGGCACGAAGCGGACATCGTTAGTGCTCGAACGGTCCTTGCGATCATGCATATCGCAATGACGGCTAAAGCGGCGAGGTTCTCGCTCGAGCCCGAGCACGTGGAAGAGCTAGATTGCGAAGAGGTTAAACTACGCTTAGCTCGCTCATTTGGCGGTGAACGCCAAACTCGCGTTGCTTAGACCGAAGTTTAATGTGTTTGCGCACGAAGGTCGTGTTCGAAAAAAAAACAAACGAGGAACCGTCGAAAAAGAAATAGCAGTAACATCAGTGGAGGTAGACATAAAAAGTGAAAGACCAGCTTTATTGAAATTTGAGGCATAGGGTTTACACATAAAACTTCCGAAGGTGATCTATATTCCACGAGCTAGAGAGCTCTCTGCTGTCGGGCATCGCTATTGCAGAAGCCCCATGCGATCTGTTGAAACAACTCTATAGGGCCCTCCCACTGGGATAACTTGTTGGTGCCGGACGAGCTCAATTCGCCTCGGGGCTAGGTCCCCAACAAGGAGCTTCCTAGGTCGCATCGACCGAGACGCATGTCTGCAAGAGCATCTGGTAGTGCATTGATCGTGGCGAAGGCACGGCATCTTACTTCTTCATGCGAGGTGAGGTCGAGAGACCGATTCGTGCTCGAAGTCGACTTGGTCGACAAGCTGACCTGTCGTGAGCCCAGGCGTGACCTCGGGAGGCGGGACGGCCGGTGTACCAACACGAGCCGGAAGGGTGTGGGCCCGTGGCTCGGCTTGTTGTGGTACGAATAGACCATAGGACGGTGGGAAGTTCGCCCACCCGGGCCTTGCCAGATCGACGAGCTCATCTGCGACTCGCTTCTTGACGCCTTGGGCGATTTGCGGCATGGCGTTCCGCCGCTCCGTTCGGGGTGAGCCACAAGCAAAGCAGATTTTAATGCCAGTTCTCGCAAAACTCCCGAACAACTCAGTAACCGAGTACCGTTGTCGTGATAATCTTGCATGGAACCCGTGCACGGTGACCACGAACAAGCGGAAGAAATGAATCGCCGCCGAAAGCGATTATGGTCGAGACCGTTCACCTCTATCCACTTGGTGAAGGTGTCGATAGCGATTTAACGTAAACTTCTTCCCCCGCTTGAGGAAAAGGACCGAGGATGTCCAACCCCGTGTCGAGAAGGGCCACGCGAAGCGGATGGTCTGGAGCGCGAGGGCGGGTTGATGCGACTTCCGGCATGGAATTGGCGAGCTCGGCAAAGTGCGGACGATATCACGAGCATCTCAAGCGCCGAGGGCCAATAGTACCCCATGCGGAAGGCCTTCCCGACCATTGTCTCAGACGAAGAGTGTGCCCCACAGAGGCTCGAGTGAATGTCATGCAGCAGGTACTTACCTCCTCCGTGGAGATGCACCGTGTCGACGCCGGAAACATTGCGCTCAGAGCTCTCCTCGACAAGCGTGTATAGGCCCGCCCGGCGCTGATCCGCCTCCTCTCGGCGGTCGGGTGGCAGGTCGCCCGAGCAAGGAAATTGTGTATGGCCTCGCCCAGAGGGGTATCTTCGACCATGGCGGCGCGACTCGTGGTCGAGATTGACGGGCCGCCAGGCGTCTCTAGGATGACGCGGGTGGGACGCCGTCGCCGGAGGAGCCGAGCTTGGAGAGGTAGTCCGCTACTGAGTTGTCCTTCCCGGGATGTGCTTGAGCTCCAAGTTCGGAACCACTTCTCCATCTTGCGTGCCTCGGCGAGGTACTTAGCCATCGAGTCTCCCGAGCACGGTAGTCCTTGTTGAACCGGTTGATGACGAGCCGAGTCGCCCTTCACGACCCGATCGGCGACGCCCAAGGCCTTGCAAGCTCAGAAGCCGCCAAGAGGGCTTCAGACTCGCCACATTGTTGGTCGCCGAAGCCAAAACGAATTACGTACCTCAATTTGTCGCCGCTGGGTGAGGATAAGGATCCCACCGAAGCGCTGAAGGACCTCGAGCCGTCGAAGAACATGACCAGGCTTCTCCTCTTCGACCAAGCTCGGGAGCGGGCTGCGACGCTCGCTCGACCACGAAGTCGGCGAGCACTTGCGACTTGATGGTCGTGCGGCGCCACGACCGACGCCGAACGCCGCCATTCCATGGCCCACTTGGCGATTCGTCGCCACCCTCCGGTTCTCAGATGTCCCCGAGCGGAAGTCGCTTGGGACGACCACGAGTGCGCCCGAAAGTAGTGCCGAGCTTGCGCGGCCATGAGGAGAGCGATAACAGCTTCAGACTGCGGGTAGCGCTCTTCGGGCCGCAAGACCTCGCCGACATAATAAATGGGGTCTTCTTTGAGACCCCTGCTCGCCACCAGACGGCACTAACAAAGATGGGGGTGGCGCGAGATATAGCAAGAACTTCTCACCAAAGTTGTGGCGTTATAAGGAGGGTGGGAACAGCAGGTATGCCTTCGGTCGTCAAGGATCGCTGGCCTCTGGAGTCCACTCGAAGCCCGTGCTTGCGCAAGGTTTGGAAGAATGGGAGTCCGTGCTCTCCGAGCCTCGAGATGAACTCGCGAGGGCGCCATGCGCCGGTGAGGCTTTGCACCGCTTGATCGAGGTCGGGTGCCATCTTCTCGATCGCCTCGATCTTTTCCGGTTTGGACCAACCCCGAGCCCCGATCATATAGCCGAGTACCTTACGGACGTCGCTACCAACACGCACTTCGGGTTGAGCTTGATCTTGCGCTTGTTCAGTTGGCGAAGGTCTCCTCGAGATCCCGAACGTGGACGTCCTCGGCGGAGCTTTTGACGATGATGTCGTCCACGTAGACCTCAAGGTTCCGCCCGATCTGGGGCTCGAAAGTCTTGGTCATCAGCCGTTGAAAGGTGGCCCCTGCATTGCGCAGACCAAATGACATGGTCGTATAGCAATAAGTGCCGAACGGCGTGATGAAGGAAGTCTTGCTCTCGTCGTCGACCGCCAGCTTGATCTGGTGGTATCCCGAGTAAGCATCCAAGAAGCTAAGCATCTTGGCATTCGCGGTGGAGTCCACGATCTGGTCGATGCGCGGAAGCGGGAAGTTGTCCTTCGGGCAAGCCGAGTTCAACCCCGTATGGTCGACGACATTCTCCACTTTCCTCCCTTCTTCGCGACGATGGCCGGGTTGGCCACCACTCGGAGTAATTAATCTCACGAATGAAGCGGCCTTCAAGAGCTTATCAAGGTTCTCTTGATGATCGCGACCTTCTCCGGAGAAGCGCCGTAGCTTCGGGCGCATGTGTCGAGCCGGACCCCACCTGCAATTTGTGCTCGATCACCTCCCTCGGGACGCCAGGCATGTCCGCGGGCTCCCAAGCAAATATGCCTTTGTTGGCGCGGAGGAAAGTGACGAGCTCGAGTTCCTATTTGGGACTTAGCTCGGCCGAGACGTGGACGCACCTGGTCGGGTCACTCTCATCGAGTGGCACGGCCTTCGTTTCCCCACTAGGCTGGATTGCCGCCTTCTGGCGGGCGTTCTTCGTCGTCACCTCCGGATCACATTTGGGCAAAGATATGCGGCGAGGGCCAAGGCCTTGGTCTGCAGACCATGCGCCGCTTAGGTCGCCTCGCGACGGTGATGACACCGCTGGGACCAGCGACTTCATGCACCGATGGCTATAATGGTTGGCCGCCATGAACTTGACCAAGGCTGGCCGTCCGAGGATGGCATTGTACGGGAGGTCACTCTCGACCACCTCGAAGGTGATCACCAGACGAAAGTTGTCGAGCCGCCGAAGGTGGCGCAAGACAACTTGCCCCAAGGGGTGGTCGAGCTCCGGGGACTATCCCAAGAATGGTATGGTGATGCTCTTGACCTTCGACCGGGAATCGTGATCCGGCCGAGCGCTCTCGCCGCGAGAAGTTAAGAGAGTTGCCGCCATCGACCATGACGCGACCGACCGCGGTATTGCTGATGGTCGGGGTCACGACCAAGGCGGTTTTTAGGTCTCGAGCCATACCTGGGAGAGCATCCTCTGGAGAGAAGGCGATGGTTGCCCCACCCACTTGCGTGGTTGTTCGACGGGCTTCCCAAATGGCGACTGGTAGATGGTCCGTCTGGCGGCCTTGACCTCGCGCCGATCGATAGGGCCGACGAGCCACCGAAGATGACATCAATCCGGGCCGCCCTTGCTGGAACTCCAAGTCGAGGTTGTCGTGCTCCGTGCCGGTATTAACTCGGTCGGGCTGGTCGTCATCCTTCGGGAGCACCAGCATCTCTCCCCGCCCATCATAGAAAGCGTCCAGCTTATTCTGCCAGGCCCTGCAGGCCCGCAAGTCGTGGCCGGCCACCCTGTGGAATAGGCAGAACTTTGATTCGTCATATCCCGCGTGTCCCTCGGCCCCCTGCGGCCGAGCATCGGCCCGTCGGGAGCCGGCACGTTGGCCCTCCTGCTGGGGCTGGTTCTTCGCCTGGTGTGGTCGGGGTCGACCTTGACGAGGCTTTGAGTCCTCCCGAGCCTGGCCTCGGACCTCGAGGACCTCGCGCTGGCCATCCGCCGAGACGATTACTCGCGGTAGCCCTCCGCCACCTCTGCGATCGCGCTTTCGCTTCTTGGTGGTGGTGCCTTGGTCGGCGCCCCTGGAGTTGGACTCGGCCGCCTCGTTTGGTTCTGCACCAAGCTTACCTTGGTCGTAGTCGCGCTTCCAGCGGACGGCATCGTCCGCGTCCGCATATCGCCTCCGCCATGCGGAAAAGTTTGTTGACGCTGAGCCTCGAGGTGATCTCCAGGTCTTCGGTGAGACGCCGATCACGGACCCCGAACTTGAAGGCCTTGATGACGGCCTCGCCGAAATGCTCGGATCGAGTTCCTTATGCGGATGAATCACCGCACGAAGTCGCAAGATGGTTCGTTCTTCCCCTGGATGACACGATCCAGGTCCTTCTCCCTGCCCGGCCGCTCGTAGCAACTCTGGAAGTTGGAGCGTAGGGCGCTCTGATCTCGCGCCACGACCGAAGGAGCCCGGCCGATTAAAAGCGAGTCCTAGCGGCCCGCCCAGACGGTCGGGAGGTAGTTCGCCATCACGAGCTCGTCCCCTCCGGCCGCCAGGATAGCGGTCGAATAGATGGACAGGAACTCGTCAGGATTCTTGGTCCCGTCGAAGCGCTCGATCAGCGCGGGCTTGAACCGAAGTAGCCACGCGACGCGACGAAGACCGCTCGAATACGCCAGTACCAGGTCGGAACAGTGCACGCCACCATGGTCATCGCCGACGAATCCTAACGCCGGACTCGGAGTCGAGGTCGCCCGGCCCGACCTCCGGCGGGAACGACCATGGTGCCGAGCACGGGAATCACCTGGTTGGTAACACAGGCGGTCCTGGACCCTGCGGCGCCTGGGCGGAATGTCCCGGGAGAGGTCCGCAGACCTGCTGCCGGTCGACTCGGAGCGGCTTGGCTCAGGCCTGGTCCTGGTTGGCGCGGTGCCCGTGGGACGTCGGCGCGTCTGCGTCAAGGCCTCGTCCCGAACCCGCTGTTCGGGGGCTAACCCCTGCGCAGGAGGTGTACGACGCGTCTGACGGCGCGACGTGTTGTCATTACTTCTCTGGGAGCGGGTCCCCGAGTGCTGACTTCGATCTTGCGGAGCCTTGACCTCGGTCGCAGCCCGGTCGAGTTCTTCGGCCAGGGCTCGGCCAAAGAGCTCCGACCTTGCCCTATCGGGGTTGGCCATGACCCGAGCGATAGCGCGAGGCGCCCCCAGGGAGGGAGCGGGCGGCTCGAAGACGCGGCTTGGCCTTCTCCGGCCTCCTCACGGAGAGCTGTTATGGCTTGGTTGATGGCAACCTGCACCATACGGCGAGCGTCTTCCGGGGTCTGCGGATCACGGTCATCCGCATCTCCCACGGCGCCTTGACCGTCTGCCACCAGAACGTGCTGCTCGAGCGGCGGCGGCGAGGGTGTGAATAGGGACACGGAATCGGAGTCCGTACCCAAGGAAAATCCATCGATGAAGGGCGCCATGCTCCTGGAGTCTTGGTGTCGTTCCTGCGAAAGAGCAAAACAATCGGGCCCCACGGTGGGCGCCAGCTGTCGACGATCGGGATCGTCAACCGCAAGAAAAGAGGTAGGGGTCAGAGTGTTTATGGGACCCGAGCTGCGTTTTGCTCGAACGAAGGAAGAAAATCGATCGCGGTGATGGTGAGCAAGGCGACAACGAGCACGAGACAAGAGTTTATCTTGGTTCGAGCCCTGTGAAGGTAATAGCTCTATTCCGCCGCCTTGCGGCGGTGATTCTTGTTATATGGGTGTACAGCGGTGTTTACAACTCAAGACAAGAATGGTGATTCCTAGCTCGAGTTGCTGTGTGTCTTTGGTTGTCTTCGTTGTCCTTGGAGCTCTTGCGTCCTTGGTCTTTATACTTCCTTTGCATAGCGGGGAGCAATCCTCGGAAAGGGGCCTTCGTGCACCTTGAGGGTGGTAGCAATCGCCTCGAACTTGCCGCAAGACTCGAGTCATCCCCACGACCCGCTCTCCGCAACCGTCGGTCAAATGCTCGATCCAAATCCTAGGGCGGACCGGGGCTTCAGCGTGACCCGCCGAGCCCAAGGTCGAGGGTGCCGAGCTTCGGCGCCGCCAAGGCCGAGGTCGAAGGCCCCAAGGCGCACCTGTGTCGCGATCGGGGCCTTCCGAGCATGGGGATCCGTTGACCGCACTCCGGCCGGTCAAGGAGTACCCAGCCCTCGTCAGCTTCTATACTTCAAAGCAATGTACTAGGACTTCAAATGGGTGGACTAGGGTGGGATCTTACCACTACGAGGTCACTTTTGCTCTTGGTGACGGTTGGATTCGGCGAGTGGAATGACAAAAGGTGTCGCAACGCTGGTTCTCGCGGTTCGTCTCCTCCTAGCTCGTGTAGACGACGATAACCTCGCTTGCTCGTGCTTGCAACAACAACTAGCCTTCCTCCTCAAGCTTCCATGCAACATGCGCGACTCGATTCAATGTGTGATAATGGATTCCATGGGGAAGAAGGATATGAGTCACAATGGCAAAATTTTCAGAACATGGTGAGAAAGAAAATTGATTGCCACTCACCCAAAACTTGGTGTCTCAAGAATCCATTTGGATGGATTTGAAGCTCTTGACCTTGGCTTCAAAGTGGTATAACATGCGCAATCTCAAACTCAAGATTTGAGTGGATTTGTGGGGGAGAATGACAAGAGGTTGGAGAAGAACACTCTTGCTGTTTTTCAGGTTTTGGAGGAGCAAATGAGCAGGTGGGGGAGGAGAAACCAAGGTGCATCACCTTATATATGGCTACTCATTCATGCTTACATGTGGGGCTAGGTCCCACATGTCATAGGGTGAGTAAAAAAGGGTGGGTACGAGGGATTGAAGTGAGAAAAGGCATGGAGAGGATGTGCAGCCCACAAGTTTCCATGCAAGGTAGGACCCATGTGTCATTGACTTGTTAGGTAAATGGGTAAGGGTGAGTAAAGTAAGACATGGTATGGTAGAGATGTGCAGCCTACTCTCCTTTCTCTTGTGAGCATGGCCCACACGTCATTGACTAAGGTAAAATAACATGTGTGCAGTTTGGAAAATGATTTTTTTTAGGATTTTGCTACTCCCTCTTTATGCAACATGAAGGTCCTAACACTTGTATGATTATAATTAAATGAGGATGTAATGACATTATGGAAGACGTTAGCATGACAAGCCTCACTTACCGGATTAACGAAAATTGGGGTGTTACATCTGGCAATGTCAGGCAGTGATGGCTCACCAATAATGAAGACGATAACCATAGTGATCACGTTTTAGCAACTTTTCTCGTAGCTTGATCTCCTGTATCTAGAGTAGTCCGGCACAAGTAACTCAATTTCATCCTTGTAAGACTTGCATTGGCTCGAGTTTAAGTGCTTGGATCAAAATGCATGGCATGGAAGCACGAGTCAGATTCCATGGCAGCTACACCACAGTCTCTGTGTCCTCAACGGAGATGACGACAATGCTGAGGGTTAATCCAGACCGCCCATGTGGCAAACATCTAGTGGCTACCGACACGCAAGATGTGGCAAAATTTTGGGTGCCCATGACATATCGATCTGACGGCTAAATCACGTTAGGGTTTCCCCAAAACCTAACATTTCGATCGCCTGCTCCACTGATCCAACGATCACGATCTTCCGGACTAATCGAACCAGGCAACACGAAGAAAGTGGGTTGGGCCCTAGGGTTTTGGCCCAACATTGTGCAAAGGGATTTTTCAAGCTTTTATTAATAAAAATGATTTTGGAAAATAAACAAAGCCAAATAAAATAGAAAAATATCAAAAAAATTCTAGAAAATATTTTGAGACATTTAAAATTCAAATAAAATATTTTTAGTAAAATTTTATTTAAACTTTTTCAAATAATTAAATGATTTCCATATTGATCCTAATTCAAAAATATTAAATAAATTCCAAATAAATTCAGGAAAATTTTTACAAAACAAAATTCACAAAATATACAAATAACAACATAGAATTATTAAAAGCCAAAAATTAGGATGTTACAAATCACGAGGAGCTGAAAGAAATTAATGAAGAGATGTCCAGTAATTATGTGGATTTAGGAGAGTTATATAAAAGAAAGACTACAATTATCGATATATATTCTGCCTTTAAAATCGCTAAAACTTTTGAGCTAGATCCAGAACCAAAGTTCATGGCAGAGTGCCAGGAGCACTCAAATGTGGTCAAATGGAAAGAAGCAATTGAGGTGGAATTGTGCTCGCTCTATAAGAGAAAAATATTTGGTCCTGTTGATCAAATGCCTCCTAAAGTGTTTCTTATAGGATCAAAATGGGTTTTCATCCAAAAGAGAAATAAAAATAACCAGGTGGTGAGATATAAAGCGAGGCTTGTAGCACAAGGGTTTACGCAGAGACCCGGCATCGATTGTGATAAAACTTACACTCCTGTAATGAGTGGAATAACGTTCCGATATTTAATATCAATAACAGCTAGCTTAAATTTAACAATACAGTTAATGGATGTTATGACCGTATAATTATATGGATCACTAGATATAGATATTTATATAAGAGTCCTTAAAGGAGATAAAATTCTAGACCCTAATAGAGGAAATTACAACATGTATAGCGTCAAACTTTAGAGATCGCTATACGGATTAAAACAGTCAGGGAGAATATGATATAACCGACTTAGTGAGTTCCTCCTAAAGAATGGATACTTTAATAATAATGATTATCCCTGTGTGTTTATAAAGAAATCTCAGAATGAATTTTGTATCATCTCAGTTTATATCGATGATCTGAATATCATTAGAATCATAGAGGAGACGAAGGAAACAAGTTATTACCTTACGATGGAGTTTGAGATGAAAGATTTGGATAAAACCAAATATTTCTTAGGTCTGCAGCTAGAGTACTTTCTAGAAAGAATTTTTGTACATTAGTCTATCTATACCAAGAAGGTATTGAAAAGATTTAATATAGATAAATCTCATCCTTTGAAAATCCCCATGATAGTGAGATCTCTTGAATTAGATAAAGACCTTTTAGACCAAGGATGAAAAATAAGTAAGTCTAAGGACATGAAGTCCCATACTTAAGTACCATTGGAACACTTATGTATCTTACGAGTTGTACATGGCTTGATATTGCATTCATAGTAAATTTACTAGCAAGACACAGTGCAGCCCCAATCAGAAGACATTAGGCTGGTGTTAAGACTTTACTCAGATACCTTCAAAGTACACAAGATCTTGGATTGTTTTACCAGAAGAACCAAGACTTGACCATGGTGGGATATACGGATGTTGACTATCTGTCTAACCCCCACAGTGTCATATCTTAGATTAGTTTCATTTTTCTCTGCAATGGTATAGCCATTTCTTTGTGGTCTTTTAAACAGACCTTGATAGCTACTTTCACTAATCACTCAGAGATTATAACTTTATATGAAGCCTCACGTGTGTGTGTTTGGTTGAGACGTGTAATTAACTATATCCAGAAGTCATATGGTCTTAATACCGTTGATATCCCCATAATTATATATGAAAATAATACTGCTTGTATTGCACAAATGCAAATGGGTTATGTAAAAAGTAATATCACAAAGTATATTGCTTCTAAACTTTTATATCCATATGAACTCCAGAAGAATGGTGAGGTAAAGATTCTGCAAACTAAGTTATGTGAAAATCTAATAGATTTATTCACTAAGTCTTTATCAAAATCTACTTTTTAAAGATATGTTAGTGGTATTAGAATGAGACAACTTAGGGATATGTAAAGCGGGGGAAAAACTCCCTGAAACGTGACTCTTAGCATAATCCTGAAGATCTTAATTTAAATCCAGAAGATTATAAGTTGTACATTTTTTCTCTTTGTGAGTTTTTCTAAAGTTTTCTCGCATGAAGGTTTTTAACGAGGCAACTAGTGTAACACAGTAAACGACTGCAATGTACACTTTTCTCTATCTTTTTTTTTCTCATTGGGTTATTGAGGAGAGTTTTTGATGAGATATGTGCTTTATGCGGTGTTCGCCTAGGGGGAGTGTTAAGATATGGATTGACTCTAAGTCCAAGTTATCCGAATATGGTTGGACTCTATCTCTATATGGGCAAATTTGAATCTATCTTTTACTGCTTTTTACTATATATTTAACATCTTTTTCATATAAAAGAATCAATCTAATAAAGAGACAGAACAGTTTTCTCTCCCTACTTGTATGTGTTTCCCGTTCATGCTTGTTGTGCATCATGGTTGATCGAGGTCGCGAGGACAACATTTTACAACAAATTTAACTGAAGTAACAAGTTTAACTAGAAGTAAATGCAGCTAATCGGCAATTTCATGACGTCAACAGAACTAAATGGTCATTACTGCAAACATCTTAGACCGTCCTATGATGGTAATGCCCAATCCTGTGGCTACCAGCCAAGGATTAAAATCTCGGTGAAATTTCTCGAGATCTTGGATTCCGGTTGAGATGGGATCCAAAATCTTGGTCGGGTAAAAAAATTATATTGCTATAGTAATCTCAGAAATTTCGGCGATATTTCACCAAATCTAGCCGAAATCTCAAGTCTTTGATAGTTTTTTTGACTTTTTATAGCCGAATTTGACAGGATTTGGTCTAATAACTCTTAAGAAAGTCATCTTCTATAATTTTTTTTTGAATAACTGAATTTTAAGATATTTTAAAATTTCGGTAGAAAAACTGTTAGATTTTTATAAAATTATACAAGCTTTATAATAATCTAAAAAATTTATAGTACTATATTTAATAGTGTAGGATCATACATAGATGTTATAGTGCCCTTCTAAGAATTTTGTAAATTCATTCAAGTCAGATCATAATTCAAAATTTTTATTAGATCTTATCAATTTTCTTAGAACCCTTCTGTAAAATTTTTAAATATTTTTTTATTGCTAAAACAAATCTATGTATTGATCATCTCGTTTTTATCAAAACGTAGCACTGTCACAACTTATGAAACTTCTTGAAACTTGATCATCTTATGAAAATTTTGTAGAAACATTAACGATACATTAGGACCGGTCACAAAAATTTTCTAACGTGGTTTGAACTAATTTTTATTTGGTTGAAGTTTGCCGATAAAGCTTTTATTAGGATAATAGCACTTTCCAAATTTTTAAAAATTCATGAAGTTTAATCATCATCCGAAATTTTTATGTGAATATTAGTGATGCCGAGATTTTAGAAATTTCACCGAAAATTTCGTTTTTCCCGGTAGAAATAAATCCGAATTTGAATTTTGTTCGAGATTCTCGAAATTCCGAGATTTCAAATTTGGGTTACGAGCGAGATTTCGTCATTTCAAATTTGTATCCTTGCTTCCAGCCTTCCATGCATCTTCGGGTCTCTTAACCCGAAATCGGTGGCCGTTACCCTTGAAGTCGGCTTCCTTCCGAAATTCCCCCTCGCCCCGCCTCCTCCTCCCCTCTACGTCCTGCCTCCGCCACCTCCTCTCCCCGCCTCCCCACGGCAGCCGGCCTCCGCCCGCTTCCCAACTCCGCGACCGGATCTACACGGAGGCGTCGAGGTGCTCAGCCCCAATTATTCGCCACCGCAGCCGCCACCGCCGTTCGCCGGATCGGTGATCGGTGCTCTCCTGGGTCTCCCGCCTCTCCATCGCGCGTGCGCGTGAGGTAACTCACGCGCCCTATCTCATCGCTCCGTCTCGCCATTCCGGGGTTGGTTTGCCTTAGTTATGTGTTTGGCACTAACTTCGAGCTAGGTTTGCTTTGGGGCCTTTTCCTAATCAATTTGGGAGTGTTTTTCGCGGATTTAATTGCGGGATCGTGCCTGCTACTCTTACAGTCATATTGCGCGTTCGGGGGGAGCGATTGGTTGCCAACTTTTCCGAGGGAATTTGTCTCCGATTTTGCTACGGTTTTGTGGAGTCGGTGGCGCACCAGAAGGTTAGGGTTTTGCAATTCGGTGTGTTCAGCTTTCTAAGGCTTCGATTTGGCTCCTCATGGGGACAGTTAGCTAGTGTGATGGGTGCAATTGTTGCTATTTCTACAGTTCCATTGATGATGTTTATGCGGCCGTCTGAATTCTGAGTACAAACTTGCCCTGTTGCTGAGACTTTGAGGTGCTTTAGTCGTGGGTTTTTGCTGCAATGTAAGGTTGTAAATGGACTGATGCAACTTGTTTGTACATGGCGATCATATACTGTGTGCGCATAGTTCTGCATCGTTTGGAGTTTCTAGACGCTTGCTTCCTCTTGCTTATGATACTTCCAATCCAAAATTTGAATTTGATATTGTGGTGGTCTGCATGTGGTTAGGCTTTTAATATTTGACCTTGTGTGAACCTGTATTTACTGCGCGTTTGGTGTTGAGGCTGTAGGAGTGATATTTGAGATCATGGTGAACCAATGATCACCTATTTTAAGCTGGTTGGATCATCCCATTTAGTTGATCCATAAACGTTTATGCTTAGCTTGTAAAAAATTTTGAACTAGAAAGGATATGAAGGCTCCTGCAATTATTAATTTGAAAGTGCAATGCTGTGGAATGCAGAAAGGTTCTGAATGCATATTATTTGGAGCATTTTCAGTAGCATTTGTCACCATTCGTGTCCCAGCTATAACGGAGTAGAGAGAATTTACAGAAGTCCCTAGAACGACCAGTTATGCTAGCTGCTTTGCAGTCTTTAGTACTGTTGTTATCACAATTAATTTGACTTCATTTCCTAACATATTCTAGCTATTTAGCAGCTGTGAGAAAGTTTATCTGATATAACTTACAAAATAAGCAGAATTGGTAGGCGGGTATTATGACAAAACTGATGAAATGTATATTAAATTGTACACTGCGACTTCTACACATATCTAGTATATGTTGTATATATTGGTGCAAGTGGATCCTGACCTATGTCCTCCGAGATATGCTGTTTCAAAGGCCATTACCATTTATCAGTGCACGTGCAGTTACTGTAGCACATTAGCTAATATTAAAACACATTTTCTGTATGAACCTCTACTGATAAGAGGTCACCACTTTGCTGCAGGATCTGGTGTGGCAGAATAAGAGGTCGCCACTTTGTTGTAGGGACTTTTATTGATTTGTTCCCCCATATAATAAAGTAGCAAATGTACAAAGGCATAAAAATTACCTTTTTGATGAAGTGAAAGTTTCAGACAGAAAATTAGATGTCAGAGTTTTGTTACACTCCCATTTATAAAATTCTGAGAGCTAATGGTAGAGCTTCCCAGACTTTGGGCCCCATTAAAAGGGAAAAATTATTTATATCTATGTTATGATAAGTGAAAAACAGAGTTCAACGGACAAACTAAAGATTTCTAGTATTCTATTTTTTTTTTCTTTCCACATCTCTGATCTGTGATGTATAGTCCAATGTGGGGCGGTAAAACACAGTTATTGTGAAATTGAAGTAACAGAAACTGTGTGCTTTTCTTCAGTGTTAGAAATTTCAAATGCTTGGCAAAATTTATGCATTATTGTATGGTACCATGGTATCAGTGATTATTCTGTGATGCACTACAGAAACATGATCCATAATTACTTTTATATATTCAGAACTAAAAGCTCCTGCATTTCAAAATGGTCACCTGAATAATGCAAAGTGCCTGCAGGGTTACACATGTCAGCAGTTTAAAACAATAGAACGTGGCTATTTGTGCATTTACTTGTCGATTATTTGCACAACTTGTCGATTATTTGCACAAACCATGCATTTATGATGATTCTTAGGTAGTTGTAGATTGTGATCCATTTCAGCTGGATTTGATGCTGTCATGTGCTGAATGTGATAGCAGGCTATGTTCAGTTTGTCTTGTGCATATCATAAATCTATGTTTCTACCTGGAGGTTTCTGCATTATACCAGCTCTCTACTTAATTTACTAGTGAGAAACCATGAAGTGCAATGCTTGCTGGCGAGAGTTGGAAGGGCAGGCTGTATCAACCACCTGCGGTCATCTTTTATGTATGCCTGCAATCTTCTATCTTCTTTTTGTTTAATCAGATTCCTATTGTAAAGAAGTTAACATGGTGTTCAATTATTGCCAAGTACATACTTTATTTTAGCTGATAGTTACCGATTGAGCAGGTGCGGATGATGCTAAAAAAATACTCAGTAACGATGGTGCATGTCCAATTTGTGATCAAGTACTTTCTAAAAGGTCAGTTGTTTACTTTTGTACTTTCTATAAGGTCAGTTGTTTAATTTTGAAGTTACATTCATTATGTCATACTTAATGGTCTCATCTTTCCTGCAAGCTACTTTTCTCATGTACTGAATCAATATCTGATACGTAACAATGCAAAAGCATCTTTGAAACATACATATTTCTTATGCATGTTTCCCGATTCCCATGCTTCTGTTCTCTGAAGAAGAGCTTAAAATATGTAACTCACTTTCTAACATGTTATTGATCTTTATTTACTTTCATATGCTGAGGTGAAAATTTACTACAATGTCTTATTATGTTGAGATCATCTAAACAATATTATTTTTTTATTTGTCAGCCATATGAGGCCTGTGGATATAAATCCAAGCGATGATTGGACAAATGTAAGTATCCCTTCGATTTCTAATAACAAAAGCGTGTGTTTTCCTGCAATCTATCAGTTCTGATCAGTGCACTCGTTGTCTCAGATGGCAATGGCTGGAATTTCTCCACAGATACGTATCCTTAATACTTTTCTATTGTTCACTGGATTTGGCAGGATTTGTCTTATGTTGCTTTTTGTTGAATGCCTTACACTATTGTTCCTGTTTTAATTTCCCAGTAATGCAAGCAACCTAAAAGATTGTATGGGGAACTTGCTAAAGTGAGACAATGATGTCAATGTTTACATGACTGCAGTCCAGCTCATTGTTTCGTTGCTAGAATGATAATTATCTAGCTTATCCTTAAACATGACAAATCAGTTATGAAGAGTGCGTACAGAAGTGTCATGTTTTACATTGGACAAAAGGAACTGGAGATGCAGTACAAGATGAACAAAATTGTTGGTCAATGCAGGCAAAAGTGCGAACTTTTGCAGGCGAAGTTTACTGAGAAACTGGAAGAAGTGCATACTGCATACCAGAAGATGGCCAAAAGATGCCAGTTGATGGAACAAGAGATTGAAAACTTGACGAGGGATAAGCAGGAGCTACAAGAAAAATTTGCAGAGAAATCCAGGTTAGTGTAGTATGCCACTATTTGATTCCTTGTAGGAACAAAATTCTGCTTCATCCAACATGTATGAAGAGCCGACTGCACTTTCCATTTCAGGCAAAAGAGGAAGCTTGACGAGATGTATGATCAGCTGAGAAGTGAGTATGATTCGGCAAAGCGTTCCGCCATTCAACCTGCAAACAACTACTTCCCAAGAGCTCAGCCAGACTTTTTCTCAGGCATGCCCAACCTAATGAACAGCGACCCTCTGAGACAAGGTAATTTAAGGCGTTATGCACTCATTTTGTTAGTTCTTCAGTCTGTCCCTGATACTGACTATAGACTTGGTTCCTCTCTACTTGCAGTAGCTACTTTTGTTATGCATCCAGCCACAAATAAGTTAACTGCAATGCTTTGGCTTTCTAGAACCTATTAAAATGCTTTTAGCTCTCCACAAAAACAGCTCATTCACTGGTTGATCCTCCTGAAACTCCAGGGCAGAGAGACGAGGGATGGGCTCCACCACCAAGGCAACGTCGCTCCACCTCTGGCCCATTTGAGCTGTCTGCGGGATCTCCTGCTCAGACTGCAGCACCTCCGGTTGATATCAGACCCAGACAGCCGGCACGGCCGGTCTTTGGAGCTACCTTGAACAATCCTTCCGCAGCTCTGCGAAATATGATAATCTCACCCGTGAAGCGTCCTCAACTTTCTCGTAACCGTCCACATATGTTCACGTAATATTCTCCTTTTTGCCCACACACACACACACACTTACACACTTAAATGGAAAGTAGTTTTGGTAGGAAAAATAGGGTGAATTTGCTCAAGAGCTAATTATTTCGACAGTAACATGCCATACCTACAGTTGTCCCTGTAATGTGCACTAACTGCTAACTGATTAAGCTTTGGTATGTCAGGTTGTAGAGTTGGAAGAGCTGATGAGGCATTCTGCTTGATTCGGAATCCATCATAATCTTGCCATGGCCTTGGCTCTCACTGTAAATGCTGTAAGACCAATCTCCCTCCCTCTTATTTTGGCATATCGATAGTATTGGTGTAGATTGTTCCAGGAGTCCCTTGGGACCACCCAGAGTTGTTTCTTAGGAGAAGTCTGATATACTTGATATGTAAAGGCATTACTTTCAGATTGCAGTAACATGTATAGGCAGGCATGATATCCGTAACCAAATTTTCGGGCTCAGGTCCTGTGATTCTGAATTAACTATCGAGTATCACTCAATGACGGAAGGTAGTCGTTGTGCTACATTTTATTGTTTGATTCTTCTAAGGACCAACTTAACTGGTTTTTTCACATGAACGATGTTTTTCTCCTAGAGGCGACTAGTCAGACAGGCGGCGCTCTGTATTTGAAAAATACAAGAGATTTGCTTGTCCCTCTATTCATATGTAGTAACCTAGCTAGTCCGGGACCAGTACTGCGATGTGGTTCTTCCTGGTTGGCGTAGAGACCAGAGAGGGTTCATCCGATACACCACCTTAACCTGGTCCTTAATGTAGCACTGATGTGGAATCCTTTTATTCCTCTTGTCAAGTCGTCAGCCTCTACCGATCGCAAGATATGTATAGCGGTTTCATTGGGCCATGGATTCTTGCACACACAGCGTCCGATGATAGCTAGCTGTTGCCTCGGGTGGCATGCACGTGCCATTTGATTCTGCGCTCGAAAGCGAGCGAGCTGGCTGCGAATTCTGTCCGTCGAATCTGGAGCTGCAGCCAAACTTTAAAATCTCGCTGAAATTTTGATCTTACCAAGATCTTGTTTCCAAATGTGGACGATTTTTGAAATGTTAGCTGGAGTAAAAAAATTTAAATTGCTACAGTAATTTTGCCGAGATCTCGTGATTTTTTTACTGGTTTTTGACTTTTTTTTACAGGATTTGGTCTAATAATCCTTAAGAAAGTCAACTTCTATGAAAATTTGATGAAAAGCTGAATTTTTGAAACATTATTGTTAGACTTTTATAAAATTGTATATATTTTATTATAATGTGAAAATTTATAGTGTCATCATAAGAAGTATAGAATCATACAGAAATTTTTTAAAATAATTAAACTTCATTTGTTATTTTAAAAATCAAAAACAAAATGAACATAATTGAGACATTAACTTTGCCAAAATTTTATAAATTTTCTTGAGTGTGGTCATAATCCAAAATTTTTATGAGAGCTTAAGAATTGCCTTAGTACCATTTCTAAGATTTTCAAAAATTCTAAACTTTTTTGTTTGCTCAATCAAATCTATGTATGCATTGAACTTCATTTGTTGTATTTTAAAAATAAAAAACAAAAAGAACATAAATAGTACAGTGCACTTGTAAGAATTTGATAAATTCACTGGAGTGTGATTATGATTCAAAATTTTTATGAAATCTTAATAATTTTCTTAGAACTTTTCTACAAAATTTTCAAAAATTTTAAACCTTTTTTATTGTTAAAGAAAATCTATATATTTACCATCAAACTTTTATCAAGACATAGCACTGGCAAAATTGTTTGAACTTCTTGAAGCTTGATCATTATATGAAAATTTTATAAAAACATAAATGATTCATTAGGACCATCGACAAAAATTTTCAAAATTTTCTAACGTGGTTTGTACTATTTTTCACAGTAGCACTGTTCAAATTTTTAAAAATTCATGAAGCTTGATTATCATCTGAAAATTTTATGGAAATATTAGTGATGCATCATAACCATGCACAAAAAAATTTAAAATTTTCTAACATGGTTTGTTTTATTTTTCATTCGGTTAAAATTTACCGATCAGCGTTTTATAAAAGCAATATTTGAATTTTTAAAAATTTGTCAGATTTGATAATCATCTGAAATTTTTATGGAAACATCACTGATGTGTCAGGAATCTCCACAACAAATTTCAAAATATTTCGACGTCATTTGAGCTATTTTTCATTAGGTGCAATTTACTCGAGATCTTGGCAAATCTCACTGAGATCTCGGGTAAAACTGTCCGAGATCTCAGTTTTCTCAGTAAAAAAATCTGAATTTGGATTTTTATTTTTATATTTCACCTGAAATTTGTCTAAAATTTCAAGATTTTGGCGAGATTTCGCTCTCTGAGCAGCTCCGATATGTCCAGCGAATATGAGATTTCAAACCTGGCTGAAGCCTACCTGCACAATAGTCGGAAAGCTAACGGCCGATGTGTAGGTGGCAGAGCCAGAGGGCGCCGCCGGTGGGGGGTCAGCCGGAGCGAGCACGTCGCACAGGTGACAGGAGATGGGTGGTCGTACGCGCCCGACGGCAGTGCGACTTGCGAGCGTAGCGGCGCGCCACCGCGTCTTATGGGACCGGCCGGTGCGCCCGTGGTGAGGCTGTCGTGAGGTCGCCTGCCGCGTGGCCGGCGTGCAACCTGCACACTACCGTGGAAAGGGCAATCTTGTCATGCTACGAACGGAACTGGCCACGGGAGCATAACCAGTAACAGTCTAACAGTACCTTCTTTTTTTTTTAATCGTAACAGTCTAGTAGTATTTTTTTAAAAATCGTAACAGTCCAGTACTCCAGTAGGTGGGCTGGCTATGTTTATTGAGCTATTATTGAGTTTCTTTTAAAATTAATAAAATTTGACTAAAATCATTTTATTTATCATTTAAATGATTATTTTAAGTTTCAGTTAACAAACCACTGTTAACATTTTTTCGCTCAAAATGAACCATTTCAATTTTAAACTCATTAGGCACTGTGATCAAGCTTTCTTTTCCCAGCCCTCTTGACCGTGCCATTTCCAGGCAGTTTGGGAGGGCAATTCGCTACAAAGACTGGGAATTAATAATCTTCAGGCATTCCTTGAGCAAATTCGATGCTTAATTAAGACGTGAATTTTAGTCTGTCGCTAGAGACGGAAGGGCTAGCATTTTAGACAACCTCATGGTTAGAAACTCAATTTACGATGGAGTACTAGCGATATATTAGCAGTGGGACTGTGAGAGTGGCCAGTCGCAGGAAAGGATGGGTCCACACTCTCAGCATACTCATATAAGAAATCTTGAACAGTTCACCGAAATGGTCCTATAGATTTTATGTTTTATAAATCTGGTCTCCATGCAACAAAAATTATAAAAATAGTCCCCTCATTAAGCACAAAAGAGCCGACAGAGGACACTTGTCTCTTGCCGCGCTATGCAATCACAGTCTGGTAGCCGCACTTCCCTACTGCAGCAGGAGCTGACAGTGGTAGTAGCGCCCTACCATAGTTGCATAACGCGACAAAGGGCATTTGTCCCCTGCCAGCTCTTCCCATGCTCAATAAGAAGGCTATTTTGCAATTTATATTGTATGGAGTCAAATTTGCAACAAAAAAATCTACATGGCTATTTTGGTGAACAGTTGAGAAATCTTCACTCTTTTTTCTCTCTCTTTCATCTTTTCTCTTCCCACTTTCCATTTCCAAGTCCTTAAAATTGTTAGAAAAGTGAGAATGCAGCTTGCTGTTACTCAAGGGCCCAATGGGCTAAAGTACATGTACAGTAGAAGAGGTAAAAAGGCAAATAACACCCTATACATATGGTTAATCTAACACCCCCCCTCAAACTCATGGTGGGTCTACAACACTGAGTTTGGAGAGATGTAAACAATGTTGTGCTTTAGTTTGTGCCTTGGTGAAGAAGTCGGCGAATAAGCGAAGGCACATGACGAAGAGTAACCACTTGATCTTGCACAGGGAGCGAACGTAGTGAGCATCGACGCCGATGTGTTTGGTGAGCTCATGCTTCATCGATCACGAGCACACTTGATGGCGCCAAGGTTGCTTGAGCAGCATACGGTCGTCGGAGTAGAAACAACCACACCCAAAGTCAAGAAGAAGCCACCGGCCAAGTCACCTCAAGAACATCGAGGCTGGCAAGACGGAGCTCAACCTCGGTGCTAGAGCGAGAAACAAAGATCGACGCTTCATCTTCCAAGAGATCAAGGAAGATCCAAGGAAGACACAGTAGGCCGAGACGGACTTGCGATCGGCGGATCGCTAGCCTGTAGCATCCGAGTAGGCCCAAGTCAGAGACAATCGAGTGGGAAGAACAGTAACGATCAGCTGTACCACGAAGGTAGCGAAGAACCCGAAGGAGGTGACCGTAATGCACACTAGTGGGAGAGGCCATAAACTGACTAAGAATGTGCACAGCGTGCGACACATCCGAACGAGTGAAGCCAAGGTAGACAAAACTCCCAACCAGGTGACGGTAGCGAGTGGGATTAGCTAGAGGAACCCTATTAGTGGCTCGAAGCTGAAGGTGAAGCTCCATCGGAGTGTCAGCAGTATTGTCGTCAGTAAGGCAAGCACGAGCAAGAAGCTCCTGGATGTACTTACGCTGAGAGAGGTAGGAGCTCAGAGGCGTGGACTCAACCTCAATCCCCAAGAAGTACCAAGAGGGCCCAGATCGACATCCAAATCGCTCATTGAGGCGCGCCTTAACAAAGGCAATAAAGTGAGAATCATCTCTAGTGATGAGCATGTCATCAACGTAGAGGAGAAGAAAGGTCCGACCACGAGGAGAGGTGTGGACAAAAAGAGCAGGGTCATGCTGACTGGGAACAAAACCAGCAGCCATAACAACAGAGGCAAAGCGCTCAAACCAAGCACGAGGGGCCTGCTTGAGGCCGTAGAGAGAGCGACGAAGGCGACAGACGTGACCATCAGGAACACTATAGCCAAGAGGTGGGTGCATGTAGACCTCCTCACGCAACTCGTCGTGAAGAAATGCATTCTTCACATCGAGCTGGGAGTTAGTCCACCGATGAGCAGAAGCAACAGCCACAAGGGAGAGGACAATTGTCTTGTGGGCAACTGGAGCGTACGTCTCGCCATAGTCACGGCCGTGCTCCTGCTGAAAACCACGAGCGACAAGACGCACCTTGTGGCGCTCAAGAGAACCGTCTGAGCGAGTCTTGATCTTATAGACCCACTTGCATGTGATCGGGGTGACTGTGGAGGGACAGGGAACAAGATCCCAAGTACCAGTGCGCTCAAGAGCAGCAAGCTTCTCAGCCATCGCAAACTGCCACTCAGGATGAGTAACAGCATCGTGGTAAGAGGCAGACTCAGAGGAGGTGATGACAGAAGCAGAGAACCCATATCGGTCAGGACGGGAAATCGTGCTTCTATCACGAATAGTGTATCGTGGGGAAGAAGGGGCAGGATCCAAAGTAGGAGGAGCCGAAGAGGGAGAAGGATCCGAGGAGGAAGAAGGAGTCCAACGAGAGTAGTGAAAACGGATAGGAGGTCAAACAGGAAGAAGTGAAGGTGTCTGAGAAAGAGAGGGTGGTAGAGGAGGAACCGAAGTAGGTGCAGGAGGAGAAAGAACAACAGGAGGAGAGGAAGGTATGGTGAGAGGTGGAGAGGGTGGTGGAGGTGGTAAAGAGGAAGAAGGGACAGTGAAGCGGGCAGGTAGACTGAGAAAGGAGAGAGACTCAAGTAAGGAGAAGGTGTCGAAGGAGGAGTCAAAGGAACGGGACTCGTCAAAGAAGGGACGAGACTTGTCGAACGTGACATCCCGAGAGACTCGAATCTTACGACCAAGAGGATCCCAACAGCGAAACCCCTTACGCTCAGAGTCATAGCCAAGGAAAGGGCACTGCACCGACTGAGCAGTCAGCTTTGTTCGCTCACGAGACTGAAGAAGAACATAGACAACACACCCAAAGGTGCGAAGGTGACTATACTTAGGGGGTCTGCCATAGAGACGCTCAACTGGAGTGGCACCCTGAAGAGCAGTGGACGGCTGAATGTTGACGAGATAGACAGCCGTAGAGACAGCCTCCGCCCAGAAATGGGGAGGAACAGAGGCAGCGAGCATCAATGCTCGAGCGGTCTCAAGAAGGTGACGGTGCTTGCGCTCTGCGACTCCATTCTCAAGATCAAGACCGGCAGTAGTAATCGAGGAAGGGTGCCCGATCAAGAAGAAACTAACGGAGAGCAAGAGATGTGTATCACTCAAATAGAAGTCGTATGAAACACCAATGGGTGAGTCGAACTGAGTATGAACCATGGTCGAAAAGGCCTGATAGGCAGCTAATACCTGATCACGAGACTTAAGAAAGTAAATCCAGGTGAACCAAGAATAATCATCAATGAAAATGATATACCAACGATGACCCCCTTTCGAAACGAAGGGGGCCGGTCCCCATACATCTGAGTGTATTAAATCAAAAGGACAACTCGATATAGAATCACTGCGAGGATATGGGAGTTGTAGCTGTTTGCCAAGCTTACAGCCCTGATAGGGAAGGGAGGTATCACGAGAGACCTTCCCAAGAACAACACGACTCATCAATGAAGACAGACGGGACTCTAACATGTGACCCAAACGATGATGCTACTGAGCAAAACTGGCGGAGGTGGTAGTGGCGAAGACAGTGGCATCTGGAGTAGTAGACGACCGGCCGAGGGAGGTAGACGTGGAAGCGAAGCAAAAGGAAGACGGTTACCGAGTTCCCACAAGCGTGGGAGTCACGGTCCGCCGCCGTAACCAACTAGCGCCCCAGGTCGC
Source organism: Guadua angustifolia (assembly GCA_036346375.1). Taxonomy (NCBI): domain Eukaryota; kingdom Viridiplantae; phylum Streptophyta; class Magnoliopsida; order Poales; family Poaceae; genus Guadua; species Guadua angustifolia. Next base: position 18,517,169 of record CM070521.1, on the reverse strand, counting down.
GAGCCCGAATAGAGCAAGAGTCGACTTCAGAGTAATACGAAAACCAAGGTCGAGAGTCGACCAACAGAGATCACCAGATAGTAAGATAGGGCATATGGGAAATGTAGGAACACAAAAGGAAGACGTGTGAAGAGTGCCTGCCCAAAGAATCGAGAGAAGTGTACCATCACCGCCCTCATGGACACAGGAGTGACCGGAGACCTCAAGGAACCTGTGAGTCGATCCGTGTCATATGGAAAGAAGCTCGAGAATCAAGATACCAGATACCGAGGCAAGCAGAGGGAGCCCGACCGCCGTGGGCGAAGAGGCGTGGGGAACCCGAGTCCAAGCGAAGCTCCATACTGGCCAAGTCACGAAGTCAAGGCTCGAACCCAATCAGAGCACGATCGCCCCAAAGCTTCGTGGTACCGAGGTACTCCTGTAAGTGGCACTGCCTTATGAAGACGCTTTTCAGATCGCCAATGGTGTGGCCACCTTCTTGCAAGAGGTTACAGCTGAGTCACCGAGCTCGCCGGGTGAAGCCGCCAGAGACCCTCGCGATCAACCTCCCGCCGGTAGGGAGAGCAGAGCAGGAGCAGGGAAGAGGCAGTGCGTGAACGAGGAGGAACCTCCAAACGCCCAACACGGCCGCAGCAGCCAAGGAGAGAGCGCTACGAAGACGAGTCTCATCAAGACGAAGCTCGCTGTGGCCTCCACCATGGACGGGAGCGGCGAGCGGGCCAGAAGCTGAGCACGGAGTGGCTCAAACTCCTGGCAAAGCCGGGTGAGGAACTGGAAGACCCGAGCTCCAGCCCGATGATCCCGCAGGTGAACACACTGGCCACAGGAAGTGTTAGGTGGAGGCTCCAAAGCATCGAGCTGATGGTACACGTCACTGAACCGACGATAGAAGTCATCCACAGAGAATCCTGCGCCGGAGAGTCTCGCCAGCGCAGGCGAGGTGTAGAGAGCCCGCCGCTTCTACCGGTATCTGGCTCGCACGCATTCCCACATCACATGGGCAGAATCCAAGTTGACCACGTCGAGCGCGAGGTCAGTGCGCATGCTACTAATGAGGGCAGCGACAACACGAGCCTCCGAAGCACGCCAGTCCTCTAGGCATTGAAAGGCGGCGGTGTAGGCGTCAAGAGCATGCTCGTAGGCCTACACCGCGGCATGGTCATCACCGGACTGGGGCTGCACCGAAACCAGAGGCAACGTCGGTGGTAAGACAGCACCGGTGAGATGCCCCCAAAGACGCTGACTGTCAAGGCAAACACGAAGCAGGGTGGATCACTCGCGGAAGTTGGTGCCGTCAAACTGGATCTGTGGAAGTGCGACCGGTCCAACAACGCGAGAGGGGGCTGCCATGAGGAATTGCTTCAGTGTCCTTCACCTCTTCTGTTGGCAGGACACTTGTGTTTCAACGGCCTCAGTTGCAAAGGTGGGGAAGTGGCAGTTCAAAGGGAGCAGCAGTCCAGAGGGATCGCAGAGGACAGGGCCAGCGCCAGCTCCGCGCTCAAAGGAAGAAGCTCGGCGCCTCGCCCGGAGGAAGGAGCAGAGGGCGACTCGGCCGGAGGTCTGGGCGACGCAGGTGAAGGCAGAGGTGAGCCCCCGAAGGTGGAGACGAAGCCCGGAGCAGAGGCGAGTGTGCGGGTACGCCAAGGCCGAGCAGCGCGACGGCGCAAAGGCAGGCGCCTGCGGGCGCAGAGCTCGGCGGGAGTCCTAGAGGGCACAGGTGTCGACGTATTCCACCGGACAGGCCCGAGTCTACAGACCGGGTTTGGTTCAGTAGGAGGGCGTCTTCGCGGCTAGCAAACCCTAACGGATGAAAACCCGAGGAACTCCCACACAAGGGACTTCGGAGTCTATGAACTAAGATGACACGCGGATTTTACCCAGGTTCAGGCCCCCCAGCCTGGGGTAATAGCCTTACTTCTTGCTAGATTGCTTATTGAGTGTTTGAAGCCAGTACAGAGCTTTTGGAGTTACAAGTTCTTCCTTAGGCTCTACTGCTTGAACTCTTGATGCCTCGTCCCCCCTCCCCATGCACCCGAGGGCCCTTATATAGGCCAGGCTAATGGGGGTAGGTAAAAGGGGGGTCATCATGTTGATCTTCATACATTTATTGCTCCTTCCCGTGCTGTCCCGTTCCTCCAGCCTCATTAAATGTCGACGCATGGCTTCGCCTGGTCTGCCCGGTATGTGACCCCTTTGTGACGGGTAAGTGAGAGGCGTCAGAGGAATGGGCTTGTAGCAGAAATCCTGGCAGTTGATAAATCTAACACGGCAGGCCTGCCGCCTGGCATGGTACGATAGGGGAAGGAGGCTTCGAGGTGAAGCCACCCCACACCACCTTTTTGCCTTGCGGCGGGGCGAGCAGGGTGTCCTCGCCCACCTGCTCGCCGGACACCACGTGGGCTAGCACTTTGGCGGTGGGCGTGTTTCGCCGCCCGTCCGCCAAAGCCGCCACGTGATCGGGCGCCGGGCGGCAGGCGCCTCGCCCACCGCATTTGGACGCCACGTGGGCCGCACTGCTCGCGGGCATGCTTTCGCCGCCCGTCGCCAGCCGCCACGTGGATCGGGCGCCAGCAGCAGAGCGCCTCGCCCACCGCTGCCGGACGCCACGTGGGCGGCACGGCAGTGGGCGGGCGGTTTCGCCCGCCCGTCCGCCAGGCCGCCACGTGGAATGGCTTTGTGCGTCGGAGAGGGTACCCCAGCGTAGAGTACGCTGACAGTAGCCCCCGGGCCCGCCCTGGAGCGCGTGCTAGAGCCTTTTTGGAACCTTCATTGAATGCTTAGTGCGCTCTTGGGCGGGGCCACCACTCATTAGGATACAACCGCCTCGGTTCCCTCCCGTATCCGCCGATTTTTCTTGGGACCCGAAACGGCGCACGATCTTGTCTCTTCGCGAACCGTTAGTGCGGGTGATGCATATATAGATACATCTGTACCAAGCGGTTTACGCCTTCTGCTTTCTTGCGCACATCAACTTTTGCTTCTCCGTCTTCCTTGCCAAAAATCTTCAACATCTTCTTTGCCTTCATGGCGCCTTCCATCCCCGCTTCCACCGTCGACGACACTACGGTGACGAGGATCTCTCGCCTTGTGCCGGAGGGCACCCTCCAACTTCGATCGGGGACCTTCACACCGCGGTGCCTCTCCAACGAAATCCTTTTCCATGTCTGGGCGATTATGGCGGGTCTGATCCCGCCATTCTCCGACTTTTTTCTTACCGTTCTCCACTTTTATGAAATCCACCATCTTCACCTCACCCCCAACTCCATCGTTATCCTTTCCATCTTCGCACACCTCTGTGAAATGTTCATGGGGGTGATGCCGAATCTTCCTCTTTTCCGCTATTTCTACCTTTGCCGCGGTTCTACCGACGGCGAGGTAGTGGGGAGCTGCTACTTCCGCCGGGACGGATTGGCCTCCCGCTATATCGCCTTCCAGCCCAGGTCCAACTGGAAGGCATGGCGCGGCGAATGGCTGTACATCGAAGATGACAGCGGCGTCGACGCCCTGGGGGTGCCCGCTGGAGCAGCGGAGGCCTATGAAATCTGGAACTCGTCGGTCGAGGAGACGGCGGAGCTCCTTGCAATGGTGGCCCTTATCAACATACTGCGGGACGCCGGATTAACTGGGACGCTGGTAGTTCGGGACTTCGTAACCCGGAGAATCAGCCCCCTTCGTCGACGCGCCCGTCCTGCATGGTAGTACACAGGCGACGACGACATCACGCGCACGTTCCCTGGACGTAAGCCTTCACTTTCTTTTGGCTTTTTTCGCGCACATGCTTCTTTCTGTGGTTCCCCACCAACGGGCAGTCTTTCTTCATATGTTTCCAGGTGCGGGAAAATTGGAGGGGCAAGTCATCAGCAGATGGCTTGCCGGATTGATGCCGCCAATTCCGAGCGGTTTGGACTTCCCAGCAGCGGCCCGGTCGCTGGCCGACTTGGAGCACGCGGAGCGCCTGCGGATCGTCAGGCAGCTCCCGCCGATGGACTCCACCGGGCCCGCCGTGGTGCCAGCCCGCGGTCCACTGGTGATCAGGGGGACGACCTCTGCCAGTGATAGGGCCGCGGGCAAGCGACCACTTGCCCCTAATGCCACGAGCTCGGACCCCAAGAAGGTCCGCGTCGTGGGCTAGACTTCGCCGCCGTCATCTCTGACGCTGCGGCACCTTCACAATGGGCGACGACACAGGCCGCCCCAACCATGACTTCGCCTCCAGGGGCGCCGCCTCCTGCGACGCCAGCTCCTTCTCCTTTGGTGCCGGCCACGACTGCTACGGCGCTAGCACCAGCGCCCTCGCCGGCTCCTTCTCCTCTGATGTTGGCCCCGACTGCTATGGCGCCAGCGCCACCCGCCACGGGAGCCCATGCCACCACTCAACAAGGTGGGCTCGTGCTCCCGCAGGCCACCTTCAGCTGGGCGGCACCAAGGACGGCCCCTCAGGATGCCCCAGGGGCGCAGATACCTCCTACGCCCACTGGGGCGGCGAGAACTTCCGCCCAAGCGCCTCTGGCCGCCACTGCCGAGAGGACCGAGGAGGGCGACCCCAGCGCCGGCGCCTCCGGCCATCTTGCCTCTTGCACCGCCTCTGCCCCCGCCGCGCACTTCGTCGAGCTCTTCACCGAGCTTGGCGAAATACATGCCTCATTGGGCCCTGCCTCGCCAGAGCCGCCAGCACGAGGCCCAGACGGCCAAAGAATCAAGCGCCGGAGGGGCGAGCATGCAGAGCGGGTGAGGCGGATCTGGCAGAGGCGGTGTTGACGTAGGAAAGGGCCGACGCGGCCGCCTTGCAGCAGCGGGCGGAGAGGGCCGAGGCGGCGCTGAAGCAATCGGAGCACGAGTCCTATCGCCTGCGGCACAACCTTGCCATTATGCTCAAGAGGGCCTTCCAGCGTGCATCAGAGGTGCTCGAGCCCTTAGGGTGGCTCAATCCGCCCAAGACACCGCTTACTGATTTGCCCATGCGACCAACCAGGCCGCAGAGGCACTCCGGGGGCTGCCCGCCGCCCTGGCCGCCCGCTCCGCCAGAGAGGGGCGGGAAGTCGCGATCATGACCGCAACTTACGTGCTGTCTCGCTGCGCCAGCCGTGACGCCGCCTTTGATCCAATAGCGGTGGTGACCGGCAACGAGGAAGGCGCAGCGCAGGCAGAGGAGTGGGTGCGCGCAACCGCCGAGCATGTGGCCGGGCTGCTGCAGGCAGAGCAGCCGATCATGGACGTCTCCACCCCGGTGGCGGAGGAAGAGGGCGCAGGCGACCTTGACCTAGGCGCCGAGTGAAGGGCTGGGCGGCCACTTCACTTCTTTTTATTTTAATTTGTCTTCCTGCGTATGCAAACATCTGGACAATATCTTAGTGTAATGGATGCTTTACTTATTTTACCTGTGCGCTTGTTCATTCTGCTTGGTTGATTTAGTTTGCTGGAGCTGCCAGGTGACCAGACTTGAACTTGGCCAAAATGCCAAGCAAACTTCCGAGTTTAGGGCAACGCTTCGGGATCCCTTTTTAGGTCACACGCAGCCAGCCACAAACACAAGCATAAATCACGCAAGTTACGCAGAACTTAGGTAAAAATAACTTAAACCTAGCAGTTTACGCGGAACGCAGAACCACCTTAGCCTTATGTTCTTTACGCAAGATTGTTGTGGGTTCAAATCCCTTCGAAACTTAAATCCCGATGATCTCCTGGAACCGTGCTATAGCGAGGCGTGGCAAGGGAAACAAGTTTCCGGGAGTGTTTTTAGGCCAGCAGTACTCGACGGTGACAACCAGCGGTGCTTCAGAGAGCCAACCCGAGGCGTACGAGCCGTGTTTGAGTACTGTGCCCAACTCGCACTCCGGTCACTTGCCCTCGCCAGACGCTAACACTTAACACTTTTCCTTTTATCAACAAGGGGCCGTTGGTCTTTAACGCTCGCGACAGTCATGCGTAACTTGACCCACCTTAGTGCATGCACATATGGAAGTGGTCAAGAATGCGGCACAGAATACTTATCTTGCTTATATGCCGCAGGGCGACTAGCTTGAGCGTCGGGCGACCAGCTTCGCAAGCACCTAGGCGAGCAGCCCCCAAGCGCTCGGGCGACCAGTTTCGCAAACACCTGGGCGAGCGGCCCCCAATCACCTGGGCAACCAGCCCCGAGCACCGGGCGACCAGTCCCCAAGCATCCGGGCGACCGGAGATGCTTGAGCTTTTTATAAAGCAGGCCAACACTTCTACTCCTGACCTGCATGCATGTAGGGCTACCAGGAGAATGAGTAACGCTACGTAGGACGTATGCAAGGTATCCTGGTCCGCTCTATTTGGTTTCTAAGTCCTTATGACCCTTTCGGAAATCGAACCACAAACCTTTGTGTGCCAAAGCGTGAGCTTCGGGAGGGGTATCGGGCCCGGTGCTCGACGGTGGTGACGGCGGCCGGTGCTTCAGGAGCCAACCCGAGGTGTATGAGCCGCGTTTGAGCACCGCGCCCAACTCGCCCCTGGATGCCCGTTCTAGTTGGACACAGACGCCGGGCGCCATCGTGGATCACCAAGGAATTAGAAAACATACGGGACCAGCGACAACCATGCGAAAAATAGCCATCCAGGGCACAGAAGGGGACAAAAGATGAAAAAGCAAAAAGGCCCTCTGGCAACAATTTTATCGATCGCCCAAGAGTCACGACCACCGGGAACTGATCAACGCAAACTACTGGGCACTTACAACTCTTTCATGGGTAGAACTTCCGCAACAACTCTATGTTGTGGGAATTTGCTAGCTCTTGGCCTTCCTCAGTGGCCAACCTGACCGCCCCGGGTCGAGATACTGAAACCACCTTAAAGGGGCCCTTCCATCGGGAGACAATTTTGTGCAACCCTAAGATCGTCAATTTCAAGAAGACCAGTCATCCATCGCCAGTTGTTCTCTGAGACCGGGTGGCATGGTATCGCCTGATGCTTTGCTGATATTGGGCGGCGCGCAAAGCGGCCCGATCACGCACTTCTTCCAGGAGGTTGACCTCTTCTTACCGGAGATCTTCTTGGCCTTCCTCGCTGAACGCCGAGATGCGCGGAGAACCGAGCGACAGCTCGGAGGGGAGAACAGCTTCCGCTCCGTACATCAGGAAGAAAGGTGTCTCGCGAAGAGCTCGGGCGTGGTGGTGCGGCGACCACAAAGACCTGGCCGAAGTTCTTCTATCCATCTCGCCCCGCCAGGAGCCGATCAAGTGCCCTCGCCTTGAGGCCCTTTAGTACCAGTAGCGTGGCACGCTCCGCTTGCCCATTACTTCCGGGTGAGCCACCAAGCAAAACATACTTTGGTGCCCATTTCGTCGCAGAACTGCAGAAAGGCCGCACTGGTGAACTGAGTCCCGTTGTCGGTGATGATGCGGTTGGCGACTCCAAAGCGGGTGAAGATCCCGTGCATGAACTTGATAGCAGCGGATGCCGTAACGGCGCGCACTGCTTCGGCCTCAACCCACTTGGTGAATTTGTCGACGGTGATGAAGAGATAGGTGAAGCCCCTTGTGGCTCGCGGGAACGGGCCCAGGATATCCAGCCCCCAGACCGCGAACGGCCATGAGAGTGGGATGGTTTGCAGGGCTTGGGCTGGTTGGTGGATCTGTTTGGCGAAGAACTGACAAGCTTTGCATGTCCTCACTAGCTTGCAAGCATTCTGGAGGGCAATAGGCCAATAAAATCCTTGGCGGAACGCTTTGCCAACTAGCGTTCGGCCGGACATATGGCTCCCGCACACGCCTCCATGGATATCAGAGAGCAAGCTGCTCCCCTCTTCCCGAGTGATGCACTTCAGTAGAACTCCGTTCCTATTCCGGCGGTATAGGTCCTCACCTACCAGAGTGTAGCACTTGGCCTTGCGTGCAATCTTCTCAGCTGAGGCATCATCGTCGGGGATCACTTGGTCACGCAGGAAGGCTAGGATCGGATCCATCCACCGATCTTCCTGGCCAAGCGTGGCGAACACTCGGTGCTCACCCGGTACTTACTCATTGGCCGAAAGATTTCCCTAGTGCCACATCGGTGGCACCGCCGTCTTCCTCCCAAACCCGAAATTTGGGGATGACATCTTGCCTTCCCTCCTCGAATTGGAGGTCGTGGCAAGGCGTACCCTCCCGCCGAAAGCCGAGGTCATGACGACCATCTTGTCGCCCCGCCGAGTGGGGTCAGGATACGACACCATCGCTCCCACGAACTCGAGGGCTGCGATGGATTGGTCGCGACGATCTTTCTTCAAGACCCCGACCGAACGAAGCTTTTGAGGACGCAGTCCGGAAAGCCCGTCCGCAAGGTGGTTGTTGCGTCGAGGGATATGAACATACCCCAATCCCTCAAAGCGGCGCTCCATTTTTCGGACCTCCGCCAGGCACGCCGCCATGGTGGGATCGAACACCGAACTCCTTCCGTGCTCGGTTGATGACTAGCAGGAGTCACCCTTGACTTGAGGAGCCGGATGCCCAGGTCAAGCGATGGCGTGCCCGCCAAGCAAGCCTTCATATTCAGCTATGTTGTTTGTGGCCTTGAAGTCGAGAGCGACCACATACTGGAGGATGTCACTGGTCGGAGAGACCAGGACAACCCCAGCCCCCGCGCCCTCTAGCCTGAAGGAGCCATCAAAGAATAGAGTCCAGGGAGAAGACGCGGGCGCCTCTTCAACCTCAGGAGTGGCCGGAGTCCACTCGGCGACGAATTCCGCCAACTTCTGCTTCACGGTTGTGGAGGATTTCTCGCAGAGGGTAAGCCATGACAACGGTGATTTCTCGCCCTTGGAAATAATGACGCAGCTTTCTGGACACCACCAAGACCGCATACAACATCTTCTGAGCTTGCGGGTATCGAATCTCCGCTTCATGCGCAGTGACTTCTGCGATGTAGTAGACCGCTTCGACACCCTCCTCTCCAAGAATCAAAGACAATAGCCACCACCTCGGGAGTGGCAAGAATGTACAAGAAGAATGGTTCACCTCTTTGGCGAGACTAACACCGGGGGAGAGGTGAGGTATTGCTTCAAGTCTTCAAATGCCTTCTGGGCTTCTTCAGTCCACTCGAAGTGGTTAGTCTTCTTCAACAGCTTGAACAGAGGCAACCTTCTTTCCCCCAACCGGGCAATGAACCACCCCAGAGAGGCCAGGCGACCGGCCAGGCACTGGACCTACTTAAGTCGCACTGGCGGCTTCATGTGCTCGATGGTCGCTATCTTGTTGGGATTGGCTTCAATCCCCCGGTTGGACACCAAGAAACCCAGCAGCTTGCCGGAGGGCACACCGAACATGCATTTTTGAGGATTGAGCTTCAAGCCATTCTTCCGGAGGTTAGCAAAGGTTTCCTCCAAGTCTTGGATCAGTTCTTCACTCTTTTTTATCTTCACAACCAAGTCATCAACGTAGACCTCAAGATTTCGCCCTATCTGGGGGCGGAAAGTAATATGCATGGCACGTTGGTAAGTAGAACCGGCATTCTTTAAACCAAAAGCCATTCTTACATAACAGTAAACACCCGTAGGGGTTACAAAAGCGCTTCTCTTCATCTTCAAGCGCCATGCTAACTGTGGTACCCGAGCACGATCCAAGAAGCACAAGAGTTCACACCCGCCGTGGAGTCAACGATGAGGTCGACTCGCCAGAGGGGTAAGGATCCTGGGGCGAGTCTTGTTGAGGTCGATGAAGTCGACACACATGCGCCATTTCCGTTGGACTTCTTGGCGAAGCATGGTTGGCAAGCCACTCAGATGAGAGACTTCGATAATCCCTACGCAGCAGACTTTTCTACCTCCTCTCGAATGGCATCTTGCCGCCCGGCCTCGCCTGAGACCTTTTGCTAGGCAAGGCGACTCGGGAGCGTTGCTAATCGGTGCTCGATCACCTCCTGGGACCCTAGTCATGTCGGACGGTTGCTGCTTAACATGTCATGGATCGAGGAAGGTGACGGCGACTTTCCTATTGGCGCCGAGGTCGGGCGCCGATGTTGATCTTCGGGGCTCGCCCTCACTCAGGCGACCACCTTAACCTCCCCCAGAACCAGAGAGGCGGGTCCGGGCTCGAGGGCTCGGAGCCGGCGTCAAGACGCCCGACGCAAGTGGCACCGCCGTGTTCGTAGCAGACTTGTGGCAACGCAAGGCCTCGGACTTATCCACCGGATCGCGATGGGGCCGCCGGGCCCCGGCATCTTCACCACCATGTAAGCGTAGTGGGTTGCCGCCATGAACTTGGCCAACGCCGGTCGGCCGAAAGCAAGGCATTGTAGGGAGGTCAAGTCACGACCTCAAAGTCCACCATCTCGATGCGGTAGTTGTCTTTCTCCCGAAGGTGACGGGAGGCACACGACCGGGGCATCAAGCCCGACCCTGGGCTACCTCAAGAAGGGCGAGCCGGGCGAGATCTGCCAAGGATCTGGAGCGCCAGAATGCCGAAGAGGACAGAGGTTGATGAAACTCCTCCGATCCACCAAAGACGCGCTTCTGGCCAGACATTCCAATGGTGGGCGACACCACAACCGGAGATGCCCGGCCGCTGGCGCCTCGGGGTGGTCGGCGACCGAAAGTGAGCATCCGCTCCGACCATTTCAAAGATCCGACCGCCCGAAGCTCGACAACGTGGCGACACTTCCCTCTTTAGCCGTTTATAGCGGCGTTGGAGGAAAAGGTGGACGAACCACCATGGATGTAGGCCACAGCGTGATGCGCCTGCTGGAAGGCCAGCGGGGCAGGATCTTCGTCTTGATCATTGTCGGGGCGGCGTTCCATGAGTCGCTTCTCCACCATTTTACTCACGACCCGACAGCCGTCCAGATCATGAGTGTTGGTCCGGTGGATCGGGCAATAGAGCTCGCCCTCTTTTTGCTCGCAGCGGTCGTTCCCACGACCGCGGTGGTCATCGCGCCGATCACGGCGATCCTCACGCCGGTTCTGGCGGTTGTCGCGCCGGTCCCGGCGGTCGTCGCGCAGGTCACGGCGGTTGCGTTTTTGCGGCGCGAGTTCATCACTCTCACGCTCGGCAGCCAAGACCTGCCTGGTCTCTCCTGCCTCGCGCTTCCGCGCCTTCTTGCTTGCGCGGCCGGAACCCTTCGAGGTCCCGGCCTCGTCCTTGCCTTGGCCACCCTCGGGCCGATAAGTCGCCCCCTTGCCTCATGCCCGCGACACTTATGTACGAGGGAGAAGAGCTCGGAGGTGGTGCCGATGGTACAGGTGGCCATCTTCTCCTTCATCTTGCGGTCGCGTACGCCTCTTCGGAAGGCAATGACGATCGATTGCTCCGAGATGTGGGGGATTGTGTTGCGGCAGTGGCAAAACCGCCGGATGAAGTCGCGCAACGACTCCCCCTTCTCCTGCTCCAGAGCGTGGAGGTCATCCTCCATGCCTGGCTGCGCGAATGAACCTTGAAAGTTGGCGACGAAGAGGCCGCACAACTCCCCCCACGAGTGCAAACCCTCACGGAGGTTTAATACCAAGAGGGCGAGCCGCCAAGGCCGCTGGGAGGTAATTGGCCATGATCTTTTCGAGACCCGCCAATGCTCGCACCACCGTGGTATAGATTTGCATGAACTCCTCTGGGTTGGTGGTGCCGTCAGATTTCTATGGACGCCTTGCGGAACTCGCTTGCCACGCCACGTGCGCAAATTGTCAGAGAATGCCCGCACCCAATGCCATAGAGGGAGCCCAGCCGCTCACCGAAAGCCCGATCCGGAGACCATCCTTGGGAGCGCGGGGCCTGGCTCCCTACAGAGTCGGAGGAGTGAACCTCCTCCTGGGTCCGAGAGTGAGAGCCACGAGAGGGACTCTCACCGTCACGCGGCAGCGCTCCTGGACCGGATGGCGCGGCAGGCGGCCGCGAAGGTCATCGCCGCACCGCCGGCGGCTTTCATCAAGATGAGCCCGGAGGTCCCCACGGTCCCTTGCAGAACCAGGACCGGCGCTGCGCGCGCCCTTCCTTCGACTCTGGCTCACCTGGCCAGAGCTTTTTTCATTAGGGCGGCTGGATGCCTGAGTGTGCTCTGCATGTGCCCCAGGCAACGGGGTACCAACGATACCAGGCGGCCGGGAGCCCTACCCGGTTGGGCGATCCACGAGACCGCATGTTCGTAGCCACGGAGTGGCCGGGAGTCTCCTGCGAGTTCCACTGAGGGTGGTCCAAGAGGAGACGAACTGCATGCAGATTCTGGGCACGAGTGGTCGCCTCCATGGCCAGCCGACGTCGCATAGGGTGCTCCGCCGCTTCCAAAGGAGCCACGCCGCCACCTCGCAGGGCGGGTGAGACGATCCTTCGACCGGTGAGATCGCTGACGCACTCGGGCGCCGCCGCTTCGCCCCGCTCCTTGATGCCGAGAACCCGCCATCTCCAGATGCACGGGCTCGCTTCAAATCACGAGCACCAAGTCCGCCGGGAGTTAGTTGGGAAACCAACCACTAGCCCCTACCTAGCGTGTGCCTGCCGGCGATTCCACCGGACAGCCCGAGTCTGAGACCGGGTTTGGTTCAAGAGGAGGGCGTCTTGGGCCGCAAACCCTAACGGATGAAAACCTGAGGAACTCCCACACAAGGGACTTCGGAGTCTATGAACTAAGATGACACGCGGATTTTACCCAGGTTCAGGCCCCCTAGCCTGGGGTAATAGCCTTACTTCCTGCTAGATTGCTTATTGAGTGTTTGAAGCCAGTACAGAGCTTTTGGAGTTACAAGTTCTTCCTTAGGCTCTACTGCTTGAACTCTTGATGCCTCGTCCCCCCTCCCCATGCATCCGAGGGCCCTTATATAGGCCAGGCTAACGGGGGTAGGTAAAAGGGGGGTCATCATGCTGATCTTCATACATTTATTGCTCCTTCCCATGCTGTCCCGTTCCTCCAGCCTCATTAAATGCTGACGCATGGCTTCGGTCGGTCCGCCCGGTATGTGACCCCTTTGTGACGGGTAGGTGAGAGGCGTCAGAGGAATGGGCTTGTAGCAGAAATCCTGGCAGTTGATAGATCTGACATGGCAGGCCTGCCGCCTGGCACGGTACGATAGGGGAAGGAGACTTCGAGGTGAAGCCACCTCGCACCACCTTTTTGCCTTGCGGCGGGCGGCGGCAAGCGTCCTCGCCCACTGCTCGCCGGACACCACGTGGGCGCAAGACTGCCGACGGGCGTGTTTCGCCGCCCGTCGCCAGCCGCCACGTGGGATGGGCACCGGCGGCAGCGTCCTCGCCCACCTGCCGCCAGACGCCGTGGGTCGGCTTCAAGACGGCCGGCAGGCTTTCTTCGCCGCCCGTTCGCCAGGCGCCACGTGGATCGAAGCGCCGGCAGCAGGCGTCTGGCCCACCGCTGCCGGACGCCACGTAGGCCGACACTGGCGGCGGGCGTGCTAGCCCGCCCGTCCGCCAAAGCCGCCACGTGGAATTGCTTTGTGCGTCGGAGAGGTACCCAACAGAGAGTACGCTGACAACAGGGAACTGGGCCGGCGACGCTGGGAGGGCGAAGACCCGCGAAGGGAGAGGAAACGGGAGAAGGAGAGAGGCGTCGGGGCTCCGGCGACGGCGGCGACCCCGCCGGTGGTGAGCCGGAGAGGCGGCGGCGGCTGCAGTGGAAGAGGGAAACCCTAGTCTGATACCATGTTAGAAAAGTGAGAATGCAACTTGCTGTTACTCAAGGGTCCAATGGGCTAAAGTACATGTACAGTAGAAGAGATAAAAAGGCAAATAACACCCTATACAGATGGTTAATCTAACAAAAATATCTCTAACAAAAACAGATAAAATAATATTAACAAGCAAATTATATCTCCCTTAAAATTCTCTAACAGAAAAAAGCAATATACTAACAAATAAATTTTATCTCATTAAAAATTATGTAACAAAATAAAAACAAATTATATCAATTTCTTATCATTTTTGTACAGTTTTACAATGAAAATTGTTAAATATACATTTAACTATTCCTTGTATTTTCCAACTACGCTCTTGCTTTAGTTGCCCTTCCCTTTTGTACTACTATCTTCATCTTCTCCTAGCAGTTGACTTCTCCCACTGATTGATATTTCCTAACTATTATCCCAACATAGCCGCAATTCAAATTGCACTGATCTAGAAAATATACCTTCACTGATGGTAGATCGGCTCCTAGCAATGACGGAATCACCTCCGCAAACCATCAGAACCCTCTTCTCTTTTACTCTTTCTCCTCTCCTCACTCTTTTGCTTCTCCTCAAACCCTAGTTAGTTTCTCCTTTTTCCAATTAAAATGGGATTTTCTCCCCCTTTGCCTCTCATATGTCGCAGGGTGGGTGAGGTTGTAGCCAAACGAAAAATGTGCATTAATTTTTTTTTGTGAAGTAGAGAAATGGCACTGACATAGAAATGGCATGTTTTACGAAATGACAAGGGCACGTAGCTTCACATAAAAATTTCATAATAAAGGGAGATTACATGGCGCATACAGTTGGGACAGTATAAACGACGACACAGAGCAGCCATGAATATGGAGAAAAGTACGATACTAGTATGCACATTGGAATTGTAAAAGTGTAGGATCGATATATATTAAACTAGTAATCAGAGGGGGGTGAATGATTGCGCGGAAGCTAAAATCAATTTTTGATTATTTTTGAAACACCCCAATTAACTGATTTGGATTCGACAAAAAACAGAATGATGCACGTCCACTAAAACAGTAATTACTGAAGATCCAACCGTTGGATTGATATGAAATTTTAACAGTAGAAACTAGATTCAATTTCGAAATTAACAAAATAGAAATCAGTTTGATCAGATCTACGGATCTAAAGATATTACCTTCGCAATTTTAACTAAAATAATAATGACGGGAATTGATTTTGATGGAGTATTCTTTTCTACCAATATACCGATCCTCTGCTTTTACAATTCGGCAGAACTTACGCGCTTCTTGATATCTTCAGAAACTTCAGAAGGAAATACCGAACACCGATAACAGGATATTGTCGCTGCTCCTGAACTTCTAAGAAAATTTCTAGTTGTATCTGAACTCTAGTCGTCGCTTCTGCAACTCGATTGTTTCCTGCACATCAAGAAAACACAACAGCGACTGCCCAGATAACAAAGTGCCAGCAAAAGAACTAAGGCAGATCGAAATAACATAGAGGTTTGGTCCTGCCTCAACTGCGCAATGTGCAGTAAGAAAGTTTGGCCGCTGGAACCGAGACGTACGCGAGAATGCCGTCCAGGGACCAGACGCCAGGAGCAAGCAAATTATCTAGTCGCTTGGCATTCAATAGCAAAACATGCATGCATGTAACGATCCCTTTTTGTTGATCAGCCGCAAGGATCAAAGAGCTCTTCTATTCGCCGTCAATCTTCTAGTTGCCTGGACAGACTTCAAGGCACACGTCAGCCTTCAACCGAGGAAATCAAAACGCCATGCACTCGTCGTATCATGCATGCATGCTCGGCCACAAAGAAAGCTGAACTTCTAGTCACCGGCAACAATGCACAGCCACCGTAAAAGCCAGCCGCCGCAAAAACCCTTGTCGCATGAAAAACGGCTGAACGTCATAACCGCCAGAAAAAAGCAATTTTATTGATCAGGTTTTGAAGTCCTTTTATACAACTCAAAACCCTAACACATGTATGCATATCCACCTGGCCCAGTACACATGGCCCAATATATGCATACAACCCAAAATTCACACATGCACGCCAGACGGCCGCCGCCAGACTCACATGACTAACTAGCCTTCGTGGTGCACCGTTTTCAGCCCGAACGCCCCGCATGACATCCTCGACCACCAGACCTCGATTCCTCCACGAACCTAGTCCCGAACCTCGGTTCCTCCATAAACCTAATTCCGTCCGTCATCGACCACGTTAAGCCCTCGAGCAACACACGCACACAAATAAACAAACAACGCATCCGAGCACAAGTCCACGACTTGACTCAAAGTCAATCCATACAACCACTCACATGAGTGCATTGCATCAAACAAAATCCATCATGCTATCACCAGCATAATAATCATCTCAACATAGCACATGCACAAGCACCACACATGCTATAACCAAAGTCACTTTACAATGCCAATTTCACCATTCAACCAATTTTTCATCACATGATCTCACGAAAAGATCGGGATAGAGTACGCTTTAATGAAAGAAAAAACATTAAGGCTCAAATGGGTAATTATACGGAACCCACATAGAGTGTTAATCGTTAGGACGGCGTGGACAGGGCTGCTGGTCGCGGTAGTGGCAAGCACAACTACAGTTGGCATTGTTGCAGCAACAGTAAGTGTGGTAGTCGCTGCCGAGGTAGACGACTTCCTCATTGTTTCTCTTCTTGATTCTTTAACGACGTAGGTCGTCATTCTAGGTCTGAAGCTCTAAGTCCTGCCTATGGAGCTATTCGTTATGCTTCTTGAGTTGTTCGTTCTCTTTCTAGACCTCCGTGAGGTCCTCTTCCATGTTATTGAGGCAATCCAGCAATGTATGGATGTGACATTGGGCTTGTATGGGGCACGATGAGTCCACCCATTCAGTGAATTTGCAATCAGCAGTTTGCAAGAGTATGTGTCATGTAGTGAAGCATGAGCCAAATGGTAAGTAAGAGTTGTAGTGGTTACCACGAACAGAGGGCATCGGTAGAAACGACATTTTAGGTTGGGATCCGCAGCATCAGTAACTTGGACAACGGTGTTGAGGTCGTGCTTGCATTTTGGCCTGTTCAGGTTGTGGAGTGGTTGGCCGAAGTGGATTGGATTTTGGATGGTGTATGAGTCACTTGTTCAAATAGGAAAATCTGGGGTGGGGGATCGGGGTCTAGTGGACCATAGATTGTAGTATCCTCGAGGGAAGGGTTGTGGCCTCAAAACCATGAAGGGTCAAGGTCTCGAGCTGATCTCTGACCTAGTCTTCCTCGTGTATCCCTCCCACGACTTGAGCTTCCTCCTCTGTCTGTCATTGCAATAGAGTGGAGGTTGGGGTAGGGAAGAAGGGCTGCTTGGGTGGCTCATGGTTTTATTATAAGTTGATTATGAAAAAGCGAGATGCATCGTGTTGTCGTTTCGGTTTGAGAAAGTGATGGGCTGCAACGTGTTGTCACTTGGCTGTGAGACAGGTAATGTGTTGTCCGTCGGTCTAAGATGGGCAGTGTGTTGTCACTTCACAATATGCAGAGTGTTGTTGAATCAAACTTAAAAGTTGTTGGCAGCGTATTGTCAAATCACACTGAGAAAACTGATGTGCGTGTTGTCCAATCATCCTGACATAGCTGATGGTATTATTGACAAAACTAATATGTTATAGTTAAGCAAGCAAAAGATCATATGTGAGTAGTACATAACCTTTGAAAGCAAAAGAACATATCTGAGTCGTACATGAAGTATGAAAGAAAAAACTAGCTGGCACCCCTACGCGGTGCGACCCCTTGTGTGGTCTTAGGCTTCCTCCATCGCTGCACATGTCCAGATGGGTATGTGAGCTGGTTAGAGGCCTATCCACGAGTACTCCTAATAGGTTGTACTGGTGCTAGCAGAGTAGCGAAGGCAGCCTATGATGGCTGAGTCGGTCCGGGAGCGCGCATCTGTGAGCTGTGACGGACCAAGGACCACACCCGGCAACTGCTAGTCGGGGTCCACCAACTAGTCCAAGTCGGCGTTGTCGAGGGGAGTAGAGTATCTTGCGCTCTGCGCAGGTGCTGTATCGACCAGAGTTGACAAACTTTTAATGTTAGTAAACTACATAATGTGAAGAACATAATAGCGGAAAGGAGAGCACATGATGTACTTGCAATCATGGGGACGTATGGTGCAGAACACTGCCAGCTAGAGCCCCCTGGCACGTCTGGAGGAGGGGCTGCCTACGTATGCATTGTCCCAGCTGTGGCCTGTGGCGCGTGTCCACCCCGTATAGTCAAAGCACTCCCATGAACGTGTAGCACATCGTCGTCTCTAAACCTCTTGCAGGACATAAGCTGGAATATGCGTGCAGTCCTTTAGCATACACGCTGCAACGCCCCTCTCAGGAAGTCCATCGTGACCTTTAGGGTGTGCCCCGGCCAACACCAACCAGTAGTGCGTCCAGCTCCTCCATAGTTTCCCTAGCAAGGTCGCTCTACGCATGCATTGAAAGGCAAGTTAGTTGTTACAATTGTAGTAACGATACATTACATGGTATGTGAAAAAAGTACTAATCAAGCGATGGAACGCCGAGTCTGGCTATGTGGGGTACGTGTCCACTGTCGAGGAAACGTACCTTGGAGGTGAGTCAATGACACACACAACGCGAACGCGTGTGCGCAGGCTGAACCACCGGATGTACTCGTCGTAAGTGGCGTGGTCGTAAGAGGTAGCCTCTTCGTGAACGTCCACCAAAGCCTGAGCCCACTGCTGAGCATGAGGCAACATGCGTGCCCTCATAGCACCAACAAACCCCTTCTGTGTAAGCCTGCATTAAAACAAGAGCACCCATGTTAGTACGAAGAACATCACAAAAAGTAATGCAATTGGAAGTGACGTAGAACAAGACTCACGTGTGCACACTCGGTGGGACAACCTCACCAGTGGGGATGGGGAAGATCTACTGAAGACTGAACTGCCTCATGAAACGGTGGATAGCATAGGTCTCCATGTAGACGTCGAACACCAGGAGGCACCATGTGAGCCAGAAGGCGGTGTCACGGGTGAACTGCAGAGAGAGGCCATGAGGTGCTCACACGCCTACCAGCTCCAGGAGGTAAGGACATCAGATGATGCGATCATCCGTCAGTTGGTCAAACATCGCTATGTACTTGGGGTACGAAGCGTGTGACGTGACAGACGTGAAAGTTGGCTGCAAAAAAAGGAATAGGCAAAATTTAGATAAAAAATTGTAAATTATTGCACAATTGAAGGTAAAGCTAATTTCACTAACCCGTCAGCGACATCACAATGTCCTCATGGTAGGGTGGTCGACGTCATCCCCAGGGGTGTCATAGAGGTCTGCTTCGTAGGGTCCAAAAACCATCTGTGGTTGGCCGATCTAGAACCTCTCGAAAGACCACAGTTGAAGGAGTAGGGGACACTCGGTGAGGATGGATGAGTCTGCCATGTGAAAAAAAGCGTCATAAAGGGCCCGGTACATGGCAGCCAGTACAACTGGTCCCCATGCTAGTTGCAGGATCTCCTCCATGTCGACGTCTGCGATCGACCTCACGTACTAGATCATGTGCTTGTCGACGCTGTCCCCGTGGGAGGAGCTGAACAAGACCTAACCAAAGAGCCATAGCACGCATGCCTCGAAGTGACGACTAACAACGTACTCCCCTGCACCATCAGCCATCCTCTCGGGCTGCAGAAAGTAATAGTCAGTTTGACAACTAACAGAGACAAGTAAAGAAAACTTATACAAAGTGAATCGCACTTACGTAGAACTGTATTAGCCACTTCTGCGTCGGACTGTGTGCAGAAGTAAAAAGTGTGTAGCCACGCTCAGCGGGTAGCACGTCCGCGAACCGGGCTAGGAGCTCCGTTCGCCACTCCAGGTGGATGTCATTAGGCACCACCGCGTTTTCGGTGCAAGGTAAGCCTAGAAGGTAGCTGACGTCCTCTAATGTCGGCACCATCTCACCACACGGGAGGTGAAATGTGTGCGTCGTCGGTCACCAACGATCGACCAAAGTGATAAGCAAGCTCCTGTCATACAGGAACCTCCTCAACACGCCACGTTTGTCCTACGCATTGGCGATAGTCGCATGCACCACCCGTGCTATAGGCAATAACCCTGCCGTTCTCAGCCTGCACGAAAACACTGTAAGAACGATTTCTCCACACGTTCAAGATAAAGTAAGGCAAGTATGGGAAAAGTGTACTAACCTGAGAATCCACGTGCGTCGACCAGCCATGCTCTCATCAAGGTTCGCAAGCGAAGGGCATTAAGCTCCAATGGTGGCTTTCTGTCTGGAGGTGGCAATGTGGCTAAGCGACTCTAATGAGTTGCGTCTATCACAGGGTCCAGCAACTCGTACTCCTCAATGTCCGCCATACTTACAATTGAATAAAACAATGTTAGTAAAAAATCAAATGCACAAACAAAATGAATGCAGTAATTACAAATAGAATCTGAATACGACAAAAGGAATACACATTCGAATATACAAACGCTAACACCTTTGAAATCCATACATGCATTACACATCCTGTATCCATACATCTATTACATAGAGGAATTCAACATATCACATTGATATGCCAGTAAAGTATATCAATTTCATATGTAAAGCCCATACAACTATGTCATGGCCTCTGAACTGTCGAGCAATACTTGAGGAGTGCCTTGTCTCCTTACAAATTGAACATTTCTTCACATGACGCCCATTTTTTGCAGCGTCCATGTCATTCTTTATACGTCTTGTTTGTCATCGTCCTACGCCCTTCAGCCTACTAACATCAGGAACCCACTGTGTATTCTCCCATCTTTGATGCTTCGTGAACAAACCCACCACTCGAAAGTCATAAATTTCACCGCTCCAAATTGCCATCACCTCTTCTTTACTGAAGAATTATGACAAGAATATACTTGGATCCACACAGATTGTAGAGCAGACAGCCATTACGTGTGAATATGGTTTGTGTAACAGACGAGATTTATTGCAGTTGCAGACACATGTTTGCCTATGTAGGACGCATTCGTGAGCAACTTTACGCCGATTCGTCCTACAGCCGGCTTTCTCTTTACATAGTACCTCGAAACGAAGCTCCCTCGTGCCCATTTTCAATGCTTTATGCATCTCCCCTTTTTTGCCTTTCTCCTCCATGTATGTACAAATAAACTCGGAGTATTTCACATCAGGATTACTCATACAGGTTAACGCCCTTACATGGTGATCCATAAAGCACTTCGCAATACCATGAAGAACACCCTCAACTATAGCAACCAAGGAAAGAGGTCTTAGGCCTTGCATGACCTAATTGTAAATCTCAGCCAAGTTTGTTGTCATTACTCCATACCGGGCACCATCAGTGTCATAAAACAGTATCCATTTCTCCCTAGGCTCATGCTCTATCCATTCAAAGAAGTATTTCGTGGCCCTTCCATTCCTCCGGACCAAATGCGGAGGCTCTATGGGTAACACTTCCAGCACTACTGGAGCCTCCTCTGTGCCAGGCATTGGCCTTTTGGCTACCTCCACTGTATGTCTTGATGTCAGCTCGTCTAACTTCTTTTATAATGCATCAAACTTTTTCTATTGGTTCTGGTCACACAATCTCTTAAAAAACTTCATAAGGTCCTTGTTCTTAAACTGCTTGTAGAAGTATGCACCCATGTGTCGCTTGCACCACCTACTTTGCAAATCAGGCCATGGATATGTTTCTTCTACACCTTCCTGCAACTGCATGACCACCTTCAAAAGCCTGAGATGCCGATCGTGTATAACACACACTCCAGGCCGCTGATCCACGACGCTGGCTTTCACGTTCCTTAGAAACCAAAGATAACTTTCTGTGTTCTTACTCTCAACGAATGCGAGTGCTACAAAAAGAACCTGATTGTTATCGTCTACTCCTATGACAGTCTATATCTGGCCTTTAAACTTTTCAGTCAAGAATGTCCTATCCACGCATAACAATGGAGGATAATGTCTAAACGCGTTGACACATGCACCCAAAACAAAGAATGCCCGCTTGAATACCATTTTCCCAGGGAAGTGCTGCGAGGGCTGCTAAAAAATATTGATATAAGTTCCAGCATTCCTTTCCTTAATCACCTCAAGCATACCTAGTAGGTTTTGATATGAGTCTTCGTACATACCAAACCTAGTTGCTAATGCCTTCTGTTTCGCCTTCCATGCCTTCGTATAGCTTGTGGTGTACTAAAACCTTTGCTCTATTGTAAGTATAATGGCATATGGCTCTAAATTCAGGTTGTCTACAATCTCCCCATACATTGCATTTGCAAAAAAATCTAAAAATATGTTTCTATACAATTGGGCAGACTCTGTCAGCACGCACGTGTGTGGGACGACTATAGAACACTTCCAAATTGTATCCCATTTAGGCTGGTCGCGTGCACATGCCAGGGGCAATCCTTCATCTGGCATTTGATATCATACACTCGCTGATCTGACTTCACAACCTTAAAGTTCTACGAAGCGACACTGCCCATGCTGTCACCGCTTCCTGAACCTTCAACTTACTACTGTAATTAGCACCTTGCCTCACCTCACCTCATTCCGCTCCAACTGCCATGTGAAGTGTTCACCCTCGTTAACCACCAATCTATCGAACTGACACGCATCCCACTCCGCAGGGAAATGCTCCTCATTGTTTTTGTCGTTACTTAAAGCCTCGTATTCTTGGCTTTCTGCCTTCATCGCTTGAACTAACGATTCAATATTTTCTCCCTCATCTGTCATACCCAATAGTACCTGAACATCTGGTATTGGAATATCAACTTTCTCTTCTTGCACACCCTCATGACTCGAGCTAACATCTTGCCTCTTTAAGCATTCTCCGGTTTGGCTGCTCTCCTCAACTTCCTCCGATTCATCACCAACAACCTCCTCCTATGTCGTATGATTAGCACTGGTTTTCTCAATGCTTGCGCCAACAACATTAATGGCCAGCCATTCTCAGTCGCCAATCTTACATACGAGCTCCAGGACTTCGGCCCCTTTAGTTCCACTAGCTCCCAGTATGTGTAATCTTGTTTGTGACACTCTACTCCGTGCAGCTTGAGGTCATGTAACTTACTGTTCAACGAGAACATGTGGTACAACCATATGTTAATTGTGCCCCATGAACGCTCACTAGCACGTGACAAGCCAACCGTGACACTTGAAAAATGACTAAGTTCCATCCCTTGTGTACCCATCTGCGGAACCGCTTCTCTATAGTGTATTTTAAATTGTAATCGTTCGTCCATATCTGTTAACCATTCATGAATTTTTTAACGAGTGCACAATATAATGCTAACACCTTTCAAATCTTAACTTAACCACACTACTACACCTATGTACTACGACGACGTACTCTACATTGCTTCAAATAACTGCTACAACCCTACAGAAATTAGTTTTTATCTTACTGTTTCTCCCATAATTCTTGCAGACATTGTATCTCCCATAATTCTTGTATTTTTTTATCCATAACTATTATTACTCTATACAACTCATTACATACAAACCTAAATAATCTGATTACTAACTCATCAATGTAAAAAAATATTTACAGTGTACATAGCTAATTAGTTACAAAACTAATTAATATAGTCTCTACATTACCTACGTAAATAACAATTGCTACTCTATATATAGGACTAATTATGTACAACACTAATTAATTTTATCATTGTATCGTCTCTCTACATAATTATTGCTTTACAAACCTAATTGTGTCAAAATCTATTTCATCTGATTGCTAAATTGCATTTCTAAATTTCAATTAAAATAAGTAATACAAAATTTATCTCAATGCACTACTAATCTCCTCTCCTCTTTTTCTTCCTCCCCTCTTCTTCTTCCTCCTCCTCTCTCCTCTTTTTCCTCCTCCTCCTCCTCTCCTCTCCTCTCCTCTCTGTGCGTGCGCTCAGTTGCTGAGTTTGGGGCGTGCAAATGAACCCGAGCGACGGCGATTTCAGCTTTAGACCTCTCTGTCGATATTTGAAATGGCGATCGCCATTCCAGATGGCGACAATATCATTATCGCCAGTTCAAGTGGCGATAGAAACCTTGTCGCCAAATGAAAGTGCGACACGTGGATAAATCCACTATTTTTATTTTCCGCATATTTTTTCTACAATTTTTCATTAAAAATTATTATTTTCTTCCTAAAACCCTGGTCCACTCGCACCACAATCCAAAATCCACCCACAAAATCAAAACCCACCCACCTCCATACCTCTCCACCTGTCCTCGGCTCCACGCCACCTCGCCGGCCGCCGGACCGACGCCGTCGTCGCTTCCAGAAAGCCGAAGCCCCGCCGTCGCCTTCTCCAGCCACCTCATCTCCCCCCGCCGCCGCTGCCCGTTTGCTGGTTCCCTCCCTGGGCCTGGTCGTGTCTTCCCTTCCTTCTTCTTCGTCTAACTCTCCGATTCCACCCGCGCGCCTGTGGCGGGGGAAGAATCCAGATGCTATTCTGCTGCTGGCCTTCTCCTCCTCGAATCCAAACCTATCCGCTCCCATCATTCCAGCCAAACAGCTTCTCTCGGAGCATACGCAGCTCCTGCGAGCACAAGAGCAAGAAGGCCAAGCGCCACCGCGTCAGGGCGCAATCTTTCCCCGCCAAGAACCACTCTTTGCACTGCCAAACCAACCCAGATGATGGCTACGACCCTACAGGGCAAGACTCTGGTGGGCAGTCGCCAGGTTCCCCGGACACCGAGGCGCTTGCTTCCTGTCTGCGTTTCTGCCGCAGCGCGGCCGATGTCCGGCGAGTGCACGCGGCTGCTGTGCGGTCGATCGATGGCCTGGGGACGTTCGTGGCCAATAATTTGATCAGCGCGTATGTGAGGTGTCATGAGGTCTCGGACGCCAGGAAGGTGTTCGATGAAATGCCCGAGAGGAGTGTTGTGTCGTGGACGGCGATGATGAATGGGTATCAGAAATTAGGCCACTACAGTGAGGTTGTGAGGCTGTTCTTGAATATGGTGGGCAGTGGATTGCAAGGTAACAGCTTGACTTTAGTTTGTTTGTTGAAATCTTGCAGTGAGCAGTGCAATGCTAAGCTAGGGCGGCAGGTCCACTGTTGTGTTGTGAAAGGTGGGTGGAGCAATGTGATAGTGGACAGTGCCGTTGCCCACTTCTATGCTCAGTGCGGTGAAGTTGCCAGTGCTTCAACAATGTTTGATAAGATGGCCTCTCGTGATGTTGTCTCGTGGACAACAATGATCACAGCTTATGTGCAGCATGGACATGGGGACAAAGCCCTCCGGATGTTTTCAGCGATGGCCTCTGAGGGATTTTGCCCCAATGAGTTCACTGTGTGCAGCATCCTCAAGGCTTGTGCAGAAGAGAAGGCTCTAAGATTTGGAAAGCAGCTGCATGCTGCTGTTGTGAAGAAATTGTACAAAGATGACATCCATGTCGGCAGTGCCCTCGTCACCATGTATGCCAGATGCGGTCAGGTGTTTGATGCTCAGGCAGTGTTCGATATGATGCCAAGAAGAAACACCATTACATGGACTTCTATGATTTCTGGCTATGCACAAAGTGGCCATGGTGAAGAGGCTATCTTGTTGTTCCGAAAGATGAAGATGCGCAGAGTATTTGTTAACAACCTCACCATTGTTGGTCTCCTTAGTGCCTGTGGCTCTATACAATCACTCTATCTTGGAAAGGAACTGCATGCACAGATAATAAAGAACTCTATTGAAGAGAATCTTCAAATTGGGAGTACACTTGTTTGGTTCTACTGTAAATGTAGAGAGTACACATATGCTGCAAGAATTCTAGAAGAAATGCCTGACCGTGATGCTGTCTCGTGGACAGCTATGATTTCTGGTTACAATAGTCTTGGTCATAATGTTGAAGCACTTAAATCATTAGATGATATGTTATGGGATGGTGTGACCCCAAACACCTACACCTATTCCTCAGCTTTGAAAGCTTGTGCGAAATTGGAGGCTCTGCGATATGGAAGGAGGATTCATGGTGTTGTTAACAAGAGTCCAGCTTTCTCGAATGTGTTTGTGGGAAGCTCACTGATCGATATGTACATGAGGTGTGGAAAAGTCGATGAGGCTCGAAGAGTTTTTGATATCATGCCAGAACACAACTTGGTAACATGGAAAGTGATTATTACAGGATTTGCTCAGAATGGCCTCTGTGAAGAGGCTTTGAAGTACATGTACCTAATGCAGCAAGAAGGACATGACGTTGATGACTTTGTGCTTTCAACAGTTCTGACATCATGTGGTGATCTCCAGTGGAAATCAAATTGCATCTCTTTTTCTGGCTCAATTGCTGGTTCACTTTCAGCTAGGTATTAAATTAGTTCCCAATCTGGGCAAAATACTGGTGCTTCTGCACAAAAGTCAGTGGTTGATCTCAGGATGGTGCAACAAGTTTTATTGTATGATTGTGCAAGAAGCAGGTCGCTCTAGGATTGCATATACGTATATGTACTCAAGGGAACCTTCACTAACCATTTCCCTTTGATATCCCTAGGAAAACTTGTATACCATCAGAAAATGAAGTACGAACACATTTTTTGTTTGTTCCTGATTCCACTACTGCAAATAATAATTAAGCATTATTTGACTGTTGAATCTGACGTTCAATCTTGCAGTTTATGGCCATGGAGCATTTAAGTATGCTCCGTGAGTGCTCTTCAGGATACCCAACTTGAATCTTGCAGAATTCCAGGCTCTTTTCCGGGAGCTAGGCATCCCTGTTTTCCTTTGCTAGGATCCTAATTTACCGTCAGTAATAAGTAATAAATATCTCATCCCTTGGTTGATGCTAATTTTCTTTCTGAGTAGTGCTTATAGAAAGGTCATCATACCTGATCCTTTCTAGCTTGACAATGCACTGACTGACTGCAAATTTACCATCAGTAATTTACTGCAAATTCTGTGTATGTACCGACTGGCTGCAGACCAACCATGGCATCCGTTGCTGCCTTCTGCCCTCTCAAAGACTCAAAACTGTTAGAAGATCCTGACAGCCTCGTCGGCAGGGAAGTCTGGCAACAAGTTGTAACAGATGTAAATTTCTGTATTCACTTGTGCGTCAACTCCAAAACCAAACTCCGTAAATCTCTGTATTCACGTAATCACGTCTGCTTTATAAAGCTGCTTAAGAAGACCTCGTCATGCTCCATCGAACTCAAGTTTTGAAAGTCGTAAGGGCCTGTAGGGTTCATGTCTCATGGAAACCATATTTACCAAAGTTCAGAATTATCTGGCGTAATTCTATCTGAAAGGCCCAAATATTAGTAATAAAATAAAATAGAAAGCATAGTTTCTGCGGAACTAATTTTTACTGGCCAAAATATGTCAACCATCAAATCCAAATCACATGCTTTGGAATTTCGCAGTACGTAATTGTACTGTTTTTTGTAAAGTTATTATAAAATTCATGTGAAGTTTATGCGATCCATGTACTGACTGGTGGGCCCATTATTGCAGTGCCTATCCCCAGAAATTCCCAATTCCATCCCCATTTCTTTCCTACCTCCAGAAATTTCTCCCCCCACTACCTAGGTTCTCCGCTTCTTCCCCGATTCCTTACTCTTCGACCACTCCAGCCTCCGGAAGCTTCTAGAACCTAACAAGCCGCAGCCCAAGCCATCGTCCACAGTCTGCCTGCCAGTGGACGATGGCTGGAGACGGGCGGCCCGCCGCGGTGTGAGGTCGACCTCAAGAACTGCGCCACGGCTTCACAGGTGAATTATCCGTGATCCCAAGATTTTAATCCTCAGGTGATGGCGCGAGTAATTCATCTTTGGTCGTTCTTGATTCTTTTACCCATTCCCGTGCTCCAGCGCCGGCGCTCGCCACCTGTTCGACGTAATGCCTCAGAAGCAAACCAAAGTAAACCGCGGGCGCAAGGAGACGCCTGTGACACGCTGCCATGATGGGATCGGCGCCCTCCCGGACGAGGTCCTGCAGCACGTGCTGTCGTTCCTGCCATTACCAGAGGCCGTGAGGACCTGCGTGCTCGCCAGGCGGTGGCGCCACCTCTGGAAGTCCATGCCCGTCCTGCGGGTCACCGGCGATGGGAGGATGCTCAACCGGCGGGGTGTCAGGAAGCTGAACATGTTTGTGAACCACCTGCTGCTCCTCCGCGACCGCATCGCGCCTCTGCATGTGTGTGATATAGAGCTTGGCACTTTCTGGAGCCAGGATGATCCACAGATCAACTTATGGATCCGGCATGCTCTTCTGTGCCAAGCTAGAATCCTCAGGGTTCATTTAGTCCGTGATAACAATAGCTTTGAGCTGGACGATCTCCCTCTCATCTCCCGGCACTTGATGAGGTTGGAGCTTTGCAGTGTAGTGTTAAAAGATAACTTTCTCGACTTTTCAAGCTGCCCAGCATTGGATGAACTATGGATGAGTGGTTGCTACATTGAAGCTGGCATGATTTCGTCCCAATCCCTGAGGCGGCTGACCATCATTGACTGTATGTTTTATCTGGATGACCGGACTCGAATTTCCATCCCAAGTCTCATTACACTGGCGTTAACTGAATGTTGGGGGAAGACTCCTTTGCTTGAAAGCATGCCGTCATTAGTAGCAGCATCAGTTAAACTCACCGACTGTGATGATAATTGTGGTAAAGAAGAATTTGGGGGCTCATGTGTTAATAATACCTGTGATACTTGTGGTGCTGATGGTGATGGCAGTGGAGATTGTGTTCTCCTCAAGGGTTTGTCTGAGGCTAAAAGCTTGGAATTGATTGCTGAACCTAGGGTGGTATGGTGGCACTTAATTACTTAACATTTATTGTTATCTGATAAACTATTTCTCTTACACTATCTATATCATTATTTGACATACTAGCACCTAAACAAGTGGTTTGTATGCATGATCACGAACAGGATCTTTTTAAACCACTGTGTTTCAGTGGGGAATCCATGGTTTTTTTTTATTAAATGAATATTTTAGGGCATTCTTCGCTCGTTGTATTTGCTTACTTCTGATATCTTACTTTGTGCTCCCTCTGTTCCTAAGTAAACTATGTTTTGGTGTTTGTGTTGGTATGAAGCCACTAATTCCATTTTCATATGACCAAATTCGATACCTTTATTTATATTAATGGTCGAAGTTGAAAATGCAGTGCGTATATCCTGAAACAGCAGTTATTTAGGGACAAAGTGAATAAGAATATAACTTATAAAATAAATATGATATGGGCTATTAGCCACTTTTATTAGTATGCCCGTTTGGGCTTTTCAATATCTGTGGTAACTGGTAAGAATAAGAATATAACTTATAAAATAAATATGATATGTGTTATAAACTACTTTTATTACTATGCCCATTTTGGCTTTTCAATATCTGTGTGGTAACTAGTAAGCTTCTTTTACTTCAGTACCATCCCATCTTGTACTTCAAAAGTCTTAAGCTGTTCCTACTACTTTGCATTTTGTCCAGTTTATATTCAAAAAGGATTTGATGTGGTGCCCAATATTTAGAAAGTTAAAGGCTTTGTTTCTCAATGAGTGGTGCGCAGCGATTGATCTTCATGCACTCATATGCTTCCTGCAACATACACCTGTTCTAGAGAAGCTCACTCTTCAACTTTCTGAGGTATATAGCAATTCATTATATGCCACCGAATAACTTTCTATGTTCATCATATGCCACTGATGAATCACTAACATGTGGGTCCAACCTCACAATGAGTGGCATATTGTGAATTATGTAGTTATTCAGTGTCATTGTGAATTTTCTTTATTTTATAGTTTTGATAGATATTCCTATGTTGTCATGCTCGGATCACAATTGATCGGTTTTATGAAGTATGTTGTTTGATACAGGCACCTGACAATTGGATGGAAATGGAACAAAGCTGCGATCTAACAGAACAGACGATTGCATCTAAGCAACTTAAGGTTGTTGAAGTCAAGTGTGAAAAGTTTGATTGGAGGACTCACAAAATTTTAATGATCTTGTGTACCTATGGCATATATATTGAGCACATCAATATTCAGTGGAGTATGAGATCTTCTGAAGGTAAGTTGGCTATTGGCACTTGCACCATCGAGGCCCCCAACGTCAGTTTTGGGGATTAACTACAATCATGGTGAACCTACAGAGCCTACGGATATTCTCCAGGATTCAGGAGCTGGACCTTCTCGAGCTCGGACTCAGCACATCTCACCCTTGGAAAATGCTCACATCAGGAACATGATTGATCATATCGTAACTCAGCAGCAGCAGATCCTAGCACAGCATCATCGGATCTTTGCTCAGCAGCAGGAGTTCCTAGCGCAGCAGCACGTCCTAGCTCGGCAGCAGCGGCGGCAGCAACTCCTTGATCAGATCTTGTCCCAGCTTTCGGAATATTCTCCTTCCTATTCTCAGAGGACTAGACGAGCTGCTGTTTGTCCTGCAGGCTCAGCTCACACTGAGTGTCTGGACTCCTCTGATGCATTGCAGTTATCCACCTTTTAGTTTTTATACGGTAAGTAGTCTTATAAAACGGTCTTGTAAGCTGTTTTACTATTTAAAATTCAGAGAAATATATACATGTATTTTCAGTAACAAAATAAGCATCTAATGCATTTTCTTTCATATATATAGAATGGAACTACCAAGCTATCAATAATTGTCTACAGTGGTGACATAAAAAAAGATGACATGTTATGAATATAATTAAATAATCATAATTGAATGAACGAACAGCTCAAGTGGCCATAAAAAGCAAAGATAGTGTTCATTTCACATGTGTTATAGTGTTCCATGTCATATGGCAATTTTGCAACTTTACCCAAATAAACACCACGATAAAATAAGCATGTTAAATGTTAGTGGCTGTTAAACGGAATAAATAGCCCGATAAAACAAGCAAACCTTGAAATGTTCGTAAACGTAACAGGTAAGGGGGGCCTTTACCATTTTAATTGCCGTTTACAAGGCCTTAATGGCCTTTATTTAGAACACTCGTTTATGAATGACTTATGTTGTGAAGGATGAATGGACT
Organism: Guadua angustifolia; assembly: GCA_036346375.1. Classification (NCBI taxonomy): domain Eukaryota; kingdom Viridiplantae; phylum Streptophyta; class Magnoliopsida; order Poales; family Poaceae; genus Guadua; species Guadua angustifolia. Next base: position 18,486,610 of record CM070521.1, on the reverse strand, counting down.
TATGTTATATGCATGGTTTCATTGTATATCTGTGATGATGCACATTTATTGTTAATTCGTATTTACTTATGTGTGATAATATTAACTTAGTTTTTTTTGGTTATTTCTTATCCCTATATTCCAAAATATAATAGGAATTTTGCTTTTTTCCAAATGTTCACGTGCATATTGTTTCTATTATCGAGCTCTTTTATATCCACACATTTGGAGGGCTATTTGATGAATAGGTGTTTTACATTTTTATTGTTCATGTATATTCATCTCCTGTGCTGTATGTCTGTTTGAAGTAATTGATCACAATTTACTTTCTTTATCGTTTGGATCATTTACATTGTGGCGTGCTTAAAGCATGATTTTTGAAAAAATGTAATTGCTGTTTGGGTGGTTCGCGATCGGCGATCGATGTCTGATTTTTTTGAACGGGTTTCGGCCACTTTCTTTCTTGAAAAAATTTTTGATTCCATTTTTCTGTCAATATATGATGTTTAGGGCACATCTAATATGCAATAATACACACAGGCCACCACACAAATTGGAAGGGATCATTTTGCGGCTTAAACCACCCCTTCATTGTAGAGGAAAAAAAACTAGTTAGATGCATGTGGATTGATAACGGATAAATAATTGTATTACAACAGCAGGTCAAGCTTTCCACTTATTCCACTACTTTCTGTGAAATTCCATTGAAGTTGATGGCACGGTTTTGATGCAGTTTTTGGGGGGATGGAATTCAATGAGGGAGTAATAAACTGGTTTGTTGCTTGCGGAGTGTGCTTAATTGAGGATCTCTTTGCGTGATTTTTATCATTCTGACGGAGCCGAATTAAATATATTGGTAAGCATCTTTGTTCACTTTTCAGTGTTGTTGTACTTTGTACTTGGCCGTTTGAGTATAGCTTATGAACCGCGGAATCTTGGTAAATGCTTCTTGCTTATTTTTTTACTCAATGTTCTTGATAGTTGCTTAACATTCGTATGATGTTTTGATATGTTCTACGTTAAATCAAAGCATGATGTACTATATACAGAAAGTTACTAAGGTACATGAGATGATTGCTGACAGTTAAGATATATATAGTAATATTTAACAAGTTTTCATAAATTTATCAGACATGTGAGTTAGGTCCTGTTTGTTTCAACTAGGGATTGTGGAAAACAGCTTTTAAAAATTAGATTGTAAAAGCTGGATTGTTAAAAAGCTGGAGGTTGAAAAGCTTATGGTTGTTTGGTAACCCAGATTATAGTTAGGGGCAATGGTGGGTAATTTTGGTTGAAGTTAGAGAAAGCTGGGGGCAATGGTCGGTAATTTTGGTTGAAGTTGGATGGGTATTGTAGTCTTTTGCAAAAAAAAAAAAACTGGGAAAAGCTGAGGAAGAGTGGATTGTGGGATTGCTACAATCTGGCCTCCAGATTGTTATAATCTAGATTAAAAGCTAGTTGTTTGTTGCCCTTCTAGCTTTTAAAAGCTGCTTTCCACAATTTCTAGCTGAAACAAACAGGGTCTTAATTGAGCTCTGCTCGGTGAAGCTTGTGAACTCAGATAATCAAACTTGAGTTCGGCTCGTTTGGAACTCGAATGGAGCCTAAAGCGAGTCGAGCTTACGCAGCTCGCGAGCCTTGTATTTTTTTAAAGTGCTAGTTGGCACTGCTTGCAATTTTCATGATATATGGGGAAGACAATTTATTTGTTGATGTCGATGCCTCGCACGAGTGCTCGTTGGATAGAACTGTCGTGCATGGCCTAGGGGGCCTCGGCCCCGGCGCACATCGATGCCTCGCGAGAGTGCTCGCTATATAAACTAAAAACTAACATGCATGGCCCAAGGGTCCAGATGTACACCTGGACGCCCCGTGTGAGTGCTTGGTGTAGAAACAAGAAACCGCTAGGGAAAACAGGCATGTGTATCTATCAATTACCATATTATGCTCGAGAGGAAAGTACTTAAATACGCTTCCTCTAGACATCTAGGCAAGGGAAAAAGATGGAGAATTGCCTCTCCCTCCCCCTACATATATGATCTCAAGGGCACTTGTAAAGGGCTCTCTCCCCTCTTGATTTTCATTCAACCGTCACTCGACTCGCTTAACTCCTCCCACTCGATCCTCTCATGGCAAAGGGTGTGAGAATATCCACTGTTTAGTTTTGTACCTATGACAATTTCCTTATGTGTTCTTAAAATTGTCGATCCTCTCATGGCAAAGGGTGTGAGAATATCCACTGTTTAGTTTTGTAGCTATGACACTTTCCTTGTGTGTTCTTAAAATTGAGGTGGATTAGCGGGTATCTTTAGTTTCAGAATTTATTTTCCTTCTTTGAAAGCCTTCTACTACAGTCAACCAGTTATATGAGGATTGGGTTAGCAGTGAGGCTGCTCAATCGGAGCCCTATTGGGCCAAGCTGATAGAGGTTGGCCCATGTTGCATACTGTGTAGCTGTACAGTGACACCTCTATGGCCTGCAAGCAAGGCTGCAAATTGCAAGAGCAGATAAGTTTACTGTTCAGCAAACAAGTCTGAGTTTCTGCCATGCGGTCAAGCAGGGAGGTTGGGTTTAGGGCTCCAAATTTCGTTTTCGGTTTGTATCTTGCTCCTCACCAAAATCTGAAATTTTGACAAAATTTTGGACAAAATTTTGACGAAATTCAAAAAGCAAAATTCAAATCCGGAATTTTTGGATTGAATTTCGGACAAAATTGCCAAAATTTTAGCAAAATTCAACTGAACAAAAAATGTTCAAACAATGTCAAATTTTTTTAAAAATTTTTTATGGAGGTTCCTGACACATCAATGATATTCCCATAAACATTTCATATTATTATCATGTTTGAGGAATTTTTAAAAGTTCAAACATTGCTACTGTCCTGATAAAACGTTGACTGACAAGTTTGAACCGAATGAAAAATGGTTCAAGCCATGTTAGAAAATTTTGAAATTTTTTGTGCATGGTTATGATGCATCACTAATGTTCTCATAAAATTTTCAGATGATGATCAAACTTCATGAATTTTTTTAAAAATTCGAACAGTGCTACTGCCATATTAAAAGGCTTATCGACAAACTTGAACAAAATGAAAAATGGTTCAAACCACATTATAAAATTTTAAACATTTTTGTGGATGGTCCTGATGTAATATTAATGTTTCTATAAAATTTTTAGATGATGATCATGCTTAAAGAATTTTTAAAAATTCTGACAGTGCTACGTCCTTATAAAAGCCTAATGATCAATACAGAGATTTGCTTTAGCAATAAAAAAGATTTAAATTTTTTTAAAAGTTTACAAAAGGGTGATAAGGAAATGCTTAAGGTCTTATAAAATTTTGAATGATAATCACACTCCAGTGAATTTATAAATTTTTATAAGGCACAATACCATTTATGTTCTTTCTCTTTTTGATTTTTGAAATATAATATAACAAATGACTTACATAGATTTGATTGACCGAACAAAAAATTTGAAATTTTTTGAAAATTTTATAGAATGGTACTGAGGCAATTATTAATCTCTCACAAAAATTTTAAATTATGATCACACTTGAGAAAATTTATAAAATTCTGACAAGCTTATTGTCCCAATTATGTTCATTTTATTTTTGATTTTTTAAAGATAACAAATGAAGTTCAATTATTTTGAAAACTTTTCAGTATGATCCTACACTACTAAAGATAGTACTATAAAATTTTCAGATTATTATAAAGCCTGTACAATTTTATAAAAATCTGATAGTATTTCTGCCAAAATTTTAAAATGTCTCAAAAATTCGGGTTTTCAACAAATTTTCATAGAAGATGACTTTCTTAAGGGTTACTGGACCAAATCCAGATCTAAAAGTTCAAAAACCGGCCAACAATCATGAAATTTCATCAAAAAATGAAATTATTATAGCAATTTCAAATTTTTTGTATTTTTTATCCGGCCGGTAATTTGGATTTTGTGGTGACCCAAAATCCAAAAGTTTGGCAAAAATTCGGTGAAATTTATATCCATGGTTGGGTTACTACTACTCGTCCTAATCAAGGATTCAAATTTTGTTTTCCATATATAGGAGGTGACCGATTTAGAAATTTCGTTGGATAAAATGCAAAAAGTAAAATTCAAATCTCGAATTTGTTGGACCGAGATTTTTTAGATTTCAGCTGCAAATTTCAACCGAGTAAAAAATGGTTCAAATCATGTTAAAAATTTTTGAAAATTTTTGTAGATGGTCCTGACGTATCACTAATATTCTCATATAATTTTCAAATGATGATCAAGCCTGAGAAATTTTTAAAATTTTGACAGTGCTACTGTACTGATAAAAGCCTTATCGGGAAATATCAATGAATGAAAAAAATTCAAACTAGTTTAGAAGATTTTGAAAATTTTTGTGGATAATCGAATGCATCAATAATGTTCCCATAAAATTTTCAGATGATGGTCAAGCCTAAGTAATTTTCAAAAATTCTGATGTTCCCATAAAATTTTCAGATGATGATCAAGTCTGAAGAATTTTTAAAAATTCTGACATTGCTACTGTCGTCTGAAGAATTTTTAAAAATTCTGACAATGCTACTGTACTGGTAAAAACCTAGCTAAGTACATGTATTGCTTCCATAAAATTGATTAAGCAATCAAAAAAGGTTTAGAATTTTTGAAACTTTTAGAGAAGGGCGTTTGAGGCATGCTTAAGCTCTCTTAAAAATTTTGGATCATGATCACACTTGACTAGAATTTATAAAATTGAATACTATTACTGTCTCATTTATATTCCTTTTATTTTTGATTTTTCAAATATAATAAATGAAGTTCAATTATTTTGGAAATTTTTCTGTATGATCCTAGATTGCTAAAGATGGTAGCATAAATTTTTAATAGCATAATCAAGCTTGTATGATTTTATAAAAACCTGAAAGTACTTCTATTATTTTTATAAAGCATCTCAAATTCGGTTTTTCCAAATATTTTCATGGAAGATGACATTCTTGAGAGGTATTGATCCAAATCCGGTCCAAAAAAGTTAAAATCTGGTCAAACCTATCGAGCGACGAAATTTCAAAAATATTGTAGCATTTCGATTTTTTTTATTTGACTGGGATTTGGATTCATATCTTACTGTAGCAATTTGAATTTTTTTATTTGGCCGGGATTTAGAATCTCTTTTTGACTGAAATTTTTGAACGCCATGATTTTGAACCTTGATCTCAATGTTGTATAATTCAGAATTTCAGATCACTTTGGTTACTTTCAGCAAGAGAGCTCCGAGATTTGGTACCATTTCCTATTGTTTCTCGACTGCTTTTCACCTGCCCTGGTGTGTACTTTTGGCAGAAGTCAGGTACCCTTATGAAATAGCGGCTCCATTTGGCATTTTGTCGGCACAACCAACCGATCATTGTCAAACTTTTAAACAATTTGCGTATAAATAGTCGCACTCTCGGAGAGCACGAAAGCCAACTGTTCACTCACTATTTACTGTCACTGCATTATGCACTGTGTTGTCGCATTGTGATAGCATGGGAGGAAGCCTTCCATGAACCTTGGGGCAGTAGCGTGTCCTTCCTCACTGGTGCCTGCTATCATAGAGTTAGGCAGATTCGACGTTTCTCGAACGCGATAGGGATAATCGTGCCTTCCGTGCTAGAGTAGAGGGTCATTTTTACAAAAATATGCGTTTAGAGGCTAGACTCGTGTAAGATCCTAATTTTTTATTATTTGCATTTAATATGGATTTTATGGTTTTTTTTTTGAATTTATTGGTTTTTTGGGATTTTATTTGAATTTATTTACTACGATTAAATATAGCCTATTGTGAAAACTATTTAAATAATGAGAAGGTTTAAATAAAGTTTTGCCAAATATATTTTATTTGAGTTCAAAAGTCTCAGAATATTTTTTAGATTTTTTTTGGAATTTTTCTGATATTTTACTATTTATTTTGGCTTAAATTATTTTCTAGAATTATTTAAAATTGGAAAAGGTTTTTAAATCTGGTAATAGAATTTTTTAGAATTTTTCTGATATTTTACTATTTATTGTGGCTTAAATTATTTTCTAAAATTAATTAAAATTGGAAAAGGTTTTTAAATCTGTAATAGCGTTGGGCCGAACCCGTTAGGGCCTAACCCAGTCTCGCGTCGCCAGCCCACACCAGCCGCTTGCCCCGGTTCCTAGAAGGCTTCATCGCGGGCATTGGATCCCGATCATGTAGATCTATCTGGTTTGGAAACCCAAATGGCGATTGGCATTGGATTTTGATTAGACGACTAAGTTTGATTGTGACAGTTTAGGATCTTACACGATTATGGCCGTCGGATTCAGACGTGTGTTCCGCTTGGATTCCACCGTGGTGTGAGCGATGGCGACCGTCGGATAGGACACGTCTTGAGCACTTGGCCATTGTCCCCGATGAGGACTTGGAGCTCGCCGTTGGAAAGTTTGGAACTTGAATGGGAAGGCATGTTGCCATTGGAAAGTTTGGAACTAGAATTATGATTGGTTGTCATGTTTACCTGAGAAATATTGAAAATTATTAATTATTATTATTTGTTTTATTATATTTTCAATCTACTTATTATATTCATTTACAAAAGCTGCTTAATACAAAATAACCATGTTAGCTATTTGTCGGTGTTTCGTATAACCGGCAAGTGAATTTGTAGGTGTAGGGGGTCGCGCGCTCCCTCTCCTTGAATGGTTAGACGCGGGGAGTCCAAGATGTATACTGGTTCGGGCCGAATGTCCCTACGTCCAGTTCGTGATGGTAGATCTTATTGCTCAGAGTGGGGTGGATTACAAGCGAGGGCTAAGGACAAGCCCTTAGCGCTCGTCCGAGTGAGGGAGCCCGAGAGCTAAGAACGCTTGCTTGGGTCGGAAGGCCCGAATGGGGTCGGGTGAGCGAGCGAGGCATAATGCGAAAAATGAGTGAGTCCCCTTTCCTTGAGGGCCCTGCCTCCCTTTATATAGTCGGAGGGAGCAGGTTACACGGGAATTTGGAGGAAAAAATGTAGGGGTACGGTATGCCCGGGAGTCCCGATCCCCGGTCCCGATGACGGACAGATTCCTGTTCATCCCATGCTGGGTTGGTAGACACGGTGTGATGTTCACGGAAGGTGCACACCCCTCTGCTACTTTGTCAGTCGACGTTGCTTGCGCCGTATTCTGGTGTTGCCTTGCGACGGAGCGCATCCCTCCACCGTGTCTGATGGGGCGAAAGGACGGGCGCTTGACTCGGCGACCCTCCGCGCCACCTCGAGAAGGGGCCGCCTGCTCCGGCATGGCCGTTATGTCTAGGAGGCGAGTGACCAGGTCGAAGCCGACCAGTGTCGTGGCGGGGGTCATTGAGGCGAAGTTTTGCCAGGGCTTTGGCCGAGGGCCTGGTCGAACCTCACGGGACTGGCCAACCAAGAGCTTGGTCTGAGCGCCTTAGTGGGCCCGATCGAGGCAAGATTCTTTGTGTCCTCTTGGGCCTAAGAGGGCCCAAGATGGTTCATCCGTAGTCCACCAATATTTAGGATAATCCCATCCGTGAGGGACGAAGGCTTTGGTAAGATCCTTTCCGGCGCTCTGCATCGCCGCCAGCCTTGCCGCCGTTGTGCCCGGATGACTGAGAGAAATGCGATCTTGAAATAGATGTATACTTTGCTGTGGGGTACCCTTGGTATGAGTATTCGTCGGTAGAGGGCCATCTGAACGCACGCGTTCTGGATGGACCTTAAATCTTTAAGCGCGGTCTTCCTCAAGCTGGCGTGGACGCCTCGGCTTGTCTTAGTGTTCAGCTTTGGAGATGATGGGAGGCCTCTTTGTGGAACTTTGGGGTGACCTGCGGTCGGCCAAGTCCGTCCGACTTCGATCGTCCGGTCTTTATTTGAGTCTTGTGGAAAGCACTGGATGGGTGTAACCCTTGAGCCCCGAGTGGGTCAAGAGCCGGTCGGGGTTACTGGTCGGTGAATATCCGTCTGAGCGAATCCTGTGGACCTAGTTGTGTCCGAGCCCCCGAGCGGGTCGGAGGGCTAACTTTGTTGGCGGAGTCCGACCGGCTTGGTCGGCCGTGTGCGCGCGAGCGCACCCGGTGGGTGTAGCCCCCAAGCCCCCGAGTAGGTCGGAGATCTGGTCGGGGGGTTACTCTTGCCAGATGAGCCCGACCGACTTGGTCGTTGCGGATACCTAGGTGCCTTATGCAAGGTTCCGGTTCCAAAATGCTCGTTTTACGCCGTAGCTGGACGCGGCCGTGGTCGGCAGGGATGCCCAGATGCCTTCGCGAGAGGTTCTGGTTCCCGAATGCTCGTTTTACATCGTGGTGGGCCGCTACGTGTGGTGATGTAGGGATGCCTAGATGCCTTCGTGAGAGGTTACGGTCCCGAATGCTTGTTTTTCGTTGTGTTTGGGCCGCGCCGTGGTCGGCGAGGATGCTGGATGCCTTCGCGAGAGGTTACGGTCCCGAATGCTCATTTTACGTCAGAGTGGATGCGCCGTGGTCGCGAGGATGCCGGATGCCTTCGTGAGAGGTTCGGTTCCCGAATGCTCGTTTTCGTCGTGGTGGACCTTGGCCGTGGTCGGCGAGGATGCGGATGCCTTCGTGAGAGGTTACGGTTCCCGAATGCTTGTTTTTCGTCGTGGTGACGCCGGCCGTGGTCGGCGAGGATGCGGATGCCTTCGGAGAGGTTCTGGTTCCCGAATGCTCGTTTTTCGTCGTAGCTGGACGCGGCCGTGGTCGGCAGGGATGCTCGGATGCCTTCGCGAGAGGTTCTGGTTCCCGAATGCTCGTTTTACGTCGTAGCTGGACGCGGCCGTGGTCGGCAGGGATGTCCAGATGCCTTCGCGAGAGGTTCTGGTTCCCGAATGCTTGTTTTACGTCATAGCTAGACGAGTTAGTAGGGTTGGTTTAACGCCGGAGCTAGGCGAGTTGGTAGGGCTGGTTTAACGCCGGAGCTAAGCGAGTTGGTAGGGCTGGTTTAACGCCAGAGCTAGGCGAGTTGGTAGGGCTGGTTTAGCGCCGCAGCTAGGCGAGGGGCATCCGTCCCGAGTCCTCGTCGGGCGAGGCCATCCACGGGAGGAGAGGCCGCTGTCGGTCCCACGTGTACGCCCCGTCTGCAGGTGTGGGACCTGAAGGGGGTGAGCAAACGCGTGTTTACCATACGTCGGCCGAACACTGTGCTTGTGGAGCTACAAACGGGTTATCCGAGTGGGCCTCGGGATCCTCGGTCGAGGATCCCCAGCGGACTCTCCTGCGTCGAGGCGTCCAGGCCACTGAGGCGACCCATAAAAAACCTTTCTTTACTTGATCCGTATCGGACCCCGAGCCATTTGTAACCCGGGGCGCAGTTGGCTGCTACCCTTCGAGGGGCTCCGCGGGAGAGTGTGAAGTATGGTCTCGGACACGAGTCAAAGCGATTGGGTCGTCCGCCAACCCAACTAGAGACCCGCCGAGGGTTCGCTTTGGACTCGCCCCTCACTCGTTTCACCTGCTGGGGGCGGCTAGGGATCCACTTGGTGGATTTTGCCTTCAGAACTCACAGCCAGGTCTTGATAGCGAGGCATTCAAGCCCTCTCGCCACCTCGAGGCCGCTACGACCCGGTGGGCTTTTCATACCTACTTCGGCTTAGTTTGAGCTGGCCCAGAGGCGAAGATCGAGAGGTCGCGGGGCGTCCCGCCCGGAGCGACGTCCCGGCGCCTTCTGTTAGCATTTAATGCGCGTGCGGAAATTAAATGCGGAGTGAAATGATTGAGAGCGTCGCCCCACCAACGACGGTGTGGCGTTCGACGAGACGGGCGACGCTTCATACGAGGCCCGCTTGACCGGCGCGCATCCGGTCGGCACGCGTCCGGCTGATGCCTGTTTTGGCGCCCATAAGTTCGGTATTTGGTGGGTGCTAAGACACGCTTGACCTTTCTTTGCCGCCCGCCTTTGCCTTCTTCGCCTCTTGCTTTTGCCTGAGACGTAAAAAGAAACAAAGGAATCGGGAGAGAGCCGCTTACATCCTTCTCCTCCGACTTTCGATTGCTCGTCTTGTTGGAGATGTCGTGGTCGAGGCACCGCCCCTGCCTTGGCTATTCGAGAAGAAAGGGTTCCACCCCATAAGATGTCTCGAAGTGGAGGGTATGCGACGGGCCGCGGAACCGCCACGGAGGAAGGGGAGATCGTGGTGCCCGCCGGGTTCTACGAGCGCGGGTTCGGACTCCTGCTTCATCCCTTCGTCCGTGGGATGCTACACCACTACGGGGTGGAGGTGCATCACCTCAACCCTAACGGCATGCTCCACATAGCGATCTTCACGACGCTGTGTGAGGCATTCCTGGGGATCGAGCCCCATTGGGCGCTGTGGAAGTACTTCTTCCACGCCCGATTGTGGAAGGACAAGGCGGCGGATGCTACGGCGTCCATGGGAGGCGCGACCCTGCAGCTGCGCCTTGGCCGCGGGACGGAGTACATTCCCTTGAAGCTGCCATTGTTGAACCGGGGGTGGCACTCCGAGTGGTTCTACACTCGGAACCTGGGAGGCAGCGCCCCAGTCTTCACCGGCCGTCTCCCCGAGTCGAAGGATGAATGGGGCTGGGGCCCCGATCAAAGGGAGAAGAAGAAGGTGGCACTGATCCGAGAGCGGATCAAACTCCAGCGAGGCGGGGCTCGACCGGCGTATTTGTCTGTACGCTGTTCATGAGAATGCGCGTGCAACCCTATGGAAAAGCGCGCCCGATGTACTGTCTGGCGGGCATCGACCCTATGAGGATGGTTCTGTGAGCTCGCTGCTGTCGGAGCTCGAGGCCAGGGTGGCCGTCGTGCTGGTCGGGAGCGCTATCGTGGCGGCGGGTGGCGGCCCCAAGCCTTTCTCGGTGGGGAACCCTCCGGATTTCGTAAGTCGAGTGATTCCTTTCTTCTTTTTCCTCCACCTCCTCGGCCTTTAGTATGTGATTTGACCGGCGCCTTCATGCTACCCAGGGGCTGGGCAAGATGGTGTCCCAGGTGTTGCTACCAGGGGAGAAGCAGCAAAGGGCCCAGGCCCGCGAGGCAGCCGCGCTAAAGGAATCCGACCGCAAGAAGCGGGAGGAGGAGAAAAGGAGGAAGAAGAGGAAAGAGCGCACGGCTAAGGTCGCGCGCGGCGAGGAGGCCTCCGTGTCGACCGCTGTCAGCATGGCCGATCCGGAGTCGTCCTCGAGCGACGGTGGTGGCGACAGTTTTGACGATCTGTATGGGGCCCTCCTCGGGCCGCTGATCGACGGCGAGCCCAACGAGGGCGCCGATATGAGCGCCGCTATCGTCAAGCCCTGTAGAGGTCCCCGTGGCGACCTGAGGAAGCGGAAGGTGATTCGCCTCGCCAGCAGGCGGCAAGAGGATGCGATTGTTGCTGCGGTTCCCTCGCTCGACGGTGGTCTGCTCTGGAGCGACGGAGGCTCAGCGAGAACCGGCGCCGGATCTTCCCCCGGCGACGGTTGGGGCGTTGAGCGCCGAGCTGTCACCGCCGGCAGAATTGGGGCCACCGCCGGAGGCTCCGGAGGGGTCGAGGCGCGTGGAGATTCCGGCACCTCCTAGCGGGTCGGGGTCCCGGTCGGAGGCCGCAGGAGACGATAAAGAGCTTCCGCCGCCACCGCCAGGGCCTGTGCCAACTGGCGCAATCTTGGCGCCTGTTGCGGCCCTGACATCGAAGCCTAAAGGCCCGACAGAAAGGGCGATCCAGACGCCGGGCGGTGATGCCTCAGCAGCGTGAGGCGCCACATCCTCCCACGAACCAAGGCCCCCTGGCCCGTGCTAACCTGGCCGGGCGGCGATCCGACCGGCAAGCCGCAGCTCGTGCTGGACGTCGAGGCAGAGGCCGAGTCGTGGGGGACCTTCCAAGAGGGTGCGCAGCGAGTGGAGGCTCATGTGAGCCAGATTCGGTAGGGTTTGGCTTTCACCTTTGGATCAGCTGACGGGGCGCTGAAAATCATCTCTGAGGTCACCCACCCGACCAGCCAGGTAAGCCCGACCGAACGCTTAGCTTTAGCTTTCGACTTTCCTTAGTGGCCAGCGGGTTAAACGGAGTGCCCGGGCTTCTGCAGCTACTGAAGGTTCAGTCGGGAGAAAAGTCGGTGTCCCTCCGTGTCTTGCACGAGCGGATGATGACCGTTGTGGAGGAGGACGGTCGCAAGCACTCTGAGTCGCGCGAGGTTCGGGAAGCCCTGGTGCGTGAGCAGGTGGAGGCGGAAAAGGCCCACCGGGAGCTGGGCCAGGTCGCGCAGGTCTTGCTCGAGGAGCGCCGGACAAACCAGTCCTTGAGGACGAAGGTGTCCGAACTCGAATCTCTCCTGGCGGCAGCCAACAACGCCAAGGATACTGCCGTTGCCGCAGAAAAGGCCGCGCGATCGGAGGTAGTGCGCGCCCATTCTTGGCCTTGACCGAGCTCAGTGAGTCGGACTCGCCAGAGGATGCCAGGCGTGAGCAGGAGGCCTGGACTAAGGTCGAGGAGGACCTCCAGCGCCTAGAGGCCTCCATGGTTGGTAAGCATACCAACCCTAGCCCAGCTTTCCGCGATCGCAGACCGCCGGGCCTCCTTTCTGACATTGCTTCGATCTGTAGTGCTGCGGAAGGATCTTAGCGACACCGTGGAGGCGCAAAGGTTGGCGGCGGAGGAACGTGACGCGGCGGTTACGTCGCGAGCAGTGGCCTTCTCGGCGAAGGAGCTGGCGGAGCAAGACCTGTCCGAGCGAACTGCCGAACTAGCGGCCCTTCATGAGGTCGGCCGGGAAGTCCGCGATCGAGTGCTTGGGGACGCCGGGCAGGGTTCGAGCTCACTTGCCGCCGCGCTGGCCCGCATACCGGAGCACGCCGAGCGCTCGGTGAGCGAGGGGATCGAGCTCGGAGCTTGTCCGGCGCTGGTCTTCGCCCTCTCCCACTATAACGGCATCGACCTTGCCGTTGTTAGCAGTGGGGTCGCAGCGAACCGGACCGACGAGGAGGTCGGAGGGTTCAGGAACCAGGTCGATCCGTACGCCGCGGTGATCGCCGGTCGGATACTGCCAGAGAGCATCCTCCACCGAAAACAGGAGGAAAGTTAGATGTTTTGGCTTTTGTAATAACTTTGTCTTTGTAATGAACTGAAGTTTTGCTTTAACGTTTTGGCCGGTCAGGCCATTCCGTAGGTCCGACTCTATTTTTCGCGTTTCCCAGAGATGACAAACATTCGATGACCATAGCTTTAAAAACCGCGGAGGTTGTGTAAGCGTAGGTCGACATGTTGACACCTTTGGGGAAGGCCCAAAAAATGGACAGGGACCTAAAGAAGGAACAGTTCGCTTGCACTTATCACGGGAAGGGAGTGTTTCCGACCAGCAGTGGCTCGAATTGCACGGGCACTTCCTTCTACCGCAAAGCACCACTTCGCAACCGTAGCCGCTGGGGCGTAGGCCGTAGCACTCGGGTCGAGAGGGTTACCGCTAGGGAGAGAGTGTGTCGGTCGGGTCGCAAACCCGTGTGAGTGTCTTGACGTCAGACCCCGGCGGCGCATGGGAACCAAGCTTGCGGTTTCCACGCGGTGCTTGAACTCGGAAGAGCAGGGAATCCGCGCAAGAATGTGGAATAGTTCAGGAAAAGAATCGCCTTAACTTTTATTCCGCGAGGTGGAGATGTCGTGGCGGTTGGGCCCTTCGTTCGGCCCTCGGCCGGGTGGTTTCGAGCTAACGGGCCCTCTGCCATTTTGGGGCAGCAGCATGCCGGCCAGTGTTGCCGCGCCCGATCGCCAAAGACTGCCACCGACCAGAGCGAAAATCGAGGAGTCGCGCTGCGCCTCCCTGGCCGAAGCAGTGTCCTTTCGCCCCAAGCAATCGCGTCGCATTTTAATCACGAGTGGGGCGTGGGCGAGGCACGTCGTCGTCGCGGGGCGGGAATTATCTTAGCGTCTGTGGCGTCGCCAGGCGACGCCCGCCCGATTGCTACGCCGCGCCTATCATCTGACGCAGCGGGCGACCACGCATAGCTATTCTTCTTGTCTTCCTACTCTCCCTTCGCCTCTTTTGCGAGAAAAGAGGGAAAGGGCTAGGAAGCACGGGTGTTGATGGTGAGCGGGGACGACGATCGGAGGACCAGCAAGCGAGGGGCGGCGGCGGATCCCCTGGGATCGGACCCCAAGAGGTCCCGCACCCTCGCCTGGTCGTCCCTTCGCGTGAGAAGAGGGGGGCTCATACTACCCTTGTTGACCTTTCGCATTAGGGATCCTCTTTCAGAGTGAGCTTATTTGCTTAGTATCGGGATGGTTTTAGTTCCGACTTGCTGACGCCAAGCTTTTCCCTTCTTCTCTCCAGAGCTTCGGCTCGAGATTAGGCCGTGCACCGCCAAGGCCCGATGGATGACCTCGGTGGGGAGGCGGGCACCCTGGGCCGCTCCGACTCCTCCGGCCGCCAGGCGATCCTCGGGGCGAGCAGCGTCTGTGGTGGCGCGTTGGAGGCCTCTCTGCGCATCCGAGCCGCGGCCGCCGCCAGGAGCGAAGGTGTCGCGACATGGCCCGGCCGGGCCATGGAGGAGGCTTCGCCGAGACTCGCGAGGAGGCGCGTTGCGGTTTTGCCGAGGCGCGGAGGAGGAGCCAAGGTCGCGAGGAGCACTTTGGACCTGCGCGAGGATCTCATGAGCGTGCTCGGTCCGGCCTTGAGAGGATGGCGGGGAGCTTGTGCTTTGGGGGTGGAGCTGCAGGAGCGGCTGGAGCATAATGAGTGCATCGCCTTGACCTCACCGTGTGCCAACGCCTTGGCCGACCGCCCGCGCCTTCTGTGGCGCTCGCTTTCATGAGGGCGAGGATCGCCATCGCCGTGGCGGAGTATGTGCTGGCCTGCTACGCCAGCCGCAATGCCGCCTTCGACCCGATCGCGACCGTCGGTGGGGTCGAAGGCGACGCGGACCGGCGTGGGCTAGGGTGTGGCCAGCAGCGGAGATCGTGGCAGGGCTTGTCGCGGTCGGCGTGGCGGCGGCGACCGGGGACGACGACCCATTTGGATGAGCCTCAGTGGCCGTGTTTAACTTTTGCTTCTAGGTGGCGCAATGTGTGTACATTTGATATTATGGATTTTGGGGACTTTGCCGGACTTTTTGCTTTCCCTTTCTGTAATGAACACTCGTCGAACGACCATAGCCCTTAGGAACCGCAGGGGTCGCTGGAGCATAGGTCGGAGTGCCAATACTTTGTGGCGAACGCAAAAAACGGCAAAAGGCCTGGCAGCCCAAAAGACGCGTTCGAAATCGACCGTGGATCACCTCGGGCGAGCTCTCCCTTTTTCCACAAAGCACTACTATAGCCCGTAGGCCGGGCGTGGTCAGTAACACTTTCGGGTTGAGAGGGTTACCGCTCGTAAGGGATCTAATGGTCGGTTGGGACGCCATCTTAAGTAGCGTGCAAGCAAGCAACCCCTGAGTCGCGTGCGCGAGGACCGGAATGCGGTCGGCACGTAGCACTTTCGAACCCGGGGGATTTAAAGAAAACGCGCGGATAAAGATGAAGGCCGGGGGTAGAACCTCCTTATCTTCTCAACACCCTACGCGTCCGGCACAGCGTGGCCGTCAGCGCTTCTGAGTTGAAAGGTGCCGGGTCGGAGGACCCCCATGACGGTGAAGGGTCCTTCCCGGGGAGGGGGCGACTCGCGCCTGCCACGATGGACTAAACCTGTCGCAGGACCAGGTCGTCAATCACTGAAGGGCCGACCCATGCCACGGCCCGTCCCGGAAAGCGTCCGACTGACCGTCAGTCGGTACGACCGCCTCCGGGCTTAGTCAGCCACCCGATTGACGTGTCCGGTCGGACCGAAGGCTGGAGGAGGTCGGAGACGATGGTCCCTGGCAGTATGCTGTCATACGAGCATCGTAAGGCTCCGAGGCCTTCACGACTCGGTTGACGACAAGCTTGGATTCGCCGTGCACGTAGGGTCGGTACGCGCCGAAGTCGGCAGCGATCCGGAGTGCACGAGGCTTGGGATTACTTCAAGGAGTGGCGCCGCCTACGCTGGACCTTGCTGGTCCCGCGTGGCGGCATGGTTTGGGTAGCCCGAGGAGGCCCCCCGAGTGATGGGAACCGGAAGGCCGCATGTGCTATACGGCAGCACACTCTACCGGCCCCCGGAGGTGCTGATAGGTGGCCTTGGCCCCTAGGTCCCCTGGCTTGGGGACGCCGCGGAGCAGCACCGCCGCTGCCGCGACACTCCGGCTGGCGTGGGGGAAGCATGGAAAGCCATGCGACCTCTCGGCCAGTTGTTGGTGAACCTGACGTGCACGCGCGTGCGCCAGGCGCACACGGAGGCCCGGACCGCCCTGCTCCAGATCGGCCTAGAGTTCGTCAAGCTTGGCCTTTTGGGCCTCCAGCTGCTCGCGCCGCCGCCGAAGCTCAGCGTGGTGAGCCTGAGGAGTGGCGGGGATGAGCGCGAACTCTCCCGCCGGGAGGAGGGCGACGAAGTCGAGGGAGCCAGAACGAATCTAGCTCCTTGACGCAGTTGTATCGTCGTCAGTGAAGAAGGCCATCAAGGAAGGAGATAGGAATCCGGAGATCACGAAGATGACGCGCGAAGACCCCTACCTGGCACGCCAACTGTCGGTGTTTCGTATAACCGGCAAGTGAATTTGTAGGTGTAGGGGGTCGCGCACTCCCTCTCCTTGAATGGTTAGACGCAGAGAGTCCAAGATGTATACTGGTTCGGGCCGAATGTCCCTACGTCCAGTTCGTGATGGTGGATCTCATTGCTCAGAGTGGGGTGGATTACAAACGAGGGCTAAGGACAAGCTCTTAGCGCTCGTCTGAGTGAGGGAGCCCGAGAGCTAAGAATGCTTGCTCGGGTCGAAAGGCCCGAATGGGGTCGGGTGAGCGAGCGAGGCATAATGCGAAAAATGAGTGAGTCCCCATTCCTTGAGGGCACTGCCTCCCTTTATATAGTCGAAGGGAGCAGGTTACACGGGAATTTGGAGGAAAAAATGTAGGGGTACGCTATGCCCGGAGTTCGGCCCCGGTCCCGATGATGAACGATTCTGTTCATCCCATCTTTGGGTTGGTAGACACGGTGACAATGTTCATGGGAAGGTGCACACCGCCTCTATTTACTTTGTCAGTCTTGGCGTTGCTTGCGCCGTATTCTGGTGTTGCCTTGGGACGGAGCGCATCCCTCCACCGTGTTTGATGGGGCGAAAGGATGGGCGCTTGACTCGGTGACCCCCCGCGCCACCTCGGGAACGGGCCGCTTGCTCTGGCATGGCCGTTATGTCTAGGAGGCGAGTGACCAGGTTGAAGTCGACCGGTGTCGTGGCGGGGGTCGTTGAGGTGGAGTTTTGCCAGGGCTCTGGCCGGGGGCCTGGTCGGAGCCTACGGGGACGGCCAACCAGTAGCCTGGTCGGAGCGCCCCTTGATGAGCCTGATCGAGGCCGAAGATTCTTTGTGTCCTCTTGGGCCTAGAGCCGGGCCTAAGATAGTTCATCTGGTAGTCCAGCCAATATTTAGGGATAATCCCATCTGTGAGGGACGAAGGCTTTGGTAAGATCCTTTCTGGCGCTCTGCATCGCCGCCAGCCTTGCCGCCGTTGTGCCCAGATGACTAAGAGAAATGCGATCTTGAAATAGATGTATACTTTGCTGTGTGGTACCCTTGGTATGAGTATTCATCACCATTTTATTGGAATAAGCTTTACATATAGTAATGTTATAATTGCATTCTGTACACAACTTGATGAGTGCTTCAAGTACTCACTCTTGCCAACAAACCACTAGCTAGTTGAGGACTCTACACTAGCTTTGGAGGAGTACTAAGAGGAGACGAATGTTTAGGGTGCGAGTCTTATCAGTTGCATGTGGTAATCTAAGGGTTTTGTCTACTTTTTTTATTCTGCTGCAGATTTTTAGTTTAATGTTATTAGTTTAGCCCTGCGTGTCATATTCTTGTAAGTTAATCATAAGGTTAGTCAACATGTTATAATTAATATATAAAGTTTTTTATTATATTTCCATTGTGTATAATTGTGATATTTATTTATGTTGAGTCTGTGTACACTAACATAATCTAGACTAATGTGGTATACATAGAAGGTTTGAATTTATATATTTGAGTCCCGACAACTTGTAAAAAAAGATGCGCAGGGGCTAGATCTACACAGTATGCCAAACTTTTCACCCATTTTATGGGAAGGCGATTAACCTTTTCTTCGTCTCCTGTGCATGAATCAAGCCTAGTAAAAATCATCTGTACCCCCATTTAGTTACATTTCCAATCTCTCTTTTAAGCTGAATTATTTTCGTTAGTGAACTCCTTTTGTTTTGGCGTTGGTGTTTGCAGTTAGTTATTATAGTTATCCACAAGCCTTAGCAAAATATTTATAGTTACTTAATGTGTGTTTAGTGAAACTCGATGAAAAGATTTAGTTGGCATAGAGGGGAGATAGGCAACTTTTAAAATTTTAGATTTAAGTACAAGCCTTTAGCATTAGTTAAAATAAATCCTAAGTACTCAAATACTAGTGAGCTAAGATAACCTATAAACAAGTACAGCTAGCACAAAGATAGCAAGAACTAACATAATTAAGAGCAAAGTTTAACAGCCGAAATTAGATGCTGAAATGTAAATACTAAAAGTGAAAGGGAGACAGAGAGAATTTTTTCCCGTGGTTCAGAGCTAAGCTCCTATTTCTATGTTAGATCACTTCCTCGGATGTATTGCTCCCCCAAAACTAGTCGCAGTAGCCTAAGTCTCCACTAGGGTAACTCTTTCGCCACTCCAGCGAGGTAAGTCCCAACCTTTCACAACAATAGTGGCCTTTCACAAGCACCTTTTGACAGGAATGTCTAGTTCCAAAAGTAATAGACCATCCACAAGCCATGTCCTTTGGTTCGCTGTGCTAGACTATGTTTGGAGCAAGAACACTTAGGAAATTTTGGATTTTTGAGTTTAGAAATGAAGCACGGTTTCCTTGATAGCTTGAGAGCTCTAAGGTGCTGAAATATCAAGAAGATCAAAATCTTACACAAGGAATGTCCTAGATGAGCTTTTATAGCCATTGGAGCAAAAGCTAGCCGTTGGAACTGGCACAGTAGCCGTTGGATGTGTCAGAGTGTCAAGACAGGCTAATACTCAATTGCCCCGGACTGAATTTGATAGGAGAATTAAGCTTCACAGACTGTCCTGTGTACGCTGGACCGAGATTACAGATATTTACATTTGCGTCGGACTGAGCTAGCTAGGTCCATTGTACATAGGCTTTGGAAAGAAACTGAGTTCGGCGTGAAAGTTAGATTTGCACGTTTGCGCCGGACTAAATTGGGTTGGTTCGCCGTAGAAGGGATTTCTGAAAAGGCTCGGTCCGGCGAACACTTAGAATATAAGTGGAATAGACTCGAGGGATTCGCATTTGTGCCGGACTAGAAAAAGGGTCGGTCCGGCGTAAACAGGAGTTAGCGCCGGACTGAAAAATGGTTGGTTCGGCGTAAACTTAGCTTGCGCTAGACTGATTTTCAGAGAAGATCAGGTCGGTTCGGCGTGAATGGGTGGCTTTCTCTTAAGTTTTTGCTCACTTGGATATGCAGTGTTAGGCTAAACAAAAGTTGGTCCGGTGTAAAAGGGTTGAGTTGAGTGAGCGCCGGACTAAGAAATAGAAGGTGAATTTTGGGTCTGGCGTGAATGGGGAACTGTCTGTTTAGGTGTAGGATTGATTTTGGTGGGGAATTTCTGATATGACCTTGACTCCAAGCAATTTAAATGATTTAACTCTTGAACCAAGGTTCTAACTTATGCATGATCTCCCTTTATAGTACGGCAAATATAAAGCAACCCTAGCTACTTGGCTTGAACTATCTCCCAAGCCAAAACTAGCAACAAGAATCCTTAATCTTGACTTTTTGCTTGATACCGACTTAGATACCCAATCAAGATTCCTCATCACTAAGGGGTTATTGACTTAATCATCAATACCAAAACTCTATAGTAATATTTAATTAAAAATTAAGAGGCCTAGATGCTTTCACTCGAATTATGGCATTTACCCATAATGTTTGGGTGTCATACCTGTTGGACTAACCACCAATTGGACAAAATGCACCTCATCTTGAAACAAAATAGATGCACATACCACTCCAGATTTCTAGAAATTTACCGCACATGTGATGAAAGTGATTTTTTAAAAAATAATATATTTTTAAAATAATTTTATAAAAAATATATCTTTATCGCCAAATGAATTAGCGACAAAAACTTGAGCTTAGCTCTAGATTTAGACTCTTAACTCAAACTTTTACTGAGCTTGAGGTTGGAAGATCATATTCATTTGAGCTCAGCTTGATTAGAGCCCTACGTACCACTTAAGCACACATAGGAAGGACACCTTTACATTTTTTTTGAGAGATGTCATTAGGGGTGAAAATGGTACGGGTTAATCCCGACCGATCCGGTACCGAACCCGATTAAAACCGTATCCGGGAAAAAAATCATCCGGCGGATTCGGATCTGATCTCGGATAGTTGCTACGGATCTGATGGCGGATACTGAGCCGTGAAATCCGACCAAATAGCTTCGGTATACGGTAACCGGATACTATTCGACCGGATATCCGAATACCGAAAATACGTGGCATTCGTATTATGTATACATATATTGTAGGAAGAAGAAATTGCTAGTGATGATGACTGATGGTATGTAGGGATGAAAACGGGTCGGATACGGTCAGATATTGCTGTTACCGTATCCTAACCCATATTTTTTTCCCGGATTCGGAATCGGATACGGCAAGGCCGAATACGGATACGGATATTTTGGAGTTTCGGATACGGTACTGTCGGAACGGATACATATCGGATTCGGATCGGAAACGGATAATATAGGCGGATAGTACGTGCATATAAAAAGGAATATACATGGAACCATATAGACATCATGTTGAACAAATAAGTTGAACAAATCAATTTAGGTAAAAGCATTATATCACCACTCTATTTGTTGATAGATTTGTTGAAGTTCACGCTTAAAGACAAAGTAGTATTTCTTGTGCCAGTATCAAACAACTACTTCCCTCTATCCAATAATGAACCAAATTAATGAAATTAACCGCACCGTTTACACGTTAACGGATATTGATCGGATATTTCCGGATATTTACCGTTTACGGATATCTGGTCGAATATTTTCCGGATATCTGGTCGGATATTTACCGGATTACCGTTTACGGTTATCCGGTCGGATATTTATTGGATATCCGGTCGGATACTTTTCGGATATCTGGTCGGATATTTACCGTATTACCGTTTATGGATATCCGGTCGGATATTTACCGAATACTATTTACCGGCAAAATATGGTCAGATTTCAGGTATCCCGTATCCGTTATCGTATTCGGTAACAACTATCCGGTACCGTTACCGTATCCAGCCGGATACGGATTTTTCTTTCCGAATACGGTATCGACCGGATTCGGTACCGGTTCGGTCGGGATTAACCCGTACCATTTTCACCCCTAATGGTACGACATGTCAAATTTATTATGGTCGTATGGATTTATGTAGAAGTATGAAATGTTAATTATATTAAACTTGTGGCTTGTCGATTGTCGAATTTGTGTATGAATTTTTTAGTGATTGTCGAATTTTGTGTATGAATTTGATACCCTTGTTAAACTTGTGTTGTGTGAGTTCTCAAACTTATGTAATATATATGAATTTATTGCTAGTCGAATGTTTCAACAAGTATGTATCCGTTTCTGAACCGAATCTGGTATGTATCCGCCCCGACAGTACCGTATCCGAAACTCCGAAATATCCAAATTTGTATCCGTATTCGGTCTTACCGTATCCGATTCCGAATCCGGGAAAAAAATATGGGTTAGGATACGGAAACAACAATATCCGATCGTATCCAATCCGTTTTCACCCCTAGATGTCATGGCGGAATTTGTAGGACAATTAAGTGGATTAGCCACATTGTAAGCTGAGTGTGGAGGCCAACTCCTAAAAAGGGAACTTATATAGGAATGTTCCGAGGGGCCCCTCGACGATCTGCACCTAAACCCAGGGTGACAAGTCTATAATCCACTTGGACATTTGTGACATCTTCAGGTTCAAAACCGTGTACCCCAAGGTACGAGAGTCTTGATTTGGATGTATGCACGGACCGTGGACTCTGCTGCTCAATCTCGACTACGACATGCATGGTCCTACAATCTAATATAAAATCTCACATCCGACATCGCACAAATGACGTAAGCATATTCTCGCTCCATTTCAAAAACATAAGACATGTTTCCAAGCTTTTCAGTCTATTTCAAAGTACTAGCTATGTGCCCGTATGTTGCAACGAAAACTCAATTTATGATAAAAAATTTATTTGCAAAGAGTACTAGCGGCAAAGGTAGATAATTAAAGAGCAGCGGTAAATGTAGGTAATTAAAGAGCAGTGGTATAGGTGGATAATTTTGATGAAATAGCGTGGGCAAAGGTGAGTAATCAAAGAGCAGTGGCAAATGTGAGTAATTTTGATGAAGTGACGCGGGCAAAAGTGGATAACTAAAGAACAGTGATAAATGTGAGTAATTTTGATGAAGTGACGTGAGAAGACATGTTTCCAAGCTTTTCGGTCTTATTTCAAAGTATAAGGCCGATCAGAATATACCCTGTAAAAAGAAATGAAGGGACGTAGACCGTACTTCTCGGCTCCTCGCAAGAGGGAAACTTTTGTATTTTATACAAAAAATGACCCGTATTTACAGAAATATACAACATTCTCATGTATTTACAAAAATCTCCATCAATTTCGGGATGTGAAAAAGCGAAATCTCAATTTTGCAATCTGAGTTTGCGAAATCAGTGATTTCGTGTTTTCAAAATGCGAAATTGAGGTATTTCGCAATTTCAAAAAGCGAAATCCGGTATTTGCAGTTTCAAATTGCGAAATTGAAGTGGTATTTCCACGTCGGCAAGCCAGCGGTTTTTTTTTGGACTCTAACGACGTCGAAAAATTTTGAAATTTTTTATGGAGGTTTCTCATAAATCAGTGATATTACCATAAAAATTTCAAATGATTTTAAGATCTGAGAAATTTTTTAAAATTCAAACAATACAACTGTTTTGATAAAACGCTGCCCGACAAGTTTGAACCGAATGAAAAATGAAACAAACCACGTTAGAAAATTTTAAATTTTTTTGTCCATAGTTATGATGCATCACTAATGTTCCTATAAAATTTTCATATAATGATCAAGCTCTATGAATTTTTAAAAATTCAGACAATGCTAGTGTCCGATATGGCAAAATTGCATAAAGAGCACTGCATGCAATTTTTAAAAATTATAAAGCTTGATAAAAATTTTATGGGAACATTAGTGATGCATCATAACCATGGACAAAAAATTTCAAAATTTTATAGTCGACAACAACTCATGTTTACATGTGCACCGTAACTCGTGTTTTACAATACAGGAAGAGCGCGAAGGGTGGGACCGGGAGTCACGATTGGTTACATGTGCACCGTGACCATGTGGCTAGCTGGTTGAACACGGCAATGGAGGACGTCGTCGCTCCCTCTGGCCCATATCATCCGGGGGAACACATGCAGTACCTTTCATGGTACCGCCCCCACACGCGTGCGACCTTGCTTAGTGGCCATGTCGAACAGCGACTGCGACCATATCCCGAGGACAGAGTTCGTGCCATCCACGTTTTGGTAAGACCCAAATTGTTGAATGTACCGTCATTATAAATTGTGAAACGTATGCATTCGAATATAATACGTACGAACTCTATTGCAGACACAGGAATCATCTGAGCTGCTCCCCCAAGTTGAACAAATTGCAACTCAGGCTCAGCCCAGCACTAGTGCCCCACCGGACCGGGTGAGGCAATCCATCGCTTCCAGAGGTGTCCGACTTATTTCAGCACTCCGTGGGCTTCGGTCCTTCGGTCGACCTTCCAGGCGAGACCATGATGTGCCGATCATGAACCCTTCGCGCAGCTCCAGAGATTTACGCCACGTCCATTGACGATTCGATCCGGCACATCCAACGACGATGGCCCATACATCCGCCATCCCTGAGGCGCGGGTTTCTCGCGTGGGGAGCGATCCACGAGCACACATCCAGCGACGATGGCCCCTACATACGCCATCCATGTCGAGGATAACATTGTAGGTTTCTCGCCCCCACCCTGGTATAACGGGGACATTGGAGTGGGAGGCGGATATTCCGATCGAGCCCCACGAGACTCCGGTTATATGGAGCGATGCCACGAAAAAATATGGGGTAGGATATGGAAAGAGAAGATTTTCGATCTATATCCGGGAATGTACATGTAAATGAGTGCAATAGATATCCGATACAGATCCTCAACTCCTGTTGGTGGGATATGTCGCATATTATTCTTATATAGGGAAGGCAACTATTATTGCATTGGGATGTCTCCAAGGTTCTGCACCTGGCATTACGCTAACTATTTGAGACTAACCACCCTACCTACACAGGATGATACTTCTTGGTATAACGGAATGAGGACATTGGAGTGGAGGACAATATTTGTTTCCATCCGGTCATTATCCCCAGCAGGAGGATGTCGAGACATCGCCTCCGGGTACCAGATATGGGCCATCCCAAGCTGCCGGGAGGAGGGACACACATCCTCCCGACACATACACCCCGGAGGACAACCTGAGAAGGCAACGGCGTTAATGTAACATGCTTTGTGCAGCGCCGTATTATTGTTGCCTTTCCTGTATTTTCTGAATTTTTTAGATTTTTCTTGATTTTTGCTTCATTGGAAAAGAGTAACATTGTCAGAATTAAATGAAAATAATGATGACTTATCTCCAGCTGAAAATTTTATATTATCTTCTGGAGCCATTAGTGCACCTACAGTATAATTTTCAGAAATTAATAAATTATTTTGTAATATTTAAAAATTCAAAAACAGAGAGAATTGAAAACTAGTACTCTGAATTTCGGAATTTTTATTAAATAATGGCGCAATATTTTGAGCTAAAAATTTTACGTAAGAATCCTTAGCTCAAATAAATTTGAAAAATAAAATTTCAAAAAATAATAAAAATATTTGGATTGTTTGATAAATCAAAATCCGAAATCAGAAAACTGTGCAGAGCAGATTGTCAGAATTCTAATAAAATATGTAAATGGTATTTTAATTCGAAATTACTACAGTAGCTAGATAACTTCCAATTCATTGTACAGAAAAATTTTCATTAATATTGAAGTGACGTAAAGCCGATTCATTGAACCTCATCATGCTCAGCTTGCTGTTCCTTCCGAATCTGCGTAGTTTGTGGTCATTTAGGGTATTTTTTGTGAATGGATTCAGATGCGAAGCAAGTTATAAATACAATATTTCTGTAGAATACGGTAGTATATATGCCAAAGTAGGTTCCAAAGCTAGTCACACAAACATTTGCATTTAGACGAGTAATTGTACAGGCCGCCGAATAGGCTTAGTTAGTTTAGTTTTTTGCGCTACTAGTTCACGAAGGGTGTTTGCGGAAGAAAGATTTATGTGCAGATCAAGTCCTAAAAAGAATATAATTTCAGATTACGGTAGTTTATATTATGGGGTATGATTTTTTGGCTATTCCCTCAATATTTGATATTTAGACGCGATACTTTACGGGCGGGTGAAAAGGCTTAAACGACCGATTCAATGTTAATAACATGATCATTTGTACTATTTCAACCGCACATAAAATAATTCGTTCAAATACTAAACTTTGAGAAACTAACTTAGAAACGCTTTACAAAGTCCATATTACCATAATCTGAAGAAAGAATTTTGATTCAACATGGTTTACATAATAATCATGTTGGTTCAATAAGCGTAAGTATTCACATTTCAGTGATCCGTAAAATGAATCATCGGACGTTAGTTGTGAATGCGAAATCAATGATTATAATATTTGCATCACTAGAACCTTCTCAAATATTGTAAAAACAAGACTAGTAACCTTAAATAATAGATCTGACATACGTAAAACTAAGTATCCACAATATCGATCGAAGATCAAGCACTATGCGTTCATAGTAAAATATGATCACTTAAGCCTTTTCAGTAGCTCGCATCACAGCTCGTCTAAATGCAAATATTATGAAGAATAACTCAAAAATGATCTTGAGGTTATGATCTACAATAATCTAGAAAAATATTCTTATTTTAACTTGCTTTGGACCTTAATCCTGATAAAGTAAAACCCTTAAGTGTTAACCATTCGCTTCTCCATTCTCGCCGATCTCGTATAACGTGAACTTTATAATACCACGTAAGCCTTTTCAGAAATAAATATAATGAATCATCTAAACCCTAAAATTTATAAAATCAATTTAGAAACGTTCTCCAAAGTATAGACTACCATAATATGTAGAAATAATCTTATTCCGTTATGCTTTAAATATTAATTCTGTTAGCAGAATAACCTAAAGTATTATGATTGCCAAACTTGGTAATGTGAGTTAATGAACTCGATAACAATGAAGAAATCTATAATTAAGATGTTTGTATTACCAAAACCTTATTAAAAAGCACGAAGATATAACCAGTAACCTATTGTCGGTGTTTCGTATAACCGGCAAGTAAATTTGTAAGCATAGGAGGTCGCGCGTCCCCTCTCCCTGAATGGTTAGACTAAAGAAGTCCCGGATGTATACTGGTTCGTGCTGAACGTCCCTACTTCCAGTTCGTGGCGGTGGATCTTGTTACTCTTGTGTATAATGGATTACACACGAGAGCTAAGGACAGGCCCTTAGCGCTCGCCAGAGTGGGAGGAAACTCGGGAGATATGAACGCTCGGGTCGGAAGGCCCGGGCCGAGTTGGGTATTGGAGCAGAATGGAGTGGAAAGAATCAGAGAGTCTCCCCTGTTGCCGGAGACCCTGCCTCCCTTTATAAAGCCGGAGGGGGCAGGTTACACGAGGATTTGTAGAAAGAAGGTAGGAGTATGCTGCGCCCGGAAGCCATGTTGGGTTGGTAGACACAACGGACGTCGTTTCTTCGGGAAGGTGCTTTTGCCCTCTGCCTACGTCGCCGAGATCTTGGCGTCGCTCAGGTTGTATTGCGTACGCTCCTTTGTCCCTGACGTGGTGAAGGGACGGGTGCTTGACCCAACGGCTCTTACGCCACCTTAGAAAGAAACCACCTGTCCCAGCATGGACGTCGGGTCCATGGGTCAGGTGACCGGCTCGAAGTCGACCACCGACGTGGCGGAAGTTGTCGAGGTGAAGTTTGTCGGGGCCCTGACCGGGGGCCTTAGTCGGAACCTTTGGGATCGCCCGACCGGTCACCTGGTTGGATGCCCGATCGGTTCCCTGGTCGGAGCTTTCGGGAGTGCCCGATCGGGGACTTGGTCGAAGCCCCCTGGTAAACCTGACCCAGGCTGAGCAATCCTTTGTATCCTCTTGGGCCTGGAGCTGAGCCCAAGAAGTTCGGCTGTCGATCCGGCCGATATTTAGGGATAATCTCATCTTGGAGGGACGGAGGCTTTCTGATGGTATTCCCTCCAGCACTCTGCATCGTCGTCAGCCGACTCTCGAGCAGGTTGATCTGAAATACAATCTTGAAATAGACGTATACTTTGCTCTGGGGTATCCCTGGTATGAGTATTCGTCAAGAGCCCCGGTAAATCTGAAATGCAGGCGTTCCTGGATGGGCCCTTTGTTTGCGGCTCACATGGTCTTCTCGGAATCTGGTATTTGCTTTCGGCAAGGCAATGGTATTCTTGGGGCGCTCGCCGCCTCGATGAGCCCGACCGACTTGGTCGATCAGGTTTTGATGGGGTGCTTGAGCGTGCACCGGTGGGTGTATCCCGAGCCCCAGCTTTCGGAGGCTGGTCGGGGGTTTATCCGATCGTGAAGGATCCGAGCGAAGAGTGTAGACTTGGTCGAGCCTGAGCCCCCGAGTGGATCGAGCTGATGCCTCTGGAGGCGGAGTCCGTCTGGTTTGGTCGGCTGTTCCGACCGGGTGCGCACGAGCGCACCCGGTGGGTGTAGCCCCCAAGCCCCCGGGCAAGTCGGAGAGCTGGTCAGGGGGTTACCCGGGTCAGACGAGTCCGACCGACTTGGTCGGAGGGCCCTGGCTCGACGCTGAGCCGGTCGGCATAGACGTCTGGTCGCCTTGCGCAAGGTTCCATTTTTTAGACGCTGGTTTTACATCGCAGCTGGACGCGGCCGTGGTCGGCAGGGAGGTCCAGATGCCTTCGCGAGAGGTTCTGGCTCCCGGGTGCTAGTTTTACGTCGTAGCTAGACGCGTTAGTGCTATTTTTACGCCGTAGCTGGGCGAGTTAGTGCTATTTTTACGCCGTAGCTGGGCGAATTGGTGCTATTTTTACGTCGTAGCTGGGCGAGTTAGTGCTATTTTTACGCCGTAGCTGGGCGAGTTAGTGCTATTTTTACGCCGTAGCTGGGCGAGTTAGTGCTATTTTTACGCCGTAGGCGGGCGGGCATCCACCCCGAGTCCTCGTCGGGCGAGGCGATCTGGGAGGAGAGGCATTGTCGGTCCCATCGCCAGACGCCCGTCCGCAGGTGTGGGACCTAGAGGGGGTGAGCAGACGCGTGGTTGCCATGCGTCGGCCGAACACCGTGCTCGTGGAGCTACAAACGGGTTATCCGAGTGAGCCCTGGAGATCAAGCGATCTCCGAGCGGACGATCCCTGCGTCGTGTGTCCGACCGTGAGGCGACCCATAAAAACCTTTCTTTACTCGATCCGTCTGGGACCCGAGCCGTTCAGTAACTCGGGCGCGGTGGTCTGCCCTTCGGGGGCTCCACGGGAGAGTTTGAAGTATGGTCTCGGACACGAGCTAAGGTGATTGGGTCGTCCGCTGACCCAACTAGAGACCCACCGAGGGTTCGCCTTGAACTCGCCCCTCACTCGCTGGGGCGGCTAGGGTTCCACTTGGTGGAATTTAGACCCTCGGCGCCCATACCGCTCTCGCCACCGGGAGCGTGGCGGCCCGATGGACTTTATTCTGCCGGGCGGTGCGAGCGGCGAGGCGAGATCAAGAGGTCGCAGGCGTTACCCGAGCGATACCGGCGTCTCTACAAGCATTTAATGCGCGTGCGGGAATTAAATGCAAAACGAGATGATTGGGGGCGTCGTCTCACCAAAGTGGCGTAAGCGCCCGGCGCGCGGGCGACGCTTATCTGAGGTCCCTTGTCTGGCGCTCACCCGGTCGGCACGCGTTCGGCTGGTGCCTGTTTTGGCTGGTGCCTGTTCGGCGCCCATAAGACTGGCGCGGGAGAGGCGTTAGGGCATATTCCTGCTTTCGCTTTCGCCGCCCCCTTGCCCTTGCCTTCCTCGTTCCTCGGTTTCTCCTGAGACGAGAAAAAGAAACAAAGGAGTTGGGAGAGAGTTGCTCATATTCTTTTCCTCCGACCCCCGATTGCTCGCGGATTGAAGATGTCATGGTCGGAGTGCTTCGCCGAAGTTCACCATGGCTTGCAGTGCAGAGAGGAAGGGTTCCTCCCCATAAGATGCCTCGCAATGGAGGGTCCCGACGGGGGCCGCGGAACCAGCGCCGGAGGAGGGGGAGATCGTGATCCCCGCCTGGTTCTACGAGCGCGGGTTCGGGCTCCCACTTCATCCCTTCGTCCGTGGGATGTTGCACTACTACGGTGTTGAGGTGCATCATCTCAACCCTAACGGCGTGCTTCACATAGCG
The DNA here is from genome assembly GCA_036346375.1 of Guadua angustifolia. Classification (NCBI taxonomy): domain Eukaryota; kingdom Viridiplantae; phylum Streptophyta; class Magnoliopsida; order Poales; family Poaceae; genus Guadua; species Guadua angustifolia. Next base: position 18,457,026 of record CM070521.1, on the reverse strand, counting down.
ATCTTCATAACGCTGTGTGAGGCGTTCTTGGGGATCGAGCCCCACTGGCTACTGTGGAAGTATCTCTTCTACGCCCGATCGTGGAGGGATAAGTCGGCGGCTGCCACGGCGTCCATGGGGGGCGCGGCAATCCAGCTACGCTCTGGTCGCAGGACAGAGTACATCCCCTTGAAGCTGCCGACGTCGAACCGGGGGTGGCACTTTGAGTGGTTCTATGCTCGGAACCTGGGAGGCAGCGCCCCAACCTTCACCGGCCGTCTCCCCGAGTCAAGAGAAGAGTGGGGCTGGGGCCTCGACAAGGAGAAAAAGAAAGTGGAGCCGATCTTGGAGCAGATCAAGCTTTGGAGCGAGCTCGGCCGGTGGCGCCGTTGTCTGTAGCGTTCATGAAGATGCGCGTGCAACCCCTTATGGAGAGGCCGCGCCCCATGTTCCTGTATGGCGGGGCGTCCGATCCCATGAGGATGGCCGCGGTGGAACTTGCCGCGTCGGAGCTTGAGGCCAGGGTGGCCAATGTGCTGGTCGGGGGCGCTATCACGGCGGCGGGTGGCGGCCCTGAACCTTTTTCAATGGAGAACCCCCCGAGCCTGGTAGGCCGAGCAGTTCCTTCCCCCCCTTTTTGTGTCCTCAGCTTTTTGACATCTGAATTAACTAGTGATTTTGCACCATTCAGGGACTGGGCAAGATAGTGTCCCGGTCGCTGCTACCAGGAGAGAAACAGCAGAAGGCCCAGGCCCGTGAGGCGGCCGCCTTGAAAGAGTCCGCCCGCAAGAAGCGGAGAGAGGAGTGGAGGAGCGAGAAGAAGAAGGAGCGCATGGCCAAAGTTACGCGCGGCGAGGACGCCTGTGCTGATTGCGTACACTCCTTTGTCCCTGACGTGGTGAAGGGACGGGTGCTTGACCCAACGGCTCCTACGCCACCTTAGAAAGAAACCACCTGTCCCAGCATGGACGTCAGGTCCATGGGTTAGGTGACCGGCTCGAAGTCGACCACCGACGTGGCGGAAGTTGTTGAGGTGAAGTTTGTCGGGGCCCTGACTGGGGGCCTTAGTCGGAACCTTTGGGATCGCCCGACCGGTCACCTGGTTGGATGCCCGACCGGTTCCCTGGTCGGAGCTTTGAGCGCCCGTCGGGACTTGGTCGAGCCTGGCAAACTGACCCAAGTGGCGATCCTTTGTATCCCCTTGGGCCTGGAGCTGAGCCCAAGATAGTTCGATTGTCGATTCGGCCGATATTTAGGATAATCCCATCTTGGAGGACGGAGGCTTTGGTGGTATTCCTCCAAGATCTGCATAGATCGTGCCAGCAAGACTCTGAGCCCGTTATTGAGAAATACAATCTTGAAATAGACGTATACTTTGCTGTGGGGTATCCCTGGTATGAGTTTTCGTCACCTATCATAATAGGTCTAGTGTATTCAAACTAAATCTTATGCAATGTTAATTAAGAAATGAATACTATTCACATATACATCATACAACAAATTGATGTCTAAACAATTTTTGCATCTTGAATTCGATATTATAACTATTAAAATGCAAACACTTAATGAACTAAAATTCAAGAACGTAAGATCATGCAAGAACGTAAGATTATACAAGCCTGAGGACGTGCCCGTCGGACGTGGATCGCCGGGGGCTGGGGCGTGCTTTCATTGGAGGGGGACATCCTCGTTCGTCTTTGCGGGGCCCGCCACGTCCGTGTAAAGGGGAGACGTGCCCTCGAGAGGTGGATCAGCGGGGGCACAGGGCGTTCTCGAGGGGGGCGTCCTCATTAAATCTTGCGGGAGGCCGGCCACGCCCGTGTAAAGGGGAGCGTGCCGTGAGAGGTGGATCGGGCGGGGCCTGGGAACGTTCTCGTCTGGAGGGGGGACGTCCTCGTTCGTGCTACGGGAGGCCCGGCCACGTCCCCGTGTAAAGGGGAGCGTGCCGTCGAGGTGGATCGGGCGGGGGCCTGGGGCGTCCTCGTCGGAGGGGCGTGCCTACAAGAGGACTCTCCGAGGGAGAGCCGAAGCACCTCAGTTTCTCGTTGAACATTCTTCCCCGGAACCCCGCAATCCTTCCACAAATCGAAGAGCTTTCATACCACCTCCACTACCACATATCCTCGTCTTCATCCCGTTCCTTGCCTCAAAAGACTATGTCTCAAACGGCGACCTCTGGAAATCGGAGGGCTCATGCACTTGCCAATGCAAGGCAGGTCGAATGTCCTAACTGCCACGTGCAAGCTAATGTTTTCTACGCCAACACTGTGGAAAATAATGGGCGAGTGTTCTACAAGTGCCCTTTTTTCTCTGTAAGTGAAAAGCTAGTTTGATTCCTTCTTGTGCACACTATTTTTTCTATTCGAGTTGTGTAGTTGTTCTGAGATATCTCATTCCTTCGCACGGCCTGAAAGCTTGTTCACCTCATCACGTAGGTTGCAGGGTGCCAATATTTCTAGTGGGCGGACACCATGGACACCTCGACGGAGCGTCCTACAACCATTGTACCACAGAGGATGCAGCAGCCTTCTATGGAGGAGAGGATGGACCCTATGCTTGAGCAGAGGCTGAACATACTGATGTTCAAGATGGAGCACATTTTAGACGACGCACACCACAGCCTTCGCAATGCGATGTGACAGCAGGCTACTTTCAGCTTTCTCAAAGTGATTCGACAATACTCTGCAGACCACCAGCGACACAAAGACTACCCATCTCGGGTCGACAGAGGGTGACAGTCGTGCGACTTTGGAGAAGGTGACACATCGTGCGACCTTTGACAGAGGGTGACAGTCGTGCAACTTTTCTCATAAGGTTTGGTCGTGCATCTTTGATGATGAGTGACACGTCGTGCGGCTTTTCTCAAAGGGTGACAAGTCATGCAGCTTTTCTTAGAAAGTGACAGGTCGTGCAGCTTTGATGATGGGTGACACATCGTACAGCTTTTCACAGAGGATGTCGGGCCATAAAATGGACAAGTCTTTGTAATTGTGTGGAGTAACCCTCAACACCACTATAAAACAGGGTGAGGGTAGACATCCAACACACCAAACCAAGAATAAACGTCGGTGAATCTACACAAATTAGGGCACAATGTCGTTCTACCGTCGCCTCTTTAGGAAGCAGAAGTCATCCCGCCCCGAATATCCGGATGCCAGTAGCGTCGACGCCCTAGTTCTACCGGAGTTGCCCCGACCCAAATGCGACTGCAACCTACCGGCGAAGATGATGCAATCTACCCATGGAGAGACGGCCACCCGCGCTCACTACTGTTGTGCCCGCACCTACAAGGTAAACCTACTGGTGTCCACACAATACAGGGTAACACTACCATTTCATGCATCGTTCTTTCTTTTCTCAGCACAAGGACCGGTGTTGCTTCTTCCAATGGATCGACGGGCCGGAACGACGTGACTACGAATTTCTCTCCAACTACCACGACGCCTACCCCGCTTCGCCCGAGAACTTCACCCGGTGGGAGAGGCCGCCAGGATATATCCCTTTTCTAGATCGACCAGAGCTTAGGGCCGGTGGGCAAGGGGCCAACCAATCGGTGAGTTTCATGCGACATACTCATGTTAAACTCACAAAGTAGTAGTTCTAAACCAGTTCATCGCACACAGGAGTTCAAAAGGAAACTTGCGAATTCGCTCAAGTCAAAGGAGAAACCTCCTCCAGGGCCACCCGAAAGCCTCGACTTTTGCGAACATGGCCTGCAGGCGGTGGTTGATACCTGCCACGATGATCTAGCGGATGAAGATTCTCTGGGTGCCCATTGGCCGAGGATGAATGGTGCGGCTACTTCAAGCTGGTGGACCGGAGGCGCACCACCCACATCTCAAACTTCTGTATGGGATAACCGGGGAGCAACCCTCTCCGTGGTGCCACTACCGCCCGTAAAAGCCGGACCGAGTACGCCTCGGTGTTATTCAACGACCAAAGCGGGCATACTGCATTGACTGCAGGGCACGCTTCCGGTTGTCCAAGGATAAGCCCAACACACACCTCCTCTCGAAGAAGAAGGGACAAGGGGAAGCAGCTGGCCGAGGTCCGCACCACGCAACAAATCCTTGATGCGTTGCACAGACCATCCAGGAACCCGGTTGGTATTAACATAGAGGACGCCGGGAATCGGGATGACATGCCCATATGGGAGGGCAGAAATCCACATAAAAAAGACCAAAAAATTATGTCTTATACACCCGAAACGTACGGCATAGGCCACCCATTCGGCGACAGCTGGGTGCACTTCGGATCCCCATAGAGTTCTTTTCATATTAGGGATTGAGTGGTGTCCGATGACAAATCGCAAATTTCACACGAGTCAGGTAATATGCAGAAAATGTGGGACATCATTCTGGCTGTACCTAGATAGGCGGAACGATCATTTGTTCCACCATGACAAACAGTGCTTTCGTTAGTTAGTTCGTCAAGTAATTTCATCACTGTTGTAATACCTTTGTAATATAATCTAATCATCTGAACTTTCGGTGTATGTGCCCTTATATATGTTCAACAAATAATTTAAGTGTTCATAACATGAGTTGTTGTCGACTATAAAATTTTGAAATTTTTTGTCCATGGTTATGATGCATCACTAATGTTCCCATAAAATTTTTATCAAGCTTTATAATTTTTAAAAATTGAGCGGTGCTCTTATGCGAATTTTGCCATATCGGACACTAGCCTTGCTGAATTTTTAAAAATTCATAGAGCTTGAGCATTATATGAAAATTTTATGGAAACATTAGTGATGCATCATAACCATGGAATTTTTTTTTTAAAATTTTCTAATGCGGTTTGTTTCATTTTTCATTCGGTTCAAACTTGTCGGCCAGCGTTTTATCAGGACAGTTGTATTGTTTGAATTTTAAAAAATTCCTCAGATCTTAAAATCATTTGAAATTTTTATGGTAATATCACTGATTTATCAGGAACCTTCATAAAAAATTTCAAAATTTTTCGACGTCGTTAGAGTAAAAAAAAACCGCTGGCTTGCTCAATTTCACAATTTGAAACTGCAAATACCGGATTTCGCTTTTTGAAATTGCGAAATACCTCAATTTCACATTTTGAAAACGCGAAATCACTTATTTCGCAAACTCAGATTGCGAAATTGAGATTTCGTTTTTTCACATCCCGAAATTGATGGAGATTTTTGTAAATACATGAGAATGTTGTATATTTCTGTAAATACGGGTCGTTTTTTTTTTTGTATAAAATACAAAAGTTTCCTCGCAAGAGAGAGAGAAAGGTATAGGTATACCGTACAGAATCATGGAGCTAGCTTGTCTTATACCACTTATTTACAGCTATTTGTCGTTGCAATAACATACACGATGACGTCGGAGGGCTTGCCGGTAAACAACTGCTATATGCACGTGCGACCGCACGTGTTTGAAGATCATGCTGTACCGATCCAGTTGTGTTTTCTTGTGAAAAATTCCAGGAGAGCCAAGGGTCGCTTTCTGGAAAGCCATGTAAGCATGTAAGCCTCATCCCTTACATAATCTTTTTAAAAAATTGTTGGTTTGTTTATTCGATTACCGACAACATATGTAATTCGATGAGGAAAACAACAGATTCAATTGCGTAGTTTGGAAGCCATTTGGCGGATTAAGACCGTTTTCTGTAAAACTCGTGTGGGGTTTCTATGAAATTCATGCACTCGAAAGAGGCTGATCTGTTCCCTTGTCTTGACCCATGAATGTTATTTTCCATGAATTCACGGTTGAGATTGATCACAAATTGCCATTGCAATGTCTCCATCAGTTTTGTGAAGAACGGTATACGCTCAACGGACGGATATAGTACCGCTAAGTGATTAATCGCAGTATGGTTGATATTAGAATTTAACAGACTATTATACATTCTTATTAATATATTTATTTACATTTAGAATTGATTAAAAATATTTTATTTACCCAAAGTTATTGTAAATTATTGCTCTACAAAACATGTTTTACATTTAATTGTTTATACTTAATTCAAAAGGTACGTACTATGAGCACTATGATACAATATTATAAACTAATTTATTATACTTAGTGAATAAAAATAAGTTATTTTTGTGATTAAACGGAAAAACGAATGATTAATCAAAAAATGATCAATTAATCGGATTATGTGGTCAAGTAATCAGTTGCCTACGTTGATTGCACTCCAACTAAACTATTCTTGGTGGCCATCACTGTCACCGATCAATCGAGTCGGCCATTTTTCACAATAGTGGTCTCAACACTTAAATCTCTCCACCGACAAGGTTCGAACCGCAAAATTCCATATATGAATGCACGTGTGCTAGGTGGCCACCGTACATGAATCTCCTCTATTTGCGAATAAGTCATGCAAGGACTAGAAAATGCAACGCCGATCACATGTTAAGCAATGACGTGCTGATCGATGCACGTAGGCGCGCACAGACCCACCCATCAAGTTATTGATTGATCTCGCAAATTTTATGAGCTCTTTGACTCCGGTTCTCACTATGCACGTAATGGTCAAGATGTTGATTTGAATCCACCGTGCCCGAGCGATTTTCTCATCATCCTAAATTTGAAAGGCCTAACTAAACCGATGCACGCCAGCCACAGCTCGTGGGTCTAACTAAAATTGAGTTTATGCTGACAAACTAAAGAAATAACCATATCCGCATGCATACCAATGCGATGGACGCCACAATTGCATCGAAGGGAAACCTGAGTTTGTCATGAAAAAGTCATGAAAAACTAGAGAAATATTCTCTGTCTAAGTTTATAAGATGTATTTTTTAAATGATCTTATCTGTAAATATAAGACTTATAGTATATTCCAATACAAAATTACTGTGATGTTTCGTTTATATCCCTAATAAATAGCCAGCTTTACGTTATATTATTTACTATATATGCATTGAACATAGTGCTTAGAGATAATAATTAGTTATAATCTTGTTATTTTCGACATCTTCTTAATCTATATGCTAAGAAATAATACGCTCTATAAACTTACAAGGGAGTAATTATGTTCACACACTAATGGCACGACGCAAGTCGTGTGTCTAAAGCCAACGGGAAGCTATCGTGGTCATGACAAAACTAGAGAAATATTAATCATATTTTTCAAGCACTAATGGAAGTAACTACATTAATTCACACGTTTCACTAGTCGTAGCTGTCGGCCGGAGTCCCCATTGATGACCTATTTAGGTGCTGAAGGGGTCCATATCTGATTAATTATTTGTTTCATTCGAAATCAGAAACCCGAGATATGAACAGTGATTTATAATTGGATATGTATATGATTTGTTCAATGTTGTCTGCTGGATATAAATACATATCTAGGGACGACGTCATAGGTTACCTGTATTGTATGGTAGAGGACAAGAATCGAAGTAGTTGTTAGTTTGATCTACAATATTGTATTGTAGGCGTGATGTTAGAGTGTTGAGAGAAAGAGCCGCAGCTACGATATTATATATGTACACGATGAATTCGGTCAAGTATACGGAGCACCCACCTAATCACTTACGTAATTTAGAAGTCCGTGTTTATAACGATGTCATCTTTGTCGAGTAATATTTCATAGATACAAGCATGCAAAACACATACTTCATATCTTGCCACTTTTACTTTGGCACCCAAACACAGCACTGGAATTTTTTTAAAAAAACAATACATTTTTTAAATAATTTTATAAAAATAATATCCGAAAAACAATTACAAAGATACACCTTGTCATTGATTTATTTGTGATGGATGTTTATTTTGTCGTTGATGTATTTGGCCAACAAATTGTTTTGTTGCTAATTTATTTGGTCGATAAGCTGATTTAACTAATAGGCTTCTGTCGCCGATTTATTTGACGACAGAGGTATATTTTTGTAACTTTTTTTGGAATTATTTTTGTAAAATTATATAAAAACATATTATTTTAAAAAATTCCACATCGCTGCAACCGTGAACGGGCTCTGTATTATCTTCCTTTCTCTAGACTGCGTTTTCGTTACTTTACAAAATTCATTCATGGTACATGTAAAATAGTACTGTACAAAGCTTAACTCAGCTTTATTAACCGGAAGCACGGCGTATTCGAATACCATTGATATCACTCTGTAAAGCTGCTCAACTTTACTCACAAGATATCTTCGGCCGCTAATACCACATGTGCATAACATGCAACTTAAATGTATACGGCCGAACCGAGATGATCATAACCTTTTGTTGGACTTTCCTTCTTTAGCCTCTATCTAGTAGGTTCGAGGATTCACAGTCCCCAGGACCCACTGGCTAAGGCGGGAGACGCGATCTGGTCCACTGTGGATACCTACTATTGTCAGAACCGTAAATGGCCACCCCATTCCCGTTCCACCCCAATCGCTACGCAATCCATTCCTCTTACAAGAATGGTAGCTACCTCCTATAGGTATTCCAAAGAGGAGTACAATGTACTGAGTTATATTGGAACAGGTCAACAAGGCTGACCTGCTCAACTTATAGTTGAGAGGGAACTGAAGTTATTTACTTTGTCCAAGACATCGGTTCTTAAGTGCTTGAGACTCAGCCAATTACATACCACAAACTATTGGTACCCACTGTACCAACCACCACACCACATCCTAGCTTTGTCATCGGTTGGGAGTTGAACCAGTATCCACCTCCTGTGGTCAGCCTAACACTGTCCCCCTAACCGTGGCAATTTTTGAAAATCACCCGAGTCATCTCTCGGAGATTTTTAAATAAAAAGAGCTAAAGGTGAAAATTATATTAACTGCTAATCTATGATGGTTCAATATTTTATAGCCTAAAGTTAAAAATGAATAAAGGCGCAACAACAGGCTGAACATTGGGTTATAACTAATCATGTCATTTTAAACTATCTCAACATTGGGTTATAACTAATCATGCCATTCTAAACTATCTCTTTTTTAGTTTTCTAAATTACCAGAAATAATGTGGTACGGAAAATATACATATTACTGTAATGGAACTAGATTCAACATGTTCAAGGGGTGTGACTTACCTTGCAGGGTCAAGGGTTCTCCTAGAGGGAAGTAGTCGAAGTCTTGTCCGGTCCCGAATGGTTCCTATTCCTGGTACGGTTCCAAGAACTGCTCCGGCTCTGAGTACTACTCCAAGGGCTGCTCCAACGTCGAATCTAACACGAGAAAACACAATCAATAAATAAAAAATAAAAACTCCTAAAAGAAGAAAATGGAAATTTGAATCAGAGAGAGAATGGCTGTAAATGGAACGAAAGGGCATCTTGGGGATTTTAGAAATTTTGGAGACTGGACTCGGCGGAACGAAGATCATTTTTGGACTCAGCAGCTCGAATGGGTCAAGAATATGTATTTTTTGGTATTTTTGGATTTATGAGAATTTTGGGGAATTTTTCTGAATTTTAAATTGATTTTTCAGATTTTAAATAAATTTAACCCGAAAAATAAATCAAAAATTTTGAAAAATGAATTCGGGTCGTGCAGTAATTCACCTTGCTACTGTGCGGCCTGTAGTGGCCTGGCACACGCGGGGGGAAAAGAGCAAAGGCTGGGCGGCGGGACCCATTGTGTAGCGAGAGGGGCTCGAACTGATGGCCGAGGCCCACGGGTAGAGAGAAAGAGGGAGGGCGGCAGCGCGTGGCGACAGACGCAAGCTGGAGGGGGAGAAGAAGACTTCGGCGCGGTGCAGGGGAGGCTGGAGAAGGAGGGGACAGCATGGGGTAGAAGTGAGGGAGCTCATTGGCTTGGGGACGAAGGAAAAATGCGAAGCTCGGGGCTTAAATAGAGGGGGAAACGGGAAGAGAGAGAAGCGGGGGCGAGCGGCCGGTGACGGCGGAGCGGGGCGGCGCGGGGTGTGGCTCGAGGGCTGGGCCGGAGGTGGAGAAGGCAGAGGGAAACACAGGGGCGGCAAGTGAGCGTGACGGCGGCGCATAGCAGCGAGAAAAAAGCGTGTGGCGCAAGGCGGCGAGGCGAGCAGTAGCACTGGAGGCGCGCGGGCGAGGAGAGAGTTGGGCCGGGGTGAGGCCCAGCGGGGAGAGGGGAAACAGGCCGCAGGGAGAAAAGAAACGGGCTGCAGGGGAGAAAAAGAAGACGGGCTAGAGGAAAAGGCGCAAACCCGAAAAGGAAAGCGGAAAACAGAGGATCTTTCTTGAAATGAAAAGTTTTCAAATAAAACTCAAATAAAATTGAAAAAATTCAAAATAAGTCCAATAAATTCAGATAAATCTATTTTTGAAATTTTGGGGTATTTCAAAAGCCTAGAAAAACCATGAAATATCACCATATCAATAGACAGCTTCCCACAAGGATCAAAAATATTGAGTATACATATAGTAGCATTGTTAGAATTTTTAAAAATTTCTTAGGCATGATCATCATCTAAAAATTTTATGAGAATATTAATTATGTGTCAGGACCATCCACACAAAAATTAAAATTGTTTTGACATTGTTTGAACCATTTTTCATTTGATTGAAATTTGCCGGTCAGTCTTCAGTAGCACTATCAGAATTTTTGAAAATTCCTCAAGAACGATCATCATTTGAAAATTTTATGAGAATATTATGGTTGTGTCAAGACCATCCAAAAAAAGTTTTAAGAGTTTCTAACATGGTTTGCACCATTTTCTATTTGGTTGAAATTTACCGGTCAGTCTTTTATCAGGATAGTACGTAGCTTTTTCAAAAATTTTAAAAATTTCTCAAGATTGATTATTATCTAAAATTTTTATGAGAATATTAATGATGTGTTAGGACCACCCACAAAAAAGTTAAAATTGTTTTGACATCGTTTGAACCATTTTTATTTCAGTTGAAATTTTCTTAGATTTTGGCAATTTTGTACGAAATCTCTGATTTTTTTTTGCCAAAATTTCAAAAATCTCAGATTGTTGGCTGAAATTTTGGAAATCTCGGCCAAAAAAAATTCTGGATTTGAATTTTTCTTTTTAATTTTCATCCGGATTTCATCCGAAATAACGAGTTTTCATTGAAATTTCGGATTTCGGAGGGTGATGAGATGTGAACCGAAAACGAAATTTAAAACCTTGGCTTCACAGATGTTTTTTAAATTCTAAAAGTGATCACCGAATTCCTTTAAATCTTCTTTTAACAAATTTAGCTCACCTAACAATCCAACATAGGTTCCCATCGGCAGGCCTGTCAGTGAAAGCATGCAGAAAAAGATTTCTTCGGCACAAAATACCCAATCTTTTCTCTTTGTCAAAGAAAACCACTGCAGGTCGCTGTAAACTGAAAGCAAAGCAAAGATGGAATCCAAACGAAAGAGAAATATGTCGTCCCCCACGGGAAATTGCTGCCCGTTTGTCAAAAGCCGCTCCGTTCTAGAGAGTAGAAACCCGGTAGCGCCTCGAGCACCTACAACATGAAATCACGCACATCTAGAAGCCCAAGACTTCCTGACACAAAACAAAAAAAAGTCCTCTCTCTTTCTATCTCTCATCTGCACTGCAGTGACGCAAAAAAAAAAGAGAGAGATTTGTGTGCTAGTAAAATAGTTGGTTTTTCCCCCAAGGAAGCAAGCAAAAGATTATTTTAGAACCTAAAAAGTCTTACAATCTTAATTACAGTAGGTTCTAGAAACAGCTGAGTCACAGACTACAGGTTACAAATAAATAGCTCAGTTGATCCCTTTTCCTAGGGGCGCTAGTAGCAGTTGAATTAACCACGCATCATTTTGTGGTTGCGAGGTGTGACAGCTCAACTTAGGCGTTTTTCCACGGGAGAAGAAAGATAATAACACCATCACATCAGGTTTTTCATCGTTCTTGATATGGCAAACTGTTTGACACCTGTGTGGTACGTGTACTTTCACTGCAAAATACTCTCTGGACAGAAGTTATTATAGGGTTTTGCACAGTTTTCATCAAAACATATCTATAAAAACTTGCGGTACTTATTTTTATTATATCTTTAGATGATATATTTTACTCTAGTCCATGATAATAAATGATATTAAACATAGCTAAAAGGAAGGGATATAGAAGGAAAAATGGTAAAAAGTCACATCGAAATTGTAGAATGATTTGTATTTACAAACAAAATTTGAAATCTGTAATGACATGTACTCTGTCCATACAAGTTTATAAGGCGTATTTCTTCTTGCCACATAAAACAAAAATATATTGAAAAGGACTAGGTAATTCATAATTATTATCGCTAAGTACTAAATTCAATGTATGTATGTAGAGAATATAAGACAAAGATGGGTATTTATTAGAGCTATACTAGAACATCACACTAATTTTGTATTGGTATATGAAATATGCTCTATAATTAAAGATAAAATCATTTAAAAAATATGACTTACAAAGTTAGACGGAGGAAGTACCATTTATTTTCCGAACAATGGAATTATTGGATGCCTATTATCCTGCCACCCCGGCCGTCTCCTTGGTCATTAACACTATTGCCACTATCACCCTCCTAGATAAATTGACCACTATTGCCTCCTGTATGCCACTAGCTTGCTGATGAATCTATTTAGGGCCTGTTTAGCAGAGTTTCAGATCCTAATTCTTCAGCTCAAGCTTCTAATTCTCTATGAAATCGATTCTCTGGTGGAAGTGATTCATGTCTGAGAAATAGTTATGAACTTAGTGGAGAGGTTCATAACTAGGAGGCTGCTGCAAGTTAAAAAACATAAATCACTTTCTCGGATTTCTATGTAAAGCTGGTTGATTTTTTCTTGTTTGATAAAATTTCTCAACATTTTATAGGGAAGCTGAAGCCAAAAGATGTGCCAAACGCACCCTTATAATGGCTTATGTGATATGCAAAAGGCCTTCCTCTGGAACTATGGATAATGGAACAAAAGGTTCATTGTTTCGATGAAAAATATATATACCTGACCTTCAATTAGGGCGAACTGTCCTTGGCCTTTTACATTAATTTATACGAGATGTTAGTGTAGTCATTTAAAGATGTTGCAATACTAGATTTATGTTTGTGACTTTCTGGTACTACAACTTTAGAAATAACTACAACATATTTAATTGAACAGCTACAACATTTTCAATTATCTTCCCCACAGGAAAAACGTTTCAATTACCTCTTTTTAACTTCACATTCCAAATTTTCATGATGTTTGCATCCAATGAGTGGTAACATTGTAGCATCGGGTATGTTCTTGTGTGAATGGTGTACACTATCAGCATTTATATGGATGTTAATCCATAGGCACAACACAACACTACTGCACAACCCCTTATTATAAACGGTTCGGAATCGTCATCATAGATGATTTTCTGAACCGTCTATATCAAAGTATCAGTGATGATAATAGGTCATCACAAACGGTTTTGCAACTGTCTGTGATGAGTATGCATTCTAGATGGTTCTAAATTGGAACCATCTATGATAAGCTCCACATCACAGACAGTTCCATTTTGAAATCATCTATAATGTTGATTTTTTTATTTTTTTACTTAATTTTGTTTTATTAGCTAACTTCAGGAAGTGCTAGCCATACCCTCTGAAAGAAAAGACAAAATGCGGAGCTTCACCAGCATTATTATGATATACATTTTAGAAATGAGCTCCAATCACAGCAAACAAATGGATCTACACCAGGCTAGATCTAGAAACCAATTTTATTTCCCTTTTTACTAAGCTAGATCTTAAATATAATGCAAATTTGAACCAATTACTACGTTACATCACAGAGAACAAATGGATCTACACTAAACAAGCTAGATTTAGAAATCAGCTTCATTTCTCTCTTTATCAAGTTAGATCTTAAATATAATACAAATTTGAAGTAATTACTAACCTTAGATAACCTAGAGCACAATGATCTATAATTACACCTCCAAATCTAAGTTCTCTTTCCACCATATCGCCTCTCAATCACAATTATCTCAAAAATAGCTCGTAAATCCTAAAAATACAGATGAGATCAAGGCTCTCTATTCTTATTTACCAGAAATGATCGCCCCTCTTCACAGACAATTTTAGCCAAAAATTGTCTGTGATGTGCCCGAGCCCCTTCCTAGATAATAAAAAATAGTCAGTGATGATGTGTCTGGTATAACCCCTTTTCTAGTAGTGCAAGCATGCATGAGAGAAAAAATAATACAAAAGGTCCTGTTTTGAAGGAAGAAAAAGCATAACATGATAATTATTGATTACTACAGATCACACATCCAACGGTAGGATGCCGATTGCATTAATTTATGTAGGATGCTGCAGCAGATATATGTAAAATGTTGTAATCCAAAAAGTTTTACAATCTTAATTACAGTAGGTTCTGTAAACAGCAAGTCACAAACTACAGGTTACAAATAGCTCAGTTTAATGGCAACATATCCGGTGCAACCCCCCCTCCGTGAAATCACCGTGCAACTGAACTAAAAAAAGTTTCAAAAAATTCTGAAAAAAATCATGGATGTACATCTCAACTTACCCCACCTACATATAAAATTATATGATCAAATTCATCCTATACTAGCACTGTTTATCACTATTTATTTTTTTAGTTCAGTTGCACAGGATATTTTTCCCAGTTTAATACCTTTAGCAAAGGCGGTAGTAGTTGAATTAACCACGGATCATTTCGTGGTTGCGAGGTGCGACAGCTCAACTTAGGCGTTTTTCCATGAGAGAAAAAGATAACAACACCGTCACGTCAGATTTTTCATCGTTCTTGATATGGCAAACTGTGTTTGACACCTGTGTGGTAGGTGTACTGCCACTGTAACATACTCTCTTGGTTCTGAACAGACGTTATTATAGGTTCTTGCACAGCTTTCACTGAGGCACGTCTATAAAATACTATATTACCTTTCTTTATTATATTTTTAGATGATATATTTTATTCAAGTCTATAATAGTAAATAATATTGAAAATAGCTAAAGAGAAGAGGCATAGAAGGAAAAACGGTAAAAAGTCACATCAAAATTATAGAATAAAATGTATTTATAGACAAATTTTGAAATCTACAATGACATATACTCTATCCATACAAGCTTATAAGGCATATTTCTTTTTGGCATACAAACCAAGAAGATATTGAAAAGGACTAGATAATTCCTAATTATTATCAACAAGCACTAAATTCAATACATTTATGTAGAAAATATAAGATAAAGATGGGAATTTATTAGGGGTATACAGGAACATTGCACTATTTTTGCATTGGCGTATGAAATATACTCTATAATTATAAACAAAACCGTTAAAAAATACGACTTATAAAGTTGGACGGTGGAAGTACCATTTATTTTCCAAACAATTGAATTGCCTATTATCTTGCCACCCTGACCATGTCCTTGGTCATTAATGTTGGAGATATGCCCTAGAGGCAATTGTAGCGATGATTATATTTCCTTATATTCATGATTTACTATCTTGTTCCTTGAATAATGTTATTATTATTATTTATTAGCAAGTATATAATTTGTTAATGAAACTCCATATCTGATCTTGTGATGATTATTCTAAAAGTGATCCCTAGTTGATAAACATATGAGGAGACATATGACTGGACTAATATATGTATTGGTTGATGGCCATATTTCACGGGTTATAGATATGGAAATATCAAATCAATAATATGGATATATGATAGAGAACATGATTTAGATTGACTCACCTAGAGACATTGTAAGAACGTTATGATCTTACTTGTCATCAGTTGGTCTCATATAAAATGTGTATGTTATATCCTTAGACTTGAGGTTGACGCATGTACTTGAGATATGTAATGACTTAGTTAGGGGTTGCTAAACAATACTCCGTAACTGGGTAGTTATAAAGATGGCTTTCAGGTTTATCATCAAGCATGCTGCAAGGTATGGCCGATTAAAATGGGATTTGCTTTTCTATACAATGAAAGAGATATCTCTAAGCATCTTGAGTAGTTGGATTCTAGAAATACATGACCATATTACTCGTAGTTAAAGAGTTAACTGTAGTCAGGGATTCTGAATCATGTAATCAAGAAAGAGTAGTTGAGCTAACTAAATAAGGATGGCACATACTTGCAGTGAGTTTAACCGATATCATGAAGCAAAGAGAAATGCATATAACTAAGCATTGTTAAGATTCGTCCGATGTGATCTTTATATATACTCAGGAGTCAGTACATCCTACTAGGAACCGCTATCGATTAATGGTCGAGTAAAAGTACTCGAGTCATGTCCAAGTATATGTAAACCTATAGGATCGCATGCTTAAAAGGTTGGAATTTAATTCGGATGGTGATATGAATTCTGATGGGCTTCGAATTCCTAATAGGTCTCTAATGTAGAGATCCATTGTGAGCATCTATTTAAAGGGATGGGTGGTGACTTTAGTGTTAAGAGACACTATAGGAATTTAGAATTCCTAGAACTTTAGCCACCACACCTGCTTTGTCCAAAACCGCATAGCCAGAACTAGCACTCTGGCGAGTGGTGTTCCTATCTCGTACGTATGGGTACCTTGGAGGCTTTGCTGCGAAGTTTCAACACTAGGACGGTCCACAACCTGTGATGGTCACGAGGATGATCCACAATCTGTGACAGTCACAAGGAAGTATTGGAGGAGGTGCAAGGCTATTACGTCTACAACCGCACCAACGCGCTACATCGACTCTACTTTCGCTAAGGGTCTGCGCGTCTAATAGTAATTTCGTGATCTATAATCTACAATGATTTTTTAGTTATGCAATAGAAAATTTTAAATTTATTCTAAAGTAGCCTATTTATTTCCCTTCAATTAACATGATTGACGCTATTACCCTGCTAGATAAACTGACCACTATTGCCTCCCGTGTGCCACTTGCTAACGAATAATATAATATAATAAGTCCTTTCCTAAACTTGGAAAGATTGCCGCCTCCTGCTTCGTTTGAGTCGAACCGGCGGCTCGGCTCAAAAAATATTCGCATTTTAGTCCTTTTATAAATTACGAATAGGTTCTTTGTGATTTTTTATGAGAGGAAGATGTTTTCCCCGAAAATCGCGTTTGGGTCCCTCATGCGTCGTTTTACAGAAAGAAACTCCCGTTAAATTCAAATCGCGAATAAGCCATTTTCTAATTTTTCAGGATAGCAAACAGGTTCATAAACGTAACATTCAGGTCTTTGCTCTTTACGTCTAGGTCCTTTCTCCATTTTTCCCGGAAAAAAATGTTTTCGTCACGAGGAATATGTGTGCAGCTCTATCTTTAGACTTTTTTCCCGCCTCGATTTCCCATCTCGATCTCTGATATTTTTTAAAGCATGTATTATTACTTCGCGAATGCGTCGATCTCTGATATTTTTTAAAACATGTAAACACGCCGTGAGTCTCTAATATTTTTTAAAGCATGTCCTTTCTCCATTTTCCCGAGAAATTTTTTTTTTCGTCGCCAGAAATATTTGTGCAGCTCTATCTCTAGACTTTTTTCCCAGCTCGATTTCCCATCTCGATCTCTGATATTTTTTAAAACATGTATTATTACTCCGCGAACGTGTCGATCTTTGATATTTTTTAAAACATGTATTATTACTCCGCGAACGCATAGAGTGTTAAGCTCGACAAGAGAAGTTTGTCATCTCTAATAATTTTACACTTTTTTCCTCTAGACTTTTTCCCCACCGCGGTTTTCCAGCTCGGTCTCCAATATTTTTCAAATAATTCGTCGAAAGAGATATTTCTATAGCTCTATCTCTCTACTTTTTTCCCCGTTTCGACGATTTAAAAAATAAAACACCGCCGAGAAAAAAAAATTTCTACGAAAAAACGCCACGCGAGGCGTGTTACCCGCGAGTCTTTAATATTTTTAAAAACATGAATTATTACTCGGCGAACGCATAGAGTGTTAAACTCGACAAAAATAAGGTTGACTTCTCTAATAATTTTTCACCCTTTTCCCTCTAGACTTTTTCCCCGCAGCGGTTTTCCAGCTCGGTCTCCAATATTTTCCAAATAATTCGTCGAAAGAGATATTTCTACAACCCTATCTCTCTATTTTTTCCTCCGTTTCGCTCATTATTTCGACAATTTAAAAAATTAGGCGCCGCCGAAAAAAATATTTTTTTTGAAAAAACGACATGCGCGGCGTATTAGAGCATCTCCAAGAGGAGCCCTAAATAGGTTGTTAATTGTAATTATAGGACTTTGATGGAAAAAAAGCACTCCAACAGAGGTTGTATTTTGAGAAAAATTATCAAAATAGGTTTAGGACTCAGAGTCTGTTGCTATATTTAGCAACTCTCCTCTCCGGCCCCATCGATAGAGCTCTTCAATGAGGCGCCGTGCAGGTGCCCGATGCCCTCGGCATCCGGGACCTCAACTACCCTTCCATCACCGTGTCACGACTGGCCGCCCGGCGACGACGGCGGGCGCAGGTCAAGAATGTCATTTGCCAGCACGCACACGGCCGCCGTCGTCCGGGAACCCGAGGGCGTCAGGTGTGATGACCCTGGACGCCTGGCGTTCGGGAGTGTGGGCCAGGAGAAGGAGTTCGAGTAAGCCAGCGGTGAGGGACGCTGCGGTGGCCGCGGACTATACGTTCGGCGCCATTGTTTGGTCCGACGGGAACCATCAGGTGAGGAGTCCTCTCATCGTGAAGACGCAGGGATGAATGAAAGATTGGAGATTTAGGGTCTAATTGCTGGAGTCAATAGCTATCTTGGGTCCTAATTTTTTTAGTTTAGACCCTATTTTGAGGTATATGACTCTATTTTAAGGCTTGACTATTGGAGATGCTCTTACGCCGTGGAAAATTTCCTAGTATATTTATTTATAATGGCTTATGTGTTCTGCAAAAGGCCTTCCTCTGGAACTATGGATAATGGAACAAAAGGTTCATTGTTTTGAAGAAAAATATATATACCTGACCTTCAATTAGGGCCAACTGTCCTTGGCATTTTACATTAATTTATACGAGATGTTAGTGTAGTTATATAAAGATGTTGCAATAGTACATTTATGTTTGTGATTTTCCTGTATTGCAACCTTTAGAAATAACTACAACATATTTACTTGAACTACTGCAACATTTTCGATTATCTTCCCTCACGGGGAAAACATTTCAATTACCTCTTTTTAACTTCACATTCCAAATTTTCATGATCGCATGCAATGAGCGATTTATATGGATGTTAATCCATAGGCATGACACAAGCACGAGAGCAACAAAACAAATAATACAAAAGGCCCTGTTTTGATTTTTGAAGGATGAAAAAGCGTAACATGATATATAATCATCGATTAGAAGCGACTATAGATCACACATCCAACGGTAGGACACTGATTGCATTAATTCATGTAAAATGTTGTAATGCGGTGGTTTTTTTGGATCTAAAACCTCACATGGTGTTGGCGTGAGTGTGAACGGGGTGCTCTATCTCCATTTATCACCGTTGGATGGAGTGGACCTGCTGTGCAACCGCCGGAGCGACGCTATTTGCGTTCGGCGTGCTCTTGGCGCCAACCCGTGATTCACCCAGCCTTCCTTTAAACAGCACTGCAGCAGCAACGAAGACTTTGCACCCCACCCGCCGTCGCTTTCGTTTCGACACCTCCTCTCTCTCTATCTCTCTCTCCTCTCGCGCTTGCTGCTCCACGACGCCATTATTACCACCCAGCCCTCCACTCCTCTCTGCTACTACTACCTCGCGCGCCACTCTCTCTCTCTCTCTCTCTCTCTCGTGTCGAGATGGCTATGCCGTGGGGGCAGCGGCGGCAGGAGTTCAGCTTCCCGGGGGGCTCGCCGGCGCGGGGGGAGGCCGAGCAAGCGCTGCCGCAGCGGCCGCGTGGGAACCCGCTGGCGCCGCGAGCCGGGGAGGAGGAGCTCCGTTGGCTGCAGGCGTCGCGGGTCGGCTCGCCGGACTCAGGCTCCGGCGGGTCCGGCACGCCGTCCCCGCAGCTCTGGGCGCACCACCAGCATAGGCTCTACCCGGCATCCGTCGGCAGCTCCCCGTCGCGGGCACAGGCCATCGCGGGGTACCGCCGCGAGATGCTCGACCTCGTCCGCGGCCTCCCCGAGTCCGCCTACGAGCTCTCCCTCCGCGACATCGTCGAGTCCCCGTCCGCTCCGCAACCTCCTCCTCCGCCTCCAAGCGCCAACGCCTCCGTGCAAGAACAACAGGAAGACGAAACGAAGAAGGACGTCGGGGCGGCCACGGTCCACGAGGAGGCCAATAAACAGAGCGGCGGCGGCGGCGCCAAGAAACAGGGGAAGAAGAGCAACGCGCGGAAGCAGAGAACGATGGGGAGGGCGCGGAGCCGGAGCCTGGAGCGGGGCGTGAGCCTGGACACCGGCCTGCTCATCAAGCTCTTCCTGCCGTTCTCCGTCGGCGGGAAGAAGAAGGTGTCGCCCAAGCCCATCGCCGCCAAGGACGGCAAGAAGAAGAAGAAGCAGCAGGGGAAGAAGGAGGAGGAGTGGTGGAAGAAGAGCGAGTTCAGCGAGGCCGGGAGCAGCAGCAGGACCAGTAGCACCAGCAGCAGCAACAGCAACAGCAACAGCAGCACCTGCAGCAGCAGAAATGGAAATGGAAATGGAAATGGCAGCACCAATCCAAAAGCTCCAACCAGGAGTAGGAGCAGGTAATTAACTTTGTTTTTGCAAGGCTAATTAACTTATATAATTACTCTAATTGGTCCTTATTTTTGTTCAAGTTTATTCAGAAATTTTTCTTTTTTTTTCACGAAAAAGGATTGGGGCAGTTGTAGAAGCAGGGAGTTTGATTAATCTTTTAGATTGTGGGATTCTTTTTTCAAATTTCCTTTTTTAAAAATGAGAAAAATTTGAGTTTGTTTCGTGTTAGTAGCTTTGTATATGCTTAAAAATCCAAGCTAAGGTTGATGGAATTTCTTTAATTCGAGATTGGTTTTTCTGTGAATCTCATTCTTGGTTTTCTTGGGAATTGCACTGAGTTTTCATGAATTTTTATGAATCTCATTCTTGGTATTCTTGGTAATTGCTCGGAGTTTTCATGAATTTGTTTCTGTATCAGAAGGGCATTTGAAAATATTTGGAATTTAATAAGAAGCTCGCACATTTTAATATTGTATAATTTACCTTCATAAAGAAAAAAAAAGGGAAAGTCTGCTTTTGTCTTCAATAAAGAGAGATTAGAGTTGGATACTGATCTTTGAAATATGAGCATAATTGTTACGAGAAAACCCTTTCCATTGTTTTTAGTATATTGCTAGCGAACATTTTTTAAGCCAAGAAATAAACTTTTCCAACAGTTGAAGGAAACAAATAGTTGTTCTAAAACATATTTTTGGAAAACGACAAACTCAAATTCTCAGGCAAGAGGAACACACTAACTTCCACATATAAAATTCAATGATGGAGATGGTAATAGACTTGACCAAAGTATAAGTTGTCAGGAAAAAGTCTAATGTGAAAACATTTATAGTTCAGGCTTCTAAACAAGCCATAACACACTGTGACCCTCTCTGGAAGTTAGTGTGAAGTCTTAAGTTTGGAAGCAGATTGATCAACACGGCAGAGTCATACCTTGAAGTCCATGCTTGTTTCATCACAACCTAACTTAGCAGTCAATTCTTGTATACTCAGCACTCATCTTGGCAAAAGGGGCCATGACTTCACATGATCATTTGTGAAGTCTTCAGTTTGCTTTCTCATTGTGTTAAAATCCCCAAATGTTTTGTTTCTGATTTCAAAAGAAAAAAGCATTCATATGGCCCTTAATTGTTAACAACCTTGCCCTTGTTTAATGGAATGATTAAGCATAATTGGTTATTCTTTGGATTTCAAGCATCGCAATAGCAATCAAAAACTATTTCCGGATATGATCATTAAAAACTTATTGCTAGTTTTGCTAGTGCTTGTTATCCCTTGAAATACGATCTTTAATAAATTATTGCTAGTTTTGCTAAACTATTTTTGAATAGTGTTAAATCTTTATAGGGCCATTTGAATATGTTTTGCCGCAGTCCGATGTTACATGGAATCCAATCATACATCTAATTTCTGTAGTGTCTTTCTTCATGATGCCTACTTTCGCTCTTCTTCCTTTTTGAAAAGATTTAGGCCGGCTTCTTGTCACCTGGATCCAAATCATTGCATAAATGCTTTATGTCCCCATTCAGTAGTTGCTAATCATCGCCTTCCCACTAGGGACTAGAGCATATCTAATTCAATTCATGACATGATTTTGATCATGCCAAGCTTTCATACCCTAACAAACTCTTTGTTTGGTGCAGAAAGAGAGTTGGGTGCTATGGTTTCTTCAAGGCAAATAAAAGCACAAATGGAGTTAACCAAGAATAACATCACGCCAAAGGCCACCATCCAGAGGGAAAGTACTCTGATGATCTGTTCACATGAACATCACCATGTCAAACCAATAGGGAGCTCGCAAGCACCAACTTTGCATGCCTAAACTGGTGCAAGATGCAAGATGCAATGACTGATCATACACAAAATAGTTACATCTTGTCCATGGGAAGGAATTCTATGTTCCCCTTATATGCTGTGACATTGTGAACTTCATGTTCTGCACCACTGAACGTGTAATCTAGGCTAGTATCATTGGTTCAGACACCATAGTGATTAGAGAGAGTAATGTAGACAAATGCATAGGACAAATCACACCCGGCAATGGCACTACTGAGTCTTTTGTTTGCCACATCTGTTGTACTCTGAAACAGTCATATCTCTTGTACTATCCCTTGTTTGTACAAGCCATAATCTAATATTTTTTGTTAGTAGTTATCAACAAAAAACAGAGAGATTGTGGAGGATGACGCACCAAGGCACCAGTGCACTTATTTGGCTTTCTTTTCCTTTTGTGAGTTTGCCTTCTTGACAAACTTGTGCTTACCACAGATGGACAAATGATCAACGAGAAGATATCTAGAGATATTTACCCTTAATATAATTTTCCGGTCAATGTACTATAATTTCTTAATTTTTGCTTCGCATGTTACCTATTAGTAATAGATTGTTATGTATCAAAGTCGTTTGTTGACTAATCAAGATAACATAAATACGAGATTATAACAGAGACATAAGATGTAGATCCACAGCTCTCTATTTTCTGATATGTATGCAATGTGCAATTTGTGTCAGCTAACACTTACTACACTATATTTTTGACAACCATAATTTTGGGAGAAAGTTAATATTGGCTGGAATTTAAAAACACTGTAAATTCTTCAATACAATATGCTGATATTAACTAGAAACTTCAGGCTGCAATCCGAAGTCTTATAAAGCTCAGGAACAGGAGGCCCTCGGTTTACCAGGTGGGTAAGTTATGAATTGCACCAAATGCAAAGTAGTACCTTCCTTGCACATGATACACTTTATGTTTTGAATCTGTAATTAGAAATTGAAGGACCGAAAATAACGATAGGAGGGGGTGAATGATCACTAAACAAAATTTCCCCTTTAAAAGGACCAATCAAAGCCTCACAAGATCAAATAAGCGCTGAAGAACAAATTTCCAGAGAAACTCGACTTTGAGGTGGCACTACTACTCGCATATGGCCAGTAGTATCAGGACAAACAGTAACCCCGGTACCACCGAGATACTGTAATGCGACAGTGCCGGTGAACAGTAAATCACCATGACTTCAAAAATGAAAATATGTGTAACTTTTGAGCGGCTAATCGAAAACCCACAAAACTTTGTATGCACCTTCCTATATATCAAGAACCTATTCCAACCTTCAATCGCAAGGATTGACGTTAAAGTTCTGACCTTTTTCGATTTTACCTAAGGTTACACCAAAATCGGGTCAAAACAAAAACTTTGCCTTGGGCTTGCTCGTGGAGATTTGATGATCAAGATGGACCTAGATAGTCTCCTACATGTCACAGCAAGTAAAAACACTAAAGAGATTGTCCCGACACGTTCAAGATCAAGATCTATCTCGAATCCTTGCTTCACAAGCCAAAACCCGGTTTCTTAAGAAATCTCTTGATGATCATAACAGAGCTTGCCTAGATGATTGGGTGATGATTTCTAGAGGATACATCCATCAATCATTCATCCATGGCAACACAATATCAAGAGAAAAAGAAATGAACAAGAAAGATCAAGAGTATAGTTAGAAGAAGATCAAAATTTGAGGCAAAAACTTGAGTACAAATTTGATCTTTATTTCAAAGCATGATGATAGATTACAAAGCCTCTCACCTGAGGGCAAAACTCCCAAGGAGCACTCACACACCACACAAGAACACAAAATCTTGTGGAAAAACCTAACACTTATAGTGACTAAGTTTAAGGTCTCCAATTCTCACCTGCCACTATATCTTCTTATATAGTGGAGACAACCCTAAACCAAAACACTAAGGTGGACACCATCTATTCTTACATGGGCTAACCTGAAACCCAATACTCTTAATGGGTTATACAATTACACAAGCACGCTTTTCAAAGTGGCCATTAGATTGAAACCAAATCTGCTCCGCGAGCCCGAATTTATGTCCAACACCATTTTGGTGTGACCTAAACCACTTAGGCCACCACCGTGGTTCTTCAGACTAGCTCAACTGCGGTATTGGATAAGTTACCAATTTGCCCCAATGACCGATCTTCCTTCTCCTCGAAGCATCATCATGCTTCACGCTATCCACGTGGCCCCAATGACTTCCTGCCAAGCCTCTCAAACGTCTGGACTCTCCGAATTGTCCTTGCTTGAAAACGAGACCAAGTCACTTGACCGCCATGTGTCCTTTTTAGCTTTACTGGCACCAGCTTTCTTGGCCATTATGGAACTCAACTCCTCCCTAAACTTAGTCCAGGCCCATGTCGTTGCCCGTCATGTCCATCATTAGTGTATCATGCTCTAGTTCCTTATTTTCCTGGCTTACAACCATTTCTTAGCCTTAATCATCTTCTAGTGTCCCTTGACCATTTTGGATCTCAGCTCTCCTAGACTAGTCCTTATCTCGCCTTCGCCTCACCATGACCTAACCCCAAAATCCTTCAAGCAATAAAGACATGAAACAAATCACATAGCACTATTCACAAATATATGAAATTAAATTAACAAAATTTAATTCACATCTCATTGGAAAACCGGTACTACCACCAACCTGGGTCCGATAGTACCTTTCCCTGAAACGCAATAGAGACCTACTCTGAAAAATAACTACTGCGCCTTTGGGCCGGTAGTGTTGCTCCCCCGGCACTACCACTCCTAGCACGTTGGTAGTGCCGTTTTGCTAAACCCCAGAGGAACACCTCTCTGTGAAAAAGCTACTGCTCCTATGGCTGGTGCTACCGCAGGCCGGTACTACCGCCACTCCCAGGCCGGTAGTGCCGCCTGGCCGATACTACCACGCCTTCAAGGCTAGTAGTGCTATCTTGACCTAACAGTAATTTAAATTGCTTTAAATTCAACATAGAATTCAAAAATAAACTCAAATTTGAGCACCACATGCTCAAACACTGTCAATAATCATCAAACACTGTCAATAATCATCACAAATATGGATAGACCTCCATATGGTCTTTCAATCTCCCACTTGATGAGTGTATTGACAAACAACATAAAAAGGCACAAATTTGAGTTTAAATGCAAAAGTAGAAAGCAATTTGATTGTAAAATATCACTTGTTCCAAAGCAAGAGGAAATAAGATTATGATCAAGTTGGCAAAAAGGATTTTAGAGCAAGCTAACAGAAAGAACAAGTTTTCCACAAAAGCTCTAAAAATCCAAGCAAACTCACAAAAATCTCAAATATGCTTATGATTCTAAGAACTAGCAATTTTTCACCATGATCATAAGAACTAAGATGTATTCACATTTCTCACTTTTGGATGATGCATTTTCTGCAATTCCTTCCCTTTTTGACAATATAGGCATCAAGATGGTATTTTCTCCCCTATCAACATGTATATGCATGAAATGTATCTAAAGAGTTTTGAGAATTATCCGAATGACCACATAGACAAAGTATGACACCAAACTACTAAAGTTTTGATTATGCTAATGTAAGATATGTCCAAGTGCAAATTGTAATATATTTACTAGCAAGAACAATAAGACTATCATTTTTGCATGATTTCAACAAGTGCAACACTTAGCATAATTTTCAAACTAGAAGCAAGCCATACAATGGATCAAATGGATGACTTAGAGTTCAACCTAGCCAATACTTTGGGGAAGCTATAAATGCATAAAAGATCCTTCGTGCTTAATCATCTTTAATTCAAAATTTTTTGTTTTATAACTTTAACGCACATAGTGGGATCCAAATGTTTGACGTTATTTGCATTCTTTACCCACTTTTCTTTTTCATTGGCATTTTTCAAGTGATTGACTCAAGCCATCGTTGACTATCATAAGGACTTTTAAAATAATGGTCTTGGTCATACACGATACATTCCAAGTGCAATGAGAAGCAATCTCGTGAATGTAAAGTGTTGAGATCAATTTGCACACAAAAGTCAAAATTTAACCATTCTAGCACTTAGATTTATGAGCATGTGAAAAACTCTATTATGGATCAATCTAGCTTCATGCAAGCTGCTATATGGACTCTAGAAGAAATCCAAGTGTTCACATATTATGGTATATTGACCTAGTGAGGAAATATAGCAAGTAAAAGCTACAGATTTCATCAAGTTTTCATTAAAGATCAATTTTCATTTTTAGCAAGCTTAGCATGATGAAGTAAAATGAACTTAGACATGGCTAAGCTAGCAACGATCTTTAGAAAAGTAGCAAGGTGCATAGTATGAATAACAGCTTATTGGCATAATAGACAAAGCTCATTGAAACAGAAAATGAAGTCTATATACAATGCATGAATAACTTCTCTAACTCTCCCTCAACAAGTGAATCAATTTTAAGCATAAATTCTGGTTCAAGTTGAGTTATTAGCAGAATGAAGCTCAAAAAATTTTCAAATGAACTTAATAGAAACCATAAATATAGAATGAAGAGAAGAAGATGAGAAATTGTAAGCTGGATGGCTATAGAATATAGAAAAGATGATAGAGAACACTATAGCTCAGACTCACTTTCATCTTCTTCAATGACTGATATAGAAAAGCTGACTCTAACACTCAAGCTAGGGAGTACACACAGACCTTGCCTACCTAGGGGGGCCAATACCTACTAGACCTATAAGACTATGAGGCAACTCAACCTAGAGAGAAGAAAGAACAGCTAATTATGCATGGTAGTAACCTATAGCATAAGATGAGATGTCTATGCAAAACATGCTAGAAGTCTAGGTAACATGTACTCAGAATTCTACAAATAAGCCCAATATCACCCAGAAGATGCGGAAGAAAGGAAATACTGGAAGTAAACATATAATACATAATACACAAAATCCAAATCCCCCTCAAGAAATGCCGTAAGGGCACACAACTACAAGCTCTATCCTCAAGGCCACAAACCTAGAGCTATCCAATGGCTTGGTAAAGATATTGGCAATCTGGTGGTCACTCTCCACAAATGGAGCACTATATCCCCTTCTCCACATGGTCTCTATACCAAGACACAGGAGAAGTGCCAATAAATTAGTAAGTGCCAGAAGTGCTCTCCCTATCTATTCTATAGCTAGCAAAGTCTGCATCTGAAAAAGGCTCTAAGGGATAGACAAGAAGAGGAAGAGTACCAAATATCATAGTCATTGCTAGCTTGAAGTTACTTGAAGATGCACTTCACCACCTGGCAGTAAGAGGTGCGAGGAGAAGCCTAAAATCGAGCACACAGATACATAGCAAAATGCATGTACAACCTCAAGGCAGTGAGATACAAGAGGGAGCCGATCATGCTCCTGAACTACTTCTGATCAGCTGACTCACCATCCTTATCAGACTCAAGGATAGTAGTGGTGGCTGTCGGTGTACTTTACACCGGGGTACCCTCTCCGCCGTAGAAGTAATAGACCCAAGAAGCGGCTTGGCCCAGCTTAGCGGCCTAGCCCACGTGGCCCCCTGGCGAGTAGGCGGGCGATCATGCCTCGCCACGGGCGGCGTCGCGTGGCGCCTGGCGGCGGGCGATCACGCCGCTCACGGGCGAGGAGCCAGCGTGGCTCTGGCGGCAAAGGGCGATCACGCCGCTTGCCGGGAGCGGCTGCGTGGTGCCCTAGCGGCAGCCGGGCGATCATGCCTCGCCCACGGGCGAGGGGCTCGTGGCCCTCTGGCGAGCAAAGGGCGATCACGCCTCACGGGCGAGTGGCCGCGTGGCGCCCGGTAGGCAGCCGGGCGATCACGCCTTGCCCGCCGGGCGTCGACTTATGAGACGGCCTGGCGAGTGTGCGGGCGTCTGGGTCCCTCTTGTAAGGCCACTGAGGCGACCAAAGGAATGAGAGGAAAGCTTCGCCTCGAAGTTTCCCTCCCCTGGTACCTTGTGTCAGGGTCATTAATTGTGAATGGTTCTGCTGTCAACACGACGACGGCACGTCCCTCTGACGCCTCTTACCAAACCAGTCGCAGGAACGTCATATCCCGGGCAGACCGGGTGAAGCCACTCACCGACATTAAATGAGAATTGAAGGACAAGGCCACGGAGGCGTGTGTAATAAATGAATCGTGGGTCGACGTGGAAGTTGGAATGATGGATGTAATTAATGTGTTGTAGATAAGTATAGCGTTGCCTTCTCCCCTGTCCGGGCCAACCCGTCTATATAAGGGCGCCTCGGTGCATGGGACGAGGGGCCAGCCAGAAGGAGGAAGAAAGATCGAGAGATCAAGAGGTTGATAGAAGAAGAGAGAACTCACCCAAGCTAGGAAGACCATTGTAATCCCCTTCACATTTCCTCAACAAAGAACTAGCAGGACGTAGGGCTATTACCCGTGCCGGGGGCCTGAACCTGTGTATATCGCCGTGTCCATAGTTTGTTGATTCCCGGGATCCGACATCGAGAGATGTTAGGGTTTCCAGCCACGAAGACGCCCTCTACCGAACCATACCTTCCGTCTACAAAGTGGTCAACCCCGTTCGTTGACGGGATCTTGTCAGGTGGAATACGCCGACAGTGGCCATAGGAGTCATCACCGGCTTTTTATCAGACATATCAAAATGTATTAGGAGGTCTTGAGTATACTTGCCTTGATATACAAGAAAATACCCTCCTGAGTATGCTTGATTTAGAAGCCAAAGAAGTAGTTTAACTTGCCCATTATGCTCATCTCGAACTTTGTGCTCATCACATCTAAAAAATGAGACACAAAAGAGTGCGAAGAATCACCAAAGATAATATTGTCCACATAAATCTGGACAAGTAAAAGTTAGACAAGTAAAAGTTAGAAACCTAGTGTCTGATGAATAGAATTTTGTCTACCTTATCCATCTCAAAACCATGACTAAGAAGATAAGACTTAAGCCTCTCATACCAAGCTTTAGGTCCTGCTTAAGTCCATATAATGCTTTGGACAGCTTGAAGATATGGTTTGGGTACTTGAGGTTATCGAACCCTAAAGGCTATCCAACATAAACCCCTTCCTCAATGTACATATTAAAGAATGCACTCTTGACATCCATTTGGTAAAGTTTGAAACTCTTGAACGCTGAAAATGCAAGTATGATCTTAATGACCTTCTAACTAAAGGGGCAAAAGTCTTCTCAAAGTCAAGACCCTCAACCTAAATAAAACCCTGTGCAACTAGTCTAGTCTTGTCAAAGTTTCTAATGTATAGTATTGATCCAAAATTCATCTGTCAATGCATGAGAAACATCATTCGGTTCAAAAGTAGCGATGAAGGCAGAGTGAAAATAGAAGAGAGAAACCACTAACTTTGAGTGTGTGACACACTCAAACAGGTTACCGATAATCTGATCGGGTGGATAATGCCACAAAATGTAGTGGGGAGGTTTGGAAGTAGAAGTGGCCACCACCTCTTGAACAGAGGAGGTAGGATCAGAGATACTAGCTACAGGAGAGTTTGATGTCTCTTTAAGGTGTAGAGATAGAAACATGAGGCATCTCAGGTGTAAAAGGAACTAGATTAAGTGAAACACCATCATTTCCATCATTCTCATCCTCTACAAAGATGGTTTCAGAGAGAAGAAGAGCCTGATATGTTGGATCTAGCTATTAGACTAGCCTCATCAAAGGTCACCTCACAGCTCTCTATAATCCTATTCGTCTCACAACTCTAGACCCTATAGCTATGAGAAGAAGTTGAGTAACCTAGAAAAATACCATCAGAAGAACGAGACTCAAACTTATCTAGGTTCCCAAACTTTAAAGCGAAACACTTACAACCAAATACACAAAAATGAGAAACACTAGCTTTTGCCCATATCTCAACTCATAAAAAGTGCTGTGCAAATGTGCTCTTAAGAATACTCGATTAGACACATAACAAGTAGTAGCTATAGACTTAGCCCAAAACTTTCTAAGAGTACTGTAGTCATCTAGCATTGTCCTGACTATCTAGACCAAGGTTATATTCTTCCTATCCACTGCGCCATTTTGCTGAGGAAACGCATGGAGAGGAGAACTGATGCTCTAAGCCTAACTCCTCATAGAAGCTCTCAAAGTAGGAGTTTTTGAACTCAGTGCCATTGTCACTACGCATATCTCGTAAGGCACCTAAGAGCTCAAAAGACAACCTACGAACCAAACCCCTAAAATGAGTAAAAGACTCATCCTTCGAGGCCAAGAAAAATACCCAAGAATGCCTCAAAAAATCATCGACAATGACAAGAATGTATCATTTCCCACCACTGCTTGCGCTCTAACTAGATCAACAATATCTATATGTAAGAGCTATCCTGGTGCATCATCCGTCACAACAGTGACGGGAGGATAAGTACTTAAGTAGCCACCATCTTGCCATGCCAGCAAGAAGAGGAAATCAAAGCTTTGAGCATCTTGAGCTTGGCAAACCATGAATAAGATCATGGCTGCTAACTCAAATCAAATGATTAAAGCCAATATGACCAAATCTCCTATGCTAGAAGGAGAGATCACGAAACTGTAAAGCAACTAAACAATAGAGAGAATTAAAAGAAGAATTAGGAAAATCAGCCCGAAAAACTCTTCCAAACTTAGAAATCCAGCAAATTAATCTCTAAAAGAATCGAGAATTCTACAGGCATTTTACTTAAAGCTTGTCTTGAAATCGTCATTGATAAGCTGAAAAATAGAAAGCAAATTATACTGTAGCTTACTAACCAAGGCAATATCCTTAAGAAATAATTTCTCATTAATACGCACAGAGACCTTGGCAATGACACGGCCAAAAGAAGCATCCCCAAAGGTGATTAGCTCATCACCTGGGGCACAGACTATGGAAGAGAACAAATGGGAGTCTCTAGTCATATGACGAGAGCAACCGGAGTCTACAAGCCAAACATCTCCCTTCCTAGCCTATCGAACCTGAATCATAGAAAGCGAGATATCGATAACTCAGTATTAGGATAAACAATTGTGGATTCTCTGATACTCAACGAGAAGAGGTGCCAGTTATATGAATGAAAGACTGAACTTTAGTGTCTCTTCGATGCTCAACTCTCACAAATCCAGAAGCAGTGCTAGTAGCAGATATGGGAGTTGGAGTTGAGTTGGCCCATCGCCGTGTAAAGGCCAAACCATCCTAGTGAAGATGCCCAAATATACTATTAGGAAACAACACACGCAGCTATAGGATCAAAGATAAATGATTAGAGGGGGTGAATAGGAGGTTTTAAAATTCTTCAGCTCTAATTGCAATAAGTAAATAATCTAAGCAAGACTTACAATTAAACCCTAAATTCTCTAGGTTTCACTAAGTGCACTGACAATGTAAGTCTAAGTAAGTTTACACTCCTAAGCATAAGATCAATATACTAAACAAGATAGGAATGTAAATTGCACAATTGAATACAAGAAATCAAACCACAAGAGAGAATGGACATGAAATTTATCCTGTGGTCTCGGAGACTTGTTAGTCTCCTCTAATCTACGTTGAGGTAGCTTGACCAACTTAAGCTGGCTCCTTTGCGCAAATTGAGCCTTCCTCGATCACTTTGGTAGCTCTTCCCTACTATGAGTAGGCGAGCTCCGGCCTTCACAACCAACCAAGCTTTCTCACAAGCTTCCTTGAGAAAGTCACCGATTCCTTCATCTCCAAGCAGTCTAGGAGGTAACAACCTCCAAGAGTAACAAGTCTTGGCACTTGCTTGAAGTCGAATCAAGTGTCTAAAGGCTCAGC
This sequence comes from Guadua angustifolia, assembly GCA_036346375.1. Lineage (NCBI taxonomy): Eukaryota > Viridiplantae > Streptophyta > Magnoliopsida > Poales > Poaceae > Guadua > Guadua angustifolia. The sequence goes on along the minus strand of CM070521.1, from coordinate 18,424,990 downwards.
ACTAAATGCAACACTTGAATTGCTCCTAATTATCTCAAAATGAGAATTTAATGCACAAGAGAAGTTTGAGACTTGCTAGAGCTCAAATATGATCAATGAGGTCCAAGAGTTGCTCTAGTATGCAGGTATGTGGGTATTTATAGCCTCTACTAATATTTCCAATAGTTGGGGAAAATCTTTGAAAAATTTAGCATTTTTGGTGCTACCGCTTATGTAGGGCCGGTAGCACCGGACCCATGTCCAACAATCAATCGATGCATTAAATGCACCTGTCAGTGGCCATTGCCACTAATGGCCGATGCTATCGCCCAACTGGGACCGGTAGCACCGGGCCCCTTTCATTTTTGCTTCGTCAAAAGCCTGCTCTCTAGAAAAATCAGACCGGATTTTGGGCCGGTGCTACCGCTAGCCCGTAGCACCATGCCACCATAGCAAGTAGCACTGTGCTAGCATAGCCAATAACACCAGCCTATTAATATTACGGCACCTGTCTTTCTCCAAATCTCCGAGATCGACAAAAACTATAAAAAGGTCCTTAATTTTATACCTTAGCAATTTAGCTTGATGCGTTGATCTTCTTTTAGCTTCATTGCATGCCATATCTAGGGCCAATATATTTTCAATAATCTCAAAGAAAATATTAGTCTTTTAATGTAATATCGCAGATGAATTTTTTTCTGTCGCAGGTGAAGTTTTCTCTCCCCACCCCTTTTTCTTCTTCTCCCCTTCCCTCCTCCTTTTCCCTCCCCCACCTGGCTCCTTCTCATTTTTCTCCCCCACCCGACTCCTCCCTGGAGCTGCGCCTGGCCTTCCTGCTCCCTCCAAGTTGCACCTTGGCCTTCCTCCTCCCCAAGCTGCCCCTGGCCTTCCTCCTCCCCAATATGCATCTTGGCCTTCCTCCTCCACGGAGCTACGCCCCCTGGTCCTCCTCCTCCAGCCGGTCTCCTCCTTCCCCCTTGCGAGCTGCAGCACCCTTTCCCCCCTTTCTTCACTCTTGTGAGCAATGGAGGTGAGGATTTCTTGGTTTGGGTGTGAGTATGCTGTTCTAATGGGGATATCTTGCTGGTACGAGGGTTCTAGGGTTTGGATTTTTGAAGTTTGGGGGGGGGGAAGTGGTTCTAGGGTTCGGAGGGAAAACTGCTGTTTTCGGGCTAAGTTTTACCTGTTTGTTAGGGTTGAGTTTTGAGCTAGTTAAAAGTATTTTCTGAATATTTGGCTATAGAAAGAGTTGTAGCTCATCGAATCTCCTTTAATCTGAGACCAAGAACACTAAATTTTGTTTAGCCAATCAAAAGTTATGATCATTTTAGTGCTGGCTATCCTGATTGTGCTCGTGTTAATAGCTAAAATGTTAAACGGTTGTTTAGAGCGAGATGTAGGTCGAATTAGAATTTTTTATCACCTGAAGAACGTTAGGAAATTTCCTGTAGATTAAGAAAATGTCCTTGTTTGCTTGACTTGAATTTAAGAATCAATAGTTATGCTATTTTGAAGTATGCTATCCTGAAATCTGAAGCTGCTGAAGGTTCAGATTTCAGTCTATAATTCAGAGTGCTATTTGAGGACTTTAAATACATCTCCTGAATGAATGGCTATATGGTAAATGTAGATTATCCTCTTGTGGTCATTTGGAGCCCAAAAATGCAAAATTTTACTTAGCCAATTGAAAGTTATGCTCATTTCTATGCCTGCTGTTCAGAACTAGAGTTAATGCATGTACCCTCTGTTCATTTCTGATCTGGGAATTATTGAAGCATCCTCTGTATGAATGGCTTTGAGATAATTGTAGATTGTCCTTTTGTGGTCAATTAGAGCACAAGAAATCAATTTTTGGTTTAGCCATTCAAAAGTTATGCTTATTTCAATATTGACTGTCCAAAACAAGTGAAGGTGCATGTCACCTTTGTTCATTTCAAATCTGGGAATTGTTGGTGCATTTTCTGAATAAATGGCTATAGTATAGTTGTATATTATCCTCTTGTGATTAATTAAAAACTAGGTTCACTCAATTTGGATCAACTATGTAAAAGTTATGTATGTTTTAGTGGATGCTGTCCTATGTGGCAGTAGTTTGGTTTTAGGGCAAGAATTAAAATTTAGATGGATTACTTGTGAAAGGATTAATTGGGCTAATTGGGGAAATTCAAAGCGGGGTTAAGCATAGGAGCGAAAGTGTTATTGTTATTTATCGCTTGAACCATGATTTGCATTGTTTGAGATGAATGTATTCATATGTTATTGCCGGAAGTGTGATCTCGGGGGTGGCCACAACTTCTTGCCACTCTATTCGAGTGAGTAAAGGCAAGTGTATCATGCAGATTAAATGTTAGAAAGTTTTGTGACATATTTTGTTTTGTGATTTTGATTATGTTGATAATTATGAGTTTGATTATGATGATGCAAATGCTAAGTTCATGGATATATGAATATGTCAATGCGTATGACTGTGGTTGTGGTTCTGATTAGAATTATGAAAATGCTAAGCTTATGTATGTAAGAATATGCCATATGTGTGTTAATATTTAGAAATATGATTATTGTGAGGTGAAGGTTAAAATAGAATGCCACTTGCAATTTATCCATTTCATTCATATTTATGCATTCATAATAGAAGAGGCGACCCACACTGATGTGGGCTTCTGTGCTCACACGTAGTGAGTACGAAAGTCCTACCTCGCAGTCCCATCCACATGGTTGGATGGGAGCGAGACAGTAAGAGTAGGCCCCTCCACAGGATGGAAGGGAATGAGAGGGTTCACACCGACGGGTATGCACTTGGCAGTACCGGTATGTGCAAAGAAAGGTGCATTTATGAGCATGCATGTTGCATTGCATCGCTAATGATACTTATTATGTTAATTGGAAATATGTGAATTCGAGATATATTCGTGGACCCCTCCCAAGAGGCTTAAGGAGGTATGTGTGTGAAATAAGCAATGAGGTAAAGGAGGTAAATGGTGTTGATATAATTGTTTTATACAATTGCTAAGTTGTATAAGAATTATAATCACGTTGTGGATTTAAATGCGTTAATTGGTTATGAAATTATTATTTGATACACTTTGCTGAGTTTTGGACTCACGTTTGTTTATTTGATTGTTTTTAGGTACATGGAGAGCGGCATATGGGAAAGGGGTTTAGCACCACTTTACTCATACTAATCATCCATGTAGTTAGAGTCATTGTAATATATTTCTCTTTTGTTTGGTTGAACTCATGTATCTTAAATGGTTCATGTGATTCTCTATGCGGGTGTCGCTTTGTTTTGCTCCCGCCACTATGAATGATGCTATGGTTGTTATATGTTGTGCTTGCTCTTCTATGTTATATGCTTATTTGGTTATGCTAGCTAGTTAGATGTCATGAATTGCTACATATATGTTAATTGTTCTTTTGTCTGCCGAGTGGATATCCGAGTTTTAGGGGAGGTGCTGCCAAAATTTTTAGTTAAGTTCAGCAAACCTACTAGTATGTTAGCTTGCTTTACTAGCATTTCATAGTGTTTTGTAATGTTGGTGCTTGAGAGTGTAATATTCGGGGCACGTGGGGTGCCGGGGTGTTATATTTAATTACGATTGTCATTAATTACCAAAACCAAAACAAATTGGGGGTCTAAATGCTTTCAATATCCCTTTTTTGGTAATTGATGATAACCTCAAGATAAATAATGAAATGAGTTTGTTTTTGAATATGCAACAAGTCACGGAAGTTGTATACTCGAGAGTTTTTGCTTTAGTGGCATATTACTCCTTTGAAGTGTAAAGGGATTAGTTTGAGCAAAATGCTAATAAAGCCACAATATTTAGTTGAAAACTCCCCCTAAATATGTGCATAAAGATAATGAGTTGAAATTTGCACATTTATGGAATTTGTAAAATTTTGGCAGAGTTTCCTCTAAATATTGAATCAGAGGAAACAATATGACAATAAAGAATATATCAATATAAGTAAAGCATGAACATCCAATGAGACAATATAAACCATAGATAAAGATTTAACAACAAGCATACATAACCATCATTCAACATAAACATAAACATCCAAACTTATCCAAACCACAGAAATATCATCCAACACCCAAAAGCAACATAAATGAGGTTTATTAGCTTACATAACCACACATAAATAATAAACTTAAGATAATCCTCAATCTTCATTTCTTCAAGCTTGCACTTGCTCCCTCTTTTGCTTGCTTGCATAACTTCTCCCCCTTTGGTATCAGGTACAAAAAATAGGGCAACACCAAGGAAACTTAGGAAGATGGGGGAGTACGACGACGCTTAAAGTGATGAAAAGTAACTGGGGCCTGCTCGGTACGATACTCCTGGAAAGAGGTGCAAAGCTTATGAATGGTGGAGTCAATAAAATCCATACGACCTCTGACCTCCTCGACAATCTAACATGTCTAGGACTGATCATCATGTCAATCCTCAAACTAGCAAAACTGCTCATCATATCATTTCTCAGACTATCAAAGCATGCAAGAAAGGGATCATGATGAAGCTCCTGAGCTAGTTGAGTCTATACCACCTCTCCTGGCTCATGTGGCTGAGGCTGCTGAGATGTTTGAGCCCTTTAACCAAAAGCCTAAGGAGCCGCCTCACGAGGCTTGTACGTCTTATGTGAGCTTCCAAATCCGTCTCTGTAACCTGTGACCATCTTAATGATCATCATGATATATGGAACGAAGTAAATCCTTTTACCACGGTCACAAGTAGAGGATGTTATTTCTCTGATCATAAAGTCTACCACATCAAATTTGTACTTATTCATAATTTTGCTCATCAAATTCCATGCATAGCCTCTGATCTCATCAAAATTACTGCTCTTGAGATAAACGGTAACCCTAACAATACTATTAATGAGGCTTGACGTGGGGAGGAGATTAGCTGTTTTACTTGGCCTTCTAATGCTTGCATTTGGGTCATAGAAGTCAAATTGCCTGGCGAGAGGAAGGACACAGTCACTGTGAACTCTGGAATACTCGCTGTGAAAGATTCCCAAAACCTGCTTGTCGGTGTTTCGTATAACCGGCAGATAAATTTGTAGGTATAGGGGGGCGCGCATTCCCTCTCCTTGAATGGTTTGACATAGAGTCCGAGATTTATACTGGTTCGGGCCGAATATCCCAACGTCCAGTTCGCGGTGGTGGTGTTTGTATTGCTATGGAGGTGCAACAGGCTGCACGGGGTTACAAGCGAGGGCTCAAGACAGGCCTTAAGCGCCCTTCCGAGTGAGAGGAACGAGGGGTCGGAGGCTCGGGAGCTAGGAGCGTTCGCCTGAGTCGGATCAAGGACTCAATCGCGAAGTGTGGGTTGGTTATCAGTTGGAGAAAAAGCCGCCCTTCCCGGAGGGCCCTGCCTCCCTTTATATAGGCGGAGGGGGCAGGTTACACGGGAGTTTAGAAAAAGGGTGAGAGTATGCTGCGTCCGGGAGTCCCGGTCTTCGGTCTTGGTGATTGACAGGTTCCTGTTTGCCCCACGCTGGGTCAGTAGACATAACGGATAGTGCTCCGTTAGGAAGATGCGCGCCTGCCCTCCGGACCTGTCAGACGGCGACGGCACGAAGAGACAGGTGCTTGACTCTGGCGGTCCACTGACCACCTAGGGAAGGATCCTTCCCATCCCATCATAGCCGTCATGTCCGTGGGGCAGGCGACCAGCTTGCCGTCGTTTGCCGACGTGGCGAGGTTGCAAGGGTCGAAGCTTGTTGGGGCCCCTGCCTAAGGCCAGGTCGGAGCCTGCGGAGGCGCCAGACCTGGGTCTGGGTCGGAGCCTGCGGAGGCGCCGGACCCGGGTTTGGGTCGGAGCATGCGGGGGCGTCGGACCCGAAGCCTGGTCGGAGTCTTCTCAGCGGGCTTGATCGAGGCCGGAGATCTTTCGGGACCTGACGAAGCATTCGGTCGAGGCTGGGCCCAGGACGGCCCATTGGGAATTTCGGCCCATGTTTGGCGATAATCCCATCGGTGAGGGATGGCGACTTGGGCAGCACTTCCTTCGATGCCCTGCGTCGCCGCCGACCGCGCCGCCATGTCCTAATGGCAGAGAGAGAAGCGATCTTGAAATAGATGTATACTTTACTGTGGGGTACCCCTGGTATGAGTATTCGTCACTGCTCAATCCCCTCCTTGGATGCAATGTATTCAGCAGAATCCGTCATCTAGGTAATCCCATCACGTGAGTCTGATACATGTAGAGTGGCATAGCATTGTCTCACCAAATTGTTAGCATAATTGCACCTTTGGCTAACGAAATCTACCAACCAGCTCCATGGAAGAGCTTGGGCACTCCAACAAATAGTGGAATCTTCCTAATGTACTCCCAATTTAGCCACTTATGATCAGTAAACTCCTTATATATACCTTTTGATGAAATAATTTTCTAAAATTGTCTTTTGTCGCACTACGAGGCAAAAGGTATTGGTTGGATTGCCTCAAAGAGTAGTACTTTTCTCCCTTAATTTCCTTCAAATCGACAAATGGATCAAAATCATCAAAGTTTTCTTCCTCTTCAAATTCTTGGCTGTCACTGCCACTGCCATCATCCACATCCATATCCACATTCTCTTCTTCCTCACATGATTCAGATGCTATCTATTTCCCTTTGCTTGCTCGAGAGATACCACCAAGCTCTACTTGAATTTTGCTCCTTATTTCTGAATCTCGCGCAACTACGGTATGAGAATCTTCGCTGTCTTTGACATGAGGGGCATGCACACCCCTACCTCTTGTTGACTTGTGAATTATGCCACCGTCATGGGGTTTGGGAATAGACTTGGCCTTTGGCGTGATTTGTAGATAAGCAAGGAGTACAAGGAGTGAAAACAAGGATTAGATGCCTTAGAGATGAATTCCAATGAAAATGAGACAATTTGTGCAAATTTTGGCTGTAACCCCGGTACTACTGCCCATGCTAGGTCGAGAGGCTGGTAGCACCGACCACATAGGTGCCAAACCCTAAAATAGATGAAAATTTGATTTTTGAGTAGATTAAACCATGAAATGGTATCTAGAGACATCATAAGTCACTATTCTACTCATTTCAACTAAAATTTTTGATAATTTTTGCAAAAAATATACTACATTTCGCATCATACCCTAGAAATGAAGAATATGAACTCTAGGGCAAAAGAAGGGAGGAGATCCAAAATAAAGGAGGGGAAATGATTACCTTCAGGTAGAGGACTTGGGAACCAAAGATTTGCAAGGAAGAACTCGAATCAAGGAAGAAGATCTCAGGAGATTTGAGTGGAGAAAGATAGAAAGAAAGAAGAAAGGGAGAGAGAACTCGATTAAAAGATAATGAAGGGGTGGTGTTACACTGCATAGACCTTAACCATCTGCATCTGATAAATCTAGTGCTACTGCCCTCAGGCCGTTAGAACCAACCCTTCGGTGCTACCGCCCGCAACCCAGTACCACCGGCCTTGACAGCCTGATAGGTTGACCAAAAGCCAAAATAGATTGAAATAGCTCTTATGTCCTCATTTCTTCATGAAAAACATATATAAGCATTCCAACTTGATAACTCAAGCAAGAGAACAATTTTTCAAATAATTTTTATCAAAATAGGCCATTTTTGAGGAAATAAGAGACTTTTGAAAATGAAGCACTTCAAGAAGAAAATCAACTTGTTGGCATGTATGAGTTATGAAATACCTTCTTAGAGACTAGATATGTCAACATCCTAGTTCCAAAAGCTTTGACTCACAAAGTGCACTAATTAAGTCAGTATAGACCAAGTTTTGGATTTTAAGGAAATTTGAAGGGAACAAAACTTTGTCCAAGCATTTTGATAAATATTTAACACAAGAGAAGTTTGTTTAGGTAAGTATATTCAAGAGATAAGATTTACATACTATATTAAAAATGAAAGATTTGAAAGAATAAGTTCATTTAAATTAAATAGTTTTAACCTAGTATGGTCTAGAGTCTTCTTTTTTACATATATTTGCACTTATTTGATATTTTCACATTTCAGGAATGTAGCATACATACAAATTTTATAATACTCCCTTTTAATGTGTTACTCATCAACAAGATTAGAAAATAGAATAAGAGCCAATAACACCAAATAAGAATCAATCATGGTGCAAATGTTCAAGCCACATTTGAGATATCTGTAACATTTAATTCATTCCTCAATTTGTGAAAGCGGCCTTTGTCTAAGGGCTTGATAAGGATATCTGCTAATTGATCTTAGATTCTAATGTGATTAATCACAATATCACCTTTGCTCACATCATCTCTTAGGAAATGATGGCAGATATCTATATATTTAGTTCTTGAGTGTTGGACAGGGTTGTTGGCTATCTTAACCATGCTTTCATTATCATATAAAAGAGGCACACTTTTAAAATTTATTACATAATTTATTAAGGTTTGCCTCATCAATAATAATTGAGCACAACAACTATCCGTAGATATATATTCAGTATTGGCGGTGGATAGGGCAACAAAATTTTGCTTCTTGGAGAACCATGAAACAAGAGATCTACCTAGGAATTGACAACTTTCCAAGGTGCTATTTCTATCCACTTTACAACCCACATAATCCGAATCAAAATATCCAATTAAATTAAATTTAGCACCCTTAGGATATCATAAACCTATACTTGAGGAATGCTTTAAATATATTAGAATTCTTTTAACGGCCACTAAGCACTCTTTAGAAGAAACTTGAAAACGTGCACACATGTAAATACTAAACATAATGTCGGGCCTAGATGCGGTAAGATAAAGCAAACTACTAATCAAAGAATGATAAAGCTTTAAATCTACTGATTTACCTCCCCCATTGAGGTCTAGATGCCCGTTGGATGCCATGGGAGTCTTGATGGGCTTCACGTCCTCCATACCAAACCTCTTGAGTAGATCGTTCATGTACTTGGTTTGGCTTATGAACGTCCCATTCTTAAGTTTTTTTATTTGAAGTCTAAGGAAGAAGCTCAACTCCCTGATCATGGACATATCAAACTCCCTATACATCATATCAATAAATTCTTTGCAAAATTCCTCATTAGTAGAGCCAAAAATAATATCATCAACATAAATTTGGCATACAAAGAATTCTCTTTCTATTACTTTAGTGAAGAGTGATGTATCAACCTTTCTAATTTTGAATCCTTTTGAAAGTATAAAGTCTCTAAGTTGCTCATACTATGTTATAGGAGCTTGTTTGAGACCATATAACACCTTAGAGAGCTTATAAACATTATTTGAATTTTTAGGATTCTCAAAACCGGGAGATTGTACAACAAATTCTAACTCGAATATTTGTCCATTTAAAAATACACTCTTCACATCCATTTGGAATAATATAATATCAAAGCAAGATGCAAATGCAAGTATGATAGAAATAGCTTCTAATCTAGCCACAGGTGCAAAGGTTTTACCAAAATCTAAGCGTTCGATTTGTGTAAAACCTAGTGCTACCAATCTTGCCTTATTTCTTACCACAATACCATTATTATCTTGCTTGTTTAAAAATACCTATTTTATACTGATGATGTTGTGACCTTGGGTCTTTCAACTAGTGTCCATACACCATTCCGGACAAAATTGTTGTATTTTTCATGCATGGAATTTACCCAATCTAGATCATCTAAGGCTTCATCTACACGAGAGATTTCAAAAGAAGATACAAAAAAGTAATGTTCATAAAAAGAAGCAACACGAGATCTTATTTGAACACCCTTAACAAACTTCACCCAATATTTAATCTATTAGATGATCCTTTGAGATTGTATGATAGATTCTTTGAGGTAGAGGTTGAAGTTGTTGATTCTCCTCCTTTTCATCTACATCAATTGGTTGAGCTTGGTTGGGGGTTGCGGAAGTACACGGTTCAACTTGGGTGGATGAAGATTGAACTTCTTTATCCTCCTTTAGCTTGATATCTCCAAACGTCATGTTCTTCATTGCTTGTCTCAAGCCTTCATCACCTATATTATCCAAATTCTCTTGCTCTTCTTGAGAGCAGTTAGTCTCATCAAACTCAACATCATATGTTTCTTCAACTAAACATTTGATTTCATTGAAGACACAATAAGGGTGTGTTTGGCAGAGCTCCCAGCTTCAGCTTCTCTATGAGAAGCTGAGGCGCTCTACCAAATAAGAAACAATCAACCAGCTTCACATAGGAATCCGAGGAAGTAATTCATGTTTTTTGACTTGTAACCTGGGAGCCAAAAAAATCTGCTTCCCACTTGATTCACAACCTGATTCTCTGGTGGAAGTGATTCAGGTTATGAACTATTTCTCAAACAAGAATAATTTCCACCAGAGAATCGATTCCATAGAGAATCAGGAGCTGGAGCTGGAGAATCAGAATCTGGAGTTCTACCAAATAGGCTCTAAGCTTTACTGTTAGAAGAATATCCAAGCAAGAAACCGATATCACAACGAATTTGAAATTTTAAAAGCTAAACACCCTTTTTTAAAATATGACACTTGCAACCAAAAACGTAAAAATAAGAGATGTTTGGTCATCTTCCAATGAGAAGCTCATAGGAAGTTTTTTTTAAAAGGCCTTGCAAATAAAGATGATTTGTTGTGTAGCAAGCGGTATTAATATCTTCTGCCCAAATACTATCAGACGTACCATATTCATCAAGCAAAGTTCTTGCCATTTCAATTAATGTTTGATTTTTTCATTTTACAACTCCATTTTGCTCCAGAATGTAGGTAGCAGAAAGTTCATATTTTATTCCAAGTTCATCACAATAATATTTGATTCTTGTATTTTTGAACTCGAAACCATTATCACTACAAATTTTCTTTATTTTAAAATTAAATTCATTTTGAACCCTTTTTGCAAAGTTTTTGAAAATACCGGAGGCTTTGGATTTGTCATCTAAGAAGAAAACCCAAGTATTTTTTGAATAATCATCTACAATGACTAAACAATAAGAATTGCCCCCAATGCTCTTATAGTTTGTTGGGCCAAATAAATCCATATGTAAGAGCTCTAATGGTCTAGATGTGGAAATGATACTCTTGAAAGGATGTGAATTAGCCACTTGCTTATCGGCATGGCAAGCACTACATAATTTATTTTTCTTAAATTTCACATCTTTCAAGCCCACAACTAGATCATTTTTTAAAAGTTTTTTGAATTGAATCATCCCAACATGAGCTAGTCTTTTATGCCATAACCAACCTAAGAAGGTTTTCACAATTAAACAGGTTTGAAGACATGACTCATTTGAGGTGAAGTCAATTAAATAAAGATTTTCAAATCTAAAACCTTTAAATACCAAAGAATTATCATTTATTTTGGAAATCACAACACCATCTCTACAAAATGTACAATTAAAACCAAGATCATAAATTCGAGCACAAGATAGCAAGTTAAAATTTAATATTTCAACTAGTGAGATATTGGAAATAGAAAGGTCATTGGCGATAGCAATTTTACCCAATCCTAATACCTTGTTTTGCTATTGTTGCCAAAAGTGATCTTGTGATGTTGATCACTCCCAACTTCAAATGGTGAACATCTTTCGGTTTCTGGTCATGTATTGAATGCAACTGCTATTCAACACCCAATGTCATCCGGTTTTGTAGTTCATTTACAAAAGAAGATCAAATCTTTTTAGGTATCCAAATTTATTTGGGTCCTTATAGGTTAGTAACCAAGGCTTTGAGCACCTAAATAGCATTTTTTCTACGACCAAGTATAGGAGTGCTAGCAAATTTAGCAACAATTTTACCATTGCTATTTTTTCTAAGAACATAGTATGAATTATAAATATTATTCTTAGCAGTTTTACCTAATAGGCAATCACTTGCTATATGTTCCCCTGATGTACGTTCTGATGATTGTTATTGTTGGCGACAGCTTGATCCTGCATCTGCTGCATCATCGTTTGCATCAGCTGGGTCTGGGCAGCGAGGAATGCTCCTAGGTTCTGCATGTCAACCTGTGGTGCTGCCTGAGGAATCGGTGCATTGTTTTGGCTGCCTCCATGTTACGAACCGCTTCCTCCCGCTCCGTTGCTTCCACGCGTGTTCACCATCTGAGGAACAATAAGGTTTTAGGAAAGAGGGAAACAGAGAAGACAAGTACACAAGAAACTAGTGCAGGGGAAAAGGTTTGACTTAAAAACATAAGAAAACAATTACTAACTTGGTATGATTGCTTATCCAAGCCTAAAAGCTCTGCAACGAATACTGCACACTCAGCAAACAAGGAAAACCAAATTATCCTAAACACACAATAATCTACCATCTAAGAGGGTAACACTTTTATCTTAGACAGACGCGACTCTCACACATGAGTCTCAACTGGCTACGAAAACACTGGTTCTTCTAACTTCTGGACACTTCATCGATCCACTTTTCTTGAGTTCGACGATTCCTATCTTCACGATCTTCAGGATTGGCAGCGACACCCAGCGCTTTCTCCTTAAGTGTGAATTAACGATAACTATTTGGAACAACTCAGATAAGATCTTCATTTAAAACAACGGGGAAAGATAGAAATTTTCAGCAAGGAGAAAAGAATAGAAGAATAAGACAAGTCAACAAGAACTTATCATTCTTTCAAGTTAAAATTTTCTTTTAGAAAATAATTTTGAAGTTCCTAAAGAACGGCCAATCTATCTAGGGTCAAGACCTACAGTTAGTATGGCTCTGATACCACCTTCTGTCGCGCCCGGAATTTGAATTCCGAGCACTCGGTGTGATACACCAGTCCAGGATCACGCTGGTGCTCACAGATACAACAAAGATGAATACCATCACACATATACAGCGGAAATAATAACAATAATGTATTTATCTCAAATTTAACTGTTAAGACCTTAAGGTCAGCCTTACAATATTAAGCCACGCAGGGCTGAGTTCAGAGTAAACAAATAACAACAACGGAAATAAATCTTCGTGAAGCCCCAGTTTACCACAGGCAACTGACTGAGCCTTTTCCTTAGTTAGCCGGGTCGTCATTCTTCTCCTCCTCAAACACTTGCAGTTCTTCATCTTCTGATGTTGTGATTATAGGGGGGTGAGTACACACCGTACTCAACAAGCTATGCACAGAATGCAACCTAATATGCTACATGCCAGGCTTATTCCAATGGAATGGCTTAAAGGTTTATTTGCAATAAACAACATTTAACAAATAACATAAGTAGATTCGAAAGCAGTAAAAACAAGTAGAAATAACAATAACTTTTCTAGAAGATAAGTAAAAGCATTTCCTTATCCTAATTCATACTTCCATCAACTTTATCTTTTAACCCAACCAAATTTTTAATAAAGTCTAACCCTTGACTGTAATCCCCGAGCAATGTCCAATACCATGGACATGGTGAAGGATCGAGATGGCGAACAGAGGGGGGGTGAATGGTCGCAATTAAATTTTCCCCCAAAATACTCCAACTAAAACCATGAAAAGATCGCGCAAGGGAAATCGTGAAAAACCCGCAAAAACCGGAACGACTAGACAACTATGTGCATCCCTAGCTTACATGGATATTATCCATAAAATATGTGAGGGATTTTTCAATCACAATCCTGGTTGTCAAGTGTCCAAAAGAAAGAGGAATCAATTCAAATACTTCTTTTCTAAAAGAGATCAAGCCAAAACACAAAAGTCTCTTTTAGAAAAGCAAAAGCAGATATTTCCAGAATCTATCTTTAATTTGAACAGGAGGTTGGTGGGTTTCTGCTGCTCACAAAATTATGAGAAATTTCCTCCCTATGAGCAGATGAGTCGTGAAGCTCTCCACCAAAATTCAGATCGAAAAGACAAGTAGAAAAATCATCATAAATCTATGAACACAGACAGTCAGAAACTTCGGGCAGAAAATTTGGGGCTCGGTTTTCACTTCATAGCACCCAAACGGTGAAACCAGTGGACTCAAAACTTTTTCTACAGATGGGTATAGGAGTCTCGCACAATTTCCAATAAGAATAACTGAAGAAGGATTTTTCTAGATTTTTCTAAAAATCAAAGACTAACTGCTGCGCGAAAAACAAGTTCTGGACAGAACTGGAACTTGAAAGAAGAGATGATCTCTACTCAATCAAAGAGTGCAAAAGAGATGTAAAACCATATGAACACACTCAAAACATCCAAGATCAGCATTTAGAAGGAGGGGAGGCAAATCCAAATTGCATGAATGTAGATTGCGGAAAGTAAATGCGTCATGTAAGTGCTGAATTTAAATTATGTAAAGTAAAGACATAATGTAAATGCAGAATTTAAATTCACAATGATGCAAAGAAATTTCTTTGTATTTCTGGTGGGAAGGTTTACAAAGCCTCACTTCATGTGGGCAAAGCTCAAAGGAGCAACTCAAACCTTCAAGGAGGAGGCCACCCTCCACCCCTATTTATACAACTCTTGGGTCACCTACCACCCTTGGATGAGTCCCTCAACCCTAGGACACTCATCTAAGGGCTAGGATTGACCCACTCACACAGCCATGCAAGGGCTAACCCAAAACCCACACACATACCGGGTTTTCTTGCACGGTTTTCAAAGCATACTACCTAGACCCGCTAATCTATCAACTAGACCGCAATCCGACGGCCCTCATTGATCCACATGGCATCTAGCTAGCATCATCTCCTTTCCTTATCTTCTTGGCTTGCCCGGACTCCGTCTCCGGTCATCTTCCGCGATCTCCCGATCGTCTGGACCTCCGACGCTCCTCGCCTAGTCCCGGTCATCCTCCGCCTCACCATGACCTAGCACCGTCGCCCTGCAACCATCAAAGACAAGGAAAAACCTTTCACATAGCAATGCCCACAAATATTCTCAATGATTATCCCACAATCATTAATCAATCATAATTAAGCCCAATGGTCCGGTTACTCTTGTGGTAGTAGCACCAACAACCAACACTCAAATTGCTTCAAATGAAAGTCCAATTCAAATCAAACTCAATTTCACATCAAACCAAGCTCAAATCTTGTCAATTACTCATCACACACAAGGATAGACCTCCACATGGTCTTTCAATCTCCCCCTTGATGAGTATATTGACAAACACATGAAAAGGCATAAATTTGAGTTTGAAGGAGAAGAAGAGAGCAATTTGAATGCAAAGCCAAACTTCGGTCCAGAGAGAAAGAAATAATATCATGACCAAGTTGGCTAGAAAGATTTTTAGAGCAATATAAAAGAAAGAGCAAGTTTTCCACAAAAGCTCTAAAATATCCAATAAAACTCACAATGAACACTCGAATATGCTTATGATCATAAAGGTTTACAATTGTCACAAAGATCATAAGAACCAATGTGGATTAGAATTTTTCCTTTGAAGATGCCTTTTCTACATTTTCTCCCCCTTTTGGCAATATAGGCATCAAGAAGACATTTTCTTTTCTCCCCTTTTTTGTTGTTTTTATGCAAGTAATGCAGTCTAAGGAGCTTTGAAGATTATCCATGTGATCAACAAGACAAGTTATGACACCAAGCTACGTTATGGCAAAAATAGACAAAGCTAAGGCATGTCCAAGTGCAAATAAAACAGTTTGCTAGCAAGATTTAATTAAAACCATGTCATTTTTAGCAAGATCAAACATGAGCAAAACTTGTCATGAGTTTCAAAACTTAGAAGCAAAGCCATTCAGAGGATCAAATGGAAAACCTAGAGTTCAACCTACTCAACACTTTGGAGAATCTAGAAGTGCACACAAGGTCCTTCGAGCTTTTTTTTTTCTTGTATGCAAATTTTTCTTTGAATCTTTTGAAAGACATAGCGGGGTGCAAATGTTTGACATTATTTGCATTCTTTACCCACGTATGTTTTTTGCATTGTTTAAAGCAATTGACTCAAGCCATAATTGATCATCTCAAGAGGGACTCTTAAGAGAATGATCTTGGTCATACACAACCCATTCCAAGTTCATCTCAAGTGCAATGAGAAGCCGTCTTGTGAATGTGAGGTGTTGAGTCGATCTTGCACAAAAAGAGTCAATTTTGCTTCACTTTTCATTTTAGTATTTTCATTGTTAAGCTAGTGAAGGACTCAAGTATGGATCAAACAAGATTCATCCAAGTTGCTATAGGGACTCTAGAGAATTCGAATTTCACAAATCATGGCAAATACAACTAGAGAAGAAACTTAGCAAGTAAACGCAACATGTTTTATCAAGTTTTTGTTTTAACGCTCATTTTCAATTTTTGTAAGCTTAGCAAGATAAATGAACTTGGACATATCTAAGCAAGTAATTTTCTTCATAATATAGCATGGTGTATAAAATGAAACATGGATCATTTGCATAATAGACAAAGCTCATAAAATGAAAAATCAAGTCTATATGCAATGCATGAGATGATTCTTAAACTCCCCTCAACATGTGATTCCATTTTAAGCACAAATCTGGTTCAAATTGAGTTATTAGCAAGATTAAGCTCAAGAACGGTCGAAAAGAACTCAATTAAAGCCGAAACACAGAATGGAGGGAAGAAATCAAGAAATCATGAATGGGTAGCTATAGAGCATAGAAAAGATGGTAGAGAACACTACTGACTCAAACTCGCTCTCATCTTCCCCAATGATCGACAAAGGAAAGCTAGCTCTCAAACTCGGCCCAGAGCAAACACAGACCCTGTCTACCAGGGGCCCAACACTGCTAGACCTACAAGGCGTGAGTGAGCTCAACCGAGAAGAAGAAGAGAATAGCATCCTAAAGCATAAGATGAGAGGTCCATGCCGAGGCATGCCAGAAGTCTAGGTGAAGTGAACTCAGAACTCTAGAAAATAAAACCCATAGCACCCAGAACAAGACAAAAGAAGGGAAAAACTGGAAGAAAATATATACATATAATACATAAAGTACAAACCAGCTCCCCTCACAATAAGCCGTAAGGGCACACAACTCCAAGCTCACTCCTCAAGGCAACAAACCTAGAGCTATCCAAAGGCTTGGTAAAGATATCGACCAACCGGTGGTCACTCTCCTGGCTGAAGCACTATGTCTCCTTTCTCCACATGGTCTCTAAGGAAGTGATATCTAATATCAATGTGCTTGGTAAAAGGAGTGCCTTGGGTTCTTGGCAATGCAAATAGCGAAGTGTTATCACGAAAAGTGGAACACTCTCTATCTCTAACCCAAAGTCCCGCAAGGTCGATCTCATCAAAGCACTGCTCAAAGAATCGGCTGCTGAGAACATACTCGCCCTCGGTGGATCAGGCAACTCGGATCGCTTCTTAGAAGACCAAGAAACAAGAGAAGTGCCAATGAATTGGCAAGTGCGAAGTGCTCTTCCTATCTATCCTACAACCAAAGAAAGTCAAGATCGGAAAAGGCTCTAAGGGATAGACAAGAGGAAGAAGAGTACCAGATACCATAATCAATGGTAGCTCAAGGTACTGAAGATGCGCTTCACCGCCTGACGATGAGAGACGCGAGGAGAAGCCTGAAAGCGAGCACACATACACACAGCAAAGTGTATGTCCGGCCGCGAGGCAGTAAGATACAAGAGGGAGCCAATCATGCTCCGGAACTCCTTTTGATCAACAGGCTCACCATCCTCATCGGGCTCGAGGACAGCAGTGGTGGCCATAGGAGTCATCACGGGCTTCCCATCAGACATATCAAACCGGCTCAGGAGGTCCCGAGTGTACTTACCTTGGTGCAGGAAAGTACCCTCCCGAGTCTGCTTGATTTGGAAGCCGAGGAAGTAGCTCAACTCACCCATCATACTCATCTCAAATTCTGTGCTCATCACCTCAGAAAAATGAGACACAAGAGACTGAGATGAACCACCAAAGATAATATCGTCCACATAAATCTGGACGAGAAGGAAATGAGAATCCTGGTGTCTGATGAATAGAGTTTTGTCTACTATACCCATTTTGAAACCATGACTGAGAAGATAGGACTTAAGCCTCTCATACCAAGCTCTAGGGGCCTGCTTAAGTCCATACAAGGCTTTGGAAAGCTTGTAGACATGGTTCGGGTATTTGGGGTTCTCAAATCCTGGAGGTTGCTTGACATACACCTCTTCATCAATGAAGCCATTGAGGAATGCACTCTTGACATCCATTTGATAGAGCTTGAAGCCTTGGGATGCAGAGAATGCAAGCAGGATTCTAATCGCCTCTAGTCTAGCTACAGGGGCAAAAGTCTCCTCAAAGTCAAGACCCTCAACCTGAGTGAAGCCCTGTGCAACTAGCCTAGCCTTGTTGCGAACGACAACCCCTTCCTCACTCTGCTTGTTTTTGAACACCCACTTGGTCCCAATGACATTATGACCAGATGGGGGCTCTACAAGCTGCCAAACTTTGTTCCTCTCAAAGTTTTCCAGTTCCTCATGCATAGCATTAATCCATGATTCATCGGATAATGCATGAGTAACATCCTTTGGCTCAAAAGAGGCAACAAAGGCAGAGTGAAGGCAGAAAGAAGATAAGCCTGATTTTGAGTAGCAGAACACGCTCAAATAGATCACCAATGATCTGCTCGGTGGATGAGAACGCTGAATGTGACGAGGAGGACCGAAGCGTAGTGACCTCTCCTCTTGAGCGAGAAGAGGAAGGAACAGAGCCACTCGCTGAAGGAGAGTCTGAAGGCAAGGTGGTCTCCCCGAGGTGCGAAATGGAAGCAGGAGGCACCTCGGTGTAGAAGGAACTGGATCGGTGGAACACCATCATCTCCATCATCCTCATCCTCTACAAAGATGGTCTCGGAGGGATAAGAAGAGCTCGAAATATCGGTCTAGCTCTGGGCTAGCCTCATCAAAGGTCACGCCACGGTCTCTATGATCCTATTCGCATCACAACCTGACCCTATAACTACGAGAAGAAGTCGAGTAACCCGTAAAAATACCATCAGAAGAACGAGACTCAAACTTGTCTAGGTTACCAGACTTCAAGATAAAACACTTGCAACCAAAAACGCGAAAATGAGAAACACTGGGCTTTCGCCCATACCTCAACTCATAAGAAGTGCGATGCAAATGTGCTCTCAAGAAAACGCGATTGGAAACATGACAAGCAGTAGCTATAGCCTCAGCCCAAAACTTCCTAGGAGTACTGTACTCATCTAGCATCGTCCTGGCCATCTCAACCAGGGTCCTGTTCTTCCTTTCCACTACGCCATTTTGCTGAGGGACGTAGGGAGAAGAGAACTGATGCTCCAAACCAGACTCCACACAGAAACTCTCAAAGTAGGAGTTCTTGAACTCTGTGCCATTATCACTGCGTATAGCTCGTAATGCACCTGGGAGCTCAATAGACAACCTACTAACAAGTCCCCTGAAGTGAGAAAAAGTCTCATCCTTCGAGGCCATGAAAAATACCCAAGAATACCTCGAAAAATCATCAACAATGACAAGGACATACCACTTCCCTCCTGCCGATGCAGACTCTATTTGGACCAACGGTGTCCATGTGTAAAAGCTGTCACGGTGCATCATCATCACTACGGTGGACTGGAGGATGAGAAGCAGTAACCATCTTGCCATGTCGGCAGGGAGAGCAAACTAAGTCTTTGACAATCTTGAGTTTGGGCAAACCACGAATAAGATCGCGGCTGCTAACTCTAGTCAGATGATCAAAACCAATGTGACCAAGTCTCCTATGCCAGAAGGAGAGATCACGGGACTCAGAAGCAATCAAACACCGAAGAGAGTCTCCGGAAGAAAGCAGAAAAATCAGCACGAAAGACTCTCCCAAATCTAGAGATCCATAAACTAGTCCTCCGATGAATCGAGGATTCTACAAGCATTGCTCTTAAAGCTTACCTCGAAAGAGTCATCGATAAGCCGTGAAAGCGAAAGCAAATTATATTGCAGCTTACTCACTAAGGCAACGTCCTTAAGAATAAAATTTTCATTAATGCAGGCGGTACCTTTAGCAATGACTCTACGAAGAAGCATCCCCAAAAGTGATCAACTCATCACGGGGCTCGGACTAGGAAGAGAACCAACGAGAGTCTCCGGTCATATGGCGAGAACAACCGAGTCAACAATCCGGACATCTCCTTCCCCATCCGAGCGAACCGATCAAGTCAAGAGAAGACTCAATCTTGGGATAAAGTGAAGACTTGGGAACCCAATCTTGAATTACACGACGCCTCAAAGTACCGGTCACAAAAGAAGAAGATCGACTCTAGTGTCTCTCGACGCTCAACTCTAGCAAGATCGGAAGAAGCGGCTATAGTGGAAGATCTAGGAGTCATCCATTGGTTTGGCTCGCTTAGTGGTGCAAAGGCCGGACCATCCCAACGAGGTCGCCTAAATCTCCTACCCGAACACCTCACGCCACGATATCTACCTCGATGGGAAAACGAGGAATATCAAGAGGACGGCGGAAAGACCCGACCACGAGCAACTCCGAACTAAAACTCGATGAGCAAAGATGAAAACCGAGTCTGGATGTTGCCCAAAAACAAAGCGACTCTCTAACTCGTCTAGAAGCGGTCGTGCCTTAGGAGCACTCGAGTTTGGGGATGACCTGAATACCCCTAAGTGCAGCAACACGCTCACGCTGGTGATCTTGGCGCGTCTAAAATGAAATCTACTAGGTGACCATCCTTCTTCTGGAAGGTGCATGTGTACTTTGCCTTGTTAGAGGCGTATAACAGAGAAGCATCCTTCAGTCAAGTCCCATGGACCACACCAAGAGACCTAAACACAAGTGGTGCTCACCTTGGGAGCAACCACAATCTCACCACTCTTGGAAGCACGCATACAAGCCCGAAGGCGGATGCGCCGTCGTGCTCCAAGTAATCAAATCCTAGACCTTGATTGAATCTGCTAACCTTGGTGGTCTAGAATGAGATTGAGCTTCTTCTTGCCTCCAACAAATTTCTCAAGAGTGCTCATGAGATACTCACACTCCCTAAGAGAGAGGCACAAGAAGAGCAAGGGAAGGAGTAGAAGAAGAGCCGAAGAAGAGGATTGAACAACGCGTGCATATTGTTCCCTATACACGGCTGCCTCAAATTTGAGAGACTCACAGAAGCACAAGAAGCATTTCTAATTCTACCAACACAGGCCTTTATCTTCTTCCTAAGCTCTGCGTGGACCTTATCCACGTCATCCTTAACCCCAATACACGAAAGCAATCATTATCGACTTAACTAGTAAGTCCTTAGCAAGTTCGCACACTTGGCATTCAAAGCTTCATTATCAATTTTAATTGCTTACTGACCCTCACATGAGCTGACTGGGTCCTTAGAAGCATGCAATTCAAGTTCATCATTTCTAGCAGAAAGCTTCCTAAGGTGACAACCCATGGCATCAATTTCAGCAAGTAGCTTAGGGCAATTTTCACAAGATGCAGTTGTGTGATTATGAAGAAAACTAGCATCAATAGGAATAGGATCAATAGAACATGTGCTAGCATCCTTCGACCTAAGAGCCTCAAGATCAGAAACCACACTATCATGCAGGGTCCTTAGGTTCTCCAACTCCTCAAGCAAAGCATCACAGAGAGTACAACTACCAGAGTCTCGGGAGGAACATGATTTAAGTGAAGCTAACTCCCGAAACAATCTATCTACCTCCTTCTCTAACTCAGAACACCTCGACCTAGCCTTAGCATGAAACTTGCCTAATTCTGAAGGCATCATTTAACTCGTCAGAGGTGGGTACCTCATCGTGTGTCATTTGTCTGTTTCGAGTCGCTCACTTCAATGGCGCTGCCATGAAGCACATGCCGAGAAGTCGTCGCCTTTCTTCTTCTTGCGGATCATCCTCGCCTTGTCGCTCCATGTCTCCGTGTCGGAGAGGTTGATGTCGTCGAGGGCGGCGAGGACGCTGTGGAAGAGATTCTTGTTTTGGAGAAGTTGCGGTACTTCTTCTCGCCACGGTTCAAAAACGGAGGCTTCTTGTTGCGGTTCTTGTCGGTGTAGTCGTTCTTGCCCAAACCAGCGACGTCGTTCTTGCCCTTCTCCGGCTTAGGGCGAGTTAAGCTCGAATGTGGTTGGGGCCACCACACTCAAGCGGTGATCATGCCACCTCTCTTCTCTCTCTCACTCTCTTGTAAATATTGGAAAATTTTGAGCGACAAGAGCAAGCTCATTTTTCGAAATTGTTCCGAATTTCATCGCTACATCGCAAAGAGCGGAGAGAAAAACCGAAGCAAAGTCAAGAGAAAATCCAGAAGAGGACCCAATGGGATCGGTGACCAAAGCCATCGACCGAGATTTCGTCTTAGAGAGGCGACATCAATCTCATGAGTCTTGAGGTAGGAATAAAGCCCGTCAAGAGTCGAGTCGACGGATCGCTGGTGTCCTTGATGGTGGTCACCTTCATCTCCCAAACCCGAAGGTCGAAAAGCGGTCAAGAAATGCCGAGCATTGTCCGAGTCGGGGTATATACAACCGATCGCTTTCGGAGGTCGCTCAAAATCTTGGTAAACCGACCAAAGCACTCATCGAGACTCTCACCGGTAGCGTTGTTCAAATTTGTTGTATTCGCTTGAACTCGTCTGCCTCACGGTCTTGATTTGAGTAGTGCCCTCATGGTAAGCATCGAGGGTTACCCAAATCTCGTGGGCGGAGCGAAGGTGAAAATCGATCATACTCATTCTTGGTGAGTCCTGTATGAGAATGTTCTCGCCTTAGCATTTGCCTCAACGTCGACCATATTGCCGGCCGTGACGTTCTCATCGCAGAACCTCATATGGGAGCTTCACCTTCGCCATATCGAAGCCACAGGCGATGATGTATGACTCCATCCGGATTTCCAAAAGGAAAATCAACACCGAGAAAAAATTGGAGGCTTGGTGGAATATTTGTCCGTCGCCATGGCTCTTGAGACCGGTCAAGATCTATGGAAGAGCAAAACCGCTCGATACCAATTGAAGGATCGAGATGGCGAACAGAGGGGGTGAATGGTCGCAATTAAATTTTCCCCAAAATACTCCAACTAAAACCGTGAAAAGATCGCTAAGGGAAATCGTGAAAACCATAAAAACCGGAACGACTAGACAACTATGTGCATCCCTAGCTTACATGGATATTATCCATAAAATATGTGAGGGATTTTTCAATCACAATCCTGGTTGTCAAGTGTCCAAAAGAAAGAGGAATCAATTCAAATACTTCTTTTCTAAAAGAGATCAAGCCAAAACACAAAAGTCTCTTTTAGAAAAGCAAAAGCAGATATTTCCAGAATCTATCTTTAATTTGAACAGGAGGTTGGTGGGTTTCTGCTGCTCACAAAATTATGAGAAATTTCCTCCCTATGAGAAGATGAGTCGTGAAGCTCTCCACCAAAATTCAGATCGAAAAGCCAAGTAGAAAAATCATCATAAATCTATGAACACAGACAGTCAGAAACTTCGGGCAGAAAATTTGGGGCTCGGTTTTCACTTCATAGCACCCAAACGGTGAAACCAGTGGACTCAAAACTTTTTCTACAGATGGGTATAGGAGTCTCGCACAATTTCCAATAAGAATAACTGAAGAAGGATTTTTCTAGATTTTTCTAAAAATCAAAGACTAACTGCTGCGTGAAAAACAAGTTCTGGACAGAACTGGAACTTGAAAGAAGAGATGATCTCTACTCAATCAAAGAGTGCAAAAGAGATGTAAAACCATATGAACACACTCAAAACATCCAAGATCAGCATTTAGAAGGAGGGGAGGCAAATCCAAATTGCATGAATGTAGATTGCGGAAAGTAAATGCGTCATGTAAGTGCTGAATTTAAATTGCGTAAAGTAAAGACATAATGTAAATGCAGAATTTAAATTCACAATGATGCAAAGAAATTTCTTTGTATTTCTGGTGGGAAGGTTTACAAAGCCTCACTTCATGTGGGCAAAGCTCAAAGGAGCAACTCAAACCTTCAAGGGGAGGAGGCCACCCCTCCACCCCTATTTATACAACTCTTGGGTCACCTACCACCCTTGGATGAGTCCCTCAACCCTAGGACACTCATCTAAGGGCTAGGATTAACCCACTCACACAGCCATGCAAGGGCTAACCCAAAACCCACACACATACCGGGTTTTCTTGCACGGTTTTCAAAGCATACTACCTAGACCCGCTAACCTATCAACTAGACCGCAATCCGACGGCCCTCATTGATCCACGCGGCATCTAGCTAGCATCATCTCCTTTCCTTATCTTCTTGGCTTGCGGACTCAAATCTCCGGTCATCTTCCGGCGATCTCCCGACCGTCTGGACCTCCGACGCTCCTCGCCTAGTCCCGGTCATCCTCCGCCTCACCATGACCTAGCACCGTCGCCTTGCAACCATCAAAGACAAGGAAAAACCTTTCACATAGCAATGCCCACAAATATTCTCAATGATTATCCCACAATCATTAATCAATCATAATTGCGCCCAATGGTTAGGTACTATCGCCCAGAGCGGTAGCACCAAACAACCAACACTCAAATTGCTTCAAATGAAAGTCCAATTCAAATCAAACTCAATTTCACATCAAACCAAGCTCAAATCTTGTCAATTACTCATCACACACAAGGATAGACCTCCACATGGTCTTTCACATGGCTATTCGAATAGTTTGTACACTCTGCAGAGGTTATACACTTTACCCACAAGATACAGTCAAACACCACAAAGGCGAGTAACCGTAACAAAGCCTTTCCAAAGATCCGTCTAAACCCAGTACTGCCCGCTAAGGATTCAACACTGAAAGGATACACCTCCACAACAGGGCCCCCTCTTGCGCCTGTGAGTTTTACTACCCGTACACCCGGGACTCACTCCACCACGACAGTACCAAAGAATAGATTTCACAATTTACTCAGCTAGGTCCGTCCCATTCCGGAACTTGTGGTTGTATGAATGACTCAGGTCAAAGGCTCGCAAGGTTAAGTCCTTCATTGACCGAGGCAAGACTTCCCAAAAACTCATCATGTCAACATGTCAATAAAAACCAAATCCAAATGCGACCGCCCAAATGCCACATCTGGCCCACCACTGAACATCTTGCCACTTGCCCCAGTCCAAACCATTTTCCCACCCGGTTGGTTATCATGCACCACGTGCCATCATCTTTTCAATAACACATGTCACATTCTTTTCAAAACATGTTCTATAATTCAATAGTCAATATTCGACTTTATTCCCAATACTGTGTCAATAGTTCGGGTAGCATGGCTAAGCAAACTAACACGTTCTAATTACCCCAATCTGGCGACTAGTATAGACCAGTATGTAAAATCCAATCTAAGGTGACAATGATTTAGTGACATACAAATACTATGAACAAGGTGACAATATCAAGTGGTAAATATCTAATCCCAAATTACTTGAACGCTTTATAATTAAATTAGCATGCATAATTTAAATCAACATAACATTTAAAAACATAGGAGCAAAATGATCAAAGCATAACTTGCCTTCGTAAAGCAGCGAGTCTTGGTGCGGAGCTTGATCCTCGAAATCGCGTCCTCACACGTACTCAACGTCTCACGCGTAAATGATAAAGAACCAAATAAACATGCAAAACAACGTACAAACACACATTCGGAAAAATACGACAAATCAAACTAATTCATAACTTCATGAAAACTTCCAGATAATTAGTTTAGCATTTTCTAAGATTTATAAAATTTATTTCGATATTTTTGAACATATAGTTTAAGAGCTACAAAATTCATAAATTTGAACTTTCTATGAATATTTTAACAGTATAAATTTATTTATAAAATTTCATAAAAATTACTGTAGCTAGTTATTAATATTTACTAATTTACAAAATTTATTGCATACGATTTGGACTTATAACGATTTTGCAACGAAAATGACAAAATCCGCAATTTGGTTACAAATTCACGTACAAAAACATCTAGCTATACACATGCATGGTGCTGCTCACAGTGTATATGCATATACTTCTTGCTTCTTTGATTTGCTTCGGTTCTACTTTTGGCTATGCGCGAGAGAGACAGAGAGTAGTAGAGGCATGCGACCAAATAACAAGCGGCAGTAGCCAGGTGAGCGACGCCGGTCGTGAAAGGCGACGGTCGGCCAAGGCGACGCCGATGGTCGGCGATTTACTGGCGGCGACGTCGCATGCAAGAACGGTGTTGGAATTCAGAGACTAAATGTTCACACTTTCGCTCTATTGTAGTTCGTCTGGCAACAAAGAAACAGAACTGAAGAACTACGAACAGAGCTATGAAAGTTCAGAGAGGAACACAAGTGCACAGAGAGTGTTTTTTTTGTGTTGCGCTAATCACAGCGTTTTCCCATTATCTCCATATATAATAACAAGTCAAGTTTGTTACAAGCTTCTGTTACAAATGATATGCATGATCCGACTGAATCGCTCCTGAGACGAGCGCTTCTTCAATTCGGTCATGCGACAACAGAAAAGAACTACTCTCCCGGCGAGTCCTTCTCACACGGGCTTATTTGCAAGACTTGCTACGAACAGCTTTGAACCAAAAATGCAGGATGGAAATAAACCAAAAGAAAGACCGAGCAAAACAGCAACCCCAACTAATAAGCAACATGATTATGCTGACAAACGGCAAGGAAGGAAACAGCCAGGACACAGAGGTAAACAAAATTCAGTGAAACTAGCTACTCCGTTCCTCACGGGGGAAGGGAGATCCGGACTGCATTAGGCCAGCATGCAGTCGACCAAATACGCGGTCGGCGGCGCGAGCCTAGACGGCACAAGGGAAAATGACACCAAAGACAACGGCGCGCACGTAGACGAGACCAATCAATCGAGATAACATCACCAAAATACATATATGTATACACGGATACAACCCAATATGTATACATGCGTTCTAACCTCTAGTATATATATATATATACTTGCATGTGGCCTAACATATACGTAGATATGCATTCGTACTAAAATGTATATACATGCATAAATACACATGACGAGATCAACCGATCGAGATAGATAGAGTGCGTGCAAGAGAGATGAAGGAGTACCGGTTGACAGCAGCGGCGATGAGAGGAGCACGCGGTCGACCGGACAAGCACGTAGGTGGCCAGCGAGCGCAGTCGGCTGGACGGCGTGGTTGATGGCAGCGGTGGCGGTAGACGGTGACGCAGGTGGAGATGTCCAGGTGACGTTCGGTCGGCAGCGAACAAACCAAGGAAAATACTAGAACTAGCGACAGGCTCTTGCGTTCAAGGGGAGGAACGGCTGGAAAGAAATGGCTTCATGTGTGTGGAGTTCATACGTTGCTAGTTCATGCATGAGAAATGGAAAGGCTAGCTTCAGGCCGGTGCATGGAGTGGATACGTTGTTAGCTAGCACTTGCATCGCGCGAGAAATGGAAACAGCTGAAAGGAGGGAAGGCGCAGCCTTCATTCATGCGCACAGGGAGAGGAAAGAAAAGGGTCATTAATTCCTATGTTACTCATGCATCAGGAAATGAAATAAATGGCTGCATGTCCGCGTCAAATGGAAAGGTTGGAAATGGCTGGGAATGGGAAACGTACAGGAAATGGGTTGCTAGTTGTCGGGACCCGAATTGCAATCCGAAACCCTCGTGTTTTCAAAGACTAGTCCCGAGATCATCGCTAGTGCCCCAGCTAACAAAGATGAATATCACAAACATACACAGCGGAATAATAAATAAGGAATTCATCTTTTAATATAACAAGTTGAACAACCTTAAGGTCAACTTACAATTAGGAAGCCCAGATGGCTTCAACTCAGAGTAAAACGAATAGCAGCGGAACGAAGAACGTCGGTGAATCCCATCAAAATACCACAGGCATTTGACAAGGTTCAACTCCTAGATATTCGCCTTCTTGCAGAACTTCTCCCTTCTTCGAAGACAATGACTTCTCCTCAACTGGTGATGTTTTGTTATAGCAAGGGTGAGTACACAACCGTACTCAACAAGTCATGCATGTAATGCGCTTCTATTACTACATGCATGGCTTATTCCAAAGGAATGGTGAATGGTTCTTTTGCAATAAAGCAAAGATTTCCAATTGATATCATAAATAGATTGAAAAGCAAGAGAACAAGTAATATCCATAATAAATTTTGTAATCATCTCAAGTAAAGTATTTCTCATCCTTAACCGATTTCCATATCACAATGTCCACATTCCCAACCTCATTTCATTTTCAAAACTCTACCCTTGATTGTAATCCCCGAGCAATGTCCAATACCGGACACGGCTATTGAATAGTTTTTACACTCGCAGAGGTTGTACACTTTACCCACAAGATACAATCAACTCACCACGTCACCGTGAATCGCCATACAACAAGATGCGAATGAGCGATCATAACAAAGCCTTTCGTAAACTTCTAGCTCAACCTAGGAACCTCTCCGTGTTGCCTTCACTATCACTTCCCTCACTCGAGCCAAGTATAGGACCGACGAACACCGTTGGATGGGTACCAAGCCGCAGAAGATGCACGCCCCCATCTGATCACCCCTCGGGTGGCCACACCGAGGTATCAAAGGTGAGATATCGAATCCTACTAAACTAGGTCCGCCCCATAATGCAGATATGTGGTTGTACGAGTGACTCAGTTCAAAGGCTTGCAAGGTGAAGTCCTTAGGGTGACCAAGGCAAGACTACCCCAAACAATTCACCAACAATACCATCACATAGTTCACCAACAATACCGCCAAATACCAAAGTGACATATCCAATGCCACTCTTGCCACTTGCCTCGGTCTAAAACATTTTACCACCCCAGTTGATTATTGCGCAACACAATGCCAACAACAACTTAACATCCATGCGGAACCACTCGGGTTCCACATATCAACATCATCGTGTGGCAACACGCCACACCATTTCACAAACACATTTCATAATCCATTAATCAAGATTATCCTTTTATTTTCAAAAGACATGAGTTGCGTGGCATGGCTAAGCAATTATACACCTGCCTAACCAACCCACGCTGGCAAGTAATAACAACCAACTAATAATCAACCATCTTAGGGTGACAAATGAATTATGGCATACAAATAATCATGGCAAGGTGATATTTAGCAATTGGGTTGAATAACTAATTCCCAAATTTATTTAAATCATTTTAATCTTGAACTAGCATGCAATAATTTGAATCAAAGTAAATTTGTAAAATCGAGCAATATGATCAAAGCACAACTTGCTCGGCACTTGCTATAAAGCGCTCTTTACTCTTTATAATTGATCTTGGCTTCCTCAATCTTTGGCTCTTCAATCGAATGCTTGACTTCCTCGCCCTTCACCTACTTGGGTAACTGGGCGACGCGTCTAACGATAAAGAAGCACAAATACAACAATTCTCAAAAGGCAATTCAAATAAACTCCAAATTAAGATTAGATTGGTACTTGAACGAAAGGGATTGAATTTGATCGAAGATTGAATGAAAGAGAACAAAGCTTCGGAAGATTTATCGAGAAGGTTACGATCGATAATCATGAAAGAACGGAGTATATTCAGTGGAATATCCTTCGAGATTAATTATCTCGACTAGACAGATACTAACATATGGGCCAATGGTCTATTGACCAAGTCCATGAATGATTTCCCAATCAATGGCGATTAGATTTTCAAAGATAAGACAAGAACAAGTGGGGTCAACATCCACCGCGATTTGATAAGAGTTCACCATACATCGATGAAAAGGCTCGATGATGACAAGACGGCGATGATAAGAGGACGGGCTAAACTCAAGGTGATAGGGCTAGATCACATCAAGGCGATAGAAAGATGATGACATCGCACTAGGGCCTTTACTTGAATGCACGCTGCGATGAGAGTAAGGCGTTAACGGTGGGAGGTTAACGGCGTAAACGTTAACGGCGAACGTTATCGATGGAACGTTAACGGCAAAACGTTAACGATGGAATGTTAACGGCGGAACGTTATCGGTGAAACGTTAACGGCAAACGTTAATCGGCGGAATGTTAACGGCGGAACGTTATCGATGGAGCGTTAACGGCTAAACGTTAACGGCGAAGGTGAAGCGATGACGAACGCATATGAGATTACAAGGTGGCAACCATCGATTGAAAAATAGGGCAGCGAGGTCATGACACGGCCACAACGAACCAAAATGGTTGGCGGCACAAGGCGCGGCGCGCAAAAAGGCGGCGGCCGCATTTAATAAAAAGAATTTCGTAGATGCAACAGCAAAGGAAGTGTCCATCGCAGAGAACGCAACGAGCGAACTCAACGATATTGCCGGATTTGGCGATGACAAGGCGGTTTACACGCAAAATGGAGCAACAATTAATTAGCTGAAATACAAATAAATTCTAAAAATTACAGAAATAATACTGGCAGGAAGGTATTGAATTTATATGAATTTAGGAATTTGAATCACTTGATTCGGAGTTCGGATGACAAAGATAAAAATGTTTGAAGTTTGCACAGATTGAAAAATTCAAAACGAAAGAATATTCTCAAGATCTTCTTTTTACTGATTTCTTTTAGAGTTTCTTGTCTCTATGATCGGTGGGGTCCTCTGTCATCCTCTTCCAAGCCTTCTTCTACCTCCAGACCTCTCCCATGGCAACACGTAAACTTGATCTTCCTATTGGCGCCATGATTGAGACCACGACAGACGACGGCATTTTAAAACCGGAAGGCGACGCGATGGGAGGTGGGGAAGCACTGATGGAGGAGCGGCATGGCGAGGAGGCTATACAAGATGGGACCCGCAAGGGGCGGCATGGGATGGCGGCTCGAGGCTCGCCGTGGGAGGCCAGCGCGATTTACCCGGAGGGGTGCAGGAGGTGCAAGGGGTCCGGAATCCAGTGGTGTGCTCGGCAACCCATGAGAAGGACCGAGATGGCGTGCCCACGGTGGCCATGGCCATGCGACGGGCGTCTTGTGAGGCAAACAAGCATGAGGCGGGCGGTCATGAGGGCGAGGAGGAGTGGGGCGGCGGAGGTGGTGCTTATGCTGGAGATGGCCGAGAGACCTCTGCAGCAGGGCTTGAGCTCCATTTGGCATCAATGGTGATGCAGAACACACGCAAGAACGGGGAGCAAAAATTTGGGGAAAGCCCCAATTCGCGAGATTTTGCAAAATTGGTGAGCGCAATTGAAAGAACATGATGGAATGAGTATGTAGACGCAAGGAATTGATTGGGAGTTACCGATTCGCAAGAAATCGGCGATGAACCATTTAACGGGCGATGACGAACAATCTTCAAATTAAAGACCGAACTGCAACGAAAATGAAATCTTGTTGAATGGTTGTGTTCCTGGAAGCAAGGGGCACAAAGTGACACGATTGGTTTGCCGGAAAACTCACCGGAATTAGAGACGGCTCGCCGGTGTCTTTGGAGGATGCCGGCGTCGGGTTTTCTTGAGTTTTGGGAGGGGAAACGGCATGGAATCAGCAGGACAAGATGAGCACGGGATAGAGGACGTCCATACGCACATTTTGAGTACTCGAACGCCTCGGGAAGTGGAGAGAAGCTCGAGATATGGGCCGAGCAATGAATTGTCTTTAACGCGTAATTGCCGCTGCTACGCGCGAATTCAGGACGGGCAATGACTTGGAACTTGTTCCCCATCATGACGCGGTCGCAATGCTTCAGATTTCACGCGATTTGGTGCAGTATGCTAAGAGATATGGGGTTGGAAATTGGAGCCAGCGTTGGAACTCTTCGCGTGAACAGTAGCTGCTGCGGGAGGTTGAAGACGAACAGGAATGGACACGTGTCGCTTTGTCATTGGTTGGAAGAATGGAGGGACAAAAACGCGAGGAATAAAATAGCAAAATGATCTAAAAATCTTGGAAAAATTTCTAAAAATACTAGAGATTATTTGGAACTCAATAAAATTGATTTCACTGAATTTAGATGAGTTTTGGAATTTAGACAATTCGGACGAATATATGGATTTAACGAAGGACCGCGAGAGATAAAATACCAAAGGATTCTATAAATCTTGGAAAAATTTCCAAAATCATTTTAGAATATTTGGAACCTAATTCTATGAATTTTGAGATTTTTGGAGTATTTTGGAACTCGGGTGAAATTTCGAATAAGGATAGGAATTGGAAATTCGACTTTTATGACGGAAAAGATTGAACTCCAATTTCGAAAGGATATGGAGGCCAGGTTAAATAGAACACCGAGGAAATCCAAATTTTGAATTTAAATGGAATTTCAAAGGAAAGGTTTGAATTGAATTTGGATATAGAATTGTCTTAACAATTAATAATTCAAATTAAAAATCCAATTAACATCCAAATGTTTAAATTAATAATTTTAATTAATTTTAGCAAATCTCAAATTTGAGAAATTCCTGAGATACAAAGAACACTGTAAAAACTAAATTTTAAATTACTTGATGCACATAGAAGGCACATTAAATTGTTTTAGATTTAGAAAATTCTAAATTAAGCTTCTTTAATCAAATAAGATTGATGTAAAATTTTTGGAAAGCTAATTTAATAAAAAAAATTTGAAAACCCAAATTTTGGGATGTTACACTAGTTCAATGAAGAAACGACTTCATGCTTACAGGAGGTATTGATGTTAATTAAAGAAACGGAATTGATGTCCATTCCTTAATTGACGTGCTTCAATGGAGACGACTTCCATGCACGTTCAGGCATTCACGAATTTAAATAAAACTGAAACAAAACACGTTTAGGATGAAATAGTAGAAAGGTTCTAGAGATCTTGAAAAATTCCTCTAAAATACTAGGAAATATTTGGAACTTATCGAAGTTGGTTTCGTGATTTTTCGATATATAGTTTTTCTGTAAGAATTCTTTTAGCTAATCAGACACTTGTACGATTATTTATAAAATCGACAAACTAAATCTATAAACAAGTTTTTGAGGGTATTTGAAAGAAACATCCTTATTTTTCAAATGTTATTATTTTAAACTAAATTTGGAATTTATGCGCACGCGAAATGCATGATCGTTATTTTATATAATAAATTCAGCACGGCTTAAATTTAAATAAATTCCAAACAGATTCCAGAAAATTTCAAATAATTCAAAAGTGCTATAGATACTTTTAAAGTAAATTTTGGGATGTTACAGCCATCTCTTCCTCGGTATCATCTTTGGAGTTTTCAAGCGGCTCATCGCTTGACTCCACCTTTGCCTTGAATGTGACGTTCTTTTTCTTCAAAGAGCTTTGCTCCAACAAACTCTCCCTTATCCTTCTTGTAGAGCTTATTGGTGATGAGATTTTCAAGAAGTCCCGTTGGTGTCATTCCTAGCAACTCGGGTGAGTTGAGAAACAACGTCACCAAAGTTTCATATTTATCTAGAAGATCCCTAGGAATCTTACGAACATCAAGATCAGTTAGTGATGCCCCAAGACCTTAGAGCTCATCCACTATGTTATTTAGCCTTGAGTACATCTCATTGATGTTTTCATGTGATACCATAATAAAACTCTCATATTTGATCCTAAGAACATGCAATTTGGCCTCTTTGACCGAGGATGTTCCCTCATAAATTTTTGAGAGGGTAATCCAAATCTCATGGGTGGTGTCAAGATTGCTCACTCAATAGAACTCATCCGTGTTCAAGGCTCCAAATAGAGCATTCATAGCTTGTACATTAAGATGAGAATTTTGCTCTTCTTGATCAACTGTTAATGTGAGGTTTAATCTGTTAGCGAAACTCTCATCTACAATTCTTCATATGCTTGGACTCATGGCCTTGAGATAAACGGACTTGTGTATTTTCTAATACACATAATTTGTGCCATCAAAGAAAGATGCCTTTCCTATGGATACCCTGTCGCTAGGCATCCTATACCCTCTAGGCGGTAAAGCCCCAAAAGAGAGTCCAAACTCTGATACCACTTGTAGGATCAAGGATACCCAACTAGAAGGGGTAAATAGGAGGTTTTAAAATTCTTCGGCTCTAATTGCAATAAATAAATAATTTAAGCAAGACTTACGATTTTGACAATTAAAGCCTAAATTATCTAAGTTTCACTAGGGGTGGAAAAAAAACTCGAAACTCGCGAGTTTAACGAGTACTCGAAAACTCGACTCGACTTGACTCGAACTCGTTTCTTAACGAGTCGAGTCGAGTTGGGTTTTGAACTCGTTAAGGTAACGAGTTAAACGAGCGAGCTAACGAGCTTAACGAGTCAGGAAAAAAACTATAAGTCTGTAACCCTAACCCCATTCCTTCAACCTTCAGACCCGATTCTTTTTCCCCATTTCACATCCGCAATTCATCAATTCCCAGCTTAGCTACGCCTCCACCCTCACCCTTTCTTCTGAAACCTTCGCCGCCACTGTGCTCCTCTCATCACCGACAAGAATCATAACGAGCTTAACGAGCTAACTCGAGTTTTTAATGAGTCGAGCCGAGTTGAGTTTTCAGCTCGTTAAGAAAACGAGTCGAGTCGAGTCGGCTCGATATCCAACCCTAGGTTTCACTAAGTGCACCAACAATCTAAGTTTAAGCAAGCTTACACTCCTAAGCACAAGATCAATATACTTAACAAGTTAGGAATGTAAATTGCACAAGTGAATACAAGAAATCAAATCACAAGAGAGAATGGACACAAAATTTATCTCGTAGTCTCAGAGACTTATCGGTCTCCCCTGATCCATGTTGAGGTAACTTGACCAACTCAAGCCACCTCCTTTACACAAATTAAGCCTCCCTCGATCACTTTGGTAGCTCTTCCCCACTCCAGGTAGGTGAGCTCCGGCCTTTACAACCGAGTTTTCTCACAAGCTTCCTTGAGAAAGTCACCAGTTCCTTCACTTCCAAGCCATCTAGGAGGTAGCAACCTTCAAGATTAACAAGTCTTGATGCTTGCTTGAGGTCGAATCATGTATCTAAAGGCTCAACATTAAATGCAACACTTGAATTGCTCCTAACTATCTCAAAATAAGAATTTAATGCACAAGAGGAGTTTGGGACTTGTTAGAGCTCAAATATATCAATCAGGTCCAAGTGTTGCTCTAGTATGCAGGTATGGGGGTATTTAAAGCCCCCACCAATATTTTCAACTGTTGAGAGAAAACCTTACAAAAATTCAACATTTTCGGTGCTATCACCCATGTATGGTTGGTTGCACTAGACCCATGTCCAATGGTTGGTTGGTGCATTAAATGCACTTGTTAGTGGTTGTTGCCACTGAGGGCCGATGCTACCGCCCAACTAGAAAAATCAGACCTGGTTTTAGGCCGGTGCTACCGCTCGGTTGGTAGCACCGCGCCACCATAGCCGGTAGCACCGGCCTCACTGGATTTTTTTTCTAAATTTTCAATTTAAACTCACAACAAAGTTTATATGAATGCAAATATGCATAGTTTGAGCCTTTAAACTTTGATCAATCTCAAACTACTAGCCAAGACCCCTCTTAATAGTACAACACCTATTCTAGCAACTTGATATTTCTCCAAATCTTTGAGATCAGCAAAAGTTATGAAAAGTCCTTAATTTTATACCTTGGCAATTTAACTTGATGTGTTGATCTTCTTTTAGTTTTATTTTCATGCTTCATTGCATGCCATGTCTAGAACCAATCTATTTTCAATAATCTCAAGAAAAATATTAGTCATTCAATCACGATTTTTATTAATCACCAAGACTAAAATGAATTGAGGGCCTAAATGCTTTTAGCCACTGATATCTACCTCAATATATAAAATGAAGGACAGTGGAAAGACTTATCATGAGTAGCTCCAGGACAAAAACCAGAAGGAACAACCTGAAAACCAAGTCCTGGACGCTGTCCAAAAACAGGAGAAACTCTACCCTATCTAAAAGTTGCGGGACCCTTAGGGGAACTTCAAGTCTGGAAATGACCCTGAATACCGCTAAGAGCATGACCGCACTCACACCATGCAATCTTGGCATGCCTGAAGCAAAATCTGCTAGATGTCCATCCTTCTAACAGAAGATTCATATATAATTCGTCTTGGTGGAGGCAAAAGTAGCAGGAAGAGCAACCTTATGATCAGAGATCCCATAGATTACCCCAGCATACCTAAACACAGTGGTGCTCGCCATGGGAGCTACCACAATCTCTTAACTCTTGGAGCCATGCACAATGGTAGGAGGATGCGTCTGAGCGTGCTCTAAGTAGTTAAATTCTAGACCTTGATTGAATCTACTAATCTTGAACTGGTCTAGAATGAGATTAAGCTTCCTTTTGCCTCCTACAAACTTCTCATGAGTGCTCATGGGTACTCACACTCCTGCAAGAGCTACACATGAAGAATAGGGGAAGAAGATGAAGAAGAGCCAAACAAGGAAGAACAATCAGCACATGTATTTTTTTCTCTAAACACGACTACCTCAATCTTGAGGGCCTCACAAGATATGCACTTGGCATTTTAATACTAGTGATCTAGGCCTCTGACTTTTTTCTAAGCTTATCATAGATTCTACCCAAGTCCCTCTCAATCTCATCACATAGCAAGCAACCTTCTTGTGATTTAGCCAGTAGGTCCTTGGTTAAATTAGAACACTTGACATTCAAAACATCATTGTCAAGTTTTAAATGTCTACAACACTCACATGAGCTAACTAAATCCTTAGAAGCATATTTCTCAAGTTCATCATTTCTGATAGAAAGCTTCCTACGGTGAGTGCTCATGTTATCAATTTCAGCAAGCAATTTAGATCAATTTTCACAAGGACCAGTATGCATATGAAAAAAGCTAGCCTCATCAGGAATAGCATCAGTAGTACTATAGCTAACATTCTTCCCTCTAAGGACCTCTACTTCAGAAAGCATGCTATCATACAAGATCCTTAGGTTCTTAAGATAGGTTCTTAAGATCCATAAGCACGACATCATAAAGCACACAATCATCATCATGGAAGGAAGAAGATATAAGTGAAGTTATCTCCTGTGACATATCATCTAACTTCTTCTCTAGCTTCGAACACCTAGCCCTACCTTTAGCATGGAATCTTTTTAGCTTATAGAATACCTCATTAAGCTCATCATAGGAAGGTACCATAAAGCACGTCCCTGTGAAGTCATCGTTGCCATTGGTCTTCTCTTGCGGATCATCCTATCCATTGTCATCACTCCATGTCTTAGTGTCAAAAAGGTTGATGTCGTCAAGTGCTGCGAGAATGTAGTGGAAGAGTTTCTTGTTCTTTGTGAAGTTACGATGCTCCTTTTCACTTGCGGGATCACAAATTGGATCCTTCTTATTGCGGTTCTTGTCGGTATAGTCGATCTTCCCAGAACCGCCGTGATCGTTCTTGCTCTTCTCTAGCTTGGGGCAATTGGCTCGAATATGGTTGGAGCTGGCGTGGCCAAGTTGACCTCTCTTTTCGACTGCCTTGTACTGTCTCTTGGACTCGTACATGGCAGATCCCCCAAAGATATGTGCTAGCTTGTGATTAGCCCCACAGTACTCAGGCTCATCGTCCTAGGGCTTCTCCTTAGCCTGCTCAATTCCGCGCTCAACAAGAGCGGCCTTGAGCTTCTCCTGGACTTTCTTTCTGATCACCTGGCACTCATCGAAGTCGTGTTTGTTTGTATGATGGACAGGGTAGTACTTGTTCCCTTCATGACTTCGGCCTTTATTGTTGCCTAGGTTGTGCGCTTTGCCCTTTTTGACTGCGGCTACAGTAGAGTCTCTTTTGCACTTCTCCCTGTGGCTCTTATTCTTCTTTGCCCCTTCCTTGCACGACTCGGGCTTGTTATTACCAGGCTTGGGGTTGTCGAGATGATCTCGAGCCTCAGCGTGTATGGTGTATTTGTCTGCCAACTCGAAGAGCTCTTTGGTAGTTCTAATCTTTCGAGTGGCGAGCTTCCCCTTCAGATCTCCGTCCTTGACCCCATTCTCGAAGGCCACAATTACTGCCTCATTCGAGATGTCAGAGATCAGGTTTCACACTTGTCACTGAAGCATTGGATGAAGCCACGCAATGGCTCTCCTGGCTTCTGTACAACCCGATGCAAGTCGTTGCACGTTCCGGGGCGTTCATACTCTACCCATAACGATATCGACTGAGGTGGGAGATTGAGTAACCAAGACCATGCTGATCCATCGAGGGTGGTATGCAGGTAATTGGCATCACCTTCTCGTTTCCCCAACTGCTCTCATGACCGTAGTATAAATCTGTAGCCATTCAACAGGGTTGATCTTCCTCGAATACTTTTCGACCGGACCGGGCTTGAACTTGTCCGACCATTTGACCGCGCACAGTGCGGGAGTGAATATTTTGCACCCCTCATCGACGTCCTCAGGGGTCATCTGCCGCTACCATCTGTACTTATCTTGCCGAGGGGGGACCTGTGTTACGGCAATAAATGCTCCCTCGAGGGTGAAGATTCGCCTCATTGAGCATATCGCACCAGGGACTGGCACCTTGAAGATGTGGACTCGTTTTCCCACCTTTCTCGGTCTTTGTGTTCCTGTTCTTCCCTTCGATCTCGTAAGACATCATGAAAATCCCATCGATTTGCGGGATTCGATCTCGAAGATTTCCAAGATGTTTCTAGCGGGGGTTGGAACATACTGTTCTAGAAATACGATGGCTAGAGCTAGCCACCATTGATCTCACTACCCGATGACTATCGTGAGATGGTCCCAGCATCTGGCTTCTGACGCCTTGTTGGTTAGGATGTCCGAAACTTGGGTTGGCTGCTCGAGCAATCTGGACTTGTGCTACATTGAGTAGCGTTCTCATCTGGTCGAACACCGGTGTCATCGGGTTGGTCAGATCCAATGGCGAAAGAGACTTTAGCAGCATATGAGCACACTGGACATTGGCCTTAGGAATATTCAAGATGTCGCTGTGGTGGCTCTGATGAGATGTTGTTCCTAGGATGCAACCGGGCCCGCCATTGTGGTCGCGCTACCAAAAGGTCTATTGTCCATGAAAAATTAGCACCTGCAGATGAGGTGTCGCTGGATTATCAAGGTTAATTAAGATGCTTTGACAATTTGATCATGATCCTGCGATGGCATAGCGGTTGGGCCTTGATGATGATGCTGTCGTGCGGGAACAACGACATCTGTGGCTGCTTGCGCTGCGGCAATTGCTGCCACAGGATCTTGGGGTGTGCTTGGAGGGATGTGGTGCTATTGACCGTCCATGGCTTCTGCCCCTAGATCCCTCTCTTGGGAATTTCCGGTAGTAGTATCATTGTTGGCCCTAGCCATGAACACGTGTCGATCCGTTCGACTACTGCCCTGACTACTAAAGTCGTCGCTGTCGTTGTCGCCGTCACTTTTCATGTCGACGCACTTGATGACGCTGGGCTCCATAGGGTCAAATTCTATGAAGTACACCTCTTGGCAGGGATCCTTGGAATAGGACTCAATGAAGCCGATGTGCTCAAGATCTCCAAACGACCCCATCAGTACAGCATTCCAAAGGTGATTTCAGATCCTGCTAGTGGAGCTTGGTGGATATCGGGAATTCCGGCATGGACACACACCGAAGACATGTCTGATCTGTAAACACAGCTGAAGGCCCCTATCTGGGGCGCCAACTATCGAAGGTTAGTGATCAACAATAAACTTATACTTTGGGTACCTTCGAGATGCGCAGAATCAAACACACAAATCAGGGGTGCACAATATAGAAAGGTTTAGGTCTCTTGATAGAGTAATACCCTACTCCTGTATGGATGATGTATGAGGTCGATGAATATGTTACAGAATGGGATAGCTAGCTCTAATTACAAGGAAAATGAATTTGGGGGTGGTTAGGCTATGACTAATGGATGCTCTGCTCGGAGATCTTTTAGTTTGTCTAGCTCTGGATAGCTGTAGCTTGAGAATTGCCTCCTTCCTTAATGACGTCTACCCTCGCCCTTATATAGTGAGTTGGAGTACCGGATCATAGTCGATGAGGAGTCCATCGCCATTATGATCTCTGTATCATATCCAAACTTCTGCAACTGCCAGGCGTACTCGAGTGGGTTTCCTCGTATCAGGAACACGATCAAATTCTTCCCTGCATGGAGATATGTCTTCCCGCGTATATCTTATCCTATTGGACTGAGCCCAAGATATCCAGAGTTTCCAAATGCTTTTAATGATATATGTGGTGTGATCCTTGAGTTTATGGCGTACATCCATATCCCATATTTAGTATTCGACAACCGGGTTGTCCTGCCATGGTGCAAAGGCCAGACCGTCCCAGTGAGGCTGCCTGATTCTTCGATTAGAAAACACCTAACACTTCTAATATCTACCTCGATGGAAAAAACAAGGAATATCAATAAGATAGTAGATAGACTGACAACGAATAGCTCCAGGACTAAAACACGACTAAACAGCATGGAAACCGAGCCCTAGACGCTGCTCAAAAATAGGTGACTCTCTAACCTATCTTGCGGCAGTATGTGCCTTAGAAGCACTCAGAGTCTGGGGATGACCCTAAATATTCCTAAGAGTAGAAACACACTCACGCCTTATGATCTTGGCGCGTCTAAAGCAGAAATCTAATAGGTGTCCATCCTTCTAACAGAAGGTGCATGTATACTTCACCTTACCAGAGACTAAAATAGTAGGAGGAGCAAACTTCCGATCACAGATCTCATAGACAACCCCAGCAGACCTAAACATTGTAGTGCTCACCTTGGGAGCAATTACAATCTCTCCACTCTTGGAGCCACACACAATAGTAGGAGGATGAGCCCTAGCGTGCTCCAAGTAGTTAAATCCTAGACCTTGATTAAATCGGCTAATCTTAGATTGGTCTAGAATGAGATTGAACTTTTTCTTGCCTCCTACAAATTAAGAGTGCTCATGAGATACTCACACTCTTGGAAGAGAGAGACACATGAAGAACAGGGAGGAGAAGAGGAAGAAGAAATAGGAAGAGAAAAACTACCAGCATGTGCATTTTTTCTCTTAGCACGGCTGCCTCAACCTTAAGGGTCTCACAAGAAACACAAGGAGCATTTCTAATTCTAAGTGTCTAGGCCTCTAGCTTTTTCCTAAGTTCGACTTTCTTCTGACTTAATCTTGGCACATCGCAAGCAACTTTCTTCTGACTTAGCTAGTAAGTCCTTAGTAATTTCAGCGCACTTACATTTAAAGATTCATTGTCGATCTTTAGTTGCCTACAACACTCACATGAGCTAACTGAATCCTTAGAAACATATATTTCAAATTCATCATTTCTAGTAGAAACTTCCTAAGGTGAGTGCTCATGGCATCAATTTCTACAAAAAGTTTAAGGCAATTTTCACATGAGAGAGTAGAGTGAGCATGAAGAAAACTAGCATATAAAGGCATAGCATTAACAGATTCATTACTAGCATTCTTCAATCCAAGGCCATCAAGATCAAAAAGCATACTATCATGTATGGTCCTTAGGTCCTCTAGCTCCACAAGCAGGGCATCACAAAGAACAGTCATCAGAAACTCGGGAGGGACAAGATCTAAGTGAAGCTAACTCCCGAGTCTAAATACCTACTGTAACATCCCAATTTTTGGCATTTTAATTATTTAATATTATTTTATTGCAATTTATGATTTTTATGAATTTTTTGGAATTATTTGGATTTTCTGATATTTATTTGAATTATTTTGAATTAATATATATGGTCTATTGTTAAGAAATAATTATAAAAAAAGTTCAAAATAAAGTTTTGTCAAAAATATTTTATTTAAGTCCAGAATGTCTCAAAGTATTTTTGAGATTTTTCTGGGAATTTTAGAGTATTTTTATTGCTTTAAATAAATCAAATGAATTTCTCGGATTATTTTAAATGGAAAAACCCCAGAAATTCCTGTGAACAGTAACAGGCCGAAGCTCATCACTGTGCGGACCGCCGGTGGAAACGGGAGGGTTAACGCCGACCGTCGGATTACAATCCAATGGCCATTAAGGAACCACGTCATTTACAAAACCCTAGAGTTTGTAGCCGTCAGATCTCAATCGCGCGGCCAATAGCAATCGGTACCGATTCGGAGTTGATCTTTTATCCGGACCGTCGGATGATGATCGTGCGGTCGAGGCTCATCGTCTTTGAGATGGACTCCGCGCCGCCGTCTCTGAGTCGAATTCCTCCGCCGCCATTGCACTTTCCAAGTTTATGCGCTTACCGAGGGGTATTTAAGGGCCGGTCATGTTTCCCAAGGTTCCCCACAAGTCGCCACGTAGTTTCCCTGCAGCGTTGTCACCGGAAGGTCATCAGAGCAGACGAGGGAGCTCGCCGGAGTGCCAAGAGGGATTGCGTCGCGTTTTGCCGTCGCCGGGGACTTCTTCCGACGACTTGAGGTCGGATCCGAACTCACCGCTTCGCGCCGAACCCGTTGCGCCA
Organism: Guadua angustifolia; assembly: GCA_036346375.1. NCBI lineage: Eukaryota > Viridiplantae > Streptophyta > Magnoliopsida > Poales > Poaceae > Guadua > Guadua angustifolia. The sequence goes on along the minus strand of CM070521.1, from coordinate 18,382,903 downwards.
CTTCTTCACCGCCGGAGATTGCCGTAGCGCCGTGCCCATGGTCGTCTTCCTCGGGTCCGGTACACTAGCACCGCCGTGAAGCCATCGCCGAGCCGAGCACTGCTAACCATCGGATCGTCATCGAACGCATCAGAATTGGCCGCGTCGACTCGTGAACAGCACTAAGCACTCGGGTAAGATTTCCACCGTTAGATCGAAATCGTGTGGTCGAGAATAAGCGCGTCGGTTTAGGTCAACGATAAATGCCTCGGGTAAGTATTGGCCGTCGGTTTAAATCGGAGGGATAGGAATGCGCCACGTCAATTAGGGCTACAGTGAAGGGTATCAGTAGTTGCTGATCGTTGGATCTGGATCGGGTGGTTAGGGTTCAGCCACGTCATGGGTTAATTGATAGCCGTTAGATTGGATTTGAGTAGTCTAGAGTATGCCACGTGTTGTCCGTACAAACCAGGCGCAGTAATTCCGATTTTTCTTTATAAAAATAATTCTATTAAATCTAGAAATTCAATTTAAATTATTTTCAAATTTCTGAATGCTATAACTTTTGCATACGAACTCCGATTGAGGTGATTCAAATTCCTAAAAATTTGTAAAATTGAGATCTATTCAATGGTGATTTTTATTTGAATTTTTGAGTTCATTTGATCCTTGGTTTTGGTGTTTATTTGCTATTTCTTCTCGTTTCGCGTAGACGATAAATTGTGTGATGCAACCGGAGAAGATTCATCAACTCAAGATTGAAGTCCAGAGCATGGACAAGGGTTTTTCTAAGGCAAATTGTGCTTTGATCATGTTGCACCCATAGCTAGATTAGTTGCTATTTTGTTTTAACTATATTGCATGTTATTTCAATCGTATAAATAATTTCAACTTAAATTTGGGATTAGCTAATGCACCCTTTGAATTATACCCTACCTTGTCATTTGTATGCCATGATCTATTGTCACCCTAGGTTGGTTCACTATAGTTGGTTAATAATGAAATCAACATGGATGGTTAGATCGAATTAGAACTGTTTAGCCATGCCACGTCATCACATGTACTTGAATCTTTGATAAATAATCTTGACTAATGGAATATGGAACAATGTGATGAATTTGTGTGTCATGTGTGGTCACACGATGAGATTGAGTTGTGGTGGCAATGGATGTCACGCAACGATATTGAATTGTTGATGGCACGTGGTGCTTGGTAATCAACTGGGGTGGTTATGATTTTAGATCGGAGCAAGTGGCAAGGGCAGTATGCTAGGGTGGGCCCGATGGGCAGAGGGTATGTGTATGTCTTGCTTTGATCAACCCTAAGGACACCTTGCGAGCCTTTGACCTGAGTCAATCATGCAACCACATGTCTGTTATGGGGCAGCCTAGCTGACTAATTTGCAATATCTTAGTCTGGGAACTACCAGTGGTGGAGTGGTTCATCCTTTTTAATGAACCTAGATGGCGCAAGAGGGGCCTGGATGTGGTAACCAGTCCCACCAGTGTTGAAACCTTAACGGGTAGTACTGAGTTAAGACAGAGCGTTGTAAAAGCTTTGTCATAATTCTCTGCCGGCACACCAAAGGAAGTGTGCTAATGGCCAGGCACAAAAGAGATTATCATGTCATGTGGGTAAAGTGCATAACCTCTGCAGAGTGTACAATCTATTCGGATAGCCGTGCTCATGGTATTGAGCAATGCTCGGGGATTACAGTCAAGAGATTAGACTTTTGCAAAATAAAACTTGGGATGGATGGCAGGTTGCCATGAAAGGTTGAATCTTGACTTAGGATGAGAAAACTTGGTTTACTTGAGAAATGCTGAATCTATATATTACTGTTATTTGTTTTTACTGTCCTTTCAATCTATATACTGTACTTGTTCCTAAATGCTGCTTTACTGCAAATGAACCTCTTAGCCTTCCTTTGGAATAAGCCTTGCATATAGTTATGATAGAATTGCATTCTGTGCACAACTTGTTGAGTGCTTTATGTACTCACCCTTGCCTACAACATCATCAGTGCTGAAGAAGGTGTATCATGAAGAGACGAATGTTTAGGGTGCGAGCCTTGTCAGTTGCCTGTGGTATACTGAGGGGTTTCTACGTCTTCATTTCCGCTGCAGTTCAATTTGTTGTTCAGCCTTGAGAGGCACTGTTAAGTAAGTTGACTATAAGGTCATTTAACTGGTAATATTTAATATATAATGTCTTTTATCCTATTTTCGTTGTGTACGATTGGGATATTCACTGATGTTGAGCCTGTGCACTAGCGTGATCCTGGACTCGTGCAGTATACACAGAGGGTCCGAATTTGCATATTCGGATCCCGACAGAGGTGGTATCAGAGCCATACTGACTGTAGGTCTTGACCCTAGATAGTTGGTCGTCTCTATAGGTACTTCAAAATTATTTTCTAAATTTAAAAGACCTAAACCTAGAAGAATAATGTGTTCTTGACTTATCTCATTCTTCTATTTCTGTCCTTACCCAAAATTCTTTCTTATCCCTTGCTGAAATTTCTTTCTCTTACCTCTGCTGAATTGAGTTAAAATCTTACCTGAGTTATCTTAAGTAGAAAACGATATACCACACTTTAGGAGATGGCAACAAGTGCCTGCTGCTACCCTAAAGATTATGACGGAAGGAATCATCAAGCTCATGGAAGAGCGGATCAATGAAGCGTTTCAAGATCTAGAAGACTTAGTGCTTCAAGTAGCCAGTTGAGACTTATGTGTGGGAGTCGCGTTTTGTAAAGATAGGAGTGTCGCCCATGTAGACGGTAGTTTTGTGTGTTTAGGTTGAATTGGTCCTTCTTGATTGCTGAGTGTGCAGTATGTGTTGCAAAGCTTTTAGGCTTATATAAGCAACCATACCAAGTTATTAATATTGATTGCTTAAGTCATTGGGTTAAACCTATCTCCCCTGTGCTAGGATTCTTGCTCCTTACCTATGCTATTTCCCTCTTCCCTAATTCCTTCGAGGTAATCAAGCAGATCGTTCAGATTAGTGATAGCAATGGAGCCAGTGGAAGTAGAAATCAACTCGGTAGAGACTCCAAGGAATAAATTAGTTTTTCAACCGTCACTACCGATAGATACACGGAGTTTTAAAGAGTTTTTGGCCGATCAGACCCAGTTGATGCAAATAATGATGAAGCAAATACAGAATAGGACTAATCAAGCCAATGTCAGCAAAGCATCTCGAACTGTTATTAGTGATCCCTGTATTGACTCAAGGTTATTAGAATTCATAAAGACTCGTCCACCAATGTTTTAAGGGAATGTTTCACCTTTAGAAGCCGAGGATTGGCTTGAGATTATTGAGAGAAACGCTACCCCTCAGTTTGTTCTAGAGCTAAACATTGTTCTAAGAAGTACTGTCAACCAAACAGTTTAGAAGATCGTGCGTGCATTCGCTGTGGAGAAATAAAAATGCACCCTCCTGAACCTGTTGACCTTGATCAAGAAACCAGTAATTGGCCATCACCCGCAGTAGGTCCCTTGTATGGTGAAGAAGATCGTTTCGCTAGGGGATGTGTTGCGAATCGGGAAGTAATCACAAGAAGAGTGGCATTGAGTGCTACCACTATCACAGAAAAGGCCATTATGCTAGTCGATGTCCACTGAGAGAACAAGTAGTTCCTGTAGCCATGGATATACCGAAGTTACCTCAGTTGGGTACACAACGCCAAGAGTGAGCGGTGAAGTTGCAAGAGAAATTTGCCAAGAAAACCAATTGAAGAAAAGGCGTCTAGGTAAAGACACCATTCCAATCATTGAATGCTCAAGAAAGAAAGTTCACCCTAGACTCTACTTTAATTGCCACAAACCTGAGCATTTTGCCGATAAGTGCCCTCAAAGGAAAGCGATTGCATCGGTTCAAATCAATTCTAACTCCGTCCCTGTCAAGGCCCTAACGTCAATGCTAAATCAAGAAAGTCAGGAGTCATGATTTTACTTAGTGCAATGTCGTAACCCTACTTGTAGAGGAAGGAGATTAATAATGAAGTCCATGTAAAAGGTTCCTTGTCGAAAGAAATACAGTAGAAACGGTTGATACATTGGTACACGAAGGAGTGGAATGAAAAGCAATCATGTAAAATGATGATTATATGTTTCTCTAAGAGTATTCTTGTGTTTATGGTTCACCTGAAAAGGATGCTTGCGAAATAGTGGCTAGTTCAGTGGTACCCAACAGGATCTTGTTAACCAGAGGATTTGTCATTGTCAGTAAGTGCCCAGTTGTGCTAGATTTAAACAGGATGTTGAGAATTCAGTGCTTGTTGAGAAAGTAGAGTTCCAAGCAAATCATATTGTGTTGAATATTTAGGTTATTCTTGAAATTAATTAGATGCTCAAACATAAGGCTATTTTGGTGAAGAGTATATCGATTTAAAACCCTGAAAAAAAGAGAGAGGGAAATTTCAAGTGACGACAGTTCTTGTTAGCCAGCTGATGGATAATAGTGTGGAATTTGTCAATTGGAAGATGCGCCAGTTGTCAGAAAATACCTTGATATAATTTCCAAAAATTTGCTTGGTATGCCGTCATATCGGGAGATCAAGTTCATTAGTGCCTGATACAGCATCAATAGCGAAAAGATCATGTCAAATGTCTACTAAGGAATTAGTGGAAAATGGAAAAGCCTATCGAAGAGTTACTAGGAAGAGTTTTAAGAAGACTTAGTATGTCGTGCCCCGAATTTACAGATTCAGACACTCTGTGTATCCTGCACTAGTCCAGGATCGCGCTAGTGCACACAGACTAAACAGGGTATAATATCACATCATACACAGCGGAATATTAAATAAAGTACTTCAACATTTATATAAACGAGTGCACGACCTTATGGTCATCCTTACAGTAGTTATGCCACGCAGGGTTTACAATAATCAAGTAACAAAAGTTCAACAGCGGAATATAATAAGTCATGGTGCTCCATCTTCTCCACAGACGCTCCAACTGAGGCTTGCTCCTTAGTTCTCCGGCTCCTCGACATACTCCTCTTCATAAGCTGGCGTAGTCTCTTCTTCTGGTAAGTTTGTCCGCAAGGGTGAGTACACACCGTACTCAACAAGTTATGCACAGATGCATTTCTATTACTACATGCATGGCCTATTTCAAGGAATTGGTTGTACTGGTTATTTTGCTTTGCATCAATATTTTAAAAGGATATTTATTTAGATTGAAAGCATCAAACCATATAGTCAACATAATTCTCAAATTGTTTTTCACAATATTTTGGACACAGGTCCTACTCATCTTAACTCACAACTCGGCACCTGACCACCCATCCCATTTTATTTTCAAATACTACCCCTTGACTGTAATCCCCGAGCATTGTCCAGTACCGTGGACTCGGCTATTCGAACAGTTTTAACACTCTGCAGAGGTTGCACACTTTACCCACAAGATACAGTCGCACACCACAAAGGCGATTAACCGTAACAAAGCCTTTCAGAGACTTCTATCTTAGCCTAAGAACCTCTCCGTGTTGCCTTCGCTACCACTTCCCTCACACAGAGCGAAGTGTAGGACCGACAAACACCGTTGGACGGGTACCAAGCCGTAGCACAGGCACGCTCCCCCGTACAGTTACCCCTGTGTAACTGCCACCCCGAGGTATCAAAGGTAAGACATCATAATCCTACTAAACTAGGTCTTCCCATTCAGACATGTGGTTGTACGGGAGACTCAGGTCAAAGGCTTGCAAGGTAAGGTCCTTAACTGACCAAGGCAAGACATCCTTCTCTCAATTTGGCACACAGCCCTCACAACACTCATCCCACCCCCATTTGCCACATAGGCCCACCTGGCACGAAGCCTCGGTCCACTTGCCCCAGTCTAAATCAGTTCCACACCAGTTGTTAACAGTGCAACACATGCTCATAGTCATCTTTCGTGTAGAACCACACAGGTCTCTACACTCCAATGTTAATACCAACATCATTCCACATTTCATTAAAAAGCATTCACTATTCTTTAGTCAGTGTTGATTTTTGTAATCCAAATAGAATGGTTCATGTACATGCATGGCTAAGCAACTATTCACGGTCTAGCCTCCCGTGTTGGCATAATATCATCAACCAACTAAATTTACCCAACTTAAGTTATCAAGGAATCATGGCATACAAATGATATCAAGGTGGCATAAACGATTTGGTTGGATAGCTAATTCACCCAAAATAATTTAAGCCATTTTTAGTTGAATTAGCATGCATAGTTTAAAACAAAGTATATTTCCAAAAATTAGGAGCAACATGGTCAAAGCATAACTTGCCTTCAAAAAGCTGATGATCCTGCTCCGAAGTCAAATCTTGTACTGGAAATTCCCCCTCGCAACCCTCCGACAAATCAACGTCTATTTAAAATCAATATAAACACAATAAATATATTTTATAGAGAGCAAATTCACCTCTAAAAATTCCATAAAATTCACCATTAAATAGATCCTGATTTTACAAATTTTTAGAAATTGAAATCACTCAAATCGGAGTTAAAACGCAAAAGTTGTAAGTGTTTGAAGTTTTAAAATAAATCTGAAAAGAATAAACCGAATTTCTTTATTTATTTCTATACGGAAAATCCGAGAATTATGACGTCAGCATGGTTAATTATGACGTCAGCATCGAGTTGATTTTCTACCAAAAAATATATATTTAAAAATAATTATGACATCATCATCACTGTTTATGACGTCAGCACCGAAAACATTTTCGGCCGAATTATTTATTCACGAAAATGGATTTATGACGTCAGTATCACTATTTATGACGTCAGTATCGACCCTGCCAGGTCTGACATGTGGGCCCCACCGATGACGTCAGCCGCTGACGTCAGCACGGACACGTGGCAGTCTCTCGTCGCGACACGTATACGGCTTATAAGCACACGTGGCCAATCCCTTTCTCGGGCACGTGGCACTAATCCTAGGCGTCCATTTCGAATCCGACAGCTGAGATTTAACGCGCTACTGTTCTGGTCTCTAATATGAAGGGACACGTGGACTCACCTCCGTCGTTGGATGCCAATCGGATGGTCGAGGAAGCTCGCAAATTCGGCGAAGGCGCGGCGAAGACCGACGGCCGGAGTTGAAGAAGAAGACCTCCGCGACGGCGTTTCCGTGATGCTCCGGCGAGGTGAGGTAGTCCTTCGGATGAGGCTTGACGCGGGCTTTACTCCGGAGGTCTTAACCACGGCGGAGAGTCACCGGAACGAGCGCAAACGGCGGCGGAAGGGCACGGAACTTCCGGCGAGCACGTACGTGGGCTACGGTGGTTCACAGTGTGCGTGAAAGAGCTCAATCGACACGGGAGGAAGTGATTTATACGCTGGGCTAGAAGTTGAAGCGGAAGAGTTAGTGCTCCGGCGTTAATGGTGACGGTTTCCACTCGGACGCACGGCGGCGGCGGCGACGTTTCGAACGCACGAAGACGAAGCGACGTGGCAGCTATCCGACCGTTCGCGCGGAATCCAACGGTGGAAAATCGGAGCGGCGTTAGGGTTTCGGCGGCGCGATAATGGGCTCGACCGTTATCGTTCATCCGAGTTTTAATGATTTTGCAATTAAAAATAATTCGAATATTCATTTAATTTATTTGAGGCACTTAAAATATCGAGAAAAATTCTAGAAAAATTTAGAAAAATATTTTAGGACATTTTGAACTCAAATAAAATATTTCCATTTAAATTTTCAAAAACTTGATCATTATTTAATTAATTTTCATATAAGAGTTAAATTCCAAAAATTCAAATAATTGAAATTAAATTCCAGAATTTCTCATAAATTCAAATAAAATTATAAAATTTAAAATTAGCCAAATTTGAGGATGTTACATAGTACGTCATCATGGGAGCTCTTGTTTATCAGAAAGAAAAAATGGAAGATCGGGAGAATGCACTAAATCATACTCTAAATGAAGAAAAGATCGAAAAATAAGTATCTTATGTCAGGATCGACAACGTGTTTGGACAATTGAGAAGAGAGTTGGAATTTCTCTAGGATAAAATTTCGCTTAGGCTATCATCAATTGAGGAGTCATGTGAAGGATGTTTCTAGGATTGCGTTCTCTACGCGATATGGATAGTATAAGTTTTGGCTATATCTCCTGGGTTGACCAATGCCCCGCAAACTTTATAAATATGATGACTAAGGTGTTTATGGATTATTTGGATAAATTCATGGTTGCCATATAGATGACATTCAAGTATACTCTAAGACAAAAGGAGAACATGCAGAACCGTGAGATGAGATTTTGCGAGAGCAGCAGTTGCACGCTAAGATTAACAAGTGTGATTTTCGGAAGAAAAAGGTGGAATCTCGTTAGCCACGCAAGGGCTACTAAAGGAGTTACTGTTGAATCAAGCAAGGAAGAAGATGTGTGATATAGGAAGCAACCCAAAGATCGTTACTTAGATTCGAAGTTCTGGAAATGGGGGTGAAAAGAGTTTTCGGAAGTTGAAGAAGCGGTTAAAATCAATACCTGTATTAGTATTGTCAGTAGTGCGAAGCAGTTTCGACATATATGGTGATGCCTCTAGACATGATCGGGGATGCGAATCGACGCAAAAAGGCAAGGTTGTTGCCTATGTAATGATGCAATTGAGACAGCGTGAGGAGAAGTACCCTACGTATAACTTGGAGTTAGCTATCGTAGTGCACGATTTGGAAATATGGTGTCACTATCTCAATAAAAATAGAAGGAATCATAAGAGTCTAAATTATATATTTACTCAGTCAGACATTGATATGGAATGAAGATAATGACGGAAATGATCAAAGATTATAGTGTCGGAATCCATGGGCACTCTAGTAAGGCCAATGTGGTAGTCGACGTTGAGTTATGAGGCCGCAGTGCAAATATATTGATAATAAGCAGTTAACCAGGGTTATACAAAGGATTCAAGAGGCTGAAAGTGGAGGTTGTTCGATAAAGTTTCATAGCTGCTTTAGGAAATAAAACCAACCCTAGAAGAACAAATCATGGAAAGTTCGAAGGATGATGAAATGCAAAATCAAGTCAAGGAAAGAAGAAGGCTTAGTCAAAAAGTAGAAATTTTGAGCGATTAGGATACCATGAGAATTTAAGGCCGAAATAGTGTGCCGAATAGGAAGATCTTAAGCAGATGATACTTGAGGAAACCCATGATTCTAAGTAATCGATTCATCCAGAAGGTGCTAGGATGTATTGAGGTATAAAGGAAAAGTTTTGGTGGCCTAAGGTGAAGAGCGAAGCTATTAGATATGATACTCCATGTGACATGTGTCAGAGAATAAAGACAATGAATTAGAGGCCTAAAGGTTCGTTGCAATCATTGTAGATCCCTGAGTGGAAATGGGAGGCAAATCATTAGAAGGATTCCTAGTGTGAATTGACTATAAAGGATGCAGACTGACCAAAGTTGCTCATTTTATACCGCTGAGGACTACGTATTCAAGAGATCGTTTGGCAGATCCGTATGTACCAGGGATTGAGTTACTGCATGAGGTGCCAAAAAGAGTGTGTCCGATAGAGGTATCCAATTTATCTCGAGGTTTTAGAATAAGTTACGAGAAGCAATGAGAACTCGATTGAATTTTAGCATCGCATATCATCCACAGATAGATGACCAAGCAAAAGAGTTAATAAGATTTTAGAGGATATGTTGAGAGCTTGTGTGATATCTTACGCTACCTCTTAGGATAAATGTCTGCCATATGCAGAGATCGATTATAACCATAGTTATCAGGCTAGTTTGCAAATATCACCATTTGAAGCCCTATATGGTCGTGCCTACCGTGCCCCGTTAAATTGGAATGAAACGGGAGAGCGTTCAGTGTTTGGGTCTGAGATTCCCAGAGAGGCCGAAGAGCCAGTTGCCATGATTAGGGAAAGACTGGAAGCAGCGCAATCAAAGCAGAAGAGCTGCACTGACAATCACCATCGTGATTTGAGTTTTGAACACAATGATTTTGTGTATCTTAGAATCATCTCCCTCAAAGGAGTAAAACGATTCCATGCCAAAGGAAAACTTGCACCTAGATATGTTGGACCATTTAAAATTCTGAGCCACCGAGGAGGGGTTGCATATCAGTTGGAGTTGCCCCAATCATTAGCAGGAGTCCATGATGTGTTTCATGTGTCGCAGCTTAAGAAATATCTTAGGGTGCCAGCAGAGCAGACGCCGTTAGAAGCTATCGAGTTGCAAGAAGACCTGGCATACAAAGAGCAGTCGGTCAAGAATTTGGATGTGAAGGAGCATAGGACTAGAAATAAGTCTGTCCGCTGTTGCAGAGTTCAATGGAGCAATCACTCAGAGAGCGAAGCAACCTGAGAGCACGACAAAAACTTGAAAGCAGAATTCCCAATCCTATTCTTTAGATAGCCCTGAATCTCGGGGTCGAGATTCTGTTAAGGGGGGAGGTTTGTAACATCCCAATTTTTGGCATTTTAATTATTTAATATTATTTTATTGCAATTTATGATTTTTGTGAATTTTTTGGAATTATTTGGATTTTCTGATATTTATTTGAATTATTTTGAATTAATATATATGGTCTATTGTTAAGAAATAATTATAAAAAGAAAATTTCAAAATAAAGTTTTGTCAAAAATATTTTATTTAAGTCCAGAATGTCTCAAAGTATTTTTGAGATTTTTCTGAGAATTTTTAGAGTATTTTTATTGCTTTAAATAAATCAAATGAATTTCTCAGATTATTTTAAATGGAAAAACCCCGGAAATTCCTGTGAACAGTAACGGGCCGAAGCCCATCACTTGCGGACCGCCGGTGGAAACGGGAGGGTTAACGTCGACCATCGGATTATAATCCAACGGCCATTAAGGAGCCACGTCATTTACGAAACCCTAGAGTTTGTAGCCGTCAGATCTCGATCATGACCAATAGCAATCGATCTTGATTCGAGTTGATCTTTTATCCGGACCGTCGGATGATGATCGTGCGGTCGAGGCTCATCGTCTCCGAGATGGACTCTGCGCCGCCGTCTCCGAGTCGAATTCCTCCGCCGCCATTGTACTTTCCGAGTTTACGTGCTTACCGAGGGGTATTTAAGGGCCGGTCATGTTTCCCAAGGTTCCCCACAAGTCGCCGCGTAGTTTCCCTGCAGCGTTGTCGCCGGAAGGTCATCAGAGCAGACGAGGGAGCTCGCCGGAGTGCCAAGAGGGATTGCGCCGCGTTTTGCCGTCGCCGGGGACTTCTTCCGATGACTTGAGGCCGGATCCGAACTCGCCGCTTCGCGCCGAACCCGTTGCGCCACTTCTTCACCGCCGGAGATCGCCGTAACGCCGCGCCCATGGTCATCTTCCTCGGGTCCGGTACGCTAGCGCCGCCGTGAAGCCATCGCCGAGCCGAGCACTGCTGACCATCGGATCGTCATCGAACGCATCAGAATTGGCCGCGTCGACTCGTGAACAGCACTCAGCTCGGGTAAGATTTCCACCGTTAGATCGAAATCGTGTGGTCAGGAATAAGCCGCGTCGGTTTAGGTCAACAGTAAATGCCTCGGGTAAGTATTGGCCGTCGGATATAAATCGGAGGGATAGGAATGCACCACGTCAATTAGGGCTACAGTGAAGGGTATCAGTAGTTGCTGATCGTTGGATCTGGATCGGGTGGTTAGGGTTCAGCCACGTCATGGGTTAATTGATAGCCGTTAGATTGGATTTGAGCGGTCTAGAGTATGCCACGTGTCGTCCGTACAAACCGGTAGCGATAATTCCGATTTTTCTTTATAAAAATAATTCTATTAAATCTAGAAATTCAATTTAAATTATTTTCAAACTTCTGAATGCTATAACTTTTGCATACGAACTCCGATTGAGGTGATTCAAATTCCTAAAAATTTGTAAAATTGAGATCTATTCAATGGTGATTTTTATTTGAATTTTTGAGTTCATTTGATCCTTGGTTTTGGTATTTATTTGCTATTTCTTCTCGTTTAGCGTGAGCGATAAATTGTGTGATGCTGTAGGAGAAGATTCATCAACTCAAGATTGAAGTCCAGAGCATGGACAAGGGTTTTCTAAGGCAAGTTGTGCTTTGATCATGTTGCACCCATAGCTAGATTAGTTGCTATTTTGTTTTAACTATATTGCATGTTATTTCAATCGTATAAATGATTTCAACTTAAATTTGGGATTAGTTAATGCACCCTTTGAATTATACCCTACCTTGTCATTTGTATGCCATGATCTATTGTCACCCTAGGTTGGTTCACTATAGTTGGTTAATAATGAAATCAACATAGATGGTTAGATCGAATTAGAACTGTTTAGCCATGCCACGTCATCACATGTACTTGAATCTTTGATAAATAATCTTGACTAATGGAATATGGAACAATGTGATGAATTTGTGTGTCATGTGTGGTCACACGATGAGATTGAGTTGTGGTGGCAATGGATGTCACGCAACGATATTGAATTGTTGATGGCACGTGGTGCTTGGTAATCAACTGGGGTGGTTATGATTTTAGATCGGAGCAAGTGGCAAGGACAGTATGCCAGGGTGGGCCCGATGGGCAGAGGGTATGTGTATGTCTTGCTTTGATCAACACTAAGGACACCTTGCGAGCCTTTGACCTGAGTCAATCATGCAACCACATATGCATTATGGGCGACCTAGTGACTAATTTGCAATGTCTTAGTCTGGGTACTACCAGTGGTGGAGTGGTTCATCCTTTTTAATGAACCTAGATGGCGCAAGAGGGGGGCCCTGGATGTGGTAACCAGTCCCACCAGTGTTGAAACCTTAACGGGTAGTACTGAGTTAAGACAGAGCGTTGTAAAAGCTTTGTCATAATTCTCTACCGGCACACCAAAGGAAGTATGCTAATGGCTAGGCACAAAAGAGATTATCATGTCGTGTGGGTAAAGTGCATAACCTCTGCAGAGTGTACAATCTATTCGGATAGCCGTGCTCACGGTATTGAGCAATGCTCGGGGATTACAGTCAAGGGATTACACTTTTGCAAAATAAAACTTGGGATGGATGGCAGGTTGCCATGAAAGGTTTAATCTTGACTTAGGATGAGAAAACTTGGTTTACTTGAGAAATGCTGAATCTATCTATTACTGTTATTTGTTTTTACTGTATTTTCAATCTATATACTGTACTTGTTCATAAATGCTGCTTTGCTGCAAATGAACCTCTTAGCCTTCCTTGGAATAAGCCTTGCATATAGTTATGATAGAATTGCATTCTGTGCACAACTTGTTGAGTGCTTTATGTACTCACCCTTGCCTACAACATCATCAGTGCTGAAGAAGGTGTATAATGAAGAGGCGAATGTTTAGGGTGCGAGCCTTGTCGGTTACTGTGGTATCTTGAGGGTTATCTCGTCTTCATTTCATTGCAGTTCAATTTGTTGTTCAGCCTTGAGAGGCACTGTTAAGTTAGTTGACCATAAGGTCATTTAACTGGTAATATTTAATATATAATGTTTTTTATCCTATTTTCGTTGTGTACGATTGGGATATTCACTGATGTTGAGCCTGTGTGCACTAGCGTGATCCTGGACTAGTGCAGTATACACAGAGGGTCCGAATTTGCATATTCGGATCCCGACACCTACTTCCTTCTTTAGCTCTATATACCTAGCTCTAGATTTAGCATGAAATTTTTCTAACTTGTAGAAAGCTTCATTGAGCTGGTCATAGGAGGGTATCTCGTCCGAGTCGCTATAGAGCTCAGAGTCACTAATGCCGTTGGTGTCTGCCATGAAGCATATGCCGGTAAAGTAGTCGCCGCCTTTCTTCTCTTGTGGATCATTCTTGCCCTCGTCACTCCATGTCTCTGTGTCGAAGAGGTTGATGTCATCGAGTGCGGCGAGAACGCAGTAGAAGAGCTTTTTATTCTTTGAGAAGTTGTGGTACTTCTTCTCATGAGCCAGCTCATGAGCTAGAAGCTTTTTTGTTGCGGTTCTTGTCGATGTAGTCATTCTTAGCCAAACTGCTAGTGTCGTTCTTACCCTTCTCCAGCTTTGAGCAATTCACTCGAATGTGGTTGGGGCCACCACACTCAAAGCAGGTGATCGTGCCACCTCTCTTCCTGTCCCTCACCCTCTTGTATGCATGAGATAATTTGCAAGCTAAAAGAGCAATCTCATTTTCTAAAAAATTTTCCAGTTGGTCATCGCTTAGCTCACAAAGGGCGGAAAGGGAAAACTAGCAGAAGTATCAGAGGTTGATCTAGTGGGATCGGTGACTCAAGGCCATCGATTGAGATTTTGTCTTCCGAGAGACGACATCGTATCATGAGCCTTGAGTCGGGAATAAAGTCTGTCAAGAGTCAGAGTCGATAAGTCGGTAGTGTCCTTGATGGTGGTCACTTTCATCTCTCAAACTTGAAGATCGAGTGCGGTCAAGAAATTTTGAGCATTATCTGAGTCAGGATATATGCAACCGACTACTCGAAGGTTGCTCAAAATCTTCATAAAATGACCAAAGTACTCGTCAAGACTCTCACCAGCGTGTTGTTCAAATTTGTTGTAATCACGCTTGTACTATCCTGTCCCACCGTCTTGATTTGGGTAGTGCCTTTATGGTAAGCATCGAGGGTTATTAAATCTAGTGAGCGTATCGAAGGTGAGAGATCCTATCGTACTCACTGCGGCTAAGACCCTATATGAGGATGTTCCTTGCCTTAGCATTCACCTCATACGGGAGCTTCACCTTTTGCTAAATCAAGAAACCCTGGGCAGTGATGTACAACTCTATTCATGATTTTTAAAAAGGAAAATCAACTCAAGATAAGATAGGAGGCTTAGTGGAATATTTTTCCGTTGTCATGGCTCTCGAGACTGGTCAAGATCTATGGAAAGAGCAAAACCAGCTCAGATACCAATTGAAGGATCTAGATGGCAATCAGAGGAGGAGTGAATGATCCCAATTAAAATTCCCCCACTCAAAATAATCCAAATAAGCTCTCAAACAAAAACAATCAAAGGAGGCAAATAAGAATGAGCCATTTGCTTTGTATGGCCAATATGGTATGGCCAAAGTTTGGTATGACCGGAGAGTGGGCGGTATAACCGGGCTCAAGAACAGCAAAAAAATTAGAACAAGCTCTAAAAGCAAAAATGATCCAACTTTTAATTGGATAGTCAAAAACTCACGAAACTTGGTAGATGTCTTCCTAAGGATGTCAGAAACATATTCCAACCTTCAATCGCATGTATGACGTCAAAGTTTTGACCTTTTTCACTTTGAAAAAAGAACACTCCAAGTTTGAACAAAAACTCAAGAACTTGATCTTGATCATGGGGTTTTGATGATCAAGATGATCTCGGATAACCTCCCACATGTCAAGGCAAGTAAGAACACAAGTCCAAAACTTCAGCAACACGATCTAGAAGAATAATTCACTCAAGAACATAAGATTAGTTTCTTACTAGAAAAACACATGGATTGCCTAGATGACTAGGATATGATCTAAAGAAGATTCATCTATGAATCAACATTCTTGGCACAAGAAGCAAAAGCTTGTAGAAGGAGGAGGCAAATCCAAATTGCGTAAATGTAAATTGTAAGAATGTACGTGCGGAATTTAAAACATAACATAAATGCGTAAAGTAAATTCAAGCATAAGGAAATGTGTTTTGAATTTCTGGAAGGGAGGTTTACAAAGCCTCACTACAAGGTGGGTAAAACTCAAAGGAGCATTAAAAACCTCAAATCCTTCAAGAAGGGAAGGCTATCTCTACCCCTCTATTTATACAACTCTTGGGTCACCTACCACCCTTGGATGAGTCCCTCAACCCTACGGCACTCCATCAAGGGCTAGGATTGACCCACTCACATAGCCATGCAAGAGCTAACCCAAAACCCGCCAAACAAATCGAGTTTTCTTGCACAGTTTTCAAAGCATACCCGCTCTACTATCAACTAGATCGCGATTTGATAGCCCTTCTTGATTCACGCAGCATCTAGCTAGTATCATTTTCTTTTCTTGTCTTCTAGGCTTGCTACGACTCTGTCTCCGATCATCTTCCGGCGATCCCTAATTGTCTGAACATCGGCGCACTTCGCCTAGTCCCAGTCAAGGTTAGAAATCTCGACGAGATTTTATGAGATCTCACTGAGATCTTGTTCTCCAGAGCTGGACGAAATTTTTATTGCCGGCTGAATTCAAAAATTCAAAAAATTGTGTTGCTACAGTAATCTCATTTTTTTGACGAGATTTCGCCCTTACCGCCTGGTATCTCGGGATTTGAACCCAGAATTCAAAGTTTAATACCCTTATTTGATTATATTTAGATTAATTACCCTAGAAAAAGTGATCTTCCATGATAATTTGTTGAAAAACCATTTTTTGAGACATTTTTTAAAAAACTGTAGAAACACTGTCAAATTTTCATAAAATTGTACATGCTTTATCCTAACATGAAAAATTTTTGGTACCATTCTAAGAAGCTTAAAATCATAAAAAAAATAAATAATTTAACTTTATTTGTTATCTTTAAAAAATCAGAAATAAAATGAACATAATTGGGACTGTAACATTGTTAGAATTTTATAAATTTTCTCGTGTGTGGTCATGATCCAAAATTTTATGAGAGATTAATAATTGACTCAGTAAAATTATATAAAATTTTCAAAAATTTTTAAAAAAATTTGTTTGCTCAATCAAATCTATGTATATATTGAACTTCATTTGTTATATTTCAAAAATCAAAAACAAAAAGAACATAAATGGTACATTGTACTTGTAAGAATTTTATAAATTTAGTGGAGTGTGATCATGATTCAAAATGTTTATGAGATCTTAAGAATTTCCTTATAACCCTGATGCAAAATTTTCAAAAATTTTAAACATTTATTTGTTGCTAAAGCAAATCTATGTATTGATCATCAGGCTTTTGTGAGGACCTTGCACTGTCAGAATTTTCGAAACTTATTAAGCTTGATCATCAGATAAAAAATTTATAGAAACATTAATGACAAATCAGGAGCATCCACAAAAAATTTCTAACGTGGTTTGTACCATTTTTTATTTGGTTGAAGTTTACCGGTAAAGCTTTTATCAACATAGTAGCACTATCCAAATTTTTAAAAATTCATGAAGCTTGATCATCATCTAAAAATTTTATGAGAATATTAGTGATGAATCAAGACCATGCACAAAAAATTTCAAAATTTTCTAACATGTTTTTCGTTCGGTTCAAACTTATCGGTCAGCGTTTTATTAGAATAGGAACAATGTTTAAATTTTTAAAAATTCCACAAGCTTTATAGTTTTCTCAAATTTTTATGGCAATATCACCAATATGTCAAAAATCTTTAAAAAAATTTAAATTTTTTTTGTTTCTACCAGATTTCACGCCACCCAAATTTGCTAAGATCTCGGCTATACCGGTAGCAAAAAAACTAGAATTCAAATTCTATTTTTGTATTTCAGCTGGAATTTGTTTGAAATGCTGAGATCTCACTGAGATTTTGTTCTCTGGTCATGGATGGTATTTAGAGCGATATCGAGATTTCAATCCTTCGTCCCGGTCATCCTTTATTTCACCATGATTTAGCTTTATCATCCTGCAACCATAAAAAACAAGGAAAATACCCATCACATAGCAATGCACATAAGGATATTCAATAATAATGCAAAAATCATAATTTTAAATACATTTGTGCTCATCAAGGTTTGTGCTACCGCCCTAGAGCCGGTAGCACCACTCTACACCCAAAAATAGGAAAAAAATGCTCTCTGGAAAAAACGCTACTTCCCATGCTAGGTGCTACCGCACCTCGACCGGTAGCACCGCTAGCTGGTGCAACCGGATCTTGGCCGGTCATACCGCCCTTGACTGGGCAAAAAAAATGATTTACTCCAAATTTAATTTAAACTCCAAATTCACTTCAAACTCAAATACTATAAGCTTAAATAGTGCCAATAACTCATCACAAATATGGGTAGAGCTCCACATGGTCTTTCATCTTGTGCCTCTCTATTCTAAGAGTGCCAGTACCTGATGAGAACTCTTGAGAAGTTCGGTGGAGACAAGAAGAAGCTCAATCCTATTTTAGACTAGTCCAAGATTAGCAAACTCAATCAGGGTCTAAGATTTGACTACTTAAAACATGCTCGAGCACATCCTCCCACCATTGTGCTTGGCTCCAAGAGTGAAGAGATCATGGTAGATCCCAACATGCGCACCACTATGTTTAGGTTTGCTGGGGTTGTCAATGGGATCTTTGACCAAAAGGTTGAGAAGATTACTCCTTATACTGCTTTTGTTTGTAGCAAACCAAAGTATACATGCACTTTCTATCAAAAAGATGGTCATTTAGCATATTTCTGCTTTAGACGTGCCAAGATTGCATGGCGTGAGTGTGTTCATACTCTTAGGGGTATTCAGGGTCATCCTTAGACTCAAAGTGCTCCTAAAGCACCCACGGCTACTAGACAGGTTAGAGAGTTTTCTGTTTATAGACAGCGCCCAAGACTTGTTTTTTAGGCTGTTCATTCTAGTTTCTATCTTGGAGCTATTCGTTGTTAGTCTTTCGACCATCCTCTTGATATTTCTCATTCTTCTCATCGAGGTAGATATCAGAGGCTTGAGGTTTTTCAAAGTAGGAGATTTGGGCAACATTAATGGGATGGTTTGGCCTTTGCACGATACTAGACTAACCCAGTTCTAGATCCCAGATCATCTACTGGCGTTGCTTCTAGATTTGTGAGGTTTGAGCCATGAAGAAATGCCAAAGTTCAGCCTTTTTTTCGTGTGGCTAGCACTTCTGCTCATCTTGTGATTCAGCATTGGGTTCTTAGATCTACTCTTATTTATCCCAGTACTAAGTCATTGACCTCTCGCTTCCTATGATCCAGGTTCGTCGGGTTGGAAAGGGAAATGTTTGGATTGTAAGCTCTGGTTGTTGTCACCACATGACTGAAAATTCTCATTGGTTCTCTTCCCTAGCCTGAGCCCTTGGTGATGAACTAATCATCCATAGGGATGCTTCATTAGGTAGAGTCATCGCTAAAGTTACTATACGCATTAATGATAATTTTTTCTTAAGAATGTTGCCTTAGTAAGTAAGCTACAGTATAATTTTGTTTTTGTGTCTTAACTTACTTATAATTATTTTGAGGTGAGCTTCAAGCATAATGCCTGTAAAATTATCAATTCTTCTAGAGGGTTGGTTTGTGAGGTTTCTAGGTTTGGGAGAATCTTTTGTGCTGATTTTACTGATCCTTCTTGTGATTCTCTTCATTGCCTAGTTGCTTATGAGTCCCTTGATCTCTTCTTTTAGCATAGGAGACTTGGTCATATTAGCTTTGATTATTTGATCCAAGTTAGCAACTATGATCTCATTCATGGTTTGCCCAAAGTCAAGGTAGTCAAAAACTTAGTTTGTTCTCCTTACCGACATGGCAAGATAGTAGCCACTTCTCATCCCCTAGTCATCATGGTAATAACTAATGCACCAGGACAACTTTTATATATAGACACTATTGGTCTAGCTAAAGTACCGTCAGCAGGTGGTAAGTGGTATGCTGTTATCATTGTCGATGACTACTCAAGGTATTATTGGGTGTTTTTCATGGCCTCGAGTTTAAGAACACCTACTTTGAGAGGTTCTATGAGGAATCAGGCTTAGAACATCTGCTCTCCCCTCCATACGTCTCTCAACAAAATGGCGTAGTGGAAAGAAAGAACATGACCTTTGTCGAGATGGTTAGGACGATGCTAGATGAGTACAATACTCCTAGAAAATTTTTGGCTGAGGCTATAGCTACTGCTTGTTATGTGTCTAATCGAGTATTCTTGATAGCATAGTTGCACCGCACTTCTTATGAGTTGAGATATGGATGAAATTCCTGTCTCATTTTCATTTGTTTGGTTGCAATTGTTTCATTTTGATGTATGGAAATCTAGATAAGTTCAAGTCTTGTTCTTCTGATAGTATCTTTCTAGGTTACTCAACTTCTTATCGTAGTTATAGGGTTTGAAGTTGTGAGGCGTATAAGATCAAAGAGACCTATGAGGTGACCTTTGATGAGGCTAGTCTAGGAGCTAGATCAAATATCAGAGGGTTTCTCTCAGATTGAGGGTCTTAACTTTCAAGAGACATTGTCTTTATAGCTAGACTAAAGGCCATTAGGATCCTGCTTGTATTTTCGGCATATAAGGACTTCAAACTTTATCAAATAGATGTCAAGAACATATTTGTCGGGGATTGGATAATTTCCATAAGGACCATTATACCTCGGCAGCCAGTTTTTCGGCCGACCATGCATGCCCTCGGATGGTGTCCCCGAGGAAAATCTTCGGATGTGTTAGCTAGTGGGTCCGCCCTGACCATGCTTAGGTTCGTCCCCGAGCATGTACCTTAATTCTCCGAGCATGCTTACTCGGGCGTGCGCAACGGTTAGTCAAGGTCGAGGCAAAATCCCGAGCATGTCCAGTAGGTTGTGCTCGATCTATAAAGAAGACGTGGTGATAACTACGCTGTGGTTTAAAAGACCATTATGCCACGATTTAAGTCCATAATGTTCACGACACAGCATGGCGAAAATCAGGGGATGCAGTTACAGCCACGTTCAAGCACAGTAATGGCGTGTTATTCGGCTATAGTCGCTGCAGTCACCTATAAATACCCCTTCGGTAGATCATAGTGGGGAAAGAAAAAAAGAGGACATACACACACATTGCAGACAACCTTTCCTGTAAGAATTCAAGCAATAGCAAAATCACTGGACGTAGGGTTGTTATCTCGATCGTGAGAGGCCCGAACCAGTATAAAAATTCCCTGTCCACTGCCCTTTTGAGCATAGCATCCTAATAGCATTCTTTGGACGTAAACCATTCGCGGAAAAGGGGCCCTGGTTGATCCCTTAATCAACAAGTAAACTCGACAAGGAACTCGTTTTCCAAACATCAATAGTATTCCTTAATAAATATATTAAGAAAGAGTTTATGTGAGGCAACCTCTAGGATTCAAGAAACCCAAATACCCAAACCATATCTATAAGCTTTCCAAAGATCTGTATGGACTTAAGCAGACCCCTAGAGCTTGATATGAGAGGCTTAAGTCTTATCTTTTTAGTCATGGTTTTGAGATGGATAAGATAAACAAGACTCTATTTATCAAACACTAGGACTCTGACTTTCTCTTTGTCCAGATTTATGTGAACGATATTATCTTTGGTGGCTCTTCGCACTCTGTTATCTCAGTTTTTAGCTGTAATGAGTATAGAGTTTGAGATGAGCATGATGAACGAGTTGAGCTACTTCCTTGGCTTCTATGTCAGGCAGATTTGGGATGGCATTTTCTTGCATCAAGGTAAGTACATTAGAGACCTCCTGAGGTGATTTGACATATCAGATAGGAAGCTAGTGATGACTCATATGGCCACCACTACTATCCTCGAGCCTGATGAGGATGGGAGCTAGTTGATCAGAAGGAGTACTAGAGCATAATCGGCTCCCTATTATACCTCACTTCCTTGAGCCCAGACATACACTTTGTTGTGCGTCTTTGTACTCGATTTCAGGCCTCTCGTCATGTCTCTCATTGCTAAGCAGTGAAGCGTATCTTCAGATACCTTCGAGCTACCCTTGACTATGGTATTTGGTACTCTTACTCATCTTGTCTATCCATTAGAGACTTTTCAGATGCAAACTTTATTTGCTGTAAGATAGATAGAAAAGGCACTCCTGGCACTTGCCAATTCATTGGGCACTTTTCTTGTTTCTTGATCATCTAGGAAGCAGTTCGGAGTTGCACAGTCCACTACTGAGGCTGAGTATGTTGCAGCCGTTAGTTGCTATAGTCAGGTATTTTGGATGAGATCAACCTCGTGGGAGTTTGGGCTAGAAATAAATAGTGTTCTACTTTTCTAAAACAACACTTCTACCATTTGTATTGCCAAGAACCCAGTGCAATGTTTCAGGACCATGCACATAGATATATGATATTACTTTTTAGAGACCATATGGAGAAGGGTGATATAATACTCCAGTTTGTGATGAATGATCACCAGATTGCTGATATCTTTAGCAAGCCATTGGATATCTCTAGGGTTATAGCCTTGAAGGGAGGGCTTGGAGTTGTATTCCCTTATGGCATTTCTTGCGGGTTAGTTAGTTTGTATATTATGTGTTATATTTATTTACTTCCAGTAGTTCCTTTTCTTTGCATCTTCTGGGTGTTTTTGGGTATTATTTCTAGAGTTCTGAGTTCACTTAACTTTTTGGCATGCTTTGTATGGACCTCTCATCTTATGCTATAGCTTGTTATCATGTACAATTAGCTGTTCTCTCTTCTCTCTAGGTTGTGTTCCCTCACAGTCTTATAGATCTAACAGGTGTTGGGCCCCTTGGATAGTCAGTGTCTATGTGTATTCTCTAGTTTGGGTTTTAGAGTCAGTTTTCTTATGTAAGTTATTGGGGAAGATGACAGTGAGTCTAAGTTATAGAATTCTCTATCATCTTTTATATGCTCTATAGTCACCCAGTTTGTAGTTTCTTAACTTCTTCTATTCATTCTATATTATGGTTTCTGTCGAATTCATTTAACAATAATCTGAGCTTAATTATGCTAGTAACTCACCTTGAACCAAAATTTTTGCTTAAAATTGATTCACATGTTGAGGAGGAGTTTAAGATGTTATTCCATATAGACTTCATTTTCTATTTTAATGAGCTTTGTCTATTATACAAATGAACTATCATTCATGCTATACACATTGCTACTTTTCTTAAGATCATTGCTACCTTAGTCATGTCTAAGTTCATTTTAGTTCATCATGCTAAGCTTGCTAAAAATGAAAGTTAAGCTTTAATGAAAACTTGATGAAACTTATTGTTTTTACTTACTATATTTCTTCACTATGCGCATATGCCATGTTTTAAGAAGTCTTGAATTTCTACTAGGGTCCCTAGAACAACTTAGAAGAAGCTAGATTGATTCAAAATAGGTTCCTTCACTTGCTCATGGCTCTAGAGTGATAAAATGATCAAAACTAACTTCTGTGTGCTACGATTGATCTCAACACTTTACATTCACAAGACTGCTTCCTATTGCACATGGAATGTATCGTATATGACCAAGACCATTCTTGTAAGAGTCCTTGAGATGGTCAACTATGGCATGAGTCAATCAAAAATTAAAAAATGCAAATAAAATAAAAATAAGGAAGAGAGTGAAGCCTAGGAAGCCTTTGTCGATGGCTCCTAGTTAAGAATGTGCTTTACTACGATAAACTCTCTAAACCTCTTTGGATATGTGAAAGAGCATGAAGCCTAGGAGGCCCTTATCGATGTTGAAGGCTCCTAGTCGGGGATGCGTTTTGCTAGGATAACCTCTTCACTACCCATTGTGTGCATTAAAATCAAAAAATTGCATTAAAGATGATTGAGCATGAAGGATCTTTTATGTACTTATAGTTTCCCCAAAGTGTTGACTAGGTTGAATCCTAGGTCATCTATTTAATCCAATGTATGGCTATACTTCTAGTTTGGAGATTGTAAGTGTTGCTCATATTAAAATCATGCAAAAATGGCATCGTTTTAATTGTGCTCGCTAGCAAGGAGATTGCATTTTGCACTTGGACATGCCTTAGCTTAGTATAATCTGAATTTGAGTAGCTTGGTTTTATATTTTGTCTTTGTGGTCATTTGGATAATCCTCAAAACTCTTTTAGGATGTGTTTCATGCATATATGATACTCATCGCGGGGGAGAAAATGCTCTTTTTGATGCCTATATTGACAAAAGGGAGAGAAATATGAAAAATGCATCATTTATTGAGAAGTGTTGGGGAGAAATGTGAAAAAGAAAACTTTTATGCTTCTTTGTCCTGTGAAAAATTGCTTCTTCCTTTGGATCATGAGCTTTTGTGAGTTTTTTCCCTAGTTTTTAGATCATTTGAGGATAACTTGTTCTTTCCTAGTGTTGCTCTAAATCTTTACTTGCCAACTTAGTCATGTTGTTTGTTTTTTCTTACATCTAGACTAAGTGTGCTTTTTCAATCAAATTGCTTTCTTATTTCTTTTTCAAACTCAAATTTGTGCCTTTTCGATGTTTGTCAATATACTCATCAAGAGGAAATTGAAAGACCATATGGTAGTCTATCCATGTTTCCGATGAGTAATTGACTATGTTTTGAGCTATTGATGCTCAGATTTGAGTTTGATTTGAGCTTGTTTTGACTTTGAGCAATTTGGTTGGAAAGGTTATGAGGCCTGTAGACCTCTCAGTGAGAAGTCGTGAGCCTTATAAACCTCCCTATAAGAGGTTGTGACCACTGTAAAAGTGGTCTAGACCTCCAAGAATCTTTGTGTGAGAGGTCGTGACCACTATAAGAGTGATCTAGATCATTATGAGAGTAGTTTAGATCTCTGTAGGAGAGGTCATGACCACTACAAGAGTGGTCTAGATCACTATAAGAGTGGTCCAGATCTCTATGTGAGAGATTGTGACCATTGTTGGAGTTGTCTAGGCCATTGTGGTAGTGATCTAGACCTTTGTACCAGTGGTTATGTGTGGTCTAGATCTCTGTAAGAGTGGGCTTATGTGATCCTAGTGAGTTATGGTTTTGAGTGGTAACAGTCAGGGGAGGTCCAAGGTTATATGATCCAAGGAAGGATTTTCTTATATGATTTTGGACATTGCTATGTGATAGTTTTCTTGTCTGTATTAGTTGCAGGACTTTGGTGCTACGTTGTGATGAGGCGAAGGTAGGACCGGGACTAGGCTAGGAGAGCTGAGGTCTAGCACGGTCAAGGGACGTCGAAAGATGACTTAGGCTAGGAAGTGGTTGCAAGCCATGAAGACAAGGAACTAAAGTAATAGACGTGGCAGGCAACATGGACCAGGAATAGGCATAGTAAGGAGTCTAGATGTAGAACGATCAAGGAAGCTAAAGCTATCACGCTAAAGGATATGGTCAAAACCCATGTCATTGTTGGGTTTCGAGTTAGCCCATGTAAAAGAGTGGGAGTAAATCTGCACCCTCGATGAGGTTTCTTAAAGGTCAAGAAGATCATCTAAGGGTAGAGATTACTCCCAAAGTACTATAAATAGAGGGGGAGGGGTGCCTCCCCGGGGTCTAGATTTGTGTGAGTCTTGTGAAGGATTTTAGTATCCTAATGCTCTCAAAGCTTTTGCCCAACTGGTTACGAGTCTTTGTAAAAAGTCCTTCCAAGAAATAGAAAAAAGTTCCAGCACAAGAATTGACGAAAACTAGTTGGACCCGATCTTCCGATGAGAGTGATAACTATGATTGATTGATGTGACATTGACTATGAGGCTACTTGACCGAGATGACCAAGTTCGTCCTCTTTGATTCAAGTATTTGAATGCCTCAAATGGACTCCGTGTGTGAAAATTATGATTATTTTACTCAGGGCTATCAGGCTGACTCCGAATTGGTCTGGAATTGAAAAAAGGTCGACCTAGACTTGCTGTCGTAGTAGTGTCGTTTTGCTCACCTTGGTTCCTGAGTAGAATAATATCAAATGACTTAGGTAGCGATATTTTATTCAGGGCTATCAGGCTAACTCCGAATTGGTCTGGAATTGAAAAAAGGTCGACCTAGACTTGCTGTCGTAGTAGTGTCGTTTTTCTCACCTTGGTTCCTGAGTAGAATAATATCAAATGACTTAGGTAGCGATCCATCCTCTAGAAAAATTATAAACTCCTAGAAATAAGTTCACCTAATAATTCAATTGTCATGTACATGCCCTTGTCATAGGTCCTTACCTAGCATATTGTGGAGGATTGTTGTGTGTATCCAAAGAAGTGATGTCCTCATCAAGATCTTGATTCATATTTGTGTTTACATTCTAATTCTTGCTTTATTCTACTTGCAATCATCTCCTTTTGAATTCTCTTGGTTCTTTTTTATCTTTCTTGTTTGATCTTGAGCTAAGAATAAGTAATTGATGGATGGTGTATCTTTCGAACACATATCAATCATCTAAACCCTCACCAACTCTTTTCTTTAAGTTCTTGATCTAGGTTGCTAGAATGTGTGGCAGTTGCTATAAGATCACTTTGATCATTTATAACCCACAAGCAATATCTGTTCAAGGTTTTTAGCTGATCATAGGTTTGTCATTCTGTTCTTGTGTTTGATCATGTTGTGTTTGTTGTTGGACATCAATCCGAAACTACCCTAGCAGAGCACTTCAGTTGGCGACTAACCTCTTTAGTTGGTACTTTAGGAAAAGTGACCAGAATACTCTTTTTCTAGTCATAGAGTAGTTGTTTCTTTTTGTTAGCTTTTCAGAGGAGAGACAAAATACAATCCAAACTTTATGCAAAATAAATTCTAGCATTTTCCTTATTATCTTGCATCTATTGCCGTTCCATTTTGCATGTTACTAAGTGATTTGGACTGAGTTAGATCCTAGCGATTTGTAGGTTTTGTTAGACCACTCTAGGTTCTAACTGTTGAGGGAAAGTTTTTAATTTAACTTCTATTCACCCTTCTCTAGTCATCATTTCAGTCCTTCAAGTACGTCGATGATGAGGGGGATGTGTGTTGCCAGTCTACCACATGAACAGATATTTTAATACACATGAATAAGAGCTTTGGGTAGATGGCATCCTTCGAAGGTGAAAAAATGGGGATAATGAAACAGGCCTATAGCCTACTTCTGACTTTATAAAGTTATCTTTATTGAATCACGGGTTAGTAAGTGCATAGGAGCTTTCGATAGTAGACTTTTAAAGTTTCGTAGCTGATTCATTTGGCTGGCAAATCCATTTGGTCAATAGACCTCTATCGTCAAATGAATTGGTGACAAAAGATCTATCGCCAATTCAATTAGACATAAGCACCGTCGCCAATGCAACTGGCGATAGATCTTAAAAGATCTTCATTTGATGATAGTGATCTATTGCGAAATGAATTGATGACAACGGTATATCTATGTAATTATTTTTTTCAATGTATTTTTTCTGTAATTTTATTTAAAAATGGTATTGATTAAATAAAAAATAATAAAATTCTACATACAGCACTCCATATTCGGCCACCAACACCAACTTGGTAGCATTGGACAAGCCTCTGGGAAGCATGCACTTGTCACCAACTCACCATCGTGATTACCGCAACAAGGATAATACCCGAGTCTGACGAATGCTGTCACTAGCAATGGCATGCTCTGAAGCGAATGAGTCCTGCAGGTAAAAGCATCCAGCTGTAATGAAACAAGACTTGGTCGCCAATTACTGTTGCCATGTGTTTGGTACCTGTACACATAGGAAGTGAGCTCAAATGCGTGGAAATCATTGCTTTTCTAGCCATGGCATCTCGATAAAATTTGCAAATCCAAGCAGCATTGGTGAACTCCTCGGTGCTACCCCAGCCATCGGCATTGGTGACGCGTAGGACGGGCGTGCAGTGGCGGAGCCAGAAAGTTCTAAAGAGGGGGGCTTAAAAAAGAGACATCCAAAATCAACTACTATGACTATCGACATATTGTAAAATAGTTGAAATTTAAATTGTATATCTTTACTATTCTTTAATTTTGAGTTGGTGGCAGCGGTGCATTTTTCTTCACCCCCCACCCCAAACGGGCCCGATTTCCTTGCTTCCTTGTGCGATCGCAATCTCCGCACAGCCTAGCCCAATCTCTGCCCACATCGCAATCTCCGCACTCCTTCCTCCCCCATCGCAATCTCTGCCCCCAACCTCGCGCCGCAATAAAAGATCGTCGCCCGTGCGTGATCCTCGCTCCAGCTCTGCGCCGCCCACTCCCGATTCCCCGTCCCCCGCACGACATCCCCACCGAGCCGCCCCACCGAGCCACCCCTCGCAAGCCCCTATCCCCTGCGTGACATCCTTCTTCGACTGCGCCACAATCATCGCCCCCGATCCGGATATGCCGCTCCCCCAGTGCTTTCCTTCCTCCCCGATGACTTTCTTTCGATTGTTGAGTGTATATTTAACCCTCCGGTTCTCCCTGCTGTTTTGGCGACGAGGGAAGGTGCATCCGATGCGGAGGCGGAGTGCCTGGGTTCGAGGAGTTCGCCGGTTTCTTACCTGCGTGGTTGGGAGTCCCGACGGCAGCGGCGGCGGCGGTGGCGGAGTGGCTGCGTGCGAGGAGTTCGTCAGTCACGGTAGGTTGTCTCCTCCATTCGTCTTTATATATGTGTATTAGCAAGTTGAGTTACCCTTACAACTTTATTTCTTGCTCTGAAATTTTAAGTAGTTTTAGTTGCTAGATCAGATTGTTGTGGTGTGTCAAGTTTACTGAGCTACTAGATCTAGAGAAACAATAAAAAGAATGTGGGGCAGGCATACCTTGAGGGCTCCATGAACCAATTTCATTAATCGAAGCTGGCGATTTAGATATAAAACACTTATCCGGCCGAAAAGTAAATCAACAATGAATCCCTCGGTGTTTCGATTCTGCAATAACAAGCCTCTTCAATAATTTGATTCTCCTAATCCGATATTTCATACGGTGCGAAATTTTCTAACTACTTTATTTTTGGCAGTATTGTCCATTAAGGAGTTTATCTAACAGACGTTCGCAACAACCGCGACAACAAAGAAGATCAACAATACCAACAGAGGTTCAAGTATTTTCATTGATCAAATAGTATAGAGGTGGAAAATATATTCTATTGAAACAAAAAAACTTGGTGTCATTAGTTGCATTGAAAATTAGCTGCATTGAAACTTCAGTGTGGGCTTGTAATTTGAAAATGTATGTTTTTTGTTTGATCAACAGGCTGTTGCAATTTCTCCTACTGCAAATTTGTTAGCTGCATATCCTAAGTCTCCTTTCCAGGTATGTCTTGTCCCTGGCTACTTACATTCTGGTCGGGTTACGATTAGGTACAGGTCTGGTTATTACTTGCATCATGCACCATCTGCGATTGGTGTGTATTGGTAGTAGCATTGGTCTTGTGTTTTGTTTTCTGTTTGTTTGTTCTATTATGAACGCATCGGGAGTTTTGGTCTTTGTTCTTTAATTGATTGGCTATATTTGTTAATTTGTGAAGAGAAGAAACTATCATAAATTTTCCTTCAGCAGTTTATTCTCTCCAGTGTGTGTTTTTTTTTCAATAATGTGATGGAGGAGGTTGAGCTAGGTGGATTGTAAGATGATAATGATAGCAATGCTGCTTTTGCTGGCCTTTGATAAAGAGCACCCTTCTCCTCTAGGGAATGCACTAGAGGTACTGCAATACTGCAATGCTGCAGTCCACTTTTATTTTGGCATCTTACTTTTGGAGGGCTCCTCCCAAATACACTGCATCACCGTTCTATCCCACTACAAAGAAACCCTTTTAATTATCTTCCTGTCTCTCTAATTTTCCTCTCTTTCCCATCGCTTCTGTTTGTTGTTTTGCTGCGTTGGACCTCTCTACTGTCCCTCTCACCTGCTGTGGTCTCTCACCTATTAGGGCTGTGTTGGTGAGAGGAGAGCCCCTGCTTGCTAAGTATGTCTGTTTTTTTAGCCTTACAGAAACATCTACTCTCTGAAATTGAACATTGTATGCTGTATGTATAAATGTTTTTTTGTTCTTCTATGTTCTTATGTTTTTATGACTGTGTTTAGCCAAATCCTGATAGTGTGAGCAGCATGGCCTGCATATAAATTCTCTCTCATCTAAAGTTCTCTCATCTTAATTAAGATGGTAAATAAAATTGAATTTGCAATTAACCTGCATTTTATTTTTCCCAGTGCTGCTACATGTGCTTATATTGTTAAGAAGCTTTTTGAAATAACACCTTCAAGGCCTTCGCAAGATCCACTTGATCTTTTATTGCTCAGGTATAGAATCAAATTCTTCCCGTCATATGCAGGATATTAATTGATTTTCTACATGTGCTTACATTTGATTTGTTTGTCATAACCTAATTCTTGCTTCTAGGCTTAGCCCAGTTTGCTCTCTTTGACCTTTTCAGGTATAAGCCACAGGTTGGTGATACCATAGTTGGCCGTGTCATTGAGGTATGTACATTTATTGTATCACTCTTTTGACTCCCTTCTCATTTGTAGAGCATGGTTTATTGTGTTCCCTTTTGAAAGACAACAGAATAGTATGTTGTATATTGCGTGTTGCGAAAGCCAGTCTGTTGTATGAATCATTGTGCATACCAAATGATAAGTAAATGGCCTGTTAACTTGAATGCCCAGTCTGTAGTACTGCAGAAATTGGTACTCCTTTTTTTATATGGAAATATTTCTTGTTCTTTGTTGAGCAGTACTTATTCTAGCACGTGCGTTTTATTCCCGTGTGTAAGACTAACTGATTATTGGACTAAGTAACCTAACATGGATTACATAGGTCTCTAAGTAACCTAATATGGATTACATAGGTCTAAGAAGAGATGCTAAGATTATTGATGCAGTGAGAGTAGGTTTAATGGCCAACCCACTTTTTAGGTTTGCACTTTCAACCTATTGGAATGAATGTTGATTTTCTTGTTTTATAATACATGATTATTCCTAGGCTTGGTAGTTGGTGTGCAAATTCAATGGGAAAATTAGTTAGTTTGCAGAACTCAAGTGTTGTGGGTTGCTAGAGTAAAAGGGATGAGCTAACTGTCACCATTCGCATCTATTAAAAGTTTAAATACCACATTTAGAAGGTTGGGTTGCAACTTATAAGCCATAATTAAGTATATAGAGTGATGCTATTCTCCCACATGTAGTCAATTTGTCTATTGCAAATACTGGTATTTTTTTGGGTGGAACCTTGATTATTGGAACTGAGAAAACTTGATTTGCATTCATGGCAGGTTTCTGCTTTTCTGGGATTTCTTTGGGTTTTCACCGCGTGGGTGTATGCTGAGGTTATCTTTCATGGGAAGAATGCTGCTTCTCTTAAAGTGTAAGCAAATGTTACTTTAATCTTGAGAATCTGGGTACCCTTGATTTTTGTTTTCAAATATGCCAAATGGTATCTTGTCTTTTAAATGTTGTCCCTGAAACAGAAATATCTGCTTGTGTTACAAGAACCATACCTCTCAAGATATCTTACTTTAACAGGGCTTCAAGTTCTTTCACCTTTGAATGCCTATTGCACCATTACATGTTGCTTTTAAATGAAACACCAGTATAATACTATCATCACAATAACCTTCTAGAAGAACTTATATTGGAATTTCTGTTTCTTTGTCTTTGTCAGTAGACACTCAGATGCCAATTTAGCAGTCATGGATAATAGCTCATACAAAGGAGAGGATCAAACAATGTTATTGGAGGGTGGCCAAGCTGCAGGTGCTAAGCCAGTTTATGCTTCTTTCACATCACAAATGCTCAGGTTGTCTGCGGAGTATAATTTCTCGATGGCATATTAAATAAATGTTTTAAGATATCAAGATTCAAAAGCACTGACAAAATTAATTGGTTCCACAGACTTTTCTTTATGGACCAAGCACTTCTTCTGGAGAATCGTTTGACACTGAGGGCAATGTAAGCTACAGTTGCATCCCACAGTCATCTATACTATTACAGTTGCTTTATTCTGCTGACTGTTTTGCTATCATTTTATCAGATCTGAGTTTGGAGGCCATCTGCTTTACTTCTACATATGTGTTTGTACACATCTACTCGGAGAGTCTGTGAAGGTGCTATTATGCTGATACTTATTAGAAATCTATGCCCACATATTGTGTAGGAAACGTGACTACAAGGACAGAGACTTCATGAGTCTTACAACTTTAATTTCAGCTGAACATTTGTTGAAGAACACATGCTTTAGTTGCTACAAAAAAGCGCATCCTGTTGCATGTTAAGTCGGTTAAGTCAAATTTTAATCATGTTTTTCGTAATGTTTCTGTGCGCTGCAAATTTAGCATTCTGACTTTAGCTTTTGCCATGGGCTAAACCTTTGTGAGCTATTCTGTTATGAATGAAACCTATTTGTTTAAGGCACTCTTAAGCCTGTTGATTTTCTTTTCATAACCAGAAGTTAACATCAAAATACCTTAGTGCCATACTATTTTTTGTTGAGTACTGGGACCATTTGTCTCAAATCACATTTTGATTTGCAGGTGAAGACTATATATGTGAAGAACCTACCAGAGAATGCTTCTAAAGAGAAGATTAAGGAACTGTTTGAAAGACATGGAGAAGTCACAAAAATAGTTTTACCACCTGCTAAGGCTGGGCATAAGAGGGATTTTGGGTTTGTTCACTTCGCTGAAAGATCAAGTGCACTGAAGGCAGTTAAAGATCATGTGCACTGAAGGCAGTTAAAGTTCACTTCGCTGAAAGATCAACACCTGGGGTATGGAAAATGTTGCATTTTTTAAATGTCCTTTTGTTCATACTACTGTCTGCTACTGGTTTTTTACTTTTCGAGAGTTGGTGATTTCGATATACATACATGCACATTACACATTAAATAGGCATCCCTAAATTATTCCTGAACATCTAACAGAATTATAAATAAAGGCGTCGCTCCGCCACTGGCGCGGTTGTGGGTCACCGTGTACTTCTTCTCGCCAATCGCATCAGCAGGTACAAACAATCGCCTGCCCATGTATTCTCTTTTATTTTATTCTACTTTTAACTTCCTGAAATTATGGCTGAAACCTATCATGCCTTCTGTTTATGATTCTTTTTTTATATACCTTCAACTGTTTATTCGTAGACAAGTCATAAAAAGGCTATACATCTTTTTTCATGTGTCTGCATAATGCTTTATGAAATAAGGATACTATGCATAATTTGCAGTTGTGATGTGAAATGTTGAATATTCCTACTCTATGTGCCCGCACATGACTAAACTAATGTAAACTGATCTTATTCTATTTGATACCTCAAGCTTTCTGGTAAAAAGGTCACGAGTAGGTAGCCATGTAGCTCTTCCTGCTTTTGTGCTTTTACGCACATTACTGCAGTTGAATTTTCCCATAACCACATTGTTCTTTTTGGTCTAACTAAGCTTGATTGGTTTAAATGAAGCTTAAATTCTTATTGGAGCTATATTAATCATGTCCCTTAATTCATGTTGGTGTAGAGAACGGATCCAACAGCTTGTCTAAAATTTCAATAAGAAAAGAGTAACACCTTCTTTCTCCCTTAAAAGGGAACATGAGGATGACTGTAACAAAGGCTTTGATATTTTTCTTCTCCATTTACTGGTCTTTGATTGCTTGACTGTTATGTACTCTATGGTTAATATCCTTATTAATATGTATACTTGGATGATAAACTTCAAAATGAAGTCATTAATTCCCGTGCTGATCTTCTACATGGGATTAACAACTTATGCCAGAGTCAACTTAAAACAATAGCCAGCTTGTCCTTCTTTGTGTAGGAGATTCTGAAAAGTCACACCATTTTGTAGTTGAACTGAAGCGAATTAATTCCATGTAAGTGTCTATTGGTCTTTCGTTGTTGCTTATTTATTTATTGGCTTACTACTGCAAATTATCTCATCTTCAGTATTTAGGAATTCTCTTAATTGTTTTACCATCAGAAAAATTATAAAGTATGGCTTCTAACACCTGCCCTGCCCCCTGATAATTTTTTATGATTCTTGAAGAATTTGGATGATAGCATTGCAGATGATCAGCTACGTGAACTGTTCTCTAACTTTGGCAAAATTACCTCATGCAAGGTGCTTTCATGTTTTGCATCCTTTATTTTTTTCTTTTCACCTCTGTTTCTTGATGATGTATGATCTTAGCTGACTGAATTTGATTAATAGGTAATGCGTGATCAAAATGGTGTTAGCAAAGGGTCTGGCTTTGTTGTGTTTTCAACTCGTGAGGAAGCATCTCAGGCTGTAAGCTTACTTCCTGTATCTGATTAACTGTTGATTGTCATGTGTGGTTGACATGTTTTCCTTGTGCACAGTTAACTGAAATGAATGGCAAAATGATATCTGGGAAGCCATTGTACGTCGCATTTGCACAGTGTAAAGAAGAAAGAAAAGCAATGTTGCAGGTATTTGTCCTTGAACCAACTGAGTCTGTATCAGCTCATGTAGAGAACCAATCAGTGTGAATGTTCTTTTATTGCGGGTAAATGTGTGTTGTAGTAATGATGATGCATGCTGCATGCAGGCTCTTTGTAAGATTGGGATGCTCCGTTTTCTGGATGGAAAGCTAACAGTTACCATGGACTCAAGCTGCTGCCTCCAATTCATGTATGTAATGCAAAAGCCAATGAAGTTTGTAATTGAGCGGACCATAAAAACTTTTGTAATCGAGAGAGATATATGTTTGATTTTGTAGCACAATTTTTTTTATTGCTTGACTTTTATGTTTCGTTATCAATTTTATTTTTCGTAGCAACGCACGGGCATTGAACTAGTAATATAAGTATGTAACTATGAAAGGAGAAAAACGTACCGTTCATTGCTTCAAAAGAGTTGACAGTTGATATTTACAAGTTTTCATGTTCTGAAAACGTTGTAAGATATCTTCCATATCAATCTTTGTAAACACGTCTCGCTCAATATAGCATACCATAAGATCATTCAACCAGTCATCACTTATCTTATTGCACAGATCTGTCTTAATAATCTTCATTACCGAGAAAACCCTTTCAACTGTAGCTGTCCCCACAGGTAAAATTAGTGTCAATTCAATTAGTCTATAGACCAATGGATAAACCAGGTGCTTCTTTGCTTGAACCATCTTTACAGCAAAGCTAGCAAGATCATCATTACTTTGAAATTCATCTCTTGATTCTCTTCTCATGTCATTAACAAATAAGTGAAGTTGTTCTTCCAAAATAACACGGTCATATGCTGAAAAATCATCAGAATATATTTCTGAAAGTCGCATAAGCTTGCCATGATCAAAGTTTGCAAATAAATCTCTCGGATCTAAACAAGCAATGCATCTCAAAAGCTCTGTAGAAGTTTCACTAAATCGACTCTCTAACTCTACAGCAAGGGAATCAATCACAACGAGAAAAATATCAACATAATAATAATGATGATAAGTGACAAATTACCTTTCACATCTCATATGACCTCTAGCATGCTTTTGATCTTCCATATTGGGCATTGGAATTTCTGAAGCACTGCAAAACTTCTTTACTTCTTCTAAAAGTGTTTCCCATCCATTTTCTCTAAATTGTTGTAGACGGGCTTTCACACTAGAAAGAAGTACCATGGCATTAACAATGTTTTGATCCTTTTGCTGCAAGAGACGTGACAAATCATTTGTCATACTTAATATTTTGATCATGAGATGCAAGATAAACACAAAGTCAAAGGTTTCCATTGTTTCCATCAATCCATTTGCTCTTCGTCTTTGACTCATATCAAATCTATCTTCATTAACATTCTTTAGAACTGTCAACACTGAATCCCACATCATACTAAAACGAATTAGAGTTGTAAGATGTGAACCCCATCTAGTTTCACCTGGCCTTACTAAAGAAGTCTCCTGATTCTTGCCTTTTCCTGTAACTATCTCACATTTCTCCAATTTCTCAACCATGCGCTCATGATGATCCTGGAGTAATGCATCTTTTCTTTTGCAAGAAGCTCCAACAATGTTGACAATCATAGTGACATAATTAAAAAAATCACTAACAACTCGACTGCTCTTGGCAACAGAAACTACTACCAATTGTAGCTGATGTGCAAAGCAATGCACATAGTAAGCATGCGGGTTCTCATTTAAAATTAGTGTCTTTAAACCATTAAACTGACCTCGCATGTTCGATGCACCATCATAGCCTTGTCCTCTGAGTTTAGATAGAGACAAACCAAAGCGAGCAAATAACAAGTCCAAAGCTGTTTTCGGTGAAGCAGAAGATGTATCCGTAACAAGCTCAACAGCAATAAATCTTTCAATTACTTGACCTCGCTTGTTAACAAACCTATATGAAAAAAAATAAGAATGAAAATCTTATATACTTAACACTTAATAGTAACAAAATGACTAACATTATTGATAAACTAACCTCAAAATCACGGCCATTTATTCCTTAATTGATACATCTCGTGACTCATCAACTAATAGAGAGAAACAACTATCCCCAATTTCATCCATAATGACCTTTGTCACCTCATCAGCACATGATTTTACCAAGTCCTTTTGAATTGGTGGTGAAGTCATCAAATTATTTGCTGGAGCATTATCAATTGCATGGCAAACCTCTGTGACCTCATTTTTATACCATTCTAACAGTTCCTGAAAGTTACCTTTATTTGAAGAACTAAATGATTCATCATGTCCACGAAAAGTAAGACCTTGTGACAAAAGAAACCGAACAACCTTTGTAACAATAGTTAAGCGAGCTCTATATTGAACTCGCATATCATTCGTGCAAATTTCTATCACTTGTCGAATACTTTGCTCTTGATTTTTGAAAGCCTCACATAAGCCTCTTGCGTTGCTGTGAGAACTATTGACTCCACCAACATGTTTACGGAATGATTCTTTCGCCTTCTTCCAATTGGAAAAACCATCCTTTGTGAACACATCATTTGCAAAACAATCAAACCCTGGTTGTTTGAAAAGTTAACAGTAAAAACAAAATACCGCATATTTCTCTATGCTATATTCTAGCCAATCAAAATCATTAAACCATGTCTTTTGGAAGCTTCTTGAAATATTTTCCTACTGTTTACTGGGAAAATTATGACCGACTGGTTGGCATGGACCCTTTAACAAGTATGACCTTCTCACATCATCTCTAATTTTAGACTCATATTGTTCAATTGGCTTGCGCAATCCTGGATAGGCAACAATGTCACTTGGGCTCAATTCAACATTAATACGAGCTTTCTTTTGTATGGCAGAAGGATCCAAATCTCTAGGTTGAGATGGTGACTCCTCAGTCTCCTCTAACGGTTTTGATGTTGACAAGGGTTTAAAGAATCTCTTCATTGAAAGAATTTACTATTGTTTAGCCAATCAATTTATCAATATGTTCATCAAGAATCCACAATTATTTAGCTAATTAGGATTTGAATAAGAAAATAATTAATCTCCATATACAAATACAGTAAACACATGAGTTGCCAATTAATACCTTCCTCAATTCCTCCGCGTGCCTGCATAGAAGTGGCTCGGCAATCGGCATGCGCTCGCTACGTGATCGAGGCAAGACGCCGAGACGGCAATTGTCGGCAAGACGTCCGTTTCCTGCGGACCTGCGGTGCGCACCGCACGGGCAGCCTCACGCCGTCACGACTCACGCGCGAAGTGACGAAGATTGAAGACGGAAGACGCCGAGATGCTCAGACGCTGAGACGTAGACGCGGAAGCTAGAAGACGAACCGACGGAAGTCGCAAATCGTGATTTGCCTCACGCGGTCACGCCGCCTTTGCCCTCTGTGCTACGCATCTATCAACCACGCAGCCACACAGGGGCCTTCTTTTCCTAAGCGCTGGGCTAATGGTAATGGGCTGTTATGGGGGCGGGGTGGGCTCCAGCCCCACCCAGCCCCCCGAACGCCTCCGCCTCTGCCGATATGGAATGCACCGGGTATGTTATCTTGTACTCGTGCCACCACTGCAAAATGTTGAAGTCCTCCTCTTTCTGCTCTTAGTAGTTGACACCATCATTATTGAGATAGACAGCTAGCTCCTCACCATTTATTGTGTCCGCACTTGATGTTTTTGTAGTCGAACTCCTTGAGGAAGAGCCATCTGCAGGCCATATCTTTCCCCGCGCAATTTTCTTATCTGTTGTAGGTGCTAGTGGAGATCGCTGCATGCGAATTTCAGCAAACTCTAATCGTACTTAGCATAAACTTGAAATAAATTAGCGCGGACATTTAAAAAATAACTAGAATAATTAGTATCTATCGCATCACATAGAAGTGAGAGAACATTAGAAAATTTTTGAACTTTAGCTCTAGAATCTAAAATAAATGTAAATGCATATAATATAGAAATTTCTTGCTAATATTTTAAAATTTTAGTTTTCATAGCATAAACAGATGCACGCAAAATTATCATTTTCGTGGTTTCTTAAGTTAGTAGCAATTTCTAGAATATAATGCACAATTAAAGGAGAGATTGAGTAATAAACTTCAGATAAAGTAACGATGGAATCATAAAAAATTTCCAAAATTGACAGCAAGTATTGAGCAACATACCAATAATGCTTTGTGAGTAGCGATTGACCATCCTGGCTATGATAGTGAATGTTATAAAAACAGAAAATGTGCTCTTATAAGGTATGAGAGACTTAAGCATCAAGTAAGTAGAGTTCCATCTAACAGCATATCTAAACCAAACTTACGTGGCCGTACCTCTATTGCAATACAATAAGTTTTATATGCTGCTACTCATTAATTAGAATTATTTAATAACGATATTACAGTTTGAAAAGATTCAAGGTATTGGTCTAACCTCTTCAAACTAGATTTAACTATAAGATTAATAATATGGCAATCACAACGCTGATGTAATAAGAAAGATTCGGCATACAAATTAAAAAGTAGAGTAAGAATGGTAATGGCAGAAGTGTTTTCTAAAGCATTATCTAATGTTATTACAAACATTTTATCTGTAAGGCCAAAATCTTTTATAACTTTTACAATGCAATCAATAATATTTTCACCGATGTGTGGTACATCAATTAATTTGAATACTATAATTCTCTTCTCTAGTTGCCAATCATTATTTACATAATGAGCAACTACATTAATGTAATCTTCTTTAGCCTTACCACTCCATATGTCTGGTTTCAAAGTCACGAAAAAAGTACAGGTATTAAATTGCTCTTTTAGCTTACTATGACAATTATTATAGTATTTAATCAGGTCTCTAGTTGTTGTCTGTCTAACAACTGCAAAAAACCTAGAATTATGAGCGATCCTAATATAGTTTTCAAATGCAGGTGACTCACCAAAGTTTAAAGGAAGATTTTTAGAAGTGATTAAACGACAAAGAAATTCACAAGTTACCTTGGGATTGTAGTCCCAGTTACGTACCGTACCGTTGGGGCTATATTGCAGCTGCGTCCGTCTTAAAACCATCCCTACTTTTCTTTTACAGCTCTCAGCATGTTTCTTCAAGTGCCCTATTTCACCTAAAGATTTTGTAGTTAATTTATGCTTACAATGTTTACAAATAGCATACCTACTCTAAATGCCATCTGATGTCTCGAAAATCTGCTTAAAATCTTCTCAAACTCCTGATGTACTGTATCTAGATCTTTTTGTCCTGATGCTTGACGACACAATAGCACTTGCAGAACCTAAGGATGGTACACGTACTGCATCTTTTTCAACTTCATAGGATGCAAGAAGCTCCTCTAGTGAAATCCCAAAATCAGAAACTGAGAAGGACAGAAAATCTTGATGCTCCGCAAAGAAAACTGTAAGAAATAATTATGCTATTAGTACTTTAATATCATTTAAAATAATAAGAACAATGAAAAATGAAATCACAATTCTTACCTTGATTTCTTGACAGAAGTCGGCGGCTAAATTTGGATTTTTGGCAAAACTATTTTTAATTTTGCCAAATTAT
The DNA here is from genome assembly GCA_036346375.1 of Guadua angustifolia. Classification (NCBI taxonomy): domain Eukaryota; kingdom Viridiplantae; phylum Streptophyta; class Magnoliopsida; order Poales; family Poaceae; genus Guadua; species Guadua angustifolia. The sequence continues at coordinate 18,343,548 of CM070521.1, read as the reverse complement.
CACCAAGAGCAAGAGTATTTTCACAAGAGAGCGAAGAGAATAGATTGCAAGTTTGCTGGTGGAGAAATGAGAGGAGGTTGCTCCCTATTTATAGAAAAAATTTTGAATTTTTTGAAGCCTCCAACGGCTATAAAACGTCTATTTTTCAAATAAACAGGATAAACGGGCTAAATCGTGCCATGCCAAGCCTAATTGTGTCGAGCCGTAATCGCGCTGGACCGTGCCGTGCCAACCTACCATACTGGGGTGCCAGCCCAAGCATGGCATGGACTGCTGGGCCATACTAGCACAGCCTATTTACGGTTGAGCCAGGCCATGCCTAGGCCGTGCCAACAGTGCCAGGCCTTGGGCCAGCCCATTAGGCACGGCCCATTTGGGCATCTCTACATGGCACCATGTTAAACCATCCCATGTCGCCATGCCCTAGCTAGCCCACCATACCGTGCTGGTCCAATTCGTCTTCGGCGAGCCCAAGCGCAGCTTTTTTGTGATTTTTGCAGGTTTTATGTCATGCCCGTTCATGCCCAGCCCATTTGCACTATTGTGACAAGAGAAAAGAAGTAGAAGATATATGGATCTGAAGCTGTGGACACAAATATTAAGAGAAAAAACTAAATTTTATTCATTCTTGAATAGTACATAGTTATTGCCTTGTTAAAAGTCTTACACTCAGTGTAAGGTACCCTAGTGAGTACCCCATGCTCGATGTCAGTGAGTATATACTCTCCAGTCTCCATTCTCTATCTTTTAACAATCTATTGTCTCCCCTTTCATGCGAGGACCGCAAAAATTATCGGCCGTAGGGCGAGCCACAATATGACGCAATGTCGCGGCAGAGCGTCCTACCACATGTCATACCGGCCCAAGCACGACCCATGCAGACGTGCCGTACTGTGCCTTCTATCGTGCCCAACCGCAAGGCCTGGCCCAACTCAGTCTTATCATTTGTGCCATGCTGGCCCAACACGTGCACATCCATGTTGTGCCATGCTTCAGTTGTGCCATATTTGCCATACCACAAGCAGATCCAAAAAGACCCAGCCTAATACCCAGGTCTATTCGGGAGGATGAGCTGCCGAGAAAGGGAGATGAGAAAGAGAGGGGGGTGTACGTGAATCTCAATACAGCGTGGATGGTTGTGAATTTGTGATAGTGCATGTAGTACCATGCACTCGTAGAAAATCCACGCTCCGTGCAATGGAACAATTTTGGGAGCTGCAATTTTGGACTCTTTTTAAGGCCCCGCTAGACTCTGCAAAGTTTCAACATGCATCTCTAACTTCATCTTGTTAGAAGAAGCATACGATAGATATATCATGGTAAGTCTGACTTCTTTTCTATCCTTTTAATGTTTTTCATTCAAAAGGAAGAGAAAGGGTGCCAGCATTTCACCTTGTCGGAAAAAGCACAAGAACTATGATGTCTCCAACTTCTAACCAATGTGTTAGCTAGCATTGTGTGTTGTGTCTAAAGTAAAAGTGAGATATCCTAGATAATAACATTAGTAAAAGAAGGCACATGAAAAATGCATAATTTAATTACGTGATTTGTCCACGTAAAACAATTTATCTAGAGATCTAGTGGGAAGGTTAAACGCAGTGGGGTTCTACTTTACAAGAAACATCATGCATGGTTAGCTTGAAGCCCCGTTGCCAATTGGCAATTTGGCATCAAGCCAACTTAAATTGACATTTCCGGTCAGGGCTGGCTTGCATACTGACTCAAAACCGTGTTTATGGAGTCAAATGGTCAAACCAAGAATTCTAATAATAGGAAAAAAAGCTCTAGCTAGGACCAATCCTCCATGACCGGACTAGGAAAACATCCGAGATTAAGGAACTGAATGGAATGGGTATATATACATAATACATTACTAAGTGCGGTTAAAAAAGGAGAAATTTTACGGTGCATTATATTGATAGTATATATAGTGTGCAGTAGAAATTAAATCTAGCCATTGATTTGTTAAAGATATTTCTACTACTATACTGTCGAAGAAAGTATAAATAAATACTAGCTAATCTGATCCATTGGATCGAAAGAATAAACGGATCATATTGAATTTAGTGTACCTAAAAAAGCTCATAAAAAAAGCCTAACAAAGAAGAACGAATTATCAGTGAATGACAATAACAACGACGAGCAAACCAACGGTTTTATATGTAGCTACTAGTAAAAGACCGATGTGGTTCTTATATTCTTTTATTTTTCTTACTAGAGTATTATAGCCCAAAAAAGGAGTGCAATAAGCATGTTTTGGCTTGGAGCGGTCACGATGGGCAAAGTTTGCTTGTCTCTGCATCAATCGTGGGCCCCTGCGGTTGATCGTCGATTGATAACTTTTTGCTGGACGAAGACGGCGTTTAGTGGATGGTGGAGCCATCAGCTGGTCCAACCACGAAATTAACTCGATCGTCCATTGAAAGCAGATTGATTCAGTGACTAATTATTATGGGATCTACCATCCTATATATTGGGCATGATAATTTTAGCCGGCATAACATGCCGTACTTATCATGGTTGAGAGATGAGTGTTTTTAGGGATGTTTAGTTGATGTCATAATATGCCAAGGTATAAGTTAGTCATGTTTGACTTTGTTAGCTAGTGTTTGTTTCATTGTCTAACTTGTGGAGTGTCATATTTTCTTTGCACCATACCTCACATGTTATAGACATTTTTTTATTAAATCTTACCACACTTATGACCATCAATTTGCTTGCCAAAAAATGACGGCATGCCACACTTTTGGTAAAAATTGTGGCCACACGTGGCAAGCATCCAAACATGTCCTATACTTTTTTTTGGGTGCCATTTATTCATCCAGCGGTAATTTAAAGATTTTGCAGTCAGGCACACTCGGTATATAGAAATACTATCCTCATTGTGGTTATAGATTCACAGCTCTTATGCGTATTGTGGAAAAATGTTGAGAGGTGACTCATATCATAATTAACCTGATAGAACTTGGAGAGGTGTACTACCAGAATTCCTGTACAAATCCTAATAGGATTATGATCCTGACTTCTCTTTGGAGGAAAACTAAGAGCAATATATAAAGCCATGAGGGATGGTCATATAGAAGCCAAGCCATAAAATAACTCAACCAAAGCAAAAAGCGTGGTAGAGGATTTGAGTCTAGGTTATTCTTTAGTACTAGATTTTTGTATAAGGCAAGAATTCACCGGTCCTAAAAGGTTCAAGAGTGTTATGGGAGAGCATCCATCCCTTGTATTATTTTGAGATTGTGCATTTGTGCTTAAAGAATTAGTAGTCGGTTTCACTAAATTTTTCTCACTCATTGTAATTGTTTAGGTATTGTTATTTCAGTCCTCTCTACGGGATTCATCTAATTCGTTCGTGGTATTGTGCATACTCATGATGTATCTCGCAATTCTAATACAATCTGAGGGCTATTGCGCATAAGGAGGGGTATTAGAGCTAAGGATAAAGTAATCTGATTTGAGAGAAGATTGGCAAAGCATCTGGTGGTATAAAATCAAGATCGATGTCGACAATGTGGAATCAATTAGAGAAAATTGACGATTGAGGGAATTTCAATTTGTGGCAATGTGTGGTAAAAGATGTCTTTGCCAAGTGTTAATCGATGTTCTAAAGGGGACAAACCGGAGAAGACATCCAATGGAGACTGGAATGTGATGGAGCGAAAGGCTGTTAATACAATCCATCTTTTTGTCTATGATGAGAGGTAAAGTACGCGTTGATCAAGGATAACGTGTATAAGAAATTATGGAGTGACTTAGAAGAATTATATATGGCAAAATTACTGACAAATCAGTGGATTCTAAAGCTTCAACTGTACAGGTTGCATATAGAGGAAGGCACACAATTGTTCAACTATCTCAATATCTTTAACAAACTTAGCGTGCAGCTAACTAGTGTGGATGAGAAAATTAAGAAAAACAACAAGATCATCACATTGATGTCATCTCTACCACCATCACAGGAGAAATTGGTGATGGATATTCTCATAAAAAACACTCCCAATTACAACGAGAAAATTGCATATCTATTGGAGCTGGAGTCCTTAAAAAAGCAATCGGATTCTTTATCCTCGGGTGATCACGCATTGGCTGGTGTAGGTGGTGCAAGCAAAAGTAAAAGTCATACAAAAAAGAAGAAAAAGAGCAATGGTACATGTGTATACTATTTATGTGACAAGGAAAGTCATATGATAAAAGAACTGCTCGAATTTGAAGCAAATGAGAGGTGCATGCTTAGTGGCAGTAGCGATCAGATGATTCACATGCACTAGTCGTCAATCAATAATGTACTTCTCATGGATGGATATTAGATTGAGATTGTTTCTTCTATATATATTCGATGAGGGAGCTGTTCGACGAAGGATCTCTATGTCTGATGTATGAAACTGTCCACTTGAATTGTAAGTAGTATGCACTATGCAATTACTAAGGTGGGAACAATTATATTAGAGATGGACAATAGAGCACATCACATGTTGATGAGAGTTTTTGTATGTTTATGGCTTAAAGAAAAATCTAGTATATGTGAGAGATAACTTGAACTCGAAGGTTGTGAGCTATTACTTAAAGGTAGAGTCATGCGAGTTACTTGCAAATGACAGATAATCATGAAAAGTATTTGGAGCGATGAAGGATATCTTATTTGCAGTTATATATGGAATTACAAAGATGGTTGCAAATTCTAGTTGGTGTAAAGGCGAAAGTGCAAGTAGGGATGGTAATTCTGCTTGATAACTCAATTACCTGCGGGTAAAAACCCTAATGAAGTTAGGTATGTTTGTAATTTTGCGCCCATGGGTATGTTCATGGGTAGAAAGTGTTGTCTGTCTAATAGGTAATCGGACATGAGCATGTGGGAGCGTCACCCGTGCTCGCTTCACTCATTTGCCCGTGAATTTTGCTAGGCTCATTGGGCCCAAGCAAACATATTTGGCAGCCCATGAATTGTCCTAGCCTAACAAGTTCTCTAGTAACGTGTGGATGCAATTTTTATTGGCCTGATAAAATTTATCTTAGCCCAAACAAAAGGATTAACCATGAAAGCAAAGAAAGAAATAGAGAAAAGGCTATTGCTCCTCCCTATCGCTGGTTCTCTCGCTATCACACTCACACCAATTGACCATTGCCTCTACGATCCTCTCGTCCTGTGATGTAGATGTTGCCACTAAATCACTGCCACCACTCCTGCTCTATGCACTAGCTAGATCCATCATCGTCATTGCCATCCGTCAGTCCTGGTCACCACTACATCTCCTCTCCTCAACTCCTACTCTTCTCCTAGCCATCAACTCATTGGAGCAGGTTTGTTGGCCCTCTTCATTGTTCATCTCCTAACTCTCCTCTCGGGTTCATATACTTCCCTTAAATTCAACATTTCTTTGCATATTGATGTGCTATTTTCAACAACAAAGATAGATTAGGTCTAAAATTTCTCGTAGAGTTTTGACATATCTTTGGACTTGCTAAACTTTATGTTGCCGTTTTGGACTTTTAAAGGGCAAACAGGCACCTAACGAGCATTAGTCACCTGTAGAAGATGCGCACGTCATGGGTAATGGGCATGCCCATGGGCAGAAAACATCCCAGCAGGGATGGGCATAGGTGACCACTACCCATGCCTCCCATGCCCGCTTGCCATCCCTAGGTACAAGCTGATGCAAGAAGGAAGGCCTGATGGGACTAACCACATGGTGCCAACGAATAGGTGGAGTTTAGAGACGGTACAAACCTATGAAATGGAGGATTGTAGGAACTGGAGGTGTGGCTAAATAAACTATACAATGAGGGAGCTCTAAGGTGGAGGATCTAGGTAGGCTAGCCCGAACACCAATATGCACATTGTGGTGATGTGCATGAGCACCAATGGTGGAGGTACTCTCAAAGTTCGGAGGAAAATGAAAAAAAGAGAAGAAAAAGCAAAGAAAAAGATAGAGTCGACTTAGAGCGAGTTATCGGAGGAGTTCGATGACTTAAATGGATAAGAGTCAAGATAAAGATTATTGAGAGGTGACTTATATCCTAACCTAATAGGACTTAGAGAGGCGTGTTGTATTGTGAGAGAGCGACAATTCTTTATAGTCTTTTGAGGTGTACTTAAGGAATATGTGGTCAGCTTCATCAAATTTTTCTCTCTCGTCATGATTGGTTCTTTGGAGGAGAGTTAAGGAGCAATATATAAAGACACGAGGGGTGGTTATGAAGAATTTAAGCCACAAACTAACTCATCCAAAGCAAGAGGTGCACGAGAGGATCAATAGTTAGGTTATTTTTTAACACTACATTCTTGTATAGGGTATGGATCTGAGTGTCCTACAGGATCTGAGAATGTTGTGACAGAACATAATCCCTTGTACTCTTTGAGGCTGTGTTTAAGGAATTAATGGTAGGCTTCCCCAACTCTTTTCTCTTTAGTTGTGATTATTTCAATATCGTTATATGGGTCCTCTCTACGTGATTCATCTACTTCGTTTTTGGTATCGTGCATGTTCGTGCCGTATCTTGCAACTTTGATCCAATCTTGAGACTGCTCGCATAAAGAGGGTAATAGAGTATATAAAAAGTGGTTTACGACTACTGTGCTAGCCATAGGCTACACATTTTTTAATATTTTGTTTTCCAAAAAAGGGAAATTGCTAGAATGAACTTTGATATTATAGAAAAAGCATACACATGCATAGCTAGAATTTTTTTTTAATAATACATTTTTTATTCCGAATTTCAAAAATATTCCACCGAAATTTTTTTTTCAGAATATACCTCAGACGCCCAACGTATGACGGGCCTAAATAGAAAAATACACGGCGACAGTGCCCGGCCGACGCGTTCTCCTCGTCAAGACGGCTTAACGCGGCGACAGAACCGAACGGTTCTGTCAGACGCTTAACGTGCATGACGGTTGAAAAAAAAACCCGTCGCACGACGAAAGTGCTACAAGAGGCTGTCGCACGACGAAAGTGCTAGAAGGGGAATTTTTTGTATTTAATATTTTTTGTTGACAATTTTTGTTGTAAATTGGTTGTACATAATTGTCCCTGTAATGAATCGGAAAAATTTATTTTATTTCGTTAGTGATACGCATTTTACTTAGGGTTTTCGTAGCCTCGTAAGGTCCGCGAATATGGCGTAAAAATGACGGAAAAAGCACGGCGGCCTACATAACGTGGCATACCACTTCGATCTTGGCGAGATGGTCGGACGTAGGCCCAAAGATTTTGTTACCAAAATCGGAAAAGGCACTCGCGCACGAAACGACGTAATCGTGGGCCACTTAGGGTTTTCGTAGTCTCCGGGTGGTCGGACATGGTCCAAAAATACGAAAAATCAAGGGCCGCCACGCAATGCGGGCTACCACTTACGTATGGGCGAGATAATGGGACGTTGCCTCGGCATTTTGTTGCTAAAATCGGAAAAACACTTGCGCCACGAAACCATGGAAACTTTTACGACGTTGAAAAATTTTGAAACTCTTTATGGAGGTTCCGATATATCGGTGATATTACCATAAAAATTTCAAATTATTTTAAGATATGAGGAATTTTTAAAATTCAAACAATACATATATAAGGGCACATACATCGAAAGTTCGGATGATAAAATAAGCAATAGATTAGATGATATTACAAGGGCATTACAACAAGGATTTAACTAACTAACGAAAAGCATTGCGTCATGGTGGAACAAATGATCGTTCGCCTATCCGGTACAAACGTAATGATGTCATACATTTTCGTGATATTACCCGACCCGCTCTAATTTTGCGATTTGTCCTCGGACACCGCTCAATCCCTACTATGAAAGAACTCCATGGGGTTCCGATGCTCCCAATTGTCGCCGATTGGGTGGCCTATGCCGACGTCTCGGTGTATAAGACTTAAATTTTGGTTGTTGTTTATGTGGATTTCGCCTCCCATATGGGCATGTCATCCCGATTCAGCGTCCCTATGTTAATACCACGGGTTCCGGATAGTCTGCAAGAACGAGTCAAGGATTTGTTGCGTGTTGCGGACCTTGGCCATTGCTTCCCTTGTCCCTTCTTCTTCGAGAAGAGGAACCTCTCTGCACTTCTTTGTGTTGGCTGTTGGCGGAGACATGCGAGACACCGCTCTGCTTTCGGCTCGACTCCACTATATGGTGCAGAGCTTTGTGTTGGGCTTATCCTTGAACAACCGGAAGCGTGCCTGTAGTCAATACAAGATGCCCGCTTTGGTCGCTGCATAACACCGTAGGCGATTCGGGTTTGGCTTTTACGGGCGGTAGTGGCACCACGGAGAGGGTTGCTCCCCGGTTATCCCATGCTGAGTTGCTCGAGATGTGGGTGGTACGTCTCGGGTCCACCAGTTGAAGTACCAAAGACTGCTCATCCTCGGCCAAGGGCACCCAGTAGAATCTCCGGTCCGCTAGATCACCGTGGCGGTATCAACCATCGCCTCCGTGCCATGTACGCAAACGTCGGGGCTTTCGGGTGGCCCCCGAGGAGGTTCCTCCGTTGACTTGACCACATTTGCAAGTGTCCTTTTGAACTCCGTGTGCGATGAACTGTTTAGAACTACTAATTTGTGAGTTTAACAAGAGTATGACGATGAAACTCACCGATTGGTTGGGCCCTTGCACACCGCCCCGAGCTCGCCGATCTAGAAAAGGACATATCTGGCGGCCTCCCACCGGGTGAAGTTCTCGGCGAAGCGGGGTAGGCGTCATGGCGGTTGTAGAGAAATTAAGTAGTCACGTCATTCGGCCCGTCGATCCATTGGAAGAAGCAACACCGGTCGTTGTCCGAGAAAAGAAAGAACGATGCATGAGATGGTAGTGTTACCTCAGATTGTGTGGACACCGAGAGTTTTACCTCGAGGTGCGCCACATGAGTGAGTGCGCGCGGCCGTCTCTCCATGGGTAGATTGCATCATCTTCGCCGGAGGTTGCAATGATTTGGGTCGGGCAACTCGGCAGAACTCGGCGCCGACGCCATCGCATCCGGATATTGGGGGATGACCTCGCTTCTTCAAGAGGCGACGGAGAAACGACATTGTGGTTTGGTGTGTTGGATGTCTACCCTCTGACCTGTTTTATAGTGGTGGTGAGGGTTACTCCACACAATTACAGCTCTTGATGCGTGTGCGGCGTGTTGTCATTTCATGGCGTGTTGCGGCGTGTTGTCATTTAATGGCGGTTGTCGTCTCACCGTAAAGTCGCTAGCAATGAGTAGTCACATCATATACCGAAAAGGCATTGCGTGTGTTGTCGTGTCGACTTGGTAAAAGTCGCTAGCAATGAGTAGTCACATCGCTACCGAAAAGTCATAAGGTCTGTTGTCGTGTCTTCGTGGTAAAGGTGCTACCGGTGAGTAAAGGTGCTAGGTGTGTGACAAAGCGCCTAGCCGATGAAAGGAACAACTAAGCACGTAAGATTAAGTTTACAAAAATACAAATGCAAGTGCAACATATTTCAAATGAAACACTTAGTACATAAGATCTTGGCAATAATAAAATCAAAAGAAACTACTCGGCCTCGCTCGGGAGGCCTCCTCCTCGAACACGGTCCCGCTGAGTACGCCAATCGCGAGGCGCGGTGGGGCCTCTCGCGCCTAGCCGAGGCGTCGCGTGACCGGCCGAGTAGCTCTTGTCGGCTTTGCCGGGCGCCCGCATCGCCGACTAGGGCTGCGTCGGTGGTGGCGCTCCGACGGTTGTGATGATGATGCCCCACCCCAAAGACGTCCGTGGAGAGGTAATCACGGTAGTCCTCTGGTCGGGCATCGCCTCGCCGTCGTAGTCGCCGAGGCGTGTCCAGATCGCGGCGCTGAAGAAGTGTGCCTGCGGGCCTGTACCAAATAAAGAATTGTTTTGAGCATTGTAATACGCGATTGTAACACTTGAACAAATGCATTTCAAGATTTCACCAAAGCCCGACGGCCTCTGAAGCGTGCCTCTCGCAGTCGCGGGCGGACCGTGTGAAGATGTACTGGCGCACCCCTGGCCCCGCTAAGCGGCGCGCCCTTCGGGACGGTAGGGAGGCCGGACCCGACATACCGAGGGCGCGGTCGAGCTGTCCAGACACCTCCCGACGTAAAGGGTGACGCCCTCTCGCCACGCCCTCTCCGGTGGTCACCGACCGCATAAGCCGCGAAGCTCCTCAGGCCGATAGTGCAAAGACGTCACCGCAAAATAAATTACGGATTAGTTAGCAAAATAAATTACGAATTAGTTAGCACAAAAATTATATCGAAGGTATGACATAACGCATCAAAGCGTGCGAACCGAGTCCATATGGAGGGATACGGTTCGCCACCACGGAACGCGTGTCAGGAGGATCGGGTCGACACGCACCAAACGCACATGAGTCCGGGAGTGTACCACTCGCGTACGCCCGAGACGTCCGCGACGTCAGAGGGCGCAGCCTCAACGAGACGCCCTCGAGGGTCGCTCCCCACTCCTCAAATTTCAAGGCAAAGATACGCGCGCGCCGGGGGTGTGGTCGCAGTCGCCCTTCCTATCGTGCTGTGGGTGAAAAATAAGTACAACGTTATTAGATAGCATTACGTAGTAACAATTATAAAAACATCAATATAGAGAACTTACGAGTGGGCCGCGGGTGGGACTGCACGGACGTCGTGTATCGGGAACACTGCCGAGACCAAAGCGCCTCATCACGCGATGGACAACAGAGCCCTCGACGTGGACGCCGAACACGAGGAACCGATGGGTGAACCAAGATCTTGGCGTCTCGTGTGCAAAGGGTGGACGAGCCACCGTCCACACGGCGCTGCACTCTGCGTCGCGACTGGCGTCCAAATAACGCGATGCGTCGGTGAGGTGGTCGAACGCAGCGGCGAATCGCGGGTAGGCTACCGCGACAACAAAAGCGCCGGCTAGGTCAGAGTCACGATAGAACATAACCGTTAGTACTCGTAAAAGTTAAACAAAAATATCAAACACGTGATTGCAATATCGTATTCGCCGCAGGCACCGGATGGTGCCCATGGTCGGACCGTCGACGTTACCGCTTTGCTGCGTGCCCACCACAGCCGCAGTCGATCTGGGGCCAGCCGATCTGGAACCTCAGACGCCCACAATCAGAAAGATTGCACATCCTCCAAGATCGAGCCCTCGCGAACCGTGTACACCCGACGCAGAGTGCACGGTAGGTGGCGACAAAGACGGCCGAGCCCCACAGTACCGTGGCACGGCGGCGTCGGGTGCGCCCGCGATCTCTCGCGAATCGCACCAAAGTGCGTGGACACGCTATCCCCATAGGACGCCGTGAACATGGTCGGTACCAAGAGCCACAGGAGGTACGCCTCCTGTGGCGGCGAGCCTCTCATCGTCCGTGGCTCGACGATTCGCTCACGCCAGAACATAAAGCTCACTAGTTATTTCAAGCAAGACGTACACAATTTAGTTCGAAATGCTACTTACGCATTCGAAACTGGCATAACCCACCTCAAGGTCGGTCCGCGTGTGGTCGAAGGTCTCAGAACGGCGGTGGTAGTACACCGCGAACCTCTCGCAGCAATCGCGCCGCCATCGGGGAGACGCCCTGGGCACCACAACAAGACCGCGATCGGGAGGCCGAGGAGGTAGGAGACGCCCCGTAGTGATCGCCATCTCCCGACAGGGAGATGGAAGGTGTCGTCTCCGGCCTCCACCGATCCACCAGAGCGGTGATCACGACCGGTCAGAAGGGAACCGGTGTCCCAGAGGTCCACCATCCGGCGAGGGCGCAGCCCGATGCTCGAAGTTTAAGAAATATAAACATGTAATTGATATCGGTCTTTGCGGTAGTCACGGTGCTAGAACAAACATGTTTACAAATTTAAACATCGGTATGTTACCCGGGATCCAACGCGATCGGCGCCCGTGTGTCTTGCTTGGTGGTCTAGGTCGAAGGATGCCCAAGGTCGACGTTTGTTACCGATAATAATGAAAAGGGGCTACGCTACCGACCCAAACTCGATGGTAGCACAAGAACACCCGATGTATCTGAGTTCGGGCTCTCACGGTGGAGATAATACTCTAGTCCTATGCTCGAATTATATGTGGCTAGGCGATTGTCGATGAGATGTTCTATCTTGTTAGTCCCTCTCCTTCTCCCCACCCCCTTTATATAGCGGAGGAGGCGGTTACAAAGGAGAGTCCTAATCGGTTACAAGGTGGAGATTATATCTCTTTCCTAATCCGCTTAATATGATAACGGATAGGATTACAATTGTATCCTCCTAAACAGGTCGGTTTCTATCTTCTAGGTTTCCTGTCACAAGATGGCAACCGCCTCTTGGGCAATACCCATCTTCATGCGATCGGCTTGGCCTATCCCCTTGGGTGGTCCTCACGACTCGCCATGCAGATACCCGGTCCATATACTCCACAAGAGTCCCGAGTGCTTTTGCGATCGAATTGCCGCTTCCGGTCGCAGCTCAACCGAGTCAAGCTTCATGCCGAAAGTGCTTCCAGTTCTTGATGTAGTTTCGACTTGTTTTTCCTTTCGGTAGAGTGCCCATTGTAGGCAAAGAGATCGTGAAGGACTCAATAGAGCTCCACGCGTTGAATTATATCCGACTGTTCGGGGGTACAGTTGGTGGCTCCTCATGGGGTATACCGTATTCCAAACGATATCAGAAGTCAAAACGCTTTTCCCGCTCAAGGCGAAATTCAGCGCCGCTTCCTTTAAATTCATTCGTCGCCGAAGTTGCTGATGTAGTAGCCCTGAAATCATGTATATGCAGAACTTAGGCAATGTAAAAACCATTCACTCGGATGTGGTGTCAAGATGTGTTTATGTATAATTTTAGAGTTTTTACTCCTTTTCCTTATTGATTTTGAATTCATCCGAGTGGTTTGACTCTTCTTTTGTTTAAGCACTCGCCCGACAAATATAGCCCCGGCGCCGAGTCGGCTCATGGCCCTCTTTCGTGCACGCATTTTGGGTGACTAAAGTTCGCCGTTCATGGGGTCAGAGCTTCACAACTCGGAATCGACGCACTCGGATTCATTTGCAATCGTTAAGTAAAGGAAGAAAAATACAACTCAGAAATAGATGTGCGCATGCGCACACTATTAGGTGTAGCCCCGACTTACTGCTTAGTTGAGAATCAACTAAGTAGCAAGTCAAGAGGAAAGTCGCAAACGAACAATATTTCTTAATGTAGGAAACAATAAACGACCCAAAGAGTGTTGCGCATGCGCAACACTATTAGGTGTAGCCCCCGACTTACTGCTTAGTTGAGGATCAACTAAGTAGCAAGTCAAGAAAGCCAATAATTTTATAATGACATAATTTGAGTAAACAATGACTTAGCTGCTTTATGCTCCATGTGTTGTTGACGATCGTGTCGCCCTTGCTCGTGGCGCAGGCATAGGCTTGCAGTCGAGCCGAAGGTGGCGCCGGGCGCAGCGAGGCTCGTGGTCGAGTTGGTTGGCGCCGGGCGCAGCGTGGCTCGTGGTCGCAGCCGGTATGGCGCTGTGGCGCAGCGTGGCTCGTGGTCGCAGCCGGTTGGCGCCCGGCGCAGCATGGCTCGTGGCCGTGCCGGTTGGCGCTTCGGGCGCAGCGTAGGCTCTTAGCCGCCGGTTGGCGCTGGGCGCAGCGTAGGCTCGTGGCCGTGCCGGTTGGTGCTCGAAGCGCGGCGTGGCTCGTGGTGCGCGTGCCTCGTGGCCGTATGGCGCCGGGCGCGGCGTGGCTCGTGGCCGTGCGGTTGGCGCGGGCGCAGCGCGGCGTGGCTCGTGGTCTGCGAAGTATGGCGCGTGGCGCAGCGTGGCTCGTGGCATGCCGGTTGGCGCCGGGCGCAGCGCGGCGTTCGTGGTCGCGCCGGTATGGCGCCGTGGGCGCAGCGTGGCTCGTGGTCGTGCCGGTTGGCGCCGGCGCAGCGTGGCCGTGGCGTCAGCCGGTATGGCGCTTAAGCGCAGCGTAGGCTCTGGCGCGTGCCGGTTGGCGCCGGCGCGGCGTGGCTCGTGGCGTCGGTTGGGTTGGCGCTTCAGCGCGGCGTAGCTCTTAGCCGTGCGCCGGTTGGCGCCGGGCGCAGCGTGGCTTCGTGGTCGTGCAGTCTGGCTTCGGGCGCAGCGTGGCTCTTGGCCGTGCGCCGGTTGCGCTTCGGGCGCAGCGTGGCTTCGTGGTCGCAGCCGAGTACTGGCGCTTCGTGGCGCAGTGTGGCTCGTGGCCGTGCCGGTTGGCGCCGGGCGCAGCGTGGCTCGTGGCCGCGCCGAGTACTGGCGCTTCGGCGCGGCGTGGCTCGTGGCCGTGCGGATTGGCGCCGGGCGCGGCGTGGCTCGTGTCCGTCGCCGGTATGGCGCTTCGTGGCGCAGCGTGGCTCGTGGCCGTGCCGGTTGGCGCCGGGCGCAGCGTAGGCTCTTGGTCGTGCCGGTTGGCGCCGGGCGCAGCGTGGCTCTTGGCGCGCCGGTTGGCGCTTAAGCGCAGCGTAGGCTCGTGGCGTCGCCGGTATGGCGCTGTGGGCGCAGCGTGGCTCATGGCCGTGCCGGTTGGCGCGGGCGCAGCGGCGGCTCGTGGCCGCAGCCGGTATGGCGCTTCGGCGCAGCGTAGGCTCTTGGCGCGCCGGTTGGCGCTTCGGGCGCGGCGCGGCTCTTAGCGTGCCTCGTTGGCGCTTCGATTGGCGCAGCGTGGCTCGTGGCCGTCTTGCGGTTGGCGCTTCGGGCGCAGCGTGGCTCGTGGCCGTCGCGGTTGGCGCGGGCGAAGCGCGGCGTGGCTTCGTGGCCGTCGCCGGTATGGCGCTAAATGGCGCGGCGGCTTCGTGGCCGTGCGAATTGGCGCTTCGGGCGCAGCGTGGCTCTTAGCGTCGCCGGTTGGCGCCGGGCGCAGCGTGGCTCGTGGGCGTCTTGAAGTATGGCGCTAAATGGGCGCGGCGTGGCTCGTGGCCGTGCCGGTTGGCGCCGGGCGCGGCGTTGCTCGTGGCGTCGTGCGAGTATGGCGCTCGTGGCGCGGCGTGGCTCGTGGTCGTGCCGGGTTGGCGCCGGGCGCAGCGTAGCTCTTGGCCGACTTAGTCCTAATAGAGGCTTGAGTTGCTTGATTAGTGGAAACACATCACTAGCCGAGTGACGAAGCTCTGAGTTGTTGTAGCGACCGACAAAAGAAGGCAAAGAGGGGCGGTGCGCCCCGAGTTCCGTATAATCGATTTAATCGGTCGGGGAGCGCCGGGTTTATTGCCTCCATGCATTATATGTGTCGCTTAATACCGACACCAAAATAATTTCAAACAATAATCGGGAAGAAATTTAAGTAGTATCTTTTGCAAAAATTACCGAGTGATCCGAATAATTTTTAAACCACTCGGATATATATATAAAAATTAAGCTGCATATTTAAATGCATAATTTAAATATTAGAAAGACTTAGCCGTTAGCTCGCCGCCTAATCTTGGCACGGTTCCGAGTGGTCGGATGGCCGAGCCCGAGACGGACACTGGTGAAAACTCCTCGAGGTGGCCCCGCCGGTGAAAGCTTCAAGACGCAGGACTTCTCCGCGAGAGCATATATGGCGCCCCGAGAACCGTGGCGTGCTTGGCCTTGATTTCTTGCATCTCCGTGGCAAGCCCGGAGATCGTGCACGCCACGCTAACCTCCCCGCCAGTAGTCGGAGTACTTGAGGCGGAATTTCTTCACTTTGGAGTAGCTCGTCCACGTCATCTTGCTTTTGGGACACGCCGCCAGGAGCTCCGGATATTTTGCATGCAATCTACGCCACGCGCAGGACGTCCAGCAAGAAACAAAATTCTAGCCACCGGAATCACACGTAGGACGTCACGTGTGCATGGAAGCTTCTTGTCGTAGGAGAGAAAAACTTCTAACGCTAGGAAATCTCCAGGCCAGCCGCAAGAAACTCAGCCGCCAGAGGAAACAAAAACGGCGCGAGGAGTTCCAGCCGCCAGCCAAAAAGCCCTAGCCGCATGAAAAAACGGCCATCACAGCCGCCGAGAAAAAGCTAGACTTCCGTCGAAGATTGCCATCAAGCTCGCCGAGATTGATCTTAGCGCAGCCCCTACCTGGCGCGCCAACTGTCGACGTTTGTTACCGACAATAATGAAAAGGGGGCTACGCGCTGGACCCAAACTCGATGGTAGCACAAGAACACCCGATGTATACAGGTTCGGGCTCTCACGGTGGAGATAATACCCTAGTCCTGTGCTCTGGAATTATATGTGGCTAGCTGATTGCTGATGAGATGTTCTATCTTGTTCCGTCCCCTCTCCTTCTCCCCCACCCCCCTTTATATAGCGGAGGAGGGCGGTTACAAAGGAGAGTCCTAATCGGTTACAAGGTGGAGATTATATCTCTTTCCTAATCCGTTTAATATGATAACGGATAGGATTACAATTGTATCCTCCTAAGCAGTGGTCGGTTTCTATCTTCGGGTTTCCTTGTCAAGATGGCAACTGGCTCTTGGGCAATACCCATCTTCATGCAATGGCTTGGCCTATCCCCTTGGGTGGTCCTCACTACCGCCATGCAGATACCCGGTCCATATACTCCACACCCAGTGCACAGGTCCCCTCCGTCATCTGGGACAGAAGTGGCTATCTTGGGCACGGTGACCACGGTCGACGTCTTGGTCCAAGAACTCAGACGACCACTCGTCATCTCCTCACGGTGAGCCATACCGCAATCTAAAAAATGAAAGTGAGAGCAGAAACACAAATGTAAACAGAAGAGTCCGTAAAAGTACTCAAGCATGACAACAATATATTGAAACAGATACGCACATAAAAAACGGAGAAGTTCATTACAACAATTTATGAAGCCACAACACTCGCAACAGCTAGGTACAAAGTATAGTTCATACAACACACGTTACATCGATTAAATGCAAACTGCAAGTCATCTGGTGCGATGAGGTCCTGCAGCAGTCCTCGCAGAGGACGATCCTTCCCCCACCGTCGGGTGACCATCTCCTCCTTCGTCTTCTTCGTTTTGTGCTCCGCAATTCTTGAACGTATGACCTCGTTGGTTGCACAATGAGCATTTCTTCACGCGCTTGCCAGCTTCTGACTCATCCATGTCATTTCTTATACGCCTTGTTCTTCGACGCCCTGCTTTCCCTCTTCTCGCATCAAAATCAGGGACCCAGAACCTTTCATCAACACTAGGAGTTGTGGTGAACGAACCCACAACACCATAACCATAAAGCTCCTCGCCCCAAGTTGCCATCACCCTTTCCATCATGTAATATTCAGATAGGTATGTACCAGGTTGCATTCCAAATAAAGCACATGCAGCTATAACATGAGAACATGGCCTATGCAAAAGGTATGGCTTGTTGCACGAGCATTTGCACTCAGCCTGTAAGATGCACTCCTGAGTGACAACCCTCCGTTGGTTCCACGCCTTCCTTTATCCTGCAGATCACCTCGAAGCGCGGTGTCGTGCACCAACTTTGATAGCTCTATGTTTGGCATTCCGAGCCTTCTCATCCATGTATTTAGTGATCATCGAAGAGTACAAGACCTTCTCATCTCTCATTACTATCTCAAGAAATGCATGCCCGTCCACAAAGTACTTGGTTGTACCCTCAAAGACTCCTCGACAATTCCTACCAATGGAAGACACCTCATCCCTCGCATTACCCGGTTGTAAACTTCGCAAAGTTAGTGGTCATCACACCGTGATCCGCACCATGTGTGTCATATACTTGATGACCACTTCTCTTCTGATTCGTGCTTGATCCAAATTCGAGAAACATTTGATTGGTCTTTGCCTCCGACGACGGTTAGTCGCCTCGTCCTCTGTTGGGGGGGAAAAGAGGCTCACTTTGCTCTTGTGTTCCTTGGCGCCATTGTTGTTAAATCGCTCCTTGTGTTTCCTTGTCGTCATCAAGATTTTTCCACGAGTTCGAACTTCCTCTCTGGTTGGAGTTACGATCTTTTGAACATGTTCATCGCTTGCTTGTTCTTGAATTGCTTATAGAAGTTTGCACCCAAATGCCTCATGCACCATCGACTCGCAAGTCGAGGCCATCGGAATGGCTCATCTTCCCTCGTTTGCGGTGGTTGATAGCACTAAGCAACCCAAAGATGCTCGTCATGCAAAGACGCATCTGGACGAGTTTTGACCACCCGATCTTTAGGTTTCAGAGGAACCACAGCCAACTCTCGTAGTTCTCGCTTATGAAGGCAAAGGCAACAGCAGAATCTGGTTGTTCCCATCGACGCCCACAATTTGTCCAAGATTTGCCCTCAGATTTCCGGTCAAGAATGTGCCATCCACGCACAACAACGGACGACGAGTGATGAATGCCTTAATGCAAGCGCCGAATGCGAAGAACACTCTCCTCGATGCATTTTAGTTGGCCACTTGTCCGACGGACAATCTTGATAATCATAGTAGGTCCCGTGATTTCTTCCCGAATACAACCGAAGCGGGCGGGAGGTTGTGATACGAGTCTTCAAACTTCCCAAACCTCGCTTCTAGTGCCTTCGCTTCGCCTCCACGCCTTCCCGTAGCTAATTGTGTAATCGATATCTATTCTCGATCGCTGGATAATAGCACGGGCTCAAAATCGAGGTTCTCCACTATCTCTGCGTACATGATGTTCGCGACATACCCGGATGATAGGTTCTCGTGAGCCATCATCGTTTCTCATCATACATTTATCTTTGCTCAACCTTGAACATATCCAATGGGTGCCCCATTTGGGCTTGTACGCTGCACTCTCCACGGACACCCATGGATCTCACACACCACGTCAGAAGCAGGTTGGGGTGGATTTCTTAACCCCGAAAGTCCTTCTTAATGATAGAGCCCAATCTTTCACGGATCCCGCACATCCTCTTTGTCGGTACATACCGTTATGCCTAACCTCATTATCCTTTGATCGCCAAGGCATCTCCTCATTTCATTGACAACCATATTTTTAAATTGTCTGCGTGCTCCACTCTACCGGGCACAAGCGGCTCCGCACCTCCTCCATCTTCCTCATCCGACTCATCGTCGTCCTCCTCTCTCGCTTTCTCTTGTACTCACGGTCTTCCTCTTCCATCCTAGCTGTTATTTTATTTGCTCACCTTCGTCTACCGGTCCCCGCGCTTCTTGGCCAACATTTTCATCATCCTCCCGAACCGAACTCGTTCACCACTTTGTGAACATGTTGCTCATGGCTAGATCCCCAATTTGGTGTCACCGAAGTGAGCTCATTTTGAGGTGACTACACTCACCGGCGCCCAAGCTGCTGCTGGGGGCAACATCCTCTCATATGCTCGCACTAAAAGCACTCGATTCCATCCCCTGCTCTGCCCCCTCACATATGATCTCCACGATGCGGTTCCTCTCTACTAACTCCCGAAGAATAGTGTCGTTTACACACTACATAGGCAAAATACCTTCAACTCACACTTGTCTTCTTCCATCCGAAAAGTATAATACAACCATTTCAACACGGAACCAAATGTGCGCTCCTCGAGCCTACTCAAACTTCGTCCACATCTCGCATGTTACTTAGATCTGCACCCTCCAAACCATGCATTACAACCCCATCTCCATAATAAATCCTAAATGGAACTCGATTACGCCATATCTCATGAATCCATTCATTCACCCACAATTAATTATCTTCCGTACAAAATACTATGACGTAACATAACTATACCTACATGGTGCGAAAATATATATCTAACCGTAAAAACATCTACATTCCTAATAATTCATATCGATGTAGTTATATCGTAAAAAAATTACATTTCCATCAATATGTACCGATATACTCCTATCCGTAAAAATTCATTGCTAACAATACATACATTCAGATCGATGTACTTATATATTAAAAAATACTCATTCAGTAACTATATTTCCTTCAATATATACCGATATACTCCTATCCGCAAAAAATATCTAAATTTTCTAAACTAGAACTAGTTTGTGACCTATCAATTTACCTACATTTATCCGTAACATACATCTATAACTATTTCTAATCTACCACTATTTATCGCTACAATGCTCTAGATCTAACTATTTCTAACATATCATAATTTCATCGCTAAGAAAAGTAAACAACAAAAATTTACCTCAAAAGCAGTGGTGCGAATCGCCCTTCTTCCTTCTCTCTTCCCCTCTCTCCCTCTTCCTCTTCCCTTCTCTCTCTCTCTCGTTCTCTTCCGCACAAATGAGAATAGAAGACGGCGAGCGGCTCATATAAACGCTCTGTCAAGACGACCATCGTGGCGACAGAACCCGCCCGCGTCGCCGCACGACCATCGGTCGATTTTCTTCTTGTCAGACTTTAGTCGTGCGACAGTTTTTCGCTTCGTCAGACGTTAAGCCGTCGGCGACAGACGCCGTTGATTCTGTCGCGACGTTACCGTGCGACAGGAGGCCACGTCAGCGCCCGGGCACCTGTCGCCCGGGTATTTTTTCTATTTAGGCCCCTGTCGCACGTTGGACGTGCGACAGAGGTATATTTCTGAAATTTTTTTTTTCGGTGGAATATTTTTGAAATTCCGAATAAAAAATGTATTATTAAAAAAAATTCTGCATAGCTATGCAGTCATTTTCAAATCCATTTGTACCTAGCAGTAGAAATGTTTTTTGAGACATGACACATGCAACAAATCCAAATTATAGTCTTGAAGCAAAACTAAGATAAAGAGAACTTAAATACCAGCTTTATACCAGGTTTTGATGGTGTATGTCGTGATGGATTAGTGAATTATTTGTAAAGTGGAAAAGCATGTATATAAAGTGGAATTGTTTAGAAGGTTTTGAAAAGATGGATGCTGATAACTTTTAGTGTATAAACTAAACCAGCTTTATCTCATCCAATGGTCATGGTTATTTGTTCATGCTTTTCTACGCTTACGTCTAATCAACTGCAAACCTTCCAATTGCAAGTAGCTTAATTTACTGGTGTTTAGCCAGTCTGTATAAATGTATGTTTTGAAATATATCTCTAGCACCAACACCCATGGATGTCGTCAAAATTTATAAATTGAACTATACCTGTTTCAACCCTTCAACATCCAGGTCTGCGTGGATATATGTACTTTCCACATTGCAAAGAGTGTTCCAACAAATTAAACACTGGACGCCCTCCTTTGAAATTTCGGCAAAAATCATTCCTATCATTTCTTGAAAATATCTTCAGTTACATCTCAACCCTAACTACCTCACAGAATGTAGAAGTTGCTTACCTACTAAGCATTCACACGAAGCAAAGGTCCTATTTGCTTGTTCTACCTGAAAATAGGGATGAAAACGGATATCCGAATTTCTGAACAAATTCGATATTTTTAAATAGATATATAACGATTTTGGTTTTCATTTTTTAACACTTTAGCAAGCTCATTATAAAAAATAAGATTATAAAATTAGATAAAAAAAATTACGCATTATTTGCTTCCCATAAATAAAAGGTGAAAAAATATCCGAATCCGTATCCGATTGATATCCGAATTTTGTTTCTATCATTTAAATAAATATATAATGAATTTGAGGTTCATTTTTTATGAATTTGAATAAGCTCAACACCACAAACAAGAATATGAATTCGGATAGAAAATTCTATATCCTATTTGTTTCCCATTAAAGAACAAAGACAAAAAAATTGATATCCGAATTACTATCCGTTTTCATCCCTGCCTGAAAATGACTCTCTGCAACACCATTTATGCCAACAGCCGAACAACATTTTCATACTTAATTCTTCTGTAAACACCTAGCCTTGCTTAGAGCATCTCCAATAGTCAAGCCTTAAAATAGAGTCCTATACCTCAAAATAGGGCCTAAATTAAAAAAATTAGGACCCAAGATAGCTATTGACTCCAGCAATTAGACCCTAAATCTCCAATCCTTTATTCATCCCTTCTTTAGGGTCGAGAGGGCGTTGCTAAATATAGCAACAGGCTCTCAGAGTCCTAAACCTATTTTGATAATTTTTCTCAAAATACAACCTCTGTTGGAGTGCTTTTTTTTCATCAAAGCTCTATAATTACAATTAGCAACCTATTTAGGGCTCTTCTTGGAGAAAAACGAGGAAATTAACCTAAATTCCTGCAAAATTCTTACATTCCAAATGGGTTCAGTTGGCATCACAACTCCAAAAAGTAGCCAAGGCAAAATTGATCCATGAAAGTAACAAAAGCAAACAAAGATACCATCATCCTGTCGATGACGCCCAAACTTTTTAGCAAATTCCAAACCACCAGAAAAAGTCCACGGCCGCGTTTCCCTTCTGCTCCTCCTGCGGTCTAGTCTACCAGTCCTTGCAACCTTTTTCTTCTTCCCCTGCTCGAAACGAAAATAAATTCTCCAATCCCACGGGCCACAGTTGCTCGAACCCACCGCCAATCCTCCCACCGTCTACTTCATTCCTCCCCATTTCGGTGCAGTCAGGGCCTGATCGACCGTCCCGGATCGGAAAAGAGGCTGCTTTGGTGCTTCTTGGCGCCGGATCTTGGGGGAATTCGCTCAGATTTGGTAAGAGGTTCGAGTTCTTGGGGGGTCAAAGTCGGGTTCTTGGGGACGGAATCGGGTTGGGGCTGGGTGGTAAGGTGGGATCTTGGCGCTGATTCGGGGGTTTCTTGCCGCAGGATTTAGGTTTTTTGGAGGAGGTGGTGCTGGTCGTGGGTTTGTGCGGCGGGGAGAAATGGCGGCGGCTGTGGCGTGCGCGGATAGGGCGACGACCGACATGCTGATCGGGCCGGACTGGGCCATCAACATCGAGCTTTGCGACATCATCAACATGGATCCTGGGTCTGGCAACCCTCCCTGCCTACCTTGTCTCTGATTTGTTTGTTCTTTCATTTGTTTGAATTAGTATCACTAGTATATCGTGTTAAGAACTATTTCTAGTTTAATGCTCTGTTCATCCTGGCGGATTAAGCTGGGTTCTGGTGTCATTTTTGACAATTGCTGTGGTTTAGTTGTGATTGCATTATTTGTTGCATCGTGTTGCACCTATGTTATTAGAATATCGTGTAATTTAGTGGTGATGCTTCCATAGTCCCTTGAATCTGTTGCGCTTGCAACTTGCTTTCTTTCCCTGGGTGTTTTTCCATGTGCTTTGTTTGTTTTGATTTTCAGCCATTTTTTGGAATTGATTAGGAATTTGGAATGTTAGGTTGAGTGGCTGTTATCATGGAGGGTGAGATATTTCTTTAATTGATGAAAGTTGAGTCATAGCCTCCTGGAGGGCCACCGACTTTGGTGATGAGCTTTGTTATCAGTTGGTGGCATTTGTTGTTGAGGTGCAGTTTTGATGTGACATCATGTTTGGTCATGAAATATCAACAATGAGGAACTTTAAAATGACATGGGAAGAAAATTTACTTAGTTGTTACTGTTTTTTCATTCTGGGGAGTGTAATTTGTAGCTTCGGTATAACTTTATGGATACCTTAAATTACTGAGGCTCCCATGATGGTTAACATATCTCTCTGAGTTCCAACCTGTGACCTTTGATATTATTAAAATCTAGGTATAGGATGCAATTAATTGAAGACACTTTGCTCTGTACTATTGGCTGATAATTTGGTTAATGTTTGAGTGATGCATATTGCATAGTGTTTGATAATCGGATTGCTGACGTTGTTTTCTGGTCTTATGTACTGTGACTGTAGGAATTTTTTGCGATGTTTTCGATATGACTTGTAATTTGTCATGTGTTGTACTTTATAGCTTGCTGATAAATGTTTGCTGAAGTGCAGACAAGCAAAGGATGCACTCAAGCTCCTAAAGAAACGCCTTGGAAACAAGAATTCAAAAGTGCAAATTCTGACACTTTATGTGAGTATTGCAAGACCTATTCTTCTTTATTTAATTATTGTGACTCAGTATGTCATCTTCTTTATTTAATTATTCAATTGCTGATATCGCATAGAAAAATTTCAGAAATCACTTTTTCCTTTGGTCACTAAGTTTCAGAAATATGTTGTTTACTTGTTTAGGTTTTACACTTGCTGCTGCATCTTTAAGTTTTCAAAAATTTCAAGCAGTGTGCATAGTTCTGCAGACATTCATGTGTATTTTCATGTGCTGATCTGATGTGCATGTCTGCCTTCTTTTTCAGGTGTTAGAGACTCTAAGCAAAAATTGTGGGGATGTTGTTTACCAACAGATCATTGAGCGTGACATATTAAGTGAAATGGTTAAGATAGTAAAGAAAAAGGTGATGAGAATACTCATTCAGTGGTTAATTACTGTTTTCCTACATCGTATGCCTCTATATTTGATTTTCAATTTATCCTTGCAGCCAGACTTAAATGTTCGGGAGAAAATACTTAGTTTGATTGACACATGGCAAGTGGCTTTTGGAGGTCCTTCTGGAAGATATCCCCAGTATCATGCTGCTTACCAAGAACTCAGGGTACTTTAAGCTTGTTTCTTTCATTCTTTCTGTTGTTATCCTGTGCAATCACAGAATTATCATTTCTCAGTTGCCTACTTAACTACTGTTTCCCTTAACTTCAATCTTCTCTACCCCATGATTTCAATGAAACTTAGATCTGCAATAATTTGCTGAGTTAGCTGAACCAATTGCTTCCATCCAAACCATGACCCGGATAGTTCGCTGCCCTTGTTTGCAGGCTGCTGGTGTTAATTTTCCGCCTCGTGAGGAAAATACAGTTCCACTGTTTACACCTCCTCAAACTCAACCATTAAGGCATCCACATCTATATCCTCCAGGTCAAAGCTATGAAGATGTAGCTATACAAGCTTCTCTTCAATCTGGTGCCCCTTCTGCACCTGCCCTGAGGTATTGTTTTTGTTTTTTTTCCTTGTGAATTTGATTTCTGATCTGCCTCCTTTTCAGTTCTTGTTTATGTTTCCTGTTAGTGTATTGCAAACATTACTGGTATCATTCATCATTTCTTAATGCCATTTATGTCTGCATTTTGTCTGTGCCTTGTTTTGTTCTTTTTTCCTTTTCTTTTTTACATACCCTCCTTTCTAAAATCTCAAAAATATCTTTTGATTGGCTTACCCACATTTTTGTAACTTTATGTTGATTATTGAAAGACAAAAATACCTGGTTTGAAACAAGAATGACCCAGTTTTGCAAGACTTACAGTCCCAGAAAACATTGCACTCATGGCCTATATCAAATATACCACATCTCCCACAACCACGATATAGGACTAGACTTTTTTTTTTAACATTGGAAGCCTATTCACAATCTCTTCTAGGTAGAAGTGTGTCATCTCTAAACTAGTATTGGAACCTCTGCTCCTTCTGATGATTGCCACCATACTTATTTTTGGTTCTCATCATAAACTCTAAAGCATACTAGCAAGTAGCAATGAAACATTACATCGACTATAATTTTGTTTCTGCCTCCCTGTTGTACAGGCCACGTATTCATAGAACTAGAGCCATACCAACTTCCAAAAGTTTTGATAATTGCATTGATATTTCTAGCAACGAACTGAGATGCTAGTTAGTCTTGCTACAAATCAAACGAAAATTATTTATTTCCTCGCGAGGGTCTTATTTTCATAATCATGCCAAACAGTATTGGAATTCTTGTGTTTATTTCATCATTTCTGCAGAAGAACAACTTTAGTTATAATATAACTTTCTTTTTGTTGTTCAATGTGAATTACAGTCTAAGTGAGATTCAAAGTGCTCAAGGAATTGTGGATGTGCTGGATGAGATGTTAAATGCACTGGACCATAGACACCCTGAGGTGACTTTCTTCAAGAAAGCATTATATTTTAGTGTGGTGTAGTATAATCTTTTGATCTCTTCTGTAGTTTTATTTTTTCATTCAGTAAAATTTTTTAATATGATCTGGGATTTCTTCTAGACTTATGTTTTCTGTTGAAAATGCGACATAAATAATGTGAACCGAGTTCGAAACGACGAGATACGTGATCGGTTAGGGGTAGCTTCAATTGAAGAAAAGCTTGTACAATACCGGTTGAGATGGTTTGGACATGTACAACGGATACCTCCAAAGGCACCAGTGCATAGCGGCATCATAAGACGCGACAATAATGTGAAGAGAGGTAGGGGCCGGCCAAACTTGACTTGGGAGGAGGCAATCAAAAGAGATTTAAAAGGATGGAATATATCGAAAGAGTTGGCTTTGGATAGAAGTGCGTGGAAAGCAGCTATCCACATGCCTGAACCTTGATTAGGCTTTATGCCACGTTTTGGTATAGTTTTAGGCTTTATTCTACTTCCTCATTTCTCTCTTTCTCTCTTTGTTAGCGGATTGTTTTGGATTTCAACTCTAGCCTACCCCAACTTGCTTGGGACTAAAAGGCTTTGTTGTTGTATTTCATATGTTCGTACTATACTAGGGTGATTGTCATTTTGCATGTAGTGAGCTGAGGTATTTCATGGCATGTAGTCTTGAAGGTTGTTAATCTTGTGATCATGCCATTACACCATTATTAATTAGGTCTAATTGTTATAATAGATGACAAGGTAATTTGTTTAGTCAACTTCCAACTTGTGACATGTCTGGAGTCTAGTGTATTATTCACCTAGAGCTTGTTCATGCTTGTTTCCTCACCTGTTTACTGGAAATGTTTGAATCATTTTACTTGATCCATTTTGATCTTAATGAAACATGCTTAGCATCATAATGCGGATTCAGAGCATAGGGATAATTAAATAGAGATTTCACAGCTGTAGTCTTTTCTAGAACTTGCTCTGGTTTCTGGGTGAATGTATAGTGCCTAACCTTTTCAAATGTTTCAATATATGATGACGAAATAAAAGGAGAATTATAACAGCACAGTAATCTTTGTACAATTGAGCTTTTGTGCCATAAGTTGGTTGAAGCCCATATAGCTCATTTCTGTTCACATTATGCTGGCCTGGATCACTTGTCCTTAAAGTTGTGGCCTAGTTGATTGTTTTCTAGGCCAAATGTTTTTTTTAGCAAAATAATACTTATGATGCCCTGTCTCTTTACTTGTCTGTTTTTAATAATGTTATCCATATGCCAATGTTATTTGCTGTAAATCTTGATCAGATTGTGCTTCATCCTGTAGGGTGTGAGGGAGGAGATCATTGTTGACCTTGTTGGGCAGTGCCGATCTTATCAAACTCGCGTCATGGATCTTGTTAGCAATACTGGGTATGTATGTTTTTACTCTGAATTTTTGGTACCATGTATTCTACATTGTCATGTGACAGGACATCTGGTATTCTCTGCAGTGATGAGAGCCTTCTATTTCAGGCTCTAGGACTGAATGATGAATTGCAACGTGTTCTTCGGCGTCATGACGACATAGCAAACGGAGTCCCTCCCAGTACAGGGGCACCAGTACCTGTTTCTGCTAATGTAATCCAAGCGACGGCCCCTACTATGCCTACTGGAGCTTCATTTTCCCCACTTCTTAATGTACACCATGAAGACGATGAACCAGAAGATGAGTTCTCTGTGCTTTCCCGCAGGCAAGCTATATTAGTTTCTCAATATCTATTACTAGTTCTTTTTCATACGTGCTAATGTTATTCTAGGGCTCCAAGCTTTGGATGGTTTCTGTAATATCAACTCGTATCATCATTTTCTTACATTGTTGGTTGTTGACAATTAAGAAAATATTTAGTTTCTTAAGGGTCATGTTATGTTACCAGGAATCAGTGGTTTGTGTTATTCATGAGCTGATGTACAAATAAATGCTTTGTAGGTCTGCAAGGGATGGCACAGCAGCTCTGGGCAACCTGCCTTCTGTTGCAAAAAATGAAAGGCCAATCCCAAGGCCATTTCTTTCTCCACCACCAGCGGCAAAGAGGCCCGTTTACACAGAGGCAAGTAATGTGGATTACCTTAGTGGAGACTCCTACAAGTCAGAAAAAGTATCAGATGATTTTATTAACCCAACTGCCCCAGCCAATACATCTACGCCATCTCATTCAAAAACAGAAATGAATCCACGACCAAATTATGACAACCATTCAGAAAGTGTGCCTGATGACTTCATAAACCCAACAGCTGTACCCAGCTTCTCTATGCCTTCTCGTCCTACGAGTGATTCAAACCGTTCATCTACGAAT
Organism: Guadua angustifolia; assembly: GCA_036346375.1. Taxonomy (NCBI): domain Eukaryota; kingdom Viridiplantae; phylum Streptophyta; class Magnoliopsida; order Poales; family Poaceae; genus Guadua; species Guadua angustifolia. Next base: position 18,315,607 of record CM070521.1, on the reverse strand, counting down.
CAGCAGGGGAGTCTACCTGATGATGACTTTATAAACCCAACTGCGCTACCAGGTTTTTCTTCGTCCTCAACTACTAACAAGTATGAAGATTCCAGTGAAGATCTTCCACAAGGTCAGTGGGAAGGGCAAGCTCCAGGTTCCCTACCGCCACCTCCGGCAAGATACGGACAAAGACAGCAGTACTTTGAGCAACAACATGGCTTTCCTGGTGGGAACAATGGAGGTGGCTACAATGGACTGGTGACACAGACAGAAAACCTTTCTCTTAATCAAAGGAACACTGAGAATGAGAAGAGTGCATCAGTGTCGACAGCATCCCGCCAGACCAAACCTGAGGATTCCCTTTTCAAGGATCTTGTCGATTTTGCTAAGAAGAAGCCGTCTTCTCCTTCTAAACCAGTCAACAGCCGCAGGACTCGCTGAGATAAGTGCTTTGTTGTGTTACGCACCGGAGTTGTTATGCTGTTAGTTTTACAGGTTAGCGGCGGAGTTGTTATGCTGTTGGTTTTACAGGTTAGCGGGTTTAGATATACCATCAAATAAGAGGGTTCAGACTGTTTTTCATTTCCTTGGGAATTATTTTGGTTGCATAAGGTTGAGCAGTCGACAAATTAGTCACAGGTGTCAGATACAATACTTGGTCATCATCCTGGGTGTGTGCTGTGTAGTGAGTTGCTTTTGACCTTTTGCGATATTGGTTTTTGGTTCTGATTCTATTTTACTTAGCTGTATATATTACTCCATTTGGCAGCAATATTCATAGTTCAGCTTGCAATTTGAAGACTAGGGTTTCACTGTTCCTTTTCAGTGTGGAAAATTTATGACCTTTCGCTGTCGTGAAACCGTCAGTTTCTTCACTTGTTCTTTTGCAGAGCAGCAGCTTGTGTAGAGTTTATGACAGTTCCTGCAGATAAATTCCAATGTCGTGGACAAAATGCGTTCTATCGCTTGCATTTGCGATTTAATTGTATCCATCCGTCTTCCCTGAATATGGACGGGTGTTACAGCTTTCAAATATCGTTGCTTCGACTTTGCTATGAAATCAAAGTGGCAGCTTACCGCCTTCTACAGCGCCTTTTCCATTGCCTTTTTTTTTTCTTGCATCATCTATGGAAATTATATGCACGATTTGGCTGGATTTACATTGATTCCAGCGTGCGTGCGAGTGCCATATCGAAATATGAGATGAAAATAAAAACAAAATCATCTTGCTTTAAGATTCGGATCGTCTTCTCCTATGAGGCTACATGACGATGCATATATTTCATGTGAAGTGATAGCTGTGTGCGGTGGCAGTGTAGCCCGCTACAACTTCGCTCCAAACTCGAATGCATTAACGAGTTGCGTGTTCTGGTTGCTGCAACAGCTTTGTTCTCCTGTCACAAGCTCCCATCGATGATTGATTAAAGCATCTCATGACTCATTTGCCTACTAATCTTTTTTTTTTTCGGATTAGGGCCTCCCTTTCTAATACCAAAAAAAAAACGAACACCATTTTCATTCCGGAAATCGCTACCTTTACGACATGCAACAATGCATGCAAAACTAAATTTGTCACTAACTCGGGAAAATATCCTGTGTAAATAAAGTTCTGGTGCAACCCTGGTGCAACCTAACTAAAAAAAGTTTCAAAAAATTCTAAAAAAAATCATGGATGTACATCTCAGCTTACCCCATCTATATATAAAATTTCATGATCAAATTCGTCCTGTGCTAGAAGTTACAAAAAAAACAAACTTGATCATGAACAGGAACAATTCCTGTTTATGATCAAGTTTGTTTTTTTTATTACTCTTAGCACAGGACGAATTTGATCATGAAATTTTATATGTAGATGAGGTAAGCTGAGATGTACATCCATGATTTTTTTCAGAATTTTTTGAAACTTTTTTTAGTTAGGTTGCATTAGGATTGCACCAGAACCTTATTTGCACAGGATATATTCCTCACTAACTCGCAACCTCGTTTTGTCGCATGCTAGCTGCACATGCACGCCCAGCGATGTGAATCGATGCATCGTCCACACCATCTTAATTATTATTTTTTTCTCCCTTGCAAGAAGTGGCCGTGCACGATGTTGCACTACTTGATCTTTTTTCTTTCTTTTAGGCAGGGTCATTCGCGCGCTTGCCGATCTATCTTGGAAAAAAAGAAATTTGTGATTTTGTAATGTTTGCTAATCTTATTGATTCTTAGAATATTTGGACCCTTTGCGAAGGTTAAGATCATCTTCGATAAATATTGGGGTGTGTGTAAAGCTAAGCACAAACAATGACCAGATAATAAGTGTGAGACAGACATCAATTTTGCAGAGCAGAAATTAAGTAGAAGATGAGAGGCTGCGTATTCGCTCATTGGTCACATTCACATTCTTCTCGAAACTCTGTAGTTCGTAATCTTTGGACTCACCCATGGGTTATTCCTTTACCTTTTGCTGCTGTTTATACTTGAGAAATTTTACGGTGGATAACATAGGTAGTAAGTAGTGGTAGTAGAAATCAAATCTAACCATCTATTTCTGAATGGTATTTTAGAATTATTCTATCCATTCATCATGGGTCTTTTAGATTTTTCCTAATTCGGTTACAGTTTTAGATTCACCGAATACCTGGTGATCTTCAAAGACCTCTTATCCATTCATCCGCTATTTATTAAGATCACATGATATTTTTTACCATAAAGGATAAATAGTATGACATAATTTTTTACCATAAAGGGTATGTTCCCATGACGTTTTTATTAAGATCACATGACGTTTTTTTACCATAAAGGATACCATAAAGGGTATGTTCCCATAAACAATCGGAATTAGCCCTCTCCTATCTCCAGTGCCAAAACTCACTCAGGTAGTTGCCATTGTGACAATTGCACTTGACAGGGAAGGAATCTAATTCACAGCCACCGTTGGGTCGGACCCAGGGATTACAAAACCGTTTTTCAAAATTCGCGGTACGGTTTTCGCAAAAACCGTGCGAAAAACCACTCGAAAACCGTCAAAAACCGAAAGGTTTAAAAATAAAAAAAAATTGAATTTTTTTTGAAAAAATCGAAAACCGTTCGGTTTTCAACGAAAACCGCAGTTTTTTATGAAAAAACGCTCGGTTTTCTCGAAAAACCGCTCGGTTTTTGACGAAAACCGACCCGGCTATTTGAATGTTCTTCGAAAACGGTTTTGAGCGGTTTTTGGCGAGAAACCGCGGTTTTTGGCGAGAAACCGCGGTTTTTCGCGAAAAACCGCTCACATAAATTTTTTCAAAATTTTTAAATTTTTAAATTTTCTTTTTTAATTAGAACGGTTTACCGAACGGTTTTGAGTTTCGAACCGTGGTGGTAAGGTCGAAAACGCGGTTTTCGAGCGGTTTCGTCGGTTTTTTGAACCCTGGTCGGACCATCTTGGATCCAGCCATTGGGATGACGAGCACCTCTAGATTCGGCCGTGTAGAGGCCCTCGGTAATCACCACCTTGTGGAGGAGAAACCATCCCCGGAGACGGTGTACCTCTGTCTCCACCGTTGTTTTTTTTCTTGGTGGGTGTTGTTTGTATGTTTAGAAATTTGTTACAACACATTCATTTGATTGTGCCAACAGTGATTTATTTGGTTGATAGATTTACGATATCCGCTTTGAGATCAAAACCTATTTTGTTGCGGTTGCTCTTTTTGTCTCAATATTGCAATAATTATTACACAATCAAAATTAGAATGTTCCATAAGCCATACCAATTGTTGCGTGGAAGAACACGAATGTTTTTTTGTTGCAACCCAATAGATTTTTTGTTGCACTTCGATGTACACTTTGTCGTAATCAAGGATAGTTTACTATACATGTTAATTACTATTGTAAATATCACGATATTAGCAATTTTATCATAGTTAATCCAAGTAAAATAAATAGCCATGAGACAGCATTGTCATTCAAACATAAATAATGAACCAAGATATCTACTAATATCAAAGTATACAAGCTCATGAACAAGTATTTGCAAAATTGCCTAACAATGACAAGTATAAGGGACATCACAACTAGCATAGTGCTCAAGTTGTTAACTTTGTATTGTTCTCAGATAACGGGTTGCCTTAAAGACCGTCCTCGTCACAAGGGACAAAGATCAATGACCAATTTGTGACAATCTTACCTTATTGAAAATAAACAATATTTCAATACTTTAACAGACACAAGAGAGTGATTAATTGAGAACTGACTGCTAATATATATCTAATGAATCAGGTATGCTAGTAAGCTGCTGACAGAATAATGGAAATAAGCTTGCCGATAGATGAGTGAACTAAACAGAGACACCAAGTTTAGTCAGTTTTAACAGATAGCAAGATTAGTGCTTACAGATAGCAATAAAATGATTCCAGCACTTAAAGCAGCAAGAAATAAAGCATATCAGAACAAAATTCACAGGACATATATATATTAGGTTTGACTAGTTACCAATTTAACTACTCAAGTAAATGTCAGTTAAAGATTGTTGTTGTCACAAATGGTCTCACTAAACCCAATCTTCATCGAACAATAATCCCACTCGTGCAAGGTCCCCAAGCCTTGTAGACTGGCCCCTTTGCAAGCTACCGACAGAAGATCAATCACAGAGAAAACAAAAGACTTACAAAGCACCAACTGTTCAAGTTAGTGCAGCCCGCTAGGCACGTCGAAGACGCTGTCCCAGAAAACAACACGCTGCTGCAATGCCGAAGAAATCACCGCGCTGGTTCCAGAGATACAAAGCCAAAATTCCCACGGCGAGGCAATCCACCAGAGAACTCGAGATGTAGCAGGCGATGCACAGAGCCACCGAATCAACCCCTCGGCAAAAGAGAGGAAATGCCGAACACAAGACAACAGACCACACAGGTCAACCTTCACAGCAAGTGAATAATCCATGAAAATCACAAACAGTCGGATCAAGAAGACAGCACCAATGCTGCCCAATCAAATGTTCTAGCCTGGTATAGACCCCTTAATCACAAGGCAAACCCTAGACCGCAAGATCGAGAGTTGATTCAACTAGGGTTACTCGCTAACGCGGTCGTCCACAGGTTGAATCAATCTCAAATTGAGTCAGAGAGAGCCAGTGATTACAGAACACGCTAAGAACTCCTATCAGACTGAGTGACTTCGGATTAGAGAGGAGGATTATGGGGATGATCTCACCGAGAGAGCCATCGAGCGGAATATATAGGGTCTCAGGGAGGAGATGAGGGCAACAGGTGCCTCACCGGTCGCGCGCAGCTGCCGCAGAAGCTACGCCGAGTGACCCGGGCGACACCGTTGTAGGATCGAGGATGCGCCTAGAGGGGGGTGAATAGGCGTTTTACAAAATTAATCGCTCACTAAACAATTCGCTCTAATCAACCCCCATGTCAAAACCTAATCAAAGATAAATGCGGAAGCGATACACTAGGTTTTAACAATTAAAGCCTAAATCAACTAGGCTCACTAGTGCGCTAACTAAATTATGTCTCTAAACTAGAATTGCTAAAATAAACAAATAATTAATACTAAGCAATTCTAATATGATCAAGCAATTGATAAATATACAATAATGTAAATGCTTGAATGTAAATGAGACGAGAGACAACCGATGTTTTTCCGTAGTGTTCGGAGATATGCCGGTCTCCCCTAGTCCACGTTGAGGCAAGCCCAAACCCTTGGACCGGCTCCTGCTCGAGCACCCGCCTCGTTTCCACTAGTCGTGGTTTTTCACGCTTTCACGTAGGCTCAACCCGAACCTTCACAAACTTCGCCGGGGCTTCTCACAACCTTAAGAGCTCCCGCGCACGACGCCTACGCCGTCTAGGAGTCGGCAACCTCCAAGAGTAACAAGCCGAATCCTCCGCTTGAACTTCACCGAGCACAACACATGCGCTCCCGGTGATCACCTAGTGCAACACATGCACCTAGACCTCCCTCAAGTGCAATACATGCATAAGAGGCTCTCAAACCACTACCTAATTGCAACACATGCAATTAGGGCTCACTCTTAAGCTCAAGAAGCAAATGGAGAAGAGCAACACATGCAAACAACTCCCACACAACAGCAACCCCCTGCCCAAGCCCCCAAAGGGGTCTATTTATACCCCACCAAAGAAAACTAGCCGTTTGGGGGTAAAACGGGCAAAATCAGCCAAACCCGGTACTACCGCCCTCATAGGGCAGTAGTACCGCCTCACCTCACGGATCGGCTAACGGTCATCGTGCAGACTATCGACCTCGAGGGCCGGTAGTACCGACTTTGCGGTACTACCGCTCCCCTCTAGCGGTAGTGCCGGCCGAGCCCGAACAGCGAAAACCAGCGCTCTGTTAAATAACTACCGGCGCTATATGCCCTAGAGTACCAAGATTTTGATACTACCGCCCATGCTGCCATGATAGTCTTACCAACAGAGAAATCCAGAATTCAACTCCAAAATCCATTTATCCAAAAACCAAACTTTATTCTTTGAGCCATATGATGATCAACACATGATCATACACTCGTGCAAAACAAATTTGCACTAATTTAACCCATGCTCAAAGAATTTCAACCAAATTGCAAAAACACATTTTGCAATCAACTCAAAATCTATTTGCAAAACGTATTAAGCAAATCAAACTCGAGTTTATGAGATTAATCCCCCTAGCCATGTGAAGGTCAACACGAGACCCAGTCAACTTGCCAACACCCGTTGCAAGCCCTACTCACATGCTCTCGGGATTCCGGACTCATAAACCTCAATTTATTCGCACAACGAACTTGCAAATAATACATTAAACATATTTTATGCTTGAGCACTACTCTTTGCAACACATGCAAAAGTCTAGCTCCAAGCAACACCAAAACACGGTGCATGAACTCTCTAATTGCAACACATGCAATTCTCTAGTTCAATGCAACCACAAATCAAACTTACACACTAAAACCAAAGCCAACCGTATGAGCTCTGTACTTGCAACACATGCAAACCTCTAGCTCCATACAAACACACAAACACCAAATCGTGCTTGAGCTCTCTCCTTTTGCAACACATGCAAAACTTAGCTCCAAGCAACCACTTACATTTTGAAAGATTGTTTTACAAATGAAAACAAAACATGAAGCTTCAACATTTGCAACACATGCAAAAGTGAACTTCACGTAAAAGCCAACGCATATAGCTTATCCTATTTGCAACACATGTAAATCAAAGCACTATGCGAAAACCAAATGCATATGCTCTTCTTCTTTGCAAAACATGCAAATCCGAGCATAATACAGTAGCAACCAAGCATAAGCTAAACACATTCGCAACACATGCCAAATGGTTAGCACTATGCAAAAACCAAATCTAAATAAGATTTGAGCTCGAGTGAACACGGGATTGAGATCATCAACACATGATGAAGCTCAAACTAGGACTCAACCCCTCTTAATAGTACGGCGATAAAAACTAGACTCAAAGACTACAAAGTCCTTAGCCTATCTAGTTATACCTTCGCCGCCGCGCGCAAGCAATCCCCTTTTGGGGTCTTTATGATCTTCATTCATACGTTCCCCCGGGATCATCACTCGACTCTTCTTTGTCTTCGGGATCTTCTCTTGACGCCCATCACCTCATGATGCCGTCTTTATCCCGTTCTCAATCATCCTTGGACTTAACCTAACTCAATCACAACTCATAAAATAGTTAGTCCAAGATGCATGGTTGTCTCAATTATCTCTTGCACTCCATTAACACATAATGGATGCCTTTAGATCAATCGAGCACAACCTTAATCAATTTGAATGATTTATATGTGTCTTAAGTACAATAATGCAACACATGCTTCATTATACTTAAGAATTATTCATTTGTTCTTAATTAATCAAGAAACACCATCAACACATGATGAAATGTTCTTTAATGATTAACAAGACAAATGAACTCAATTTAAATTTTCATTTAAATTGATATGAGTATATATTAACTATACAAGTTTCCATATACTCATGTTGATGAAAAATAATGATCCATTATGTGTAGGCAATATGGAGATGATCATTACTCTAAGTCATCAACTATAGAATACACCCCACATGTATATGTGCATAAATATAATTGACTTGGATATAATATGCACATATTCAATTTGATTGCATTGGAGTATATCCTATATTACCATGAGTATACTATAACTAGGCAACTCAAATATATACTCAAGGATTTAGTTTCCATTGTCGTGATCCTTATATGTGTCAATAAAGAATAGATCAGTACAATGAAACTTTCAAGTTAAATTACAAACTCCCCCTAAGTATGTGCATCCATGTAATATATGGATTGGGAAACATGATGCACGTTTTGTGGTTAATGTAATGGGGACATTTATAAGTTTAACTTGAATCCAAAATATGCACTTTAATACTAAAAAGAATACGCATACATACCTTGGGTTTTCCATTTTTCATCCAAATATGAGACTGCTAAATATATGCTTAATAAAACATGTTAGTCTCATAAACATTAGGTTTGTCATTAAACACAGATTAAACATTAATTAACATCAATCACCAAAACCAAAGGCTCTTGAATTTACAATCTCCCCCTTTTTGGTGATTGATGACAAACCCACTAATTCACTCTATTATTACGTTATTTGGATGAAAACTAATATAAGTGGCTCTATACCATTAGTGGCTCTATACCATTATACCATGTAATGCTCTAAACCACTTGTAATATCATTTATTATTAATTACTTAAAATTTAGCATACAAGCATACTCCCCCTTTTTGGCATTAACACAATATAAAAAGCCAAATAACATAATAGGGAATTCACAAGAGGGAATTAGTCAAACTTCTCCCCCTTTTGGCATTAAACACCAAAAAATAGGAAAACCAACTTAGATAATATCTTGAAAAACATTCTCCCCCTTTTTGGCATTAAAGAAGGTCATACAAGAATTTAAATGCAAACTTGTGACCTTGGCAAGGAATTAAAAAGTTTATGCCAAATAAAATTTGATTTATTTGAAATATGGTCTAAAATAAGAAAGACTCGAAAAGAAACCGTATTTGGGTTTTTGGATACCACTTGTAAAGATACCACTTGTAAAAAATAAGCATGAAAAGCGAAGTGAGGGTATCACATGGGTTATTTGTAACAAAATCAAATAACTCACTCCTCATTTTATTAGGCTTTGCAAATTTTCAACATGATTCTTTTGAAGAATCTAATAATTTGCCTAATAGGTTTAAACGAGGAACCCAAAAGAAATAAATGCCACTTGAGAAAATAGATACCATTTGTAAAATCTATCTCAAGGGCTTTGCTTGAAAACTCGAAAAGAGATGAGCATTTTCAAATTTTTGTTGAAGAACAATGCTCAACTAGAGATTTTCCTCTTTTAGGTATTTCAATTCATAAAGAATCTCACACAGAGAATTCTTAAGCGATTGAACTTACAATTTTAGTTTGGGAGGAAAAATCTTAATCAAGAATTTGGGTATCGTGAGTAATGCTACAAGGAGGCAATGAAATACCACTTGTAGAAAATAATCGAATTCAATGATACCACGTAAAAAGGAATTCAAATAATTAAGGATATCACAAAAAGGAATTGAGCAATAAAATACACGATACCACTTATAGAAAAGAGCAACTTAATGATACCACTTGTAAGCATATGGAATGAATAAATGCCCATTTGATACCACTTAGAATCAAATCACAAAGGCTTGATACCACTTGAAGGAATAATCGATAAAATCGATGGGTATCAGAGCAATATATACTCACGGGTATCAAAAGGAAAAAAAAGTTTAAGATAGATCAAGAGAATCCCCAGGATTATTTGAAATCACAAAGAAGGAAATATCAGAGCAAATTAAAGACATGAGATCACTTGGAAGCAATTAAGTGCCCAAAACTTGCAATAAATAAACTCCCCGAGATATTCAACAAATGAATTATGAAGTTATTTGCATTTGAATTGCGCAAGTTTTATCTTTTCATAAGATCAAGTGAATATCATTTTTTAAGTCAATTGAAATGCTCATAACTGATACCAATTTTAATTTCTTTCAAATAAATTTGCAACACTTTTGAAATTTTTCACAAATGAACTTTGGGATCACAAGAAACTTTTCCAAAAATAATTTTTGAAAAATCAAATTCCAATAAAAAGATATCCCAAAGCAAATCTCGAAAAACTCCGAAAAAAAATTAGAGCTAACATGCTAGGGCCAGTACTACCGCTCACCAAGGCCGGTAGTACCGCAAACCCAGTACTACCGCACACCATGGCCGGTAGTGCCGGTCCTGACTGACTGAAATTCAATTTTTTTGTTTTGCAAATTTTAGCAAAAACAATTCAAATAAAGTCCAAATGATTTGAAATTTTCAGGGAACCAACTTTGGACTATTTCAAACATAGTTAAGCAACTTTTGTTTGCAAAGAATTTTCTTTTAGCTTAATTTTGGCAACATGCGCTTTGAGGCATGAAAACAAACATCATAAAGTCCTCAAGGAGCAACTTCAACTTTGGATTTCATCCACAATTTGAATCCTCATGGCTTTAAGAATTTGAAATACATTTTGAAGCCATGACCACTTAATGAAAGTAATGAAATCCAATTTGAACGCCAAAATATTACTGGTAGGTATATTTGAGTTAAACACAAATGTTTTGGAGAAATTAGTTTTTCAAAATAGAAATTTTCTTTTGGAAGCTTGCAAAACTTTGAAATACACAGTATAATTGTTTTACAAGACTTTTTACAAATTTAGTTCTTTTAAACACAATTTTGACTTTTGTCCAAAGAGGGTTCTTTTGAAAGAACCAAATGAAATCCGCAAAGTCAAATTCAATTAACACAAGAATTCAAAAGAAACAATAGGAAAGATAGAGAGATTTGAATTTTGTGTATGAGTTTTAAATACCATTTTGAACCAAGATACTACACAAGATCCGGTCCAAATGGTGAAATTCATAAAGTGCTAGAATATGACCATTATGGGTCAAGCTAACTTTTTTTTCGGTGAATTTTAAAGTCAAATAACTTTTGCTAGGTTGGTCTTTTGAAAATATTTTGAATACAAAAGTTGTTAAGAATGACCAACTCTAGGATTTTTGCTTTATAACAATTTTCAAAATCCTTTTACTTTTATTTCTATAAAAATTATAAATTTAAATCCAAAACAAGATACTACTATCTAGATTTTGGGCATGAAACTTATTTTCTTTTCAAAATAGATTTTTGTAAGCCAAAACCTTTAAAAAAATATTTCAAAAGCATTTGTATATATTTTGCAACTAGTTTTTCACAAGAATACTAATAGTATACAAAATTTTGACATTTGGCTAAATGGTTTGATTTTGAAAAAATATATATGCACTTATATTAATATGGGCACACATAGGGATGTGATACACATGGATATGAATTAACACTCCCCCTTAATGTGCCACTACCCCAAACTTACTCAAGATTTCAATCAATACAACTAATAAGCATGAGCAAGCATTTAACAAGCAATTTAAATTGATTTTCATGAATATTACAATATAACCTACACAAGGCTATAAACTATAAGAATCAATTTAAATACTTGTTACCTGAGATGGCATTGGCTCATGATGGACATGTTGTTCTTCAAGCTTGACACCACTTGTATAAAAAGATAATCCTTCTCCTCTTGAATGAGCAAGCGTCCAATCCATCTCATATTGCCTAAAATTCTTTTAGGCGGCTTTTGGTACCCAATCTTTGTTGGGTCCAACAATGTTAGTCACAATAGTTTTAGGAACCCAAATGGCCCTAATTTTAATATTATTGAATTGACTAACATAACTAGGAATAGGTTTGCAATAATTATTCCTCCTAGGCAAATGATTTGTATTTTTATAACAAGGCTTAGGAGGACAATAATACTTTGCAAAACTATTTCTAGTTTGATCTCTTCTAAGCATATGATAATTAGAATTATGCATTGGCTTAGAGGATCTAGTATATCTAGCAAATGTTTTGCTATAGTTATTTGTCCTAAGCATTACATTTGAATTGCATTGAGTGGGCTTAGGAGTTCTAACAAATTTCGCAAACCCATTTCTAGATTTACTCTTCCTATGCAAATGATTGTTATCAATTTTAGCCGGCATAGGGGACTTGACAAGCTTGGCAAACACATTGCCATTCTTGTCCTTCCTAAGCAAATAATTATTATCAATAATAATGGGTTTAGGAGTGGTACCTTTGGGACAATCCTTACCGAAATGCCCCTTTTCTCGGCAATTGAAGCACGTCACGCTATTTGGCCCTCTCTTGATCCGATGGTTGTGCTCAACACCGGTTTGTCTCAATGTGGATGGTTGTGGCTTGATCTTCACTTTATTAGGGCACACGGAGGCGAAGTGGCCCTTCTTGTTGCAAGCAAAACACTTAATGATCTTCGAGTGTCGTGCGTTGTGCCTTGTCTTGCTATTTTTCCCTCTTGGAGTTGTAGCCGAGTCCTCGCTTATCTTGAGGCGCCCTTGGCTTGCTAAGATCTCGTCGAGGATGGCTTTTCCTTTTACGCACCTCTTCAAGTCATCTTCCAATTTAATGACTTAGGCCTTGAGCTCATTATTTTCCTCTACAAGATTAGCATCTAAAGACATAGAGGAACTAGAAGCAATTTCATTAGAGCAACAAGGTGTATCAATTAAATCTTCACAAGAGGTGGACATGTCAATTTTTGATGAAATATTAGAGTTGACATTTAAGCACGGCATTTCATCAATTAAATCACATGATATTCCTATATCCACCTTAGCCTTATAAATTTCTTTGAGAAGGAGGGATTCATGATTTTCTTTAAGCATATTATAATCACTTTGAAGTGATTCATGTTCAAGCTTTAAAATCTTGTATTTTATTTTCTCCTTCCCAAGATAACTATTGAGCTCCTCTAACATATCCATAAGTTCATCGTAAGAGGGCTCATCTTCGTCGTCACTTACCTCATTTTTACCTTTCGCCATTAAGCAACGGATTCGTGATGGAAGTGAATCTTGATCGTCACTTGAGGCGGAGGTTGAGGTTGATGGAGATGTTGGTTCATCATCACTTGATGTAGAGGTTGAAGAATCATCAACCGACATCTCGTCTTCCTCAATGCAATCCTCAATTGATGTGAATGGTTCAAATTCATCTTGAAGCTTTATCCATATTTCATGAGCGCTCTTGAGATTGCAATGAGATTAAATATTTCTACGCTCACAACACTAAATAAAACGTTAGTAGCTTGAGCGTCGAGATGTAGGCATTTCTCCTCTCCTTTAGTTGGAGCAATATCATTTAGTGGAGAAGAAAAGCCGACATCTATGATCCACCATATTTGTGGGCTCATGGATTTAAAATGATTAATCATAAATAATTTCCATGATGAATAATTAGAGCCATCAAATATATGTGAATCGGTGAAGTGCACTAATCCGCTAAGCGCCATCCTTTTTACTCTCTAAGCGGTTAAGCCTAAAATGAGAGTGACCGTGGCTCTGATACCACTTGTAGGATCGAGGATGCGCCTAGAGGGGGCGTGAATAGGCGTTTTACAAAATTAATCGCTCACTAAACAATTCGCTCTAATCAACCCCTATGTCAAAACATAATCAAAGATAAATGCGGAAGCGATACACTAGGTTTTGACAATTAAACACTAAATCAACAAGACTCACTAGTGCGCTAACTAAATTATGTCTCTAAACTAGAATTGCTGAAATAAACAAATAATTAATACTAAGCAATTCTAATATGATCAAGCAATTGATAAATATACAATAATGTAAATGCTTGAATGTAAATGAGACGAGAGACAACCGATGTTTTTCCGTGGTGTTCGGAGACTTGCCGGTCTCCCCTAGTCCACGTTGAGGCAAGCCCAAACCCTTGGACCGGCTCCTGCTCGAGCACCCGCCTCGTTTCCACTAGTCGTGGTTTTTCACGCTTTCGCGTAGGCTCAACCCGAACCTTCACAAACTTCGCCGGGGCTTCTCACAACCTTGAGAGCTCCGCAAGACGACGCCCACGCTGCCTAGAGTCGGCAACCTCCAAGAGTAACAAGCCGAATCCTCCGCTTGAACTTCACCGAGCACAACACATGCGCTCCCGGTGATCACCTAGTGCAACACATGCACCTAGACCTCCCTCAAGTGCAACACATGCATAAGAGGCTCTCAAACCACTACCTAATTGCAACACATGCAATTAGGGCTCACTCTTAAGCTCAAGAAGCAAATGGAGAAGAGCAACACATGCAAACAACTCCCACACAACAGCAACCCCCTGCCCAAGCCCCCAAAGGGGTCTATTTATACCCCACCAAAGAAAACTAGCCGTTTGGGGGCAAAGCAGGCAAAATCAGCTAAACCCAGGTACTAGCGCCTCATAGGGCAGTGAGTACCGCCCTCAACTCAACAGTAGGCTATCGGTCATCGTGATACTACCGCCCTCTAAGGGCGCAGAGTATCGATTTTACTTGAGACTACCGCTCCCCTCTAGCAGTAGTCTTTACGAGTCCGAACAAATAAAACCAGTAGCAACTGTTAAATAACTATCGGCGCTATATGCTAGTAGTACCAAGATTTATGTATTACCGCCATGCACAATGATAGTCTTGCCAACAGGAGAAATCCAGAATTCAACTCCAAAATCCATTTCTCCAAAAACCAAACTTTATTCTTTGAGCCATATGATGATCAACACATGATCATACACTCGTGCAAAACAAATTTGCACCAATTTAACCCATGCTCAAAGAATTTCAACCAAATTGCAAAAACACATTTTGCAATCAACTCAAAATCTATTTGCAAAACGTATTAAACAAATCAAACTCGAGTTTATGAGATTAATCCCCCTAGCCATGTGAAGGTCAACACGAGACCCAGTCAACTTGCCAACACCCGTTGCAAGCCCTACTCACATGCTCTCGGGATTTCGGACTCATAAACCTCAATTTATTCACACAACGAACTTGCAAATAATACATTAAACATATCTCATGCTTGAGCACTACTCTTTACAACACATGCAAAAGTCTAGCTCCAAGCAACACCAAAACACGGTGCATGAACTCTCTAATTGCAACACATGCAATTCTCTAGTTCAATGCAATCACAAATCAAACTTACACACTAAAACCAAAGCCAACCGTATGAGCTCTGTACTTGCAACACATGCAAACCTCTAGCTCCATACAAACACACAAACACCAAATCGTGCTTGAGCTCTCTCCTTTTGCAACACATGCAAAATTTAGCTCCAAGCAACCACTTACATTTTGAAAGATTGTTTTACAAATAAAAACAAAACATGAAGCTTCAACATTTGCAACACATGCAAAAGTGAACTTCACGTAAAAGCCAACGCATATAGCTTATCCTATTTGCAACACATGTAAATCAAAGCACTATGCGAAAACCAAATGCATATGCTCTTCTTCTTTGCAAAACATGCAAATCCGAGCATAATGCAGCAACAACCAAGCATAAGCTAAACACATTCGCAACACATGCCAAATGGTTAGCACTATGCAAAAACCAAATCCAAATAAGATTTGAGCTCGAGTGAACACGGGATTGAGATCATCAACACATGATGAAGCTCAAACTAGGACTCAACCCCTCTTAATAGTACGGCGATAAAAACTAGACTCAAAGACTACAAAGTCCTTAACCTATCTAGTTATACCTTCGCCACCGCGCGCAAGCAATCCCCTTTTGGGGTCTTTATGATCTTCATTTATACGTTCCCCCGGGATCATCACTCGACTCTTCTTTGTCTTCGGGATCTTCTCTTGACGCCCATCACCTCATGATGCCGTCTTTATCCCGTTCTCAATCATCCTTGGACTTAACCTAACTCAATCACAACTCATAAAATAGTTAGTCCAAGATGCATGGTTGTCTCAATTATCTCTTGCACTCCATTAACACATAATGGATGCCTTTAGATCAATCGAGCACAACCTTAATCAATTTGAATGATTTATATGTGTCTTAAGTACAATAATGCAACACATGCTTCATTATACTTAAGAATTATTCATTTGTCCTTAATTAATCAAGAAACACCATCAACACATGATGAAATGTTCTTTAATGATTAACAAGACAAATGAACTCAATTTAAATTTTCATTTAAATTGATATGAGTATATATTAACTACACAAGTTTTCATATACTCATGTTAATGAAAAATAATGATCCATTATGTGTAGGCAATATGAAAATGATCATTACTCTAAGTCATCAACTATAGAATACACCCCACATGTATATGTGCATAAATATAATTGACTTGGATATAATATGCACATATTCAATTTGATTGCATTGGACTATATCCTATATTACCATGAGTATACTATAACTAGGCAACTCAAATATATACTCAAGGATTTAGTTTTCATTGTCGTGATCCTTATTTGTGTCAATAAAGAATGGATCAGTACAATGAAACTTTCAAGTTAAATTACAAACTCCCCCTAAGTATGTGCATTCATGTAATATATGGATTGGGAAACATGATGCACGCTTTGTGGTTAATGTAATGGGGACATTTATACGTTTAACTTGAATCCAAAATATGCACTTTAATAGTAGAAAGAATACGCATACATACCTTGGGTTTTTCATTTTTCATCCAAATATGAGACTGCTAAATATATGCTCAATAAAACATGTTAGTCTCGTAAACATTAGGTTTGTCATTAAACACAGATTAAACATTAATTAACATCAATCACCAAAACCAAAGACTCTTTAACTTACAACCGTCGGAGCCCTAGATCCAAGCCATGCAGACGAAGCCGCCGCCTCCTCCTTCGCATTCCCTACACGCCCTTCTACTCTACTCGGTCAAGACGAGGCAGCACCGAGCTGCCCCTTGACTCCCTCCGGCTGGGCCGACTAGGTTGGCCTGGTCTCACAAGCCAGGCTGGCCCAGTTGATCTGGCAATTTTTTTTCTTTTAATAGAAATTTGGAGGAAATCAAATTTACCAACAATTACAACTGCTGCATACATTATCTAGCGATGTTGCGTGGACACAGACGATAGAAAACTTACTGGAGACGTCCAATTCATAGTAGTTTCCAATTAAGTTTGTCGGTGAGGCTGGGGTCTCTCGCTCGCAAGCATGATGCTGCGTCAACAAGTTGCATGATGTGATATTATGATCTGGTTGTTGCCGCAGCCTTGGCGGCTTTGGTCTCGCGCACGAATAAAACTATAAAAGCATGTAATGAGAGGCTTCTTTGGCTTGACCTGCTGCTGTTGAGAATACTAATTCGACTCATCGTTGGGCTAGTACTGGCACTACTGTAAATCTTCGGATCAATGACGAGTACAAAAGGCAAAAAGCATAGATCACCTTTTAGTCTTTAGAGCAGGGTTCAAAAAACCGACGAAAACCGCTCGAAAACCGCGGTTTTCGACCTTACCACCACGGTTCGAAACTCAAAACCGTTCGGTAAACCGTTCTAATTAAAAAAGAAAATTTAAAAATTTTGAAAAATTTATGTGGCGGTTTTCGAAAAACCGCGATTTCGCTAAAAACCGGTTTCGCCAAAACCGCTCAAAACCGTTTTGAAGAACATTCAAATAGCGGGTCGGTTTTCGTAAAAACCGAAGCGGTTTTCGAGAAAACCGAAGCGGTTTTCGTGAAAAACGCGGTTGCTGAAAACCGAACGGTTTCGATTTTTCAAAAAATTTCAATTTTTTATTTTTAAACCTTCGGTTTTTGCGGTTTCGGCGATTTTTCAGACGGTTTTGTGAAAACCGTCGCTAATTCGCGAATTTTGAAAAACGGTTTTGTAATCCCTGCTTTAGAGCCCTTTTCTCCCCTTGTCTGGCGAGAATTGCCATATCACACGCGACAAACGGCGTGCCAAAGTATATTTGTCACAGCTCACAACAAACCACCTTGGGTCGAGAGCTCAGAATTATTATTATTATTATTATTGTTGTTGTTATTATTATTATTTCGTAAAAGACAAACCACCTTACGTCGATAGCTCAGAATTATTATTATTTCACAGAAGGATGCAATTTACTGTCGTAGTTATCTTTAGATAAAATTGGACGTGGGACAACAAAAGTTGATGGCACTGTCACAGGGCACTCTCAATTTGCAGTTTTGTTGTAGGTAATTACACTTATGGTATTTCATTAGAAAACACTTTGGTCAATAAAATATGATTTTTGGGCTAAGGAGGGGAGAGAAGGCTAGTGCAAAGTCATTTTTGCCCTTCTCGTCGTGTTTCTTGCTACCTTAGTGAGCTAATCGCAATTCCGTTTGCGTCATCTTGTGTTCTAGGTTCCTACTTACTTATCCCTTAAGTTAACTTGAATTTGATTCACTGTGAACAGAGATCGAACCGATTCAATCACTTCTGCCACCGCTCGTTCTTTGTCACTTTCCGCTACCACCGACCAAACCATCGGGTTCCTTGTCTCAGGTTTCTTGCTACCGATGCAATGCTTGACATCGTCTTCGTCGCCGTCTTGTCTCGCGACCGCTCGCTGCCAGCCTCGACACCCACGTTACCAAGTTTCCCTCATCGCATTCTATAAGGGTGCATTTGTTAGATGCACGAGGATAAATGAGATGGGATGGTACATAATGGATAGGATAATTCGGGATGAGATTGTATAGGAAAGATATTTTATTGCTTGAATGGAATGATACAAGATTTTATTTGGTTACTTGGGTGGAATGATATAGGATGGTATGAGATAATATATGGTTGAAGGGATGAGATTGGTTTGAGAGATGGTGCAAGTAAATGATCCAATCCTCGACCCGTACGGGATGATGCACAGTCTTTTGTGAGATCATGTGATGAAAAATTGGTTGAATGGTGAAATTGGCATTGTAAAGTGATTTTGGTTATGGCATGTGTGGTGCTTGTGCATGTGCTATGTTGAGATGATTATCATGCTGGTGATAGCATGATGGAGTTTTGCTTGATGCTATGCACTCGTGTGAGTGGTTGCATGGACTAATCTTGAGTCAAGTCGTGGACTTGTGCTCGGACGCGTTGTTTGTTACTTCATGTGCGGTGTTGCTCGGCTAACGTGATCGATGACGGACCGGAACTAGGTTCATGGAGGAACCGAGGTTCGAGACTAGGTTCGTGGAGGAATCGAGGTCTTGGTGGTCAAGGATGTCATGCGGACGTTCGGGCTAGAGAACATGCATATGAAGGTGGTTAGTCACGTATGTGTATGCAAAGTGGTGGGGTGATCATGCGTGCAAAGTTTTGGTTTTGGCCATGTTGGGCCAAGTTGAGATAGATCTGAACTCTTTCCATGTTGGAAGTGGAGTTGTATTCAATCTCTCTGTTCTTGCATGCGTGCAAGAGTTATTTTTGGTCATGTTGGGCCAAGTTGAGATAGAATCTGAACTCTTTCCATGTTGGAAGTGGAGTTGTATTCAATCTCGTGTGTTTGCTCTGTATAAATAGGGGAGGTGTCCCTGTTTATTCTTGAGCGTTCAGTATTAGGTTTGTACTCTTGTGTGGGAGTACTTTAGACAAAAGAAATAAAGATCAATCTAGCAATCCAAGTATCTCTGTGTGGATGAGTTTTCTTGCGTGAGTTTTGACAACATGACAAAGTGTGAAGAAAACAAATCAAGATTGATCGTGCATGTCTGCATCACGTCAACTAGAAGATTGATGATGATCTGGACATGATCTTGCTTTTGGTGATTAGAAGATTGATCCGTGGCAATTGAAGCCCTCTCTGGTGTTTGGTTCATCATAGCCTTGAAGGTGAAATTTGGTTTCCTCGTCATTAGATGCATTAGTCCAATTGCGAAGGTAATATCTTTTGATCCGTACATCCGATTGGATTGATTCTTATTGGGTTTGATTCGTAATTGAATCTAGTTTCTACAGTTAAAATTTCATATCAATCCAACGGTTAGATCTTTGGCAATTCGTGGTCGCCCAGATTGCTAACCTGGTCGCCAAACAGTAGATCGCTAATTGGTTCAGTCATCTTGCGAAGGTCATATCTTTTGATCCGTAGATCCGATCGAGTTGATTCTTTTTTGTTCACTTCAGAATTGAGTCTAGTTTATACAGTTAAAATTTCACATCAATCCAACGGTTAGATCTTCTGTAATTTGTGGTTGCCCTGATTGATGTCCTGCTCGCCCGACTGCTCGTGTGGTCGCCCAGATTCAGTCATCTTGCGAAGGACATAACTTTAGATCCGTACATCCGATTGACCTGATTCTTTTTGTGTTAGTTGCAGAATTGAGTCTAGTTTCTACAGTTAAAATTTCACATCAATCCAACGGCTGGATCTTCCGTAATTACTATTTTAGTAGACATATATCGGTCTGCTCGCCCAGACTGCGTGCGTGGTCGCCCAACAGTGTGCGTGGTCGCCCAACAGTGCGCGTGGTCGCCCAAACTGTCATACTGCTCGCCCAAGTGCCCAAACTGGTCGCCCAGGTGTCCTACTGCTCGCCCAAGTGCCCAAACTGGTCGCACAGTGTCCTCTTGCTTCGCCCAGTGATCTCTTGGTCGCCCAAGTGCCCAAAGCTGCCGCCTAAGTGCTAAACCGGTCGCCTAAGTGCTCTCTCGTCGCCCAAACTGGTCTATTTGTTTTCCAACCGCATAAACTGATTTCCAAGCAATTTGAGTTTCAATTGGGGTGTTTGAAAAGTTTGAAAATTTGATTTTAGCTTCAGCGCAATCATTCACCCCCTCTCGATTGCTACATTAGTATATTTCGATCCTACAAGTGGTATCGAGCAAGGTTTTTCTAATTAATCTTAACCGTAATTAGAAACCGTAGCGATGGATAGGTATTCGACAAAACCTTGTGTTTTCGATGGTGTTGATTTTCGGTTTTGGAAAGCGAAGATGGAGGCATACATTCAAGCTCGGGGCTTTACAACTGGGAGAAGGTGTACAAACCATATCAAGTTCACGAGAATGATCAAGTCAATGAAACCAATCAAGCACGAGGTTGAAGCGAATAGCGAGCACGAAATTTGATCATCAAGGTTTGGGAAGAAGTGACTTGATCGCGTGATCCATCTCAAGTCGCATATGAGGTATGGAAATCTCTTTGTGATTACCATGAGGATCTAACACTATCAAAGAGGTTCACCAAGATATATATAAGAAAGAATACATGCGATTTGAGATGAAACCCGGTGAGTCACTAGATGATTTCTTTGCGTTTCAATAAGATTCTTAGCAACTTACGTCTTTGTTGGAGTTTACTTTGATGAGGCTACTAATGCTAGACAATTGCTTGGTGCATTAGACATGTCTATTTGGGAAATGAAAGTTACATCCATTAGAGAATCAAGCTGTCATGAGTGATCTTCTTGTAGATGTTCTTTTCTCTAAGCTAAAAACTCATGAATTGGATGTTCTTGCTAGGAGGACTGATTATAAATCAATTGCATTGACCTCTCAATCTAGCATGTCTCAAAATAATGCTTCTTCAAGTTTTGTCTTGTCCTTCTTGTCTTCACTAACCGATGAACAGATTGAGGAATTTCCAGAAGAAGATTTGGTATCACTTTCTTCTCGTTTTTATAAAGTCTTGCAGAATGTGAGAATGAGAAAGAAAGTTGGTGGTGGCCCTCAAAGGTGCTATGAGTGTGGTGATCTCAACCACATGCGTTCAAATTGTCCTAAACTCGCAGGTAAAGCATCAAGAGAGGAGGACAATGACAAAAGAAAAGAGAAGAAGAAGTTTTCTCCAAGAAATAGAAAGAAGAACTTCATCAACAGCAAAGTTGTCCACCGGGTCCTTTCCGCTCTTGAACAAGTCAATTTGAGTGATGTGGATTAGGAGAGCGGTGAAGATGATACAACAACTCCAAGCAAACATGAATTGACAGGTTGTGTCTCATGGCTAGGAGTGATGTAAGCTTCACCGAGGGCGATCATGACAGCGATTGCAATGAGGTAGAACCTTCTTACGATGAATTAACTATTCTTGTTGTTCGTCTTGGAAAATTGCTTGACAAACGCGACAAGAAGATTAAGAAACATGATGTTCTTGTGGAATCTTTGAATTTGAAATTGGTAGACTTAAATCTTTGATTCACGATGATGATGCTTGCAAATCATGTGACTTAATTCTGATGAGCTTCTTGTGCTTAGGAAAGAACATGTTTCTTTGTTAGAACAAGTCAATCTTTGAAAAGAAAGAAAATGAGAAACATGTTAAAAACGCTAGTCGTTCAACTGTTGATTTGCATGATATAACTCATTGTTCTAAATGTGCTATCTATGGAATTGAAGTTGCATGATGCAAATGCTAGGGTTTCTCAAATAACGAGATGCTATGCTCACTCATGAGGTTCTTTCATGTTCAACTTGTCGCAAACAGAAAGGAAAAGTGGACGTTCCATGTAATAACTGTTTAACTCTTTCTCAAAAGGTTGATTACTTGGAAAAATCTTTAGAACGGTTCACTACTGGAAAGAAAAACCTAAACATGATTTTGGATCAAACAAAAGTCAGTACTCATCACAAAGGTTTAGGTTTTGATTCTTATGCTCATTATAAGTCGCATGCTCCTACTGTTGTTAAGACACTTGAAAGAGGAAAACTTGAGATTGCAAATGAGCCTAAGAAAACGATTTTCAAATCTGCTGGTGTGTTATCTTCTACTATGATGAATGCAAATGTTATACATTACTAAAGCTAAACATCATGTTAAGTACACTTGCACTCATTGTGGTAGAGATGGACACTTAGTAGATTTTTGCTTTAGACTAGCCAAACAGCAAAAGAAAGAGAAGACTAAGGGCCTGTTTGTTTCAGCTTTGGATTCTCTAAAAGCTGATTCTGGATTGTGGTTATAGAGAAGCAGATTCTCCAAAAGCTGGAATCCAAAAGCACATATGAAGTGGATTGTGGATTCTAGTGTATATGAGTGGGCTGGATTGTGAGAATCAGATTTTAGAATCAGGCTGTTTGTTTCTGATTCTGCTTTTAGGGCCAGAATCCAGAATCAGAAGCTAAAACAAACAGGCCCTAAGGCTAGGTCTAATTTCAGGAAGGCACATTTTACTCCTCATTTTGTGCCTAGGGTGATGCAAACACCTTTTGTTGCAAGAAACACGGGAAAGGGCAAATCTGATTTTGTGAACAAGCATACTCGTGTTGTGCCTAGGGTGATGCAAACACCTTTTGTTGCAAGAAACACGGGAAAGGGCAAATCTGATTTTGTGAACAAGCATACTCGTGTTGTGCCTAGGGTGATGCAAACATCTTTTGTTGCAAGAAACACGGGAAAGGGCAAATCTGATTTTGTGAACAAGCATACTCGTGTTGTGCCTACTCGTCGTGTGTCTCAGTACTGGATTCCTAAATGCTTTATTTCTAACCCCAGTACCGAGGCCTCGACATCTTCTTGTGCTATGTAGGCTTTTCAGGATTGGGTTGGAGAACAGAAGCTTAGTGGATCTTGGTCTTTTGCAAGATGGGATCAAGACTTGGATGGTTCTCACCATTGAGATGATTTTCAAGAGGCATGTGCAATAATTCTTCATCTACTTTGTGAGCTATTTTTGTTCACTCATATCTTTTACACTCACAGATATCTAATTGTGACATTAGATGACATGTTTGTTCATATGCTCATATGTATCCCCTGGCATATCTTATATCATGTCTTTGATGCTCAGAACTTATTTGTCATGATTAATGCTTATGCTTAACTGAACATATCATGATAACTCAAGCACATGTATATCATCATCTCCTCTCTGTTGATTTCATTGGTTATCCATTTGATGGGGAGTTAATGCTTTTTGGTGAAAGTTTCTTTTGGTTGCTTTTGGGGAGGTTTGTTCTTTCAACCTTTTGTTTTCAATTTAATCCTTCAAGTGATATTTCAGAGAAGTTTTTTTAAGATGGTTGTTTTGAGGGGAGCTTGTGAAAAACCTTGTAATATTGTGTAGCATGTTTTTTGTTTCGTGTGTTTCTTAAATGAAAAACAAAAAATTTGAAAAACAGTAAAAGTACTGAGCATTGTATTTCATACACATATGTCATTTGAAGCCATGTTTATGCTACAAGGGTCTTCGCAACTTTCTGTTTATACATATATGGTGTAGTTTATGTCATGACTTTTTAAATGGAATGACAACTTGAATTAAATCTTGTCATGGTTGAATTTTCTTAGCTATCTTGATCCTGCTCGAAAAAGTGCTAAATATGAAAGCTAAGTGCTAAAACAAAAATGATTGTTGATAAATGCAAGAACAAGGTCATGTACTGTCGCACTTCTTCTTTACGAGACTGCTTATCATTGCACTATGATATGAACTTGGAAGAGGTTGTGTATGACCGAAACCATGAAACCTTAAGCTTGTGATTGCTTGGCATGGTTGAAAAGTAAGGCTGATGGTGCATGTAATTCCTTGCAATTGTTATTGTTGCAATCAAAGTAATGAATCAGTTTTTCAAAGCACAAATAAAAGTGCACAAAAATTCAATGTTTTCAGGTTTTAAGATTGTTGAGAAAGGGAGATCATGTCATGCAAAAAATCGTTAATAGTACTTGATTTCTAGTTATGCTTACTCTACATTGTTTATGTGTAGATTTGAGGTGCAAATCTTGTTGATAGCATGACTTGGTGATCGAGTTGTTACATTTGTGCATGATTCATAATGCTCATTACATAAAAAAAGGAAAACATCAACATAAAGGGAGAAGTTTCTCTTTTGCTCTCTTTTGCATTCTTGATGAATCCATTGTCAAAGGGGAGAAAGTTTGGAGTCAAAGGAGAAACTTTTGGTCACACATTGCACATTCACACACACATTTCTTCTTTTCATTAGGGAGTCTTTCTTTTTGATAGGGGAGATTTCTTTTTAGATAAGGGAGATTTTTGTTCTTCTTTGTAGGGAGATTTCTCTTTCGTCTTTTGATCACTTTACTTCTTTTAAAAATGGTGTTGCCATTGTGAGGTGAATGCCAATGTTCGTTTCAAATGGTGTTGCCAATGTTTTCATCAAGGGGAGATTGTGAGATCATGTGATGAAAAATTGGTTGAATGGTGAAATTGGCATTGTAAAGTGATTTTGGTTATGGCATGTGTGGTGCTTGTGCATGTGCTATGTTGAGATGATTATCATCTTTGGTGATAGCATGATGGAGTTTTGCTTGATGCAATGCACTCGTGTGAGTGGTTGCATGGACTAATCTTGAGTCAAGTCGTGGACTTGTGCTCGGACGCGTTGTTTGTTACTTCATGTGCGGTGTTGCTCGAGGGTAACGTGGTCGATGACGGACCGAACTAGGTTCATGGAGGAACTGAGGTTCGAGACTAGGTTCAGGGAGGAATCGAGGTCTTGGTGGTCAAGGATGTCATGCGGGACGTTCGGGCTAGAGAACATGCATATGAAGGTGGTTAGTCACGTATATGCAAAGCAGTGGGCTGATCATGCGTGCAAAGTTTTGGTTTTGGCCATGTTGGGCCAAGTTGAGATAGATACGAACTCTTTCCATATTGGAAGTGGAGTTGTATTCAATCTCTCTGTTCTTGCATGCGTGCAAGAGTTATTTTTGGTCATGTTGGGCCAAGTTGAGATAGATACGAACTCTTTCCATGTTGGAAGTGGAGTTGTATTCAATCTCTGTGTGTTTGCTCTGTATAAATAGGGGGAGGTGTCCCCTGTTTATTCTTGAGCGTTCAGGTATTAGGTTTGTACTCTTGTGTGGGAGTACTTTAGACAAAAGAAATAAAGATCAATCTAGCAATCCAAGTATCTCTGTGTGGATGAGTTTTCTTGCGTGAGTTTTGACAGCCGCACAGTGTGAAGAAAACAAATCAAGATTAATCGTGCATGTCTGCATCACGTCAACTAGAAGATTGATGATGATCTGGACATGATCTTGCTTTTGGTGATTAGAAGATTGATCCGTGGCAATTAAAGCCCTCTCTGGTGTTTGGTTCATCATAGCCTTGAAGGTGAAATTTGGTTTCCTCGTCATTAGATGCATTAGTCCAATTGCGAAGGTAATATCTCTTGATCCGTACATCCGATTGGATTGATTCTTATTGGGTTTGATTCGTAATTGAATCTAGTTTCTACAGTTAAAATTTCATATCAATCCAACGGTTAGATCTTTGGCAATTTGTGGTCGCCCAGATTTCTAATCTGGTCGCCAAACAGTAGATCGCTAATTGGTTCAGTCATTTTGCGAAGGTCATATCTTTTGATCCGTAAATCCGATCGAGTTGATTCTTTTTTTGTTCACTTAGAAATTGAGTCTAGTTTATACAGTTAAAATTTCACATCAATCCAACGGTTAGATCTTCTGTAATTTGTGGTTTCCCTGATTGATGTCCTGCTCGCCCGACTGCTCGTGTGGTCGCCCAGATTCAGTCATCTTGCAAAGGACATAACTTTAGATCCGTACATCCGATTGACCTGATTCTTTTTGTGTTAGTTGCGGAATTGAGTCTAGTTTCTACAGTTAAAATTTCACGTCAATCCAACGGCTGGATCTTCCGTAATTACTATTTTAGTAGACGTATATCGGTCTACTCGCCCAGACTGCGCGCGTGGTCGCCCAACAGTGCGCGTGGTCGCCCAACAGTGCGCGTGGTCGCCCAAACTGTCCTACTGCTCGCCCAAGTGCCCAAACTGGTCGCCCAGATGTCCTACTGCTCGCCCAAGTGCCCAAACTGGTCGCACTGGTGTCTCCATCGCCGCCAGTGATCTCTTGGTCGCCCAAGTGCCCAAACTGCCGCCCAAGTGCTAAACCCAGTCGCCCAAGTGCTCTCTTGGTCGCCTAAATCGGTCTATTGTTTTCCAACCGCATAAACCGATTTCCAAGCAATTTGAGTTTCAATTGGGGTGTTTGAAAAGTTTAAAAATTTGATTTTAGCTTCCGCGCAATCATTCACCCCCCCTCTGATTGCTACATTAGTATATTTCGATCCTACATCTTTTTAGAATATTCCAAGAATTTGTACCATCTCATCATATACCAAATGGTTCCGTTCAGCCAACCAAACGCAAAAACAGAACTAGATCTTGTACAGAACGGTTTGGTTCATCCTCGTACACCCAATCAAACATACCCTAAGATACACCCTTCGCCTTGCTAGAACCGCCAACTTCGCCGTCGCTGCATGGAAAGGGCAAAAACGACTTTGCACTATTTTTCTCTCTCCTCTGCTCGAAAATCATATTTTATTGGTCAACCTGTCTTCTAGCAAAATACTATAAAAGTGTAGTTTCCTATCGCAAAGCCACATATTAGAAGTGTCCTACGACAAATACTGCTAATCTGCAATGTCCCACCACCAATTTTATGTTATCTTTGAAGGTTTAGTAAGGTAGGAGTAGAGGTGGGCACTCGGATCGGACTCTTTTGGGCTGGTCTGAGGCACGATGGGAACGGCATGGTCCAAAGTCCGGCTCGGCACGAAGTGGGCCATGCTGGATCCGAGAACTAGGCACGATGGACGGCACGGCCCGGCATGACACTGTAGCATGGGTCATATCGGACCCGATGACCCAGGGCATGAGGAAGAAATTCAGTATGAAGATTACCGACTCACAAAGTATGAGCGTTATGAACGTACCTAACAGCATGAACGCTACCCCTGCCGGCGACACCTGAGAGAAACGGGTCTGCTCTCTCTCATCCGTCTTTCTCAATTTCTCCCTCGCTCATCCGTCTCTTTCAATCTCGATTGCCACTTTTCCTCACTCTCTTGTTGCACTCTCTTTCGGTCGTGTTTGGCACATCCCTTCGTTCTAAGAATAAATAAATTTTAGTTCTTTTTTCATAATATTTGTGTCTATTGTCTTAACTCCATGTGTTTTCGGTTCCTTTCCTCTCGTCACAGTAGTGCAAATGAGTTAGGTCTGGACCGATACTGCATGAAGCGCAAATGGCTCGTGCTTGGGCTCGCCGAAAGTGAACTGGACCGGTCCGCCACGGTTTAGACACGAAACATAATGAACCCGTACCGAGCCGGCCCGGCACAGCACGATGCCCACCTCTAGGTAGAAGTCACACATTAAGGCCCCGTTTGGCAACTTGGAACCGGACTGTTTCTCCTAGAATCTGAAATAAATCCAACCAAACGGAATAGGACTCGGAACGTTTCAAAGCGAATCGTTTCTGATTTTTACACACCGTGGTTGAATCGGCTAGCAACCCGTTCCTCCGGATTCTGATTCTACCTGAAACGTTTCTACCAAGAATCCGAACCGTTTCCGTTTCTACTAGAATCTGGAACCGTACCAAACGGGACCTAAGTTTCAACTTATCTTTTTTTTAAAAAAAAGAATCCCGACATATCCGCATGCCATAGGAGAGCGAAAACATTGCCGATGGTTAGACCAAGCCACCGGTGAGTTGGAGCTCGGATCAGAATTCTCGTAAGCGCGTCGTGCGCGCGCGTGGGTGATGCGTCTGAGTAGCTGGAGCCTGGAGGCGAAGATCTGCGTCACTCCGGCCAGAAGCCATCTATGCACATGCCAGCAACGTTAATCGCCGCGTGATGCCTTCATTGATCTATCCTCATCCATACCATCGTCTTTTCTTTTCTTTTTTTTTTTTTTTGGTTCTCTGCTTTGGAAGAAGTGGCCCTGGATCAATGCATGCATGCTTGACACTTTTCTCAGACTTCACGTACTTGCAACTAATTAAGCAGCAACATGTCCCGAATCCCCATCACCTAATTATGTATCTCGATCGATTAGAAAGGAAATGAGTTTTTATTCTGAGTCGCGCTGTTCTGGTGTATCTACCGGGGCAGGTACGTCACATGCTAAAAAGACTACAGTATATAAATTTTCACTTGTCTAGCTTCGTACTTTTATTTTTTTGCAAATCTGGTACTCACCCGAACGTAATTACAAATCTAGTCTCCTTCATCACCACAGAAAGCGTAGCAAGTGACCACGGGAACCACGCTGTAGCGCCCAGTGAGTGCGGCTGGCCGGGGCGAGCGTAGGAGCAGCGGGTGTAGCAAAGTGTCGCCGCCAGGCAGTGCAGGAACCATCCTCTCGTGGCCGGCGAGTGTGGGAGGCATCTCCTGCGTGAGGAAGGGACTAGTTTTGCAATTGCACTCGGAATGTTGATAAATTTTTAAAAAATAAGGTCACAGGGGAATCTCGTATATAGAGACAGTATCAAAGTGCCATCTATTGTAAAAATTATATGCAGTTTTATTTTTATATGATATGAAAGGGTACACAACACTACTAATCTCTACTAGTATATGTGCTCTCATCCTCGTAGGACACGGCCGCGTACGTTTCTCGTTTGGCCCCCACAAAAGGTTCGGTCCTCTGGTAACTTCTTAGGTCAGACCTACAATACAGCGAGGCAGATATTTCACGAATTACACACGTCACCTCGTTTTAATTTGTTCGATCATTTTGACAGCTTCTTTTGTAGGATCGATCATGCACGGAGGGTAATGTTACTACACATTTTTCAGGCCGTTGGAGATCGATCCATTTGCGTCACAGCACATGTATGCGTAAATAAAAAAGATGAAATGTTCATTTCGTTTCAGTTCAAGATTGGCAGACAGTTAACAGTCAACACAAAACCATCCACATACGCCTGTCACCGTTACCTAGAACAAAATTCACAGAACAGATTTTTGTTGTTTACCCCGCTGCTAGCTAGCTTTTCCAACATGAGATGAGGAGAATGAACAGATTTTTGTTGTTTACCCCACTGCTAGCTAGCTAGATTTTTGTTGTTTACCCCGCTAGCTTTTCCTCAACGTACTTGAGGATGCCGCTGCGCCGTACTTCCTTGAAGTGTACCGACCTTCAGCCTCTAATTGATAAGCTGCGGAATTGATTGGCGGGCTGGAAAAAAAAAAAAGCTGTTGTCTAGGGTTGCCAAACTGATCCTCACAAACTCGGTCCTCACATTGATTGCAGTCTACCATTTAACGGTGCACCCGTTGCCCTCATGGGCAACAAAAAAGATCGACAGGTTAAAGAGAAATTTTATCTAGAAAAGCGAACAAGTTTGTAATAGGGGGCACTGCCTGGTGAATTGGAAGAAAGTCTACAGGCCAAAGGTCCTTGGAGGGCTAGGGGTAAAGGACCTGGACAGGTTCGGTCGGGTTCTTCGTGTTCGTTGGCTATGGTACGTTTGGAAAGATCAAACCAAACCTTGGATAGGTATGCAATTCCCATGCGATGAATCAGTCCTTAGGCTTTTTAGTGCGAGCACCTCCGTAACTTTGGGAGATGGCAGAATAGCAAAGTTCTAGGAATCGAACTGGCTATAGGGAACATCACCACGTGACTTAGCGCCCCTATGTTTCAAGATGGCCCACAGGAAACGAGTATTAGTTTTTGACGCTGACGACGGCCAGAGTTGGCCGTTCGCTTCGGCGATTACAACCCGAGCCTGGCTCGACGACTTCATTCGTTTGTGGATCGCCATCCTACACGTCCTGTTACAGTAAGGAGTATGGGATGACGTCACGTGGAAATAGACGCCCTCTAGCGAATACTCAGCAAAAACGGCGTACAGGGTGCAATTTTTAGGTTCCATTCCGATCCAAACTATGCTATCATCTGGAAGGCTAATACAAATCGTAGGTGCAAGTTCTTCGCTTGGCTATTCGCCCAGGAGAGGATCCTCACGGCCGACAGGCTTGCAGCTAGGGGTTGGCCGCATAGCGCGGTCTGCGTCCTATGTGGATCGGACGTCGAATCAGCAGGTCACTTGCTTTTGTTTGTCCCTTTCGCAAGGCAGGTGTGGGCGCGGGTATTCAGACTTCAGGCCATTCCTCACGCTCCTCCAGACACTAACTCCATATCTCTCGGACTCACTCTTTGGTGGACCAAGGTCCGCGTCTCCGTGTCGAAGCAGCGCAAGAGGGACGTAGACGGCATCGTTCTTCTCTCCATGTGGATTCTCTGGAAAGAAAGAAATGACAAGATTTTCTCGAACGTATATCGTACGGTCGACAGTGTTGCTCATGTCATCATCCATGACACCCGCCTCCGTCATAGCGCTTTAGCCATGCGTTGATATTTCATCCTTTGCACCCTTGGGGGGGTTGTGTGTTTCAGTCCCCGCCAGGCGTGTCTCAGTCCCCCCCCTTTTTCTTTGTTTCTTGTGTTTTTTTCTATCAAACTTTGTCTGTACCTTCTCCTTTTTCTTAATGCATTGGCAGAGCTCATGCCCTTATTTCACAAAAAAGGAGAATGTACGGATAAACTAATTGCATAACAACAACATTTTGGATGCTTATACCACTTGTATAAGATGGCTCAAGAAAAAAATTATCTATGTATTTGGTTATTTGAATGGAACAATTTCATTCTCGATGATGGGATACAAATTTAGAGAATATTCTATGCCAAATCATTCCATTCGTCCAAAACCATGAAACCAAATGGTGCAAAACCATCCCATCCCACTAAGCAAGCACACCCTTAAAGCAATTACATTGCAACCGAAAACTTGTTTAATTCTCAAATCGAAAGTTGAATGAGATTTCAAGCTGTTAGCCTGTTAGGTACGTAGGGCTTGTTTGTTTCAGCTTTGGATTCTCTAAAAACTGATTCTGGATTGTCGTTGTAGAGAAACTGATTCTCCAAAAGCTGGAATCTAAAAGCGCATATAAAGTGGATTGTAGATTCTAGTGTATATGTGTGGAATATATGGGCCTCACATACCTGCTAAGGGGCCGTCCGGATCACCTCGAGAGGATGGGTTGGGCCGGATGGCCAAAAGAAGGACCTTCCAGAAGGTCCAGTCATATGCAGCAGAGGAAAAGACCGAGAGAAGGGGGCTGACAAGTTAGGTGGGCAGCACCAGACCCCCTGTGAAGGGCGGCTCTGCTCCTGCATGCTGCTGTAGATGGTCGACCATGTACAGAACAACCTCCCCTCTGCGTCCAACCACCCCTACTGTACTTCAACAACTTCCACCATTGTACACAGGTGACCCTCCTCTGCTGTATAAAGAGGAAGGGAGCTTCGAGAGAGGGAGAAGGAACTTGTAAGAAAAAACACATTCCCATATGCCAAGAAACACCGAACGTAGGATTAGGGTATTATCTCTATTGGAGAGCTCGAACCTGGATAAATCTCCTTGTGTCTTGCGTTACCATCAAGCTCAGATCTTCCGCCTTGTCCCGTTCACTCTTCTTTATTGCCGATCATAAATATCGACAGTTGGCGCGTTAGGTAGGGGCTGCATGAAGATCATCCTCCCCGAGTTTGATGGCAACTCCCAGCAGGATCACCGTCTCCTTCACCCCCAGCCAGGTCTTCCGCTTTGGAAGCCTGAACTTCGTCGCCGACGACCTTGGTAAGCTTGTCCTTTCAGGGCTGGGTTCGACCCACCCTGAGAGGGCTCCCATGGTTCTCTCCTCCGAGCTCCGGTCCGGATCGAGGGGCACTGCGGTCACCCGCTCTCAAGGAGCCTTCTGTGGCGTCTTCGCGATAGAGGACGACCGGACCGATACCCTGCACCAGCAAGAAGCTGCAGACACGATGGAGGCGGACCGTCTCCGTCGCGCGGCCCGGGAAGAGCGCGTGAGGTCCCTCCAGAATCGGGGGCGCAACGTCAACGAGGAGTTTCTGCAGGCGAAGAAAGGGGACCAACTAGTCTTCCACACGTCGCAGCAGAACATCGTCGCTTCTAAGACGCTGCTCGACACCTTGGGGCCAATCCTTGGTCTCGACGATTTCATGACCCGATCGTGGCCCAAGTCAAGGCCATGGTGGCGGCGGGTCCAAAGAAAACCAGAAGCACGGGAGAAGACACATTCTGTGTTCGCGGCTACCAGACTAGCGATGGTCGAAGCGCCCAAAGTCGGCCCTGAGCGATCGGCTAGAGCCGCCATGGCGAAGACACCCGTTGGAGCCTTAAACGCGATCTCCGCTTGGACCTTAATGCCAGGCGGCGTGAATGGGAAGAGGGGGAGTGGCGCCGACGCGAGGACGACTACGAGCGTTTTGGCATCAGCTATGATGGCCGGGACGATCGCAATGGCCAACACGACGACCATATCGGCCGCAAGGATCACAATCGCCGGACCGGGAGCGACGACAGGGATCACCGCGACGGGACACCCCTGCGTCGATCGCCTCGATGGCATAGCAGCGAGCCCATCGATGGGGTCCGCGCCTTCACCCCTGACTCCGCCGAGTGATTTGGCCCAACGGCTTCAACCCCAGGGGCATCATTAAGTTCGACGGAGAAAGAGACCGGAGGCTGGTCTGCAGTTTATGCCCTCATGATCAAGGCGTAGAAGCGATCGAGCGTAATGGCGAATTACCTGCCGGTCATGCTCGCCCCATCAGCCCAAGCTTGGCTCATGGGACTCCCAGCGAGTTCTATTGATTCCTGGGGTGATCTCTGTGAGAAGTTCATCTCAAATTTTCAAGGCACCTACAAGAGGCCCGGGACCTCGTGGGACCTCTACCAGCTTCACCAGAAGAAGAATGAGTCTCTGCCGGAATTCATTCGGCGCTTCATGCAAAAGAAAAATACCGTTCGGGATGCCTTAGAAGCAGTCGTCATAGCTGCCTTCCAGAAGGGAATCAGCGACCCCGACTTGATCAAGAAGATGTCCTGGAGTCCGCCGACCACCGTCAGAGAGATGTTCGCCTTGGCCGATCGCTATGCCACGGCCTCGGACGCCCTGGAGGAGCGTCAGGAAGATCGCCCGCGGCAGAAGGATAAAAAGGACCACGCCGAGTCCTCCAAGCAAAGGGATAAGAAGCGTGGGCCAGGAGAGCTGGTCGCCGCAGCCGAGCACGGTCGGCCCCAAGTGCCGCGGAGCAACGATTACGACGAGGTAATGGATTCCGTCTACCCTTTCCACCCCCATGGGAAGTATGCGGCCAAGGATTGCTACACCTTGAAGAGGTTTGCCCGGGAGAGCAGCAATAGGGCGAACTGAGGTAAGGGCGAGGCAGCAAAGAAGCAAGATCCACCCGAAGAAGACAGGGGCGATTACCAGGTGACCGAGCGCAAGCTCAATTATATATTCGGAGGCTCGGCTGCGTATGAGTCCAAGCGGAAGCAGAAGCAGAAGCTTACCGCTCGGGAGGTCAACGCAGTAACACCGGCGACGCCCCAATTCATGAGGTGGTTCGAGGTCCCGATCACATTTGATCGCTCCGATCACCCCAACTGTGTCCCATTCCCGGGGAGATATCCTCTGGCCCTGGACCCTGTCGTGCGCGGTGTCAGGCTCAAGAGGGTGCTGGTCGATGGGGGAAGTGGGCTCAACGTCCTTTTCTCTAAGACCTTCGACGATATGAAGATCCCTCGCTCTGAGTTGAAGCGTGGATCGTCGCCGTTCCACGGGGTAATCCCCGGGACCTTGACGGTACCACTCGGGCAGATCACACTACCGGTGACATTCGGAACCAAGGAGAACTACCAGACGGAGTACCTGAATTTCGAGGTGGCTGATTTCGAGACGGCATACTATGCCATCTTGGGAAGGCCGGGATTGGCCAGGTTCATGGCCATCCCCCACTACACGTACCTGGTATTGAAGATGCTGGGGCCAAACGGCATTATAACGGTCCGCGGGGACGTCAAGCAGTCCTTCGCATGCGACAGGGAGAGTTGTGACTGGCCGAGCTCTTTGGTGGAGTGATCTTTGAAAAATCGGTGGCGCTACGCCTTCCACGTATGGCGGCGATGCCCGACTCCAAAGCAGGCCAAGTCGGCTATGAAGCCTGACGAAGGAGTCAATAAGGTGATCCTTGACCCGTCCAACTCAGCCCAGACGGCCTTGATTGGGACAGGGTTGATCCCAAATAGGAAGATGCGCTCATCGCTTTCCTTGGGCAAACCGAGACATTTTCGCTTAGAAGCCATCCGACATGCCCGGTGTTCCTAGGGAGGTGATCGAGCACTCTCTTAATGTCGACGAAAAAGCAAAACCCATCAAGCAGCGACTCCAACGGTTCTCACAAGATCGCCGCGACGCCATTAGGGAGGAGATCACCAAACTTTTAGCCGCTAATTTCATAAAAGAAGTGTATCATCCCGACTGGTTGGCGAATCCGATCCTTGTACGCAAAAAGAATAAAAGTTGGCGCATGTGTATCGATTACACTGATCTCAATAAGGCGTGCCCAAAGGATCCCTTCGGGTTGCCCCGTATCGATCAGGTAGTAGACTCAAATGCCGGGTGCGAGCTCCTGAGTTTCCTAGACGCATACTCGGGGTACCACCAAATCAGGCTGAAGGAAGAAGACTGCATCAAGACCTCACACTACAACAGGAATGAGCTATAGCAACATACACATATGCTGCTATATCTACGTATATGTGTTGCAAGCATCGCTAGCAACACATATTATAAGTGATGTTATAGGTGGTGTTCTTTGAGGTAGCTCCCGCAACACAAACTAGGTATTGTTATACATACGTATATGTGTTGCAAAGTAGCAACACATTTTTTAATATATAACAACACATGTTTTCAACATAGCTAACATTTGTTAGCATCACATAAGTCGTCTTTTGCAGCACAAATAAATATGCATGTAAAGTATGATTTATTTATTTGTTTCATATATATGAATAAAAATATATTTATCACAAATAATTTTTATTTGATAATACAATACAATTCAACATGAACAATGATCAATAGGTATATTGCATTGAATTTAAATAAAGGTGTTGTACATACGAAAGAAAAACAATTGATTTGTTCATTACACAAGAACTGAGAACATGATCCAGACTAAGTTCAAAAATATGAAATATGACATACTACTACTATATGCTACTGTCACTATATTGTCATGTGCAAAAACAACAGCAAAAGAATATGAAACAACAACTAGACTCCTCCTCCTCCTACTACTAAATTCCTTGCTTCTTGATCCCTTGATGAAGTAAACATCCAAATATATAACTCAACCATTAATTTTTGAGCCTGCAAAAACAACAACAAAAACGCATGTATGTAAATATTAAAGGACACGAGTGCAATAAAATTGAACCAAGATATAATTAACATACATGAACTATCTTATTATACTCTGATTAAGCCAAGCTGCTTTTAATTGTGTTAGTTTATCATATTTAATTGAAAACAAGGATAGGCAACAAAACATTTTATAGTGATGAATGATCATCGATTTCAACATAACAACGGTCATCAAGTTTGATTAAAATGCTCGGCGGTTTGAAATTTGGGAAAAATAAGAGGAGGTGTAGCTAGCGAACAATTAGGATAGTAACATAAGAAATAAGCAAAATCAATCTAAAAGCGGCAATATATTGTGCGGTGCAGGAGGAACATGTAGCGTTTTCTTTGGGCGCTAAACCGAGCTTTAGTAGTAGCACCGACCTAAAAGCGTGAGTGTATGCGATTACTCTGTAAGGGCACAATTTATCCTCTACATTAAGGTCTAAGTAGGCAATCTTTGTTAAACTAATATATGTATTAGGCAAACACATGTACAAGAAAAAGCGAAACATAATAATGCTCTTGTTTGCAAGGTCGCAGATGGCCATACAATAGCAGAGGATGAGAATCAAAGCTCATGCAAGAGTCGGTTAACTCTAAATTGATGTAGCGACTTGGTGATCGGCGGTAGATAAATCCATAAACTGATTGGTAATGTGTAATGCATCGAGATAAAGCGAGTAGGCAAAGCGAATCTTTGGATGGGTTGTTCATAAACTAATGCAGAAACAAGAAAAACACATGTATAAGAAAACGGCGGCAAGAATTACACTACTTTCTCCAATCCAGCAGGCGTTTTTGCAACAAAAGAGCAGAGGTACAGAAGTGTTTATCACTCCGTTCGGCGCGTATTGCTACATCACAATGCCATTCGGGTTAAAAAACGCTGGCGCAACCTACCAGCGCACTATACAGCGGTGTTTTCACACTCAACTCGGACGTAACGTGGAGGAATACGTGGATGACATTGTGGTTAAAACCCGAGCGAAGGAAGATCTCACATCCGACCTGGCCGAAACGTTTGAGAGCCTGAGGGCCTTCAAGATGAAGCTCAACCCCGAGAAGTGCGTTTTCGGGGCTCCCTCAGGGAAGCTGCTAGGATTTATCATGTCTCGTTGCGGTATCGAAGCAAACCCCGAGAAGATCAATGCTATCCTCAAAATGAAACCGCCGACTTGCCAGAAGGAAGTCCGAAGTTCACGGGGTGCATGGTGGCACTCGGCCGGTTTATTTCTCGCATGGGCACTCGGGGGATGCCATTTTTCAAGCTCTTGAAGAAACAAGACAACTTTCAATGGACTTCCGAGGCTCAACAGGCTTTCGAGGATCTGAAAGCACTTCTGACCACACCTCCAATATTGGTCGCGCCAGCGCCAGAGGAACCCCTTCTGCTTTACATAGCGGCAACAACTCACGTAGTCAGCGCTGCGATTGTTGTGGAGCGGGAGGAAGAAGGACACCTACAGAGGATTCAGCGCCTGGTTTATTTCGTCAGTGAAGTATTGGGCGAATCCAAGACGGTACCCTCAACTGCAGAAGCTTCTATATGCGGTATTGCTTGCCTCTCGTAAACTCAAGCATTACTTTCAAGAGCATTCAATTTCGGTGGTTACATCTTTTTCGATTGGGGATATACTCCACAATCGGGAGGCCACTGGGAGAATCGCGAAATGGGCGGTCGAGCTTGGGGCCTTCGAAATCTCCTTCAAACCTCGGATAGCCATCAAGTCTCAAGCGCTCGCCAACTTCGTTGCCGAGTGGACAGAGTTGCAAGATCCC
This sequence comes from Guadua angustifolia, assembly GCA_036346375.1. Classification (NCBI taxonomy): domain Eukaryota; kingdom Viridiplantae; phylum Streptophyta; class Magnoliopsida; order Poales; family Poaceae; genus Guadua; species Guadua angustifolia. Next base: position 18,277,883 of record CM070521.1, on the reverse strand, counting down.
GCAGCTGTGGAGGACCTCGAATACTGGATGATGTATTTCGACGGCTCTCTCACGCTGAGTGGTGTGGGGGCTGGTGTGGTGCTCATCTCTCCGACAAGGGAAAAGCTGAAATATGTCCTTCAACTCCATTTTCCGGCATCAAACAACGCCGCCGAGTACGAGGCGCTCATACACGGTCTCCGTATCGCTATATCGCTCGGTATCCGACGATTGACGGTTCGCGGAGACTCTCAGCTGGTGATTAACCAAGTGCAGAAAGAGTGGTCATGTGTTGATGACAGCATGGCTGCATACTGCCAGGAGGTGCGTAAGCTAGAGGACAAGTTCAACGAACTTGAGCTCACTCATGTACTCCATCGGGACAACGAAGCGGCAGACGAGCTCACCAGGCTAGGCTCTAGTCGGGCCACGGTCCCAGTCGGAATCTTCGTGGAAGAGCTTCACAAGTAGACAACAAGCCGACAGCGGGAGTCGGGCAAATCAGGGGAGAAGTCGGCCGAGGCAGAAGTCTTGGTCATCAACCCCGACTGGACAAAACCCTATCTAGATTACCTGTTGAGGGACGAGCTTCCTGAGGATTGCGTACAAGTCGAGTGCATCACGTGGCGAAGCAAAACCTACGTGGTGGTCGGGGAGGAACTCTTTCGAAAGAGTGCCTCCGGGGTCCTCAGACGGTGCATATCAGAGCAAGAAGGGAAGAACCTCCTCAGAGAAATGTTGGAGAACGCGGTATGCTACGCTAGCACAAATTAAAATTTCTACCGCATAACCAGAAAAGCTACTAGCAAGAAAGGGATCACAGATTGGATTACCACTAGATGGGCAGTTGCGGAATCCTTCGCGCGTTGGTGTAGTGGATCGTCCTCGCCGTGGATCGTCCTCACGCGGATCGTCCTTGCTGCGAATCGTCCTCGCTGCGGTTCATCCTCACCACGCCGCAGTAGCAACAGTGTCACCACAGCAGTCCACACGTCCCAGGATGGAACGCCGTGCGTTGATGTGCAAGCATCGTGTCGCTCGGCAAGGGCAATGAGAGGTGGAGGCTAGGGTTCTGGACGTGAACAACATCATGCACGCCCACCTTTCTCCTCTCCTTATATAGCCACGCGACGAAACCCTAAGCCGGGGCCCATCGGTAGCGTTAAGCCCCGATGTCCATTAATTACGGATCAATCCGAATTAATGCGTCGGCTTAGATTAAGTGTGTGACCACAGAGGTTCATGTACATTTGGACATAGATTGAAAAACCCTTTTCCAATCCAATAGTAGTAGCGGTTCCTGCGAGCATGCCAACTCCCAAACGCATATGATCCGTCAGATAAAACCTTTCAAAAGTACTCATGTAATAATCCCTTTGTCAAACTATATGAAGATCGAACTCAAGGCGAGAAGTATGTCATCCTTTGACAGTTCAATCCATCTCTCGTATCCGTGATATATTAATAAGTTGTGATTGACTTCTCAATCACGACATGGCCATGCACTTCCTTAATCATATCACACGAGTGGCCTAGACATATATCTTCGTTACACCGGAGTGGCAAATTCCATCTTGACTGCTCACTTCCCTCTGCATGTTTCATAGCAAACATGAAAGCTACCTTTATAACTATCCGGTTAGGAAATAGCGTTTGGTGGCCCCAAGGTAAACTATTACACATGTAGGGAATGCGACAATCTCAGGTCTAAGGATCATACATCCAATATGTATGAGATACACTGATGACACATAAGAATGTAATATTCTCGCAGTGTCCCATTGCGGGTCTATCTAACCCATGTTCTTCATCATGAGTTCACAATGTATTGATGATATCTCCATATCCTATAATCTATGAAACATAATCATCGATCAATACATGTGCTGATCTATTCATCGTTGTCCTATACGATGATACCCGATCAGAGATACTTACAGAATTATATCAATAAGTAGAGAGTTTCGTAAGCAAGTCACATACTTGCTGATCAATATAATGATATACATTCATTGGACCAATAATCATATTATTATTCATAAGCATAGTCATGTTACAATCATTTATATGACTGCCTCAAGGGCATAACACCAACAAGAAATTCACTCAGGGATCTGTGGACATCATGCAGCATCAAGCACTCTGGTGGGCAAAGCTTATCGTCAAGGTTTTTTCTGACCGACTGCTGTAACAGACGCGGAAGATGTCGTCCACACATGCGAAGGCTGTCAGTTTTTTGCTTGGCAAATTCATATACCGGCGCAGGAGCTTCAGACCATTCCGATCACTTGGCCGTTCACCATCTGGGGGCTTGACATAGTCGGACCCCTCAAAAAGGCCCAGGGCGGATTTGCTTTCCTCTTCGTCACCATCGACAAATTCACCAAATGGATTGAGGCCAAGCCGGTTACGCGATCACCTTGATCAAAGCGAGAATTTTTTAAGAGATTGTTGTCGATTGATTGTGTCGAAACAGGATCATCACCGACAACGGACTTTCGATTGAAGTGAAGAATTCCAAGGCGGTGCGACGAGCTCGGCATCAAGATTTGCTTCGCCTCCGTGGGTCATCCCCGAAGCAATGGGCAGGTCGAACGGGCCAATGGCATGGTGCTGCAGGGCCTAAAGGCCAGAATATTTGATCGTCTCAAGCCATATGCAGCGTAATGGGTAAAAGAATTGCCTTCGGTGCTCTGGGGGCTGAGAACCACCCAGCCAGAGACTCTTGGCGATCACCTTTTTCCTAGTGTATGGTTCGGAGGCGGTTCTACCTACCGAGTTGGCATTCGGATCCCAACGAGTTCGGAACTACAAGGAAGCTGAGTCAGAAGAGGGCCGACTGGAAGATCTCGACAAGCTAGAGGAAGCCAGGGACGTTGCATCTATCTAGTTGGCTAAGTACCTCCAGGGTTTGCGTCGTTATCACGATCGAAATGTTCGAGGCCGAGCTTTCTCTAAAGGAAATATGGTTCTTAGAAAGAATCAGAAAAGCGACCACAAGCTCTCCCTAGGCTGGGAAGGCCCTTACATTGTCGACGAAGTGGTGCGCCCGGGGTCTTACCGACTCAAGCGCGAAAACGGCGCGACACTCGGCAACACTTGGAACATAGAATAGCTACGTCGCTTCTACACTTAAAATACGCATTTCATTGTATCATTGTAATTAAGGTCGTTCTTAACTTACTACTTACTTGATTCTCAACTAAGCATTAAGTCGGGGCTACACCTGCTAGTGTCTGAATGCAAACACCTATCCTCTTGAGATGCTTTTTGCCTTTTTTCTAGCGGTTATGACTAAATCCGAGTGCTATTAGCTTCGAGTAGCGAAACTCTGAACGACGAAATCTAGCTACCTAGATGCGTGTTTGGGAAAAAAAGAGCCACGCGCTCACTCCTGATGCTCGGGGGCTAGGCCAGTCGGGCAGAGCGCTCAAATAAAAAAGATAATGCGCATTCAGATGGACTCAGAAACCATAAAATATATATATAGCATTATAGATCCATATTGAACATTATGTCCAATTACATATTCTTACATATATATCTTAAAAAGCAGCTGAACCTACGCGGCGCGGCGAGCACGGCCTAAGGCCTTGACAAGGACGTCAGCGACCTCAGAGAGAGCCAGGACGACCTCAAGGAGGACCTCCACGGCAGCGGCGTCGCTGGTGACGGCTTCCTCCTCCACTGCCAATTCAGCAAGGGCGAGATCATAGTCCGCCCAGAGCTACTCCTCACTGACCACTGGGGCGGGAGTATTGTCCCCGAAGTCAAAGTTCAACTCCACCGGAGGAGGAGGCGGAGGCGAGGACAGAGCCGCTTCGCCACCAGGAATGGCAGAGCTAGAAGAAGACGCCATGAGAAGACTTCTGAAGACCTTGAAGAAGTGAAGATGTGAAGATGAGAAGAATGGGTGATCGCTCCAGTAGCGGTGACGCCCTTATATATAGCCGAAGGCGGACAGCCCAAATCGTACCTCTACGGGAAGTCTAAACACCTCTGAGGTCACACGGGTGCCAAGGTAGCATTAAAAACGCACTAGCGCGGGAGACCAAGCGGGACGCTGACAGCGCATGACGCATGAGAAAACTCCTTTGGGCACGGTGAAGCCACTCATGATCAACAGTAATCGCATTAAAAGAAGTGCAGTAATTACAATTCGAGTCAGCATTTATAAGAGATCCAAGTCCAGATTTTCTGCCAAGGAGGAGGCCACGTCCCTAACTTCATCAAGAAGGGCGGCAGCTTGATCATCGTCGACGGAGCAGGCAAAGCCCTCCTTGACGGCCTCCAGCTCCACTCCGGGATAGAGCGACTTCACGATGGCCAACGCTTGGCTAGCGCTCAAGATCGACGTCTCCCGAATGTGAGCCCTAAGCCTTTCGGGACCCGTAGACAGCCAGGAGAGGGCTTCATCTTCGCTGCTCGGCTCAGCTCCTCCAGGGCTCAGGAACTTGGTTATCTCTTGGACGGAGTCGTGGAATTTGTCGCGAAGCTCATGAGCAGCCTTAATCTCCCCATTGAGGACGTCGGCCTGCTCCTGCGACTTTCTCCGGTTCTCTGCAGACCAGTCGGATTGTCATTAGGGGCATCGCAAACACAAGGGATGTGGCACCGAGTTGGGATATGTATACCTTCCAGCTCCTGCGCCAGTTTAGCGTTGTCGGCCCGAGTTTGGGACTCGAAATCCTTGGCGCTGGACACCTTTCAAGAAAATTGAAGCGATGGTATTCGGTGAAGCAACGAACGAAGTCAGAAAACGATAACAACCAAGTCGGCAACTAAGCAATTGAAGGAACACTCACCCTAGAGCACCTCCGTCAAGGTTTGGATTTGGGCCTAGAGCTTCTGCTGCTCGGTTTCGCTGTCCCGTCGAACGCGCTCCAAGTTGGCCTCGTACTCCTCGTGCTCCCTAACCTTGGGGAGTATTTCCATGAGGAGGGCATCCCTCTCCTCGGAGCGGTCCCCCAGTGCCTAAAGAATTCCGGGAGAATGAAGAACGCATACCACTCGGCACAAATAGAAGAAGAAGAAGACGGCTTACCTGGATCAGCTGGGCGCCTCTGATGGCATTTTGGTAGAGCTCCTCCCTCAACTTCTCATCCCCCTCGCCGAAAGCCTTCCACTTATCCTTGTGGCAAAATAAAATCCGGAGTGGAGGCTTGGGGCTGGGTGTTGGATGAGAGGGTTGTCGAGGAATCTCCTCCACGGCAGGGGAGGAGCTAGCGGCAGCCTTTGGTGCAGCTACCTCAGCGGCCGGCTCGGGCACCCCCAAGCGGGCGGAGAGTCGCCTGTGTTGCGGGCCCAACAAACGAGGGACAGGCGGCTCTGGCAGTTCGAGCCGTTCGTCTCCGGGCCTGGCGGTGACAGTGAGACCGTCCCTTCCTAGCCTGCATCTCCAGGAGGTGCAGCGGTCGGGACCTTCAGGGGGACTCCCACTATCGATGCCCTGATCGCCAGAGGAAAAGTCAAGAGCACGCCAAGGAAATGAGAACAAGGAGTGACGGGGGGACTAACCTGTTGGACCTCCTTATCCTCATTCTACGCCCTTTCCGAGTGGCTGAACCACTCGGGGAGGAGTCCGGGATCACTTGGGCCTGGGGAGGTCGAGGCGCCGGCTTCTTGATATACGCCCCCGTGGGATTCCGGATGGACGGGCCCCCGGAGGGGCATTGTGGCGTCGGCACCCGCTCGGCATCTTCCCCCTTAGCAGGCCCCTTCCTCTTCGCGCTCGGTTCCTCGAATGAGGGGTCGGCGGGTCACTTCGCCGCGGTGCCCTAGCGTGGAGAAGAGTAAGGTAGGGGGGATCCGAGGAAAAGGCAACGCGATCCTGCGAAGAACAGCAAGCATAGAGTCAGTCGAAAGTTGGCTGGTGATCATCAACCAAACATCAGTAAGCTTGAAGTACTCACCTCGGGAGGGGGATTTGCCAGGCAGAAGGCCCTTGGAACGCCCTGGGGAAGGATTAAGACATCCGGGGCCAGGAGATCGCTCATCCGGATGATGAGCGTGCCTTAGTCGATGTCTTCGGCGACCTCCCGCATCAGATAGTTCTCCCTGTATTCATATCCCAGGAAGACTCGTTCCTTGATGGGCTGCACCCGGCGGATGGCGAAGTTCGAAAGGATCCCGACGCCGGTCAGACCCGCCTCCTTCAAGTCACAGATCAAGGTGAGGAGATCGTTGACCTGGTCCATTTCATGGTCTGGAGGGACTGCGGTACAAGAAGAGGTAACCCTCGGGGGCTCCCCGGAGAAAGAAGGCAGGCAAGGATCAAGATTAGTGCAATAGAACCACTCTCGGTGCTGACCTTTGTTCGAGGTCCTAAAGGGAATGGCAAAATACTGCTTCCTCATCCCATCTCTCAGCTGGAAGCAGGCTCCTCCGACCGCCTTAGGGGAGCTCCTGGTCGGGAAGGGCTTGAGGAGGAAAAGTTGACGGAAAAGGTTAAAATGCGGGCGAATTCCGAGAAATGCCTCGCAAAGATGAATGAAGATGGCGATGTGGAGAATGGAGTTGGGATTCAAATGAACCAATTTGATGCCATAAAAATAAAGAAGCCCACAGAAAAAAGCGCTGGTCGGAAGCCCAAACCCGCACTGGAAGAAGGACTTGAAGACGACGATCTCCTCGGAGCGAGGGGTGGGATAAGATTCGCCCCAAGCCGGACGAGCATTGATCAACGTCGCCAGCGGCATGACTCCCAGGGTTACCATCGCGTCCAGGTGTGCCTCCGTCAGCGTTGATGGGACCCAATCATGGGTCGAAGGCGGCGCGGAGGTGTCTTGGGAGGAAGGAATCGACATTCTCAGAAGGAATCGATGGCGGCGCGAAGGGAAAAAACGCGGCGGTGGCTAACCCTAGCAATGAAGCTTGCAAGGAGGGCGATGAACTTTTCGGAGACGAAGAAGCAGAGGTGTGGTGTGCGAAGGAAGACTCGAGTCCTGCGCGGCGCCTCGGAACTATAAAGGGTGATGATGGATCCCGCTCAGGGTGGGGACCACGCCTCCACGCACCCGTTGCTACCAGGTTTGACCAGAGCACGCCCCGCCTTGACTTGGCCAACCGAACACCACGATCATAGCTGGCGGTTGTTGCCAGGACAAAATCCAGTTTGGGATATGGCACACCCCACGTTTTGTCAATCGTCGGTTTTCTGTTCCGAATGGGATCTAGATACCATCCAAACGAAAAATTGGAATGTCCCCCCATAATATGCCCCATGTCGGGTCGTTTGCTGGTTGCCGCAAGACGGAATCAGGTATTACGAGTGGGTTCAAATCAAGGATTTAGGGGGTATGCCCCATGAAGGGCCAAGCTATGCGCCGATGTTATCGAGTATGGGTACCACTCAAACAATCCAAGGTACGCTCCATGTTGGTATTTGTTGTATATGTACAGTCTTGTCGGGACCGAATGTGCATATCGACCCTCTGTATTACGCACTAGTCGAGGATCACGCTAGTGCACAGATCTCAACATAGATGAATATCATAATCATACACAAATGAATAATAAAGGTAACACAATTATAAAATATAAAATATTGAGCGATCTTAAGGTCAATCTTACACATGTGAGGCCTTGACGGCTTCAACTCCAAATAAGTAGCAATGGAGCGAAGAACATCAGTGAACCCCTTCAACATACCACGGGCATCGGCGGGGTTCGACTCTAGATAATCGCCTTCTTGAGAACTTCTCCTTCTTGAAGACAAAGACTTCTCCTCAAGCTGGTGATGTTTTGTTAAAGCAAGGGTGAGTACACAACCGTACTCAACAAGTCATGCCATGAATGCGATTCTATTACTACATGCATGGCTTATTCCAAAGGAATGGTGAATGGTTCTTTTGCAATAAAGCGGACTTTCACAAATAATCATAGTAGATAGAAAAGCAGTAAAACAAGTAATACCAATAATAACTTTCGCAAACATTCTCAAGTGAAGCATTTCTCAACCTTAACCAATTTCCATATCACATTATCCACATTCCCAACCTTATTTTTATCAAAATCTAACCCTTGACTATAATCCCCGAGCAATGCTCAATACCGTGAGCACGACTATTCGAATAGTTTTTACACTCTGCAGAGGTTATACACTTTACCCACAAGATATAATCAACTCACCACGTCAGCCGTGAAACGCCATACAAGAGTATGCGAATGAGCGATCATAACAAAGCCTTTCCAAAGATCCGTCTAAACCTAATCTTTGCCGCTAAGGTTTCAACTTTGGAGGGACTGGTTACCACACCGAGGCCTCCTCTTGCGCCATGTGAGTTCTCACCGCTCCTCGGGCCCCACACCACCACAGCAGTACCAAAGAATAGATTTCACAGTTTACTCGGCTAGGTCCGTCCCATTTCGAACTTGTGGTTGTATGAAAGACTTCAGTCAAAGGCTGCAAGGTTAAGTTCTTAGTTGACCGAGGCAAGACTAACCAAAAGTTCATCACATCAACATGTCATAATACCAAATGCGACCGCCCAATTGCCACTCTTGGCCCACCGGAAACAATCTTGCCACTTGCCTCAGTCTAAATCACTTTCCCACCCTAGTCCTTTACCTTGCACCACGTGCCATCATCAACTCAATAACACATGTCACATTCTCAAAAACACGTTCCATATCTCATTAAGTCAATATTAACTTTAATTTTCCAAAATCATGACAAATCTCGTGGCGGGGCTAAGCACACTACATACGGTCTAATTAACCCATGTTGGCAAATTATTAATGTCCAACTATTAACCCACAATCTAGGGTGACAAATGAATCATGGCATACAAATAATAGCGACAAGGTGGCAATAACAAGTAGGTTGATTATCTAATCCAGATTAATTGAAATCGGTTTACTTCAAACTAGCATGCAATAATTTCAAACGAAATAATTTTAAAAATGGGATCAATATGGTCAAAGCACAACTTGCTCGCCCTTGCAATTTTATTATTCTTTACTCTTTATCTTGATCCTTGATGCTCGATCTTCAATCTCCGCTTGCTTGATTCTCGGCTCCTTGAGCGACTTAAAACAAGCGTCTAACGATAAACAAACACAAATACAACAAAACTCAAAAGGCAAATCAAGTAAACTCCAAATTAAGAATGAATAGCATTGGGCTGTGGCTTAGATGAAATTAGGAACTTGAATGGATTAGGTCGATGATTAGACAAAAGAAACGGCTTTGAAAAATACAAGAGAAAGATTAATAAGCGGGAAAGAAGGAATAATATCTCGAAGAATATTTCTTCGAAGTTATTATCTTGATTGGACAACCGATGTCATATGGACTCTCGATCTATAGGCGGGTCCACGAGTTACGTTAGTTCGCCATGAACTAAGCGGATGCTCAAGGTTGACTTTCGTTGACCGAGCGACACGATCAACCAAGAGGAAGATAGACCGATAGACTAGGTGCCGCACAAGAATATGTCATATGGCTAATGGTCTATCGACCAAGACCACGAATGAATTCTAGGTTAATGGCGATTAGATTTCAAGGATAAGACAGGACGGATGGGATCGACATCCACTATGGTTCGATCCGGAAGTTAGTCTTACATCGGGGCGGAACTCGACAACGATGAGGCGGTTATAGACAGAATACGAGGCTGAACTCAACGTGATGGGCTAGATCACAATAAGGTGATAGAAAAGGTAAGGACATCACATTAGGGCTTTCACTTGCATGCACCCATGCGATGATAGCAATCTGATGAGAACAAAGCGTTAACGGTGGAGCGTTAAGCGGCGAAGCGTTAACGACAAGCGTTAACGTGACGTTAACGATGAATATGAAGCGTTAACAGAACACTTATGAGATTACAAGGTGGCGACCATCGGTACAATGATAGGGCGGCGAGGTCATGACATGGCTCATGTTTGATTTGCGATCGTGGGGTACACATGTCGTGATGCAAAGACAATATTGGACCAAAGGTTAAGTCCGGGTTTGAGCGAAGCGATTCAGGATGGATACACTTGGCGGAGGGTAGGATGGGTAGGGTTGGCTCTGCGATTAAAGTTTATCAAGGATGGCGAACCAAAGCGAACCGATGCAAAGGACTAAACCGAAAGACGACGGGTAGATACTAGATTATGGCTTTGACGGCAACCGGAGATCAAATGAACTCCAAGGATGGCCAAAACAGTAGGGTATGGACCTACCGGACAGGGTGACATGGTCACGACAATCCAAGATGGTTGGCGGCAAAAGACGACGCGCGGCGACGGCGAAAGGCGGCGGCCGATGAATAAATTTTTTTTCAGTAGATGCAACAGCAAAGGGGAAGTGTCCATCACGTAGAACGCGATGAGACGAACTCAACAATATAAGCGGATTTGGCGGTGACCCACCGGATTGATCACAAACTGCCGATGAACGGCTCTCGGAGCTAATAGATCAAACGGTCATAACTATTAAAGTACTGCATGAAACCTAACCAAATTTTACAGAGAGCTATCTGGGATCATTTGGCACAATATGGCGTGAGCGGGTCTGAGTTTTACCTTATGGATCAGCGGGGGCAGCGGCGAAGTTTCAGCCGTCCGCAACGCTTGATCGATCAGGAAGATTGATTTTTCTGCACAAATCCTGCTGGAAAAACCATGAGTTAGGGTGAGCACCGTGTAGGGGACATCAAGAGGAGTCTACCATAAAAATTTCACGGTCAAACTCGCAAAAACGAGGGAGAACGGGCTCCGGCAAGATTTGATCTTTGGGCGGCCGTAACTTTTGATCCCGTGGATGAAATTGAACCAAATTTGAATGGGAGATAGAGGGTACCATAGAGCACGCTGTGGCGAAGACGGATCTTGAAAAGAGTCGACGAGTTGATGGGGGACGCGCCTCAAAGTTCGGCCGATGTGCGGCGACGTTTCAGAGGATGAGGGATGGATTTCTAGGGTTTGGGTGAGTTGATCTAAGGTGAGGACGTGTGGGAGAGGTCATAGGAGGTCTACTAGGGTTTGGGGTGGCGGCTAGGTCAAGAAGAACCAAGAAAAACGCAAAAACCGGCTTCACAGGCATTTATACGAGCAGTTGGCGTGCGCTGCGCAATTCGGGGTGACGTGGCGCATTCTGGTGTGTCGGATCAGAATCGGAGGGCTGCGGCGGCTCGGCGACGTGGCCGAACGAGAAGGCGACATGTGGCAGCGCGAGAAGGAGACACGTGGAAGAACAGAATCCGAATTAAATTAGTTCTAGAAATTCATTTAATTCAAGAAAAATAGAAACATTATCAGGAAAATTCCAAAAAAATTCTATAAAATATTTTGAGACATTTTGAACTCAAATAAAATATTTTCAACAAAACTTTATATAAATTTTTCCAAATTTTTAATTAATTCCATAAAGGACTTAATTCAAATTAATTCATTTGAGGCAATAAAAATACCGGAAAAATTCTAGAAAAATTCCACAAAATATTTTGGGATATTTTGGAACTCAAATAAAATGTTTTCAGAAGAACTTTATTTTCTCTTTTGAAATATTTAATTACTTTAAGTAAAAGGCTTGGTTTAAATTAATTAGAATAATTCCTAATAAATTCCAAAAGTTCTAAAACAAAATAAAAAAATCCTAAAAGCACAAGGAACCCCAAATAAAACTGAATTTATTTTAATTGAAGTTTATATTATTCAAATTAAATTGTTTTGACTTTAGAAAATTCGGTTTAAGTTTTATTGAAGCGAGAAAAGCTATGAATTTTTGGAAAGCTAATCTTCACAAAAGATTTTTGAAAACCCGAATTTTGGGATGTTACAGGTACCACTCGGCTAAAAGCCAAATGATGGTGCGCCCCATGACGGGCCAAGCTATGCTCCAACACGGTCAGGTATGGGCATCACTCGAACAATCCAAGGTACGCTCCATGTTGAGCCGACTGCTGTACACGTACAGGTACCACTCGGCTAAAAGCCAAATGATGGTGCGCCCCATGATGGGCCAAGCTATGCTTCGACACGGTCGGGTATGGGCATCACTAAACTAATCCAAGGTACGCTCCATGTTGAGCCGACTGCTGTACATGTACAAGTACCACTTGGCTAAAAGCCAAATGATGGTGCGCCCATGACAGGCCAAGCTATGCTCCGACACGGTCGGGTATGGGCATCACTAAACTAATCCAAGGTACGCTCCATGTTGATCCGACTACTGTACATGTGCAGGTACCACTCGGCCAAAAGCCAGATGACGATGCGCCTCAGGACGGGCCAAGCTATGCTCCGATATGATCGGGTATGGGCACCACCTGACCAATCGCCGATCTCCCAATAAATTGGGCTGGGAATCACTCGAAGAAGTAAGCAAGGGACCATTGAGTCCTTCACGACCTCCTTGCCGACAGCATAGCACTCAGCGGAGAAAGCCCGTCAAGAAGACACGCCAGGGCTAGGAATCGTCCAGCAAGCATCATGGCGGCTAAGAAGCAAATCACAAGACGACAACTCAGTCGCGAAGCACTCGGGGGCTACTGTCAATGGCGGAGCCAAGGTCTGGCCAGGCCGGGCCCATGCCGAGCTATGGCCCACTAACTCTTCATCATGCTTCCTTTCGTTTAGTTAATTTGATGTTAAATATAAGTACCAGAATTAAAAATTTATTTCAGTGACTTAAACTATTGTGTGTCTTTAGAAAAATGGTTGTGTCCATTATATATTGTTTCAATGAATTTTAGTAGTATGTAATTGCGCCCAGGCAGTTCATTTGTGCTGGCTCCGCCACTGGCTACTGTGGAATATATGGGCCTCAGATACCTGCTTAAAGGGCCATCCGGATCACCTCGAGAGGATGGGTTGGGCCGGATGGCCAAAAGAAGGACCTTCCAGAAGGTCCAGTCGTATGCAGCAGAGGAAAAGACCGGGAGAAAGGGGCTAACAGGTTAGGTGGGCAGCACTAGACCCCCTGCGAAGGGCGGCTCTGCTCTGCATCTTCTTGTGAGCGATCGGCCATGTCTGAGAACAACCTCCCCTCTGCGTCCAACCACCCCTACTGTACTTCAACAACTTCCACCATTGTACACAGGCGACCCTCCTCTGCTGTATAAAGAGGAAGGGAGCTTCGAGAGAGAGAGAAGGAACTTGTAAGAAAGAACACATTCCCATATGCCAAGAAACACCGAACGCAGGACTAGAGTATTATCTCCATTGGAGAGCCCGAACCTGGATAAATCTCCTTGTGTCTTGCGTTACCATCAAACTCAGATCTTCCACCTTGCCCCGTTCACTCTTTTTTATTGCCGATCATAAACATCGACAATATGGATGGGTTGGATTGTGAGAATCAGATTTTAGAATCAGACTGTTTATTTTTTATTTTACTTTTAGAACCAAAATCTAGAATCAAAAGCTAAAACAAACAGGCCTGTAAAAGCGTTTCCAACAAGTTGAATGGCGTGCAACGTTTGACCAAGCTGTCACGATTATTAATCTCTCTACGACGATTCTTTTCAAAGGATCCTTACAAATCCTTTTATATTTATTAAGTTCCCACGCGCGTCGTTAACATTGGTATCGTGCAGTGCAACCTTGTGCTCTGACAAGAAGTAATCTATGAGAAGTAATATATGTCTAGTAGAATACTCCCTCCATCTAAATATATAGAATGTATTTTCTCTTGGTATATAGTTCAAAGAGATATTGAAAATGACTAGACTACCTATAATTATTATCTCTAAACACTATATTTACTGTATGCATGTAGATAATATCAAGTTAATTTGGATATTTATTAGGGATATAAATGGAACATCACACTAATTTACATTTAAATATTAAGTATATGATATATTTATGAATAAGATAATTAGAAAATACAACATATACGGAGGAAGCAATTAACAACGCCGATCGGCTTAGCATTGATAAATCCTCACCACGTCATCTATCAACTATTCCAGAGAAATCATCACTTTTCTAACTCCCTGAATGCAATTACAAAAATAATTCCATCCCTAACCGCGAAAGTGCCGACAGGCGATACATGGCACCTACCACGCTTCTGCACCACAGAAGGAGCTACCGAACTATGAAACCTCGGTAACTATGGTCATAGTTATCAATACTATACTAGTACTGGTCGGTATGACCAGTATGTACCATTTCGGCACCTAAACCAATACAAAGTAGCTCCATATACCGTATAGCCTCGATTCTAGTCATACCGGTTTGATTTCGGTCAATGCTAGTCATACTCGTGAAATTGATAATATGTTCTATTGAACTATATGCTATATTTGGTAGTACTACTATGTATTTAAAGTAATATTATAAGTGAACTTTGATGTACGTATAATTAAACATGTGTATGCATATAAATATATGCTATTGTATTAAACTCGAAATGGTACACCGGTATGGACTGATACCAGAATGAACAATTTCAAGAGCCAAACGAGTATAGCCTCCGATACGGTACGTATTGATAAAGTGTGGCTACGGTGGCTTGCCGAGCTATGAAAGCTCAAGAGCTCCTTTCGCGATGCGGGAGCACGGTAAGTGATACATATTATTTGCCGATGTTTCCACGGTTGGGGATGAAGCTATTTTTATAATTGTGTTCGGAAGGGAGTTAGATTCAAAAAAATGTTTTTTGGTGGGCTAGAAAAGTGATGACAACTAGCCTATATGGGATACAAAATAGCAAAGCTTGTTGAGTCACTATCCAACATAGATGCCAAGGTTAGAAAGTTTTACCAGTGTTGAGATATGACTTGACCTCTTAGTTTTGGTGGGTGAATTTCAAAACTACCCCTGAGAGGTTTTGGGTATAAATATAGCATCTATTGTACAAGAGAATCAATCTACAATCAATAAAGTGAAAATAGCTGAGATCCATCTTGTGTTCATCTATCATGTGATTGTTGTTCGAATATTCTTAATATTCTTGATTGGGACTAATCTATAGTGATCAATTTATTATTCAATGCATTATCAGCGATGAGTCTCTCCAAAGACTGACGGTATGTCGTCGGATTCTCTCTTTTCGATCCCCAAGCTATTAGATTAATCCTGTAGATTATTTTTTGCTCTCTAGACCTTAGATGGTTTTCTTGCTAATTAGAGTTCTAGATTTATTTATTGTATATGGGATTACTGTTTATGGCTTAGTCTATGCATGCACACCGACCAAACCGTGCATGAACCTATCGCTTCATAATGTGTACCCCCGAAGAGTGCCAACCATCGCTAGTGCAAGCTGAAAGCACAGCCCAAAACCGCCATGCAACTTGTTGTGTCCATGCACGGTGCTCCTGCCGAGCGTGCACGGCGCGCGTCCACGCTGACCATCGCTCACACCTTTCCTATTGCTCCTACCAAGCTTGCATTGCACACACCTTCGAAAATCAATGCCGTTTGGGTTGACATTGCACCATCGCATTTCTATCGAAGTGCCCCCACTGGGTCGATGTCACTCCCGACAAGCTCAGCCCACGCCTGCCACCACAAAGATCGTGTGAGACTACACCCTACAACGATCGGGCTAGGGTTAAAAAAGGAAGAGTTGAAATTCTCTAAAAAAACCCTAGCCCCATCGAACTATTTGGGCCGTGCTGCCTATGGGCCACTAAGGCCCATTAAATTTTGGCCTAAGAAAGAAAATGAAAGAAAAAGAGGGGGATCCAGCCTAATATGGCCTGGCCGGAACAAATTGGGCTTATGCACATAAATAGGCCATACAGCCCATTGGCAATTTGGGCCAAAGACCAAATTCTTTTGGGCCACATTACTTTTATGGTTTAACCCTAAGGTTTTTTTAGTATTATTGTGGATGATGTAATTTTTGCGAAAAAACCCTAATATTCTGCATAATTATGAAATTTATAGGAATAAAGAAAGTTTATATTCAGGACCTAAAGTTTCGAGTAACCCCCAAAAATAGTTAATAAATTCTGAAAATTTATATTAAATCATAAAAACTGAATTTCTAGGTGTATGGGCTTTCATAGATTGTTGAAACTTAGACAGAGCACAGGTTGGAAGCTTCATATCACTGGTTTTACTTTTCTATTACAATTCCATGTTTATAGATATATTGAATTTATTTTTCTGTTATTTTGATAATTCTTGAAAATTGAGTTCGGGATATACTATCGAATATCTAAATATGGGTTATGAGTATGTACTGGAAATACGAAGACTATACCATATATGCTCAAGAAAGCATATAGAAACTCCGGATATCACATGTCCGATTCTATGGGATAAGATATACGCGAAGGGGATATCTCCATACTAGGAAGAACTTGATCACTTTCTCGTTACGAGGAAACCGACTTAAGTATGTTTGGTATCTAGGGAAGTTTGGATATGCTGCGAAGATCGACACGACGATAGACTCCTCATCATCTACGATCTACAACTCAACTTGAGGCAGGGCTACCCCGACTATATAAGGCCGGGGTAGGTATCCTTAGGGGGAGGGTGAAGGAAAAGAAGGAGAAGACTTCTAGAGAGAGCTTTTACAAGACACAGGGCAACCAGGAGCCAACGACCACACTTTGTCAACCTCTAGCTGTAGTTTAGTCATTGCTTAGATCCCATCTTCATTGTAACTAGGGCTAGACAACTCGCTCTGTACTCGATACACCAATTTCATACATTATTTGCACAAGACGTACGGTATTACTCCATTCGAAGGCCTGAACGTGTATATATCATGTGCTGCTTTCTTCGTGTTTGACTCTGATAACTGAAGGTACCCGTAATTATAAGTTTATTGTCGAGTTCTAACCTTCGACATAAAATTTGATTTTGTTGTATACGTGCTAATCTCACCACCACAGCGTACATCCATGGGTCCAGATCGAAAGTTGGGGATCTATGTAGGTTGTGAATCTCCATCAATTATTAAATACCTAGTGTCTATGATAGGGGATGGGTGTATGGCTTGATATGCTGACTATATCTTTGATGAGAACAATTTCTCGGTATTAGGGGGAGAAAAGTAACACACTAAAGAATATCAGGAAATAGATTGGAATGGCACGTGCATTTAGTCCTTAGGCCCATGTATGCAATAAAGAATTCGAATTTGAAGTTCAAAAGATAATAAATATGCAACAAATAACTAATAATCTGCCATATGCCTTCACTAATCTTAAGGAAGTGACAAAATCTCATAGATTTGCAATAAATGCACCGGAAAGAATAGACATACTCTTGAAGGCTATTGAATCCACTCTTACCCCTCATGATGGGAAGAGAGGGAGACCTCTGAGCGCATGGGACTCAATTCCCCAAAGACATCTGTAGAAACAGAGAATCAAACAAGTCAGAACACTCCCTAAGGTAGTGGAAGATGCTCAACCTAATGTTGAAAAAATCCTTGAAGTGAGCCATCCTGAATATGGTAACCCAACAAATATTTACATGCATAATCTGACGCTAGGAGATTGGAACACTCAAACTCCATTGTTGGAAATTACGAGGATCTAGAAGAAATTAATGTAGAAATATTCACTAATTATATGGATTTAGGGGAGTCATATAAAAGAAAGACTACAATTGTCGATATATATTTTGCCTAAAAAATTGCTAAAACTCTTGATCTGGATCTAGAACCAATGTCCATAACAGAGTGCTAGAAGCACTTAGATTGGAGGAAATGGAAAGAAGCAATATTGAGGTAAAATTGCACTCGCTTAACCAAAGAAAAGTATTCGCCCATGTTAACCAAATATCTCCTAAAGTGTTCCCTGTAGGATTCAAATGGGTTTTTATCTAGAAGAGAAATTAAAACAATAAGGTGGTGAGATATAAAGCGAGGTTTGCAACATAAGGGTTCACACAAAGACCCGTCATCAATTACGATGAGACTTAATTTCCTATGATGAGTAGAATAATGTTCCAATATTTGATATTAATGGAAGCTAGCATGAACTTGATAATACAGTTGATGAATGTAGTAACTACATATTTAATTGGGTCACTAGATACAAATATTTATATGAGAGTCTCTAAAGGAGTTAAAATTCTAGATTCTAATAAAAGTAATCGCAACATGTGTAGTGAAAAGCTTTAGATGTCGCTATACGGATGATGATTGTCTCTATGTGTTCATAAAGAAGTCTCATAATAGATTCTGTATCATGTCGATTTATATCGATGATCTGAATATCTTGGGAACCATAGAGGACAAAAAGGAAACAAGTTCTTACCTTATAACGGAGTTTAAGATGAAAGATTTGAGTAAAACTAAATATTGCTTAGACATATAGCTAGAGCATTTCTCAGAAGGAATCCTTGTACACTAGTCTACCTATACCAAGAAGGTATTAAAAAAATTCATAAATTTCATTCTTTAAAGATCCCCATGTTTGTAAGATCCCTTGAAGTGAATAAAGACTTATTCATACCGTGTAGAAAATGTTAGGACCTAAAATTCCATATTTAAGTGTTATAGGAGCATTTACGTATCTTATAAATCGCACCAGGACTGATATTACATTCACAGTAAATTTGCTAGTTAGACAGAATGCGGCTTCGACCAGAAGATATTGGGCTAGTGTCACGACTTAGATACTTCAAAGGTATATAAAATCTTGGCTTATTTAACAGGAAGGACTAAGACTCAACCATAGGGAGATATATAGATGCTGGCTATCTATTTGATCTCAACAATGCCACATCTTATAGTGGATTTGTATTTCTCTGCTACGGTACAACCATTTCTTGACGGTTTTTAAAGTAAATCTTGGTAGCTACTTCTAACAATTACTCAAAGATAATAGTATTATATGAAGCCTCACATGAATGTGTTTGGCTAAGACGTGTAATTAGCATAGCTAGAAATCATGTGATATTAATATCGTTGATACCCTACAATTATCTACAAAGATAATGCTGCTTGTGTTGCACAAATGCAAATGAGTTATGTAAAGAGCAATATCACAAAGCATATTGCCTCTAAACTTTCTGATCCTCATGAACTCCAGAAGAATGATGAGATAAAGATCCTACAAATTAACTTAGTCATGTGAAATCTAGCTGATTTATTCATTAAGTTTTTTTTGCCAATATTTAGTTTTCAAAGATAAGCTCATGGCGTTGGAATGAGACAACTTAAAGATATGCAAAGTTCAAGAGAGAGTAAATCTATGAAGCATTACTCATAGTATGATCTATAAGATACTACCATAATCTAGAAGATTATAAGTTAAACTTTTTTCCTAAGTTAGTTTTCCTGATGTTTTCTCGCGTGAATGTTTTTAATGAGATAACAAGTATAACACAATATGCGGATACAATGTACTTTTTTATCCATTCTGTTTTCCCACCGAATTTTTGGGCAAAGTTTTTGATGAGACATATTCTTTATGTGATATTTGGCCAAAGGGGAGTGTTGAGATATAACCAGACACTTGGTTTTAGTGGATGAATTTTAAAACTACTTCTGAGAGGTTTTTGCTTATAAATAGTGCCCTATTGTACAAAAAAAAAATCAATCTACAATCAATAAATAGAGTTGAGATCTTTTATATCTCGTATTCATCAGTTATGCACTTGTTTTTGGGTATTCTCAATATTCGTGAGTGACATTAGTACTTCCACCGGTCACAAATATTTGTCATTTTGAACATTCATACAGTCCCAAAAACTTAACTTTGACAACTAATTTTTGTTGTAATATGTTTAAAAAATCCAATAAAATTATAATATTACGAAAGTATATTTCGAGACTAATTTTTATACTTTCAATCTAAATATTTAAAAAATATAGATGGCTAAAGTTTGAAAATTTTGACTGCATATATCATAAATCAATAAAGTTTTAAAACCGGAGGGAGTATTAACCTATAGCCATCAATTTGTTATACATCTAACATATCTGGAACAGTAAATGCACGCCTCCTTATCCTTTGATTCCGATGTTGCAACGTACGTCGCGCGGGTGGGCGCAGCTAATCAGGGGGCCGTGGACATGTCACGGAACCGACGTGGCGAGCTCCCATTGGCCAACGCCTGGTGGTACGTGTCCGCTGCCTACGTACTGCAGTTGAGTATACCGGCGCCGTGTGACGTGGCGTTGGGTGTCGTAAACTCGGTATTAAGGCAAAAACCTGGGTATATTTATCATTTAAGACCACACACTTTTTGACCTCTAGTGTTTCCTGAATTACATCGGCATCCCTAGGAGGGTCTTATTTTGATTTACTAGGTTAACTTTTAGCGCATCATATCTCAATTTGGTTTGTTATAATATCAGGGAGCTGAGTGTAAAACGGACACGTAAATATCTCGTGACTCGCATGCGCCGCGTCCAGGAGAGCACTCCATGGTGGGGCCCGAGTGCCATTGTCCATGTCCGGTAGGTCGGGTCCGTCTAGTATTCTAAATCCCTCGAGCTCTCCGCCCTATTAAACCCGTGTAGTGCTGCGTCGTGTCGTCTTCGAAAATCTTGAACTCGAGCCAGCCTCTCGTCTCCTCGTCTCTGTCTGCGTCATGGCAATCTGTGGTAAGGTCTGGATCTCGCTGCTGCTCGCGGTCGCCGTCGTCCTGTTCGCGCCGGCGGCGAGGGCGGAGGAGGCGGCCCAGGCGGAGGGAGGCGAGGCGGAGGCGGAGGCGGAGGCGGAGGCCGTGCTGACCCTGGACGCGGACAGCTTCGACGAGGCCGTAGCCAAGCACCCGTTCCTCGTCGTCGAGTTCTACGCCCCATGGTGAGTCTGCGCGCTTTTCTGTTTGGGTGTGGGTGGTAGGGTTGTGGGGGTGGATCTGAGGGGTTTTGGTGGGTTTTAGATCGTGTCGATTTGATGGGGCTCAGATGCGGAAATTGAGGGGGATGGTGGTGCGGTTAGGGATCTGGTCTTTGTGATTTGATGTGCTTCGGGTCGCTGTTCTGGTGGGGTTCGAGTTGTATTTGGGGGTTTTCGAAGGTTTTCAGGTTGTTGGATCGGGGTTCCTGTTGGGATTTTGTGGGGTTGGTGGTGTTGACTGTCTTCTAGGAGGGCCTTCCTTGGAGTTAATTGCTGGGGTTTTCCTTCCAACTTTCAATTCTGTGTTCCTGACTTTTGGTGTGATTGTTGTTGGTATTCATAGATGATCTCTGTTAATTTGGCCCTAATTTTGTTTTGAGTTGCAGCTAATTCTAAAGAATCAATTTTGCAGGTGTGGACACTGCAAGAAACTCGCTCCAGAGGTAATACTCTTATACCCTGGGATCATTTCTGTAACTGCAGAGTGATGTGTTGGATGGTTTTGATCTCATTAGTTAAATTCCATGTGTGGTCTTCAGTATGAGAAGGCTGCCCAATTGCTGAGCAAGCACGATCCACCGATTGTTCTTGCTAAGGTTGATGCCAACGATGATAAGAACAAGCCGCTTGCGACCAAGTATGAGATCCAGGGCTTCCCGACCCTTAAGATCTTCAGGAACCAGGGGAAGAACATTCAGGAGTACAAGGGTCCTAGGGAGGCCGAGGGAATTGTGGATTACTTGAAGAAGCAGGTTGGCCCTGCTTCCAAGGAGATCAAGTCACCGGAAGACGCAACAAACCTTGTTGACGACAAGAAGATCTACATTGTAAGCCCTGAAATTCAACTTGTATTTCTTTTTCCCCAATTTTTTTCATAGAGCAATTATTGTCTTTAGTCACTGCTTGGTTGATGCTCTCAAACTGCCTGCTGACTATAAGTAACAATTACAATTGTATAGGTTGGTATCTTCACTGAATTCAGCGGCACTGAATTTACAAACTTCATGGAGGTTGCTGAGAAGCTCAGGTCCGATTATGACTTTGGTCACACTTTGCATGCCAGCCACCTCCCGCGTGGTGATGCGTCAGTCGAGAGGCCATTGGTTCGGCTATTCAAACCATTTGATGAGCTCGTCGTTGACAGCAAGGTTATACTCTACTTTGTAAACCAACCTTTATTTTGTTTACTCATTTTTTGTTGGACACATATATTTTGTACAGATTATCAAACATACTGCATTTGGAACTGTTATGTGTAATTATCGGTAATGACACTATTTTGTCACATTTTGCAGGATTTTGATGTTACTGCTTTGGAGAAGTTTATTGATGCTAGCAGCACGCCAAAAGTTGTTACTTTTGACAAGAGCCCTGATAACCACCCTTACCTCTTGAAATTTTTCCAAAGCTCATCTCCCAAGGTAAGCATTTAATACTAATAGCTTTCTAAAAAGCTTGGTTACTATTTGTATAAGCCATTGATGGTTAAATTTGATAATTGTATGAAACTTTGGATGATACTGTATGTTCAGTTAATTTTCCACCTAAGCCTACCAAGTCTGCTGTCAACTAGCTTTTAGTCCGTTGTGTGCTTTTAATGTTAAATCTTTCTGTACAATTACTTAAACATTGTAGGAGACATTAAGATTTAATTTTATCTGGGCATTTGAAGCATATATTTCTAGAATTGGGCTATTACTGTATTTAGTTTTGATAGCCATAATCATCCATGATTTTAAACATGCAAGAGATACTTGGGAGCCACAAATGTACTGAGAATAGCTCTAGTGCAATACTTGTTAGAACGTTCAAAGCTTTGCATTGCTCTTGAACATCAAAAGGATTGAAATATATGTTTGGAGTGATAAAACTGGTTAGACTGGATTTTTTTGTGCCTTTTCCTTTTGTTTACTTCCAAATTTCTTGTGACCATTAAACCATTGTGACTCAGAAAAAGCTCCTAGATTTTTTTTATGGGGAAAAAGCTCTTAGATATTGAGGGATGGGTGAATTTTAGTGGTTGATTACTGACACCAAATGATGTGCAGGCTATGCTATTTTTGAACTTCTCCACTGAACCATTTGAGTCCTTCAAGTCTGCTTATTATGGTGCTGCAGACGAGTTCAAACACAAGGAAATTAAGTTCCTCATTGGTGACATTGAAGCCAGCCAAGGTGCCTTCCAGGTTTGTTTCTTACTTCCCTTTCTCTTTATCCAAACGATTAATGTATAACTATGTCTTGATGCTGACAATAAATTTGTTGAAATACAGTACTTTGGTCTAAAAGCGGATCAGGCACCCCTTATTCTCATTCAAGATGGTGATTCTAAGAAGTTTCTGAAGTCACAGATTGAGACCAACCAAATTGTTTCTTGGTTGAAGGAGTACTTTGTAAGTACACTTGTACTTACATATGTTTGCATTTTTTTCTGTTTCTATTTATATTATTTAGATTATCTGTTCAACCTACACAATGTCTCATAATTCTTGTATTTCTTTTATCTCTGTAGGATGGTAAATTGTCACCATTCAGGAAATCTGAGCCTATTCCTGAGGTCAACAATGAGCCTGTTAAGGTTGTTGTAGCTGATAACATTAACGATGTAGTCTTCAAATCTGGCAAACATGGTATGCATCTTTATCCTCATTATTCTTCTTTTTCGTGAATTATGCTTAACTCTTGTAGTAATACTATCAGTGACTGTGATTCCTTCTCAATTGGAACCAGTTTGATGAAAACGTCTAGTTTAAAGTCTTTGTTCTGATCATTTATCACTGTGATAGTCGTTCTATCAGATTTATATATCTCATTGATTTACCGATTCATATTGCAGTTCTAATTGAATTCTATGCGCCCTGGTGTGGACACTGCAAGAAGTTGGCACCTATCTTGGAGGAGGCAGCTACCACACTTAAAAGTGAAGAGGATGTCATTATCGCTAAGATGGTAACCTTTCTTTCTGCCAATGTTTACCATCAATCTAAGTAGACATCCGTCTGTTAGGGTTTATGTTCTTTCTTATTATAAGCTCAGTTCATCTTAGTGTACTATTTTGCAATCATGTTTGCAGGACGCCACTGCCAATGACGTGCCTAGTGAATTTGACGTCCAAGGTTACCCCACCATGTACTTCGTCACTCCCAGCGGGAAGATGGTTTCCTACGACAGCGGCAGGACAGCTGACGATATTGTCGACTTCATTAAGAAGAACAAGGAGACAGCCGCTCAGGCGACTGAGAAGGCGGCAGATTCCACCGCAACCGAGTCTCTTAAGGATGAGCTCTGATCAAGGTTCGTGCCTCGATTTTGTGTTGCCCTTTACCACAAAATCTCGTATATATTTTGATCCTTTGATCTTGCTGTTCCTCAATGCATTGTGTTGATTAGCATCCTTGTTTTGTGTGCAGTAAGATGCGTGGATGCTTGTGGCTGTAAACAAACATGGAGAGGAGTAATTGGCGCTAACATGTTTGACAGCTCCACCGCCAGATTTTGCGAGGGAGAGAACATTGTTAATGTGTTGGCTCCGGCATGTCTGTATCCCATTGAGAAATACTGTACAATCAAACAGTGGTACCTAGTTCAGTATCAAGAGCGGCAGTAGAAAAGGATTGCGGAGAAGAATAAATGGCGCTTGTGCTGTTTCGTCGCATCAGGCATATGCTGTTTTGTACTTGCTGATCCAATCATGGTGCGTTTTTTTTTGTTGGGTTGAAAAGCTGCTACAAAACTAGTGTAGCTGGCAGTTGTGGATTTTTTTTGAGAGACTGTTTAGCAAATTAGCCGAGGCTTTTCTTGAGTCTTCTCTTCCTCATCTTCGCCCTCCCCAAATCCGAAGTGAGGTGGAGGGAAGCAGTCGATGCTGAGGCGGTAGGGTAGAGACTGAGCAGCTAGGGTGAAGGATAAGCAGTCAAGGCGGAGGTGGGTGATCCGGGAAGTGGCCTAACAGCGCGGAGGTGGCTCGGCTGAGGCAAGACGGGGTTGAGGCGAGCAGAGGAGGCGGGTGACCAGGGCAGAGGCTGAGTGGCGTGGAGACGGCGGGCGATTGGGGCGGAGACTGAGCGGCGTGGAGGCGGTATGGCAGAGGTGAATCGGGACGGAGTCAGGACCTGGGAGGAGGCTGAAGCGCGGGAGGCGGCCAACGTGCGGGAGGAGGCTGAAGCTGAGGTGAAGCACGACACGGGGGCTGCGGCTTCAAGGGACACTTTTGCTGTTGACGTTGAACATGATCACACCTCTGATTACCTGGCAGCGCAACTTCCTGCCCTACTACTGAATTTGTGGACAAAAACAATGCCTCCGCTCATATGCAGTGTGGCCGTATAGATCGGACAGCATAATCTTTTGTTCTTCCCTTTTTTTTTTTTCTTTCTCG
Source organism: Guadua angustifolia (assembly GCA_036346375.1). Lineage (NCBI taxonomy): Eukaryota > Viridiplantae > Streptophyta > Magnoliopsida > Poales > Poaceae > Guadua > Guadua angustifolia. The sequence goes on along the minus strand of CM070521.1, from coordinate 18,252,824 downwards.
TTAGAGGCTTTTCTGCAGAGGTTTGCAGCTGCTTGAAAGGTTAGCAACGATACGAATGTGGATTTAAGATTTTGAGGCAGCGAATAGGGGGAAAGATGAGCAGAGGCGGCCATGGGATGTCCTAGGGAATGTGGCAGTGTGCTGGTGTCTAAAGCCATGGGGAGCCAAAAGTGCGAAAAATCAAAATGATCACTATTCTATCCCCTTTTGCCATCGGAATTACAAATCTAGTTTCCCTTTCCGCTGGATTTACAATCTAGTCCTCTCCACCGTTCTGCCTACAGCGGAAGCCAGCATGCCGCACTCTGGGAGTGCATGTTGCCGTAGTAGGGAGGCAGGGGAGGTAGGCATGAGAGGCCGGCAAGTGCGGCGGAGGTGGCTTGCTACAGGAGCCCGCCTCTTGCTGTAGGGGAGCCCAAGAGCAGTTTTGGGGCTAGATTTGCAATTTTGGTGACAAGAGGGGCTAGAATAGTGATTATTTCTGGAAAATTTGAAGCGCTGAAGTTGTATATTTTATCTTCCTTGAAGCTACTTTTGCGTGCAATCCTATTTTAGTTTGCCCTATCACCTCACATCCATAGATAAATCAAAACCAACGGGAAGTACTTCTACGTATCATTATTTGAAACAGCATAAATGTAGGGTAGATGATGATTATTTATCTATTTGTTTGCTTTAAGATTTTGTGCAATTTGTGTTGAAAGAATCGATAATGCACAAAAGCGTTAAAGCTATCGGCCGAGCAACAGAGGTTTCATTCCTGTGGCCTTGTTTGAGCGGCCAATTTCCAATCGAGATCTAGATGGGTCGACATTTTAACCTAATATTCTAACCTATTCAAATGGATTCTAACTGAAAATGAGCCTTCCAAACAAAGTTAAGGGGAAGATTCTCACCCAACACAGAAGCCAGGGTGGCTATTGTCTGCACACTTGCATGATTGACTCACTGTGAAACAAAATACATGGACATGCTCTTTCGTTGAAACAACCTTTGCAACGTCCCAAGTGGACATGGATTCAGTTTAGGTCGGGCTATTCCATGTAGTCCACCTAACATGTAACTGGTGTGAATTGGAACAGATTTTAAGCAGAAATTTGTTGCCCATCGTTGGGCAACCAATAGTTAGTAAGGTTAATAACACCAGTAGGATTCAGCAAGTGTGAAAGAGTAATAGTTGCATATTTTGATCACCCTTTCAAAAAAGAATCTCTATGAATGAATTGTATTTATTTATTTGTAACATGGTTAAAATCAGTACATCAAAAAAAAAATCTTGTCTCCGATAAAAGTCATTAAATAATACTCCTTTCGCTGCGTGTGGTTTAGGTGCACGCTTGCACAACACAAAGTTAGGCCCAAGTCCTTTTAACTTAGCCGAGTTAAGCAAGCTTAGGAAGGCCATTGGAGGGCTCTTGACTTCAGATTGCCCGCAACTGTAAACCCCTTTTCACTTTTCTCTTTTCCTCCCGAGCTTATTGGAGATGGCATTTTATAACCTAGCGGTTATTGCTCCAAATGAATTTTTTGGATGCAAGTAAGATATCTTAAGCCCCATTTCGAACGCGCGTATTTTCCTAGATTCCTGCAATGCGGGAATTGAATTGTTTGCTACGAAATTCTTGCGCAATGCAGTATTTCATATCATCTAACATGTCGTGATATGATGGTACAAGAGATTTGAGATGTCCATTGCCACATGGGTCCATGGAGGGTGAGTCTAGTCTAATTTATAGATTTTTCATTGAAGGTGAGATAGATATGAATTCCAAAAGAAGTGAATTCCCACCCATTCAGTTGGATTGGACTTAAGATGTACTCCATTGTATAACAAAGAGAGTACAATCACCTGATTCTCTCAAGTTTTGATCAGTACTAAGATCCCTTTGCATTGCCACAAATAAATTATAGTACATGTCATGCATGGGGTCCTTTTAGTGAGAGTGCACTTGCTAGATCCCTTGTCAAGGCACCCCCCAGGGGCCCCATCCATCCTTGCAAGTCAGTCAATAACTTAATAGTTGCTACTACATCCAAATCAAAGACCTGGCCAAAGCCCAAAATGAAGGTTGGTTGGTTGGTTGGTTGCTGGTATGTGTGTCCAAACAACCATTCCAAATCAAAAGACCAAAGAACAATGGTAAGTAAAGTAAGGTAGCTAGCTAGGTGCATGGAATAGTATAGCAATTCTCTTGCTTCACTCCTCCCCTTGCTCTCCTCTCCTTTCCTTCCTTCCTTCCCCTTTGAAAAATCTTCCCTACTCTTCCGAGAAATCTACCATGCAAATATGGCATATTGCACCATGTATGTAGCACAACGCTTGCACATGAACTACTCACCCTTGCTTGGCGAGCTAGCTCTTTGATTCTTCCCACGCATGCATGACGATGAGATGCCTCAGGCCTAGCAGTCGCCGGCAATGCCCCCACCTAGGCAGCGACACCGCCGCCTTCTGCTCCTCCCTCGTCGAGGGGCTCGCGCATCTCGAGAGCACGCTGTCCACCGGAGGCGGCGGTGGAGGATCGGTGTCCATGAGGTGGTGCGCGGACGCCATGCGGCTGTTAAAGCGGATGCAGCGCGAGCTGCTGGCCATCTTCAAGAAGGCTGGCGTGCCGGTCACCGTCGACTCCTACGGCGGCGGCGGCGGCCGCGGTGATTGGTTCGAGCACTACATGCAGGAGACCGCGGCGCTGCTGGACTTCTGCAACGCGTTCAAGTCAGCCGTGTCGCGGCTGCACCGCTACTGCATGGTCGTGGACTTCGCCGCGCAGGTGTGCTGCGCCGCCGGTGGGGATTCCGTTGTCTCACTCGTCAAGGAGAGCGCCGCGCCCTGGCCGGAGGAGCTGGAGGCGTCGTCAGCTGTCCGCGACAAGCTGTCCGACGTGAAGGCGGTGGTGAGCGAGACGGAGCGGCTAGGGAGAAATATCATGTCCGGCAGCACCGGGGACGACGCCGGCAAGGTCGGCATGGTCGTCGTCACGCTCGTCGCCAAGATCACAATGGCCGTCGTGTCCATGTTCGTTCTCGAGGCGCTGGCCTCACCTGTCCCCGTCGATGTCGGTGGCCGGTGCATGCTCGGCTGCACCGCCGTTAAAGTCCCGGAGCTGCGACCGTGGTGCGAGTCGCTGTCGCTGATCAATGACAAATTCCAGAGGAGGGCGCGCGTCGCTGAGCACGAGAAGGTGGCCATGGCGGTGAGGGACATGATCAATGCCAAGATGGGAGGAAAGGAGAGGATTAATGGACAAGAGCAAGAGGAGGAGAGTATTAATGGACAAGAGCAAGAGATGGTGGAGCTGCTCAGGACAAGATCAGGTGAGCTCAGGGAGGTAGTGGAGATGTTTGATTGTGTTTTGGATGAGGTCTTTGATGAGGTGATCAAGGGCAGGAATGAGATGCTGGGGATCTTCAGGGACAAGGCTCTAATCTAACTTTGTGGGTGAATTTAGCTATAGCCTCTGGATAGACTGGATTAATTAACCTTGGACAGCCTGTAGAAATCTTCATAATGTGATTGGATGGATGGTAATTGATTGATCAATTGGATTTGTTTTGTAAATGGTGTAGAAGTTCTTGTGATTAATGTTTGTTGCCATGTGTGTTTGCGAAGGTGCTTCTGTTTTCATTCATTTACTTTGGTTTGTGAAATTGTATTGACGGTGTAATGTACTGATCATTAAAACAGACATTCAGTTATTTTATTTCACATATGACAAAAGAGTTACAACCAGCTAAAGATACATCATCTATTTTGGATGGCACAGAAGGATGTTTGGCTGAAATGAGGTTCAGTGATCAAACATGGAGAGGGCCGATCACTTCTTCATAGTCCAATTTGTCAAAGTAGATCACAGAGTAGGGGTGAAAATAGGTCGGGTATTACCCGTCGGGTATCGGATACGGGTAGTATTTTTACCTATTTTTTCGGATACGGGTATAGGTATTTTTTTTCTCGGGTCGGATACGGATAGTACCCGGATAGCTGAGCGTTGGATTTAGATCGGATTCGGAGCGAGCACTACCCGAAAAATACCCGAGAATCTCGAGCGGATACGGATACCCGGGAGTATGAAATATAGCCTGGCCCATTGACGCTTTGATTTCAGCCCACGGCCCACAAGAAACTAGTAGAGAAAATGTGCCGCATTTGTTTTGCCAGGATGTTGGGCCTAGTGGGTTTGGCGGCCATGCTAATGATGCTAACCAAGAACTTCACCCTGCCGTTTGTGTCTGTGATCCTTCCCTGTATATAGGGTAACTTTGTTTACTTCAATTAATACAAGTTATATTCTAGTCAGTGTTCAAGAGTTCGCTCGGCGGATTCGTGGCGGTTAGGCACCGTCAAGCGCTAATCAGATTTATGTGCAATTATGGTCTCGGCGTTTTGACCCTCGGCGTGAGAATTAATATAATTCATATATATTATTGATTTTATTATGAATAAAAATTTTTAGTTTTCTTTTCTAGTTATTTGCAAATTGCAAGACATCAAATATTAAAGTAGAATATTAAACTAAAATACTTGAACACATGCTACTCAATTAATCAAGTAATAAATTAAGTAGTAAGTACTATGTTAGTGACTTAGTGTATCTTATTTTGTGGGCGACGACGTGAATCTTTCAATTATAGTCATCAGGTCATGTAAACAGTAGATCAAAATGGTATCTCTCATAATTTTGTGCCAACCGCCAAGGCCCGCCAAGGACCACCAAGAACCGCCAAGGACCGCAATTTCGGCCCAACCGCTAAACAGGCCGCCAAGGGTTGAATTCATTGCGTTTATAGCCGCCAACCGCAATATCGGCCGCAATATTGCCGCCAAGTACCGAATTTTTTAACACTGATTCTAGTACTGATTGACAATGCAAATCAATATTTGTTACTTATTTAATATGAACCATGTTTTTTTTTTTCAATATGTATGATCCGGACAAAAAGTGAGTACTAAATCAATCTGAAATTTTGGACTAAATACCCGTTATCCGTATTGTACCCGTCCGTATAATATCCGGTATCCGTTTTCTACCTGTTCGTAAATACCCGGTATCCGTATCCATATCCTACCCGATTTTCACTACCCGTACCCGTATCTGAAAAAAATAATTAGGATAGGATACGAGATAACCTACTACCCGACCGTATCCGACCCATTTTCACCCCTATCGTAGAGGAAAGCTGAAGATTCCAAATTTCAAGCCAAAAATCGCTATTTGCTATCCTGGAGGAAATTACAGAATGCAGTTTCTTGCTGTAATATTACATTTTAGTAAGGACATTGAGGATTACATGTGAATCATACCCTCATTCAAGCCAAAAATCGCTATTTACTATCCTGGAGGAAATTACAGAATGCAGTTTCTTGCTGTAATATTACATTTTAGTAAGGACATTGAGGATTACATGTGAATCATACCCTCATTTACTCCATTGTTCTTCTACAATTGTATGATAATACACCGTGCATGGCCGGTTCTGGGAGTCCATGCCCAGCCATGACTTGCCCCAGATCGTATCCAAAAGAATGAACAATACTTTTATGGAGAGCAACAAGAACTTACAAAAATCAAACAGCCAACATTTCCTAATCCGCCTTTGTCAAGTGCAAAATGAAAGGCGGGAACTGGCCTGAAGGATCATAAAGTACAGGGGTAAAATCACTTGTGACAATATATTAAGCATAAATTCCTTGACACGGACATAAATATTGGCAATAAACATTCCTGTGCCTTCCTGAGCTGTATCAAAAATACATTCCTTGTGCTGTCTTCTATCCCCATCCTTTGAAAGAATATCTGTCATCTTGTTAGTTGTGGGCTGCTAAGTCTCTCTTCTGATCGATGATGGAATAGCTTTGCTATTGATCGCCTCTCACAATCCTAAACAATTGTAGAATAATGAGTAAATCAGATTCAACATGGATGTGGTCAACCTAGCTATGATGTCTACTGTACACACCTTAAACATATTGAGGTGAAAGGGCTTGTCGGGATTCATTCTTCTAAGCTTCAAGTATGTATACGCAAAGCTGAGCTGGTCACGAGGTGTGAAGCGATCAACCTCATTGAACCACAGGCAAGAGAATAAGTTGGACATTGGTGTGTGTTCCCTCATGATGAAAGAACCTTCAGGGACATCTGTAGCAAGTAAAGATTTCTTAGGTCAACAGAACTCACACTAGCACTAATACTAGCAAGAAGGGAGCATACAGCTTGGTAGCAGCTTGTTGGGATCTGATGGGTTGAACCTTGTTAGTCCATCTGCTTGGTAAAACTCAAACTGCTGATCAATTATTGTATGGTTGAACTTGTTCAGCTTTTTGTTCTGTGCCACTTCCTCCCAAATACAGTGCCGATCATAATGATTGGAAATAGCATATTCATAACCATGCCGCCAAAGAAAATACTCTAGTATAAGGATAGGATCACTTTGTAATCGCAATTTGCTGTCCAGCCAGATTGAGAACCTGATACAAGTAATGCTGTACTTAGATGATGATATTGCAAAACAGGATGGTAGATTAAGTACATTAAATTTAGGACAAATACATAGATACTTCTAACATGCAAAACTGAGCCCCAGCCCCAGCATGACGACTTATGTGGTACTTGTGTGAATGGGCACACTGAATTTATCATCAAGATGACTTCTGCTTTCGGGTCAAAACAACTCGTATATTCAACATAGCATATCAAAATTTGCGCTTGTTGCATGTTTTTCCCTACATATCTGTTATAGCACAACATATGTAAGCACAATAAATAAAGTTTAGATGCCCTACAAGTGAAATCAAGAAGATTTCTCAATCAAAATTAGATTTATTTAGCTCAGCTTGGAAGCAGAATGTATTACCTAAGTGGGGAATAACAAGGCCATTTCCTGTCTGTGGTTGTTATGGAATGGGTTAGGCACAGAATAAACTAGTAACAGACCAAATAAGGGCATATATCCAAGTGAGGTCAGAAACTCAGCATATGTGAGGTAAGCAACACTGCCAAAATTAAATTTAAGAAACCAGGGTGAATTACCACTAACTTGTTACACACACATAATAAATTATAATGTACTAAAAGGTGTGTCAAGCAAAAGTTTATTTTTTCTTGAGAGCAGGAAAAATCCTAGAATTTAACAATGGGAACAGAACAAGAATAATGTTTCAAAGAAAAGTTGAGTCCACTGAAATACATAGCTAATCAGATATACAAATTTTCAGTCTTACCTTGATGATGGGAAAAGCCGATGTGCCAAAAACTTTGGTATTTTCCCCACTCTCCGCATGTCATTATAAGGCATATTCTTAATCAATATGATCTTCCATATACCAATGAAGCCCATGCTGTCCATTTTTTGGCCTTCAGATTCTAAAGTTTGCAATGTCACTTCATCCAAAAACATAGCAAAGCAAACTGTCTTCTTCGAGAGACTCGTGATCTGCAAATATGTCACACAAAAACATTTATCAGAGATATCAATATATTTGCAAAGAATGAAATAAACTATCAACCAGCAACTTCTGAAGCATTTTGATACTTGAAAGACCATACAAACGCTGGAAGTGTGCAAAGAAAAGTTTAGCAGCTGTTTAGCTTGCAGTTTGGTGATTTTAACTTTTAACAAATGCCAAAAGGAAGCTTTTGATCTTGTATTGTGCATCCAAACAAATGAACTTGATCACAGATGCCATCATTGTAATATTGCAGAAGGCTATTAATCTCTCTGGTGCACATATCTTATGTCTATATGTGAAACCAAGTAGCAGTAAATATACTGCTCCAACTTGACAAATTCCTAGAACAAGATATAATGTAATGTGAAGCTAACAAGTTACTAAACTTTCTGAAATAAAACAAACCAAAAGTATTCTTTGTGATGTACCCAAGAAGAAAAGAACCAAAAGAAACAAATTGATACAAACTGTTGAGTGCAAATTATGCAGGACAGGGGAAGCACGGTAAATTGGTCAAAATGTCTTCTCTTCATTTAATTATAATATACCATAGGGGCTTACCCTACTGTTTTCAGCTAAAAAAATATAGTCAAAAGGTACACGTCCAAAAAAAATACCATACTGTTTTGCCAAATGGAGTCCTCAGACGATCAGAGTTTCCGAAGATGCAGGAAGATACAGCAATGCGGCATTCACTCATGTACTTTCGGACATCCTCTGATATATCAAAACCAGTGCTTGTACCATTAGGACCCTTAACAAAAGCACATTTTAATTGTTGGTCATGAGCTAAGTACGACTCCTCTCTTTCCTGTAGACTCTGGTGGCCAGCAAATCTTGGCTCCCAATATTCTGATCCAACAGGCCTCTGTTCAGCTTCTACATACTCCAAATTAAAACTAGCAAATTTCTCATTTTTTGCAGGCTCTACAAGTTGAGCAGTGGAATTCAGGAACCTTATTTCACAGGTTGAACCTGTTTAAGTTTATCCAATTGATTAGATAACCATCTAAGAAAAACAAAGCCTATAAATAAGCTTTTTAGGAGTACATACATGATACCAGCTCTTTACTAGAGATGTAGTTGATTGCAAACAGTGTCATATTTGATATCAAGAGTAATTTATGGTACAACAGATTATCAAATATAGCAATCGTATTGATAAACCTCATCATCAAGCTCACAAATATTGATTTAGCCTGACACGAAGTACTGCAGTAAATGCATCATGGTATTGTTCTGCTGCTAACATTCTCAGTTAATTAGCCTGAAATGACCAAGTCATATAATACTAGCCCCATACGCTAGCCTGTAAATAGCTAACAGGAGCAGGTGAGCTGCAGAGGGTCAACTTTCATGCAGTTTTTAGGTTTCTATATCCAACAGCAAATTATGAAGATTGCGTGGCCATAACATATCGGTTGGCGGTATAAAATGTCCAAAGCATCCAATATTCAGCTCATGTTATTTATGTTGTAAGATGGAGGTAGTCACTAGGTACAACACACATGTTATTCATGTCAAAAGACGTAGGCAGTCACTAGGTACTTCGATGTATGGTTAGAGGATTCTCACGAGCAGAGTTCAAAACAATTCTTTTCTCATCTACTACATAGAATCATCTCAGATAGCTACAAGCCTACAACAAGGTAGTAAAGCAAAACAAAATGCAGAAAGCTTAGGTTATCCTAAGCTAGTGGGATCAAAATGTCACAAAGTTAAACTAGAAAACCAGGTTTCTAAATTTGAATTGCCCGATTCTATCATTTTAATTTTGATGTGGAACAACTCACCAGACTTCTTACGCTTCGATTTCTTCCTTGACCCATGTTTCTTATCACCAGCCCCTGAAACTTTCTTTTGATCCATATTACCAGCATCGCCGCCATCACTAATCCCTCCACCTGCTTGTGTGTGTCTCTCTAAGGCGACATTTTCCTTCTCCTCAACGGTCACATGACTAACATCACCAAGCTTTCTCCCAGCATCAGATGAATGCAACTGAGCATCATCAAAACCATCCTGTGCATCAATGCCATCATCATACTCATCATCTGGATCAACCTCCCTCATCATTGTGCCCGCTGCCCCCATGGCAGCCGCCTCATACTGTTCCAGCTCTTTCCTGCCCCCTTCATTGTACAAGGTCCCACCTTTCCCACCTTCAGCCACCTCTGCACCCTCCTTGTCGCCACCACCGGTGATCTCCAAGGTCAACCCTTTCTCCTCAATACCAGGATCAGAGGTCACACCTTTCTCGCTGCTGCTGCCAGCATCGCTGGCATTTCCACCTGCACCCGAGATCTCTTCTTTCTCGTCCTCCGCGTAGTCCTCGTCGCGCCGCCGATCGTCCCTGTCCCAGTACCTGGAATCCCGCGCGCTCCGGCCACCTCCGCCGTGGCCGAACTTGAGCTCCTTCCAGTTCTTGCTCCGGTTCCACTCCAGCAACCCCTCCCCGCCGCCCAAATCTTGGCTGATCTCTGCGAAAATACACACACAAAATAACATTAAGAGCATCGAACTAAATCGCCAAATCAAGCACGCCAAGACGCAATCAACCAAACACGAAAATGACGAAACTAGATCAAGAATTCTACATTCGCATCGAATCGTGCCATGGACGAACCCAAAAGCGCCATTTTTTCCTTTCTCAAAGCAGCAAGGAACACCACGGACCGCTTCAAACCATCGCCAAGAACCCACCGGGGGTGCCGACGGGAAACACAAACCTGCGGAGTGGCGGGAGAGGCGCCGCGAGAGGAGGAAGACGCCGGCGAGGAGAAGGGCGACGGCAACAGCGGCCGCGGCCGGCGAGCGGCGGCGCGAGGGCTTCCCGGGGCGGCGGATCCGGGAGGGCTTGGAGGGGTGGGCCCGGTGGTACTCCGGGAGCGGGTGGTGGGCCTCTCCACGGGAGTCGAAGAAGCCGCCACCGGATTGCCTGTACTGCGCCATTAGAGGTGGTGCTCGTGCTCGACCACCATGGAGGGAGAGGGAGGGAAGGAAACGGAGGGGGGCTTTTCTGTAATTTGACGGGGATGGTTGGAAGCAGTTGGTTAATTGCACGTGATGATGATGGAGTTAAGAGAAGGGAAAGACTAGTGTAGCCTGATCTGTCTCTCTCTAGTCGTGGAGGTTGGTGAAATGGGAAAGACGAGGAGCAGACATGTAGAGAGACAGAGGCTTGGTTGGGAAGAAGTTTATTTTTCCAAAATGTCGGTGTTACTTTGTAGTCAAAATAAGATTATATATATATGTTCAACGTTACAAATTTTGGTTTTGGATCACATGCATCTCGAAGGCAACCAAAATCCAAAATTCGGTGAGATTTCAAAATTTTGGCTGAAATCCAAACAAAATTCAAAAAAATAAATTTGAAATCCGGTAAATTTGAAAATTAAATTTCCAAAATTTCGGTCGAAATGACCGAAATTCAGCCATTTTCAACCCCTAATCCCACTTTCAACACTTTACTTTTTGCCATGTGTGCTAAGTTAATTGAGTTTAGCAGGGAAAAAAGGGGAAGAGGATGATAAATACTCTCATTCAGATTCGAACGCAAAACCTCCTGCTTACTACACGGTGCTAAACCTACCAATGCTGTTCGGTATTTTCACATATATTTCTCATAAAAGATATTATAATTCTTTACAAAAAATTGATGACAAATCTAGTCTAAAAACAATAAAAACTGGTTCAAACTATATAAAATCTGGTAAAAATGATTGAAATCTCGGTGAAATTTACCAAAATTTCACCAAGATTTTCAAAATTATTATAGCATTTTAATTTTTTTCATTCCATTGGAATTTTGAATCTCGTCCATGGTCGAAATCCGAGGTTTCGCAGAATTTTTTCCTTGTATATGTGTACAAAGTTAACTCGAAGCTTGTCATAGCAGTATTGTTGTCATTGTGTGTGTCTATATTTTATAATACGCAAATTCAAATCATATTCATTCGGGTATGTTTTTGAAAATTATAGTTTTAGGGTATATACCCATCTATAATGATTCAAATAAAACACATGCCTTTTTTTAAAAAATACACTTGAATTCAAAGATTTTGAAAAAATTAGATCACATACACTGCTAATTTATATATAAAATCAGCACATACCTACAATCAAACTATTGTAAAAAATGAAGCTCTAATTTAAATTTCAGTTCAAACTTATTTATACTAGTTAGTAAACTAGTTAAACTTAAAATCCTAAAAATTTCAAAAAAAATTTGCATGCAATACATAGAAGAATATATCCATTTTGGATCATGGTGCCTAGGTAATTAATTATATATATGCTATTATATAGAGGTGGGCACTCAGGTCGGGCTTTTTTGTGCCGGCATGAGGCACGACACTGCACTGACCCAAAGACGATCAGAGTACGGTCGTGCTTGGGACTTGAGAATCGAGCACGATGGGAGGTACAGCCCGGCACGACACTGTAACATGGGCCATACTGGGCCTGATGACCCAGGACATGAGAAAGAAGCCCAGTATGAAAGTAACCGACCCGCAGAGCATGAGCGCCATAGACGCACCTAGTAGTATGGATGCCACCCCCGCCGCCGACATCTGAGAGAGACGGGCAAGAGGGGAGAGAGAGCTACTCTCTCTCGCCCGTCTCTCTCAATTTCTCTCATCTCTCCCACTCGTCTCTCTCAATCTCTCCCTCTCTCGTTTGTCTCTCTCAATCTCTCTCACCTGTCTCCCTCACTCTCTTTCTCGCCCATTGCTCCCTCTCTCACCCATATTCAGCACATCCCCTCGCTCTCTGTAACTGTTCAAGAATAAATAAATTTTAGTTCTTTTTTCCATAATATTTGTGTCCACTGCCTCAACTCCATGCATCACCAGCTCCTTTCCTCTTGCCACAATAGTGCAAATGGGCCGGATCTGGGTCGGCATGACACGAAGCGCAAATGAACCGTTCCTGGACTCACTGAAGGTGAGCCGGGCCGGCACAACACAGCATGGAGGGCGCGATGGTGTAACGACCCTCATTTTTACATAAAATGCAAAAATAGAAATCTAATGTGTATATATGTAACATCCCAAAATTTGGGTTTTCAAATTTTTTTTTATTAAATTAGCTTTCCAAAAATTTTACATCAATCTTATTTGATTAAAGAAGCTTAATTTAGAATTTTCTAAATCTAAAACAATTTAATGTGCCTTCTATGTGTATCAAGTAATTTAAAATTTAGTTTTTACAGTGTTCTTTGTATCTCAGGGAATTTCTCAAATTTGAGATTTGCTAAAAATTAATTAAAATTATTAATTTAAACATTTGGATGTTAATTGGATTTTTAATTTGAATTATTAATTGTTCGGGCAATTCTATATCCAAATTCCAATTCAAACCTTTCCTTTGAAATTCCATTTAAATTCAAAATTTGGATTTCCCTCGGTGTTCTATTTAACCTGGCCTCCATATCCTTTCGAAATTGGAGTTCAATCTTTTTCCGTCCATTAAAGTCGAATTTCCAACTCAGGTCCTTATTCGAAATTTCACCCGAGTTCCAAAATACTCCAAAAATCTCAAAATTTATATAATTAGGTTCCAAATATTCTAAAATGATTTTGGGAATTTTTCCAAGATTTATAGAATCCCTTTGTTATTTTATCTCTCGCGGTCTTTCGTTAAATCCAGTATATTCGTCCCGGAATTGTCTAAATTCCAAAACTCATCTAAATTCAGTGAAACCAATTTTATTGGGTTCCAAATAATCTCTAGTATTTTTATGAATTTTTCTATGATTTTTAGATCATTTTTGCTATTTTATTCCTCGCGCTTTGTCCCTCCATTCTTCCGACCAATGACAAAGCGACACGTGGCCTTCCACTGTTCGTCTTCAACCTCCAGCAGCTGGCACTGTTCACGCGTAGAGTCCCCATGCTGGCTCAATTTTCAAAACCCCATATCTCTTAGCATACTGCACCAAATCGCGTGAAATCTGAAGCATTGCGACCGCGTCATGATGGGGAACAAGTTCCAAGTCGTTGCCCGTCCTGAATTCGCGCGTAGCAGCGGCAATTACGCGTTAAAGGCAATTCATTGCTTGGCCCATATCTCGGGCTTCTCTCCACTTCCCGACGCGTGCGAGTACTCAAAATGAGCGTCTTGATGCCCTCTATCCCGTGCTCACCTTGCCCAGTTAATGCAATATTGTTTCCCCTTCCAAAACTCGAGAAAACCCGACGCCGACGTCCTCCAAAGACACCGGCGAGCCATCTTTTGCTCCGGTGAGTTTTCGGGTAATCCGACCGCGTCACTTTGTGCCTTTTGCTTCCGTGATCACAACCATCCGGTTGGATTTGATTTTCGTTGCAGTTTGACCCCGAATTTCAAGTTTGTTCGTCGTCGGTCGTCGCTCCGTTCGTCGTCGATTTCTCCCAAACCGGTAAGTCCCAATCAAATTCCTTTTAGATGTAGCCTAGTATGATCCTTCTCTACGCCGTGCTCTCGCTAGTTTTGAGAAATTCCGCGTTCTATCGTGTTTTGACCGCCATGCCATTCGGGCTGTTTTGGTCACTCCGTTCGTCCATGGCGCCGCTGCCCTAGGCCTCCCGTGGTCGGCCGTCGTGTCCACGAGCATCCCTCACCTTGCCGCCCCACCCCACCCCTTGGCCGCCCTTCCTCGCCGCCGAGCCGCGCCGCCGCCGTGAGTTTCCCGAGCCGCCGCCAAGCCGTCGTGGCGCCGCCTCTCCGGTGCTCCTCCGGCCAAGCCGCGTCCCCCCTGCGTTCCCCAGCCCCAGGCGCACTCCATGCGCATGCCGCCTTGTCCCGGCTGCTGCCCCCTCGCCGGAGCACCGCGCAGCCACACCGTTGCCGCCCCGAGCGCCGCCGGTGCCGCTTCCGTCCTCCGTTCGCCGTTCCGTCACATGCTCCGGCACCGCGTCGTCGTCCTCGTTCTATATTGTCACTTCCCTTGCGCTGCCATGCCCTCTAGCTCCGGTATTGTGTGTGCAAGAAACCTCTAATGGAGCTCTGAAAACAGCCAGGAAACAGAAGAACGAAGCCCTGTAGCGATGCTACAGTGCAATTTCTGAATTTCAGGATTTTCTTTCTAGTCAAACTTCGTTTGATCCGTTCTCCTCCATCCGAACTCGGAATCGAGTGATTCAAATTCCTAAATTCATCTAAATTCAATACCTTCCTGCCAGTATTATTTCTGTAATTTTTAGAATTTATTTGTATTTCAGCTAATTAATTGTTGCTCCGTTTTGCGTGTAAATCGCCTTGTCATCGCCAAATCCGGCAATATCGTTGAGTTCGTCTCGTCGCGTTCTACGCGATGGACACTTCCCCTTTGCTGTTGCATCTACCGAAATTCTTTTTATTCGTCGGCCGCCGCCTTTTGCCGCCACCGCGCGTCGTCTTGTGCCGCCAACCATTTTGGTTCGTTGTGACCGTGTCATGACCTCGCTGCCCTATTTTTCAATCGATGGTTGCCACCTTGTAATCTCATATGCGTTCCGTCATCGCTTCACCTTCATCGTTAACGTTTCGCCGTTAACGCTCCATCGTTAACGTTCCACCGTTAACATTCGCCGATTAACGTTTCACCGTTAACGTTTCACCGCTAACGTTCCATCGTTAACATTCCGCCGTTAACGTTTTGCCGTTAACGTTCCCATCGATAACGTTCCGCCGTTAACGTTTCGCCGTTAACCTCCGCCGTTAACGCCTTACTCTCATCGCAGCGTGCATTCAAGTAAAGGCCTAGTGCGATGTCATCATCTTTTCTATCGCCTTGATGTGATCTAGCCCTATCACCTTGAGTTTAGCCCGTCCTCTTATCATCGCCGTCTTGTCATCATCGAGCCTTTTCATCGATGTATGGTGAACTCTTATCAAATCGCGGTGGATGTTGACCCCACTTGTTCTTGTCTTATCTTTGAAAATCTAATCGCCATTGATTGGGAAATCATTCATGGACTTGGTCAATAGACCATTGGCCCATATGTTAGTATCTGTCTAGTCGAGATAATTAATCTCGAAGGATATTCCTGGAATATACTCCGTTCTTTCATGATTATCGATCGTAACCTTCTCGATAAATCTTACGAAAGCTTGTTCTCTTTCATTCAATCTTGATCAAATTCAATCCCTTTCGCTCAGTACCAATCTAATCTTAATTTGGAGTTTATTTGAATTGCCTTTTGAGAATTGTTGTATTTGTGCTTCTTTGTCGTTAGACGTCGCCTGAAGTTACGAAGTAGGCGAAGGGCGAGGAAGTCAAGCATTCGATTGAAGAGCCAAAGATTGAGGAAGCCAAGATCAATTATAAAGAGTAAAAGCGATTTATAGCAAGTGCCGAGCAAGTTGTGCTTTGATCATATTGTTCCCAGTTTTACAAATTTACTTTGATTCAAATTATTGCATGCTAGTTCAAGATTAAAATGATTTAAATTAATTTGGGGATTAGTTATTCAACCCAATTGCTCAATATCACCTTGCCATGATTATTTGTACGCCATAATTCATTTGTCACCCTAAGATGGTTGATTATTAGTTGGTTGTTATTACTTACCAACGTGGGTTGGTTAGACCATGTATAATTGCTTAGCCATGCCACGCAACTCATGTCTTTTGAAAATAAAAAGGATAATACTGATTAATGGATTATGAAATGTGTTTGTGAAATGGTGTGACGTGTTGCCACACGATGATGTTGATATGTGGAACCGTGTGGTTCTCGTGGATGTTGAGTTGTTGTTGGCATTGTGTTGCTAATAATCAAGCTGGGGTGGTAAAATGTTTTAGGCCGAGGCAAGTGGCAAGAGTGGCATTGGATATGTCACTTTGGTATTTGGTGGTGTTGTTGGTAAATTATGAGATAATCTTGTTGGTGAACTATGTGATGGTTTTGTTGGTGAATTGTTCAGGGGTAGTCTTGCCTTGGTCACCCTAAGGACTTCACCTTGCAAGCCTTTGAACTGAGTCACTCGTACAACCACATGTCTGTTATGGGGCGGACCTAGTTTAGTAGGATTCGATATCTCACCTTTGATACCTCGGGGTGGCGGTCACCGAGGGTATTGTATGGGGGCGTGCACGTACTCTGACTTGGTACCCATCCACGGTGTTCGTCGGTCCTATACTTGGCTCGAGTGAGGGAAGTGATAGTGAAGGCAACACGGAGAGGTTCCTAGGTTGAGCTAGAAGTTTCAAAGGCTTTGTTATGATCACTCATTAGCATCTTGTTGTATGGCGATTCACGGTGACGTGGTGAGTTGATTGTATCTTGTGGGTAAAGTGTACAACCTCTGCAGAGTGTAAAAACTATTGAATAGCCGTGTCCGCGGTATTGGACATTGCTCGGGATTACAAGTCAAGGGTAGAGTTTTGAAAATGAAATGAGGTTGGGAATGTGGACATTGTGATATGGAAATTGGTTAATGATGAGAAATGCTTTACTTGAGATGATTACAAAATTTATTATGGATATTACTTGTTCTTGCTTTTCAATCTATTTATGATATCATTTGGAAATCTTTGCTTTATTGCAAAAGAACCATTCACCATTCCTTTGGAATAAGCCATGCATGTAGTAATAGAAGCGCATTACATGCATGACTTGTTGAGTACGGTTGTGTACTCACCCTTGCTATAACAAAACATCACCGGTTGAGGAGAAGTCTTTGTCTTGAAGAAGGAGAAGTTCGCAAGAAGGCGAATATCTAGGAGTTGAACCTTGTCAAATGCTGTGGTATTTTGATGGGATTCACAAGCGTTCTTCGTTCATTCTATTGTTCGTTTTACTCGAGTTGAAGCCATCTAGGCTTCACAATTGTAAGTTGACCTTAAGGTTGTTCAACTGTTATATTAATAGATGAATACTTTATTTATTATTCCATTTGTGTATGTTTGTGATATTCATCTTTGTTAGCTGTGGGCACTAGCGATCGATCACGGGACTAGTCTTTGAAACACGAGGGTTTCCGGATTATGAATTCGGTCCGACAATCTGATACTAGTTCTATGATCAGTGGCTAGTACGCACATATTCAACAATTGGAATCACAACCATACATCATATTATTAAAGCGGAAACTATTTATACAAAGTAATCTTACAACTCATAGTATATAGTAGCAAAGGAAGGAAAGTATTGTAAGGTGCCCATCCGACCCGCAGGCAACTGACAAAATATAAATCCCTAGAAAGATCGCTTCATCAAAGTTTCTGCATCCTGCGATGAAAAGAAATCTTCAGAGCTTCGATATCTTTTTCACCTAAAATAACATAATAAGTAAGGTTGAGTACTTTCGTACTCAGCAAGACTTAAGGTGATATTTGCAAAATGCAATAATACAGGTTATATCAAAAGAGACTTCTACAGTTACTTTGCATAAAGCGGAATCTGTAAGAGCAAGTGTCGACGTTTGTTGTCGGCAATAATGAAAAGGGGGCTAGGCGCTGGATCCAAACTCGATGGTAGCACAAGACACCGGATGTATACAGGTTCGGGCTCTCACGGTGGAGATAATACCCTAGTCCTGTGCTTTGGAATTATATGTGATTGGCTATCCTGCTAATGAGATTGTGTGTTGATGTTCTCCCGTCCCTTCCTTTATATAATAGAGGAGGGCGGTTACAAGAGGGAGTCCTAGTCGGATACAAAGTAGGGGTTATAACTCCCATATCTATCCGTATCGCGACGGTCTGGATTACAATCGTATCCTACCTAATCCGGCTTGGTTTCCATCTCTAGGACTTCCTTGTTTGGCATGTCTTGGCGCACCCCTGGTGGCTTCTGTTTTCCTGCGCTTGGCCCGACTCCGTATCGTCCAGCTGGGCCTCGCGGGCTTGCTTTGCAGACACCCGGGATGTGTACATCCCACAATAGCCCCTGAGTGCTTTGCGGTCGGATTGCCTTCTTACCTCCGGGATTTCCCGACTGGTCTCTTAGGTAGCCAAGTGCTTCACAGTAGGCAAGGAGGCCGTGAAAAACTCGATAGAGCTCTACGTATAATTTTTCCCGAGTGGTTCCTAATTCAACTTATTGAGCCAAAGACTGACTCGGCAGGAGTATATCCTTCGGCGTTGGTACATTGGCGAGTGGTACACATGCACAGGCGCCTGACTTTTGGCTTATCTTGAGGCGTACCTTTGGAATTTATGTTTTAAACTATCTTTATGATATCTGGTCCCATTTCAAATGGTATCCAGCATACGACCTGTCATGAGGCATATCATAAGAGGATGTTTGCATTCAGAAGGTACCCAAATCCCGTTTGATGCGGTCATTGGCTTTTGGCCCATCATGAGGCATACCATTTCCCAAATCAGTTTTGACCCAATTGAGCCCATGCACAGTGATTCACCGCACACGACCTCAGGCCCATCTTGAAGCACGCCCTAGGATAACCCCAAGTTATGCAAAGGGCGAAGCATTTTCCCGCTCAAGGTGAAAGCTATCATCGTTCCCTATAAATACGAGACTAGGTGCGACCGAGATGGTTTTATGCGCACTGTGCTCATTTGCTCCCCCATCTTCTTTTGTTCGGCGTTCCTCTCGCGAATCCCGCCGCTAGGGTTAGCATCCTTCATCTCCTCAATCCAGCACGATCGCAGGCTAATTCCGCCCAAGAGATGTCTTCTTCTCCCCCCAAGAATGCTCCTTCGTCCGCATCAGCCAAAGATTGGGCCACCTCTGTGACAACGGACAAGCGGCTGGAGGAACTAGTATGCGCCGGCGTTTTTCCCCCATTGGTAATGCTTTCTGCTTGTCCTGCCGCAGGTGAATCCTGCCCAACTCCTCGCACTGAAGAGGTTGTTGTCTTTGAATCTTTCTTTCTACGCGGATTTGGCCTTCCTGCATGCCTCTTCTTTCGAGGTCTTCTTAAATTCTACGGAATTGAAGTGACTCATCTCAATCCCAATTCTATCCTTCAAATCGTCATTTTTGTTTATCTTTGCGAGGCTTTTCTTGGCATCTGCCCACATTTCAATCTTTTTCGCCATCTTTTTCTCCTCAAACCTTTCCCTAGCAAAAGTTCCCCTAAAGCAGTCGGAGGTGCCGGATTCCAGCTGAGGGACGGCTTGAAGAAAACCTATTTTGTCATTCCCTTCAAAACCTCAAATAAGGGTTGGCACCAGGAATGGTTCTATTGCTCCAATCCTAAGCCTTCCCTGCCTGCTTTTTCTGGAGCGCCGCCCAAGCCCTCGATCAATTGGACATCGCTTGCTTCGGGTGACGAGATGGACCAGGTAGTAGACCTTATGGGAACGATTGCTGAGCTTAAGGAGAATGGGCTCACCAGAGTGGCCATCGTTCTCAACTTTAGCTCTCGCCGAGTTCAGCCCCTCAAGGAGCGAGTTCACCCGGGATATGAACATGAAGGACCAACTGATCCCACACGGGAGGTGACGAATACTCATACCAGGGATACCCCCAGCAGGCCGGAACACCAAATGGGCCGTCTTAGGCCTAGCTCTGGCCAAATGCCTCATTGGGTCACGAAGGACCCTCAACCTCAATCGAGCCCACTAGGGGACGCCCCAACCTGGCCTTAGGTCAGGCGCCCCCACAGGCTCCGACCTGGCCTCGGGTCGAGCGCCCCGCAGGCTCCGACCTGGCCTCAGGTCGGGACCCCAACAAGCTCCGACCCGGCGACCTCCGCCACAGGGTCAAAGATCATCGCCGGTCAGCCTCAAGCTGGTCACCTGCCCCGCG
The DNA here is from genome assembly GCA_036346375.1 of Guadua angustifolia. Lineage (NCBI taxonomy): Eukaryota > Viridiplantae > Streptophyta > Magnoliopsida > Poales > Poaceae > Guadua > Guadua angustifolia. Next base: position 18,232,692 of record CM070521.1, on the reverse strand, counting down.
GACACGACGGCCATGCTGGGGCAGGTGGCTCCTTTCCAAGGTGGCCAGGAGGCCACCAAAGTCAAGCGCTAGTCCCTTCACCCCGTCATGCACAGTGGAGAGACGCGCTCCCTCTGAGCGACACGAGAGCACGCAGTGTAATGGCGTCGGACTGACAGAGCACGAGAGGCAGTCGCCCCTTCCCGACGGAACGCCGCTCGCTATGCCTACCAACCCAGGCATGGGATGAACAGGAACCTGTCAGTCGCTAGGATCGAAGACCAGGACTCTCTGACGTAGGACACCCCATCTTTTTTCTCCAAACTCCCGTGTAACATGCCTCCTCTGCCTATATAAAGGGAAGCAGGACCCTCAGGGAAGGGGACCCCCGAAGCTTTCACGAGCGCACACGAGCATAGGCGAGCAAACCAAAGGCACTCACGAGCACCTGCTCTTACGAATGAACAGCTCTAGCTCGCTCCGACCTCACCCACTCATACGAGGTGGTCAAGGCCTGCCCTTAGCCCTCGCTTGTAAACATCGTGCAGTCTTCTGCATCCAAAGTAATATACCACCACCACACGAACTGGAAGTAGGGACGTTCGGCCCGAACCAGTATACATCTTGGGCTCCCCGAGTCTAACCATTCAAGGAGAGGGAATGCGCGGCCCCTTAACTTACAAATTTACTTGCCGGTATATGAAACACCGACAGTTGGCGCGCCAGGTAGGGGCCTCAAGCGTCATCATTGTTATCTCCGGATTCCCACTTGCTTCCTTGATGGCTTCTTTCACCCATGACGGTGCATTTGCGTCGAGGAGCTGGATTCGCTTCAGCACCCTCGACTTCATCGCCACACCGGCGGGAGAGCTCGTGCTCGTTCCCGCCACCTCTCGGGACCAGGCGTCCGCCAGGAGCCTGGACTCCATTGCCGACGTCCTCGGCAACCTCCAGCTTGAGGCCCCCGCACGGACCCGATGCCGAAGCCTATCAGGTGCTGCGCCACCTCTGGTAGCAGCGCACGTGAGCTCGAGTGGGCGACGACGTCGCCCCCCGCGGGCTCGTGGCTCATGGCAATGGCCGGCTATGTGCCGACCTCCGTTCATGACTTGCTGGAGGTTTCCTCCAGCCATGACTCCAGCTCCGACATGGAGCACACTGCGGGCGAGCCATACTCCCGCGAGTGCAACATGGCTGGTGTGGTTGACCTGGCCACAACCCCCGTAAGTCCAGAAACCGCCGCCCAGCGCACCGAGGCGCAGGAGGCGGAGTATCAGCACGAGCGCGCTGAAAATCCTCCAGGCTTGCCACGCTGAGCTTCATTAACAGCGCGAAGAGTTGGAGGCTCGAAAGGCCGAGCTGGACAAACTCCTGGCCGACAGAGCGGCACCGGCCGAGCCCCACACGCATGCTGATCGGCTGCAGGCACGCCGACGCCAGTAAAGATTAGCGTGGCGAGGGTCTAACGGTCTTCGTTCTTCCCCACGCCGACTAGAATGTCCTTCTTGTAGCAATCTTTGCTCGCGGCATCCCGAGCGAAGACCGGAGGCCAAGGCCATGTGCAGAACCTCCGGTTGGTGGAAGCGTCTTGCCGCAAAGCACATGCAAACTCAACTCCCACCACTGGGCTTCTTCAAGAGCCCTTCCACGGCGCTGCCCACGGCGTGAGCCTATCCACTTGGGCAGGTCGACCTGCCGTCACCTTCGGGAGCTCGGACAACTTCCGCACCGAAGCCCTCACCTTTGAGGTTGTGGGGTTTCCCGGCTCCTACCACGCCATCTTGGGGAGGCCATGTTACGCCAAGTTCATAGCGGTCCCCAACTATACCTACCTCAAGCTGAAGATGCCGGGACCACGGGGAATGATCACCGTGGCCTCGTCTTTTTCGGCTTCGCCTACTTCATGAGTAGTAAGCGATTGTGAAGTCAAGCGTCAATGATCATCGCGTCCACCGAGCTCGAAAACCTCCAGAGGGAAACCTCCAAGTCTGCCCTCGACTCTAGCAAGTCGGGGCCAGGATCCTTCAAGTCCGCTGAGGACACGAAGGAGGTCGCGATCGATCCCGAGGATCCGGCCAAGACCGTGCGGGTCGGAGCCCCGCTCCCCGCCAAATAGGAAAGCGCGCTCGTCGACTTCCTCCGCGCCAATCGAGATGCCTTCGCATAGAAGCCCTTCGACATGCCAGGAATCCCAAGGGAAGTCGCCGAGCACTCCTTGAATATCTGACCTGGCTCAAGGTCGGTCGCTCAACGCTTGCGCCGCTTCGACGAGGAGAAGAGCAAGATCATAGGTGAGGAGATCGCCAAACTTTTGGCCACATGGTTTATAAAAGAGGTGCGCCACTGTAAAATCCCAAAATTTGGTTATTTTGAATTTTATAATTTATTCTGAATTTTTGAGAATTTTTGGAATTTATTTGATTTTCTGGGATTTAACTCTTCTTTGAAAATTAATTAAATAATGAACAATTTTTTGCAAAATATAAATGGAAATATTTTATTTGAGTTCAAAATGTCTTAAAATATTTTTTGGAATTTTTCTAGAATTTTTCTGATATTTTAAGTGCTTCAAATAATTCAAATGAATTTCTGGAATTATTTTAATCAGAAAAGCTTAATAAAAACGCATGAACGATGAACGGGTCGAGCCCATTCTTTGTCTTGGCGCCTGCAACCCTTCATTTGGAAACCCTAAGCGTTTCGACCGCTACCGTCCGTCGAATTGTGTGGCTGCGATTTGCCGCGTCGTTGGATCATCGCCACGTGTATGCCCTGGATGGAGCCACGAAACATTGCCAGCCGTTTCCGGAAGCTCCGCCGCCACGCCATTATCGCCGAAGCAAAACGTCGCCATTACTCGCCGCTGTGATCACTCTGCCGCTTCATTAACTGGCGCAGTGTATAAAGCACGTCTGCCCGCACATTTTGAACCCTTTCACGCAACCCGAGAACCACCGTAGAGCCCTCACAACCTCGCCGTAGTTTCGAGGGCCTTCCGCCGTGTTTTGCGCACCCTCCGGTAAGCCTCCGTCGCCGTTGAAGCCACCGATGCATTCCTCGCACGGAGCCGCGTCGGAGGAGTCATCCCGTGTCACCGGAGAAACCCCGGAGCGCCATCGCCTTGGCCGTCTTCCACCTCTCCGGCAACCCATCTTCACCGCGCCTTCGCCGGAACGTGGAGCTTTGACCGCCGTCCGATCTTCGTCGAACACCTACGATTGCGCCACATCTTCTTTTACCAGTGAGTTTCCTCTTCATCTCGTAGCCGTAGATTTGTAGATAAGCGGGTAGGATAGTGCCACGTGCCCGAAGAAGGGATTGCCCACGTGTGCCGAGCTTCATTAGATTGCAGCCGTTGAATCTTAGATATGCGGCCTAGATCTAGCCACGGAGTCATGAAACAGTAAACCTCTTTTTCAATTGTTAGCCGTTAGATCTTGATCGTGTGATTCTAGTGTAGCCACGAAGTGTATTTAATTGTAGCCGTTGGATCTGTACCGATAGCGTAGGATTGATTTGATCTAGACCGTTGGATCTTGGACGTGCGGTGCGGATGCATCCACGCGTCGCGCACCGGGGCATCCACGTCGCCAGTCACGCCGCGGGAATTTGATTTAATCCGGGCCGTCGGTTTTTGAATCTACGATCTAGATCACGCCGCGCCGGGCCAGTCCCGGGCTGACGCGTGTTATGCGGGAGCCGAGGAGCCAGTGCTGTCGCCGCTCTGTTGACGTCGCCCGATTCGATTCTAGCCGTTCGATCGTGATCCGATGGTCACGGTGAGGACACGTGTCGGATTAGAACCGAAACGTTGCTTACATTGTAGTTGTCCATTTTAGATCGGATGGTCGGAATTCGATCAACCTTTCGGTTGATAATTTGTCGCCGTGTGTCGACAGTTTTGGCCGTTGATTTTTCACCCGGCGGTTAAGATGTTGCCACGTGTTCACTCCGGGATAAATCTGTGCCGAAGCGTCTAGTGATCTCAGCCGTTCATTTCAAATCCGACGGGTGAGATTAGATCAACCTCTCGGTTGATAATCCGTCGCCACGTGTCACGGCGAGATCATGCCACGTGTCCGAGGATGATGTCATCAGTGGGGCCGACTTGTCAATGCTGGCATAGTAAATGCTGACATCAGCAGTGACGTCATGCTGACATCATAATTCCGATTTTCTTAGAAAAATAATTCGACCGTAAATGATTTCGGTGCTGACGTCATTATTAGCCATGCTGACGTCATAAATGCCAAATTTTCCGTATAAAAATAAATAAAGAAATTCGGTTTATTCTTTTTGATTAATTTTCAAATTTCAAAAGGCTATAACTTTTGCGTTTTAACTCCGATTTGAGTGATTCCAATTTCTAAAAATTTGTAAAATAAAGATCTATTTATTGATGAATTTTATGGAATTTTTAGAGTTGATTTTGCTCTCTGGAAAATGTATTTATTGTGTGTACATATGATTTGGGTAGACGTTGATTTGTCGGAGAACTTCGAGGGGAAATTTCTTGCACAAGAATCAACTCCGGACCAGGATCAGCAACTCTTTAAAGGCAAGTTATGCTTTGACCATGTTGTTCCTAATTTTTGAAATGTATTTTGTTTTAAGCTATACATGCTAATTCAACTAAAAATGGATTTAATTATTTTGGGTGGATTAGCTAATCAACCAAATTGTTTATGCCACCTTGTTATTATTATTCGTATGCCATGATTCCTTTGATAACCTAAGTTTGGTAATATTAGTTGGTTGATAATATTGTGCCAATACGGGAGGCTAGACCGTGAGTAGTTGCTTAGCCATGCTTATAACGTGAACAATTCTGTTTGGACTACAAAAATGACATTGACTAAAGAATAGTGAATGCATTTTTATAAAAGGTGGAATGATGTTGGTATTGAAACTGGAATGTAGAAACCTGTGTGGTTCTAAATGAAAGATGATTACGGGCATGTGTTGCACCGTTAAATAATTTGGGGTGGAATTGATTTAGACTGGGGCAAGTGGACCGAGGCTTCATGCCAGGTGGGCCTGTATGGTATTTGGTTGGTTTGAGTGATGTGAGGAGATTACCTGGGATGAGTTTACTATGGCCTTCCGCCAGTACCATGTGCCGGAGGGTATGATGGAACTCAAGAAAGAAGAGTTCAGGTCCTTGAAGCAAGGAGGCCAAACTATGGCTGATTACCTTAACAAGTTCACTCAATTGGCTCATTACGCCCCAGAAGACGTAGCCACGGACAAGGCTAGACAGTCCCGATTCATGAAGGGACTCAACTCTGGACTTCAGGTGGGACTGATCACCCACACGTTCCCGGATTTTCAGGAGTTGGTCAACACGGCCTTAATTCTGGAAGATAAACGCAAAGAGCTAGATGACAACCGCAAGCGTCGTTTGGCACAGCAAGGAGGACGCCAGGGACAACAGAGACCGAGGGTGGTACCTCAACAGTTCACCAGGTTCCAGCCAAGGAGCAGCGCAAGAGCACCACTACCTGCACAGCGACCTACCGGTCAGAATCTACAAACACCTGCAAGAACCATCAGTCAAGCTGCAGCAAACCCGTCAATTAATGGCAGGAAGACGCTGCTATAACTGCAATGAGATGGGGCATTTTGCCAATGTTTGCCCCAAGAAAGGAGGAGTTACCCCTGTTCGCTTTAACTTGGGTAATACGCCTACAAGAACACCAGTCCAAGGAGGAAGTAGAGCACCTGCTCAAGCTGGAGTAGCACCACAATGAAGTTCAGAATGCCGCGGATGTCGTACTAGGTAAGTTTCTAGTCAGCTCTGTACCAGCTACAATTCTGTTTGATTCGGGAGCTTCTCATTCATTCATTTCTCAAGTTTTTGTCGTACAAAATGATTTGGATGTGGTCAAACTTAAGAATACACTAATAGTCTAGACCCCTGGATCAGAACTTCAAGCTAAAGTAGGATGTTCTGGGGTAAAATTAATAATAAATGAAATAGAGTTCCTAGCGAACCTAATTATACTGGATACCCAGACCATAGATGTTATTTTGGGAATGGATTGGTTATCCAAGCACAAGGCAATGCTTGATTGTGGACGGAGAGTTGTAACCATTGAGAGCTCAGATGGTAGGAAGGTGGAGATTCATGCACTTGCTGCTCGGGATGGTCAACTGATGGTGAACAGTGTGAAGGCTGTTAACATGGAGGATGTTCCAGTAGTTAGTGAATACCCGGATGTGTTTCCGGAGGATTTACCCGGAATGCTACCAGACAGAGATATAGAATTTGTAATTGAGTTAATACCTGGAACAGCTCCAATAGCCAAGAGACTTTATAGAATGTCTACCGAGGAATTGGTAGAAATGAAGAAGCAAATCGAGGAATTATTGGAGAAGGGATTTATAAGACTGAGTTCATCACCATGGGGAGCCCCAGTATTGTTTGTAAAGAAGAAAGATGAAAGCTTTAGAATGTGTATAGATTATCGTGCACTTAATGATGTGACGATAAAGAACAGATATCCATTGCCTAGGATAGATGATCTTTTCAATCAACTAAGAGGAGCAGGAGTCTTCTCTAAGATAGACCTTCGGTCTGGATACCATCAATTAAAAATTTGGATGGAGGATATACCAAAGACAGCCTTTTCATCTAGATATGGGCATTATGAATTCACGGTCATGTCCTTCGGACTGACTAATGCTCCAGCATATTTCATGAATATGATGAACAAAGTATTCATGGAATATTTGGATAAGTTCGTCGTCGTGTTCATTGATGACATCTTGGTTTAATCCAAGTCGGAGGAAGAGCATGCTGGACATTTAAGGATGGTCTTGGAAAAGTTAAGAGAAAACCAGTTGTATGCAAAATTTAGTAAGTGCAACTTCTGGAAAAAGAAGGTTGAGTTTTTGGGTCATGTAATGACTGCCGAAGGAGTAGCTGTTGATCCGAAGAAAGTGGAGGCAGTATTACATTGGGAACAACCAAAGTCATTGAAGGATTTTCCTCAAATTAGAAGTTTCCTCAAATTAGAAGTTTCCTTGGTATGACGGGGTATTAACGCCGGTTCATTGAAGGATTTTCCTCAATTGCGAGACCTCTTACGCAATTGTTGAAAAAGGAGAAAAAGTTTGCGTGGTCGCCTGAGTGCGAAAAGAGTTTCCAAGAGCTGAAGAAGCGTTTGACCTCAGCACCTATCCTGGTATTGCCGAATACTAAAGGATAATTTTGATATATATTGTGATGCTTCGCGTTAGGGACTTGGATGTGTGCTGATGCAGAACGGCAAAGTAGTAGCTTATGCATCAAGGCAGTTAAGGCCACATGAGCAGAATTACCCAACTCATGATTTAGAGCTAGCTGCTGTAGTGCACGCCCTTAAGATATGGCATCACTATCTCATCGGAAATCGATGTGAAATATATACTGACCATAAAAGTTTAAAGTATATATTCACTCAATCGGACCTTAATATGAGGCAGAGAAGATGGTTAGAGTTAATTAAGGATTATAACATCGGAATTCACTACCATCCAGGGAAAGCAAACGTGGTGGCAGATGCTTTGAGTCGGAAAAGCTATAGCATGAAATTGATGATAGCAGAAGATCAGTCTGATTTGTGTAAAGAACTTCAGAAGCTAAGATTGGAAGTCGTATCGGAAGGATTCCTAGCTACCTTGGAGGTTAAGCCGACCTTAGAAGAGCAGATCAGGGAAGGTCAATAGGATGATGAGAAGATTAATAGAATCAAATCCAAGATGGATGAAGACTTAGCCAAGTACTTTAGAATAGATGAGCAGGGTACTTTGTGGATGAAGAATAGAATCTGCGTACCCCATAAACCTGAATTAAAGCAGTTGATACTAGAAGAAGCGCATGATTCCAAGTACTCGATTCATCCAGGAAGTGCTAAGATGTATCAGGATTTAAAAGAAAGATTTTGATGGCCAAATATGAAGAAGGAGGTAGCTGAGCATGTAGCATTGTGTGACGTATGTCAAAGAGTCAAAGCAATGCATCAGAGACCAGCTGGACTGCTACAACCACTAAAGATACCAGAATGGAAATGGGAGGAAATCGGGATGGATTTCATCACCGGGTTGCCAAGGACTCAAGGTGGATATGACTCCATATGGGTCATAGTGGATCGGTTAATAAAGGTTGCACATTTCATACCAATAAATTAAGACAACCAATTCAGGAGATAAGTTAGCCGAGTTATACATATTGAGAATTGTTTGTTTGCACGGAGTACCTAAGAAGATAGTATCAGACAGAGGTACTCAATTCACCTCAAGATTTTGGGATAAGTTGCATACAGCAATGGGCACTCGTCTGAATTTTAGTACGGCATACCATCCACAAACAGATGGTCAAACTGAAAGGGTTAACCAGATACTTGAAGATATGCTATGAGCTTGTGCTTTGTCATATACCACATCGTGGGACAAATGCTTGCCATATACCGAGTTCAGTTACAATAATAGCTATCAGGCTAGTTTGAAAATGTCGCCTTTTGAAGCTTTGTATGGTCGACCGTGTCGAACACCTTTGAATTGGAACGAGACGGGAGAACGTCATGTTTTTGGACCAGACATGCTCTCAGATGCAGAGGAGAAGATTGCTCTGATTAGAGAAAGGTTGAAGACAGCACAATCAAGGCAAAAGAGTTACGCTGACAACCGACGCCGTGATTTGAGCTTTGAGCCAGAAGATTATGTGTATCTCAAGGTCACGCCACTCAAAGGAGTTAAAAGGTTTCATGCTAAAGGAAAACTTGCCCCGAGATACGTGGGTCTATTCAAGATCTTGAGCCGCAAAGGTGAAGTCGCCTACCAGTTGGAACTGCCGCAATCTTTGGCAGGGGTACATGATGTATTCCATGTATCGCAATTGAAGAAATGTCTTCGAGTACCGGAGGAACAAGCACCTATCGAAGCTATTGAACTGCAAGAGGATTTAACTTACAAGGAGCATCCGGTGAAGATCTTGGATACCATGGATCGTGAAATAAGAAACAAGTCAACCCACTTTTGCAGAGTCCAATGGAGCAACCACTCAGAAGGCGAAGCAACTTGGGAGCGTGAGGAAGATTTGAGGAAAGAGTTTCCTGAATTATTCTTTAGCCAGCCCTGAATCTCGAGGATGAGATTCTGTTAAGAGGGGGAGGTTTGTAACATCCCAAAATTTGGTTATTTTGAATTTTATAATTTATTCTGAATTTTTGAGAATTTTTGGAATTTATTTGAATTTCTGGGATTTAACTCTTCTGTGAAAATTAATTAAATAATGAATAAGTTTTTGCAAAATATAAATGAAAATATTTTATTTGAGTTCAAAATGTCTTAAAATATTTTCTAGAATTTTTTCAAAATTTTAAGTGCTTCAAATAATTAAAATGAATTTCTAGAATTATTTTAATTGGAAAAGCTTAATAAAACACGTGAGCGAACGGCCGAGCCCATTCTTTGTCTTGCGCGCCGCAACGCCCTTCAGTGGAAACCCTAAATGTTTTACTTGGCCGTCCGTCGAAATCGTGTGGCTGGGATTTGCCGCATCATTTCGTCGCCCGCGCCGTTGGATCATCACCACATGTACGCCCTGGATGGAGCCACGAAACGTCGCCAGCCGTTTCCGAAAGCTCCGCCGCCGCACCATTACCGCCGAAGCAAAACGTCGCCATTACTCGCCGCCGTGATCACTCCACCGCTTTTTAACTGGCGCAGTGTATAAAGCACGTCTGCCCGCACATTTTGAACCCTTTCACGCAACCTGAGAACCACCGTAGAGCCCTCACAACCTCACCGTAGTTCCGAGGGCCTTCCGCCGTGTTTTGCGCACCCTTCGGTAAGCCTCCGCCGCCGTTGAAGCCACCGGTGCATTCCTCGCATGGAGCCGCGTCGGAGGAGTCGTCCCGTGTCACTGGAGAAGGCCCGGAGTGCCATCGCCTTGGTCGTCTTCCACCTCTCCGGCAACCCATCTTTGCCACGCCTTCGCCGGAACGTGGAGTTTTGACCGCCGTCGATCTTCGTCGAACGCCTACGATTGCGCCACGTCTTCTCTCACCAGTGAGTTTCCTCTTCATCTCGTAGCCGTAGATTTGTAGATAAGCGGGTAGGATAGTGCCACGTGCCCGAAGAAGGGATTGCCCACGTGTGCCGAGCTTCATTAGATTGCAGCCGTTGAATCTTAGATATGCGGCCTATATCTAGCCACGGAGTCATGAAACAGTAAACCTCTTTTTCAATTGTTAGCCGTTAGATCTTGATCGTGTGATTCTAGTGTAGCCACGTAGTGTAATTAATTGTAGTCGTTGGATCTGTACCGATAGCGTAGGATTGATTTGATCTAGACCGTTGGATCTTGGACGTGCGGTGCAGATGCATCCACGCGTCGCGCACCGGGGCATCCACGTCGCCAGTCACGCCGCAGGAATTTAATTTAATCCGGGCCGTCGGTTTTTGAATCTACGATCTGGATCGCGCCCACGGCGATCCCCGCTAACGCGTGTTATCTGCGAGCCGAGGAGCCGATCTTGTCGCCGCTCTGACGGCGTCCCGATTCGATTCTAGCCGTTCGATCATGATCCGATGGTCACGGTGAGGACACGTGTCGGATTAGAACCGAAACGTTGCTTAGATCATAGTCGTCCATTTTAGATCGGATGGTCAGAATTCGATCAACCTTTCGGTTGATAATTTGTCGCCGCGTGTCGACAGTTTTGGCCGTTGATTTTTCACCCGGCGGTTAAGATGTTGCCACATGTTCACTCCGGGATAAATCTGTGCCGAAGCATCTAGTGATCTCAGCCGTTCATTTCAAATCCGACGGGTGAGATTAGGTCAACCTCTCGGCTGATAATCCGTCGCCACGTGTCATGGCGAGATCATGCCACGTGTCCGAGGATGACGTTATCAGTGGGGCCCACTTGTCGATCTTGGCACGATAAATCTTGACGTCGGCGATGGCGCCACGACATCATAATTCCGATTTTCTTAGAAAAATAATTTGGCCGAAAATGATTTTGGTGCTGATGTCATTATTAGCCATGCTGACGTCATAAATGCCGAATTTTTCATATAAAAATAAATAAAGAAATTCAGTTTATTCTTTTTGATTAATTTTCAAATTTCAAAAGGCTATAACTTTTGCGTTTTAACTACGATCTGAGTGATTTCAATTTCTAAAAATTTGTAAAATCAAGATCTATTTATTGGTGAATTTTATGGAATTTTTAGAGTTGAGTTTGCTCTCTAGAAAATATATTTATTGTGTGTACATATGATTTGGGTAGACGTTGATTTGTCGGAGAACTTCGAGGGGGAATTTCTTGCACAAGAATCAACTCCGGACCAGGATCAGCAACTCTTTGAAGGCAAGTTATGCTTTGACCATGTTGCTCCTAATTTTTGAAATGTATTTTGTTTTAAACTATGCATGCTAATTCAACTAAAAATGGATTTAATTATTTTGGGTGAATTAGCTAATCAACCAAATTGTTTATGCCACCTTGTTATTATTATTCGTATGCCATGATTCCTTTGATAACCTAAGTTTGGTAATATTAGTTGGTTGATAATATTGTGCCAACACGGGAGGCTAGACCATGAGTAGTTGCTTAGCCATGCTTATAACGTGAACAATTCTGTTTGGATTACAAAAATAACATTGACTAAAGAATAGTGAATGCATTTTGATAAAAGGTGGAATGATGTTAGTATTGAAACTGGAATGTAGAAACCTGTGTGGTTCTACATGAAAGATGATTACGGGCATGTGTTGCACCGTTAAATAATTTGGGGTGGAATTGATTTACACTAGGGCAAGTGGACCGAGGCTTCATGCCAGGTGAGCCTGTGTGGTATTTGGTGGGTTTGAGTGATGTGAGGGCTGTGTGCCAATTTGAGAGAAGGAAGTCTTGCCTTGGTCAGTTAAGGACTTCACCTTGCAAGCCTTTGACCTGAGTCTCTCGTACAACCACATGTCTGAATGGGAAGACCTAGCTTAGTAGGGTTCTGATGTCTTACCTTTGATACCTCGGGGTGGCGATACACGAGGGTAAATGTGCGTGGGGCGTGCACGTGCTTCGCTTGGTACCCTATCCAGCGGTGTTAAATCGGTCCTATACTTGGCTCGAGTGAGGGAAGTGATAGTGAAGGCAACACGAGAGGTTCTTAAGCTAAGATAGAAGTCTCTGAAAAGCTTTATTACGGTTAATCGCCTTTGTGGTGTGTGATTGTATCTTGTGGGTAAAGTGTACAACCTCTGCAGAGTGTCAAAACTGTTGAATAGTCGAGTCCACAGTCTTGGACAATGCTCGGGATTCTGTCAAGGGTAGTGTTTGAAAATAAAATGGGGTGAAAGGTCGTGTGCGTGGTTAATGATGAATGTTGATTAGGGACTGTGTGTCCAAAACAATGTGGAAAACAACTTGAGACATATAATGGTTATATGGTTTTGATGCTTTCAATCTAATTAGATAGTAGTTTAAAATATTGTTGCAAAAGCAAAATAACCAGTAAAGCCATTCCTTTGTACCAAGCCATGCATGTAGTAATAGAACTGCATTCTGTGCATGACTTGTTGAGTACGGTGTGTACTCACCCTTGCAGACAAAATTTACCAGAGGAGGAGACTACGCCTGCATACGAGGAAGAATTTGTCGAAGAGCGGGATAACTAGGGATCAAGCCTCTGTCAGGGCACCTGTGGCAGGAGATGGAACACTACGAAGATTTATTTTTCCGCTGTTGAACTTTCGTTACTTTGATTATTGTAAGCCGTGCGTGGCATACTATTGTAAGGATGACCATAAGGTCGTACACTCGTTTATATATATGTTTGAAGTACTTTAATATTATTCTGCTGTGTATGTTGTTGATACTTTAAACCCTGTTTAGCCTGTGTGCACTAGCGCGATCCTGGACTAGTGCAAAATACACAGAGTGTCCGGATTTGCAAATTCGGGGCACGACAGCCACCCCGAGTGGCTAGCCAACCCTGTCCTTGTAAAAAAGAAATCTGGGTAATGGAGAATGTGTGTTGACTACACGAGCATGAACAAAGCATATCCCAAGGACCCGTTCCCATTGCCTCGCATCGACCAAGTCGCCGACTCCACCGTAGGGTGCGAATCCCTGTCCTTTCTGGATGCCTACTCGGGCTATCACCAGATAGCGATGAAAGAGTCCGGCCAGCTCGCGACTTCTTTCATCACTCCGTTCGGCTCGTTCTGTTATGTGACGATGCCATTTGGTCTAAAGAACACGGGTGCTACATACCAGCGATGTATGCAAATGTGCTTCAACGACCAAATCAGCCGTAACATCGAGGCGTACATAGACGACATCATCGTCAAGACTAAGAAGGCCGATGACCTCGTCGCCGACTTAGCGGAGACTTTTGCGAACCTCCGACAGTTTCGTATAAAGCTCAACTCTGAGAAGTGCATTTTCGGGGTCCCCAAGGGAAAGCTACTCGGTTTCATCGTCTCCGAGCGTGGCATCGAAGCCAATCGGGAAAAGATCTCCGCCATCATGAAGATGGGCTCGCTCGGCAACCTAAAAGGAGTCCAAAAGCTGACGGGATGCCTTGCAGCCTTGAGCCGTTTCGTGTCTCGCCTTGGCGAGCGCGGAATGCCGCTCTACAAGCTGCTCAAGAAATCCGATCATTTCAGCTGGACCCAGGAAGCAGAGGAAGCCCTAAACTGACTGAAGGCGTTCTTGACCTCACCCCCGGTGCTGGTCGCCCCGGCACCAGGGGAGCCGCTCCTCCTCTACATCGCCGCCATGACCCAGGTCGTCAGCGCGGTGCTTGTCGTGGAGCGAGTCGAAGAAGGCCATGTGCTTAAGGTACAACGGCCAGTGTACTTCATCAGTGAAGTACTCTCCAAGTCCAAGGCTCGGTACCCGCAGGTGCAGAAGTTGCTCTATGCGGTACTCATCACGAAGAGGAAGTTGGTCCATTACTTCGAACGGTACCCCGTCTCCGTGGTGACCTCCTCGCCGCTCGGCAAAATCATCCACAACTGCAATGCTTCAGGAAGAATAGCCAAGTGGGCACTTGAGCTCAATGGCCACAACATATCGTACGTCCCCCGGATGGCGATCAAGTCGCAGGTCTTGGCCGACTTAAATCGCCGAAGTGGACCCAGCCCAGCGCCACCATTTCAAGACCCAGTCTTGGATGATGTACTTGATGGGTCCTACACCAAAACGGAGGCAGTCTTTGAGTCATCATTGTTTCAGCCGAATAAGCTTGAGACGCCATCCGACTACTCTTGACGCAACCAACAACGTCGCCCGAGTCTGGCTCTCGCTCAACGGTCTCCGGATCGGCTGCCGACCTCGGCGCGCGCCGACTCTACGTACACGGCGACTCCAAGCTTGTCGTCGACCAAGTCATGAAGGCCAGGGAGCCTCGAGACGCCCGCATGGCGGCATACTGTCGTGAAGTGTGCAAGCTCGAGGAAAGATTCAAGGGTTTCGAGCTTCACCATAGCTACCGACGCTATAATGGTGAGGCCGACTACCTAGCCTATCTCACCTCCAGCAAAGGACCAGTCCCGCCTGGGATCTTCGTCTCCGACCTCCACAAACCTTCAATTAATTTGGATTCGCCGACCGAGCAACCGAAACTCTCCGGCGCAATAGCCCTCGCCGAAAGCGGCCGAACGCAGGAACCATCCGGTCGGGAACGTGACGTCTTGATTGCCGACTCTAAGCGGAGAAGCCCTTCATCGACCGGTTGGTCGACGGATCGCTCCCTCGCCGACAAGCAAGGGCCGGCGCCTCGCTTCCGACGGTGAAATCGCCGTCTGGTGGGAGAAGACCTCTAAGAGAATCCCCTCCGAGTCCTCGTGAGGTGCATCCCGCCGACCAAAGGAAGCATTGCCTTTCGATATCCATGGCGACATCTGCGGCCACCACGCTGCACTGCGGTCCCTGGTCGGGAAAGCCTTCCGCCAAGGTTTCTACTAGCCGACCGCCGTGGCCGATGCCGAGCAAATTGTTCGCACCTGCGAAGGGTGCCAGTTCTTTGCCTGGCAGACACATCTTCTAGCGCAAGCCTTGCAGACGATCCCCATCACATGGCCATTCGCTGTTTGGGGACTCGATCTGGTCGGGCCCTTCAAAAAAGCGCCCGGGGGCTTTACCCACCTGCTTGTCGCGGTGGACAAGTTCACCAAATGGATAGAAGCCAAGCCGGTTGCCACCATCACCTCGGTGCAGACGGCCAACTTCTTCCGTGACATCGTTTATCGGTTCGGAGTCCCGAACTCCATCATCACCGATAACGGAACGTAGTTCACGGGGAAGGAATTCCTCGAGTTCTGCGATGACTTCAACATCCGCGTCGACTGGGCAGCCGTAGCCCATCCGCGGACCAACGGCCAGGTCGAGCGGGCAAATGGCATGATCCTCCAAGGGCTCAAGCCGCGAATCTTTAGCCGACTAAAGAAATTTGCGGGACGATGGGCAGCCGAGCTACCCTCCGTTCTCTAGAGCCTACGAACCACACCGACTCGGTCGACCAGGTTTACACCATTCTTCATGGTGTTCGATGCTGAAGCTGTCCTGCCGACTGACTTGGAGTACGGCGCCCCGAGATTACAAGCCTTCAATGAGGCACGGGGGCTCAACGCGCAACAAGACGCCATCGACCAGCTCGACGAGGCGCGCGATGTGGTCGTTCTGCGATCGGCCAAATACCGAGAACGCAAGGGCGCTTACCACGACCATCAGTCCGCGGTCGGTCCTTCATGTTGGCGACTGGTCTGCGCCAGTTGATCCAACAAGGACAGTACCTGGCTGTCCCTCCCTAGGAAGGCCCCTTCACCGTCGTGGAGGTCCTCCGACCCGGCACCTTTCGACTCAAAGATGCCGATGGCAACGTTGTACCTAACGCGTGGAATATTGAAAAGTTGAGGCGATTCTGTCCCTAAAACATTTTCTTTATTCTCGCGTCTCCGCCAAATCCTTCGAGTTCAAAGCGTCGCATTCCGACCACTCCCTGGTCCTCATGCACCACTCGGGGGCTACTCGTTCGCATACTCATCCAAGTCGGCGCCCCGACCGGCCATCGGGACCTCCCAAGCGGTAACCCTCTTGACCCAGTGCTCGGCCCTCGCCTTGTACTCTGATTGTAAGTAGTGCTTATGGGAGAAGGAAGTGCCCATGCGAGGCGGTCCATAGTCGATCGGGGACACGCTTTTGGGCTGCTAAGTTTTTTGCTATATTTTGCATTTCCATCAAAATGTTAGCACTCCAACCTACGCTCAAACAACCCCAATGGTTCCTGAGGGCTACGGTCATTCGACGAGTGCTCACCACAGAGAAGAAATGCAAAATATCAAACAAAGTTCCCATAGTATATATTGTATATTACATCATACAAAAAACAAAAGTCAGGTGCGGGCGCCCGAGATGTTCCCAAGCTAACCGAAGGCATCGTCGTCAGAGTTATAACTGCCCTCATCATTCGCACCCTGGGCATCAACGTGAAGCCGCTCCACCACCATCTCCACCGCTGCCCGTGCTGGGTCGCCTTCGATCCCGGCGACGGTCGCCATTGGGTCAAAGGAGGTGTCACGGCTGGCGCAGCAGGCCAGCACGTACTCCGCCGCCAGAACGGCGACTTCCCGCCCCTCGCGAGCGGAATGCTCGTTCAAGGCGCGGGGCAGGCTGGCCAAGGCGTCGGTCGCTTGGGTGAGGCCGAAGGCATACTGCGACGCAGTGCGCTGCAACGGCCCATTTAGCCTCACCCCTAGCGGCTCCAAGCTCCTGGCCATGCTTTCGTAGGCCGGGGCGAGCATGGAGATGAGGTTCTCGCGCGTGACCCAGTGCTCCTCATGCATGTTAGCAAGCTCCTCCTCAGCGGCCTCGGCCTGAGCCCGCAGGGATGACGCCTCCTCGCGCATCTTGGCGAGCTCCTCCTCGGCGACCTCGGCCCGAGCTCGCAGGGACGACGCCTCCTCGCGCGTCTTGGCGAGCTCCTCCTCAGCGGCCCGGGCCCGAGCCCACTGGTACAATGCCTCCGCTTCTTGGGCGGCGGCCGTTCTATGACTGAACGCCAGGAAGCTGCATATGAAGTCAACGTGTAGCCGCCATACCGCCGCCTAGGCTCCGCCGCTGAAGGGATCTTTGGGGTGGTCGGGAGGCCGAAGCGGCTCGTGGCGTCTGCCTCCACCACCAAGGTGGCCACCGGGGGCGCCGTAGGCAGCTGGCGAGAGCCCGAGCCAGACGTGCGTTGAGAGAAAAAGTGAAAGCAAGTCAGCATTAGCAAGAAGAAATCAAGGCCATCCTAAAGCTAAACAAAGGAAACTCACGCTGGAAGAGGGTTCTAGATACATAAGACAAACGAGGGCAGGGTAATCCCGCCCCTCGCCGCTGCTGTGGAGGACCCGACATCGGTCTTGAGGCCTCTTGGAACTCGAACCCGTGGGTCTCCGACCACCATGGCTGCTGCCGCCCTCGATCATCGCCCGCTCACCATCTACACTTGCGCTCCCTGGCTCTTTCCCTCTCTCATTGCAGAAGGGCACGGGGAGGCGGAGAGACAAAGGAAATGGCTGGGCGTGGTCGCTCTCACGCCCCCCATGCCGTATTTATAGAGGTGGGGCGGAGCGGTCCGAGCGGGCGTCGCCCCGGGCAGAGTGCCGCCCGCGCATTAAATCCACCCCCTGCAGGACGCGACGTGCCCTTTCCACTCATCCCACTACGCATTAAAATGCGACACGATGGCTGGGGGTGAAAGGACCTTGCTGGCGGTAGCCTTGTGCCCCCTCGGTTTGATTCTTTGGGCTAGACTGACCGCACCGCGATGGGGAAGAAAGGCCTGGATGGGCCGCAGCGGCCTCGAGGTGGCAGAAGGCCCATCAGCTCGCCGCCCTGGTGGAAAGTTGAGCGAGGGGCCCGATAGCCACATCGTCTCCAACACGCGAAATAAAGAAAGTTAAGGCGATTCTATCCCTAAAACTCTTTCTTATTCCCGCACCCATTTATCATTCCTCCGAGTTCAAGCGTTGTGTGGCGACCACAGCTTGGTCCCCACGCACCGCTCGGGGGCTACAAGTTCCTACACTCACACGGGTCGGTGACCCGACTGGCCACTCGGTTCCCCCTAGCCGTAACCCTCTCGACCCAAGTACTACGGCCTACGCCCCAACGGCTACGATTGCTAAGTAGTGCTTCGCGGAAGACGGAAGTACCCGTGCGGTGCGATCCATAGTTGGTCGGGAACACTCCTTTTCCGTGTCGAGTGCAAGTGAACGTTTCGTCCCTCAGGTTCCTGCTGTCTTTGCCCTTTCCTCAAAAGTGTTAACATACCGACCTACGCTTGTACAACCCCCGCAGTTTCTAAGGCTATGGTCGTCAAATGTTCATCACCTCAAGGAAGTGCAAAGAACAAAGTTGAACTTATGGATTGGCCCGACTGGCGAAAACACTAAAATAAACTTTAGTTCATTACATGACAAAGTTATTATATTACAAAAAAGCAAAACATCTAACTTTTTCTTTTACTCCCGGTGGAGGATGCTCTGTGGCGATATCAGGTTGGCGATCACTTGGGCAGGCGACTCAACTTGGGTCTCGAACCCGTCGATCTCCTCTTCGGTCTGGTCCGCGGCGATCCCACTGCTAACGGCATTGAGGTTGATATCGTCATAGTGGGAGATGGCGCAGACGAGCGCTGAAGAAGCTCCGAGCACGATCCCTTCGCTCACTGAGCTCGACGTGCTCCAGCACGCGGGCTAGATCGGTGGCAAGTGAGCTCAGACCCTGCACGGCGGTCCCGAGCACCCGATCGCAGACCTCCCGACTGACCCTCCGAAGGGTCGCCAGCTCGGCGGTTTGCACGGACAGCTCCCCCTCCGCCCGCTCCTTCACCGACAGGGCTGCATCCCACGCCGTGACCGCCGTGTCGTGCGCCTCCTCCGCCTGTCTCCGCACCTCCGCAGCGTCATTGAGTTTCCTCTGTAGCTTTGTAGATCGAGACAATCTAAAAAAGGGCAAATTATGACGGAAAATCGACCAAGAGGCTGGGTCACTTACCAGCCGCGGAGTCCGTCATAGTGCGGAGCTCCCCCTCGAGCCTGGCCCGGGTCTCCTCGTTGAGCTTCTTCACCGCGGCTGCCTCTTCTTGAGCGGTGTCCCTAGCGCTGATGGCCTCCGCCAGGAGGGTTTCAAGCTCGGACACCCTCGCCTTCAAGGGCTGGATTTTCCGGCGCTCCTCGAGCAAGACCTGGGAGAGCTCATCCAGCGCCTGGCGGGCCCCCCTCGCCTCCGTCGCTTTCGTGTGCGGGACTTCCCGGCGTTAATGCAGCTCGGGCGAATCGTCGCGACTCCTTCTCGCGACCATCCTCGTGCAGTCTGAGACTCGAGGAACTCCGACTTCTCCACCGATTGGTCCAGCAAATGCTGCGAAACATGGGCACTCTATTAGCTTGCCGACCGCTAAAACTTGTCAAATGCTGAGGATGGGGTTTGGTCTGGCTTACCGCGCCGATCGGGCGAGTTCCCCCGGAGATGGCGTTCAGCACCTTGTCGGCGGAATCGAGGGCGAGAGCCAGACCCTTCCAGATCTGACTCACCTCAGCCTCGATTTGCTGCGCGCCCTCCTGGAGGGCCTCCCACGTCCCACCCTCCGCCTTGTCGTCAAAGCCTGACAATGACTTGCGGTCGGGTCGTTCGGCAGTCGGCCTGACGAGGGCATCCAGGCGGGCTCGCCGGGGCCGCCTGGCGGCTCAAGGCCATGAGGGTAGCACGGTGCCTCCACACGCCGCCCGGCGGTGACCACCTCCAACATCTGGACCCAACCCTCCGGCGGGTCCCTGGGCAACGGCGGCGGGATCTCGACAGGCGCTCGGATCGTGCCAGCTGGCAGAGGTCCTGGCGGTGGTGGCGGGAGCTCTCCCTCGTTTCCTTCGGCCTCTGATCGAGGCCCCGAACCGCCAAGGATCGTCGGGACTTCCTCGCACCCCAGCTCCTCCAGGACCCTCTCCTCTTGCGGCGGTCCTGACTCCGCCTGCGGCACCTCGTCGTCCATCAGCTTCACCGGCGACAATAGCTCGGCACTCGATGTCTCGACCATTCTTTGGTTGTGGAGGGCCAGCCCTCCGGGCTGCCATCACCCCGAAGCGGCCAGTTGCCAGCGGGTGCCTGGCAATGGCGCCTTCTTCGGTGGCCCCCCTTGCGGAGGAGGGTCACCCCTCCTTTTCCCCAAGGACGCCTCCGCTGGGGGCACCTCGACTTGGGGCTCAACGATGGCGGTGCCCGCGCTGGCACCCACAACCGGGCCACCGTCGGTCGGCGGCCCGAGGTCGAACCCGCGATATGGATCGCCGTCACTACTGTTACTCGAGGTGGAGTCCCGACCGGCCGTATCGACGGCGGTCATGTCGGAGACCTCCTCGCCACGCGCGGCCCTCGCCGTGCACTCTTGCTTCTTCTTCCTCCTCTTCTCCTCCTTCCGCCTCTTGCGGGCAGATTCGTGCAGCGCGGACCTCGCATGGGCCTCAACCCTCAACTCCTTCTCCGCTGGCAGTAATGCCCGGGAGACCGTTCCGGCCAGCCCTTGGACAACACAGAGACACTAGTCAGACCAAACATTAAGGGCTAAGGGCTAAGGGAGGAAGAAGAGGAAAGGAATCACTCGGCTTACTAGGTCCGGGGGATTCTGCGCCGAGAATGGCTCGGGGCGGCCGCCCGTCTCCTCGGTGGCGCTCCCGCCTGTGACGACGGCCACCTGAGCCTCGACCTCCGACGCAGGGAGCTCCGGCTCCGCCATCCTCATGGGGTCGGACACCCCCTCGTACTGGAACATGGGGCGCACCCTAGCCATGAGGGGTTGAACGCGCATCTTCATGAATGCGCGCACAACGACATTGCAGGCTAGGCCCCGCTCCTTCTGGGTCTTGATCCGCTCGATGATCACGTCCACCTTGTTCTTCTCCTTCCGGTCGGCGCCCCAAGACCACTCGGGCCCCGCCACGGGGAGCCGGCCGGTGAAAGCCGGGGCGTTGCCTCCCAGGTTTTGGGCATAGAACCATTCGAAATGCCACCCCCGATTCGACGACGGTAGCTTCAAGTCGATGTAGTCCGCCGCGCGGCTGACTCACAGCTAGAAGGCCACACCGCCGAAGGGCGCCGTGCTATCAGCTGGCTTGTCCTTCCTCAGCCGTGCGTGGAAGAGGTGCCTCCAAAGCGCCCAATGGGGCTCGATCCCCAAAAACGCCCCGCACAGCGTCATGAAGACCGCAATGTGGCGCACTCCGTTAGGGTTGAGGTGGTGCACCTCAGCCTTATAGTGATGCAGCAGCCCATGGACGAAGGGATGGAGCGGCAGCCCGAACCCATGTTCGTAGAATGAGGCGGGCACGACGATCTCGTCGTCTCCTGGCGAGTGGACCGCGACCCCCGTTGGGACCCTACACCTCGAGACATCTCGCGGGGGAGGAATCCTTTCTTCTCCAAGCCTTGCGCGTGGCTAGGCTGGGCGGAGCACTCAGGCCACGACATCTCCAGGGGTGGAAACAGCGAAAAGGTGGGAGAAGGGGAAAGGTGAGGAACTCTCTGGCTCTTTTGCTCCTTTTTCTCAAGCAGGAAGACGAGGAAGGGAAAGCAAACGCGAGAACTCGCCCAAGCACCCCCCATGCCAGATTTATAGGTGCAGAACAAGCACCACCTAAGCGAGCACCGATAGCGGGACTTGATCAAGCGGACACCATCTCGGGCGCATCGCCAGACATCTGTCCGAACACCACGACGGACCGCTGGTGAGACGCATTGGTCCCCAATCCTCTCATTTCGCATTTAATTGCCTCCACTACGCATTAAATGCCGACAGGAGATGCCAGGACACCGTCTCAGGCGACACGACCCGTGGCCTCTCGTTTTCCGCCTTTGGGCTGGGTTGTTAGCCCCATGAACAGGCATAAAAAGCCCACCGAGCCGCTGCGGCCTCAAGGTGGCAAAAGCGCTGCGGGTTCCAAAGGCCTAAATCCACCAAGTGGAATCCAAGCCGCCCCAGCATAAGATTGAGCAAGGGGCGAGGACAAGGCGAGTCCCTAGTGGGTCTCCAGTTGGGTCGACCGACGACCCAATCGCCTTAACTCATGTCCGAGACCATACTTCACACTCTCCCGCGGAACCCATCGATGGGTGGCAGCCAGCTGTGCTCCGGGTCGGCGGACGGCCCGGAGTCCGATACGGGATCGAGTAAAGAAAAGTTTCTTATGGGTCGCCCCCAGCGGGTCGGACGCCCGACGTAGGGATCGTCCGCTCGGAAAGGTCCCCCTTGGGAGGGATCTCCAGGGCCCACTCCGATAACCCGTTAGTAGCTCCACGAGCACGGTGTTCAAACCAACATGGTAAACATGCGTTCGCTCACCCCCTCTAGGTCCCACACCTGCGGACGGGGCGTATACGTGGGACAGACAGCGGCCACTCCTCCTAGAGATAGCCTCACCAGATGAGGACCTAGGACGGACGCCCTCTGCCTAGCTCC
This sequence comes from Guadua angustifolia, assembly GCA_036346375.1. Lineage (NCBI taxonomy): Eukaryota > Viridiplantae > Streptophyta > Magnoliopsida > Poales > Poaceae > Guadua > Guadua angustifolia. The sequence continues at coordinate 18,210,222 of CM070521.1, read as the reverse complement.
GGCGTTAAACCAGCCTTACATACACGTCCAGCTACGACGTAAAACGAGCACTCGGACACCAGAGCCTCGCTGAGACCTCTGGGCATCTGCGCCGACCTAGGCAACGTCCAGCTACGACGTAAAAAGAGCACTCGGACACCAGAACCTCGCTGAGGCCTCTGGGCATCCACGCCGACCTAGGCAACATCCAGCTACAACGTAAAATGAGCACTCGGACACCAGAACCTCGCTGAGGCCTCTAGGCATCCGCGCCGACCTAGGCAACGTCCAGCTACAACATAAAACGAGCACTCAGATACCAGAACCTTGTCTAAGGCATCTGGGCATCCGCGCCGACCTAGGCAACGTCCAGCTACGACGTAAAACTAGCGCTCGGACACCAGAACCTTGTCTAAGGCATCTGGGCATCCGCGCCGACCGAGGCAATGTCGGACCGTATCCCGCCGACCAAGTCAAGCCAAGGTAACCCCCCAACCAGCTCTCCGACCTGCTCGGGGCTCGGGGGCTACACCCACCAGGTGCGCTCGTGCGCACCCGGTCGAAACCGGCCGACCAAGTCGGTCGGGCTCTGCCGGCCAAGACAGCCTTCCGATCCACTCGGGGGCTCGGGATCGATTGAGTCCGCTCGCGCGCTCCTAGTCGGATTTTGTTGACTAAAGTAACCCTCCGACCAGCTCTCCGACCTGCTTGGGGGCTACACCCACCGGGTGCGCGCGAGCGCACCCAATCGAGACCGGTCGACAAGGTCAGTCGGACTCGATCGACCAAGGCAGCCACCCGTCCCGCTCGGAGCGCGGGGTGTTTGCGTCTTTTGGGGTCGGATAATCAGGGGGTCGACTGTGACATGGTCAGCTCAAACGCGGCTTACACACCCGAGTTAACTCCGCCGAGTCCCGATGGCTGTCTCCACGAGCACCGCAAGCCCTATACCACCCCAGAGAACCCGTTGCTTCATTACGCGACGCTGTGGCTAAGATCCGAGAGATCGCAGGGACAAAAATTCCGAACGGGCGATTTATATTACGCACGATTTATAAATCGTTTGCGTCTAAATAGTTAAGAAACAGCAAAAGCGTCAACCTAACTTGAAGACATCAAGATGGCACATGAATCTAGGCACCGCGCGCGCGCCTAACCGCTTCGATAAAGGCATCCCTCGCCTTGATAAGCTTTGGGACAACGTTGATCAGCCCGTCAATGACAACGGCGTCGCGAGCGGTGGTGTCTAGCTCGGCCCATTCAGCCATGGCGAGCTCGGGGTCAGCCTAAAGCTCCGCTAAGAAGACCTCCTCGTCCGTAGGCGCTGGCGGTCCTTCATCTCCAAAGTTGAATACCAGCCCCTCCATTGAAGATTTAAGGGAAGCTCGTGTTGCAGAGCAGTGGGAAATTTGTGAGGCGAGTGATTGCCCCAAATATCTACGACCGTACCGCTCTTATATGCTTAAGGCGCAGAAGGTGAACAGGTTCAAATAAATGAAGGCGTGAGAAGCCGAGGCGTCATCACATTCGCGAAGAGACCGTGCCGCCGAAGATGGTGGGCCTATCCAGGAACGCACTAATCGGAAAAGCAGCTAGCGCGCGTTCCAGCACGGCCCCGGGGGCTACTGACGAATACTCATACCAGGGATACCCCCAGCAGGTCAAAACATCAAATGGGCCGTCATAGGCCTAGCTCTGGCCAAAGGCCTCGTTGGGTTGCGAAGGACCCTTGACCCCGATCAAGCCCACCAGAGGCGCCCGACACGGCCTCGGGTCGGTGTGCCCCCAGCTTCGACAGCCTCGGTCGGGGCCCCAACAAGCTCCGACCTGACGACCTCTGCCACAGGGTCGAAGATCATCGCCGGTCGACCTCAAGCTGGTCACCTGCCCCGCGGACACGACGGCCATGTTGGGGCAGGTGGCTCCTTCCCAAGGTGGCCAGGAGGCCACCAAAGTCAAGCGCTAGTCCCTTCACCCCGTCATGCATAGTGGAGAGATGCACTCCCTCCCGAGGCGACACCAGAGCACAGTGTAACGGCGTCAGCACCTAACAGGCGCACAGAGGGCAGGTGTGCCCCTTCCCGACGGATGCCGCTCGCTGTGTATACCAACCCAGGCATGGGATAAACAGGAACCTGTCAGTCACCAGGACCGAAGACCAGGACTCTCTGACGTGGGACACCCCATCCTTTTTTCTCCAAACTCCCGTGTAACCTGCCCCCTCCATCTATATAAAGGGAGGCAGGACCCTCAGGGAAGGGGGGAGAGACTTTAGAACCGAGCTTTGACGAAGCGCGCACCCAAGCGTAGCCGAGCATACACGAGCATACAGCTCTCACTTCTCCCACTCGGACGAGGCGCTTAAGGCCTGCCCTTAGCCCTCGCTTGTAAAACACCGTGCAGTCTTCTGCACCCAAAGCAATACATAACCACCACACGAACTGGAAGTAGGGGCATTTAGCCCGAACTAGTATACATCTTGGACTCCCTGAGTCTAACCATTCAAGGAGAGGGAACGCGCGGCCCCTTAACTTACAAATTTACTTGCTGTTATACGAAACACCGACACCAAGCGTAGTCGACGATGGAATCAGTGACATCGGGTTCTACACGTCGTTCAATCGAAAATATAGCAAATAACAAACTTCAATAAGGGCAAAAAGAAGATAGATAGAAAACCAAATAAGGACTCACTGTAGAAAGTAGTCGTAATTTAGGGTTTGGGTTATATGATTTCATATTCTTGTGTTTTCAGTTGATTAAACATTCATATTGTTAATAGCTTTCAAGTTGAGTGATGCACGATTCCCTTTATAGATTATCCATTTTTGTTTTATGAATCCAAAAAGCTAAAATTATGTACTTTTATATTTATAATTTCAAATTTAAGATGTAAAAATTATTTCGATTAATAGAATTAGAACATTAGTCATTTTGTTGTATGGTATGAATGAATAGTACTTAATCCTTAATTGATTTTGCATAAAAAGTGGTTTCGAATACGTTAGATCTGTTGAGTTAGGTTACTGGTCATATATATATTCATGATTTTTAAGAAGGTTTTGATAATCTAAATATCTTAACTACAGATTTCTTCATTATTACTAAGTTTGTTTATTCATATTATGAAGTCTAGAAATCATAATATTTAAGGTTATTTTGCTATCAGGATTTATGTGCAAAGCATGCTGAAATGAGATTATTTCTTTAGAATAAGGTAGTATTTACTTTGAAGAGCATTTCCAAGTTCATTTTATAAATTTTAGTATTTAGAAGAGATATTTTATTCATTGCTGAAATAGCTTATATGATATTAGGGTTTTCGTTATATAGAATCGGATTTGTAAGATGTAATGCACAATTAGTACTTAGCACTATGCGTTTTGCATGCAAGGTGATTTATATAGGATTATTTACTCATTTTTCTAGCATTAACAGGGGATGTTTCTAAGAGTGCTTTAAAGTTAGTTCTGTGATATTTTGCCTTTATCTGATATAGTTTATAAGCATATAAAGATTAAAGTCTTTTATAAAATTAATTCAAATTAGTTCTTTTTGCCTATTATCATGATCATAACTTTTAAAATATACTGAGATTAGCTCTACATTTCTATAGCCTCTAGTTTGGGATATATATATATATATATATATATATATATATATATATATATATATATATATATGGCGAAATATTTGGTGGAAACCACCCATTCCATGAAAACTCCATGAAAACCACCCGTAGAAGTTTTGAAAAATTCTCAAAAAATTACCATATGTAGGGGAGATGAACTTCTACAATCTTGCAAAATTTGAAGATGAAACTCAATCGCATTTGAAAGATATGAAAAAGACAAATTCAGCATAAATAGTAATTTTTCACTGTTTACCACTATTCTTTTTGCTGTTTGTCTTTTTCATATCTTTCAAATGCGATTGAGTTTCACCTTCAAATTTTGCAAGATTGTAGAAGTTCACCTCCCCTATATATGGTAATGTTTTGAGAATTTTTCAAAATTTCTACGGGTGGTTTTCATAAAATGGGTGGTTTTCACCAAATATTTCGTATATATATATATATATATATATATATATATATATATATATATATATATATATATATATATAAAATAAATTTCTTAAGTTCACTTTTAGCATATGAAAATGTATTTCGCTAAAGGGCTTAAGCATAAGCTATAACCTATTTCAATGACTTTGTTGTATGGTATAATATGATTTATCTAGGATCTAGTTTTTCCTGAATCAAGACTTTACTTTTCATTACCTATACATGTATACATTCTTTTACATAGATAAGGCTTATATTCTTGATATAAATTAAACTTGTACACATGTGATATTTCATTAAAACATTTCAATAGTGATAAATTACTCATTTTGATACATATTTATATCTTTATACGATTATTAGATACTTTACATATACATATATATATACTGCTACTGATTATTATATGCACATATATATACATACATATTTTTCATTTGGATCATTTACTATTCATAAAACAAGTTTAAATCGAGTTCATTCCTTAATCACTTCAGCATATTAAGGTAGCTCACTTCAGCATATTAAGGTAGCTTACTGTCACACTAGTATTTAGAAATCAGTTTTATTTATTTTAGATTTCTCTTGCATAAATTACACCCTTTTTGAATATTTAGTGCATTGATATTAGCCTTCAACAGAAAATGATTCAACCAAAGTTGAAACTTAAATATTTTTATATATTTGTGTTGCTAAAAGCATAAGGATTTCTTTAAAATTACTTTCATTCAATTCTAAGTTTGTTTGCAAAATTTTTATGTATAGCCTATCTTTCAGCCTTTTCTTTAAATTTGAATTTCAAATTCACCCAATGCTATTTTTCAAAATATTTTTTCATATTCTAAAAATACTTTATTTTACATGATTTTAAAATTTATTTAATTTTATTTGGACTTATAGTGTAAAAGTTACAAATACTTGAATATTTTCGGATAATGAAAAATTTTGAGAAAATGCAAAATACGCTTTCCTATTACTGAAGATGTATCTCCAATTTACGTGGGGTTTCTTATGAACTCAGTCTTAGACACTGACATGGGGGGCCTATGCAACAGAGACAGTGAAGCAGAGCACCGGCTAGGGCTCACCGGCGACGGTGATAGGGCCTAGATGGCGGCCAGCCGAGCACTCCTAGAGCTTCACCGCGACTTGGAACACTTGATGGTGGGCCCATTCGCCGGCGGCAACAGCCGGAAGTGCCTTGCCACCGCGGGGTGCGGCGGCGCCATGGCCGCATTGGTGTAAGCTTAGAGTCTCGGTGTATTTTCACTAGGAGAGCGGATTTTGAGCATCAGTGGAGTTCCAGAAGTCCATTTTACCTGAATAGGAGCTCTGAACTTGGTCGGGTTGAGCTACCCTCGAGCGCCGGTTAGGAGGAAGAAGATGAATAGGAGGAGTGAGCTTGCGGTCTTAAGGACCTGGAGAATTGGAGTTGGCTGAGTTCGTTAGCATATGAGAAAGCTCCATTCTTGAAGAATTCTATTGATACTTACTGGGTTGGCCTAAATCGGCTTCGCCCCCTTTCGGGTGAGCTACAGCAACGGCGAGAAAATTGGCTACCTCACTGGATTGCGATGGGCTGAATGGTTATGAGGATTACAGCGAAGGCTCAGAAGCCGGGTGAGAAACAAAAGGGGTCACAAGTGGCTTAAATAGACGTCCTTGGCGGTGATGAACAGAGTCTGAACGCAAGAGGAAGTACGCAGCTGGTGCTGTTTGCGGTGGTGAGGTGGTGCAGAATTCTTGGCCATGGTAGTAAGATTGGGAGAAATTGATTGCCGCGGCAGCATCGTGGCAAAGGTGAGGCCAACCTGGCATGCTCTGCATTGCCTGAGGGCTGAGGCTTGCCATGGTAGCATTACATTGGGCGTTCTCCTGTTGCGGCAGCATCTGGGTAGGTGCGAGGAAGCTTCACGAAAAGGCCAAAGGCTTCCATGGCGAACTTTGATACGGGAAGGAGGTGCCACGGTAGAGCTCAGGCATTGAATGTGATGGACTTCAGTTACTGTGGTTGAGAAAAATTGGAGACAGAGCGGCTTTGGTTTGATCACGCGCAAGAGGAAGGAGGGAGGGAGAAGGGAGACTGTTTTGTGGGGTTGGGGACCACCGGGCAGAGGCAAGAAGGAAAAGCTAGCTCAGTACACCTAGTGAATGGGGTCTGCACAGAGAAATGGGCCCATAGATAAGAGAGGGGAAGAGCAGAAAAGGAGATAAGGCAAGTGTATTACTTTGGACAGCTCAAGTTTCCCATTAAAACAGCTATCAAATCACCGCAAGATTTTTCAAGACTTTTTGACTGGATTCTACTAGCAATTTTTATCATCTAGTAAAAATATCAGGCTAAAATGTTTTACCTAAAAATTATAAGAATTCTGACATTGCCTACTGATCAGAAATTCCTTTTTGCATTTTATTTTATTTTATTTAAGGGTGAAAATGATGTCAATTATTTTACAACTTTTTTCAAAGTTAGATTTGAGTTGTGTATGATTCCATAAAAATCAAAAGTCAAAATATTGTATATTTATTTTTCACAAATTCTGACATGTTGATTTTAGGTTCCTGTGGTTTCTATTTTTGAATTTTAAAAGGTTATAAAAGATATTATTATTTTTTATATTTTTATTAGAGGTAGCTACATCATTGAGGATGTTATGGTAAATTTTCCAGCTACATATAAGGTTCAAGGCTTTTATGATAATTCTAACCATGCACTGTTTACAGGTCAAAAGGTATCTTTCAATAATTATTGTATTATCCTTTGCATAAAAATTTATTTGTGAGATGAAATGATTCACCTGAGTGCTGAAGATTTTTAATATAAATTTTCAAGATTTTACTTTTATCTTTTTACCATTATCCATTCATTAATTCCTTTTGTATGATTTTTCACTCAAAGCATAAATCCAAACAAAATTCAAATAAACTCCAAAAATGCCAAGAAAACTCAAAAATAATTATATTTAAATTTTAAATATTTATTTTTATTTTATTGCATTTTTGGGGTTGTTACAGACAAGCTGTTGTGGCCCGGCATAGTTCAAAAACGAAGCACGATAGGGCTGTGCTGGGCTGGCCTGACCTCGGTACGACTCCCACATCTACTATTCTATAGCTATGTGTAGTCTACGCACCAGCCAGCTAACGGACCGAGACACGTAGCTTAGTACTCAGCACACTAGAACTGTTCTAGTTGCCAATCAATATAGTGGAACCAACTAATAAATGTGTTTTCTAGTTTGTATATGAATATATTTTTTCTTTGTTTTAACCATAACTTTTTACTAGCAGCTCCGATTCATGAACGGTTTTCACCAGTAGCTTACTGATGGTGAGAGGAATATAATAATATAAGTCTCGCTAATAAACAATTATTTTGCTGTAATAGCTAGTAACATCTTGCGTAATTTTTAGTATAATGTTATTTTCTGGATAGTAAAAAGTATCACATCCTGTGTAAACCATCTTTATCGTGTAAAATTCGTGAAACCCATAAGTACAAGTTTTAAAAAATTCTCAAAAAATTGCCATGGTGAGATTATACAAAACTCTAAAATTTGAAGACCGAAATCAATTTTATTTGAAAGATATTAAAAAAATTCAATAGTATAGTGATTTTTCACTGTTTAGCGCTTGTCGATTTCATATCTTTCAAATGCGATTGATTTTGTTCTTCAAAATTTACAGGTTTGTAGAAGCTTACCTCCCTATGTGTGGTAATTTTTTGATAATTTTTTAAAACTTGCACATGTCATTTTTGAGAATTCTTCTTCTGATAATTGTTTTAGAATAATAACATCTTTTGTAATAGATAGTAAAATATTACTTTTTGAGTAGTAAAATGTATCATGTCATGTGTAAACTATCCTTATCATATAAAACCCATGAAAACCATATGTATAAGATTTCAAAAATTCTTAAAAAATTACCACATGTAGGGGAGGTGAGATTTTACAATACTGTAAAATTTAAAAACCAAAATCAATTTCATTTGAAAGATATGAAAAAGACAAATTGAATTGAATAGTGATTTTTCACTGTTTAGTGCTTGTCAATTTTATATATTTCAAATGCAATTGATTTTGGTCTTCAAATTTCATAGAATTGTAGAAGCTCACCTCCTCTAAGAATGGCAATTTTGTGAGAATTTTTTAAAACTTACACATGTGATTTTTGAGAATTCTTGTTGTAATAGTTGTTGTAGTATAATAACATCTTGTGTAATAGCTATTGAAATATTATTTTCTACATAGTAAAAGGCATTATATCCTATGTAAACCACTCTTATCATGTAAAATCTATGAGAACTATATGTACATGTTTCTAAAAATTCTCAAGAAATTATCATAAGCAGGGAGGTGAGTTTGCACAACCTTGTAAAATTTGAAGACCAAAATCAATTTCATTTAAAAGATATAAAAAGATAAATTAAGCTGAATAGTGATTTTTTACTATTTAGTGCTTGTCAATTTTATATCTTTCAAGTGCTATTAATTTTGGTCTTTAAATTTTATAGGGTTGTAGAAGCTTACCTCCCCTATGAATAGCAATTTTTTAAAAAAATTTCAAAACTTGTACATATGGTTTTTGAGAATTCTTGTGTAAATATTATTGGAATATAGTAACATCTTGTGTAATAGCTAGTAAAACGCTATTTTCTAACAGTAAAAAATATCATATCTTGTGTAAACCACCATTATCGTATAAAATTCATGAAAACCATACATACAAGTTTTAAAAAATACTCAAAAAATTACCATACGTAGGGGATATGATATTATACAATTATGTAAAATGTGAAGACCAAAATCAATTTATTTGAAAGATATGAAAAAGAAAATTCAGCTGAAGATTGATTTGTCGTTGTTTAGCAATATTCATCCACTGATTATCAATTTCATATCTTTCAGATGCCATTAAGTTTAGTCTTCAAATTTTGTATGGTTGTAGAAGCTCACCACCCCTATGTATGGTACTTTTTTGAGAATTTTTTATGGTATTTTTTTGAGATTTTTTAAAAACTTTTAGATATATTTTTCATAGATTTTACATGATAATAGTTGTTTACTGCCAAATGAACAACAAATTAATGATGTTTGTAAGGTAGTGTAGACTGAACACCAAATTACAGTAGCATTTAAAATCATCCATATAACATTTTGCTATAAGACTGACAAATAGAATTAAATTCTTCTTCTAAAAGTTCACTTCATTTCAGTATAGCAAATTCTTGTATAATAGCACGTAAAATGTTATTTTGCGGATAGTAAAAAGCAACATATCTAATGTTTAGTGGCAAGACTTATATCATTTTGTTGCTTCCATTGTCAGTAAGTTACATGTGAAAACCATTCATGAATTGGAGCTACCAGTAAAAAATTATGGCTAAATCAAAGAAAGAAAGATCCATATACAAACAAGAAATGCATTAACTAGTTGCTCTAGCTACGTACATGATTTGCTTAGTCAACACGCGTCACACGGGCGTGCGAGGGATGGCTTGCATGCGGTTCTCCGACCAAAGTGCAAATTAGCACTTTCGTGTGTGTGTGTATTTTGCTTCCAAGTGTAAAATATTTATTCTACGCTTCACCCTGAGATATGCACGCAAACCATCCCACGTATGCCTGTGTGTTGAGTAAGCCAATAAGTTATGTGACCAAACCAACTAATAATTGCGTGTCCTTGTTTGTACTAGAATTTTTTTAATTTAGTCATAACTTTTTATTGTCAGCTTCAATTCGTGAACGATTTTTACTAGTAGCTTACTAAAGACGACAGGAATATAATGATATAAATCTTGCCAATAAATACCACATGAATCATATTTTACTACCAAATAAACACCAATTTACTGAATATGTTGTTAGATTTTACTGCTGTACAATCTGCAAAGGTTGTTAAACCCTCTTGGAACAAAATGATATAATTCTCAACAAAAAATGCCACATAAATGAAATTTTACTATCAAATGAATACCAATTTTCTAAATATGTTGTTAGATTTTCCTGCTATACAGTCTACATAGGCTGCTAAACCTCCTGGAACATAATGATATAAGTCTCACAAAAAAATGCCACATGAATGAGATTTTACTATCAAATGAATACTAATTTACTGAATACGTTGTTAAATTTTAATGCTGCATAGTCTCCACAAGCTGCTGAACCCTCCTGAATAGAATGATGTAAATCTCACCAAAAAAACCACATGAATAAGATTTTACTGGCAAATGAACACTAATTTACTAAATATGTTGTTAGATTTTACTATAGCACCGTCTCTATAGGCTACTTAACCCTTCTGGAACAGAATGATATAAGTCTCACTAGAAAATACCACATGAATGAGATTTTACTATGAAATAAACACCAATTTGCTAAATATGTTGTTAGATTTTACTAATGCATAGTTTCCATAGGCTGCTTAACCCTCCTGGAGCAGAATGATACAAGTTTCATCAAGAAATGTCAAATGAATGAGATTTTATTGTCAAGTGAGAACCAATTGAATATGTTGTTAGATTTTACTATTGCACAGTCTCCATACATTAATGAACCCTCCAGGAATATAATGATGTAAGTCTTACCAATAAATGCCACATGAAACAGATTTTACTGTCAAATGAACACCAATTTACTAAATGTATTGTAAGATTTTACTGCTATTTCTGAAGACAGTGGAGAGCAAATACTCAGTAGGTGATAGGAGAGTTCAACACCCCGTATAGCTTGTGCAGCAGTAAAATCTAATAACACAAATAGTAAATTGGTGTTCATTTAGCAGTAAAATCTCATTCATACGGCACTTACTAGTGAGACTTATATATTTCTTTTTCTCTCGTCATCAGTAAGATATAGTTGAAAACCATTTGTAAATCGGAGCTGCCAATAAAAAGTTATGTGTAAATCAAAGAAAAAATGTTCTAGTATAAACAAGGAACCGTAGTTATTAGTTGGTTGGGTACATAACACATGAAGTGGGTCTTGCACTAATTAGTGAAAATGAGGGCTTAATTGGACTTAGTTGACTAGTTGGTGTACATAATAGGCTATTCTTAATGTAGCTAAAGAATAGTATGTATATATGTATGTGTGAAAATAGTTCCATACTCCTGGTTGTGTTTACTTCCATGACTCATACCACTTAAACAAAAATTATACCTGCTTATCCTTTTGAGGATATTATAATAATGATTATAAGATATATAAAGTGAGTTCTATGAAAAAAATTCACCAAATTCCACTTTTTTTAGCATAATTTGTGTATATAGTCCTTCCACATATGAAAAAGGGTATCTAGTAAAAATAAAGGCCTCCGATGAAATTTTTTCAATCATGTCGAATTGAAGTATCTTAGAATTAGTATTTAAGTATATTAAAAGTGATAAGCGACTATAACACGTTTGTTTAAGTAGTATATTGGAAGTGGGAGCATATACTCACATGAGTACAGAAAAGACTTAAAAGGAGAAATATTCAGTGAAAACCACCTTTACCGTGAAAACTCCGTGAAAACCATATGTAAAAGTTTTGAAAAATTCTCAAAAAATTACCATACATAGGGGAGGTGAGGTTCTATGATTCTGCAAAATTTGAAGACCAAAATCAGTCGCATTTGAAAGATATGAAAAAGACAAATTCAGCCTAAATAGTGATTTTCACTGTTTAGCACTAGTTATTTTGCTGTTTGTCTTTTTCATATCTTTCAAATGTGATTGGATTTAGTCTTAAAATTTTATAAAATTGTAGAAGCTCACCTCCCCTACGAATGGTAATTTGTTGAGAATTTTTCAAAACTTTTACACATGGTTTTCACGGAGTTTTCATGGTAAAGGTGGTTTTCACTTAATATGCCGCCTAATATTTAATGTGACTGAATATGCCGCCTAATATTTAATGTGTCTATTTGTAACACTACAACAGGAACACCCCTTTAACAACGGATACATAGCAACACATGATGTTATGCATTGCAAGCAACAGGGTGGCAACGCTTGCAAAGCGTTGCAAGCATCATCCGTAGGGTTAAACAACGGATACATAGCAACACATGATGTTATGCATTGCAAGCAATATGGTGGCAACGCTTGCAAAGCGTTGCAAGCATCATCCGTAGGGTTAAACAACCAGTGGCAACATTTGTCAACTGTTGCAAGAATCATCTGTAGATCGCTTTGTTTTTTTGACCGGATCCGTATTAGACCCTTTTGTTTCCGCCGGCGTGAACCTTTGTTTTTTTTATTGTGTGTAGGCTTTCTGTGTGGTGTAGGCTTCCAGTCAACCGTGTCCATGTGCAGCAAAATATTTGTAATAGAAAAGTAGAAGCTGGGGGTCGAACCCAAGACCTAACGCTGATCATCGCACCGCGCTGACCAACCAAGCTGTGAATCATTTCAGATTTGGGATTTAACATTGCTTCGGTCATGTCGAGTTTGACGCTGCTTTTACGGAAGGCCTACATGCACTTCCGTAAGCTTGTGTTGACAAATATAATCGTTGATATTTTCTACACCTATGAACCTCCAAACTCCAAATACACTTCACCAAAAGTAAACTGTTTGGCCCATCTTCCTCTATTTTAAAGGGAAATTTTGACAATAAGAATTCAATAGATTAATAACTAACAAAGAACACAAGAATATTATTCTGATTGTTAGCCGCGGTACAACACTGGTTCCCAAAAGCTCCACAAAGAATGAATTTACAACCTAAATTCAAACACACCGAAATGAATGAAAGCATATGTTTTCTTCACATGTTAGGCTATAAATATAATTAATTAATAATGATGGTACAGAAGTTATAGTACGAAGCCATCCCGCTTTAAATACAACGGATCTCCTTTCATACAGTAACGTGTTCCTTCGATCTTAGCCACTACGCTGAACTTGTAAAAACTTTTGTCTTAGGCTACTGAACTTACGAACTTAAACCAATACAACCACGCTTATTTCAACCCAAACTTCTCACATTGCACCATGCTCTAACAGCTCCCACCAGGCTTCACACCATCGGTTATTACATGGCACATACTGCTAGGAACGCCAAGGACAACATGACCTTTGCCAAGATGCTTATCAATCTTCTTTTGTACCAGATTCAGTAAGCATGGTTGCCTCTCGCAAGCATAGTCTTCGGGTGAAGCTTTGTATCGTCTCGCACATTTCTCCACACATTGATTCCAACTTTGGGACGGGAAGCAATAGAAGGGAGATTAGGCAGGATCTTCAAAGTTTATTGCTAGAAACAAACTAGGCTAAAAAGATCAGTAATGCACGTGATATAGCATCATCGATGTGTTCATCATTTGATTGCAACGAAGTCTATAGCTTACATATAGAAAGAGCCAATTTACTAATAAGTTGCGCTTGGTGTCTGCTGCAAAGCTTAACCAAGTATTCAAGCACAAAGTAACTTGACGTGGAGAAAAATAGGCAACATAGAATATGAGCAAGTACTTAGATCATATTCTAAGAATTAGATAAGGGTATACCAGTCCGAGGATCATGAGTCGATGCATCCAATACATCCTCTGCATCACCGTAGCAGCGGCTTATATGGACGGGGTTAAATGTAGAAGGACCCGAGCATCGGCTACTATATAGATTTTTAATCACTTCTTTCTTCTCCTCCAACTCTCTTACAAGAATTCCATGCGCTACTTCCACCTTTTAATAGCGTTCTAGTAGCTCAAACACTATGGCGTGTCAAAAACCGACTTTATGCTGCCGGGATGTTGATGCATTGCGTCTTGTTCGAAATATTTGTGTGTGAGATGGAAATATTTGGTGTCTTGATGGAAGTGTGTGTTGTAGAGAGCTAAACCCTTAACGTAAAACACAAACCAACATTAAGCGAGCAATCCAGACAGAAACAATCACCAATGAGAAGTTTGCAATACTAGCATTACCAATGTTACTGACATCCAAACATAAGCTCCAAGTTAGTATTCACAAATCACAATTAATCAAGTTGTCGGCATTTATGTCGGGACTATTGATCCGAGCAGTATTGATCCGAAAGTAGCGATACATTACCAACAAGGAGATCCAGAGGAAGTGATCCAATTCATGTACATACCATCACAATTTAAGAAAAATTCAAAGTTAAAACACGAATCTAGTTGTTTAATTTCCATATCTTTAATACCTACAATAAATACAACATTCTTGGTGCTTCTAGCCGAGAAAGCACCTAAATGTTGGAAAAAGGAAGAAATTTATCCTACATAATATCATTATCTAATCTCATCCACCCTCTTATCCTAAATTCCATCATAGGAGAGCTTTCCCAAGAATTGAGATATCACTATTGCAATTGTAACATAGCCTCCTCATGCCAATCTTACAACTAGAAATAGCAAGAACTTTTCCTAATCTTTTTGTTAATTAACTCTATATCTCCAAAACATGATCAATAACTCGAAGTTATAAAATTACCATGCAGTAGAATAATACAACAGGTGCTTCTTTCTAGAATGCGGAGAGTGAGATCAAGAAAGCGGAAAAAAACATGCATGAAGAAAGCGGTATCTTTGCTTGTTCTGCCGCTTAAGTTGAAAGCATCGGGACTTGAGCCTAATCACCATAATTATGCCTAAAAGCGATATTAAACTGAAAACAAAAAGAAAGAATAACAGATCTTTGAAATTTCAGCATTACACACGAGTTAAGTTTCAAAAGAAAAAAAGCATTTCACACATAATTTACAACTCATAAAAGAATGAGAAATTGAAAATACATCTTATGCTTGAGTTTTTCTAGTTTGAATTTAGCTAAAAGTAGGCAAGATTACTTGAACTTCCAAATGGAACATGCTCTCATTTAGAAATGGTATCACTGTAGTGTGTAAACTTTGGTAGCAATTAGGCTTTGGAGTTGCAATGTAATCTTTTACCTACCAGTAATTTGGCATAGCTGAGTTTTAGAAAAATGGTAGAAGCAACAAAAGTCAAAAAGACATTGAATAAAAGAAAGCAGATAACTCACAGATTGAGGTATAGGTGTCCAGATGCCATGAACAAGACCAAGGACATGGTAGCAGATCTGAATTGAAATGAACATGGATTACAATAATAAACTTTCTCTATCCATTGACAACATCATGTTTCAAAAATCTTGCTTGAAGTTCCAAACTAAAATAAAAATTCACCATTTTTGTCCAGATATGAAAGCTCAAAATACAAGTATTATTTGTCACAATCGTTCACTCAAACCAGAAAATCCTCGCCTCCTTTATCCTTCTGGACCAAGAAAGGACATAACAAAAAGATATTCCTTCAAGCATTTGTGAGCGGTGTAGTACACATAAGGATAATGGAAAATGTCGATTCCACATAATCATAGCAAAGCATTACAAGAAAAAATCAAACATGCCTCACCATTTAATTTAGTACTCGTCTTCTAGATCGAGACTTGGATTATGATCTTTAGGCTGCTGCGTCTCTGATAATTCCTCTACATCTCTTCTACTCCATGAATAGATGTCATGTGCATTTTCAAAAAGGCCCTAAGTGTCTTGACATGATAAGGTTCACATTCTAATTCATTCCAATCCTCTCCCATGTCAAATACATCTCTAGGCTTCATCTTCAAGACAACTGACCACCCTGGATTTACATGGTCTTTGACGTAGAACACTTGGTCAACTTGATTGGCAAATACGAATGGTTCATGCTCAATCTTATCACCTTTGTGAATTTGATGTGAGAAATTCACAAGTGATAAGCCATACTTATCTGTTTGTACTCCCTTTCCTCGAGTGACATCAACCCATTCACATTTAAATAGTACCACTGAAAATCTTCCATAATAGTCTATCTCTATTATATCAAGTATCCTACCATAGTACATAATATCTCCAAGTATAGGTTTACTATCACCTACAGAAGAATAACTAGACGTCTTTGCATTAACAACAACTCCACTATTTTGAGTCGCCTTATCATACCGTTTGGCACTAAATCTAAATCCACGAATGTTAAATGCTCTATGTCTTCTTGCCACATCCAATGGCCCTCGAGCCAACCATCTAATGTCCTCATCGATGTTGTGTCTGAGCAATAAATAAATATCAATACTGAACATTGTTGCTGATGTAGTTTTACAAATGTGAAATAATATGATCATGTACACATGTCCATGTCTTTATATCTGACTTCGAACTAGCATTGAGTATCTAATATACGTTGCAGCCAAAAGTGCTTCCATGCCTAATTAAAAATACATAGGTGTGTTTTTTCTTCCCAACCTTTATTTTTTTTCTTTTAGGGGGTGGGATTAAAATATCGAAGCATTTATTCAGAATACCTGATGGAAAACCCGGTAATTTAGAAGGATTATAACGTGGGTCCATTTTGGAGTAAATCTCCTTCATATTATCTAATATAACCCTCTCTTCAATAGAAAATAGAGTGCTCCCAATAGAGTGTGCTATGAGATTGTCATAGATAAATCTGTTGATGATAAACAGTGGGTGGCCCATTGAAATGAATGCTTGCCTATAAATACCAGGGATAATTGATGCATATTCAGCTGTTGTTATAAAATTATCATGCACTGTGTATATAGGAATTATTGGTTTATCCTCCTCCTCCTCCTCCTCCTCCTCCTGGTATTCCAGGATATAATGCACTAAATTGATTACTGTCAATGCGTCCTTCTGATGGATGAAGTTAGCACAGGTGGAGGTTTGGCTCTTCTTAAGATCCCTTATGTTAGTGGGAACTGTTAGTGTTACCACAGACCTTTTATTTTTCTTTTCAGGGGTGTCATACTTGTAACACCCCGGCGCCAACTGCACCGCGAATGCTACCAACAGACCCTAAACCTTATACCTCTACTAAAAGATTGAACCAACCTTGAAACTCCCCAAACCAGATTAAAACTAAGTCACCGAAATTTAGAAAATTTCGACATGACCTCTCTAGAAAACAGGACATCCACTCAGCAGACAGAAAACATTTGCAGTAGGATATTATTCTAGCAGGTCCTTAGTTAACCAATCACAAAACCAATAGAATTTAATAAACTCCACCACGACGCATAACACATTACAATCTTATTAGATACATCAAGACTAAATGAATCGGTTAAACAAATTGCTGGAGGCCGAAGCCGTGTGCGTGTTACTACTCCCAACCCCAACGGGCCAGCTTCAAAGTACCTAAAACAAGAAAACAAACAAGCGTGAGTCCAAGACTCAGCAAAGCGCAATCAGGCATAAAAATAATGAACTCGGCTAGAATTTAAATGCTACAAGACATACAGTAAAAGCTTCTTTAATGGATATCCGTAAATAAAAGAAACAGTTTGAATTCATATACAACCAAACATAAGAGCACAACTGCTTCATCTTTTGACATAGCCAATACTTAATTGAAATCATCCAGTAAAAGAAGCAGTATATATCCCCATTTACCACATACAACTCGGAAACGTAACTAAACCATACTCACGCCTCAATAATCGTTCCAGTATGAGTCCACGACTAAATCCTCAACTTGTCATTTCCTCTTCTCATCAATTAACATTTACCAATTGCAACACACAATGCAATGCTTTTATGCTCTCATCCCCTTTTTCTCATGAATCAAAACAATGAATGCACCATGCATGCTCCTAATGCACATTGTCATAGCGTATACCGGTATAGCTGAGTGCACACCCGTCGGTGTGCACCCTCAATCCCACCCATCCCGTGGCGGGGCCTACTCTTACTGACTCGCTCCCATTCACCTCGATGAATGGGACTACGAGGTAGGACTTTTGTGCTCACTACGGGTGAGCACCGAGGTCCGCATCAACATGGGACGCCTCGTCCATCATGAATGCAATTATGCAAATTGACGTGCATGCATTCCATCCCTCATTCATTTTCACTACACATAGCCTTAACCAATATGGAAGTACCAATTAACTTGCTAGTTCCCCAATGTGATTCATTCGAGAGTAAATAAAGTCATGAATAAAATTTCAGGGAAAGGCATCACATAATTTCTATAACGTAAATTAAATATACAGATATGAACAACTAGGTGATTATAGTGCAAGCTTGTCCCTACACTTGCATCGTCATAACCACATTCATACGTACAATTTCGTAATGCAATGCAATAAATGGGAATTGAATAACTTACTTACCAATTTGCTAACATTCACCCATCCTCATCACCATACTTATAACAACTTCTAGACATGCTATTAAACATAATCACATCATTAGAATTTTCATAATCTTATCGCAAACAAAGCATTTGACATCCTAATAACGCTCTAGGGGTTGCACTTGCCTTTTACCGACGGAAAATGGAGTGGCATTTGGAATCTTAGCATTCGCATGACTTCCCAGGAATAAAGAAAGCCTGAATTTAGAACACATACACATAATATAACTTATGACAACAAACCACATGAATGAAATCTCTAGAACTAATGCCATTTAATCTCAGGAAGATGCAACACGAAAACATACAAAGCAATAAGAACTACACATATACACTATTTCTCATGATCACAAGACAAAGGTCAAGCACCGATGAAATCAAATTAATCAGCTGGGATTCAACAACTATTGGGGTTCAATAACTGAAAGATTACCATCAAAAGTATCACAAAGGCGTTCGACCCACAATCTTTTAGGGCATACCAACATGAGCAACTTGGTTTCTAACAGGAGATAAAAATGATATCTAGTCACATAGCTAAGCAAATAAGAGAACATCAAATTGGAATCTTACATATTCAATGATTAACCAATGCATTAACAAATTGAGCTAATAGCCTGCTCACAAATCAATTGGTGGTAAATAAATCTTAAATCACTCATTTGAATTTAGTCATGCAACAAGGTGATAAGGATCAAGTCACCGCATAGGATTCACAACCATACAACAATGGGTCACAGAATGATACCTAAACTTCTACTCTTTTGGCAACAACAGTACACACCCATTAGGCTCCACCTCCAATAGTTAATTGCAAGGGTAAAATACTTAAGTAATTCAGCATTCACAAACTCATACATATATATATATATCTACCTTGATGATCACAAAGGCACGAGAGGTTAGCTTCCCGTGTCATGTAAATTAATCTAAGGCCCAATACTCAACATACAATTTCTACTCTTTAACTTTCACATCTATCATGCCATGAGCTCCAAAGACCAACAAATGAGCATACTTTCGCGAATCCCAGGCACCAAAAATTCAGGATGAAGGCCTGAACTGAAACATAGGAACTAGCAGTACAAGCATTTCAACTAAACATTTCAAAGCAAAAACCCTAACTAAGCATTTCATCAAACACCTGATGTGCATAAGGAACCCAACACCACAATTTCAACTTGCTTGAATTCTCACCATAAGAAGGCAAGGGGGAAGGAGCCATCTTTGCTTCTTTGTTGCCGCTGCTCTTGCCGATGGCTCTTGAAATTTGGCTGCTCCATTCGCTTCTTCTTGACAGAAATTTCTTTGCTCATTCTTCTTGCCGACCCATTTCTTCTTTGGCGGGAAAGGCGCCGGCTAGAGAGGAGAAGAGTCATGGGTCTCTTGCTCTGCGGGAGCTGCCTGCCCGGCATCTCTTGCTCTCGCCGACCAGGGAAAGGGCGCAGGGAGAGGTGGTACCGACAGGTGAGGAAGACCTAGGGCAGGCCAGTCTTGGGGAGCCGACCGAGAGGAGGGCAAGCACTGGGGAGACTCGGCACTGGAGGGGAGGGCGAGGAAGAGCTTGGCTCGGGTGGGAGGGAGCCAGGGCATATGGCCTAGAGTGGAGAAGGCGCAGGAAGACTGGAGGGAGTCAGGCGCAAGGGACAAAGGAAAAAATATCCTCCCTCCAAGAATCACAGCCACACAAAAGAACAAGGGAAGAGAGAGGTTAGGTGAGGAAAATCCTGGTAAACGATTTGGGGTATTACAATACTGTACTTTGATTTTGAGAGGTTTGCTCTGTACATAATCTTGTATTGTGGTCCAGTAATTTGTTGAATATATCACAGGGTTATTGCATACTGCAGCAACCCAGCTAATTGAACATTGTTGATGTAGTTTTACAAATGTGAAATAATATGATCATGTACACATGTCCATGTCTTCATATCTGACTTCGAACTAGCATTGAGTATCTAATATACGTTGCAGCCAAAAGTGCTTCCATGTCTAATTAAAAATACATAGGTGTGTAGCCATTTGAGAGTCTGTATCTAAAATTGGCTCTCAATTGTCCATGGCTAAATATTTTCAGATCCTTCTCAAAATGCTGCAACTTCTGATTTTAATACTACTTCTGGAGGGGACCCTTTTGACGGCGATGGTGATATTGAGGTTACTTTCGAAGGTACTGAACAACATCATATCTTCAATTAATTAATGGTATCTTGTATGAAATCTTAACCATTGCATGTACTCTTTTTTGCAATGTAACACTGCATAGATGAAACTGAGGAGGCAACAAGGCGTGGCATGACAAAACTTAAACATGTTTGGAACATTCCAAGAGGCCATAGGATGTAGTTAATTGTAATGAGCTCGGCCAGCCGATTGGAGAGGAGGCAGGAGTCCTTGGAAAATTCCTTGGCATGGTTGCCAGGAATGGCTGCTTTTGTAGCTTAAGCTTCAAGGATTGGGGACTGCTGATAGGAAAGAAAGAGAGAAACAATGAACAAAAAAACAAGCAGGCTATACTTAAGCAAGTAAAGGTACGCAAATTTAAGTTGTCATCCTATAATGTTGCTAGCTAACCTATAACAGTACATTTTCATATGCCTTTTGGATTTTGTATGCAGATGAGATTCCTTTACCCCTTGCATGGAAAAATGGGTATTGTGAACCATTGAGAGAGATGGAGGCAGCACAAGTCCAATATGAAATCCATATATTTTGACAGCGCATAAGAGCAAGGAAGCTAATATCGACAATGTTCCGGATGGGGTATTAAATGATCAATGGATTGCGCTTGTCAATAATTGGATGACAACAAAAGCATAGGTACATAGATATAGTTAGAAAAATCATTTCATGATTTATCTATTGCAACATCGAAGCTACTTATGTATATTTATGTACTCTTTCTATGGTAGGATTTAAGTGAGGCAAATAGGATAAAGCGTGCAAAAGGAAGGCAACCCATACAATTTGGAACAAAGAGTTTCGCTTCGAACAGAGAGGATTTGGTATTTCCTTCTCAAATATATTTGTGAACAAACATCTTTGCTCCCATATCTCAAACAGCCACATTAAGTGTTTTCCTTATTGATATTTATTAATTTACATGTTCTCTGAGAGGAACAAGATCACGAAAAGAAATACCCTCACAGAGTGTATTGTATATCAATACACACAAGACTAATAGCGGCAAGAACACAAATGCACATGTGGTACAGTAATCATTAAAATATGATTCATTATTTTGTTTTGAAATTCTTCTTCCATAATGATTAATGGGTACTCTAATCCTTTTGCAAGAGTGAATTGAGGAACTATTAGCACAAACAACTAGATTTAGTGACACTAGTCATGGAAAGGTTGCGTGGAAGGAGATCGCTAAACCGAATTTTAGGAGAAAGAAGCTGCCACGTGCATAGTGCGGGTCTTGTTTCAAATACGCATCAAGTGTTCGACGGCTCAACATCAAGGCGTCTAAAGCATCTAAATTTAACCTCTTTGGATGAAACATCAAGTGAAGATGTAGTATCTCTTAGACTACAGGTGGAAAAACTTGTAAAACATGTCCACAATCAAGATGCTACTATAGAAGATTTGCAACAGAAGATTAAAACCTTGGAACAGCAGCAAGGGCAGCATGTAAATTTGATGAATTTTTTTTTACCAAAGACATTATAACTTATTTACTTAGCATTTTTTGTACTAATTCTTTTTGTGCTGTTACAGGGATGTTTAGATGATTCATTGTTGACTCCTAGAGATGTTCAGACTACTACGAAACGGAAAGTATGCATCTCTATAGGAAATATGTGTACTGCAATTTTACAATTTTACATATATGATTCAAATTAATATTTTGTTTCCTAACATCAGAGAGTATATGGTGATCTTCGTACTGAAGAATTTAGGATGCTTGACGAACTAAATTACACACCGGTATTAATACGTTAGCATTCATTTCATACCAGTTTTAAGTTTGTGAAGCTACTAATTTTTATATATCACTACAGAGGGATCAAAGCGAGGATGATGAGTGCGAGGCACTGCAGCCACACTTAAAAAATACTAGAACTTATGATAAGGTTCGTACACCGTACTCAACATCGTTAAACTTCTGCCTAGATTCAAATACTTCAATCTCTGCTCATTTGGAGCAGCATATTAATAGAATGCTTCATGTGAATGTTGAAAAGGGATATGCATGTTGATTGCGTTTATAATCTGTTGTAGCAAACATATTGGGCATGTGTGCTTGTTCTAGCAGCAGCTGTTGCTCCACACCTGTTGGCCTCTGCAGCTCTCCAAACTGTAGCTTATCTATGCAATGGAGCAACAAGCAGCAGAACAAAACCATTAGTAATCCGATTGATCATGCACACCTAACTCATGTTCACTAATGTAATTGTGTATTGTTTAAGTGCAGATCAAGCAAGCAAATCCATGAGGACAAACACTACAAGCTAGTAGAGTTTCAACATCACTGAAGGTCGCTTTTATGCCATTTCCAGTACATAAATCATTTATATGTAATTATGCTTATCACATATCATACTCATTATTATTTAATAATAGGCAAAACAAATCCAGATCCCCACTGATAATAGATTCGACAAAAGCAACTATACTAATGCAGCCAAGGTGATAAATGTGATCCTTTTATTCTCTGAATTTTTTCAATTATTAAAAAGTTATCTTGAATCTAGTCTACAACATAGGTCATGGACAAGGAAACAACTCCCAATTCCTCAAATCATGAACCATATAAGTACTAGGTAAACAGTTGTTAGCAAAATAGTTAATGCCACATGCATTTTCTTGTTATTTGTTGATATGGTTTTGCGTTTGCGGTTACTCATAAAAGTATACCTTTGTAGAAACAACACTCGGAAGAACAAGTTGTTCACCTAATGAGTTCAACTGGTATGTGTGCTTCTTCCTTTCCCAACGATCTGTTAAGTAATGTTTTAATTGCTCTTTTCCAATTTCATTTAGACTATTTGAATGAATTTCATTTAGACTTGAGAATGGTTGGAATATAAGATAGGAATAGATTTTGACAAGGTTGTTTGGATATCTAATCATTCCACTAAATTTGTAAAAATTCAGAACTTGATACTCTTTTGAACATTTGTTGGCTGTAGTCCTATTTCTAATAACTGTTTTAGGTTACATTACTTTGCTACAACCAAGTTGTATATAGTGTAGGGATTTCAGTTTCTGGACTCTACATCTTGTTTCTATAGCCTACTTTTACTGATTACATTCTTTTGTTCAAACATCAGCCTGGTACAACCGAGCGGCCAGCTCACAACTCAATAATGGTACACTTGATCTTGCTTGCCATAACTATGTTAATACTATGCATATATTTATTCATATACTTGGACATGTGGATTAGGTTGGCACTCACGTTATATTGAAGAGTTGGAGGAATCAAAATAAGAAGGTTGCCTTAGGCACAATACTTGGTTGTGACCCAAAACATAAAGTTGGAGGTGTTAGTTAGGTAAAGAATGTTGGATGGTGCGTGTCGGTCTTATTGTTGTGGTGATGAACCACTAATACGACCATACAACAACCGAGGTTATTGGAGACGTGGCGGAGTCCTATAGCATGGCCTTCAAGTTGTGTATGTTCTATCATGATACTTAACAGGGCATTGTTTTCCTAACTATTGCATTGAATTAAAGTATTCCAATTCCATTTGCAGATTGAAACAACTATTTGATCCCATCAGATGAATAACAACACGGGGATTTTGTTTTATTTGACCACAAGGTGATGTTTCTAACTTTGCTTGTTTCTAACTTTTACACTTCCTCTCAGTTTGAATATAGTACCTCGAAAATAATTAATGTTGGTTCGATTGACTTGCCCTGAATATTTTCTTTCCATTTTGTTTTCGATTTGGGACCCGGCATGACTACTTGAGGATGTGAGGGCTTCCATTGAAATTAGTGCTTTGCTTCTCATTTACTTTGGATCAAGATCTGTCATGACTTTGATTTAAGAGGATTCCTTTGTATATATCTTGCTATCACAACAAAAATGTTTGAACACAGATTATGTGATGAATTAATTTGTGGATGCTACTCTATAATGTGAATATTTGTTTTTAATATAGACTGATTTGTGCTTATTTCCTATGTGTGTGCCTTGGATGATCTGGAAAAGTTTCAAATGCGCATTGCGCATCCTGTACATATTTATTTGGCTCCAAATAAATATTAATTATTTTTTCCAATGGTTAATTTCTTGCAACGCATATAAGCGTTGCCACAATTCGAATCTAAATGTTGCAACAAGCTTTAGAGGTAAGCTGCCCATGGGCGGCACAAACACATGTAAGCGTTGCTGTAGCCCATAAATATCCGTTGCAATTTAGCAACGGTTATTAGTAGGGTTTTCCAACGCATATATAAGCGTTGCAATAGCCCCTAGCAACGGCAGCATAGGCAACGCATAATTATGCGTTGGTATAGACCCTAGCAACACATATACGGACTTTTAGCAACGCATATATGCGTTGCAAAAAGGGGTATCTTTTTGTAAGTTCAACTAGATAAAGTTATATTCGTCGAGTGTTCCATTTAATCTAAAACCAATTTGTTCTCAAAGGTTTCTTATCTGGTTATATTGGTCGAGCGTTCCATTTAATCTAAAACCAATTTGTTCTCGAAGGTTTCTTGTCTAGAAGGGAAACGACCTAGTCTGAATTGAGTGCACGGTTATCTTTGTTAACTAGGAATAATTCTCAACATATAGACTAGGAACTAGGAAGAGATATATGGGATGGATCATGCATGGGATAAGAGTTATCCAAGAAAGAGAGCAGCTCGCCTTCTAGAGCTTAATCGGTAACTATTCGATTTTATCTTAGCTTAATTAATGTTTCAAATAACCCTCACGGCTACCTACATAGGAAAATGGTATAGCCAACATTCTCTTTGCTAAACAGATACAGGAGGACAAAAAAGTGCACAAGACAGATGTTTCACTTATAATTACCTTGTCTATCTTGTCGAAATAATAGCGTAGCGCATTTATACTGTGCCTACCACATGGCAAAAAGAAGAAAAAAAAGTAGTTTTAAGCATCTTGTTAAGTGGATGCCCATATGAATACAACGATGAGTACTAACCATGAGTTTTCATGCCTATTTCTTGTCTTACCTCAGCCCACTGTTTATAGTTTCCAATGCACTGGTAATTGGCAATGTAAATACTTCTGGCCACATACTGGCCCCCTTAAGGGATAGCTTTTGCTTAAAAGCAAATCGGATTATTTGCCTAACAGAAGGATTCTAAATAACTTCTCCCATAATCAGAAGCTGTTCTCTACATAGAATCAGAATCTGGGTGCCAATTCTTGCTGATTTTCACTAGCCTGGTCCTCCACCTTCAAGCATAGTCAGTCCAGCCTGATTCTCCCACAATCAGAAGCAGCTTCTTCTATAATCCAAAATCTATACAATCAAAAACTGTTCTAAAGGGGGCGTGGTCAATACTTTTGGAATATTGAGCACCTAGAGGCCGGGATACATGGTCAACTATTGACCACATATAGTTTTGAATGCATTGCTAATAGAAGAGATTACACGATTAAATTTAGAAATTATATAATGAAATCA
Source organism: Guadua angustifolia (assembly GCA_036346375.1). Classification (NCBI taxonomy): domain Eukaryota; kingdom Viridiplantae; phylum Streptophyta; class Magnoliopsida; order Poales; family Poaceae; genus Guadua; species Guadua angustifolia. The sequence goes on along the minus strand of CM070521.1, from coordinate 18,184,384 downwards.
TCTAATATCTCTACTACTTCTAATTATGAGTTGGTGGCGGTGGTCCGTTCTCCTCTACCCCCAGGCATGTCCACGAAACGGAGAAAGTTTTAATTCGGTTGGATATGCATGTATGCGTGATCTGTGGCATATCAGTCTCTTATCTCAATCAGCCGATTCTATTTTCAAATATTGCACGACCAATTCTTTTTTTTATATACTGCACGCATACAACTTCTGAGTTACCATGTGCCTTTGAGTTGCCATATACATCCTTTCTATTAAATATTTACTTGCATGTATAAATAAGATCATCTTTTAATTTTATTTAATCATGTATGGACTTGATTTCTGTCGGCCAGCAGCATGCGCATGGCCATGCATGATACGACTAGATAAGTTTGTTATCTCTATCTCTACTAATTCTAATTAGGAGTTGGTGGTGGTACGTCCATTCTTCACCCTCACCCCAACACGTGTGCGCACCCGTGTGGCTGAGTGGGAAGCGGGCAGTGGCCACCCTGGTATATTGGATTGGATTATCCCATTGCAGAAGGTAAATGAATATGCATGACTCATTTATTACTTTTCTTTCTCCCATTGATCTAGCATTCAAATCGGCGGCAATTACTCCCGGTGCTTTTCGGATTGGATTGATTGATTCTCTTTCGAAGGAAGTAGAGCATCGATTCATGGAGTTGGGTCTCTTTTCACCTCTTTCCCTTTTGTTGCCTTCCTTATTCGATGATTTCTTAATCTGGATTCCATAAATATCTCCTCAGTTGCTGTATCTATATAACCCCATCGCTTCTTGCCTCTCCTTGCAGATGTGTTGAGCTTATCCATTGAGCGGAGGTAATGGATGACCTTCCTGATCTCGTCGATACAGCGCAGGGGCAGGTTACCAGTGGTGGGTGGTGAGATAGCCTGGTGGCACTGCTAGAGCTTGCTGCGGTGAATGAGGTTGAGGGAGACACTCAAGGGAGAGGGCGGGGAGGCGGTGGAGTTGGCTCATGGGATGGGGCTATGGTATGGTAGGAGCAAGACGTACGAGCCACGCACGCCGCTGATGGAGGCAGCCACATACGGATGACGCCTACCTTTTAAACGCCTTTGCGCCCATAGGGTAGCAGGTGATTCCTCTCTTGGTTGATCGATCGATCTTGACTTATGGAGTTACAAATTTAAAATCACAAGTACTGTGATGTTATTATTTAAGTTTGTGAAATTAAAGATAATTTTAAGCTCGAGTTTGTAAACAGGTGCTTGGAATTTGTATGCTTCGATGAATAAATTTAAATATTTAACCATTGCATGTTCAGAGTGATCATTATTATTCAGATATGGTTAGTGCTCTTTGCAAATAATTTTTTATTGTAAATTGAGTTTCCGTTGCAACGCACGGACACATGACTAGTATAGTACCAAGCAGAACTTGAACATGACAATTACCTAGACAACAGCAGGTGCTGCACCAGCAATAGGATTTACTATTAATTAATTAATTATACATAAAGGATATATAAGATGAACCAATATATAAGATGAAAAGGATATATAAGATGAACCAGCTCGATATAGATTGTAAAGGATATATAAGATGAACCAATATTACAAGCATCTATTCCAGGCCACCTCTGCCCGGCTCCTCTCAAATGGATTTGGCACACTAGATGTGTCCCCAAGCTACGACTTTTAACCTGGCTCCTTCTTCATGACTGCCTAAATACCAAAACAATGTTGACCCAGAGGGGGTGTGTAACATTCCAAAATTTAGAGCCATTTTAAATTTTCCTTATTTTCAAAATTTTTGTGAATTTAAAATTCTCCCTCAAGGGCATTCAAATCAAATTGAATCAATTTTATAAGTTGAAATGTGATCAAATCAATTTATTTAGTTCTAAATGCTCAAAAGTATTTGTGAGATTTTTTTGGAATTTTTATGCATTTATTTGCTATTTATTTTGGCCTTACTCGATTTTCTGGCATTTCTTAAAAAGAAAATTCATTTTCTTTTCTTAATCTCCCTGCAGGCCGACTTCATTGCTCCGGCTCATTTCCCCTCTGCTTTTGGCCAGTTTTTCTTTGGCTTGAGTTCCCTTTGGCCCAGCCTGCTTTTCCCCGGCATAGCATCGCGACCCAAACCGTGTCGTGCCACCCCTACTGATAGCTATTCCCCAACTATCAGTTAGACAGCCTCTGTCCCCACACCGGATTCCACCGCTGTGCCGAATTGTAACATCCCTAATTTCGGGTTTCTGCTAAAAATTAATTTAAGATAATTAATTTAAAATTTGGATCTTTCTCGGTGTTATATTTAACCTAGCATCCATATCCCTCCAATGTTCGGACTTCATTTCATCTCCGTCTGCAAAAGTCAAAATTCTTAATTCCGGTCTTTATTTGAAATTTCACCCGAGTTCCAAAATGCTCTAAAAATCTCAAAATCCATTGCATTAGGTTCCAAATATTCTAAAATGATTTTGGGAATTGTTCCAAGATTTTTAGAATCTCTTTGCTATTTTATCTCTCATGGTCTTTCATCAAAATCAATATATTCGTTCCAGAATAGTCTAAATTCCAAAATTCATCAAAATTTAGTGAAACTAATTTTATTGGGTTCCAAATAATCTCTAGTTTTTTTAGGAATTTTTCCAGGATTTTTAGATCATTTTTACTATTTTATTCCTCGCGCTTTTGTCTCTTCATTTCTTTCAACCAACGAGAAATCGACACGTGGTAGATACTGTTCATCTTCTTCCACCTCCAGCCAGCCACTTCCAGAGAGCACGTTTCATGGCTTTCCAAATTCAAATTATCATAACTTCTTATTTCCTCCACCAAATCATGTGTGGCTGGATCCATTGCGAAGAGAGAGACAAGGAGAACCCATTTTCCATGACCATTCATCTTTTAACTCAACGAAATTGGATTAATTGAGTAGAAACCAAAATGCACTCAAACTTCAATAACTCAGCCGTTTCTCAACGAAACGATGAGCTTCCACTTCTCAAACGTGCGTATCAATGTCCTCTACCCCGTGCTCACCTTGCCCCATTGCTCTTGAGCCGTTGCCTTCTCCAAAACTCACGAAAACCGACGTCTGGCGTCCTCCAAAGACATCGGCGAGCCATCTCTTATTCTGGTGAGTTTCTAGACAAATCAACCGCGTCACTTTGTGCCTTTTGCCCCCATGATCACAACCATTCAATCGGATTTGATTTTCGTTGCAGTTTGACCTCGGATTTCGAGTTTGTTCGTCGTCGGCCATCGCTCCGTTTGTCATCGATTTCTTCCGATTGGGTACGAACTAATTCAATTCCTTGCACCCGTACACTCCCCTTGAAGCTAGCTACACCGTGCTCACCTTAACCGAGAAATTTTGCATTTTGGGTGAGTTTGAGCGTCATGCCGACATTTCGTTTTTGGTCGCGGTTTTCTTGTCATAGTGGCTTGCGTGCCTCGCCATCGGCGATGTGCTCGACCTTGGCGCCACCTTGCCTCCTCCAGACCGCCCTCGGTTGTGCCGCCCAAGCCTTCTACCCGCCGCCTTGCGTCGCCATTTTTCCTCTGCGTCTTGCCGTGCCTCCTCGCCGCGCCTCCTTGCTTGCCGCCACTGCCGCCACGCCGCCCTCCGTGAGCACCTCCGCCACCACCCCCCCAAGCCGTAGCTGACCCTCCTCTCTTCTCCCTTGGTCCTCCCTCCATTTCCTCCATTACTCCCTCCATTGCGTTCTCTGTACAGAGCTCTTGAGAAGAAGCTCTAGCCAATGACAGGCGGGGCCCACGTAAGTGAGGGAAGAAAATCAGTAATTCAGGAAAAAGAAAGATTCTAAAGGAATATTCCTCGGTTTTCCAATTTTCAGGATTTTGAGAATTCAAACAATTGTTTCTCCTCCGTCATAACTCTGAATCAAGTGATTCCAATTGGTAAATTCATATAAATTCATCCTCTATCTTTCAGTATTTTTATTATAATTTTTAGTTTCTGTTTAATTTATTTTATTCTTTTTGTGCACCGTTTTGCGCGTAGTCGACGAAGGTGTCGTAGTTGCCAACGAAGAAGAAGAGCTTCAGTGCAGCGCATCGCATCTCGTCGATGAAGGCAAGTCTCCTTGACGCACGTTGATCCCATTGTTTGCAACTGTTTTATAAAAGTTTACAACTTGCATGGCTATTTATATAAAATGATGATGTTAAAATGTAGGATGTTAGTTATACCCATTTCGATATGACATCCTTGCTGTTTGATTACCATGCCGTTGTAACCTTAAGATTTATTCATGAAATCATGTATCATGTGGTTATCCTTGTTTAGTACGTTAGACTGTGTTTAGGATTGATGTTGATTAAAAATGCCTATGGTGGGTTAAATTCTAAATGTTGTTGAAACATGTTTTATGAAAATGGTAGCAAGGTGATTGCTGCTGTGATTGAAAAATAAAAATAAAATAAAAATGGTTTGGATTGGGGCGGAATGGTTTGTCAAGGTGCAGATGGAGCACTGGTTCTGGTTTGTGAAAGCCGCCCTAATCAATTTAAGGACCGACGCTTATGACTGCCCATTCTAAGCTTTGCCAAGCAACCACATGTCAAATGGGCTCTGACCTGGCTAAATAATTTGTAGAAACTTAACTTAGACTCACCAGATGGTGGAATGTGGGTGCCGGATGAAGGCAGGTCGTATTTTCCCACACGACGCAAGAGGGGCTTCTATCTTTGGCGGATGGAACCCTAATAGCGGTGAAACCTCACGGTGAGTCGGGTTAGGCGTATACATTGTAAAGGCCTTGTCATGATCTCTCTACGGCACACCAAAGGAAGTGTGTTCATAGCGCTTGGCATCAAGAGATGATCATGTCTTGTGGGTAAAGCTGTACACCTATGCAGAGTTAAAACTATTCGAATAGCCGTGCCTACGGTCAAGGGCAAAGCGAATAATGCTTTCATACTGGTAGACTTGGTTTTGGTTTTAAAAATAACTAATGTTTTGTTTTGGGATTCGGGAGTGGTGGGAACTCTCGAAAGTTTATTTGGCGGATTGAGCCAATCAGGTAGATGGAACCTGTTTTGATTATGACGGATGGAGTCATGAGTTGGTTTGCCTTAATCTTTTAAATGTGGCGGATAAAGCCTTTATACTAGTGATGGTGGATAGAACCTTCACTAGAATATTAAATAATTCAATTGTTAAATAAGTGTTTAAAATGTGCTTTGTGAAAATTATTATTAAGTAAGGTTTGATGAAACTTGGCTTTATGCAAAAGAACCATATTAAGCCTTTCCTTGGAAAGCCCTACATGTTGCATTTTCCCAGACTTGCGGAGTACGTTTGTACTCACATGCTACACAAAATTTTGTCATCAGAGAATTACCAGGATGCCGTTGAAGATGTGGAATTCTATACAGAGGAGTTTGATGAAGGTCGCCAGGATAACTAAGCTCGCGCTCCTAGTAAATCGCTTTGTGGTGTCTTTTGGGTTTTATCATACATTATTTGTTTCATTGCTATGAACTCGGGTCATGTGACCGGAAATGTAATAAATAGCCATGTGGCTAGTACTTTATATTTATGCAATTACTTGCGTTACTGTTTTGGTTATGATTATCCTTTGCTTCCTTTGTGTGTACTAGCAACCGATCCGGGACTAGTGCGAAAATACACAGGAGATTAGGATGGTAAATCTGGGGTCTCACAGAGGTGGTATCGAGCTTGAGCATCAGGGACGTGACTTAGTTCGAATGGCAAAGCCTTAAGGATTTAATATTTTTATAAAATATACTTATAAAATTTTAAGTTCCTCTGCTTCTATCTTTTCTGTCCTAGCATCTTGTCCTTACCTCATCTCCTATTTAAAATTTGTTTGTTGACCTTGTCGTTTCAAAATTTGTAGATGTCGGTTTACACCACCTTTGCTTGATCGGCCGGAGGTTTTAATGGCGATTGTCATTGATGCTCCAGGAATTGGGATTTCCCCATCGTCTAGAATATCGATGCACCTCAATGCCCAGCATTGGCTACAACATGTGGAAAGTCGGTTCTTTGGTCTCACGCCAGAGTCCAAATCACGAAGATCATCCTCACTACTTCACCTCGTAGCAGTGATGCTTGGAGATGCGCTTCAGGATGCTGCTAGGGAGGCTCTCATCCACTTGGGTGAGAGTTATCGTGTTCAGCTGTAACATCCCAATTTTTGACATTTTAATTAATTAATATTATTTTAATGCAAATTATGATTTTTGTGAATTTTCGTGAGCTCGGGACGTCTTGCAGGAGTTTCTTTGCAGCAAGGGAAGAAAACCGTCAGCTTAAGGAAGCTCAGCGGGCAGCAGTTCCACTTCCACTAGCCCCTGTGCAGGAGGCACAACCGGTAGCATCGCCTTCTGTACCTGTTGGAGAGGAGCTTCCGCCTCGGGGTTTGACCCCAGATGCCCCGCAGGTCATGTGTCGCCGTGGTCCATTGATAAGAAGGACCCGCGCAAGTCTGGCGTCGCGGACCTTCACGGGATGTTAGTGCATCCCGGCGAGAGTGAGGAGGACCCTTCCTTCGCATCTTGAGGAAGGTCAAGGAGTAGTTAGTCTTAGCCGAGAGTGTCCATCTTTGTGTTCACATTTAGAATGATGAATAAGTTGTGCGATGGGTATGATCGTGCTTCTATGCATTTGTGATCTGACCATTTTTTTAAAAAAAAAAGCTATTTTGGTTTAAATAAAGATTTCAGTTGGAGTTTCCTTTCTTTTGTAGTGTTTTTGTTTCGGTGGGTGTTGTTTAGTCCCCTGTTTCCTTATCTTTGCTTTCTCCTCTTTTCTCGTACTTTTCTAGCTCTCTACTGAAGATGGAGAACCCAGGCAGAGGTCGTGGTAGAGGAAGGAGAGGAGGTCATGGTCGTGGTCGTGGCCATGGAAGAGTACAGTTACAAGATGAAGTTCCTGTACAGCAGCAGTTCAATGAAAATGACTAAGTACCTCCACCTCCAGCGCAGCAGAACCAATTGCCACCCCCGCCCCCGAATCAGCCACCCAGCATGGAACAGATGATGGCTATGCAACTGCAGATACTTGTGCCTTAGCATGTAAGCGCCCTCAATCCACCCCAAGTTGCACTTTTGCTCGGTGCAGACCAGCAATGATCTAAATTTGGGGAGTTCATGAGGACTAGACCCCGACGCTTCTTTGGATCTGTTGATCCGTTGGAAGCGAATGGTAGCTCAAAGAAGTTGAGAGGAAGTTATACTTGGCTCGGTGTGATGAATATGAGAGTGTTTTATATGCCTCTCATCGGTGAAAGGAAGCGCCACAAGTTGGTGGTAAAATTACCTCGGCCTTACGAGGAAGCCCGAACATCACTTGGAATGAATTTGTGGAAGCTTTTGGCTACCCATATTCCCAAGGGATTATGGAAATGAAGAGGCGTGAGTTTCACAAGCTGCAGCAAGGAAACCTTTCGATCTCGTAATATCTGAATAGATTCACCTAGCTATCTCGATATGCTATGGAGGATGTTGCCACTGATGAGGCAAAAAATCGGCGCTTTATGGAGGTCTTGACCCTAATATCAAAGTGCAACTAGTGTCAAATGATTTTCCTTCATTCCAACAACATGGTGAATAAGGCCTTGATCCAAGAGGATGCTCAGCGTCAGCTGTTTGAATCAAGAAAGAGGAAGATGATGTTTCAAACGCAGCGTGGTGCCAGTAGCTCCAAGCCCCATTTCTTCCAGCCTCAGGCCAGCAGGCCAGCAGTCCCCAATGCTTCTAGGACCCCAATGTCCGCACCTCGTTAGATTACTCAAGCCTCTGCTAGCAATGTAGGAAGTCAAGTCTAGAAGAGCAACACAGCAACTGCAGGAATCCAGTGCTTCAACTGCAGAGAGATGGGACATTATGCTAATAACTGTCCCCAGAAGCGTCAAGCGGTAACCCCTGTTCGGTTGAACTTGGGGACTACACCAGCCCGCGCACCTGCACCAGCTCAAGGAAGAGGTACGCCGCAGACTCCACGTACTCCTCGCACCATGGGAAGAGGACGTGTTAATCACGTCACAGCTGAAGAGGTCCAGGACGCACCTGACGTGGTGTATGGTAAGTTCTTCGTCAATTCAGTTCTTGCTTCAGTATTGTTTGATTCGGGTGCAACACATTCATTCATATCAGAGTATCTGGTAAGAAAGCATGGATGGGATACAGTTCAGCTCAGAAATCCCTTACTAGTTCAATCCCCTGGTAAAGAACTAAGAACAACTGCTATTTGCCCAAAAATGGATATAACTATAAAAGGGGTAAAGTTCCTAGCGAACTTAATATTATTGGATACTAAGGGTATAGAAGTAATCCTTGGAATGGACTGGTTAACCAAGTACAAGGGTCAAATAGACTGTGCTAGTAGAGCTATCTCCCTTACTAGTCCTGAGGGAATTCGAGTGGAGTTCCTATCTAATCTTTCCTCTAAGGGGGGTAGTACCCTGAACCGACTAAAAGGTACATCTTTGGAAAATGTGCCCATAGTAAATGAATACCCAGATGTGTTCCCAGAAGATTTGCCTGGAATGCCACCGGACAGAGATGTTGAGTTCATAATTGAGTTAGCACCTGGTACAGCTCCTATCTCAAAAAGGCCTTACCGGCTACCTGCTAATGAGTTAGCAGAGATGAAGAAACAGATTGAAGAACTGCAGGAGAAAGGATTCATAAGACCAAGTTCATCACCTTGGGGTTCCCTAGTAATCTTTGTGAAGACAAAGGATGGTAGTATGAGAATGTGCATAGATTACCGATATTTGAATGAGGTCACAATAAAGAATAAGTACCCTTTGCCAAGGATTGATGATCTATTTGACCAGTTGAAAGGAGCCAAGGTATTCTCAAAAATTTACTTAAGATCAGGGTATCATCAGCTTAAGATCAGAAAAGAAGATATCCCAAAAACAACTTTCACTACCCGCTATGGATTATATGAGTTTACAGTGATGTCCTTTGGATTAACAAATGCACCATCCTATTTCATGAATTTGATGAATAAGGTGTTTATGGAGCTTTTAGATAAATTTGTTGTCATTTTTATTGATGACATTCTTATTTATTCCAAGAATAAGAAAGAGCATGAGGATCATCTGAGGGTAGTTTTGGAAAAGCTCAGAGAGCATCAGCTTTATGCTAAATTTAGTAAATGTGATTTTTGGTTGAAGGAGGTTGCTTTCTTGGGTCATGTTATCTCGGCTGAGGAGTAGCAGTTGATCCTGCTAAAGTGAAGGCCGTGCTTAATTGGGAGCAACCCAAGTCAGTCACGGATATTCGAAGTTTCCTTGGTTTAGCAGGTTATTATCGGTGATTCATTGAAGGATTTTTAAAGATTGCCAGACCACTCACCCACTCTTGAAGAAGGAGAAGAAATTTGAATGGACTAAGTCTGTGAGCGAGTTTTGAGAATTGAAGAAGAGGTTAACTTCAGCACCCGTACTTGTACTACCGGATATTCATAAGGATTTTGAAGTTTACTGCGATGCCTCAAAGCAAGGTCTCGGATGTGTTTTGATGCAATAAGGTAAAGTCATAGCTTATGCTTCAAGACAACTGCGACCCCATGAAGAAAACTATCCAACCCATGACCTAGAGTTAGCTGCAGTTGTGCATGCCCTCAAGATTTGGAGGCATTATTTGATTGGGAATCGATGTGCGATCTATAAAAAACATAAGAGTTTGAAATATATTTTCACTCAACCAGATCTCAATTTGAGGCAGAGAAGATGGTTGGAATTAGTTAAAGACTATGATATTGGTATCCATTATCATCCCGGAAAAGCTAATGTTGTCGCAGATGCATTGAGCAGGAAAAGTTATTGCAACAACGTTATGGTTCAAGAAAGTCAGCCAATACTCTATGAAGAAGTCCAACGTCTGTAACATCCCGAAATTTGACCTAAATTAAATTTTTGGAGTTATTTGAATTTTTGTGGATTTTTGGGATTTAATTAAAATTAATTGAGTTTCTATCAAAAATAATTAAGTAACATAAAATTAATTATCAAAAATAAAGAAAAATATTTTATTTAAGCTCTAAATGCCCTAAAATATTTTCTAGAATTTTTCAGGTATTTTTAGTGTCCTAAATAATTACTTTGAATTACTGGATTTATTTTTATTGATAAAACCGGAAATTGCCGTAGCTACAGTATTGGGCCGAGCCCAACACTGTGCTCACGCTAGCCAAACCCTAGCGCCGCTAATCCCGGGCCGTGCGATCCCGATCGAACGGTCGTGGATGAGCCGCGTCGCTCATGGCACGTGAGTCGTTGGATCTCGGTAAGTGGCCGCTAGGATGTTGCCATGTGGTGCCGTATCGCCAAACTGTTATTCGCTCGGAGCCGTCGGATCGCAATCGGACGGTGGGGACGGGTCGCGCCGCATCGGGAGGGAGCACTGCCGCACCGCCGTCGCCCGTTGGCCGCCGTGGATATGTTAGACATTTGCGCGCAACCCGAGGCTTGTCCAAGCGGGAGATAAAGCCCATAGCATGCAGCACTTCACTCCGCCCATTTTGCCTACTCGCTCGTGCTCTGCCGTTCACCGTAGCGTGCGCTCGAGTTCGCCGAAGTAGCCACTTCCTTCTTCTCGGTTCTTCTTCGTTTTTCGCCGTCGTCCGTCGCTCTCCGCCGCAGCTAGGACCTTCGCCGAGTTCGTCGTGTCACACCGCGTCGTTGGGGCTACTTCTTCCGACCGGAGACGCTCGGAAACGCCGGCGCCTACTTCATCTTCCCCATGTTCAGCGACCAGACGCAGCCGCGCCTTCGTCAACACGCCCGAGCTCCAGCGACCGTCGGATCTTCATCCCACGACTGAGGTAGCGCCACGTTTCTTCCCGTAGAGTTAAGTTTAAATAAGCATCGGTAGAAAATGGCCGTTAGATCTTAATCGTGCGGCTCTGAAGAGGTCACGTAGGTGCGATGAATAGGTAATCACCCGGGTAACCGCCGCCGTTGGATCTTCATCCAACCGCGCCGTTGAGTCCACGTAGCTACGAGGTTAGCGTTTGATTATGGCCGTTAGATCTGAAATGTCTGGCTTGGATTGCGCCACGTAGGCTCGGAAGCAGCGCATCGCTCGGGTAGCAGTGGCCGTTGGATCGTCATCCAACCGTGGAGGAACATCCACGTAGTCCCGGGTCGATGCGATTGTTAATGCCCGTCAGATCTTAGATTAAGGGCCGAGATCTCGCCACGTAGCCACCCGAAGTCTCAGCGACCGTACTGGACCTACCGTTGGATTTGAATCCAACGGCCGGGAAATCTTGGGGCCGCGTGGACCGTTGGGCGAGCGCCACGTGTCGGCCGAGTGGACCAAGCATCGTTTATCGGCCCACTTGTCGTTGTAATGACGCCGTGGTGCCGACACAAGATGACGTCACCCGGGGCCCACATGTTAGTGACCGTGGTGATGTGTCTGGCTCTGGTGCCGACGCGTGTCAAGCCATGGAATTTAACCGGATTTTCCAGTAGGAAAATAAATAGAGTAATTCGGTTTTTCTTTTATTTGAATTTCCAGAAACTTGTAAATGCTATAACTTTTGTGTTTTAACTCGGAATTGGGTGATTCCAGTTCCTAAAAATTCATAAGAATGTGAACTATTTATTAGTGAATTTTAATTTATTTTTAGAGTTGATCTTGTTGTCTGTATTGAGTATTCATTGTATGTTCGCTTGAATGCGCGTAGACTCCGAGTTGCCGGGAGCTGTCGGAGAAGAATTCGAAGACCCGTCGCATATTTCAGACCAGGATCAACTACTATTCGAAGGCAAGTCATGCTTTGATCATTTTGTTCCGAGATTTCAAAATATACTTTTGTTTCAAATTATGCATGCTATGTTATTTAAAAATACCATTGATTAAATTGGGTATGGTAGCTAATATGCCAATCTTGTTTATGCCACCTTGATTGTGTTGTCATTATGCCCTAAAAACCTTGTCACCCTAGGATGTTAATTTACGTTGGTTGCTATAATAATGCCAACACGGGAGGCTAGACCGTGACTAGTTGCTTAGTATGCTGTATGCGCTGAACGACCTTCAAATTGCAAAAGAATATTGATTAAACGATTATGGAACGCATTTTTGTGAAATAATGCGATAATGTCATGAATTAGAATTGGGGGTAGCGACCTGTGTGGTTCTACTCGTGCAATGGAGTGGACATTGGCATGTGTTGCATAAATGCAAACCGGGGTGGGAAATGATTTGGACCGGGGCAAGTGGCAAGAAGGCTTCGTGCCAGGTGGGCCTGTGTGGCAACAGGATGTATTGAGATTGTGAAGGCTGTGTGCCGAGAAGTATAAAACGGATGTCTTGCCCGGGACAATTAAGGACTTCACCTTGCGAGCCTTTGAACTGAGTTTCTCGTACAACCACTTGTCCGGAATGGGACGGACCTAGTTTAGTAGGGTTCTGATATCTTTCCTTTGACACCTCAGGGCGACAGTTACACAAAAATGTAACCGTATGGGGGAGCGTACCTGTGCTGCGTCTTGGTACCCATCCAACTGTATTTGCCTGTTCTAAAATTTGGCTCTGTGTGAGGGAAGTGTTAGAAAGGCAATACTGGAGAGGTTCACTGGTTAAGTGTTAGTACCCGAAAGACTTTGTTGCAATCAATCACCTGTGTGGTGAGCGACTATATCCTGTGGGTAAAGTGTACAACCTCTGCAGAGTGTGTGTTAAATCTATTCGAATAGCCGCGTCTGCGGTATTGGACAATGCTTGGGGATTACAGTCAAGGGTTAGATTTTCAAAATAGAATGTGGAATGGGTGGCTGTGTGCCAAAGACTAATGAATCAAACTTAGGGCTGTGTGCCAAACTCTTGGAAAAGAATTGAGGAATTAATTATTATAGTAATGACTTTTCCTGCTTTTAATCTAATAAGATTATCTGTTAAAGGAAATACTGCTTTATGCAAAATAACCATTTAAGCCTTTCCTTGGAATAAGCCATGCATATAGTAATAGAACTGCATTGTGCATGACTTGTTGACTATGTTGTATACTCACCCTTGCTTCGACAACAACCTCAGAGGAAGAAGCAACGCTAGCTTGGGAGGAGGAATTTAACAAAGGTCCGTAGAGTTAGGGTTGAGCCTCGTCAGTTGCCTGTGGCAGAACGAGGGGTTCACTGTCGTACTTTTGCTTCCACTATTGAACTTGTGCTACTTTGTTATTTATCGCCCTGCGTGGCGAATTAATGTAAGGTGACCATAAGGTCGTGTAACTCGATTATATTCATGTTTGAAGTACTTTATTATTAATTCCGCTGTGTATGATTGTGGTACTTCAACCTGTTTATCCTGTGTATACTAGCGTGATCCTGGACTAGTACAGAATACATAGAGGGTTCGGATTTGCAGATTCGGGTCCCGACAACGTCTCAACTTGGAGTTGGTTAATGAAGGATGTATTTTCAATGTTGAAGTGCATTCAACCCTTGAAGATCATATTTGAGAAGCTCAAAAGGATGACAGTGGTATAGCAGAAATTAAGAAAATTTTCTGAATTTTCCAAGGACGAGAAAGGAACCATTTGGTTTGGAAAAATAATTGTCTTTCCTAATCAGAAAGAAATCAAGGATATAATTTTGAAGGAGGCTCATGATTCTGTTTACTCTATTCATCCGGGAAGTACGAAGATGTACTTGGATTTGAAGGAAAAGTATTGGTGGTCCAATATGAAAAGAGAAGTTGCTGATTTTGTAGCATGATGTGATATATGTCAGCTGGTAAAAGCAGAACACCAGAGACCAGCAGGATTGTTACAACCCTTGCAAGTTCCTGTTTGGAAATGGGAGGAGATTGGAATGGATTTCATTACTGGACTTCCTAGAACCAAATCTGGTTATGATTCTATCTGGGTTATTGTGGACAGGTTGACAAAAGTAGCACATTTCATTCCTGTGAAGACAACATACTCTGGTGATAAGTTAGCAGAAATATATATGGCTAAGATTGTGTGTTTGCACGAAGTGCCAAAGAAGATTGTGTCCGATCGAGGTTCCCAGTTTACCTCGAGGTTTTGGCAGAAGTTGCATGAGGTTTTGGGCATAAACCTAAACTTTAGTACTGCTTACCATTCTCAGACAGATGGTCAGACGGAAAGGATAAATCAAATACTAGAAGATATTTTGAGAGCTTGTGCTTTGACCTATAGAGGTTCTTGGGATCAAAATTTGCCATATGCAGAATTTTCGTACAACAACAGTTACCAGTCAAGTCTAAAGATGGCATCATTTGAAGCTTTGTACGGAAGAAAATGCCGAACACCGTTATATTGGAAAGAGACAGATGGTGGACAAATAGTTGGACCTGAGATTCTGAAAGAAGCCGAAGAGCAAGTCAGAGTAATCCGTGAGAATTTGAAAACCGCCCAGTCAAGGCAGAAAAGTTATGCTGACAATCGTCGCCGGGAATTAAGTTTTGAACCTGGTGATCATGTGTATCTTAAGGTTTCACCTCTCAAGGGAATGCGTCGTTTCAGAGTCAGTGGGAAGCTTGCACCTCGCTACATCGGTCCATTTCCAGTGGTAGCCAGAAGAGGAGAAGTTGCTTACAAGTTGAAGCTTCCACCGCAATTGTTAGATGTGCATGATGTCTTCCATGTTTCTCAGTTGAAGAAATGTCTCAGAGTACCGGAGCATCAGATGCCGTATGAAGAGATGGAATTAAAATAAGACCTGTCATATCCAGAATATCCGGTCAAAATCTTGGATGAAGCTGAACGTCGAACTAGAAGCCGAGTGATCAGGTTTTGCAAAGTACAGTGGAGCAACCATTCCGAAAAAGAGGCAACCTGGGAGCGAGAAGAGGATCTGAGAGTAGAGTTTCCTGACCTTTTTCTTTCTCCGTCCGAATCTCGGGGACGAGATTCTCTCTAAGGGGGGTAGGTTTGTAACATCCCTAATTTCGGGTTTCTGCTAAAAATTAATTTAAGATAATTAATTTAAAATTTGGATCTTTCTCGGTGTTATATTTAACCTGGCATCCATATCCCTCCAATGTTCGGACTTCATTTCATCTCCGTCTGCAAAAGTCAAAATTCTTAATTCCGGTCCTTATTCGAAATTTTACCCGAGTTCCAAAATGCTCTAAAAATCTCAAAATCCATTGCATTAGGTTCCAAATATTCTAAAATGATTTTGGGAATTGTTCCAAGATTTTTAGAATATCTTTGCTATTTTATCTCTCATGGTCTTTCATCAAAATCAGTATATTCGTTCTGGAATAGTCTAAATTCCAAAATTTATCAAAATTTAGTGAAACTAACTTTATTGGGTTCCAAATAATCTCTAGTATTTTTAGAAATTTTTCCAGGATTTCTAGATCATTTTTACTATTTTATTCCTCGCGTTTTTGTCTCTTCATTTCTTTCAACCAACAAGAAATCAATACGTGGCAGATACTGTTCATCTTCTTCCACCTCCAGCCAGCCACTTCCAGAGAGCACGTTTCATGGCTTTCCAAATTCAAATCATCATAACTTCTTATTTCCTTCACCAAATCATGCGTGGCTGGATCCATTGCGAAGAGGGAGACGAGGAGAACCCATTTTCCATAACCATTCATCTTTTAACTCAACGAAATTGGATTAATTGAGTAGAAAACGAAATGCACTCAAACTTCAATAACTCGGCCGTTTCTCAACGAAACGACGAGCTTCCACTTCTCAAACGTGCGTATCGATGTCCTCTACCCCGTGCTCACCTTGCCCCATTGCTCTTGTGCTGTTCCCTTCTCCAAAACTCACGAAAACCGACGTTCGGCGTCCTCCAAAGACACAGGCGGGCCATCTCTTATTCGGTGAGTTTCTAGACAAATCAACCACGTCACTTTGTGCCTTTCCCTCATGATCACAACCATTCAATCGGATTTGATTTTTGTTGCAGTTTGACCTCAAATTTCGAGTTTGTTCGTAAATCATTGCCGCTCCATTAGTCATCGATTACTTAGATTGAGTACGAACTAATTCAATTCCTTGCATCCGTAGACTCCTCGGATGCTAGCTACACTGCGTGCTCACCTTAGCCGAGAAATTTTGCATTTTCGGTGAGTTTGAGCGTCATGCCGATCGCTCATTTTGGTCGCCGGTTTTCTTGTCGTAGTGGCTTTGCTGTGCCTACGCCGCCTTGGCCGATGTGCTCCGGCCTTGGCGCCTTTTGCCTCCTCCGCGACCGCCCTCGGTTGCGCCTTGCCGAGCCCCTTCTACCGAAGCCTTCGTCTCCATTTTCCTCTGGCGTCTTGCTAGGCCAGTGCCTCTGGCCGCGCCTCCCTTGTCCAGGCTGTACAGCGCCGCCCTCCGTGAGCACCTCCAGCCACCCCCCCAAGCCCGTAAATGACCTCCTCTCTTCTCCCTTGGTCCTCCTCCATTTCTCCATTACTCCCTCCATTCGTTCTCAGTCAGAGCTCTTGAGAAGAAGCTCTAGCCAATGATGGCGGGGCCAGCAGTAAGTGAAGGAAGAAAATCAGTAATTCAGGCAAAAAAAAGATTCCAAAGGAATATTCCTCGGTTTTCAATTTTAGGATTTTGAGAATTCAAACAATTGTTTCTCCTCCGTCGTTACTCCGAATCGAGTGATTCCAATTGCTAAATTCATCCTCTATCTGCCAGTATTTTTATTATAATTTTTAGTTCCTGTTTAATTTATTTTATTCTTATCGTGCACCGTTTTGCGCGTAGTCGACGAAGGTGCCGTAGTTGCCGACGAAGAAGAAGAGCTTCAGTGCAGCGCATCGCATCTCGTCGACGAAGGCAAGTCTTCTTGACGCACGTTGATCCCATTGTTTGCAACTGTTTTATAAAAGTTTACAACTTGCATGGCTATTTATATAAAATGATGATGTTAAAATGTAGGATGTTAGTTATACCCATTTCGATATGACATCCTTGCTGTTTGATTACCATGCCGTTGTAACCTTAAGATTTATTCATGAAATCATGTATCATGTGGTTATTCCTGTTTAGTACGTTAGACTGTGCTTAGGATTGATGTTGATTAAAAATGCCTATGGTGGGTTAAATTCTAAATGTTGTTGAAACATGTTTTATGAAAATGGTAGCAAGGTGATTGCTGCTGTGATTGAAAAATAAAAATAAAATAAAAATGGTTTGGATTGGGGCGGAATGGTTTGTCGGGCGGGTGCAGATGGAGCACTGGTTCTGGTTTGTGAAAGCCGCCCTAATCAATTTAAGGACCGACGCTTATGACTGCCCATTCTAAGCATTATCATGCAACCACATGTCAAATGGGCTCTGACCTGGCTGAATAATTTGTAGAAACTAAACTTAGACTCACCAGATAGTGGAATGTGGGTGCCGGATGAAGGCAGGTCGTATTTTCCCACACGACGCAAGAGGGGGCTTCTATATTGGGCGGATGGAACCCTAATAGCGGTGAAACCTCAGCGGGTGAGTCGGGTTAGGCGTATACATTGTAAAGGCCTTGTCATGATCTCTCTGCTGGCACACCAAAGGAAGTGTGTTCATAGCGCTTGGCATCAAGAGATGATCATGTCTTGTGGGTAAAGCTGTACACCTATGCAGAGTTAAAACTATTCGAATAGCCGTGCCTACGGTCAAGGGCAAAGCGAATAATGCTTTCATATTGGTAGACTTGGTTTTGGTTTTAAAAATAACTGATGTTTTGTTTTGGGATTCGAGAGTGGTGGGAACTCTCGAAAGTTTATTTGGCGGATTGAGCCAATCAGGTAGATGGAACCTGTTTTGATTATGACGGATGGAGTCATGAGTTGGTTTGCCTTAATCTTTTAAATGTGGCGGATAGAGCCTTTATACTAGTGATGGTGGATAGAACCTTCACTAGAATATTAAATAATTCAATTGTTAAATAAGTGTTTAAAATGTGCTTTGTGAAAATTATTATTAAGTAAGGTTTGATGAAACTTGGCTTTATGCAAAAGAACCCTATTAAGCCTTTCCTTGGAAAGCCCTACATGTTGCATTTTCCCAGACTTGCGGAGTACGTTTGTACTCACATGCTACACAAAATTTTGTCATCATAGAATTACCAGGATGCCGTTGAAGATGAAGAATTCTATACAGAGGAGTTTGATGAAGGTCTCTAGGATAACTAAGCTCGCGCTCCTAGTCGTCGCCTATGGTGTCTTTTGGGTTAATCCTTCTGTTATTTGTTTCCGCTACTATGAACTCAGGTCATGTGACCAGGAAATGTAATAAATAGCCATGTGACTAGTACTTTATATTTATGCAATTACTTAGTTCATTACGGTTATGATTATCCTTTGCTTCACTGTGTGTACTAGCAACTGATCTGGGACTAGTACGGAAATACACAGGAGATTCCGGATGGTAAATCTGGGGTCTCAGAGAGGTGGTATCAGAGCCTGAACGACTGTAGGACGTGACTTACTTCGAATGGCAAAGCCTTAAGGATTTAATATTTTTATAAAAATATACTTATAAAATTTTAAGTCCCTCTGCTTCTATCTTTTCTGTCCTAGCATCTTGTCCTTACCTCATGTCCTATTTAAAATTTGTTTGCTAACCTTGTCCCATTTCAAAATTTGTAGATGTCGGTTTACACCACCTTTGCCGCATCAGCGGGAGGTTTTTGTGAGCAGTTGTCGTTGATGCTCCAGGAATTGGGATTTCCCCATTGTCCAGAATATCGATGCACCTCAGTGCCCAGCATTGGCTACAACGTGTGGAAAGTCATGGTTGCTGGTCTACGCCAGGAGTCCAAATGCAGAAGATCATCCTCACTACTTCACCTCAGAACGACTGATGCTTGGAGATGCGCTTCAGGATGCTGCTAGGGAGGCTCTCATCCACTTGGGTGAGAGTTATCGTGTTCAGCTGTAACATCCCAATTTTTGACATTTTAATTAATTAAAATTATTTTAATGCAAATTATGATTTTTGTGAATTTTCTGGATTTAATTGGATTTTCTGAGATTTATTTGAATTTAAATATATTGCCTTCTGTTAAAAAATAATTATAAAAAGAAATATTTAACGCCGAACTACTGTGCGGACCACATTAGAATCAGGAGGGTTAACGCCGACCGTTGGATCAAGATCCAACGGCCATTTTCACGCCGTATCGATTAAGGAAACCGTAAACATTAGGGGCCGTTGGATTCACATCAGACGATCCTTATTAAAGCTTACCGATTCGGAAACCCTAAGCCATCCGACCATCGGATTAAGATCAGATGGTCGATAGTTATCATCTCCGAGACGGACTCCTCTCCACCGTCTACGATTCGAACATGCCGCCGCCATGAAACTTTCCGAGTTTAGCACGCCGTCGCGTGGTATTTAAGGCCCGGGAGACCCTTCCCGAGACTCACCTTGAGCCGCCGCATCCTTCCCCTAAAGCGCTGTCACCGGAGAGTCACCGAGGAGGCCACGAGAGCTCGTCGGAGTTCCCGAAGAGGTTTTGTCGAGTTCCGCCGCCGTTGAGAGCTTCTTCCGCCGAAAGGATTACGGATTGAGTTCGCCGAGTCGCGCCGAACCGTTGCACCCTCCGCTGTCGCCGGAAGCGCCGAACGCCGCCGAGGTCGTCGTCTTCGTCTCTCGTGAAATTGCCGGTGTTCATTGCCGGCCAAGAGCTTCGTCCACCGTCGGATCCGCATCGGAGCGCTATGATCGAGCCGCAACGTTACGAACCGGTAAGCGTTCCGATTAAAACGTAGCCGTAGGATCTTAGATGGACAGTTGGATTTGCGCCGCGTCATTTAAATGAACAGTAAACCACACGAGTAAGCTTTAGCCGTTAGATTAAGATCGTAGGGTCTCAGGATGGGCCACGTCACTTCAATGCACAATGCACCGTAGGGGTTAGCGTGGGTCATCGTATTTGGATCGGACGATTGATACTGAGCCACGTGGTAGATTTAATCGGATCCGTTAGATTGGTATCCCAAGGTCCAGATTTTGCCACGTGTGTCCGTACAGCCGGGGCGGGAAAATTCGTATTTTCCTATATAAAAATAATTTGATTAATTCGGATTTTATGATTTTAGGGATTTTTCTGGAAATTAAAACTTCAAAGTGCTATAACTTTTGCATACGAACTCCGATTGAGCTGATTCAAATTCCTAAAAATTTGTAAAATTGAGATCTTTCTAACGGTGGCTTTTATTTGAATTTTTGAGTTTATTTGTTCTTTGGTTTTGGTGTTTATTTGCTATTTCTTCTCGATTCGCGTAGACGTTGATTTGTGCGAGGCTTCGGAGGAGGAATTTGCAACTCAAGAATTATATTCAGATCGAGACCAGGAGCTTAAGTAAGGCAAGTTGTGCTTTGATCATTTTGCACCCATGTTTGCAAAATTGCTATTTTGATTTACTTTATTGCATGGTATTTTATGAGTACAAATGATTTCAACTTAAATTTGGGATTAGCTATTGTACCCCTTTGAATTACACCCTACCTTTCTATTTGTATGCCATAATCCACTTGTCACCTTAGGTTGGTTCATTATAGTTGGTTAATACTGAAATCAACATGGATGGTTAGAACGGACTAGAATGCTTAGCCATGCCACGTCATCACATGTACATGAAATGTTGAGTATTAATTTTGATTAATGGAATATGGAACAATGATGTTAATTTGTGTGTCATGTGTGGTCACACAAAGAGATTGAGTTGTCGTGGCGGGGAGGTCACACAACGATGTTGATTTGTGAATAGCACGTGGTGCTTGGTAACCAACCGGGTGGTAATCACTTTATGATTGAAGCAAGTGGAAGGGGCAAGTGTGCCAGGGTGGGCTCAGAGGAGCTGAGGGTATGCGTATGTCTTGCTTTAATCAATCCTAAGGACTTAACCTTGCGAGCCTTTGACCTGAGTCTATCATGCAACCACATGTCTGTTATATTGGGGCAGCCTAGCTGACTAATTTGCAAATGCTTAACTTGAGTGCTATCGTGGTGGCGTGAGACCCGGGTGGTGGTAACCAGTCCATGCTCGGGGTGGCTCACATGGCGCAAGAGGGGGGCCCTGTTGTGGTGGTGTAACCCTTCAGTGTTGAAACCTTAGCGGGTAGCACTGGGTTAAGAGGATGCATTGTAAAGGCTTTGTTATAATCATTCACCGTGTGGTGCATGGTTGTATCATGTGGGTAAAGTGCATAACCTCTGCAGAGTGTACAAACTATTAGGATAGCCGTGCTCACCAGATTGAGCAATGCTCGGGATTACAAATCAATGGGTAGTTAATTAAAATGGATAATCGAAAGGGATGGCGGGGATGCCATGTGGATAATGGAACTTGCTTTAGGATGGAAACTTGGGTTTATTTGAGAATCTTGAATCTATTTACTTGTTATTATTTGTTTCTTGTCTTTTCAATCTATGTAATGTATGTGTTCTTAAATCTTGCTTTAATGCAAATGAACCCTTAGCCTTTCCTTTGGAATAAGCCCGCATATAGCTATGATAGCATTGCATTCATGCACAACTTGTTGAGTACGTGTTGGTATACTCACCCTTGCTTAACAACCAACAACAATGGAGGAATCATCTTCGTTATTGGAGGAGGACTTTCAGTGGGCCGCGTGTCACTAGGCCAATCCTTGTCGATCGCTTTGTGGTGTCTTGATGGGACATCTACGTCTTCTCTTGCCTTCCGCCCGCATTTGTCTCATTGTTCTTACTATTGCCTTGTGAGGCTAAATATTGTAAGTGATCATAAGATCATACACTAGTTATATTAAATAAATGAAGTCTTATTATTCTTATCGTTGTGTATGATATGATGCTTACCGATGTTAAGCTGTGTGCACTAGCGATTGATCCTGGGACTAGTGCGGTAAAACACAGTGGATTCGTATTGGTGAATTCGGGTCCTTACATAGGTGGTATCAGAGCATACTGACTGTAGGACTTGGCCCTAGTTGGTAGAATGTCCAAAAAAATTATTTTCTAAAGGAAAAACCTAAACTAGATTAAGATAACACTCTTAAACTTATCTCATTCTCTACTCCTTACCTTTGTTGAAATCTACCTTAAATTTTTCGGAGTGGCCGTTTGAAGATGGAAGACTTATCTATTTTTCTTTTAAATAGATGAGGAGGACACATCATCGTGAGTCTGAGAGAGGCTACTGTGACGAGCTTTGGAGGATACTCCAAGTTTTGGGAGGATTCGCCAAGCCAACGTATCAAGGTTGAGATTGGATCGTCAACGGAGCCACAAGAGGAATGGTGTGCAAGCTGTTGATTTACGCCAGAAATGGTGAGAGAGCAAGCCAACCTATCAGCATCACAGTGAGAAGAGCCACTTGGGAGATCGGTATCCAGGAGGCATCACGACTCGCTCTACGGAGGATCTGCTACGACTACTGCCATGAGCTAGAAGACACGGTGTTCAGACTCCACCCCATGGTTCGAGATTCATGGCGTTCATACGTTACGCGAAAGGAGGATGCTACTACAGTACACTTAGCACGATTCACAACTGTTCAAGAAGCTCATGCCCATGACACCGACACGGAATTAAGGACGGCCTACGAAGCACTCAGAGTTGTGGAGAAGGAACTATACGAGACCTGAGTAGCCTACGAGGAGAGAATCATGGAGCTCGAGGAGGCATTACAAGAGAGAGGTCACGCTACACCATCATCATCAGAGGAGATGAAGTCTGAGTTCGAGGAGCCGGAAGCGTCACCAGTTGCAGGACACCGAGATCAGTTCGCACCAGCGCCAGTTCGTCCGCTAGTATACCCACCGGGGAGTTCTCGTGGAGGATGGCTCGAGGAGTGAGAGTCTTAGTTTAAGTTGAGACTCAAGTATTGAGTCGCGTCAAATAGAATAGTCTTACCCAAATGTAATAGACGTTAAGGTTGAGTGTTTAGTTTGGATTTTAATGTTTGCTGAGTGTGCAGTATGTGTTGCAAAGCTTTTAGGCTTTGGTAAGCAACCATACCAAGTTAATTAATGAAGATATAAAGTTTTGGGTTTAACCTATTCCCCCGCATTAGGAATTCTTACATCTTATCTATGCTAATTCTATCTTTCCTAACATAAAAACAAATCAAGCAGATGGTGAACACTCGCGGTAACAATGGAGCTTCAGGAAGTAGCCTTTGTCAGGAATGATGAGTTTAATGATGGAACGCCACTGCAGCCATCACCACCAGTAGATGTGCAGAATTTGGGAGCTTTTATAGCCGCGCAAACTCAACTCATACAAACCATGATGCAACAAATGCAGAACATGACCAATCAAGCCATAGGCAACACTAATATACACCAAGGCAACAATGGGCCGTGTTCTCATTCTAAGTTGTCGGATTTCATGAGAACCCGTCCTCCAACATTCTTAGGCAATGCTAATCCTTTAGAGGCCGATGATTGGTTGAGGACCATTGAGAGGAAATTGCATATCACGCAGTGTGAGGGCAACGAGAAGGTGTTGTATGCCTCGCACCAGCTAGAAGGGACTGCCGCGGAATGGTGGGAGAACTATTGCGCAGCACATGAAGCACCCCAGGAGATTACTTGGGAGGAATTTTCTGCTTCTTTCTGTCAGTATCATGTCCCGGAAGGAATGATGGATCTTAAGAAGGAAGAGTTTAGGGCTATGAAGCAAGGAGGCCAGTCAATGGCAGAATACTTGAACAAGTTTACACAGTTAGCACGATATGCACCTGAAGATGTAGCCACAGATAAGGCTAGACAGTCTTGTTTCTTGAAGGGTTTAACTTCAGGATTACAGGTGGGACTGATCACCCACGATTTCCCTGATTTTCAGGAGTTAGTTAATAAGGCTTTGATCCTTAAGGATAAGCATAAAGAATTGGGTGAAGAACGTAAGCGCAGGATGGCTAGTCAGGCAGGGCGACCTAATCAACTTAGGTTAAGAATGACACCACAACAGTTTGCCAGAATTCAACCCTAGTGGACCAACAAGACATTAGCACCATCATCTCGCCCTACTAATCAGAATTTCCAAACACCAGCACCAGGAAGTAACGCACCAGCAGGAAGTCAACAGACCGCTGTCAAGCAATGTTTCTCTTGTAACGAACCAAGACATTTCGCCAACAAGTGTCCGAAGAAAGGAAATGTTACTCCAATTCACTTTAACTTAGGAACTACCCCAGCTAAAGCCCCAGTGATAGGAAATAATCGAGTACCAGTGCAGTTAGGAGCATCGCCTCAAACGACAACACGTGGAAGGATCAATCACATCACGACGGATGAGGTTCAGGACGCCGTGGAAGTTGTGCTGGAAATACCCGATGTCGACATCGGCGCCGATCAGCAAGAGGACGACTCTCTCTTCGCTAACCAAAATCAGGAGAACGAAGATAGCTATCCAAGAGCCTGCAATCCTCCGTTCGATATCTGCGGTGAAGGTGGTGAAGAGGAGGAATAGCCAGATGCCTAGGATCACGGGTTTTTGGTTTTCTTAGTCTAAAGTTTAGTTACCAGTTTAATGTCCCCGTCGCTATATGACCTACGGGTCCGACTTTTGTAATAAGAGGATATGTCGAGCAGTGCTCTGACATTGAAATTTTAAGTTAGTGCTTAGCTACGATCTAAACTGCTATGATTTGTGCGTACCAGCTATTGACCTAGCTTGAGTCATGAACATGACGAACAAAGTATTCATGGAGTATTTGGATAAATTTGTGGTTGTCTTTATAGACGATATCCTTGTGTACTTTAAGTCAGAAGAAGAGCACGTAGAACATCTGAGATTGGTTTTGGAGAAGTTGCAAGAACAATAGTTGTATGCCAAATTTAGTAAATGTGACTTCTGGAAGAAGAAAGTGGAATTCCTTGGCCATGTGATAACCGCTAAAGGAGTTGCCATGGACCCAAGTAAAGTGGAAGCTGTGATGAATTGGGAGCGGCCAAAGACAGTTACTCAGATCCGTAGTTTTCTGGGAATGGCAGGATGTTACCGTCGGTTCATAGAAGGATTCTCGACGATTGCGAGACCCCTTACACAACTGTTGAAGAAAGAAAAGAAGTTTGCATGGACGCCAGAGTGTGAAAAGAGTTTTGAGGAGTTAAAGAAGTGATTAACATCTGCACCGGTGTTAGTATTGCTGGATGTGCAGTGTGGCTTTGACATTTATTATGATGCGTCAAGGCAGGGACTTGGTTGTGTTTTAATGCAGAATGGCAAGGTTGTAGCCTACGCATCAAGGCAATTGAGGCCGCATGAAGGGAATTATCCAACGCATGATTTGGAGTTAGCTGCCGTAGTGCATGCCTTAGAGATATGGCGTCATTATCTCATAGGAAATAGATGTGAGATATATACGGATCATAAGAGCCTAAAGTACATATTTACCCAGTCAGATCTTAACATGAGACAAAGAAGATGGTTAGAACTAATTAAGGATTATAATGTCAGAATCCATTATCATCCTGGGAAAGCTAATGTGGTAGCTGATGCTTTGAGTCGTAAAGGCCACAGTGTAAATTCGTTAATAGT
Source organism: Guadua angustifolia (assembly GCA_036346375.1). Taxonomy (NCBI): domain Eukaryota; kingdom Viridiplantae; phylum Streptophyta; class Magnoliopsida; order Poales; family Poaceae; genus Guadua; species Guadua angustifolia. The sequence goes on along the minus strand of CM070521.1, from coordinate 18,158,936 downwards.
CAGCGATCAACCGGAGTTATGTGAGGAATTTCAGAAGTGAGATTAGAGGTTGTGCCACAGGGATTTTTAGCTGCTTTAGAAGTAAAGCCAACTCTTGAGGATCAAATTAAGGAAAAGCAAAGTAATGATGAAAAGATCAGTAGGATCAAGGCTAAGAAGGAAGAGGGTTTAGCTGAAGATTTCTCGATAGATGAGCAAGAAACCCTATGGTTTAAAGGTCGGATTTGTGTGCCAAATGAAAAGGAACTTAAGCAATTGATTCTTGAGGAAGCACACGATTCTAAGTATTCTATTCATCCTGGAAGTGCCAAGATGTACCAAGACCTTAAGAAGAAATTTTGGTGGCCGAGTATGAAGTGTGAAGTAGCTGAGCATGTTGCATTATGCGATGTATGTCAGAGAGTAAAAGCAATGCATCAAAAGCCCGCAGGACTTTTGCAGCCATTAAAGATTCCTGAATGGAAATGGGAGGAGATTGGTATGGATTTTATCACGGGGTTGCCCAAGACTCAAAGGGGTTATGATTCCATATGGGTCATCATTGATCGGTTGACCAAAGTTGCTCACTTCATCCCAGTGAAGACAACTTATTCAGGGGATCAATTGGCGGAATTATACATGTCAAGAATTGTATGTCTGCATGGTGTGCCTAAGAAAATTGTATCGGATCGAGGTACCCAGTTTACCTCAAGATTTTGGGATAAATTGCATGAAGCAATAGGAACTCGTCTGAATTTCAGTACTGCTTATCATCCACAAACAGATGGTCAAACAGAAAGAGTTAATCAGATTTTAGAGGATATGTTGAGAGCTTGTGTGATATCGTACAGTACATCGTGGGATAAATGTTTGCCATATGCGGAGTTTAGTTATAATAATAGCTACTAGGCTAGTTTGCAAATGTCACCATTTGAAGCCTTATATGGTTGTGCTTGTCGTACCCCGTTAAATTGGAATAAAATGGGGGAGTGTTCGGTATTTGGGCCTGAGTTGCTTAGAGAGGCTGAGGAGCATGTTGCCTTGATCAGAGAAAGATTGAGAACATCACAGTCGAGGCAGAAGAGTTATGCTGATAATCGTCGTCGTGAATTGAGTTTCGAACCTAATGATTTCGTATATCTCAAAGTAACTCCCTTCAAAGGTGTGAAAAGGTTCAGCATTAAAGGAAAACTCGCACCTAGATATGTTGGACCATTTAAGATCCTAAGCCGCAGAGGAGAGGTTGCATATCAGTTAGAGTTGCCACAGTCATTAGCAGGAGTCCACGATGTGTTCCATGTGTCGCAACTTAAGAAATGTCTCACGGTGCCAGCAGAGCAGACACCGTTAGAAGCTATCGAGTTACAGGAGGACTTGACTTATAAAGAGCAGCCTATTAAGATTCTGGACATAATGAAGCATAGGACCAGAAATAAGTCCACCCGTTTTTGCAGAGTTCAGTGGAGTAACCATTCAGAAAATGAAGCAACCTGGGAGTGTGAAGAAGATCTGAAAGCAGAATTTCCAAACCTATTCTCTAGTCACCTCAATCTCTGGGTCGAGATTAAGATAAGGGGGAGGTTTGTAACATCCCAATTTTTGACATTTTAATTAATTAATATTATTTTAATGCAAATTATGATTTTTGTGAATTTTCTGGATTTAATTGGATTTTCTGAGATTTATTTGAATTATTTTGAATTTAAATATATTGCCTTTTGTTAAGAAATAATTATAAAAAGAAATATTTAAAATAAAGTTTTACCAAAAATATTTTATTTAGGTCCATAATGTCTCAAAGTATTTTTGAGATTTTTCTTGGAATTTTTCTGATATTTTTACTACCCTAAATAAATTAGTTTATTTTCTTGAATTATTTTAATTGGGAAAACCCCGGAAATTCCTCGTGAACAAGATCGGGCCGGCCCAACTCATGTAGGCGGACCGCATTAGAATCGAGGGTTAATCGCGAATCGCTGGATCAAGATCCAATGGCCATTTTCACGCCAGACGATTAAGGAAACCCTAAACATTAGGGGCCGTTGGATTCACATCGGACGATCCTTATTAAAGCTTACTGATTCAGAAACCCTAAGCCATCCGACCGTCGGATTAAGATCGGACGGTCGATAGTTATCATCTCCGAGACGAACTCCTCTTCGCCGTCTCCGATTCGAACACGCCGCCGCCATGAAACTTTCCGAGTTTAGCACGCCGTCGCGGGGTATTTAAGGCCCGGGCGACCCTTCCCGAGACTCACCTTGAGCCGCCGCATCCTTCCCCTAAAGCGCCGTCACCGGAGAGTCACCGAGGAGGCCACGAGAGCTCGCCGGAGTTCCCGAAGAGGTTGCGTTGAGTTCCGCCGCCGTTGAGAGCTTCTTCCGCCGAAAGGATTACGGATTCGAGTTCGCCGAGTCGAGCCGAACACGATGCACCCCTCTGTCGTCGCAGGGAAGCGCCGGAACGCCGCTGCCGAGGTCGTCATCTTCGTCTCCAGTGAAATCAAGCCACCGGGTGTTCATTGCCGACCGGGAGCTTCGTCAGTCATCGGATCCGCATCGGAGCGCTGTGATCGAGCCGCAACGTTACGAACCGGTAAGCGTTCCGATTAAAACGTAGCCGTAGGATCTTAGATGGACGGTTGGATTTGCGCCGCGTCATTTAAATGAACAGTAAACCACACGGGTAAGCTTTAGCCGTTAGATTAAGATCGTAGGGTCTCAGGATGGGCCATGTCACTTCAGTGCACAGTGCACCGTAGGGGTTAGCGTGGGTCGTCGGATTTGGATCGGACGATTGATACTAAGCCACGTGGTAGATTTAATCGGATCCGTTAGATTGGTATCCCAAGGTCCAGATTTTGCCACGTGTGTCCGTACAGCCGGGGCGGGAAATTCGTACTTTCCTATATAAAAATAATTTGATTAATTCGGATTTTATGATTTTAGGGATTTTTCAGGAAATTAAAACTTCAAAGTGCTATAACTTTTGCATACGAATTCCGATTGAGGTGATTCAAATTCCTAAAAATTTGTAAAATTGAGATATTTCTAATTATGGCTTTTATTTGAATTTTTGAGTTTATTTATTCTTTGGTTTTGGTGTTTATTTGCTATTTCTTCTCGATTCGCGTAGACGTTGATTTGTGCGAGGCTTCGGAGGAGGAATTTGCAACTCAAGAATTATATTCAGATCGAGACTAGGAGCTTAAGCAAGGCAAGTTGTGCTTTGATCATGTTGCACCCATGTTTGCAAAATTGCTATTTTGATTTATTTTATTGCATGGTATTTTATGAGTACAAATGATTTCAACTTAAATTTGGGAGTAGCTATTGTACCCCTTTGAATTACACCCTACCTTGCTATTTGTATGCCATAATCCACTTGTAACCTTAGGTTGGTTCATTATAGTTGGTTAATACTGAAATCAACATGGATGGTTAGAACGGACTAGAATGCTTAGCCATGCCACGTCATCACATGTACATGAAATGTTGAGTATTAATTTTGATTAATGGAATATGGAACAATGATGTTAATTTGTTGTCATGTGTGGTCACACAAAGAGATTGAGTTGTTGTGGCGGGGAGTTCACACAACGATGTTGATTTGTGAATAGCACGTGGTGCTTGGTAACCAACCAGGTGGTAATCACTTTATAATTGAAGCAAGTGGAAGGGGCAAGTGTGCCAGGGTGGGCTCAGAGGAGCTGAGGGTATGTGTATGTCTTGCTTTAATCAATCCTAAGGACTTAACCTTGCAGCCTTTGACTGAGTCTATCATGCAACCACATGTTCATTATGGGGCAGCTTAGTGACTAATTTGCAAATGCTTAACTTGAGTGCTATCGTGGTGGCGTGAGACCCGTGGTGGTAACCATCCATGCTGGGGTGGCTCACATGGCGCAAGAGGGGGCCCCTTGTAGGTGGTGTAACCCTTCATGTTGAAACCTTAGCGGTAGCACTGGGTTAAGAGGATGCATTGTAAAGGCTTTGTTATAATCATTCACCTGTGTGGTGCATGGTTGTATCATGTGGGTAAAGTGCATAACCTCTGCAGAGTGTACAAACTATTCGGATAGCCGTGCTCACGGTATTGAGCAATGCTCGGGGATTACAGTCAAGGGGTAGTTAATTAAAATGGATAACTGGAAAGGGATGGCAGGATGCCATGTGGATAATGGAACTTGCTTTAGGATGGAAACTTGGGTTTATTTGAGAATCACTGAATCTATTTACTTGTTATTATTTGTTTTACTGTCTTTTCAATCTATGTAATGTATGTGTTCTTAAATGCTGCTTTAATGCAAATGAACCCTTAGCCTTTCCTTTGGAATAAGCCTGCATATAGCTATGATAGCATTGCATTCTGTGCACAACTTGTTGAGTACGTGTTGGTGTACTCACCCTTGCTTAACAACCAACAACAGTGGAGGAATCATCATCGTTATTGGAGGACTTTCAGGTGGACGCGTGTCACTAGGCCAATCCTTGTCAGTCGCCTGTGGTGTGCTGATGGGACATCTACGTCTTCTACTGTCTTTCCGCTGCATTTGTCTCATTGGTCTTATTATTGCCTTGTGAGGCTAAATATTGTAAGTGATCATAAGATCATACACTAGTTATATTAAATAAATGAAGTCTTATTATTCTTATCGTTGTGTATGATATGATGCTTACTGATGTTAAGCTGTGTGCACTAGCGATTGATCCTGGAACTAGTGCGGTAAAACACAGTGGATTCGAATTGGTGAATTCGGGTCCTTACAGAGGATAATTTTTTTTAACATGTGGAAAGTCAGGTTGCTGGTCTACGCCAGGAGTCCAAATGCAGAAGATCATCCTCACTACTTCACCTCAGAACGACTGATGCTTGGAGATGCGGTTCAGGATGCTGCTAGGGAGGCTCTCATCCACTTGGTTGAGAGTTATCGTGTTCAGCTGGTCGACACCCCGTATCGGCTCTTTCCCGACATCGTTGGGAGGAGTCACACCAGCCCGAGCTTGAGTTGGTGTCTCGACCCGACGACAGCGCATGGGTTCGCTTCATCCGGCGCAGGATGACGCCTATGTTCACATCTCGTGAGCTCCGTGACGCGCAGGAGTTAGCCGCAAAGAAGGGAAGAAAACCATCGCCTTAAGGAAGCTCAATGAAGCGCTCCACTTCCACTAGCCTCAGGCAGAGGCACAACCGTAGCACCGCCTTCAGACTGCTGGAGAGGAGCTCCGCCGGGTTTGACCTCTGCATGCCCCACAGGTCATGTGTCGCCGTGGTCCATTGATAAGAAGGACCGCACGCAAGTCTGTTCGTCGCGGACCTTCCTAGGATGTTAGTGCATCCCGCAGCAGGAGTGAGGAGGACCCTTCCCTTCGCATCTTCGAGGAAGGTCAAGGGAGTAGTTAGTCTTGGCCAGTAGTGTCCATCTTTGTGTTCACGTTTAGAACAATGAATAAGTTGCGGGAACGAGGATTTTTGCGGCGAAGGGCTACCGCGCCTCGAAAGCAACACCGCCGGGAACGAGGATCTTTATGGCGGGGGCTACCGCAAAGATCCGAGCAATGCCCGCCGGGGAACGAAGATTTTTGCGGCGAGGGCTATCGCGGCCTTCGAGCAACGCCGCCGGGAACGAGGATCTTTGTAGCTGGGCTACCGCGAAGATTCGAGCAACGCCGCCGGGATGAGGATTTTTACACGGCGGCTACCGCAGCCCGAGTAACGCCGCCGAACGAGGATCTTTGCGGCGAAGGGTTACCGCAGCATCCGAGCAACGCCCACTCGAGAACGAGGATTTTTGCGACGAAGGGCTACCGCTACGAAGGCAAAAGGCCGCAGTGGTTCCTTCTCCACGGCTTTGCAAAGCGGCTCGACAGCCTTTTTGGGGATCAGGCGGCCGCAGGCGGTTTCAAGATCGAATCGCCACGCTGGCTATCGCCAGACGGAGTGCTTTTCCCACCCGTTCGACTTCTCCGCTTATAAATATCAGGCGGGAACAATTTCTGCAAACTTTGGACTCCCACGACTCGCAATTAAACTCAAGAAAGCATTTTGTCTCCCAAACCCCCTTCCGCTGCCATAACGCCCTCTCCTCCGACTCCTCCCATGGCGAAGTTCGGTGTAAGCAAGTCCACTGCGGAGAGGCTTCGGGTGCTCCAGGATTTTGGGTACCTTGGCGTGGGCTCCTGGTGGCTCCCGGACGGCGAGGCAGGTCCGGCGCCGTGCACCGACGAGATAGTTGCGTGCGAGTTGTATATCGTCAATGGGCTTCGAATGCCCGAAAGTGAGTTTGTGGAGTCCGTTCTCGAGCAATGTGAGTGTGAGATCACCCACTTGAACCCCAACTCCATTCTCATCTTGGTCGTTTTCTCCCATCTTTGCGAGGGCTTCGTGGGCATCCTGCCCACGGCAAGTCTTTTCTTCCATTTCTACGCCTTGTTCCACACCGGCGGTGCCTTTCGCGACCGTGCTCAGATTTTCACCATGCCCCACCGCCCACGAAAGTACCCTTCTTCTCCTTGAGAGACTCTGCAGGTGGTGGGCCGACATCGGTTCTATCTTCGGAAGGCGGAGGGGAGCGGGCTGCGCTACACCGACGCGGTGGTGCCCAGCATCGACAGCTCGCGCCTGCCCATCACGCCCGAGGAGGAACGGATCCTGATGCAGATCAGCGAGCTCACGAATATGGGGCTCACTCGCCGGGACGTTGTTAGGGACTTCCTCCGGAATAGTGTGTCCCCTCTGAGGAGGAGGGAGCACCCCTTCTTCAAGATCACCGGGTGGGATGACCTCACCCGCGAGGATACCTCCTGTAAGTTTATGGTCCTGCGCAGATCTTACCTCGCACACCACGTCAAACCCGAGCTGACTTTATCTGTTGGTCGATGGCAACCCCGGGCTTCGATTGGGTGGAGAAGAGGGTCGGCGAGATGTTCAGGACCCCCAAGGGCAAGGAGCTCGAGCGCAAGCGGCAAGTGCCGAGCAACGTGCTCGAGCGGGGCGACACGGTAAGCTGCGCCAAGTTTCATGTTCGGGAAAAGCATACCGAGCCATGCTGACATCTTCTTGGCCCCCTGACAGGAGAAACTTGCGCTAGAGCTGGCTGTGGCCGAGCTCAGGCCCCTGGCAGGCGGTGAGGGAGTGCTCGTGTCGGCCTCTAATGCCAAGAGTACGAGGTGCAAGAGGAAGGCCCCGCCACCGGCCACCACCCGGCTATCCAAGAAGCGGGCGAGCCTGTCCGCAACTGTGGGTAGCACATGGAGTTCACCGACCGAAGAGGTAAGACGCTCAATGCCCGTTGGAGAGCTATGGCAATGCTACCTGGAGCAGCTTGAGGTGGGGGCGCAGCGACCAAGGAGCTGGTGCAGCCGAAGCAGAGAAAGTCGCAGGAGGAGCCGGCCGTGGTCCGTGCCAAGTTGAAATGAATCGCCGAGGCTCTAAGGCCTCGTGAGCTTGAGGCCGCAGCCGCCAAGGAGGAGGATGAGGAGGATGCGCGCCTGTGGTGAGGCGCGGGCGCCGAGGAAGACGCCGGAGGCGATTGACATGGAGAAAGTTGACCTCTCCGGCGAAGATCGCCAGCTACCAGAGAGGAGAAGGCCAAACTTGTGATTGAGGCGCTAATCCCTCCAAGGTGACAACGAGGGCCGTGCCAAGGTGAGCCTTGAACTTTGCCTTTCCTTGCCCCTTGCTTCGTGGTACCCGAGCTAACCCCACTCCCTCGATGTGGGCGTAAATAGCTCAGAGGACTTTCCCCTGATCGCTGCAGAATAGCTCACGAGCTTATTGATTATGCCTTAGCTGGGTGCTTGCCGATGCCGCCGACCTTATGGCGGCAGAGGGAGTGGAGGCGAGACAACTTCTGTCGCCGATGACCCTGGCCGAGGTGGACCTCACGCTTAGGAGGGAATGCCTCTCTGGCAGCTCCCTACCCCCAAAGACGTAAGAGCATGTATGAGGGAGAAAGCCGACCCCGCAGCCTTGGGTGAAAAAACTACCCAGGAGGGTGCGGGTCTCCTGCCAAGACGCTCGCCAAGACAAGGGCCCGGGACAATGAGAAGACACCGAGCGATCCAAAAGCCAGAGGAGGGCGTGATGCCCAGGGTGAACCACATGCCCGGGGGGATGATTCGTCATCCTCGACCAACCCGCCTTTCTTTAGGTTTCTAGGGAAGGCTCCAGCCCCCTGTCGGCCCTTGAGGATCCTTGGGAGTGCGAAGTTTCCAAACGCTTTCGGGACAATCTTAGCGTCGGCTTTGCTCAGGTGAGGACGTTTCCTTTGCGACCATCGTAATTTCTCGTTTTTTCGGGCCTTAGAGCTGGTTGACTGAAGTTCTTCTGCCCACAGCTCCTTGAGAAGGCTTTGGAGGATTTCGACGCCACGATGGTCGTCTCCGAGGAAACGGCCCAGCTGCTTGCCACGTATGACGCCAAGATAGCAAAACTTGAGCAGCGCGTGGGCGACCTCAAGGATCGGGACACCCTGCTAGTGTACAGATGCCGCCAGGCAGAGAAAGACGCCACCGAGGCTAAGGAGAGAAACCTTGGGCTTGAGCAAGAAAAGCTGCGTTCCCGCCAGGCCAAGGAAGGTGCTGCCGCCGACAAAGAAAAAGTCCTTTCGCTAGAGCGGGAGCTTGAGCGGGAGAAGCAGCGGTCCCTTGAAGTAGTGAAGGTCGTTGCCGAAGCCGGGGAGAAAGCCCTCAAACTCGAGAAAGAGCTCGAGGTGAGGAAGCAAAGACTTAGCGCCTTGAGTCAAGGTATGGAGCTAGAACGGCAGCCATGAAGGCCGCCGACCTTGCGTAACAAGGCAAGGAAGAGGTCGAGTAGTTCGCAGGAAGCCTCGCGAAGGTCGCGGGCCCGCTTCGAAGGTGATTGATTATGAGGCCAAGATCGATGACTTGAGGCGGAAATTGTCCGCGCCCTCAAGGGAGCGGGCCCGACGCCGTAGGGGATTTTTTTCTTTTTCTTCTTCTTTGACGATTTTTGGATGACTTTTGATGTCGCCGGTGGGGCGCACACTTTCTTTCGCCCATGGGCTCTGTTTGCTGTGATGTTTCTTTTGTGTGCACTTGAGCTATTTATTGCAAAGAACGGGCATAGGGCAGGTAGCAAAGTGTAGACGGGTAGAAGCGCAGGTTAGGGCGACGCGTGTGCGGCGTAAGCCCAGAACGAGCTAGGAAACGAGTTCATATAGGTGACAAGTTCTTAAGAAAGAAATAGCATCACGATGTTAAAACTAGTGTGAGGCGCTTAGCGATAACTTTTTGAAAAAGATACTTAGCGCGACAACTCGTTCCCCCACTCTCCGCCTGAATGAAGGTCAGGCATCTAAGTTGTGAGCACGGGCTCGTTCGCAGGAGAGTTGAGAAAGCACGCGCAGGCCTAAAATTCCTTAACACTTAGGACGATACACCGAAGGCGTAGTATGGTCGCGATTTAATACTCATACCAGGATACCCCACAAAGCAAAGTATACATCTATTTCAAGATCGCATTTCTCTCAGTCGTTCGGACACGACGGTAGCAAGGCCGGCAGCGATGCACAGTGCTGGAGAGAGTATTACCAAAATCTCCATCCCTCACAGATGGGATCGTCAAAAGTGGCCGAATGCCAACAGGCCATCTTGGGCCCAACTTCTTTGGCCCAAGAATCTCAAAGGATCCCCGCCCGATCGAGCTCGCCAGATGACTCGACCTAGCCTCGTCAGCGCCACTCACGCCCTCGACCTGAACCCGGTCCGCGCTCACAGTTCGACCAACCTCGGGTCCCGGCTTCCAGCAGTTACGATTTGGCTCCTGTGCCGACTTCAACAAGCTCGAACCTCCGCGCCTCTTCATCACGCCGACGGCCGACAACGAAGCTGGTCATCCGCCTGATTTAACATGACAACCACGCTTATAACGAGTGGTTTTTCTCGGTGGCCTGGGCATACCAAAATAAAGCACCCGCCCCACACGCCGCCTAAAAAGCACATGGAGGATAGCGCGCTTTCCCAATGAGGCGCTGTCTGCTAGGTGTTCATCGACCCAAAGATGGGATGAGCTGATCTGCTAAATCACCAAAGACCAAGACCGGAGGCCCGCATAGCATACCCTACATCTTTCCTCTCAATTTCGTAACCTGCCCCTCCGACTATATAAACGGGAGGCCGGCCTCGTGAAAGGGGACTCACTCATTTTCTTCTCATTTTACTCGCTTGCTTACTCAACCCAGCCTGGGTCTTCCGACCCGAGCGAAGCGTTTAGCTCCCTGCTCCTCACTAAGCGAGCGCTAAGGGCTTGTCTTAGCCCTCGCCAGTAATACATCACACTGAGTAATGAGATCCACCACCGAACTGGATAGGGACATTCGCCCAACCAAGATACATCCGAGACTCCTTAGTCTAAACCATTCAAGGAGAGGGACGCGCGAATTTCTATACCTACAAATTTACTTGCCGTTATAGTTATAAACACCGAAGCGCTAGCGCCATGTAGGGGATCTCACAATATCTTCGCGATCACCGGATTCCTGCCTCCTCCTTGATGGCTTTCTTCACTAACGGTGATGCGTCTGCTGCCGAGGAGTCGGATTCGCTGGCTTCTCGATTACCGCGGCAAGTGAGAGTTTGTGCTCATCCTCGCCACTTAGGCTTGCTGCTACGAGCTTCGGGCGCAATAGCCTAGAAGCCCAAAAGGCTGCTTGATTTAACTCCGGCCGATCCGAGCAAGATCACTCGGCCTTCAAGATAGGCTTCAGCGCAAGGCCATACAAGACGCCGTTCACTCAACAACTAGCCTAGGGGTCACACGGTCTTCCATGCTTCCCCCACGCCAGCCGGAGCATCGCTGCAATGGTGGTGCTGTTCCGCGGTGTCGCCAAGCCAGGGGACCCGGGGGCCGAGGCCACCTATCAGAACCTTCGGGGGCCGGTAGAGAGTGCTGCCGTGCACCGCATGCGGCCTTCCGGTCCCCACCACTCGGGGGGCCTCCTCAGACTATTCAGTTATGCCGCCACGGGACCAGAAGGTCCAACGGGCGGCGCCATACCGAAAGTAATCCCGAGCCTCAAGCCATTCCCAGATCGCCGCCGACTTCTGCGCCAGGCCGACCCTACATGCGCGGGCGACCCGAGCCTGGTTGCCTACCGAGTCGCGGAAGGCCTTGAGCCTCACGACGCCAGAGTGGCGCAGATGCTGCCAGGACCACCATCCCCATCCTCTACGCGGCCTTCGGGTCCGACCGACTCCAGATCGGGCCGCCGCCAACTCCCGGACGTGGTCGCCCGATCGCGGACGGTCAGACGCTTTCGGTCGGGCCGGGGCATGGGTCGGCCCTTCAGTGACTAACGACCTGGTCCCATGCCAGGTTCAGTCCAGCGTGGCAGGCGTAAGCCATTTCCTTCCCCCGGGAAGGACCCTTCACCGCCATAGGGGCCCTCCGACTTGGCACCTTTCGACTCGGTGGCGCCGAGGATCGCGCTATGTCAAACGCCTGGAATATTGAGAAGATAAGGAGATTCTGTCCCTAACCTTCATCTTTATTCGCGCGTTTTCATTAAATCCTCTGATCCAAAGGTATATGACCGATCATGATTACGGTCCTGCGCGCGACTTGGGGGCTGCCCGCTATGCATGCTACTTAAGATGGCGCCCGACCGATCATAGGACCCCTTGTTAGCGGTGACCCTCTCACCCTGGTGCACGGCCCACGCCCATCGGCTACGGTTAATATAGTACTTTGTGGAAAAAGGGGGAGCCCACACGAGGTGATCCATGGTCGGTCTCGAGTTTTTTGGTTGCTTGCCCTTTTGTTATTTTTTTCATTTCTTGCCTCAAAGTATTAGCACTCCGACTCCACGCCTAGCGACTCGCGTTCTTATGGGCCACCCATTCGACAAGTGTTCATTACAAAAGGCAAAAGCAAAATCCAAAGAAAGTCCCTAAAAATCCACTAGCATCAAATGTACACACATTGCACCACCCAGTATAAAAGTTAGACACGGCCGCCTCGAGGTTCATCCAAATAAGTCACCATTCTCAGAGCCGCTGCCGCCACGCCGACCGCAATAAGCCCTCGCCATCGATCTCTTCCACGGCCGCACCCTAGTCCGCGACTCCGATCTATTGCCGCCGACCTTACCGACGGTCGTGGATCGGTCAGGCGGCATTATGGCCGCACACAAGAGCCAGACATACTCGCCACGGCTGACGGGCGATCCTCACCTCGCGAAAGCAGTAGCGCCACAGAATGCGCGGCGTGTCGGCCAGTATGCTATCAGACGGTGACACGGCGGCGAATGCAGCCATTGCGCCCAAATGCGCTCCCCGCAGCTTCCACCCCCAAGGGCTCGAAGCTCCCGCCATGCTCTCAAGGCTACGGACCGAGCATCGCTCATGAGATCCTCGCAGGTCTAGCACTTCGCGACCTTGGCCTGCCTCGCCCAAATCGCAACGACCACACCTCTGCTGCCTCAGCCGGGCCTCCTCCTCCGTGGCACGGATCCGGCCCGCTGTCAAGGCACCACCTGGCGGCGACCGTGGCCTAGATGCGCAGGAGGCTTCCAACCGCGCCACCACAGACGCTGCTCGGCTCTGTGGGGACCCATCGGCCGGAGAATAGATGGGAGCGCCCCAGAAGCGTTCGGCCTCCCGCCGAGGCGGTCATTGCGAACACGGCCGACGGCCGCCGATCCCGAGCCGTAAGCTCCGAGTGAAGAAGGAAAGCTCACGCCAAGAAGTCGGAATCAAACCAACCCGACGCTAAGCAAAGAAGCTCACTCCGAAGAGGATCCTCGGCGCGAAGGTCGACAAGGGCAAGATAGAGCTCTCTCGCCAAGAAGGACGGCCAAGGATGTGGGACCTTTGGGGTCCGACCCAAGGGGATCCGCCGCCGCCTGCTTGCTTTGGCCCTCCGATCGCCGCTCCGCCGCCATCAACACCAGAGTTTCCTAGCCCTTCCTTTTTTCTGCGGAAGGGCAAAGGAGAGCGGAAGACGAAGAAGAAGAGGTTATGCGCATTACCCTCGCGCCAGATTTATAGGCGCGGGGCGGAGTGGTCGAAGCGGGCGTCAAACCGGGTGACGCGCCACACGCGCATTAATTTCATGTCCCGCGCGACAGGACGCGGTCCCGCTCCACGCTTCACCTCGCATTAAAATGCGACGCGATTGATGGGGCGAAAGAGCACTGCCGCCAGGAGGCGCAGCCAGACTCTTCGATTGGCCCGGTCAAGTTGGTCATACCGCGCGCCGGCGCCAAGGAACACCCTGCTAGGCCATCAAGGCCCCAAGTTGGCAGAAGGCCCGTTAGCTCGAAACCACCCCGGCCAAGGGCCGAACGAAGAGCCCAACCGCCACGGCATCTCTACCTCGCGTAGTAAAAGATAAGGCGAATTCTTTCCCTTAACTTTTCCTCGTTCCCGCGCGGTTTCCCTGCTCTTCCGAGTTCAAGCGCCGCGTAGAAACCGCTAGCTTGGTTCCCACGCCCGCTGGGGCCGAGGTTCAAGACACTCACATGGGTCGGTGACCCGACCGCCACTCTGCCTCCTATGCAGTAACCCTCTCGACTCGAAGTGTTAACGGGCTACACCCCAAAGCCAGCTACGGTTGCTAAGTAATGCTTTGCGGAAGGAAGTGCGTCGTATGTGTTCGAACCATCGCTAGTCGGGAACACTTTTCCCGTGAGGAATGCGAATGAGCATTTTGCTCTTTAGGTCCCTGTCCATTTTTGAGCCTTCCCCAAAAGTGTTAACAAGTCGACCTACGCTTATGCAACCTCCACGGTTCCTAAAGCTATAGCCATCGAATGTTCATCATCTTTGGGAAACGCGAAAAATAGAATCGGCCTACTAACGCCTCGACGTAACGAAACTTCAATTCATTACAAAAACGGTTATTACAAAAATCAAAACGCTCATCTTTCCTCCCCTGCTTACGGTGGAGGATGCTCGGTGGTATCCAGTCGGGCGTCGCGCATGGTACGGGTCGACTCGTTCTGAACCCTTCGACCTCTTCGTCGGTCCGGTTCGCTCATGACCTGAGCTGCTAACAACGGCAAGGTCGATGCCGTTATAGTGGGAGAGGGCGAAACCGCCGAACAAGCACCGAGCTCGATCCCTCACTCACCGAAGGCCGACGATGCCAAGATCGCTGTCGTCACGCGGCGGCAAGTGAGCTCGAACCCTGCCCGGCGGTCCCAAGCACTCAATCACGGACTTCCCGGCCGACCTCATGAAGGGCCGTTAGTTCAGCAGTTCGCTCGGACAGGTCTTGCTCCGCCAAATTTCACCGAGAAGGCCACTTCGCGACGTGACGCGGCTCACACGTTCCTCCACCGCTAACCTGCGCCTCCACGGCGCCGCTGAGATTCTTCCAAAGACTATAGATCGAAGCAATGTCAAAAAGAAGATCGGGCGGTCAGCGAAGCGAGAAATTTGAGCTAGGGTTGGTCTATTTACTACCATGGAGGCCTCAGCGCTGGAGGTCCTCGACCTTGGTCCGACCTCCTCGCCACGCTGCAGCATCTTCCGGTGAGTCCGACTCGCCGAGACTGTCGCGGCCGCCACGAGGCGCACCACCGCGCTGCCTTTTGGCGGGGCGGCGATAACCCAGTGTTCTGGCGTTGGCTCGCCGCCAGAGAGACTCAAGTTTGGACACCTTCGTCTTCAAGGACTGGTTTGTCTTGCACTCCTCGAGCAAGACCTGCGCGATCTGGCCTAGTTCTCGGTGGGCCTTTTCCACCTCCGCCTGCTCGCGCACCAGGGCTTCTCGAGCCTCGTGCGACTCGGAGTGCTGACGACCGTCCTCCTCCACAGCGGTCGTCATCCGCTCATGCAAGATATGGAGGGACGCCGACTTTTCTCCCGACTGGGCCTTCAGTAACTGCAAACGCCCGGGCACCCCATTTAGCCTGCTGGCCACTAAAGCAAGTCGAAGGCTGAAGCTAAGCGATCGGCCGGGCTTACCTAGCTGGTCGGGCGGGTGACCTCAGAGATGACTTTCAGCGCCCCGTCAGCTGAGCCAAGGGCGAAAGCCAAACCCTGCCGAATCTGGCTCAGATGAGCTTCCACTCGTTGCGTACCCTCTTGGAGGGTCCCCCACGAGCAGCGGCTGTCGGTCGGCTTGTCGCTTCTGAAGGTTAGCACGGCCAGGCCTGGGTCGCGAAGGACGGCTGCCGCCTCCACCGCGACTTCGGCATCACCGCCCAGCCGCCTAGATCGCCCTCTCTGTCGCGCCTTTGGGCTCTGATGTCAGGACCGCAACAGGTGCCAAGATCGCGCCGACCGCACCGCCCCGGTGGCAGCGCGGAAGCTATTCGCTCTCCATGACCTCCGGACGACCTCGACCCATCAAGAGGTGCCAGAATCTCCTCGCGCCTCGACCCCTTCGGAGCCTCCGACGGTGGTCCCAATCCGCTGGCAAAGAACGGCTTAGCGCCAACGGCCGCAAATGCCGCCCGGCGATCCGGCCGGATTCGCTGAACCACCGCCGCTTCCGAGCGCACCACCGTCGGCGAGAGCTAGAGCAAGAACAGTGGCTCTTCGCCGGCCTCCCTAAGCGAGGCGAATCGCCTTCCGCTTCCTCAGGACGTCTCCTCGGGGACCTTCGTCGACCCAACGAGGAGGCGCGCGTGCATCAGCTTCGCTGGGTTTCGCGCCCGATCTGCATGCCCAAGGAGGCCTCACACGGATCGTCGAAGCTGTCCACCACCCGCCGCCGAGGAAGACTCGCGACCGGCCATATCGACAAGCAATATCGACCTGAGGTTCCTCGCGCTGCTGACCTTAATCGCGCGCTCTTTCCTCTTCTTCCTCCTTTTCTCCTCCTCCTGCTTTTTGCGGTCAGATTCTTTCAGTATGCCGCCTCACGGGCTCGGGCCCTTCGCGCTTCTCCCGGCAAAGCGGTGCTCGACACCATCCTACCCCACCGGGGAGCACAAAGGCGCCGATCAAACCACATGCTAAAGGCCAAGGGGGTGAAAAGAAAAGGAGAAAGGAATCAGTCGGCTTACCAAATCCGGGGTTCTCGCCGAGAAAGGCTCGGGCCGCCGCCACTTGGCCGCCCCGACCAAAGACGACGGCCATCCCGACCTCAAGCTCCGACGCTGTGAGCTCAACATACCATCCTCATGGGTCGATGCCCGCTGCATAAGTACATCAGGCGCCGCGCTTTTCATAAGGGGTTGCACACGCATTCTCATGAACGCACGTACAACAGCTTCGCCAGTTAGGCCACGCTCCTGCTGGAGCTTGATCTGCTCTCGAATCAGCGCCACCTTCTTCTTCTCCCTTTGATCGGGGCCCTAGCCCCATTCGTCCTTCGACTCAGGGAGACGACCAGTGAAGACCGGGGCACTACCTCCTAGGTTCCGAGCGTAGAACCACTCGGAATGCCACCCCCGGTTCGACGATGGCAGCTTCAAGGGGATGTACTTCACCACGGCGTATGCACTGCAGGGCAGGTCAGGCCCCATGGACACCGTGAAGGCCCGCTTTATCCTTCCACACCCAAGTGGAAGAAGTACCTCCATAGAGCCCAGTGGGGCTCGATCCCCAGGAATGCCTCGCACAGCGTCATGAAAATCGCTATGTGGAGCACGCCGTTGGGGTTGAGGTGATGCACCTCCACCCCGTAGTGGTGTAGCATCCCACGGACGAAGGGATGAAGGGAGTCCCAACCTGCTCAGAGAACCAAAGTGCACCACGATCTCCCTTCCTCCCGCCGGTTTCATGACTTCTTCGCAGACCTCCACTTTGAAACATCTTGCGGTGGGAGGAACCCTTTCCTCTCCAGGCCAAGCGCGCGGCTGGGTTGAGCGGTGCACTCCGACCACGACATCTCCAGTGCACGAGCAATCGAAAGTCGGAGGAGAAGAGTGTAAGTAACTTTCTTCCGACTTCTTTGTTTCTTTTCCTCGTCTCAGGCGAAGGCAAGGGGCGAGGAAGGCAAAGGCGAGGGGGCAGCAAAAAGCAAAGGCGGAAGCGTGCCCTAGCACCTCCCAGCACCGACTTTATAGGCACTTAACAGCAACCGGAATAGGCACCGCCAAAACAGTGATAGCCAACGACACCGATCGGGCCGACGCTACCAAGACCTCGCCTCAATGAACTGCTGTTCGTCCATTCAAACCGCCACGCCGCCCCGCTGGTGAGACGTATCGCTCCGAATCATTTCGCTTTGCATCTAATTTCCGCACGCGCATTAAATGCTAGCCGGAGGCGACAGGGCATCGCTCCGGGCGGGACGCCCTGCGACCTCCCGATCCCCGCTCGGCCGCTCCACTAAGCCGGCGGTGTATGAAAAGCCCACCGGCCGCCGCGCCTCAAGGTGGCGAGAGGGCTTGAGTGCCTCGTGATCAAGACCTGGCTGCGGGTTCCGGAGGCAAAATCCACCAAGTGGATCCCTAGCCACCCCCAGCACGGCGAAGCAAGTGAGGAGCGGGTCCAAAGTGAACCCTCAGCGGGTCTCTAGTTGGGTTGGCGGACGAACCAATCGCCTTGACTCGTGTCCAAGACCATACTTCACACTCTCCCGCGGAGCCCCCCGAAGGGTAGCAGCCAGCTGTGCCCCGAGTTACGAACAGATCGAGGTCCGAGACGGATCGAGTAAAGAAAGGTTTTTTATGGGTCGCCTCGCCGGTCGACGCCTCGACACAGGACAAATTCGCTAGGGATCTCGACCGGGGATCCTCAGGCCCACTCGGATAACCCGTTTGTAGCTCCACGAGCACGGTGTTCGGCCGACGTATGATAAACACGCATTAGCTCACCCCCTCCAGGTCCCACACCTGCAGACGGGGCGTACACGTGGGACCGACAGCGGCCTCTCCTCCCGTAGATAGCCTCGCCCGACGAGGACTCGGGACGGACGCCCTTCGCCTAGCTACGGCGTTAAACCAGCCCGACTAACTCGCCTAGCTGCGGCGTTAAACCAGCCCGACTAACTCGCCTAGCTGCGGCGTTAAACCAGCCCTACTAACGCGTCCAGCTACAATGTAAAACGAGCATCCGGAACCGGAACCTCGCAAGGCATTCGACATCCCATCGACAACGGCCGATCCAACCACGACGAAATGAGCATCCGGAACCGTAACCTTCGCGAAGGCATCTCGACATCCTCGCCGACTACGCCCACGCCCAAGCTATGACGTAAAACGAGCATCAAGGAACTAGAACCTCTCGCGAAGGCATTCGACATCCTCGCCGACCACGGCCAAGGCTCAATTATGACGAAATGAGCATCCGGAACTGTAACCTCTCGCGAAGGCATCCGACATCCTCGCCGACCACGCCCGCGTTTAGCTACGATTTAAAAACGAAAGCATCCGAAACCGTAACCTCTCGCGAAGGCATCTCGACATCCTCGCCGACTACCAACAAGGCCCAAATATGACAAAAACGAGCATTCTGGAACCAAAACCTTGCACGAGGCATCCGCACCGACCAAAGTCGGCCGGGCTCACCTGGCAAAGGTAACCCCCGCGACCAGATTTCCAACCTGCTCGGGGGCTCGGGGGCTACACCCACTGGGTGCACTCGTGCGCACCCAGCCGAAACAGGCCGACCAAGTCGGTCGGACTCCGCAGGCGGTCCGCTCGGGGGCTCGGGTCCAACCAGGAGTTTGCCCAGACGGATGTTCACCAACCAAAGTAACCCCTCGACCAGCTCTTCGACCCACTGGGGCTCTGGGTTACACTCCACCTGAGGGCCACAAGACCCTATCAAGGCCGGACGACTGGTCGGACGGACTCTCGCACTGTAACGGTCACCCCAAAGTTCCACAAGGAGGGCCTCCCTTCATCTCCAAGGCTGAACTCCAAAGATGAGCCGAGGAATCGTAACGCCAGTTGAGGGAGGCCGCACCACCGATGACGAAGGGTCCATCTGGGAACGCACGCGTTTCAGGATGGCCCCGGGGGTTACTGACGAATACTCATACCAGGGGTACCCCACAGCAAAGTATACATCTATTTCAAGATCGTATTTCTCTCAGTCGTTCGGACACGATGGCAGCAAGGCCGGCACCAATGAGCAGTGACCTTGCATATGTTCACAAAATCATGAAGGTAACAGACGCCGCGCGGGCGAGGCAACCAGACTTGCCATTTTAACATAAGACGCAAGGCGGAGCACATGTTTAAACAAAGAACTTGCGCAGTTGGTCGATGTTCCACGAGCTCGCGAGCACGTGACCGTCCTCCCTTGCTAGGCGACAGCGCCGCATCGAGACGACCGTGAAAGGACCTTCCCACTTGGGGGAGAGCTTGTTGGCCTTCGACGTATCCTGGATTCACCGTAGGACGAGGTCCCCGACCTGCAGGGCTCGGGGCCGAACTGACTTGGCCGCGTGCCTGCGAAGAGTTTGCTGGTAGACGGCGGATCGGAGCAGCGCCCTTTCGCGCACTTCCTCGGCGAGGTCGAGGTCTAGGCGGCGCTCGTGTCCTTGGTGGATTTCATCGACCAATTGCACCCTTGGGGATCCGAGCACGATTTCGGCGGGCAGGACAGCCTCAGCACCATAGATGAGCTGGAAGGGCATTTCGCCCGTAGCTCGGCTCGCCGTAGTGTGTACAGACCAGAGGACAGATGGAAGCTCGTCCACCCATGATCCGCCATGCCGGGTGAGGTCTTTGAAGACCCTTTTCTTGATCCCTTGAAGGATTTGGCCAGTTGCTCGCTCGGCCGCTCCGTTACTCTATGGATGAGCTACAGAGGCGAAGCAGACCTTTGTTCCGATATCCTCGCAGTAGGCTTGGAATAGTTCGCTTGTGAACTGAGTGCCGTTATCTGTGATGAGGCGATTGGGGACCCCAAAGCACGTGACCACATTGTTGCGGAAAAATCTCTTGGCTGCTTGAGCCGAAATGGTTGATACAGGCTTGGCCTCGATCCACTTGGAGAAAGTGTCGATGGCCACGAGCAAGTACTTGCAACCCTTTTGACCACGGGAGAAAGGCCCGAGGATGTCAGCCCCCAGGTCGAGAATGGCCATGAGAGTGGGATGGTCTACAACAGACACCTGGCCGGTGGGCCTTACGGCGTGGAATCGCACGCCCGGCAGTTGCCACGAAAGTGCCCGAAAGTGTCGCCTAAAGTGTTGGCCAATAATATCCCAAGCGGAATGCTTTGCTTACGAAGCGTCCGGAAGGACGAGTGAGCGCCACATTCCTCATGGATATCTCTCGAGAAGGAAGTTGCCCTCTTCTCGAGATATACACTTGGAGAGGACTCGAGTGCCCTTTATGTATAAGGCGCCTCTACTAGCTTGTGCAGAGGACCGCCTTTTAAGCCAGAATGCTCTACCGCTTCCTCGGCAAAGGTCCCATGGGCAAGATATCGATTTAATGGCGCTATCCATCCGACCGTGTTTCTGGGAAGGAGACGAGTGCTGCCTCTCGTGCCTCCTCTACAGAGGGAATGGAGGGCTTTTGCAGATGCTCGATTAGCGCCCCGGGCAGGGCGGGCATCTAGGGATTTGCCTCCTCTACAGCGGGAATGGAGGGCTTGTGCAGATGCCAACGAGCGCCCGAGGGGCGGCATCTCGCGAGGAACCGACCTTGAAAGGTAGTCGGCCAGTGAATTGTCCTTCCGGGATGTAGAGTACTTCAAATTTCTAAAGTACCACTCCATCTTCCTCACTTCAACCAAGTAAAGCACCATTGAGTGATCGGAACACCGACATTCTTGTTGACTTGGTTGACGCACCAACCGTGAATCGCCCTTCACAAATAATCGCCGACCCCGAGCGCCTTTGCACGCCGCAATCCGCCAAGAGGTTTTCATACTCCGCCGCATTTTTGGTCGCGCGGCGTATTTGGATGACATATTGAGGCGCCTCGAGGGGATATAAGACGACGCCACCGAGCTGCTCAAAACTCGGGACCCGTCAAGTACATGGTCCAAATGCCGCCCTTAGATTCGTGGGTCTTGGTGGCGGGTCAAGGGTTCGCCCATTCCGCCACGAAGTCCGCTAAGATCGGGACTTGATTGTCAGGCGGGCAGAGAAGTGGAAATCGAACTCGCGAGTTCCATGGCCCACTTCGCTATCCGACGTGGCGCCCCGATTCTTAGGATCTCCCTTGCGGAAAGTTGGTCGACAACGACCTTGTGAGCTTGAAATAGTGGCGCAGCTTCCTCGGTTACGAGCAATAATATAAGAGCTTCGACCTCGGTAACGCCTTTGGTCCGCGGCAAGACTTCGCCGACGAGTATACGGACGCCGTCCTCGCCGCTCTACCGCCAAAGATCGCTTACTACTGGGTGTCGCCGCGAGGTATAGATGGAGCGGCTCCCCCGACCTAGGCGTGGCCAAGATCGGGGGGCTGGACAGGTACTGCTTTAGCTCCTCGAAGGAGCGGATAGCCTCCTCTGTCCAGACGAAGCCCTCGTGCCTGCGGAGCGCCTTGAAAAAGGGCAACCCGCGCTCGCCTGACTGGGAAATGAAGCGACTTAGGGCCGCCATGCGTCCGGTCAGGGTCTGCACCTCCTTTACGGAGCTCGGGGGGCGCATCCTTTCGATGGCTTCAATTTTCTTTGGGTTGGCGCCAATGCCCTGCGGCCCGATGAGGTACCCGAGTACCTTGCCCGCTCTCACGCCAAGACACATTTTTCGTGGTTGCTTTATTCGATGTCTATTAAGGTTACAAAAGGTCTCTCAAGGCTCGGACACATGACCCGAGACGAGCTTACTCTTAACTACAATATCATCCACATAAACTTCCAAGTTTCGACCTACCGGTCCCGGAAGGTCTTCGTGATCAGCGCCGAAGGTCGCTACGGCTGCCCACGCATCGAAAAGACATGGTCGTAGCGTAACGCGCTTAATGGCGTGATGAAGGAGGTCTTCTCTTCGTCCCCGAGGAACAAGCTAATATGGTGATAGCCCGAGTAGGCGTCCAGGAAGCTCATCACTGAGACTCTGCCGTCGCCGACTCACCGGTCAACGCGCGAATAAAAGTTGTCGCTTGGGCAGGCGGCGTTTAGGCCGGTGTGGTCGACGCACATGCGCCACTTGCCGCCTTTCTTCTTGATGATGACTGGGTTGGCCAGCCACTCCGAATGCTCGACTTCTCTGACGAAGCCGGCCTTAAGGAGCTTATCGAGTTCTTCCTGGATAATTGCCTATTTTTCCAGGGAAAATCACTTGAGCTTCGCGCGCATGTGTCTTTTATCAGTCAATAGCTAGCTCTGCGGCTCAATCACTTCCCTTGGGACTCGGGCATGTTTCGGACGGTTCCTGTGCTAACACGCCGCGCTTCTTCCGGAGGAAAGTTATGAGCTCGAGTTCCTATTTGGGATTTAAGGAAGATCCCTGATGGAACACCTTGGTCGGTCGGCCTCGCTTAGAGGGACCGCCTTGGTTTCTCCTCCGGCCGAGGGTAACTTTGGGCGGGAATGCATCGGCATACCGTCGGGCCACGCGTTAGGCACCGCCCGATCATGTCAAGCGACTTCTCGTCACAGTTCAGGGCCGTCCTATGATCGCCTCTGACGGTAATGACGCCCTTTGGTCTGGGAACCTTTAGGCACTGGAAAGCGTGGTGCGTGGCGGCCATGAACTTGAAAGGGACGGCCTGCCAAGGATGGCGTTGTAGGCCGATTTGAAGTCAACCACCTCAAAGTTGACTAGCTCGGTCTGGAAGTTGGCGAGGCCTCCGAACATCACGGGCAGAACGATCTGGCCGAGTGGCTTGATCGAGGTGCCAGGAACAATCCCGAAAAATGGGACAGCTATTCATTTGATCTTGGAACGAGGAACTTGCATCTCGTCCAGGACTGTAACGGATATGAGGTCCAGGGAGCTTCTGCCGTCGATGAGAACCCGGCCAACCTTGGCATTGTTGATGGTCGGGCTAACGACCAACGGAAGCTTTTGAGGTTTTGTCATTCCAAGGGGACAATCATCCTTGGAGAAAGTAAGGGGCAGCTCGGACCACTTGAGCTATTGCACGGGTGGCTTGCCTTGAGCGATGTGGCCAACCTCCCGCGCCGCCTCTTTCAAATCCCTGCGGGATTTATAGGCGGAGGAGCCCCCAAATATCACGGCTATATGGTTGCGGGGCTCCTGGTAACTCATGTCGTCATCATCGTTGTCGGCGGGACCCTTGCCCTTGCTACTCTCGCCTTTTCCCGGGAGAGTGGGCATGGGGCCTTCACCGTTGTAGAACTTCTCCAGGCGGTATGCCCATGTTCGACAATTGCGAAGGTCGTGGCCGACCGCCTGGTGGAACGGGCAGAAGCGGTCACCTGAAGGGGCAACCCATTCCTCGTGCTCCTGGCCTCCGCGAACCCGGTCGTCGTGACCTTGGTCACCGCGGCCACGGTCATCGCCCTCTTGGTCATCGCGCCGCGGTCGTGGCCGACTCCGTCCGCCCCCGCACCACCGAGCAGGCGGAGCACGCGACGGGCGGCGATCAGCGGTGGCCACCATGCCCGGCGCGTGTGACCTCTTCTTCTTCTTGATCTTCTTCTCTACGGAGCCCGAGTGCTTCTTGCTCGAGGAGCCCTCCAGTCCCGGCTGGGGCGGCAGCTTGCCCTCGTCGAGCATCTTTTTCCATTTTACGGCCTAGTCGGCGTTCGCATAGCGGTCGGCCATACAGAACAGCTCGTTGGCCGACAGGTTTGGATGGATCTCCAGGTCTTGTGTGAAGTGGACGTCACGGACGCCGAACTTGAAGGCCCTAACAACAGCCTCATTCGAGATACTCGGGATGGAGTTCCTCACCTTAATGAACCTCTGGACGAAGTCCTGCAAGGTCTCTTTGTCCATCTGGATCGGCCGAGGTCGCGCGCTGTCGTTGCAAGGGTATAATGACTTTTGAAGTCGGCCGGAGGGCTTCGCAGAGCTGCCTCCACGAGCGGATCGACCCTTCCTTTCGGCTGAAGAGCCATACCTGGCGGGGCCGCCGAGACCATTGGGAGGTAGTTAGCCATTACTCCTCATCCCCTCCGCCGCCAGGATGGCCGTGGAGTAAATTGAGAGGAACTCATCCGGGTTCTGGGTTCCATTGAACCGCTCAATGTGACCAGGCTTGAACTTGTTCGGCCACGAGACGTCGCGGAGGGATGCCGAAAAGGCCCGGCACCAATGCCGAGTAGTCGTGCGACTTCCGCATGACGCATCGCGTGGCGATTGGTGCCCAGACGGTCCTTTGCGCCCGGCGCGAGGCGAGAGAATACGCCTCCAAGCTGGCGCGACGACGGTGGGTTCGAGGTGGAACACTCGGACCGCTCGTAGGCGGAAGGAGCATGCCCTCGAGCCCGCAGGGACGTCCGGGAACTGCTCCGGGCGTCCTCGCGGTACCGGTCCTGCTTCCTGCGGCCCTCCCGAGCAGGACTTCGGGAGGTGCTACGGCGGGAACGAACTGGGGAATGCTGTTTGCGGCCCCGGGAAACGCTCTGGGGCTTTTCTGCGACGGGGGGTCCTAGGAACCCTAGGTCGGCGGCGAGCTTTTCCAAGCTCTCAGCTACGACCGCGCCCATAGTCGCCTAGTCCGCTTGGTCGGAGAAGTTCTGAAGACTGCGCACGACCGTCGCCATGGCTCGCAGCCGCTCGGCGCTCTGGGGAGCGGCGGGGGGCGACCTCGGGAGGCGGTCGCGCACGTGCTCCGGGGAGTGGTATTCGCTGGGATCTCCGTGAGACCGGCCTCTAGCCCCGGCGTCCCCGCCCCTACTAGGGCGTTGATGGTCGGTCGCCGGGACCTTGGCCGAGGGCAACTCCGAGCGATTATCGCCAGCATCACGCTGGTGATGCGGAGAAATTGCTGGAGACTGCCGCTTGTCTTGATCCTCTTCCCTTCCCGCCATGTTGACGCTGTGGGAGCACCAGTACTGCGAGGACGACACTGTGGTGCCACCCCGTGTCGCGGTCCTTCGACTGCGCTCGGGACGGTTCGGACCGCTCGAGCCGTTGCGGAGGCCGCTAGATTCTTCCTCGCTGACGAGGCCATCGCGCCGCAAGCGGAGAAAACGCTCTCGCGCTGCGGTGACCGAGGAAAGACTCCCGGACTCAGTGTGGCCTTCCGGATCGGCCGCACCACCCACGCCATCACTGGCGTAGTATGTGTCGTCGTCCTCTACGTCATCGAAGACGCAGAGGTCTTGATTGTCTTGCGAGTTCAGCATCCTCAGGGATTCCTCGTGAAAGGACTTCAATCGATCCCCACGGACGGCGCCAGCTGTCGATGATTCGGGAACCGGTCCCCCGCCGAGCTTACTTGTTGAATGAGGGATCAACCTAAGGGTCCTTTTTCGCGGGGGGTATAGCGTCCAAGGTCCTACCGAGCTTCAGATCGAGGTATCCCAAAGCAGTCACAACGAGCAAGGGATCTCTTTTTTATCTGGTTCAGGCCTCTCGCGGGGGAGATAATAGCACTACGTCCAGTGGTTGCACTGATGTGTGAAGATGTATTACATGTACTGCGTACAAGTGGAGGTGAGATGTGTGAATGAACCGAACCCCTTCTCCTTCGCGCGAGGAGGTATTTATAGGGGAATGCAGGTGACAAAGCATTTATTACAGGGGGCGTTCTACTGTTCGGATGTGGGCGCGGCTGTTCCTGCGCCTCCCGCCGGGCGCAACGCGACGTGGGTGCAGTAGGCGCAAATGGCGGACACGGAGACCGGGCGCATCCCTATCTTGCGCCAGACCTTCGAGTCTATCCACGTTAGCTTAACGCCGCGCCACCCTCGTAGATCGTGCCCGGCTTTTGAGCAAAGCTCGAGGTACCTTCAGCTGGACTGGGTCGCTAGGTCGAGGACCCCCGAGCAAGCATGCTCGGGGGCGAGCATGGCGGTTGACAGAGGGCAGCCCGAAGGTCGGGCGGCCCGAAGACCTTTCTCGGGGGGGGGGGCGAGGCCTGAGCAAGGACATTCCCGGGGCCGCCGGGGTGCGTCGGTCGTCTATGGAGGATATTCAAGCCCCGACAGGAGTGGATGGAACTCTCAAGTTATGATTTGGGAATCTGTAAGTGGATAGAACTCTCGGGTTATGATTTGGCAGTTGGAGCTAGTCAGGTGGTTGGAACTTGTTTTAGTTGTCATATCAAGTTCAATTATTACAACTACGTTTCGTCAAATGATGCTTTATGAAACTACTAATTGTATTTAAAGTTAAACATTGCTTTATGCTAAATGAGACATATTAAACCTTCATTTGTTTAACCTTGCATATAGTTATCATGCATTATGTTTTCAAGACTTGCAAAGTATATTTTGTACCCACCCTTGCAACATCCCAACTTC
Source organism: Guadua angustifolia (assembly GCA_036346375.1). Lineage (NCBI taxonomy): Eukaryota > Viridiplantae > Streptophyta > Magnoliopsida > Poales > Poaceae > Guadua > Guadua angustifolia. The sequence continues at coordinate 18,132,747 of CM070521.1, read as the reverse complement.
CCACAAAGGAGTGCATAGAAACAAAAGGTGACTATGAGTTCTTTGCTTGTGGTTGGCCCATGTATCGTGTTGGAGTCCATCACGGACGCGTCTAGGGTTTCTAGGACGTCCCCTAGCCTTTATATCTAGTAGCCGCCGCTAGGGTTTGATTTGGGTTTTGCTTAGATTAATTACGCTCTTTGAACAAAGTGTCGCTGCTCATCGGTTTGTGAGACCCCAACTCGTGAGCTTCATCCTCAATTGCAAATTCAGTTGCATCTTTCTTGTTCTTGCTTGTGTTCTCGATTCATTGGCGAGGATTAGCCTTCGTGGCGAGGTCAACCGGGCAGCGCACGGTTGATAACCAGAGGACGCGTGGTGCTGCGATTGCAGGGGTTTTGATCGTGCCGATCAAGAAGCCGGATCGTGTGTGTCTCGCGCCGCCTAATCGACTTATCCTCCACCTAACGGAAGTTCGGGCATCCCCTTCCCCATCAAGTGGTATCAGAGCAAGGTTTACCATCAGGTTCGCCTTTTCCCCGTAGTTTGATTTAGTTTTGCGTTCGTCCTATAGTCCACGAAAAAGCCAAAAAAAAATTGCAGTTCATAGTCTACCATACCTAGAACCACGCCTAGCCTTTGCACAATTTCGGTTTCAGAGTCCGTAGTATTGAGTTTGTGTCCAGAATCGAGTCGTGTTGCTGGTTTAGATCGTGGTCTTAATTTAGTTGTGTTTCATCTCCGCTGCATCCCATATCCTACACCGATCCAATCACCAAATCGCTATTTGAGTCCTTGTTGGATTCAGATTGTTTTGTGGTTTTCCTCAGTTTCGGAGTCCTAGTTGTGTTAGGGTTTCTCCTTCATAAACCCTAATCCCCACCTCTGTTAGCCATATCGCCACCCCTCATCACAGTAACCCGCCACCACAGATCATCGCGCTCCATATCCACTCCATACGCCCTTGAGTTTGGAGAGGTGCCGCCTAAAACCCCGATTCGAGTCCTTCCAGAAACGGCCATAACTTTCACATACGGACTCGAATTTGCGAATTTATTTTTGCGAAATTCCCTCGGGAAGATTGAGTTTTATGAAATCAAGTTTGAGCACGCTTTTCGGAAAACACTTCTTATTTCATATCGGTTTCATCTTACATCTGTTCAGGCTAAAAATTTGTGTACTCTCTACCTTTGTGCTCCTGATCCTAGAAAATATATCAGAAAAATCGAAGAAAAATAAAAACAAAATTGTGAAAGAGGCATAGAGCAAAAAAAATTTGTGAGAGGAGCAGAGAGCAAAAAAAAAGGGCAGGAGCAAAGGTAGGTGTTTTTACCGTGCCTGATAAAAGTGTTTTTTGTTGTAGCTTGATATCTGCTCATTTATTCTCGACGCCTTGTTGCTTGTCTCTATACCTTCCTTTTTTTTCGTCGCATAACTAGAATAAGGACACGTTTAGACCAAAGAACTAGGGCAAAGTGATTTTGGACATTTATTCACGTTACTATCTGTTATTGAATTGTGTGCCACTCCATACATATAACCTTCCTACTGACTCCACAAATACATCCTTCGATCAAGACAGTTATTGACCCTTGCAATCGCTTCATCACGCCTCACGTGTCACAAACCACCACCGGTTGCACCGTCCCTCGCTGTGTTGGTAAGAACCGGGTAAGAACTTGGTAAGATTGCTTGAGAGCGTGAGATCCCACCTAGTAGTTCATAGGGCTCATAATACTTGTGCTTGTTTTTCCTTCTGCCCTTTTTCTGTGCTAATCATGGCAGGTGGTAAGAAGGGTAGGAACGAGGATGATGAGTTTACCATCAATGACTGTGTCCTTCATTCAGAGTTGTCGACCACCATGCCGACGAGATAAAATGATGTTCAAGGAGCATGCCACGACAACGAACAAGACCCTTGAGAGCATCGACGATGAGTTTCCACCTCACCAAGAGGATGGATGTCGCCGAAAAACGCCTCCAAATGACCATTGATGGAGGTGCATCCGTCAACAACGGCAACAACGACCAAGATGAGGATAGAGATTTTGAGGAAGATGAAGATGAGCAGCAACGTGCTGCCAGGGAACGTGTTGCTCAACGAGACGCCCATCTACATGACCGTCTTCGCCGCAACCATCACGGTATGGGAGGTAATAACCAGAACCGCAATGATGATCCTTTCGCTAAGGTAAAATTCACCATCCCTTCCTTTTCTCGAGCTTATGATGCTTGATGCTTACTTAGATTGGGAGATGACTCGAGCAAAATTTAATTCCCATCTAGTTCCCGAGATTCATAGAGTTAGACAAGCCACTAGTGAATTTAAAGATTTTGCTATAATCTGGTGGAATGAACTAGTAAATGCCCGCTACAACCCGATTCTGGGCGAGATTAAAAGATGCTATGCGTAATAGATTTGTTCCTCCTTCCTACCAACGTGATATGCGTAAGAGATTGCAACGATTAGATCAAGGTAGTATGACTGCTCAGGAATATTACCAAGAGCTTCAAAAGGGTATGTTCTGTTGTGGGGTAGTAGAGGAACCCGAGGATAAAATTGCTCATTTTACGGTGGGTTGCGCCCGTAAATTCAGGATATTGTTGATTATAAAGAATATACAAGCTCGTCAATCGCTTGTTTCAACTTGCTATGTTAGCAGAGAAGGAGTTGCAGGACGCCATTCTAAGAGCAGAGCAACGTCGGCAAAGACCTTCATGCCTCGAACGACTACGGGACAAGCGAAGACAGTGCCTTCTTCCACCTTTCGACCAACTGCACCGCCACCTTCGACGAGCACACGACAGGCATCGACAAGACCGCCCGCCGTGCCACGGACAGCGAAGAAGTCGACCCGCCAACACCGGCCAAGAGCTCCTCCTCCGTCGCTTCCACGGGCCGTACATCGACGGGAATTCGCTGCCACAAGTGCCAAGGGATTGGCCACGTCAAGAGTGAATGCCCCAGCCAGCGGGCATACATCACCACCGACGACGGAGGTTACATCAGCACCTCCGATGTTGAGGATGAGATCGACGACACCAGGGTGGATGACGACGTGGTTGATGATGATGCCACCTTTGGCGCCGAGGATACCACTGCGTACAGGGCCATCATTGTCCAGCGTGTCCTTAGCGCACAAATGGAGCAAGCCGAGCAACAGCAGCGCCACAACTTGTTCCAGATTTTCTTCGTCATCAACAACCAACGAGCGCGCGTGATCATTGACTCCGAAATGCAACAACTTGGTGAGTACAGATTTGGTCAAGAAGCTTGGCTTGACCACACGCCGCACCACATCCATATCACATTCGAAGGGTGAATGATTTCGCAAAGCTAAGGTAACACAAACAGTTCGGGTTCATTTTTCCATTGGTTCCTATTCGATTTTCTTGATTGTGATGTGGTGCCGATGCAAGCGTGCTCTCTTTTATTGGGTCGCCCATGGGAATATGACACTGATGCACTTCACCACGGTAGAAGTAATAAATACACTTTTATGCATAAGGGAAAGAAAATTACACTTCTACCTTTGACCCCCGCTGAAATTGTTAAATCCGATAGGAGCGGCTTGCTAATGACAAGAAAACCATTGAAGAAAAATCTGAAATTCAGCATGTAGCCAACCAAATTAAATTGAGGAATCCCGTCTTGCTTGCTACAAAATCTGATCTTGCTGCAATTAATGATGATGCCTTGTGCTATGCTTTGATATGCAAAGATGCTTTGTTTTCATTGGATGATATGCCCAAGATTTTGCCTCCTCGCTTGTCACTAACCTTTTGCGTGAGTATGCGATGTTTTTCTCACGAGATACCTCCAGACTCCCACCCATACGAGGGATTGAGCACCAAATTGATTTGATACTGGAGCGAGTTTGCCAAACCGAGCTGCTTATAGGACCAACCCCGAGGAGACTAAGGAGATTCAGCGCCAAGTCCAAGATCTTTTGGATCGGGTATGTACGTGAGAGCCTTAGTCCTGTGTCTTTCCTCGTTCTTTTGGTTCCTAAGAAAGATGGCGGTTGGCGCATAATGCGTAGATTGTAGAGCCATTAACAATATCACAATAAGGTATCGCCATCCTATTCCTAGGTTAGACGACATGCTTGATGAGTTAAGTGGTTCTATAATTTTTCTAAGGTTGACTTATGAGTGGATACCACCAAATAAGAATGAAATTGGGAGATGAATGGAAAACAGCCTTTAAAACCAAGTTTGGATTGTATGAGTGGTTAGTCATGCCTTTTGGGTTAACTAATGCACCTAGCACTTTCATGCGCTTAATGAACGAGGTTTTACGAGCTTTCATTGGAAAATTTGTGGTGGTTTATTTTGATGATATATTGATTTACAGCAAGTCATTACATGAACATCTTGATCATCTACGTGTTGTTTTTGATGCTTTGCGTCTTTGACGCTTATTTGGTAACCTCGAGAAGTGCACTTTTTGCACCGAACGAGTATCGTTTCTTGGCTATGTTGTGACTCGCAGGAATTGAGGTGGATGAAGCCAAGGTGCACGCGACAAGAGTTGGCCAACGCATACCAGCGATTTCACAAGTGCGGAGTTTCCATGGACTTGCCGGATTTTACCCGCTTTGTGAAGGATTTCAGCACCATTGCAGCCCCATTGAATGAGTTGACGAAGAAGGAGTTGTGTTCCATTGGGGGCAAGCACAGAGAATGCCTTCAACCTTTTGAAAGATAAGCTTACTAATGCACATTTACTCCAACTTCCCGATTTTAATAAGACCTTTGAGCTTGAATGTGATGCTAGTGGGATTGGAATTGGTGGTGTTTTGATGCAAGATAGAAAACACTTTGCTTATTTTAGCGAAAAATTGAGTGGTCCTGTTTTGAATTATTCCACGATGATAAAGAATTGTATGCTCTTGTGCGATCTTTAGAAACGTGGCAACATTATCTTTGGCCCAAAGAATTTGTTATTCATTCCGATCATGAGTCGCTAAAACATATTCGCAGTCAAGTGAAACTCAATCGTAGACATGCTAAATGGGTTGAATTTATTGAATCTTTTCCTTATGTTATCAAACACAAGAAAGGGAAGGATAATGTGATTACTGATGCCTTGTCTAGGAGATATACCATGTTGTCCCAACTTGATTGTCGAATATTTGGATTGGAATCAATTAAAGAACAATATGTTAATGATGATGATTTTAAAGATGTCTTGCTGCATTGCAAAGAGGGAAGAACATGGGACAAATATGTGATAAATGATGGATTTGTGTTTAGAGCTAACCGCCTATGCATTCCAGTTGGATCCGTTCGTTTTCTTTTTGATCTGAGGAGGCTCATGGAGGAGGTTTGATGGGTCATTTTGGTGCCAAGAAGACGGAGGCCGTGCTGTCCGCTCACTTCTTTTGGTCAAGATGAGGCGAGACATTGAGAGGTTTGTATCCGCTGCACAACATGTCAAAAGGCTAAGTCACGATTGAATCCACATGGTTTATATATGCCTCTTCCTGTTCCTAGCACTCCATGGGAGGATATATCTATGGACTTTGTTTTAGGACCGCTTAGGACCAAGAGGGGAGGGATAGTGTTTTGTGGTGGTCGATAGATTTTCTAAGATGGCTCACTTTATTCCTTGTCATAAGAGCGCGATTTATGCTGTTAATATTGCTAACCTTTTCTTTCAAGAAATCGTTCGCTTGCATGGTATGCCTTCTACTATTGTTTCAGATCGTGATGCCAAGTTTTTGAGCCACTTTTGGAGAACTCTATGGAATAAATTGGGGACCAAGCTGTTGTTTTCAACAACATGTCATCCCCAAACCGATGGCCAAACCGAGGTAGTAAATCGTACATTATCTACTATGTTGAGGGCTGTTTTGAAGAAGAATTTGAAGATGTGGGAAGAGTGTTTGCCGCATGTTGAGTTCGCTTATAATAGGGCGGTCCACTCCACCACTAAGGTAAGTCCTTTTCAGGTAGTGTATGGCTTCAATCCCCATGCTCCTATTGATCTATTACCTTTACCTACTGGTGAACGAGTTAATCATGATGCTAAGGACCGTGCTGAATTTATTCTGAAATTGCATGAAAAGACTAAAGAAAATATTGAAATGATGAATGAAAGGTATCGGATTGCGGGAAGCAAAGGTAGAAAGGAGGTAAAACTTGAACCGGGTGATTTAGTATGGTTACACTTGAAAAAGGATCGTTTTCCAGAATTGAGAAAATCTAAATTAATACCTAGAGCTGATGGTCCTTTCAAGATTCTTGAGAAAATAAATGATAATGCATATAAACTTGAGTTGCCGCCCGAATTTGGGGTTAGTCCCACATTTAATATTGCAGATTTGAAACCGTTCATGGGAGAAGAAGATGAGCTTGAGTCGAGGACGACTCCACTTCAAGAGGGGGAGGATGATGAGGACATCACTCCTATGCATACGCCCGAGACTCCTCCAGTTGTGATGCAAGGACCCATCACAAGAGCACGAGCATGGCAATTGAATCAACAGGTGAGCTCATTCCTAAGTACTCGTGCATATACTTGTGAGGATGGTATGCTACCTAATGATGTTATTGATTATATTGTACTTAGGAATTTTGGAGAGGATCATGAAGGCCTTGGAAACCAGCAAGGGTCAGGAGGGAGGCAAGGAGGGTGTCCAAGTCAAGTTGGAGACCTAATTCATCTCGGAGTCGACTACCTCGGCCACCAGGAGCAGTGTTCACTAAAATCGTCTCTCAGGCCACAAACGGGCTCCGATTTCGATGATCCACATATGCCTCGAAAGCTAAGGAGATAATATTTCCAATGGCACTGGTTTTAGGTCATTTGGACTTTGGAGTCGATGGGAATTCACATTGCAAGTTGGTGAACAGAATCTGTCCCAGGGTGCTGCGTCACCAATTTGGGCCGTTGGCCCATGTATCGTGTTGGAGTCCATCACGGACGCGTCTAGGGTTTCTAGGACGTCCCCTAGCCTTTATATCCAGTAGCCGTCGCTAGGGTTTGATTTGGGTTTTGCTTAGATTAATTCTGTCTTTGAACAAAGGTCGCCGCTCATCGGTTTGTGAGACCCCAACTCGTGAGCTTCATCCTCAATTGCAAATTCAGTTGCATCTTTCTTGTTCTTGCTTGTGTTCTCGATTCATTGGCAGGGATTAGCCTTCGTGGCGAGGTCAATCGGGCAGCGCACGGTTGATAACCAGAGGACGCGTGGTGCTGCGATTGCAGGGGTTTTGATCGTGCCGATCAAGAAGCCGGATCGTGTGTGTCTCGCGCCGCCTAATCGACTTATCCTCCACCTGACGGAAGTTCGGGCATCCCCTTCCCCATCACATCTCATGATCTTGACATGCCTAAAACAGAAATCTACTAGGTGACTATCCTTCTGACAGACATTGCATGAATACTTCGCCTTACTAGAGGCAGAATCAATAGGAGTAGCAACCTTCTGGCCAGAAGTCCCATGGATTACCCTAGTAGATCTAAACACAGTAGTGCTCACCCTAGGAGTAACCACAATCTCTCCACTCTTGGAGCCACACACAATGGTAGGAGGATGAGTTTTAGCATGCTCCAAGTAGTCAAATCCTAGACTCTGATTGAATCGACTAATTTTGGACTAGTCTAGGATGAGATTAAGCTTCTTCTTGCCTCATACAAACTTCTCAAGATTGCTCATGAAATACTCATACTCCTGTAAGAGAGAGGTACAGGAAGAACAAGGAGAAGGAGATGAAGAAGAATCAGATAAAGAAGAACCATCAGTATGTGCATTTTTCTCCCTCAGCACAGCTATCTCAACCTTGAGGGCCTCACAAGAAATGCAAGGAAAATTTCTAATCCTAAGGGTCAAGGCTTCTAACTTTTTCCTAAGTTCAACTTAGATTTTGTCCAAGTCCCCCTCAATTTCAGCACATTGCAGGTAACTTTCTTGTGACTTAACTAGTAAGTTCTTAGCAAGTTTAGCACACTTGACATTTAAAGATTCATTGTCAAGTTTTAATTGCCTACAGCTATCACATGAGCTGACTGAGTCCTTAGAAGCATGCAATTCAAGTTCATTGTTTCTAGTAGATAGCTTCCTAAGGTGAGTGCTCATGGCATCAATTTCAACAAGCAATTTAGGGTAATTTTCACATGATGTGCTAGTGTGAGCATGAAAAAACTAGCATCAATAGAACAAGTGCTAGCATTCTTCAACCTAAGACTCTCAAACTCAAAAACCACACTATCATACATAGTCTTTAGGTCCTCAAGCTCCACAAGCAAGGCATCACATAGAGAATAGTCTTTAGAGGCTCGAAAGGAAGAAGATCTAAGTGAAGCTAACTTCCTAACTCCATACATCTAGCTCTATCTCTAGTATGAAATTTTTCTAATTTGCAAAAAGCTTCATTGAGCTAGTCATAGGAGGGTATCTCATCCAAGTCATTGTAGAGCTCAAAGTTGCTGATGTCGTTGGCGTCTGCCATGAAGCATATCCCGGTGAAGTCGTCACCACTTTTGTTCTTTTCTTGCAGATCATCCTCACCCTCATCGCTCTAGGTCTCTATGTTAGAGAGGTTGATGTCGTTGAGTGCAGCAAGGACACGATGGAAGAGCTTTTTGTTCTTCGAGAAGTTGCAGTACTTCTTCTCAAGCATCGGGTCATGGATTGGAGGCTTCTTATTGCGGTTCTTGTTGGTGTCATCATTCTTTCCCGAACCACCGATATCGTTCTTGCCCTTCTCTAGTTTGGAACAATTTCCTTGAATATGGTTGGGGCCACCACACTTGAAACAGGTAATCATGCCACTTCTTTTCCTCTCCCTCATCCTTTTGTAGGCATGAGAAAATTTGCCAGCTAAAAGAGCAAGCTCATTTTTTGAAAATTTATCCAGTTGTTCATCGCTTAGCTCGTAAAGGGCGGAAAGAGAGAAACCAACAGAAGTCTCAAAAAAGGATCCAATGGGATCAGTGATTAAGGCCATCGACTGCAACTTTGTCTTATGAGAGATAATGTCGATCTCATGAGTCTTGAGCCAGGAATAAAGCCCATCAAGAGTTAAGGTCGATAATTATGTGGTGTCCTTGATGGTGGTCACCTTTATCTCCCAAACCCAAAGATCAAGTGCGGTTAAGAAGTGTCGAGCGTTCTCCGAGTTAGGGTATGCGCAACCAACTACACGGAGATAGTTCAAAATGCATGTAAAATGACCAAAGCACTCATCAAGGATCTCACCAGCATGTTGTTTAAATTTGTTGTATTCACGCTTATATTAGTCCTGTCTCACTATCTTAATCTGAGTGGTGCTCTCATGATAAGCATCAAGGGTCACCCAGATCTTGTGAGCAGAATGAAGATGAGAGATCTTGTCATACTACGGTTAAGGCTCTGCATGAGGATGTTTCTTGCCTTAGTGTTTGCCTTAACGTTAGCCATATTGTCAACCGTGACGTTCTCATCGGTAGGAACCTCATACGGGAGCTTCACCTTCTGCCATATCAAGAAACTCAGGGTAGTGATGTAAGACTCCATTCGGGACTTATAGAAAGGAAAATCAACTCCAAAAAAGGACCCGCTCTGATACCAACTGTAACACCCCGGCACCCCGTGCCCTGAATGTTACACCCTCTAGCATCAACAACTACAAATCGCTAAGAACAAATATTCGCAAAGCAAGCGAACTACTAGGAGGTTGTCCAAAATTATTAAAAATTTCGGCATCACCTCCCCTAAAACTAGGACATCCACTCAGCAGACAGAAAACATTGCAGTTATAAGATATCATTCTAGCAGGTCCTTAGTTAACCAATCACACATCCAATAAAAACTAATCGACTCCACCGCATAATTATTACAGGACAAGGACTCATTAAACAAAACCACGGACAACCTTTTACAAGAATTCTTCACGAGCTATTAAGATCAGAATTATGAATCATTATGAGGGAACGGTGTTGATGTGAACGTGATTGTGCTATTACCCCCATCCATGCATGCCGGCTTCAAAACACCTACAAGCATTAAATAACAAGCGTGAGCTCAAACTCGAAAGTACACGAGAATAGAAATTCCAATTCATCGAAGTAAGACAAGAGCTTGACCATAAGAGCAAGTAATACAATTGGAACAACAACCGAATTTACGATTTATACCCATTCAAAGTAATATCTTGACCATACCTAAAACAATTACAGTAAACAAGCCATCAACTTGATAATGAAACCATTCAACGCCCAAGAAGCTTTACTTGATTCTAAATCACAACAACTCCCGACCCAACCACCTATTTCTTTGCAACTCAAACCATTTCATCAATTCTTTTATTGGAAGTCATAACTCAAAATTCACTCCACGATATTCATACAACATATTTAGCAAAGCAAAGAAAAGAAATGCGCTAATTCATCAAATTCAATTCAATCTCCCCTTTTTGGGTTGAGGCCCGACTCAACCTTCAATTACCATAATCAACATCCATATAACACACCATTTACCACAACACTCATTATTAAAGATGCAATGCACATGAATGCTCATTTCCATGCACGTCATCGCAGTCGCTGAAAGTGCCCACCGTCGGTGTGCACCCTCACGCCCCTTCCATCCCGCAGATGGAAGGTGCCTACTCTTATTGTCTCGCTCCCATTCACCTCGATGAATGGGACTACGAGGTAGGACTTTCGTGTTCACTACGTGTGAACAGAGGCCCACTGATCGTAATGGGTCGCCCCTTCCATTATGAATGCACAAATGCAATTTTCATGAATGAAATGCAACTTTTTCATTCAATGCCAACACTAACATACCATAACCATACACATACATAAACATAGCCCAAAGTCTCACATTCATAACCATAACCACACCCACATACATAAACATAGCCCAAATTCTCACATTCATAACCATAACCACACACATACATACACATAGCCCAAAGTCTCACATTCATAACCATCTAATCTATTCGCACACACACTCAATTCCTTTTCCCAGATGGGGCATAACTAAGTACGAGTATCCACGTACCCCATACTCGCTACTCACAAAGAATGTTAACAAAGGTACGAAGAACTTACCGAGATTAAGGCTTACTAATGACCACTCGAATCCAATAGCTAATCATGACCTCGGAGGACGATCACCAATAAAACTAATACTTGCCACAAACAATAGAAATTAGCCATGAACCGTAAATAACAACGATCAACTCAATTCAGACACGACTCGATGTACTTGCCTTTTACCGGAAGGAGCGGAGTGGCGTGAGGAAGATGCTATGCCACTCCAAACTACTCCACGAAACAATCGTGCAAAACACTTTACAAACTATACCCTTTCAATAATGCTTTACGCCCCAAACTACAACCACGACAACTCCTCTTTTAGGTTGGTTCAGATAAATATAATCTACACGATAGCCAACAATTAACTCAACTAAAGAAAAATTACAACTTAGATAAGGAATAGGAAATAGCATCTCCATGCATTAGTTGAAGCACACCTCACCACAACTCCTAAGAAGGCAATATATACGATGCTTTACTAAACAATCAAGCTCGCCTTTGAATTATCTAAACATAAGCCCCAAAGATAAAGTAACTACCGTACATGCCACTTCAAAGCATAAACTCTTCGTATGAAACAAGCACCCAAGATGAAAATTGTGGATACATAGAACTTGGTGAGATTGAATATCTTTGCTTTCAATGAGTGGAATGAACATTATAATTAAAAATCACCCATTTCATTTTAGCACTGACTAGTAAATACTAGTAATTTCCTTGATGCCCTTGTCATGATAGCTTTTGCCTTTTGTAGGCTAGGCGTCTAAAGGTGGGACAAAAAGCCACTTCTCACGGTTTCAACATTTCTGCAAGTAATATCACCTTCAAGTATGTCATGCTAATGCATTGGATCTGGTCAATTCCTTACCTGATTTCAATCTCAAGCATTGATTTTCACTTGAATAACTCACCTTATGGAAATATAGGCTAGTCACATCGCTAGCATTTCCTATTAAGACAACAAAAGAGAAGTAATCGAAGTAGGATACACTCTTACACAAACAAGTTTAGACAGTAAGATGTAGCTAAAGTTTTTTTTTCATGAATTATTCTTGCTACTGTTTTCAATCAAACTATCAGAACCCATAGCTTTCTTGTGTTTTTCAATGCTTTGTCCTTAGCAGCAGGAAAAGAAGACAGGAAGAAGCAAGATACTCCCTCTATCCTATATAGATGTGTAAACTAGTGAGGGAAGTTTGAAAATTTAGGCTCACAACTAACATTAATACTAAATCTTCCAATGGTTGCATCTGATTCATCCAACTGCATTTGTTTAATCAACACACTACATAAGTAAGCTTTGCATAAATGCCTCTCAATTCAAGTATAGTGGGCCTGGTGGCACCCAATGCTATCGAGAAAGAAAAAGGCAATGGCAAATCAAATATGTGCACAAAGCTCTACTCATTTCATTCCCAAGAAAACTCTAGCTAGGCATTCCATCAAACACCATATGGGCAAGTTAAATCCCTCCCAAATTTATACCTCAAGGCTACTTCCATGGAGGAAGGAGGGAGGAGCCTGGTCTTGGTCGGTGTTGTTGGTCTTGACTCCTCTCTTCTTCCGCCACCGATCAGAGGAAGCCCAAGGCGCATGGCCAGGAGAGGAGGAAGGCAGGCGCTGGCGCCTGGCTGGGCCGCCATCGCCTCGGCAAGGCTGCCGACTGGGGTGGCGACACCAGCAGGAGGCGGCCGGGCTGGGGAAGGGCGACGCTCGACCGGAGGGAGGAGCGCAGGGGATGACTCGGCCGGCGGCTGGCTGGAGCAGGGAAGGAGGCGGCCGGGGGGAAAAACTGGACGCCCGCGTCGGCTAGGGGAGAGCAAGTGCCAGAGAGTGGGGAAGGACAAGAGAGCTGGATTGGGGCAAAAATATCTAGCAAAGAAAAAGAATGGTAGCCACACATATGAAGGAGATGAGGTTAGGTGAAAAAAAAGGATCTGCAGTATTACACTCTCCCCCCCTAAAAGGAATTCGACCCCGAATTCGCGACTCCACTTGGAATTGAACAAGAACGGAACCATGAAACCAACCACGAACAAGAAGGACCTGATAGCTTGGAAAACATAACACGCAAGAGAGACTCCAAGTCCCAAATTGTTTTTTTTTCATTTAGGGTTATCCGAACAAGCACTTTACTTCATTTCATCTTCTCATAATTGTACATTCACTCTAATTCCTACTTAAATTGCATGGGACAAAATTTCTTCATGCTTTAGACCCCGGATGGACTTCCCGAACAAGGAATCCCACAAGAACTTCCTCAACCTATGACCTCAATATACTTACGCAAGTACTCACACAGACTCATTCGATAGGACAAATTCCACATCTTACCATTCCCGCAATAGTTGACGAACTCAGAATAACTTCCTTTAATCAATGATTATCTTAAGATAAAAATAATTACCAAACTCCGAACTCGACTTTAAATTCCCTCTTCAATTTCATTCACAAAATTTCTAATCTCTTCTCTCAACCTCTATACCATAAATTATCAAATTCCAGAAGACAAGAATCACCGATACCAACCACTTGTACATCCATAGTTCTCACTTGAACCTCCAAAGACCAAAACATAGATTCCCATCTCCCCCATTGATTTAACCTTTTGAATCCCAAGAACCCTTACCAAGCCTTATCATTAAAAGAGTTAGCTCACTATGGCACTACTCCTATTTCCATCCACATTTCCACAATAATAATAATCTGTAATCTTCTACCAAACCTGCTTCTCCCTAAGGGACAACTGCCCAAGATAAATGTTCGCTGCAGAATATTTTACACCAAATAATCAAAACCTTCGCTACAATCAACTGAACCCAACAGTTCAGACACGCGACAGCAATGGTAACATATTACCAACAACTTCCAAGTGACTCACCCATAAGGGTTAAATTAGCACCACTAAGGAACATATCAATCACACGATCATCCCAAGAGGATTTGGACCAAGACAGGCAACTACCTTCATTACTCACCACTCTTAACCCACTTACAATCAACACTTACCCCAAATTAGGACCTTCGTTGAAACCAACCCACACTTGGTTCTCCTTCTAAGAAGGTCTCACACCCACAAATTCCGCCCAAAGAACCGAATCCGAAAGTATAATTCAGTATTACACACCACCAAAATCCCATAAGCATTCATTTTCTTTTCTTCCACTAGAATCAAAGGAAATCTCAATTCTCATTAACAGAACTTACTACTTTCCTCATATTAAGAACAACGCAATAAAATTCACATCGGGGAAAAACTCAACTTAAAAGAGGAACACCGCAAAAACCTTTGCAGAAGCGATCACAGTAACCCAAGAAAATTTAGCTCGCTTTTACCAAAGCAAATCATCTCATACTTACCCAAAACCACATTTTTAGAAAGAGAAAACTGCTCCTCAAATCAAACATCTGCACACACACACACCACCTTCCTCTCAAAAGAAAGGTAAACTCGTTCCCAACAGCCCCATCACCCACAGAATCATTTACGAAACATTCACCAGATTCACAATTTGAAATACTCGCCAACACATCACACAACTCTAATCAAATCCGGCCCTAGTCAATCATAGAGTTACGAAACCCAAACTTCCTTTAATTAATCTCTACTATTCATACATCCATCACTGGTCATAGCATCATCAATCCCTAACCAATTCTATCTCATGACAATCAACAAAGAAACCCATGTCCTAATTTTAAGCACATCCTACATAATAGCAATTCATCGTAAAGCGGTGCAACAACATTTCCTTTTGATCTACAGACCACACAAACAGTGGGTCCTACAACTTCATAATCTAAGTTTAAAATATCTCCTTCCAATGAACCTTTAGTAAAATTAACATCTAAAATTCGTACTACCCATAAATCAATATCTCGACAATCAAAACCTACTCCACCTATGAATGACTCCAACAATTAACAATGTCTCCTTGAGACATATTTCATAAATACAGATCCCAAATAGACATTTGTCAAGGACAAATT
The DNA here is from genome assembly GCA_036346375.1 of Guadua angustifolia. Taxonomy (NCBI): domain Eukaryota; kingdom Viridiplantae; phylum Streptophyta; class Magnoliopsida; order Poales; family Poaceae; genus Guadua; species Guadua angustifolia. Next base: position 18,117,737 of record CM070521.1, on the reverse strand, counting down.
CACTGTTTCATACAATCATTCCATACCCCTATTCTTTAATTTTGTCAATCTATATTTTAATTGACCCATAAACAACAAAACTAACAACCCCCATGTCTTTACACCATCACCTTGCTATAGTAAGTTCATCAAACAAATCATTCTAAACCTTCTCAATCGATATCGGTGCTAGCCTTACAGGAACACAATTTCATTCTTTCAATTAATCCCGTGGCTTGCCACGACAAGCATAAGACTCTAATCAACCTTCAGTTTTGGATCGCTTCCCAACTCGATTAAATTCCTCAACAACACAATATTTTAGATTGAATTTAATTAACCCACACGTCTACTATGATTACTGCCTCTTTTCTTCCAAAGAAACCCATCCAGATAAACTTGACTCTCAGACTTTACAAAATGACAAAACCCAAACCTGAAATCACAAGGGAACTCGACTCTCAAATTCCCAAACTCTGACAAGCAAAAGCTTTTCAAATAGACCTCAAGATGAACAACTCCCACAAGGGAAAATGGATACAAGAACACTTTTATCAAAAGGATTCACCATCAATTGCTCCCTCCTTGTCTCGAACCATCGAGGACAAAAGAGACCAACCTTCTCTACCCATTCTCTACCTATGCCGCCAGAGACGACAACTCTCAGCTACGAGGGGGTTCCCAAACCTCAAGGGGTGGCTCTGACCAACCGCACTGACACCCGAAACCGATAACATGGCCAAAAGGACAAGGCCAACACCCTTCAAGCAACCAATTCACACAAAAATAATGCATCCAATACTTATTTCAAACACAAAGCAATATGCACAATAATTTAACATTAAATTATCAAGGCTTAAATGCAACATTTAAGCGTAATGCAATGATACCCATCCCTTCCTACTGTGCACCGAGTGTGTCAAGTTTTAAATTAATGAACCACGCTATTCCAGATTTTTTTAAGGTTATTGCTCTGAGGCCAAATTTTAAAAGTAGATACCTATGCCATGTTTCTAATTCCACACAGCAACTTTTAGTTTACTCTAGAGTAATTTGCTAAATTCACATGCCACGGACCTAAAGCCCGCTCTGATACCAATCAGAATAACACCCGGCACCCGCGTGCCTCAATGTTACACCCTCTAGCATCAACAACTACAAATCGCTAAGAACAAATATTCGCAAAGCAAGCGAACTACTAGGAGGTTGTCCAAAATTATTAAAAATTTCGGCAGCACCTCCCCTAAAACTAGGACATCCACTCAGCAGACAGAAAACATTGCAGTTATAAGATATCATTCTAGCAGGTCCTTAGTTAACCAATCACACATCCAATAAAAACTAATCGACTCCACCGCATAATTATTACAGGACAAGGACTCATTAAACAAAACCACGGACAACCTTTTACAAGAATTCTTCACGAGCTATTAAGATCAGAATTATGAATCATTATGAGGGAACGGTGTTGATGTGAACGTGATTGTGCTATTACCCCCATCCATGCATGCCGGCTTCAAAACACCTACAAGCATTAAATAACAAGCATGAGCTCAAACTCAGCAAAGTACACGAGAATAGAAATTCCAATTCATCAGAAGTAAGACAAGAGCTTGACCATAAGAGCAAGTAATACAATTGGAACAACAACCAGAATTTACGCATTTATACCCATTCAAAGTAATATCTTGACCATACCTAAAACAATTACAGTAAACAAGCCATCAACTTGATAATGAAACCATTCAACGCCCAAGAAGCTTTACTTGATTCTAAATCACAACAACTCCCGACCCAACCACCTATTTCTTTGCAACTCAAACCATTTCATCAATTCTTTTATTGGAAGTCATAACTCAAAATTCACTCCACGATATTCATACAACATATTTAGCAAAGCAAAGAAAAGAAATGCGCTAATTCATCAAATTCAATTCAATCTCCCCTTTTTGGGTTGAGGCCCGACTCAACCTTCAATTACCATAATCAACATCCATATAACACACCATTTACCACAACACTCATTATTAAAGATGCAATGCACATGAATGCTCATTTCCATGCACGTACCGGTACTGCCGAGTGCCCACCCGTCGGTGTGCACCCTCACGTCCCTTCCATCCCGCAGATGGAAGGTGCCTACTCTTACTGTCTCGCTCCCATTCACCTCGATGAATGGGACTACGAGGTAGGACTTTCGTGTTCACTACGTGTGAACACAGAGGCCCTGATCGTAATGGGTCGCCTTCCATTATGAATGCACAAATGCAATTTTCATGAATGAAATGCAACTTTTTCATTCAATGCCAACACTAACATACCATAACCATACACATACATAAACATAGCCCAAAGTCTCACATTCATAACCATAACCACACCCACATACATAAACATAGCCCAAATTCTCACATTCATAACCATAACCACACACATACATACACATAGCCCAAAGTCTCACATTCATAACCATCTAATCTATTCGCACACACACTCAATTCCTTTTCCCAGATGGGGCATAACTAAGTACGAGTATCCACGTACCCCATACTCGCTACTCACAGCAATGTTAACAAAGGTACAATAAACTTACCGAGATTAAGGCTTACTAATGACCACTCGAATCCAATAGCTAATCATGACCTCGGAGGGACGATCACCAATAAAACTAATACTTGCCACAAACAATAGAAATTAGCCATGAACCGGTAAATAACAACGATCAACTCAATTCAGCACACGACTCGATGTACTTGCCTTTTTACGGAAGGATGAGTGGCGTGAGGAAGATGCTATGCCACTCCAGAAACTACTCCACAGAAACAATCGTCGCATAAAACACTTTACAAACTATACCCTTTCAATAATGCTTTACGCCCCAAACTACAACCACGACAACTCCTCTTTTAGGTTGGTTCAGATAAATATAATCTACACGATAGCCAACAATTAACTCAACTAAAGAAAAATTACAACTTAGATAAGGAATAGGAAATAGCATCTCCATGCATTAGTTGAAGCACACCTCACCACAACTCCTAAGAAGGCAATATATACGATGCTTTACTAAACAATCAAGCTCGCCTTTGAATTATCTAAACATAAGCCCCAAAGATAAAGTAACTACCGTACATGCCAGCTTCAAAGCATAAACTCCGTATGAAACAAGCACCCAAGATGAAAATTGTGGATACATAGAACTTGGTGAGATTGAATATGCTGCTCAGCGAGTGGAATGAACATTATAATTAAAAATCACCCATTTCATTTTAGCACTGACTAGTAAATACTAGTAATTTCCTTGATGCCCTTGTCATGATAGCTTTTGCCTTTTGTAGGCTAGGCGTCTAAAGGTGGGACAAAAAGCCACTTCTCACGGTTTCAACATTTCTGCAAGTAATATCACCTTCAAGTATGTCATGCTAATGCATTGGATCTGGTCAATTCCTTACCGATTTCAATCTCAAGCATTGATTTTCACTTGAATAACTCACCTTATGGAAATATAGGCTAGTCTGCTATCGCTAGCATTTCCTATTAAGACAACAAAAGAGAAGTAATCGAAGTAGGATACACTCTTACACGCAAGTTTAGGCAGAAGATGTAGCTAAAGTTTTTTTTTCATGAATTATTCTTGCTCTTGTTTTCAATCAAACTATCGTAACCCATAGCTTTCTTGTGTTTTTCAATGCTTTGTCCTTAGCGGCAGGAAAAGAAGACAGAAGAAGCAAGATACTCCTCTATCCTATATAGATGTGTAAACTAGTGAGGAAGTTTGAAAATTTAGGCTCACAACTAACATTAATACTAAATCTTCCAATGGTTGCATCGATTCATCCAATCGCATTTGTTTAATCAACACACTACATAAGTAAGCTTTGCATAAATGCCTCTCAATTCAAGTATAGTGGGCCTGGTGGCACCCAATGCTATCGAGAAAGAAAAAGGCAATGGCAAATCAAATATGTGCACTGTGCTCTGATCATTTCATTCCCAAGAAAACTCTAGCTAGGCATTCCATCAAACACCATATGGGCAAGTTAAATCCTCCCAAATTTATACCTCAAGACTACTTCCATGGAGGAAGGAGGAGGAGCTGGTCTTGGCCGGTGTCTGTTGGTCTTGACTCCCTCTCTTCCGCCGCCACCGATCAGAGGAAGCCAAGGCGCCTGGCCAGGAGAGGAGGAAGGCAGCTTGCCTGCGTGCTGCCGCATCTACTCGGGCCGCTCGATCTGGCTGGCGACTTGCAGGAGGCGGCGGGCGGGAAAGGCGACGCCGACCGGAGGAGGAGCGAGGATGACTTCGTGCCGTGGTGGTGGCCGAGCAGGAAGGAGGTGGTGGGGAAAACCGGACCTTGGCGTCGGCTAGGGAGAGCAAGTGCGGAGAGTGGGGAAGGACAAGAGAGCTGGATTGGGGCAAAAATATCTAGCAAAGAAAAAGAATGGTAGCCACACATATGAAGGAGATGAGGTTAGGTGAAAAAAAAAGGATCTGCAGTATTACAGTAGGAACTCTGTATCTTTTTGAACCACCAACACTTGTTCCACATATTGCTAGACGACGTTTAATTTTTTGTCCATTGTTTGCTTCGAGACTATATATGGGTCGAGGATACCCACTACTTGTTTGTTCTTTTTTGATTCAAGGATCATGTGGTTAGTGTGGTACTAGTCTTCAAACGAGCACAGATTCAAAAACCTATTTATTATGTAAGTGAAGTTTTGCATGGGCCTAAAGAGCAATACCCTTAGGAACAAATACTGCTTTACCCCCTTATTAATGGCTTCTTGAAAATTGAAACATTATTTGCAATCTCATCAGATTACAATTCTCTCATTTTTTGCCTTGGGAAGTATCCTTTATAATCAAGAAGCAACTGGTCGTATTGCTAAGTGGATAGTAGAACTTGGATACTTTGATATCCATTTCATTGCCCAAACAACAATTAAGTCTTAAATTCTAGCAGATTTTATAGCTGAATGGACTAATGATGAGTCCTCTGTAAAAGAGAATATAACTGATACTGACCACTGAAAATTATATTTTGATGGTTCTCAAGAAATTAAAGCCTTGTGGGTTGTATAGTACTGGTCACACCACAAGACGGCTAGTTACAATATATAATCCAGATACAATTCCCTACTACCAACAATGTAGAAGAGTATAAAATTCTTCTAGCTAGGATTCGAGCAGCAAAATCCATTGAAGTCCGTTAGCTTCTTATAGTGGGCGATTCGCAATTAGTAGTAAACTAGGTTAGTACGAAATATAGGATGTCCAATGAGGTAATGGCTCACTACCTGGATGAAGTGAGGAAATTAGAAAAATACTTTAGTCATTTCGAAGTCCGATACATATCACAAAAAGACAACATCTTAGTGGACCAGTTATCAAAACTGAGATCCTCACGATCACCTGTTCCAATAGGTATTTTTCCTAAATATTTGACCAAACCTTTCATAGACACACCTATAGAAACATTCCCAACCAATACAGAGGTTGGAGTCCTTAAGTAGGATATATATTGGGAATCATTTAAAGCCTATCTAGAAAATAGGATACTACTTGAAGATATTCTTGAAAAGGACAGATTAATTCGAAAGGCATGAATATATAAACTTCTCGACAATACCCTTTATAGAAATGGAACATATGGTGTGTTAATGCGATGTATATCCCAAGAATAGGGGAAAATATTGCTTAATGACATACATGGAGGCTTGTGTGGAGCACATGCTTCATACAGAACATTGGTCGGGAAAGCCTTTCGATAAGGTTTTTATTGGCCCACTCTTTACAAGATGCAATGCAACTTATAAAAACTTGCGAGTAATATCAATTTCATACTCGACAAGTATATTTACCTGCTAATCAATTGTAAACCATACCTTTCTCATGGCCGTTTGTGATATGGGGCATTGATATAGTAGGTCCTTTACCAAAAGCAAATAATGGATTTAAATTCCTATTTGTTGTGATTGATACTGTGGAGTACATGGACTCCGGGTATCCAGATGGCAGGGCGTGAGGACGGCCCAAGAGGGGATGGGTCGAGCCGACTGCATAAAGACGGGTACCATCTGGGCTGCTACCTACGTGCGCAACAAGGAAACCTTGAAGATAGTAACCAACCTTGATTAGGTAGGATACGATTGTAATCTTGGCTATTACCATGTTCAACAGATAAGGATAGAGATAGAATCTCCATCTTGTAATCGATCGGGACTCTTCCTTGTAACCGCACCCCTCCACTATATAAAGGGGGGTGGGGATACATCATCATCAGATCATCAGCAGTAAGCTAGACACTCATAATCCTAGAGCACAGGACTAGAGTATTATATCCTTTGCGAGAGCCTGAACCTGTATAAATCCCGTGTCTTGTGCTACCATCGAGTTCAGATCCAGCGCCTAGCCCCGTATTCATTATTGCCGACAACAAACATCGATAGTTGGCGCGCCAGGTAGGGGTTGTGCTAAAATCAATCTTGTCAAGCTCAATGGTCACTGTCAATGGAATTGTCGTCACTTTCGCTCCTGCCTAGGCCTTCCATTTTGGGAGCCTGGACTTCATCGCCGACAACCTCGACAAGCTCGCTCTCTCAAACTCAGACCAGATCCAATCTGGGAGAGATTCATGGAGATTTTGTTGCTCGGGTCAGGGAATGCCACGGCCATCTTCTCACGAACAGTAAGCCGGGGGCTTTCTTCCCGATCTGGATACAGTAAGGCTCCGATCAAGGATGAATCCCAGGTGGTAGGCGTCATCAGCACCAAACCACTCGGATTCAAGGATCAACTTGATCTGTCTCCTTCTTGCTCTTTTGACTCGGAAGCCTAGTCGGAGAGCAGTGCAGGGAGTTGCCAGGGTTTCCGTGGTATCTATGTGATCGAAGACCAGCGGACTAAGTCCCAGCGCCAAAAGGATGCCAAAGAAGCCGCGGAAGCAGATCGCCTTCGTCGTGAAGCCCAGGAAGCACGCGCGAAGTCTCTTCAAGCTCGAGGCCGCAATGTCAGTGAAGATATCTTGTAGGCAAAAATGGGGGCCAAATCGGTTTTTCACACGCCACAGCAGAACATCGTGGCTTCCAAGACACTCCTTGATACCCTGGGGCCAATGCTTGGGCTTGACAGCCCAACTACCCTGATTGTGGCCCAAGTTAAGGCCATGGTGACAGCGGCAGCGATTCAACACAACCAGGGAGATCCACCAAAGAAGACATACTCCTGCGCTCGCACAGGCACTCAGACTGCTAGCAGTCAGACCGCCCACAGTCGGTCCACGCGTAGTCGGCTTGAGGTACATCGTGGTGAGGATGCCCGCCGGAGTATCAACCGTGACCTTCGCTTGGATCTTAATGCCAGGCAGCGTGAGCGGGAGGATGATGAGCGGCGCCGGCGCGAAGATGACTACGAGCGTTTCAATATTGATCACGATGGCCGGGACGACCGCGATGAACGGCACGGCAACCGCGTTGATCGCAGGGATCACCACCGCCGTGATCGGAGTGATGACGAAGACTGCCGAGTCAGAACTTCGCCACGTCGATTTTTGCCATGGCGTCATGACGGGTCCATTGATGGGGTCCGCGCGTTCACTGCTCGGCTCCGCCGAGTGGTATGGCCTGAAGGATTCAATCCTAAGGGCATTGTCAAGTTTGATGAGGAGAGGGACCCAGAGGTTTGGCTGCAGGTTTACGCCCTTGCAGTCAAGGTGGCCGGAGGTGACCACAGCGTGATGGCGAATTACTTGCTAGTTACGCTCACTCCATCGGCTCAAGCCTGGCTCAGAGGACTTCCAGAGAACTCTATAGATTCCTAGGGAGATCTTTGTGAGCAGTTCATTGCAAACTTCCAGGGCACTTATGAGAGTCTAGAACTCCGTGGGACTTGTACCAGCTTCATCAGAAAAAGAATGAGTCTCTGCGGGAGTACATCCGGCGCTTCATGCAGAAGAAGAACATGATTCGAGATGTCTCGGAAGCAGTCATCATAGCGGCTTTCCAGAAGGGAGTCTGCGATGCCCAGAAGCCTCCGACCACGGTAAAGGAGATGTTCGCTTTGGCGGACCGCTACACCACGGCCTCGGGCGCCTTAGCCAAGCGCAAGGATGATCGTCCGCGGCAGAAGGACAAGAAAAACCATGCCGAGTCCTCCAAGCAAAAGGATAGGAAGCGGAAGGGTGAAGACCTGGTCACGGTGGCTGAACGCGGTTGGCCCCGAGCACCGCGGACAGATGACTATGACAAGGTAATGGATGCGACTTGTCCCTTTCATGCCAAGGGGAAACATGCAGCCAAGGATTGCTTCACCTTGAAAAGGTTCGCGAAAGAAAGCAACAAGCGACCGGGCCCGGATAAAGGTGAGGTAGGCAAGAAGCAGAACCCTCCTGAAGATGAAGAAGGTGACTACCAAACGACTGAGCATGAGCTCAACTACATATTCGGGGGCTCGGCTGCGTATGAGTCCAAGCGGAAGCAGAAACTTACCACTTAGGAGGTCAACACGGTCACTCCGATGACCCCCCAATACTTGAGGTGGTCCGAGGTTCCGATCCCATTTGATTGCTCGAATCATCCTGACTACATCCCATACCCAGGTAGATATCCTCTAGTCCTAGACCCTGTTATTCACAGCGTCAAGCTCAAGAGGGTGCTGGTCGACGAAGGGAGTGGACTCAACATCCTTTTCGCCAAAACCTTTGATGACATGAAGATCCCCGCTTCGAGCTAAAGCGTGGAATGTCGCCGTTCCATGCGGTAATCTTCGGGACCTCGGCGGTGCCACTCGGGCAGATCACTCTGCCAGTTACGTTCGGTACCAAGGAGAACTACCGGACCGAATACCTCAACTTTGAGGTGGTTGATTTCAAGACGACATATCATACCATCTTAGGAAGACCAGGCCTAGCCAGATTCATGGCTGTGCCACACTACATGTATCTGGTGATGAAGATGCCATGGCAAAAAGGCATTATCATGGTTCATGGTGATGTCAAGCAATCCTTCATGTGCGACAGGGAGAGCTGCGAGATGGCTGAGATGTAGGAGGCGATGGCCGATAGGGAGAAGATCCGACTGGTAGCTGCGTACCAACAAGACGATAGAGACGTCCTAACCAAGCATCAAGCTAAGTCAAGCATGAAGCCTGACGGGGGAGTCAAGAAGGTGATACTTGACCCGTCCAACTCAGCCCAAACGGCTCTGATTGGGACAGGGCTTGATCACAAATAGGAAGACGCACTTGTCACCTTCCTTTGGGCGAATCGGGACATTTTTGCTTGGAAGCCATCCGACATGCCCGGTGTTCCTAGGGAGGTGATCGAACATTCTCTCAATGTCGACGAGAAGGCGAAGCCTATCAAGTAGCGGCTCCGGTGGTTCGCACAAGATCGCCGTGATGCCATCAGGAAAGAAATCACTAAGCTTTTAGCTACAGGATTCATAAAAGAAGTGTATCATCCCGACTAGTTAGCGAACCCAATTCTTATTCGCAAAAAGAATAAAAATTAGCGCATGTGTGTTGATTATACCGATCTCAATAAGGCATGCCTAAAAGATCCATTCGGGTTGCCTCTCATTGATCAAGTGGTGGACTCAACCACCGGGTGCGAGCTCCTGAGTTTTCTAGACGCTTACTCGGGGTATCACCAGATCAGATTGAAGGAGGAAGATTGCATTAAGACCTCATTCATCACCCTGTTTAAGGCTTTCTGCTATGTCACAATGCCATTCGGGTTGAAAAACACTGGCGCAACATATCAACACACGATACAGCCGTGTTTTCATACTCAACTCGGATGCAACGTGGAAGCATACGTGGACGATGTCGTTGTCAAACTCATATAAAAGAAGACCTCATATCTGATTTGGCCGAAATGTTTGAGAGCCTGAGGGCTTACAAGATGGAACTCAACCCTGAGAAGTGTGTCTTCAGAGTCCCTTCAGGAAAATTACTCGGATTTATCGTGTCTCATCGCGGTATCGAGGCAAACCTAGAGAAAATCAACGCCATCATGAAGATGAAACCCCCGACTAGCCAGAAGGACGTCCAGAAGCTCACAGGATGCATGGTGTCACTCGACAGATTTATTTCCCGCTTGGGCACACAGGTGTCAGCGTATTTCGCCAGACAGGACCCTGTCAACTGACGGGGTGTCTCCCAGAACGGAGATTAAGGTTCGGTAGAGGGCGTATTCGTGGTCGAAAACCCTAATGACTCTCGCGTGAGGGATCCCGGGGGTCTACAGACCAAAGAACACACCGATGTACCTGTGTTCGGCCCCAGTGTGTAGGTAATGACCCACGTCTGCTAGATCTTTGTTGATGTGTATCGAGCGGGTTACAATGCTTTTTTCTGTTTGTTCTCCTTCTCTTTTCTCTCTCTAAGTCTTAGTTCGCTCGGGCTTGGATACGATCCCCTCTCTCCATGCACCAGAGCTCCCTTATATAGACTGGGTTGGCTCGAGTAGGTAAGAAGGTGACATCACACTGATCTATGATTCATTCATTACACCCATCACTGTAGTTCTGTCCCTCAAGCCTCATTTAATGTCGCTGTACGGCTTCACCCGGTCCGCCCGGGATGTGACATTCTTGCGACGGGTTAGGTGTGAGGCGTCAGAGGGATGGGCCGTCATCATGTCGACAGCAGAACTCTTTGCAATCAATGGCTTTGACACAGCATGTCAGGGGAAGGAGACTTCGAGGCGAAGCCTCTTTCTCATTCTTTTGGTTGCCCACATGGCCTAGCGAGAGGGCTGATCGCTTACTACGCAGACCACGGGCCGATGCTGGTGAGAGGTGCTGATCGCACTCACCGCCGCCAGCCGCCATCGCCGACGCCGCGCGAGGGGCTGATCGCCCACCTGCCGCCAGTCGCCAGGCCGACGCCGTGAGTGGGGCTGATCGCCACTTTGCTCACCCGAGCCGCCATGGGGCCGGCGCCCGTGAGTGGGGCTCGATCGCTGCACCTTTCGCCCGAGCGCCATAGGCCGACACCCAGCTAGAGGGGCCTGATCGCCCGCCTTTTCGCCAGGCCGCCACGTGGGCTGGCGCCCAACGAGAGGGGCCTGATCGCTCGCCTGCTAGCCAGGCCACCATGTGGGCCGGCGCCCGATGAGAGGGGCCTGATCGCCCGCCTGCTCGCCAGGCCGCCACGTGGTCTTACTTATCTGCGGCGGAGAGGGTACCCTGGTGCAGAGTATGCCGACAACGGGGGATGTCGTTTTTCGAGCTCCTGAAGAAGTAGGGCAACTTCCAGTGGATTCCCGAGGCACAACAAGATTTCGAGGATCTTAAGATGTTCCTGACTACATCGCCGGTATTGGTCTCACCGATGCCTGCAGAACCCCTTCTACTTTACATTGCAGCAACGACTCATGTAGTCAGCGCTGCAATCGTTGTGGAGTGGGAGGAGGAAGGACACTTACAGAAGGTTCAGCACCCAGTTTATTTCGTTAGCAAGGTATTGGGCGATTCCAAGGTATGGTATCCTCAAGTACAGAAGCTGTTGTATGCTACTACTTACTTCTCGCAAGCTTAAGCATTATTTCCAAGAGCATTCGATTTCGGTGGTTACTTCTTTTCCAATCAGGGATATACTCCACAATTGGGAAGCCACTGGGAGAATCGTGAAATGGGCAGTCGATCTCGGAGCCTTTGAAATCTCCTTCAAGCCGCGAACTGCCATCAAATCTCAAGTACTCGTCGACTTCACCGCTGAGTGGGTAGAGCTGCAGAATCCCACGACCATTGAGGAGCTCGAGTATTGGACAATGTACTTTGATGGTTCCCTCATGCTCAGCGGCGCGGGGGCTGGTGTAGTGCTCATCTCTCCAAGAGGGGAACGGCTGAAATACGTTCTTCAGATCCACTTTTCGGCATCAAACAACACCGCCGAGTACGAGGAACTCATCCACGGGCTCCGTATCACCATACCGCTCGGTATCGGACGATTGATAGTTCGTGGAGACTTGCAGCTGGTGATCAATCAAGTGCAGAAGGACTGGTCGTGCATTGGCGACAATATGACTGCGTACTACCAGGAGTTGCGTAAGCTGGGGGACAAATTCGACAGGCTAGAACTCATCTATGTGCTCCACCAAGATAATGAAGCAGTAGACGAGCTCGCAAGGTTAGGCTCTAATCGGGCAATAGTTCTAGCTGGCGTATTTGTCGAAGAACTTCATAAGCCTACAATCAGCCAATAGTAGGTGTCGGGCAACTCAGGAGAAAAGGTGGCCGAGGCGGAAGTTTTAGTCATCAACCCTAACTAGACAGCTCCATATCTGGATTATCTGTTAAAGGATAAGCTTCTAGAAGATCGTGTGCAGGCAGAGCGCATTACCCGCTGGAGCAAAAGCTATTTGGTGGTCGGAGAAGAGCTCTTTCGAAAGAGTACCTCCGGCGTGCTAAGGAGGTGCATATCAGAGCAAGAGGGGAAGAATCTCCTCAAAGAAATCCACTCGGGAATCTGCGGGCATCATGCAGCGTCAAGTACCCTGGTGGGCAAGGCTTATCGTTAAGGTTTCTTCTAGCCGACTGCTGTAACAAACGCGGAAGACATCATCCGCACATGCAAAGGTTGTCAGTTTTTCGCTCGGTAGATTCACGTGCAGGCGTAGGAGCTACAGACTATTCCGATCACCTGGCCTTTCGCGGTCTGGGGGCTCGACATGGTTGGACCCCTGAAAAAGGACCAGGGTGGTTGCACTCATCTCTTCATTGCCATCGACAAGTTCACGAAGTGGATTGAGGCCAAGCCAGTCGCCACGATCACAACGGCCAAGGCCAAGGAATTCTTTCAAGAGATTGTGGTTAGATTTGGCGTTCCAAATAGGATTATCACTGATAATGGTACTCAATTCAGAGGCGGAGAATTTCAAGATTAGTGTGATGAACTCGTCATTAAAATCTGTTTTGCTTCCGTGGGGCATCCCAGGAGTAATGGGTAGGTCAAAAGGGCCAATGGCATGGTGCTACAAGGTTTAAAGGTAAGGATATTTGATCGTCTCAAACCATATGCTACGCGATGGGTCAAAGAATTGCCTTCGGTGCTCTAGGGGCTGAGAACTACCCCCAGCATGGCAACCGGGTAGTCACCTTTTTTTCCTGGTGTATGGTTCCGAGGCGGTCCTACCTAACGAGTTAGCATTCGGATCCCCGCGGGTTCGGAATTACAAGGAAACCGAGTCGGAGGAAAATCGGCTAGAAGATCTTGACCGACTAGAGGAAGCCAAGGACGTTGCAGTAATCCAGTCGGCTAAGTACCTTCAAGACTTGCGTCGCTATCACGACCGCAATGTTCGAGGCCGTGCTTTCTTTAAAGGGGATCTGGTTCTAAGAAAGAATAAAAAAAGTGAGCATAAACTCTCCCCAAGCTAGGAAGGCCCCTACATCGTTGACGAAGTGACGTGCCCGGGGGCTTATAGACTCAAGCGCGAGGATGGCGTAGTCATCAGCAACACATGGAACATAGAGTAGCTACGTCGTTTTTACACTTAATTCTTGTATCAATCATGTTATTATGAATAAAGTTTTTTCTTGACTTGCTACTCAGTTGGTTCCCAACTAAGCAGTAAGTCGGGGGCTACACCTAATAGTGTTGCACATGCGCAATAGCTTTCTCTGAGTCGTTCTTGCTTCTTTTTTCTAATGATTGCGAATGAGTCCGAGTAGTGAAACTCTGACCCCATGAATGGCGAACTCTAGTCACTCGAAAGGCGTGTCTGGGATAAAGAACCATGAGCCGACTCCCGATGCTCGGGGGCTAGACTAGTCGGGCAGAGTGCTTAAACGAAAAGGGTCAAACCACTCGAGCGAATTTAAAAGCCAAATATGGAAAAAGGAGCAAATAACATTAAAATGATATATAAGATCGAACGTTCTGTTCGAGCGAATATGGTTTACATTGCCTAAATTTTACAGCTAAACCTAAGAGCGGCGCGCGCGGCCTAATGCATCGACGATGGCGTCGGCGACCTCGGCGATGGCTGGGACAACCTCAGTCAGGACGGCGACGGTGGCAACATCACGGGCGGTGGCCTCCTGCTCGGCAACCTCGGCGAGAGCGAGGTCGTAGTCAGCCCAAAGCTTGGCGAGGAAGGCCTCCTCGTCAATAGGTGCCGCCGGTGCATCATCCCCGAAGTTGAAGACCAACTCCACCGCTGGAGGCGGAGGTAGCGCTACTTCATCAGCGGGCGCAGCAAAGCGAGAAGGATACGCCATTGGTGACCCCGAAAAGAAATCAAAGATTGCTGAAGAAGCGAAGACTTAGAAGCGATGATCGCTCCCGTAGTGGACGCCCTTATATAGCCAAAGGAGCCGAAGCAACCCCAAGGGCATGCTAGCATGGGAATCTGAAATGATTCCGAAGACATGACTGGCGTGGGAAGTCGAAACGACTAAGAAGACGCGCTGGTGTGGGAAACTAAACTGGATACGAATCGCGCAAGCCTTAGTTCGGAAATCTCTTGGGACGTAGCAAAGCATTTATGGCTAAAAGCTAATCCCTTGGGAAGGGGACAAGTAATTACAACCAGGCTTTACATGTGCATTACACAGGATTCAAGTCTAAATTTTCTACTAAAGAGGCAGACATGTCCTTAACTTCATCGAAGAGGGAAGCAACTTGATCATCATCGACAGTGCCAGCGAATCCCTCCTTGACAGCCTCAAGATCCACTCGAGGATAAAGAGACTTCACGATTGCCAGAGCCTGGCTAGCTCTTGTGGTCGCTGTTTCCCGAATATGGGCCCTGAGCTTCTCGGGCCCCTCTGTCAGCCGCAGGATGGCTACATCTTCGCTGCTCAGTTCTACCTCTGGGGCTCAAGAATGTTAGCATTGCCTTTAAGGCCTTTTGGTGCTTGGCGCATGACGCTTCCACAGACTTGATCCTCTCACTGAGAACGCTGAATTGCGCCTGCATTTTCTTCCTATATTCTACAAACAAGCCGGATCATCATCAAGGGCGTTGTAGATGTGATAAAGGCAAAGCCGAGTGAAGAAGTATACCTTCTAGCTCCCGTTCCAGCTTTTTCGAGTTGGTCCGAGCTTGGAACTCGGAACTCCTCAGCGTCCTGAGCTGCTCCTGAGACATCTTGAGTTTCTCCTGGAGACCCGCTACGATCAAGTCCCAGGCTGGGGCAAGGGAAAAGAGTTAGAAGACAAGCAATCAAGATTCTGCAACAAAATGATTGAAAAAACACTTACATCGAAGGGAGCCTGCCAAGCTCAATTTCTCCTCTTCCAAGGCCTGAACTTGGGCCAGGAGTTTCTGCAACTCAGCTTTGCCCTCGTTCTTGACCTGCTTGAGCTCGGCCCTGCCCTCGGCACGGACCCGCTCGAGGTCGGCTTCATACTCCCGCTGCAGCTTGATCTTTGGGAATACCTCCCGAAGAATTGCATCCCTCTTTTCAGAGCGGTCACCCAGGAACTGAGGATTACAAGAGGAAGACTAATGAAGACATGCCGCTTGATGCAGACAAAGAGAAGGAAGGGACTAATAGCTCACCTGGACCAGTCGGGCGCATTCAATGGAGTGCTCATAGAGCTCCATCCTCACCTTCGCCTCGTCTTCATCGCCGAAAGCCTCCCATTCACCCTCCTCACCATGAAATACGATTTGTAGTGGAGCCCTGGGGCGGGGAGGAGGGGGTCGCGGCTCTCGAGGGATTTCCTCCATTGGAGGGGTGGAGCTGGCAGCAAGCTCTAGGGCCATTGGCCTCGTGGCTGGCTCAGGCAAAGTGCTCGGCAAAGGCAAAGTCGGCTTGGATCCGGGGATTGTTGTGGAGACCTCAAGTATGGCAGCAGTTGGTGAGACTATTTCGGCCTGATCTGCGACCGCTTCCGCATCCCCGGGCGCGGCGGTAGCTGGCGGGTCCACCTTCGCCGGGTTCGTGGCATCTTCGGGTTCACTTCCCTGGGTCGTCCCGGTCAGCGCATCCACAGGAACATCGTCCGATGCCACCCTGCAAAAGAAGAAATCAGGACACAACCCAGCAGAACAAGAGTAAGAGTCAATAGGGAGACTAACCTATCGGACTTCTTTATCCTCACTCGGCACTTTCCGAGTGGTTGAACTGCTAGAAGAGAAACCCGGCTCGGTGCTGGATTTTGGATGCAGAGATGTCGGCCGTGCTGAGTACTGAGTCGTGGGTTCTCGAATCGTTGAGCTCCTAGTCGGACACAGAGGTTTCTGAGACCCCTCGGCTGCCGGCCTCTTCCCCTTTTCGGCAATCGACTCCTTAAGATTATTAGGCCCTTTCTGAGTGGCAGAACCACTCGCAGAGGCACCTGGCTGGGCTCTAGGTCTTGGAGGTGGAGGCGCCAACGTTGCCGTGCGCAGGGCCAGGGGATCCCGGATCTTTGGACCCCCAGTCGGGTACTGAGGTGTTGGGGTCTCCTCAGCTGATGACTTCTTCCCTCTTTTGGCACTTTGCTCCTCGGTCGAAGGGCTGGTAGGCCGTCTCTGCCTGGAGCTCTTATGTTGAGGGATGTTAGGGAGTGGAGCGTCAGAGAAGAAAGTTGCCCTCTCCTGTAAGTGGAGATAAGCGCATAATCAGACACCAGTCATCCATAAGTTCATGATCAGTCATCACTGGATAAAAATACTCACCTCAGGAGGGAGGCGTGTCACTGAGAAGGTCTTTGGGCATCCTTTGTTGGAGATAAGGGTGCCCAAGGCGAAGAAGTCACTCAACCAATTGGCCTTCACCTCATTTGGGGCTTTCTCGGGCACCTCTCGAGTAGGGTCGCCGCTCCCACTGTACTCGAATCCCAGGTGGACTCATTCTTTGAGAGGTTGCACTTGGCAGGCAACAAAGTTGGAGGCGATCCCGATCCCAGTAAGGCCCCTCTCCTTCAGATTGTCGATTAAGGCCAGGAGTTCTTTAACTTGGTCCATTTCATTGTCTAGAGGAATCGAAGCCCAAGTAGAAGAAAATTTCGGTGCGAGCCCAACAAAAGGAGGAAGAGAAGGTTCAGGATTAGCACAATAAAACCATTCCCGATACCAACCCTTATTGGAAGACTTAAAGGGGATAGAAAAATAAGATTTCTTCAGCCCATTGCGCAGCTGAAAGCCGGTACCCCCAATCGCCTTAGAGGCATTCTTGTTCGGGTAGGGCTTGAGAAGGAAGAGGTGGCGAAAAAGATTGAAATGCGGGCGGATACCAAGGTATGTCTCGCAAAGATGGGCAAAGATAGAAATTTGAAGAATGGAGTTGGGATTCAGATTAACCAACTCAATGTCGTAAGAGTGAAGAAGGCCACGAAAAAAAGCGCTACCAGGAAGGCTGAATCCGCGTTGGAAAAAAGATTCAAAAACTACAATTTCCTCTATTCGGGGGGTGGGAAAGGACTCATGAGCCGCTGGACGAGCGGAGATTAACTCCAACATTGGGAAAACTCCGGTGGTGACCATCACTTCCAGGCGCTTCTTCGTTGTTATCGAAGTGGCCCAATTCATGGTTGAGGGCAGCGCGGAGGCATCCTGGGACGAGAAAGAAGACATCTTTGGTAGGGGGACTAGCAGCGGCACAAGATTTAGAGTGCGGCGGTGGTTAACCCTAGCAGTGGAGCTTGCTGTGAAAATACCGAAATTTAGAAGATGAAGGGGCAAATGTGCACAGTGTGGAGAAAAACTCTTTGCCCGCACCAAGCCTTGTATTTATAGGAAGCGATGCTGAATTTCACCCTGAGCGGGAAAAGGCGTTTCGTCTTCCACATTTTGTCTGGACTTGACTTAGGGTACGCCCCATGATGGGCCGCCAGCTGTGTATCACAACCGTCGTGCACATGTA
Organism: Guadua angustifolia; assembly: GCA_036346375.1. Classification (NCBI taxonomy): domain Eukaryota; kingdom Viridiplantae; phylum Streptophyta; class Magnoliopsida; order Poales; family Poaceae; genus Guadua; species Guadua angustifolia. Next base: position 18,099,954 of record CM070521.1, on the reverse strand, counting down.
CTCCTAGGCCGAATCTAGTTTGGGATATGGTACACCCCATGATGGGTCGATTACCAATAACCATATCAAACGGGATTTGAATACCTTCCAAACCAAGTTGCAATGTCTTCTCATGATATGCCTCATGTTAGGCTGGTTGTTGGTTACCGCGTAGGATGGAATCAGATATTACGGGTTGATTCAGAACAAGGATTCCGAGGGTACGCCTCACGATGGGCCGCCAGCTGTACACTGCGATAGACGGGTGCAGGTACCACTCGACCGATCCATGGTACGCCCCATGATGGGTCATCAGCTGTATACCGTGACAGTTGGGTACAGGTACCACTCGGCTAAAAGCCAATTCAAATGATGGTATGCTCTAGAGTGGGCCGACTGCCAGTATCCCAATAGCGTTCTCTACTATCTTCTCTTTGCTCTATAGCTACTCAGTTTGTAGTTTCTTATCTTCTTCTCTCTATTCTGTGTTTCTGGTTTTTGATTGAGTTATTTTGGATCCTTCAATTGATATCATTCTTGAGCTTAATCTTGTTAATAACTCAACTTGAACCAGATTTGTACTTAAAATTGAATCACATGTTGAGGGGGAGTTTAACAATCTGTCTCATGCATTGCATATAGACTTGATTTTCATTTTATGAGCTTTGTCTATTATGCAAATGATCATTGTTTCATTTTATACACCATGCTATATTATGAAGAAAATTACTAACTTAGATATGTTCAAGTTCATTTATCTTGCTAAGCTTGCAAAAATTGAAAAATGAGCTTTACAAGAAAAACTTAATAAAACATGTTGCATTTACTTGCTAAGTTTCTTCTCTAGGTGTATTTGCCACGATTTGTGAAATTCTGGAATTTTCTAGAGTCCCTATAGCAACTTGGGTGAATCTTGTTTGATCCATACTTGAGTCCTTCACTAGCTTAATAATCAAAATGCTAAAATGAAAGTGAAGCAAAATTGACTCTTTTTGTGCGCATTGAACTCAACACCTCACATTCACAAGATGGCTTCTCATTGCACTTAAGATGAACTTGGAACGTGTTGTGTATGACCAAGATCATTCTCTTAAGAGTTCTTTTTGAGATGATCGAACATGGCTTAAGTCAATTGCTATAAAAATGCAAATATATAAAAAAAAATATGTGGGCAAAGAATGCAAATAATGTCAAACATTTGCACCCCGCTATGTCTTTCAAAGATTCAAAGAAAAAATTGCATACAATAAATAATAATAATAAGCTCGAAGGACCTTGTATGAACTTCTAGATTCCCCAAAGTGTTGAGTAGGTTGAACTCTAGGTTTTTTATTTGATCCTTTGAGTGGCTTTGCTTCTTGTTTTGAAACTATTGACAAGTGTTGCTTATGTTCAATCTTGCTAAAAATGATATGGTTTCAGTTAAATATTGCTAGCAAAATGTTTATTTGTACTTGGACATGCCTTAGCTTAGTCTATTTTTGTCATAACTTAGCTTGGTGTCATAACTTGTCATGTTGGTCACTTGGATAATCTTCAAAGCTCTCTTAGGCTGTATTACTTGCATGAAAACAACAAAAAAAGGGGAGAAAAGAAAATGCCATCTTGATGCCTATATTGCCAAAAAGGGGAGAAATTGTAGAAAAGGCATCATTTTGCATCTTGATTCATCTTAATTCTTATGATCTTTGTAAATCTTTGCTATCTTTCATAGATCATAAGTATTTCTAGTTGTCAACTTGTTCATGTTCTTGCTTTCCATTTCTTTGATTAAGTTTGGCTTTGCATTCAAATTGCCTTTTTCTCTCTTATTCAAACTCAAAACTTATGCCTTTTCATGTGTGATGTGTTTGTCAATATACTCATCAAGGGGGAGATTGAAATACCATGTGGAGATCTATCCTTATGTGTGATGAGTAATTGATGAGATTTGAGCTTGGTTTGATTTGAAATTGAGTTTGATTTGAATTAGATTTTTAATTTGAAGCAATTTAAGTGTTGATGGTTTTTCCCAGTGCTACCGCCCCTTGAGTGAAATTATGATTGATTAGTGATTTTGGGATAATCATTAAATATCTTTGTGGGCATTGCTATGTGAAAGGTTTTTTCCTTGTCTTTGATAGTTGTAGGGCGACGGTGCTAGATCATGGTGAGGCGGAGGATGACCGAGACTGGGTGAGGAGCGTCGGAGGTCCAGACGGTCGGGAGATCGCCAGAAGATGATCAGAAATGAAGTCTGGGCAAGCCAAGAAGACAAGGAAAGGAGGAGATGCTAGCTAAACGCCTCGTGGATCGAGGAAGGCCGTCAGATTGCGATCTAGTTGATAGGTTAGCGGGTTTAGGTAGCATGCTTTGAAAATAGTGCAAGAAAACCTGTTATGTATGTGGGTTTTGGGTTAGCCCTTGAATGGCTGTGTGAGTGGGTTAATCCTAGCCCTTAGATGAGTGCTTTAGGGTTGAGGGACTCATCCAAGGGTGGTAGGTGGCCCAAGAGTAGTATAAATAGGGGTGGAGGGGTAGCCTCCTCTCCTTGAAGGTTGTAGAGGTTTTTGTGCTCCTTTGAGCTTTGCCCACCTTGTTGTGAGGCTTTGTAAATCTCCTCCTTCCATAAATGCAAATCTTTTCATTCATGGTTGAATTTACATTACGCATTTACTTTATATCTTAAATTCAGCATTTAAATTCCTGCAATTTACTTTCTCGCAATTTACTTTCTTGCAATTTGGATTTGCCTCTCCTCTTTCTAAATTCTGTTGATCTTGTATGTCTTGAGTGTATTCATATGGTTTTACATCTCTTTTGCACTCTAGGATAGACTAGAGATCACGTTTTCTATCAAGTTGCATATCTGTCCATAACTTATTCTTCACGCAGCATTCTGTTTTTGATTTTTATAAAAATCTAAAAAAATCATTTTTGAGTGATTCTTATTGGAGAAGGTGCAGCACTCTCATATACATCTGTGGAAAAATTTTGGAGTCCACTGGTCGCACTGTTTGGGCGCCATGAGGTGAAAACCTAGCCATAAACTTTCTGCTCGAAGTTCCTAATAGTCTGTGATATTTGATTTTTGCTGGTTTTTTTACAAGGAGTTTTGAGGTGATCTTTTGTGGAGTTCTTCAGGATGCATTTTCTCATAGGAAACAAAGTTTTCAAAATTTCTAGAGCACCAGAAGTTCACCAACCACCTACTCTAATTGAGGATAGTTTCTGGCTTTTGCTTTTCTGAAAGTGACTTTTGTGATTTGACTCAATCTCCTTTCTAAAAGCAAGAGTTAAATTGATTCTTTTTATTTTGAATACTTGAAAACCATAATTGTAACTCAAAAATCCTCACATATTCAATGGTTCTCATCCATGCAAGTTAGGGGTACACATAGTTGTCAAGTTGTTCCGATCTTTCACGATTTCTTTTGCACGATCTTTTCGATGTTTTAGTTGGAGTATTTTGTGGGGAAAATTTTGTTTACAACCATTCACCCCCCTTCTATTTACCATCTCGATCCTTCAGCTTCAAGCCCTTGTCCACACCGAGGCCACTTTTTTGGTGAACTAAAGGTGGCTACCCTTGGAATTTCGGAATAAAATCACTCCCAACAAATAATCATGCCATGTGTCCTTGGTCGGGAGTGGGGGATTCTAAGAAAGCATTTAATCTTGGAGTATAAAATAAGTGCTCCCAATGATGTCCTGGCTTTTACTATTTCTAGTATACTAGTAGAAATAGCGGAAAAGGCGAAGAGGAGGAATGCCAAGACAAGCCTCGCAAAGATGCGAGAAAACACTCAAAATCAAAATAAAACTTATTCTTAGGAACTTAGTGAAGCTCGATTTTATAGTGATCGAGCACATCGGCAAGGAACTTGCTCTTAGGAACTTAGTGAAGCTTGATTTTATAGTGATCAAGCACATCGGCAAGGAACTTGCTCTTAGGGAGGCGAAACCCTAACCTAATGAAGGCAGCGAAGAGAACGAGGTGTCCCTCCTAGGGCACCGGCTCAGCTTCATCCTCGCTAGGTTCCCATCACAACATTTTATAAGGGGGGATCAAACCTTGCTCTTCAAGCTCCATAATCTTCTCTTCGGTGAGAAGCGACCTATCCATGGCAATGGGTTGCTACGAAGAAGATTGAAGACGAAAGGGCTTGAAAATTCTAAGGGACTCAAAGACTGTTTTGTGCTTGAAATAATAAAGGTGTAAGAAGTGTAAAAGTTTACCCCCTTATGTAACCTTTTTTATGTTAGTTTTGGATATCATTTCGGCTTTCAATAATGGGTAAAAACCACCTTTTGATGAACATATAAGCAACACAAAAAGAATAAAGAATGATGCCTTCAGAATAAGGAATGATGTCTTCAAACTTCTTTTTAGATTTTAAAACTTTTTACCTCCATTCCTTGATTGTACTCTCCATCACAATAAATTGTTGAGAGGAGAAAGAAGGATAGAAGATGAAAAACTTCAAGAATTAAGAGAAAGCTTGAAAGCAATAGGGTTCAAAGAAGTTTTTTCCTTGCTCAAGAGTTTAAAACATTCCCCTTTATATACATTACACATTAAAGACAATTTGTGTTGGTTCAGTTACCAAGAGAAGTGCAAAGATTTCCTCATTTATTAGCATTTAAACGGTCAGATAATTGGCATATAACCCCATAAGGCCATAGAAGATGAAAAGTCTCGAGTAATATACATATTTACTCAAGTCTTGGGGGCTAGCTGATAAGGATTAAAATCCTATTTTTTATCTAGGTCCTTAACAATTAGAAACTATACTCTATTAATGGGCCTACAATACATAAAGTCGATAATATAAAACGAAGCTGTCGGGACCTGAATTCACCAGTTCGAACCCACTGTGTCTACCGCACTAGTCCTTGGATCAACGCTAGTGCACACAGCTCAACGTTGGCAAGTATCACATTATACACAGCGATAAGAATAATAAAACTCTGTTTATTGATATAACTAAGTGTATGATCTTATGATCAACTTACATTATTAAGCCACGCAGGGCTAGACTGAAAATAAAGACTAAGACAAATGCAGCGAAAATAGTAGAAGACGCTGGTGACTCATCAGATCACCACAGGCGATTGACAAGGCTTGGGCCTAGTGACTCGCATTCTCTTGGAATTCCTCCTCCAACAAAGGCGATGACCCCTCAACTGTTGATTAGTTGGTGATGGCAAGGATGAGTACAAAAGCACTCAACAAGTTGTACACAGAATGCAATCCTAACATAGCTATATACATGGCTTATTCTAAAGGAATGGCTAACAATGGCTATTTTGCAATAAAACAATATTTATGAGCAAGTACAGTATATAGATTGAAAAGACAGTAGAACAAATAACAGTAATAGATAGATTTAGTATTTCTCAAGTAAACCAAGGTTCTAATCCTAAGTCAGGCTTCATCCTTCCACATGGCAACCTGCCATCCTATCCAGTTTCCAACGGTCAACGGTCGGCGTGGAGTCTTCTGGAAGGCGGGCCGTGCGGGTTGACACGCAGTGTGGGTTGGGCCGCACAGCACTGGGCCTCGGCGTGCACAGTGTTGGGCTTCGGCCTAGTACTGTTCAACCAGATTTTTCTCGGGTTTTTATTTAAGAAAATTACATAAATTAGTTTGATTTATTTTTAGCAATAAAAATGCCAGGAAAAATCCTAGAAAATTCTCAAAATTACTTTGAGACATTATAGACTCAAATAAAATATTTTTAGTAAAACTTTATTTAAAACTTATCTATATTTACTTAGTTTTCAACAAAAGGCCAATATACTTAATTTAAAATAATTTCAAATAAATAGCCTTAATGTCAAATAATTTCAAATAAATTCCACAAAAATCCAATAAATCCAAAAAAATCACAAAACTCACAAATTGCAATAGAACAATAATAAACAATAATAAAGGGTAATTTTTGGGATATTATAGAAGCCCACACTTATTCAGACGGTTAAGTTTCCGACCAGTTCAGCTAAGATGGTCTATAATATTGCTTCACACTAGTCGTCCCGACCAATAAAATAGTCACCTCGATCAGTGAACTGGTCAGGGACAAGTGGTTATGCTCGCACATGTTTCTATGTGGATAGTTGTCTAACAGATACGCATAACTACCTGAACATTATCACTGGAAAAGGTGCCATTTGGCGAGAAGACACCATTTGGCTAGAATGCATCTCTCGGCTACACGACGCTCTTTAGAGAACAATTGTTGTCTCTTCATCCAATAAAATAAGGGGCTTCTTCGTACTATTGAATAAGGAGACAATTGTAATTGCAACTATAATCAGGCTTTCAGTCTTTAGACTTAGACTATGCAATTCTTGTGCTCTATTAGACCACTTAGCTCATAAAGAAGCAATCCCCATCTTTCCTCACAATCTTGTCACCCTGGAAACCCACAATCATTTTTTCATAAGTTCGATTTAGGGATTCTAGGTCTTGAACATCGATAGGTCCAGATTTGCATATTCGAGTCTCGACATAGACCATCTATGATAATAGTCTATCACAGACAGTTCGTAGTACAAACCATTTGTGAAATCAGCTTATCATAGATAGTACTTAGCATATCCAATAACTTAGGCAGTCATGCTAGCAAAACCATTCTTGATTAGCTTTAACGCAGATAGTTTTTAAAAACTGTCTGTGATGAGGTGTCTAATATAGACCTTTCTGTAGTATCGAGTGGATACAGACATATATCGCTTATCCTTTGTGCTATTATGTATTTTTTCTCGGAGTCGAAGTTGGACACAGATAGTGTCGGATATCCATTTCTTCATTCTGTATTTATTCTGCAAGCCTTCGGTTGATCAGATGGATAGAAATATCCATTCTATTTGCATCTTTAGACAACACAACTCCTAATTTTAGACACAAAGTGAAAATCGCTTCTAGAAAGGTGCCTCTACATGGGATTTTTCTTGTAGTGCGTGCAATCGAAGCACATACGGATGGACGTCACTCATCCTATACCCTATTTTGGATTTTTTATTGGAGTCAAAGTTGGAGATGGATAGTGCCACATACCCATTCCCCTATTTTGTATTCGCTCTGAAAGCCTTCTGTCGGTCAGATAGAAATTATCCATTCTATTTGCGCCTCTAGATAGACTAACTCAAAGGCATCGGGAAATAAATAACACATGAGTGCTTATAAACATATATGGATACTGATAAATAATTTAAGGTGTTGGGACGCAGAGTAATTTGAGTAGTGCTTCTATGCTTTTTCTTTTAATATAAGTTGCACAAACTTGAAGCAAATGAAGGATTAAGTAATTACCATCTATCATTTCTTCATGCTTTAATATTTATGCAACTTTCAAAAAAACATGCAGAGAAGCACATCTCTTGCAATATACATAATAGATAATTCAGTTGTCTATGAAAAAAAAATGCATAGACGCACATAAATATATAGGAATACCGGATGGATAAGTGATAGATAGTTGAAGAGTGGTCGAAAGTAAATAAGTAGTAAACAAGCTGAAAATAAAAAACTAGAAAACATTCAAATAGGTACGCACCCGATAGCACTAAAGCATCTCATTTAAATGCTATTGTAGCCAAGATTTGCAAAAAAAAAATTCATCTAAGGAGGTGCCCCTCTATTCCCGAATACATGTCATTTTAGCTTTCTAATTTTATTCCTAAATACATATTATTCTACAACTTCAATGTGACTTTTTACCATTTTTCCTTCTATATTCTTCGCCTTTAGCTATTTTGAATATCATTTACTACTATAGATTAAATTAAGATACATTATCCAAATATATAATGAAAAGGAATAACACAGTTTTATTTTGTAAAGATGTGTCGATAAAAAAGTGTAATAACTTAGAATGAATGTACCATATTGGGCAACGATGCTTTAAGAATCTATTCAAAGTTTGATGGATAGATCATGTCAGCGTGTTCTTCGCTCGGTTCCTATTGTTTCGTCAGTCCCGGAATGTTCGCCTGTCATCCATTCGAATTTGAATGGTCTTTGGGCGGTTGAAATTTGAGTGATTCATGCGGGGCTTTGGTGGTGATCGATTTCATGGTTGCAGCTATGGTGGTCAACTTCATCCTGCTCGTGAAGGTCTTCGTTCCCCATGTTCTCAAGAGCGTGGTCGTGGACGGTATGGAGTTCATGCTCGCGTCCAAGATTTTGGGGGCCGCGCTGATTCAAATAGTCGCGGTGTTCTTGCTGGTGGCGCCCAGAGTGTTGGAAACCCTGGGGGCTTCCGAACTGCTTTTGCGGATAAGGTTCCTGATGATGGTATCACTAAGCAATCCAATGAAAAGGTGGAGTGCTTTGCGATCCAGGCTGGTAGTAATAAAGGCTACGTTCAGGGGAACATGCTGGATGCGGTTTTGGGCTCTATTGTTGTCTGAGATCAACAAGGAGACCATTCGACTGGTTTGCAATGCATTGGAGGTTCTGGCGTTGGATATTTTTTCTAAGAATGGATGGAGAAGCAATTATAGAATTTGCTTTTAATTTTACACTCTCTTTGTCTCTAGTTTTCAATAATGCTATGCGGATGTGATATTTGTAAGAACTCGGCTGTGTGCAATTACAGTGACCGGATTTTAATCCTTTATCTATAAAAAAAAGAATGAATGTACCAGTTTGTCAGAGTCTCGGCTGATCAAGGAGCGCGATGCTGTCCCTTGCTTTGCCCTGAAAAGGAAAGATGAAAAAAATCCATGAAATGAAAAGGAAATTCATCTATCATTCATGCCCTATTGCCCCCGTTCTCAGCACATGCATTATATTAATCTCTCCTGCACACTGCCCAAAGAGGACCATCATCTCAGGGCCCATCTGTGCTATTCTCATTTTTCTTTTTTGGCGTTTGTTGTAACCTAATGACTTGGGCTCGGACGTCCGGAATTTTCGGACACACTGCAACATTTTTTTTATACGCGTGCAACATTTCTCGTCAACGTGTGCAACAAATTCACTCGACAAACAGTGAAATTCGCTACAGTAAACGGATGTTGCAAGCATTCAAAAAAAATGTTGCACGCGTTAGAAAAAAATGTTGCAAGAGGCGTCCGATGGGGTGAACAGTGATCGGACGTCCGAGCGGTAGTATCTCCCTTGTTGTAATATTGAAACAAACATGACCCTATGATGGGACATCAAGTTGTAAGTTCTATCTATTTTGAATCAAACATGGTTTTTTTATACTTCATAGCCCATTCTATACAAAATTAAAGGTGTATATTTTTTTTTTCTAAATTGTGATGTCAAGTAGCAAGATATGTACACAATACATACATCTTTGCTAGAATCTTACCCTTCTCTCTCTGCACATTTATTTTCAACAACCAACTCAAAACAATCTACATGTTCTTTCTCTTTTTCGAGGCAAATGAGCTAAGGGCATCCGCAATGGTGCCTAGTCAGCTATCTATAAGAAGTCTATATCAGCATCTATCCTATGTGGCAAGCAATTAAATGAAGAGAGAGAGCGCTGCTATCTATAGATCTGTAGATTGTCTATTAATTAAATGAAGAAAGAGAGAGAGAGCACTCTATTAATTAAAAATAGCTATAGACATCTATATAGATTCACCATTGCAAGGATTTACTATAGCATGGTATATAGATGACATGGATCTTACTATAGAGAGCATTTATCTTTAACCATTGTGGATGCCCTAAGGCACAGTTGTGGTCTTCCCCGCCGGCTCATTGGTTCTATGACCTTCTTAATTCTTATACAGTCATAATATCCTTATTTTACAATAAAGGGAATTACATCAAATGCACAACTGAAGGAACTACAATGATGCCCTCCCATAGCTTGCTATCCTTGGTTATTGGAATTTGGAATCTTGCCTATAGTGTATATATAACACAGCCATATTCTTCAACAATCTGCCTTAGCCACCAAATATATTCAATGGAATCATATGTTTATTGAAAATGGCACAATTAGAGGAAAATCTAGTGTATCTATTTCTTTAAGAAAAAATAGTGTAGTTGGTCCTATCCCCCATTGGTTGGGTCCGCTAGGATCCTTGTGTACAAGGTTTCAAATTTTGTTTTTGGATCATATCTCGGAGTCGACCAAAATCTGAAGTTTCAGTAAGATTTCGGAAATTTGGATGAAATCTGCACAAAATCCAAAAATCAAAATTCAAATCTAGAATTTTTTGAACTGAGATTTCGGCTAAAATTTCTGAAATTTTGTCGTAAATTGCCAAAATCTTGGCGAATTTCAACAAAGTAAAAAATAGTTCAAACCATGTTGGAATATTTTGCAATTTTTTGGATGGTCCTGATGTATCACTAATATTCTCATAAAATTTTCAAATGATAATCAAGTCTAAGGAATTTTAAAAATTCTAAAAGCACTGCTGCCCTGATAAAAGCCTTGCGACAAATTTTAACCGAATGATGATTCAAAAAGTTAGAAAATTTTGAAACTTTTTGTGGATAATCTTGACACATCAATAATGTTCCCATTAAATTTTTAGATGATGACCAAGTCTAAGGAAGTTTAAAACATTGTGACAATACTTCTGTCCTAATAAAAGCCTTACATGCAAATTTCAACCGAATGAAAAATGATTCAAACTATATTAGAAAATTTTGAAAAAAAAATTAGATGGTCCTAATGCATTAGTAATATTCCCATAAAATTTTCAGAAGATGATCAAGGCTGAGAAAGTTTTAACAATTTAGACTGTGTACTGTCCTGATAAAAGTTTAGCTAAGTACATGTATTACTTTTATAGATTTGATTGAGCAACCAAAAAAGATTTAAAATTTTTAAAACTTTTAGAAAAGGTTTCTGAGGCAATTATTAATCGCTCATAAAAGTTTTGGATCATGATCACACTCGAGTGGATTTATAAAATTCCGACACAATTACTATCTCATTTATGTTCCTTCTATTTTTGATTTTTCAAACATAACAAATGGAGTTCAATTATTTTGAATTTTTTTTGTATTATCCTAGACTTTTAAATATTGTACCATAAATTTTTTAAGTATGTTCAAGCTTTTAAAATTTTATAAAAATCTGACCGTGCTTCTACTTTTATAAAATATCTTAAAATTTGGTTTTTCCAAAAATTTTCATGAAAGATGACATTCTTAATAGGTATTGTCCCAAATCGAGTCCAAAAAAGTTGAAATCTGGTCCAAATTATCGAGATTTCAGTGAAATTTGCTTAAATGTCTTAAATCACTGTAGCAATTTGAAGTTTTTAAAATTTTTTTATCTGGCCATGATTTGAAACCTCATTCTAGCCAAAATCTGAAATATCGGCTGAAATTTTGATAATTTCACTGAGATTTTGAACCTGGCTTGTATATATAGTTGTAGTTTCCTTCCATTGTTTTTCTTTGTCTCTTAATTTTGTAAGTACCTTTGGTCTGCTTCAATCCATTTCAGTAGAGCTCTTATAAATGGTACAAACTAATCCATGGTTCCTTGCAAAACAAAAAAGGTATGATAGACAGTTCCAGAATTGTAGGAAACAAAAAATGCATAAATGCTAATAAATATTAGGGTACATGGTAGATTATCTGGAAAGTGGCATTGCATGAAAATAAATAACTCACAAGCACCCATAAAATGAAATACATGAGTTATTTCAATAGTGGTGATAAATGGATAACAAACATACGCGCTTTCAGGTAAGTGATATATTAGCTCAAAGGTGTCAGGAAAATAAATAAACATGAATATTTTAAGGTGTTAGGAAACAAAGTAACAATCATTACTTGTAAATATATGCGTGCAGAACATAATAGATAATCCAATGGTGACAAGAAAACAAATAACACATAGGCACCCATAAATATATACGATTACATGATGGATAGCTAGAGTGACCGAAAGTAAATAACTAGCAAACAAGCTGAAAATAAATAACTAGCAAACACTCAAATAGGTATGTATCCGATAGATAGCTCAATGAAGAAAGGCAAACCATTTAAAACAAACACCCATAAATAAATATATACTGATGCTAAGAATACACATTGATATTTCACCAGAATATATAAGGGAGAAACTAGCACTCGGACGCTCGATTACTGTGCATTATGTCGGATGCCTCTTGCAATATTTTTTTTCAACGTTTGCAATATCTGTTTACTGTGCCGTATTTCTACTGTTTATCGAAGGAAAATGTTGCACGCGTTGTAAAAAATGTTGCACATGTTGAAAAAAATATTGCAAAGTATCTGAAAATTTCGGACGTCCGAGTTGAAGTCATTCCTAATATATAACCATGCCAAAAATAAATTTTAAAAAAGAAGCATCACATCGCAGTGCTCCCACCAACTCCATTAATCCTACAACTCTCCATTAATCCTACAACTTTTCGTGAGATGGCACAATCGTCTTTTCCGTGAAAGGATCTCTAGCAAGTAATCCCTGATATTTAAATCAAATCTTTTTAATTAAAGCCTCTCAATTTATAGTACACATCTTTCAACAATTATTAGCACTGAAGCACCTCATTTAAGAACTGAATTATTTTCCTTGGCCATCTCAATCTCCAAGCTAATTTAGGATGCACTACAATAGCATCCTCCCAAAATTTCATTCAATTCAATGTAGCCAAAGATTTGCACCTTCCTTTTTTGCATCTAAGGTATCTACCAGATTGTCACAATCTCAGGTGATCAAAGCAGCATGATGATACCCTGAAAGGAAAAAAAGGAGGAAATCCAAGAAAAGGCAAAGGAAATATATCCATCATTCATTCCCGTTCCTAGCATATGACTCGTGTTCATCTTTCCTGCACACTGCCCAAAGAGGACCATCTTGTCAAGGCCTTTTTATCCTGACCCCCATTTTTCTGAAAAGACTGACCATTTTATCCTCAGAAATTGCTAAAATGTCGATAGAGAATTAGGGGGCGTGTCACTTTCTGTCAGTGACTCGTAGACCGTAGCTAAGCCCTAGGAGTCAGGACAAATGACACCAACAGTGCCAAGAAAAGGTAGCAGAGCTGTGTCCCAACGGGAGCCATGCCAGCCACTCCTTCTGTAGTGACTGTAGTCCGAAGGCTCCCACAGCTATAAACCTCGGCGACGTCCTCCCCGCAAGAACCGTCATCCTTGGCGTTTCCTCGCTTTGGCGTTGTGGGGAGAGAGAGAGAGAGAGAGAGAGAGAGAGAGAGAAGGCGTTGGTAGACATGGTGGGGCGCAAGAAGCCGGAGAGCAGGCGGTGCGAGCAGCAGATGAAGGAGAGCAAGGCGGCCATGGTGGTGGGGGCGAACGAGAGCGTCAAGGGGAAGGGGAATGAGAAGGAGAAGGAGAACGGGAAGGGGAAGGGGAAGGAGAAGGAGAAGGAGGGGGAGGGGGAGGGGGAGGCCGGGATCATCGTCAAAGAATTCTTCAAGGTGTTCATGCCCGATCAATCCGGGGAGCGATTGGTGAAGTTCTGGAATCCCTCTGTCGTGTCTAATCTTTGATTGATTGAAGTTGCTATGTGCTTGCTTTTCTCGATCAGATGTTGATTGTGCGCATTCGGTCAGAAAGATCCCTCCTTTCTGACAAGCTATTTCGGTAATCTTTCATTCAAAAAAGCTATTTCGGTAAAAAAAAAAGTGTTCTCTGATGTAGGAATGTTTGTTTTTTTTATTATGTGTGTGAGGTCAAAGGTGGACTGGTAATTTGTTGATTACAGTTGTGAATCCTCTGTTCTGGATGAATGGTTTCTTTTCCTTTTAGTCTAACCAAGTTGTTGAAAGGTTCTAAACAGGTTCTGCTCTTGGGTGTGGGAATAAAGATGCCCTCTTGATCCACTGTCTGCCTGGTGAAAGGAGAATTTCCTCTGTGGAAGCATATTCTTGAGCATGAATGATTTGATTCGACTTGTTTTTTGGCAGTCTTTGTTAGTTCAGTTGTTCTTGATGAGGATAGAAGAGTTGATTTTGATCTGTAGATCTTCATGTGCACCGTGTAATTGGAGTATAAACTGGTGAGCATCAAGCTCACAACAGCATTGTCTATGCTTACACTGCTGTCTGTTTTCGGTTGGTTGCCTTGATTCTCAGGGTTGAGGGTGGTTCTTTGTTTGTTTGCCTTGCTTGTTTAATTTACCTGACTAGAGGTTTTGCTCTACTTTGTGCTTACCACTTTATGTGTAGAAATGTGCCTTAAGGAACCCATATCGCATATTTTGGTTCTTTTGTCAAAAAAATGTTGTTCATTCACATATCAGCCCCAATTTGTTAGGTAGGGACATTGAAACTTAAGTTGCCACATGCAAAAGTGGCTTACTTTGAGAGAGCTTGATAGAGTCATAGAGCTAAATGCATAATTGATGTTTTGTATGAATAGATGATGTTTTCTCTGTTTATATACACTTCTATGCATTAGTAAGAGTCAATAAGAGAAACAAAGGAATGAAGTGTTCATTACATGTTCTCTCAGTCCCATAGGCAACTAGTTGTAAACGCAGCTCATATTTTTATTCATCCTAATGTGCACATAATCGGTCCCAATCTTCACAACATAGGTATAGGACTATAGGTATTATAACTCAGACAACTAGGGTTACTGACCTGAACAATGAGGCAGCCAACGAATGGGTTGTTGCACATGACGTGCTACAGAGACAATCTCAACAATGCCCAAAGTCTAATGCACAATATCAGGGTTTTTGCTATCCGTAGAATTAACAAGAGTTTGGTTCCTTGTGATTGGCCCTTTAATCCCTTCATGAGGATCAACTTATTGTTGTATCTCTTGGCCACCAACAGCATTTTTGTGTTCACCTTGTGTAGTGATGTCCTTATCACATCACCCTATAGAATATGGACCAATTCAAAAGTAGAGGGACTAATTTCAACAGTCTTAATTTAGAGGGACCGAATCGAGCATCAAGGGTCAGGATCAAAAGTGCATTTTACCCTTTTCTGAACTCACTTAAACCTTAATGTTAAGTAGACTGTACTAATGATCTGTTAAATCTTTTTTTCCCCAAGATTATGGATATGATACTTAAAATAAAAAGTGTTGTATACAGACATTGTTTGTGCACATTATTGCATGGTTTGATAAAAGGCAGCATCTTTTATCAATATACTATTTGCGAAATGCATTCCTGTGCTTTTCTGTTGCATGGAACAAGTGCTATTTAGATGATTTGGCATTTTTTTTTGTTTATGCACAATATCTGTTTCATAGCTTTGTCTTTGAGCTGAGATCACATCATATGTGTAGTTCACAGTGTCAACAACTTTTTATGTGTAAGCTAGAAAAATAACAAGTTCTTGTACATTGATACTATGCAGAGAATTCCATCATCATTCAATCAGTACCTTCAGAATGAGCCTACTGGAGTGGTTTCCCTAAAAGGTCAAAGTGGCAATACATGGCATGTAGAGCTGGCTTCAGACTCTGAAGGATTATTCTTTGTGCATGGGTGGAAGGAATTTGTCAGAGATCATTCCATCGAGTTTGGTCATTTTTTAGTCTTCCGTTATGATGGACACTCACAATTTTCAGTGGTGGTGTTTGATAATTCAGGCAGTGAGAAGCTGTCAGCTTTCCGTGCTCAGCCTTGCAAGGATGTAGTCGTCAAAACAGAACACGATGAAGGGGACATCGACATGAATGCAGCTGGTCCATCAGAAATATTGGTTCTCCCCCTAGACGAGAGTAATGAAACCACAAGGAAGAGGATTAGAGAAATAGATGATCTCATGGAAAATGTCTCTCCATTGACGAAGTGCTCTGATGTCTTAGAAAAGTGTAAGAAAAAGAAGCCTGGAGCTTCGGTTGGTACTTCTAAGGCTGCATCAACAAGTCTTAACAATACTAAAGGTAAAACATCCTTTATATTTTAAAAATGGTATAAGTGAATAACTGAATATTTTATTTTGACATAGTCAGCATTGAGTTTATTGCAAAAATATATGTGGTAGCTGGTAACAGTTAACAGTGCAATTATTTTAAACTGTTGGAGCGACAAGTCAGCAACATGAAGTAAGCTGCAGCATAACTGCATAAATTGTTAGACAATATCCTGTATTGCCTTGTATAGAGATTGCTAATATTCTGTATTGCCTTGTATAGAGATTGTTAATATTCTGTATTGTCTTGTATAGAGATTACAAGTATCTTATATTGCCTTGTATAGATTTTCCTTTTGTATCCTCATGTATATGTATATATTTTGGCCTATTGGCCTTACGATGAATGCAAGTGCTATTCATAACATAAATGACTTGCTCCATTCGTTTCATGCTTAGTATTGTACTTGATTGGTTGCTATGGATGATCATAATTCTGGTGGCCGTATGCTGTGTCAATACAGGCAAGTAATTGCTAGAAGAGACCCATCTCTAATCTCTAGATTAGAGATGGCTCATATCACTTTCCTTAACACTTATTATAAAATTATTGATGTAGCTAGTACTTGTTCAGAATCCTAAGGATTCATATGATTTCCCTTCAAGCTTACTTTTGCATATCATAGATTCCTCAAGCAGCATGTCAGACGAAAATATCTCTTGCAACAAGTCTGCAAAGTCACAACCCATTCTATTCAGGATGAGCAAGGATGTGCCTCGACGTGGTAAAAGTAAGTTATTCATCCCCTAAACTCTTTTATTATCACTAAGTTTACTGTGACATGTCGTTAGTAAGAGATGCAATACTTTTAGGCTGCACGATTGCTGAAAATAATTTGATACTATTGCACTTTTCAGGCATTATGAAGGGTCAAAGGCAACAAGCAGTAATATCGCAGAGGCGTCAGGTGACTGAAGAAGAAAAGAACATTGCTCTTCAAAGGGCAAAGCGATTTAAATCTAAACATCCATTCACGGTGCAAATAATGTTGGCGTCTTATGTCTATGTGGGATTTTTCATGGTAATGTAACTTTTTCCCCGCATGTTACTACTTATATCGAGCCCAAAACTTTCCACTTTTTTTGTGTACATGAAAAGGATTCTTTAATGCACACTTCGAATTGACACAATGATACTGCTAACTATAGTATTATGAATTGCATTTGTATTGATCATGAGGCCAACATGCCAGAATATATACATGTATATCAAGGTACAAAAGGAAAGTCTATATAAGGCAATATCTATACAAGGCAATATAGGATCTACCAATCTCTATACAAGGCAATACATGATACTATCTAAACCACCCCTTCTCAAACTCATGGTGGATCAACAATACTGAGCTTGGAGAGATAAAAGTTGTGCTGAGCTCTAATATGTGTTTTCTTGAAGAAGTTTGCCAACTGGAGCTCTAAATGCACATACTGAAGAGCCACGATCTGATCATGCACTTGTGACCACATGTAGGAAGCATCAATGCCGATATGCTTGGTGAGCTCATGCTTTACGGGGTCTCGAGCATTGCTAATAGCCCCTGCACTATCAAATAAAAAAAGAGTTGGTGTAGAAATGGAAATATCAAAATCCTCAAGTAACCATTGTAGTCAAGTAACCTCTACTATCAAAAGAGCCATATCCCGCAACTTAGCTTTAGCACTCGAATGAGAAACTGTTATCTACTTCTTAGTCTTCAAGTAATGAGAGAACCACTAAGAAAAGCATAGTAGGAAGAAAGGGACCGACGATCAGAGCAATCTGCCCAGGTAGCATCAAAATATGCCTGGAGCTATAAGGAGATGGAGCGTGGAAAGAAAAGACGGCGTGATAGAAGCATGGTCAAGAAAATCTTGAATATACTTTTCTTGGGACAGGAAGAAGCTCTCAGATGTAGAAGAAATCTCAATCCTAAGGAATTAGTGAAGGAGACCTAGATCAGGCATAAGAAACTACTTACTAAGATGTGCCCTCACAAAGGTAATATACTGAGAATATCATCAACAGATAGAAGGAGGAGAGTCTGACCACCAGGTGAAGTGTGAACAAAAAGAGTAGGATCATGAGCACTAGCAAAAAACATACCCGCAATGACCACAGAAGAAAACACTCAAACTAGGCATGAGAGGCTTTCTTAAGCCCATAAAGACAGCGGCGAAACCAACATACCATGCCCTCAGGAACAGAATACCCCGGTGGTGGTTACATATAGACCTCCTTACACTACTCACCATTAAGAAAGGCATTCTTGTCATCAAACTGAGAGATGGACCATTCACGAATAGAGGCCACAACAAGAAGAGTGCGAGCAATGGTCATGTGAGCCATACGACCAAAAGTCTCATCATAATCACATCTATGCTCCTGTTGAAAACTACATGCTTCAAGACAAGCTTTGTAGTACTTAAGAGAACTATCAGAGCAAGTCAAACCCTTATAGACCCACTTACACATAATGGGACGGATACATAGAGGAAGGGACACAAGATCCCATGTGCCAGTGCATTCAAGGGCAGCAAGATCCTCTGCTATTGTATGCTGCCATTTCTGATGCATAACAGCATCACAGTAAGAAGTCGGCCTGACAAGAGATCGAATAGACTGACTTTTGTGAAGAACATAGCAAGGAGGAAGCACTGAAGGTGGCTTAGTAGGAGAAGATGGCATATCAGAAGAAGTTGGTGCATCAAAGGAATCCTCAACTCGCGGACGACAAGTGTAGTATAGAGGATAAGAAGGAACAATGTCACGATAAATCTCTAGAGGAGACACTGGTGGTGAAGAAGACACTAGAGGAGGGGCTGGCGATGAAGGAGACGCCAACTGTGGAAAGGGAAAAGTCACAACAGGAGTATTAGGAAAAGTCAAGAAAGAAAGCAGCTTGACAAGAAATGCTGGAGTGGAAGGATAAGGGTAGAAAAGACAAAACTAATCAAAAGTAACATCTCAAGAGATCCGCATCTGTCGGCCAATAGGATCCCAACAACAATCTCCTTTATGCTCGACACTATATCCCAGAAAAACACATTCAACAAATTGAGCCGTCAACTTGGTACGTTCACGAGGTGCAAGAATATAGAACGCACACCCAAAGAGGTGAAGACTAGAATAATCGGGAGGCATGCTACAAAGATGCTCCACTGGAATCCCACCCTAAAGAGCAGAAGAAGGCTAAATATTAATTAAGTAGCAGTACAAACAGCCTCAGCTCAGAAGTGAGGTGAAACAGCGAAAGCAAACAAAAGAACACGGGCTGTCTCAAGAAGATGGCGATGATTGTGCTTAGTAAAACCATCCTGAGCATGAGTATTTGGACAAGAAAACTAAGAAAGAGTGCCTTCCTCAGCATGAAAAGCACGAAGGGCTCTTGACAGATACTCCACTACTGAATCAGTACGAAGAACACAAATAGAAGAATCAAACTGAGTACGAATCATAATAGTAAAATTCTTATAGATGGATAAAACATCACTACGAGAAGATATAAAATATATCCAAGTGTAGCGAGAATATAATATCTATGACCCCCCTTTTTAAAACAAAGCAAGTCGGACCCCAAACATCGGAGTGAATAAGATCAAAAGGACGCTGAGACATGGACTTATTGGAAGGACAAGGGAGTTGTAGCTACGTGCCAAGCTTACATCCAGCACAATCTAAAGAGGCATCATAAGACACAGACCCTAAAAGGCTACAACAAACTAAACAAGACATGCGTGAATCATAAAGATGTCCCAAACGGTGATGCCACTAAGCAAATGACGTGGTGAATGATGCAATGGAAGTGGAAGCGGTGGAGGAGACAGAGAGAATGACAAGGGCAGCAAAAGGAAGACAAAGCCAATCAAGCTCGTAGAGACGCTGTGAGTCATGGCGACGAGGACCAGTACCAACAAGAAACCCTGTGCGGCGATCCTAAACACAACAAGAGTCAGAATCGAGGATAACAAGACAGCCATGATTAGTGAGCTGGCCAGCGGACATAAGCTGCATCGTCAGTTTGGGAACATGAAAAATAGCACAAACATGAAAAGAGGAATACAAAAGAGTGCCTTGTCCCACAATAGAAAGAGAGGTACTATCCGCAGTCTGAACAGTGATAAGAGCAGCAAGAGGACTAATAGAATGAAGACTCATGAGATTAGATATCATATGAAAAGAAACACCAGAGTTAAGAATTCATGATGAAATACCTGAAAGGGATGTGAAAGGTGGTCTCTCACTAGAAGACTGAGTAGGAGAACTAGCAGAACCTATCAATGTAGAGGTACCCATGCGACGTAATAGTATGAGAATCTCCTGAATGGAGTCAGAACCAGCAGAGGTTTGCTGAGGGGAGGCACCTACCTCGACGAGCAATATCCTTCTTCTTCCAGTAATAGAACTGTTCTACATGTCCATTCTTATCGTAATAGGTGTAGTGAAGCCCTCCACCCCCAATGGCCACCATGGGAGTAGGCACCACTGGTGGAGGGGTAGCACGGGGCACAACTGGTGCACACACAGTCAAGACCGAAGGAGACACAAGTAGACCTGCACCACGAAGGCGAGTCTCCTCGGTACGAAAGGTGCAAGGGCCTCCAACAAGGTTACATGAGGGTGGCGAGCGAGCAGTTGGGCATCAATCTGCTCAAACTCAGCCCAAAGATGTGTCAAAAAGTCATAGACGCAGCGAAGCTCTAGATGAGAGTGCTGACGTTGACAACATTAGCAAGGGCGACAAACCTTTGGTTTAAGAAAATCAAGCTAACGGCACACCAAGGAAAGTTGTGTGTAGAACTCATCCATGATAGAATCACCTTGCTGCAGCGACTGCTTCTATCATACAATAGATAGGTACAAAGAATCGCCAGTAGACTCATAGCGGTTGCAAAGATACGCCCACATCAGCTATGCCAAAGACAAAGCAACCACATCTCTAGTGAGATGCACCTCCATTCTAGCAACAAAAATAGCGGAGGCACAAGCATCCTCATCAATCATATCTTATAGGCAACAAACTGAGTCTAAAAGGGCTCCACGACATCAGCATAATCATCATACGCCTTCTGTTAAATAGCGTCATCGGCCTTCTTGGGAGTAACAAGCGTGGTAGGGGGAGCAGAACAAAGCAGACAAGGTAGTTCACTGTTGAGAAACTCCTAAAGACGCTGACCACGTATGTAAAGGCGCATATGTAGAACCTAGTCTCGATAATTGAGACCTTCAAAGATAACCGGACAGCGAGGAACAGAAACGATGCTTGAGGAAGAACTAGGAGACGACATTTTTTCCAATATTTTTTATTTCTTTTTTTACAATCTGACCGAAGCCTTCCTCTGTTTCTTGGCTCAAAGGAGAGGGCGAGGCAGTCAGAGAGAAGGTCGACTAGGAGGAGCCACTGGTGAGGGAGGCGCCTCGCCGTGGTCAAGGAGGCTGGCTGGAGATGGTACGGCCTATAGTTCGGGAGGAGGTAGCTGCGGTCAGTGAGGCGACTAGCCAAAGGCGATGTTGGCTGAGAGGAGTTCGAGGAGGCGGCGGTGTTACCAATGAAGAAGACGCTTGGAGACTCAGGCTGCAGAGAGGCCAATTGAGTGGTGGGCGGATGGAGCAGTTGATGGCGACTGTCGGGAGAATACGCCAATGAAGCGAAGGTCAAGTCGCGAGGCTTCTAGTATGCGGGACGAGCACACATCTGGATGAGTTGCTGCTTGTTCCCAGTTGCGCAGACGGGATCTAGTAGACGAGGATGTTGGCGGAGCAGAAGAAGGTCAGGTCACCAGCGAGCAGCGGGCACCATTTCTCATGGAAAGGGCGATAAAGGCGACAATAGAGGCCAACGGAGCAGTGGTCGTTGGGCGCACTGTAGCAGGAGTGGTGGAGGGTGAATAAAAGCTGACACAATAGCGAAAGGAGTTGTAGAAAGATCGGTAGCGGTTGGCCAGCAAAGAGAAGGTGGTGGATAGCACAAGTGCAATGCCGGTGAAACCCTAACCCTAAATTAGCTTTGGTACCATGTTATGAATAGCACTTGTATTGATCATGAGGCTAGTAGGCCAGAATATATACATATACATGAGAGTATAAAAGGAAAGCCTATATAAGGCAATACAAGATAATAGCAATCTCTATACAAGGCAATACATGATACTATCTACAGTGACAAATTTTATTTTATTTTTTTGCTCAATTGTTAGAGAATTTCCTTCATGGTTTTCCTTAAGAAAGTTCTGAGCGAATCCATTGATCATCAACACCCATTTGCATCATTACTTTAGGAGATAAAAAAACTAGTGATGTGATTGTGCAAGAGTTTAATGATCCATGTTATAGGTGTGAGGAGGCTAGAGAGTCAGATTGTTGCGAGAAGTCCTGCAATCCATTGTCTAGTTCAAAATCTAGAAATAGAAAAGCCCCCAAGTAGTAATTCAAAATTTGAGTTGAACTAGTTTTCTTCGCAGTAGGGAAACACCGATATTGTATGCTTTGTTGTGCTTTATCATGATAAAATGGCTAGAGACCTTGAGTTAGTCCTTGAAAAATATTACTCTTTTTATACCAAAGGGCAAAGAAAGCCCGCAGTTCCTTATTATTAAACTGAAACTGCAATGATCCATTGCAAAAAGTTCACATATACACCAACAAGGTGTTGGAGATATTCCCTAGAGGCAATCATAGAGATGATTTTATTTCCATATGTTCATGATTTATTATCTTGTTCCTTGAATAATGTCATTATTATTTATTAACAAGTATGTGACTTGTTTGTGAAACTTTATATATGACATTGTGATGATTATTCTAAAAGTGATCCCTAGTCGATAAATATATGAGGACACATATGAATAAACTAGAGTATGTATTAGTTGATGACCATGTTTCATGGATCATAGATATGGAGATATCAAACCAATAATATGGACACATGTTAGAGAACATGAAGTTGGATCGACCTATCTTAAGACACTGAGAGAGCGCCGTAATCTTACTTGTCATCAGTTGGTCTCATATACAATGTGTATGCTGTATCCTTAGACTCGAGATTGACACATGTATTCAAAATGTGTAATGACTTACTTAGGGGTTGACAAACGCCATTCTGTAACTGGGTAGTTATAAAGGTAGATTTTGGGTTTGTCGTGAAGCATGCTACGAGGCATGGTCGATCAAGATAGGATTTAGCCCTCCATACAACGAGAGAGATATCTCTAAGCCTTTTGGGTGGTTGGATTCTGGAAATATATGGCCATGTTACTTACGGTTAAAGAGTTAACTGTATTTGGGGATTCCGAGTCACGTAATCGAGAAAGAATGGTCGAGATAACTAAACAAGAATGGTACATACTCACCTTGAGTTTGACTGATATCATGAGGCAAATGGTAATGCATATAACTAACCATTATTAAGATTCGTCCGATGTAATCTTTACATATACTCAGGAGTCGACACATCCTGCTAAGGACCACTACTGATTACTAAGAGTGTTTGGACCATGTCCAAGTATACGTGAACCTATAGGGTCACACGTTTAAAGGATTGGAACTTAATTCGGATGGTGATCCAAATTCTGATGGGCTTTGAGTTCCTAATGGGCCTTTAATGTAGAGACCCATTATGCGGCGTCTATATAAAGGGAGGGGTGGTGGCTTTAGGGTTAGTAGACTTCATAGGAATTCAGAATCCCCGAAACCCTAGCTGCCGCAATTCCTTCGCCCAAAACTACACAGCCGGCATTAGCACTCCGGCGTGTGGAGTTTCTACCCTACCCTATATGTGTCGATGCCTTGGAGGCGTTGCTGCAAGGCTTCAACACTAGTACGATCAGAAACCAGTGACGATCACGAAGAGTTATTGGAGGAGGCATGAGACTAGTGCAACTACAACCGCACCCGCACTACATCGACTCTACTTCCACTACGGATCTACGCATCTAATGGTAATTCTGTAATCTATAACATGCAGTAATTCCTTGGTTAAACAGTAGAAAATTTTGAATTTACGCTAGAGTAACCCACCCGTTCTCCTCCATATGGAGCACACAATCCAAATGGACACCCAAAACACAAAACAATAAACAAGAGCAACTGCATAATGGCAGGTTACCCCTCTAAACAGTAAACATATCCCATAGGAATTAGACCTTTCTATATACTTCCACATATTGGAGCTCGATCAAGGGGGTTATCACCTGGCCACACATCAAGCCAAAAAGAGGTTTGCTCTCCTGAGTGAATTATTATTTTCATCCCTTTATAGAAACTGTCCATTGCTTTGAGCAAGCCATTCCAGAATCGAGAAACTCCTATTCTCGTAGGCAGTGTTACTCGGACACCCAAGTCCAAAAAATTTGCCGAATTGGAAACCCTGAATCCGAGTTAGATTCTGACACCTCTATCCAATTCTGAGTAGCTTTTCCCGTGTCTAAATTTTTTTTGCCAAATCAGACACCCGAATCCGAGTCAGATTCCGACTTCCATGTCCATGTCCAAGTATCACTGCTCTTAGGACAACTTAAGCTGGATTCTCTCTCATATATGATATATTTAGCTCTGCTTCTTGCTTTTCACAAAGGATGTTCTTGACCTTCATCTCCTCCTTCCAGCCTGGAGAGTGGAGAACCATTTCCCCCATAAAATAGAACTGTTTAGATAGCAAATTCTGTTATTGGCAGCCACATCACAGCTGAAGTGCATTCACAGATACAACATTTTGCAATAATCATCTGGATCTGAGTACAGGTGCTGCATTCTCTTTTACTATATGGTTATGCGTTGATCTTCTTGACATTCATTTCTATGTAGGTTTTTTTTATGGTGTACATAATAATATCTGTTGAAAATCTGACAACAGCTATATATATCACGAATTTGTACTGGCCTTCTTGTTGCAGCACATCATTTCTAACAGGGCAGCACTATTTTTTGTGACAACATATAATTTATGGTGCCCAGCTCCGCGCGGGGACGACGGGAGGGTGCCATGGCGTCCCCTCCACGCGACGGGGGCGGCCAAGGAGAGGGGGCCGCGCTCGGCTCGTCACGGAGGAGTCTGCGTCCGCCGATTGGAGTCAAGGCTCGGGATCTGGTGTTGTCGGGCTGGCGGGGGCCGGATCTGGCGCCCCACGGCCAGATACACCACCTCTCCCGCCGGTGGTGGCAAGACGGCTGGGCGCAGTGGAGGGCTCCTTCCCCACCCTCAATCCCTCTGTGGTTGCGCTCTCCACTCCGGCGGGTGGAGCTCTGGTGGCCTAGCGGCTGGATCTTTGGTGCCCCTCACCGGATCCGTACTCTCGGCTCCTGGATTTAGCTGTTCTTGGTGGGATCCTTGCCAACCGGATGACAGCCGCTGCTCCCTGGTGCGGCGCCCCACCTATGCATCGGCTTGAGGGTCGGCGTTTGGTCCTTCACAGTGGCGACGGCTGGGTGGTCCGGCGGGCGGTGGCAGCTGCTGGCCCCTCGATGACTTATGGTGGTTTAGGTTGGATCCCCTCATTTGTTGTTGCCAACACTGGTGTTGGTGGCTGGCTTCGGCAACTTGTGGATGATGGGCGATCTAGGTGACTACTCTTCGCTTCAGCGTCTTCATCTCTTACTAGCGTTGTTCATACATTTCTTTTGACCTATGTCATCTTAGCATCGATTCGCGGATTCGCTTTTCTTAGGCGACACAACTCATTTTTTAGATGCACTCTATGGACTTGATAATCGTGTGCCTATTGGCTAGCTCGCAAATCTGTCATCGTAGAGTCGAACATCTAAAAATTGTTTGGCTGGCCTTGAGAAGGTGGCCATTGCTATTGGCTAAGATTAAATGGTATGGCGGCACTAGCTCGGAATGAGGGTGGTTGCAACACTGGGATCTCGATGATTGACTTGAGGAGAAATCCCTAGGTCTGACCTTAGTTGGTTATGCCTGGCAATGGCCTTGTTGAAGGCATTGTTTTGTAGTCTAAGGATTTACTCTCCGAGGTGAAAACCTTTAGTCTGGCCTTCACTGGTTGGATCATGACAATGGCAGTGCGTGGGCGTATCGAGTCCTTCTTGGAGGCGTTGTCATTGGAGAGCTTTTATCGCGGTCCAAGTGTTGCTATGATGGTGGACAGCCTTGAAGACAATATTGCGTGATGTAGTTTGCCGCGGCAGTTCCTTTGTCTTTTCTTGTGTGTGTGTGTTTGGCTGTGTACACCCTAACTGTGTAGAGGCCGGGAGTCTTCTTAGTATAATTGTATCACCTTGATGTAATTTACTTAATAAAAGCTTCCTTTATCGAAAAAATATAATTTACAAGCATTTCGCTAATAGCATCACAAAGTAGCCAAGTTTGGTACTGTCAACTATTTTTGCTTCAATGTTTTCTGGGTTCCCATTGATCGAGAAACATTTGTCCTGTACCCCTAGAAGCAGAAAACTTTTACCAAAAGCTAGTATTATGTTTCAGGTTCTTTCATCTGTCTAGTGTGTAGTGCTGTAATATACCTTTGTATATACTCGCTGCCTGATCTGTGCTGTCATTTCTTCCCTGAATTAATTACTTCCTTCTATTGCAGAATATCCCATGTGGATTTGTCAGAGAGTGTCTGCCCCGAACCAGCAAGAAATTGACGCTCTGGGATCCACAGGGAAAGGCTTGGGAAGTTAACTATGTCTTCTACAGTGACCGTTGTGTTGGCTCTTTCAGTGGTGGCTGGAGCAAATTTTCTCTGGGTAATAATCTGGAGAAGTACGATGTCTGCATCTTCGAGCTCTTTATGAAGGACAACATAAAAGTGCACATCTACAGAGTTGTCCCGGAGATAACTCCATACCTCCCTGGTTCTAGCAAGAAATAACAGGGTTGTGTTTACATGTTGGAGATTGTAATTCCATTGATGTGGGGCTCTATTAGGCAATAAGAAGACTATTCACATGTTGGTGATATTTAAAACAAAATAAGTGACTAGCTAATAAACAAAGTTATGTTCTGGTTGGCTTGTTAGATGACTATTGTATCGGTTCAAGAATAATGTTGCAGACTTGCAGCCATAACAATGCTACAATATATGAACAATATATTCTAGTAGCTTGTTGGTGCCCATTAATTTCCATTGATATGCTTGTAGATATATGTTGCAGGTACTAGATCATTTTACGCAGATTATAACCAGAGCATTTTTGCCAGATTTGAGAACACAGATATGGGCTGATATGCTAATGCATATCTGATCAGCTTTGCCTGGGCTGGTGGTTGCAGACATGTGGCTCTGGTGTGCAACTGAAGCCTTGGTACCTGATAGAAATTGGTTGTTTGGTTGTGAAATATCCTGATTATTACTTGACTTTTTCAGCGAAAACTGTTACTAAACTGACTTTCTTGTGATCATGTCTCTCTCAACCACTGATATTTTTGTGGTGTGACCTGTGAGATGGTAGCCGAGGCATTCTAGAACATAGGTCACAAAACCAGCAGTCATATATAGGCTTGTAAACATCTGCACAATTCTGATCAAGTTTCAGCATGCTAGTGCTGAGCAACATTGTTAGTCATGTTTTGGCATGATTAGCCTATAATGTGAGAACAGTTTCTTCTATTTATGAAGATACCCAACCCAACAAGCAAGTGCAGATTGGTGTGAGACCAAACCTGATAGCGTACAAGGGTACACAACCAATTCCTGCTGCTTGAGACCAACAGGTTGGTTGCTTTTTCCCTCTCTCATGGCTCTGCAATTTGCTCCTTGTTGCTTCATTTTGTTGAAGTACTAGTTATTAGTGAAGTGAGAGCAACAGCTAAATTAAACAGGAGATGTCTGAAGATGTTAGGTGAGAGTTTTTTCTTCACTGCTCGGTGATGCAATTGGCAAATTTTTTTGAGAAATAGGGGCAGCAAGGAGGAAGCAATTTTAAAATTTTCTATCTACACGAACACAGCGAACTTCTGCATATGATCTAAGAATATGGATTTGGATTTCAATGTTACCACTAGACACACAGATGCGACTTTCCAGCAGTGGACGAAAGGCATGTCGGATCGCGTCAGCACGAATGGGAAGAAGACTCCATGCACCAGTCTGCTAGAACCCACAACACAGCTCTCTTGGTTTTCATCGAAATTAATCTCTCAACTTCAGTTATCCCAACACAACTCATGCGCATGTTTATTTATAACCGAAGAGTCAAAATAAGACAAGTCTGAAATGTTTCTATGTCATAACCGAATAGGATTCGAGATAGCATTTATCAATTCAAATCCTTATATGAATTGATTACCTATTAATTTCATATTATATTAATCCGAATCATATAGACTTGCTGTTTTGGATTCAAATAATCCGAATCAAACTAGGACTTATTATGTATTTAATAATTTCAATATATTAATTATCTATAAAATAATATGCGAATTTATTAACAAACTAGTAGGTTTTTGTTCTTGTGTATGACCCTATAGGCCCATTGTGATGTTAGCAGTGTACTGAATCACTATTTGACACACAGGTTATAAACGACTCCTAGCAAAACATTATGACTTCCCAAACCATATAGATATCATTTATCCAACAAGTCATTAACAAATATATGTCCGATCCTTTTGTCACTTTCAGATATCAAGATTAAACTCAAGTTGAGGTGCGTCATCCTTGTGCTATTTAATCCATTGTTTCTCGAATTTCTAAAGTTAAACTAAATAGATCAAGTGGCTGATACCTCAACCTACTCAGGTATGGCCATACACATTCTCTAAATCTATCTTCTTTGAGTCACCTTAAGATGTCTTGGTCCTCATATAATGAGGAGGACAAAATTCCATCTTGACCATACACATCCTTCCACATATATCAACATATTCCTAAATGTAACTAATATAATTATCCTATTTTGGACAACGATTAGTAACATCTGTGAGACCATGTGGAGGTCACCCCATGGTGTGTGATGAGTATTTGACTTTGTTGTGCAAGTGTTGTTGATGGTTGAGTTTGATTTTGAGTTTTTGCAATTGTCAATGCTATTGTTAGGTTGTGAGCGGTGAGATCAGCTTATGGGTGACGGTTAGACTATAGTGAGTTGGGCGGTCTGATCGTCTTATGGTTGGAGGTAAGACCGACCCAAGGGAAAGGTTGTATGATAGAAAAATTCAGTTGTCGTTCCCCAATGCATTTGAAGTATTTTAGTTAGATCTTGTGATAGTCTGATCGTCTTATGGTTGGAGGTAAGACCGACCCAAGGGAAAGGTTGTATGATAGAAAAATTCAGTTGTCGTTCCCCGATGCATTTGAAGTATTTTAGTTAGATCTTGTGATAGATTATGCATCGAGCTGATAGGAGATAGAATTTGAGTTCGAGCTAATTGGTGTGAGGTGCGTTCTAACAAGCATTGGTTGAGCGGTCCGATAGCTCCCTTGTTACGGGAGAGTTTTGAGCTCGTTTGGGCCAATCAGATTGGCTAATGAGAAGTGATTTGATTTCCATGTGGAGAGCGGTTAGACTACCTCTATCGCCCAAAGTGTGGGGGCTATGTTGAGTGTGTGATCTGAGTGTGTGAATGTCTTGGGAGTCATTTGTTTGAGTATGAGGCTAGGCTTGGAGGATGTTAGCAGTCAACGGATGGAAGTCCAAGACTTTGTTAGGAGAACCAAGGTCCAGAATAGTCAAGGAAGCTAGGTGAGGCTATGTGGCTCAAGCTTAGGTTGTGTTGTGTTGCATATGCATTGCTTTGACTAACATGAGTCAAGTGCATGGAACTTGTGCACGGGATGTTTGCTTGTCTTTGGATATATAGGTGGCTAGGTGGACGTTAGCAGTCAATGGTAGGTGACTAGGACTAGACAGGAGAGCTTAGGTCGGCGTGGTCGAGTAAGTTTGGGTGAAGCTACGTGGCTCAAGAGGGAAGCACAAAAAAGATAACAATTGTAAAGAGGCAAGTTAGTGCATGTGGTGTGCCAAATGACTTGGGCCAGTGCAAGTAGAGAAGATCCAAGGGAGGCTGAATGCATGAAGACTTGATGGCAAGTTATTGGGCACAGTGAGCTATGTGCCCCAAAGGAAAAAATTGTGAAAATGCCACCCCTAAGATTGTCCCTTGCTAAAATGCCACTCTTCTCTCAATGACATGTGGGACCTTCTGTGTCTATGACAATGGGCCCGAGTGTCATTTTAGCGAGGGGCAATGTTAGGGGTGGCATTATTGTGAATCTCCCGTGCCAAAGCATGTGGAGATGCTTTGAGGCGAAGGAAAAGGAAGATAGGTTGGTTGAGGGGAAAATTAGTAATTTCTTTGAAACCGCTAAAGTGGATGGATTGCAAAACCATGGCGGAGGTGGTTTGCAAAACCGCGGTGATGGCTAAAGTGGTTTAGGTCAAGGAAGTTTTGTGGAAGACACGGTAGTGGATTTGGGCTCACAGAGTTCGAGTCGAAGACCATGCTTTGAGAAGCATGTGTATGTGAGTGAAAAACTCGTTACATGTTGGGTTATCGAGTTTGTCCATGTGTTAGTGGATTGAATCCACTTTGTATCTAGACCTAGGGTTGAGGAAGATGTGGTTGGCATGGCTACCACTATAAAAGGAGAGACAGAGGTGGCTTAATGGTTAAGCCTGTTGACAGGAGAGTTTGGGTTCTTAGAGAGGATCTTTGAGAGATGAGTGATGGCTCTTGTGTGTGAGCGTTTTGTCAATATTAAGCTTTGTTAGTGACTAGAGAGTGACTGTAATCATCTATCTACAATCATCGATATATCTATAAATTTTGTCCAAGTCTTTCTCCTATGTGCTTAAGAGGTGACTTCTTGATTTGGCTTTTGTTTTTCTTTCCTCTCTTCTCTTTATCTTGTTTTGTGCCAAGGACGTGAAAGCAATGGAGATATCTTTTGGAAAGTAGATCCCATCCATCCAGGCACCCTCCATAGTAAGTTCCTGTAATTGCCTAGTTTTGGCTCAAGAACGGATGATTTCAAGAGTTTTGATCTTGAGAGCTTTTGGATAGATTCTTGGTGTGTTTGATGATGCTAGAACGTATGGAAAACCATCTTTAGCCACCTTGGTTTGGTTCCTACTACGTGTTCCTCTTTATCATAGTTTCTTGGTTTTGTATGGATTTGGTGCAACCTTTGAAAGGAAAAGGTTTGGAACCTTGGCAATGATCTTCTTGATCTTTAAGTGAAATAGGTTACTGACATCCTAGAGAAGCTGCATGTCAAGTTACAAGTGATTTGGAAGGCTTGGTTTGAAAGTTGTGCAAGTTTTTCTCTCATGTGGATGTGCTGATTTTCTCGAGAGGTCAGACCACCCATTGCACACCAGTCAGACCGCCCATTGTACTTCGGTTAGAGCCACCTCGAGGGTGCAAGTTGCTTTTGGCTTGATTTTTCTTGGAGGTTTTCTTGTGGGTGTTTAGTCTCTGGTCTTTATAGATTTTTGTAGCTATTAGAGTGAAGAGTTTTGATCTCTCTTGTGGGAAAATCTTGAAAAAAATGATCTAATTGTGTTGGCTCCTACCCCCCGGCGCTGCTGATCTGGTATCGGTCCTAAAACATCAAATAATACGATCCTTATGATGAGATTCATGTATAACTTAGATCGTAGGATTAATCATAAATATTGTATAAAGCCAACGAATAATATATGTGTAATACTCAATATGTTGCTACATAATGGGTCTATCCAATAACATGTTCACCAACACGTTATTCATATAATTGCATTTGTATTGCATATTCATGATCCACAAAAAAACACAATCAACACACAATCATATGCCTGCCTTTGAAAGAAAACAATTGATGTTTCAACCAATTAAACGACATGTGACAATTTATAATAATACGATAAACATGTTACAGTATCTCATGATCAAGTCACACACTCGATGATCTATAACATGGTATTTATAAAAAGAACATAAAACATAAACATCTATCAATCATATCACAAGGTTAAGAACAACACAATGACATATGAAATGAAAATTTGGATTTTGTATGTCACAGATAGGCCTTCCTTTGTTTCATCTTGCATGTATTTGAATCAGTTGGGAGGAGTGCAGTTCAGAAGTGCTCATGCCTGACCAGTTTTGGCGTGCACAATTATTATGATTTGATTAGCAGAGGTAGATTAAGATAAATGATGGATCACGCAGGGCATTAAGATCACTACTTAGCATCCTAGCAGATGTGTAAATGATGGTACTACCCTGATTTGGGTATGTTGTTTGCAGTTCTTAATAAAGTGCAAGATTTATGAAGTTGGAGACCTGTAGGCATCCGGTCTACGTAGTGCAAGATTTATAACATTGGAGACCTGGAGGCATCCGGTCTCTGCTTCACGTAGACATGTTGGTGAATAAGTCACTAGAAATTTTGGTCCCTTCAAATTTAATGGGTCCTTCATTTCGGTAGGTTTGTGAATTGTGATGGTAAACGCATATGCTTCTACAAGGTTGGTGACAAGAGACAACCCTGTCATGGTGATACTCAATAAAAAACATGGTAACTAATTCCATCTTACCAACACAAATGCCAACAGGTAATCAAGCGTATATTTCTCCAGTCACAACCAAGTGTTGTGTTAGACATTAATACTCCCCCGTTAAGAAATGTTTGGATTCACATATGGATCAAGGAGACAGTGAAATTGAAAAAGGCATGTGAAAAAATGATTTAGTTTTCTTTTATAATTATGTTAGAAAGATAAGTAAGAATACTTTGTTTAAATGGTAATGAATAATTGCAGATGATAGAGAGAAAATATATAGGGACATATGAGGAAAGGTCTCATTAAATCAATATGCAAAACTTGTATTTATCAACAAGACCTTTCAAACTAGAAGCTTTATATTTATCATCGGAGGGAGTAACACGGTATCAAAATCATAACTTTACCACCAATTTCTATTGTAATATATTTATAAAACCTAATAAAATTATAATGTTAAGAAGTACTCCTCAAAACAAATATAATCATATCAATGATTGATATATATATATATATATATATATATATATATATATTCATAAATATATTGTTGGTTAAAGTTAAATAGTTTGATTGCACGTATCTTACATGCCACGCTTATTTTTGACTGAAGTACTATTTATAAGCAACTTTCAGTTGGATTAGGATCTCAATCAACATGTTGTTGTTGACAAACATACAATGTACTCGATCCAAAATCAAATTTAGAGGATTCAGAGGCCAATACATTGTCATAACAAATAATTTAGAAGAATATCGGAGGGAAGAACTGGAACAAGTAATTAATAATTAGGAGTAGGAATATATTGATGCCAAGAAGTAGAACACTCTTCAGGAAAAAAAAGAACCCCGTGTCATTTGTCTTGTGAGAGAAACACCAAACAAACATGTATGTGTCAATATATACATTACTAGTAATTAATACAATTAATAGCCGGTATACTCATCAGCTCTTAATTTCTTCATTATTGGAGATAGCCCATATGATCAGTTTGGTGAAGTTCTTTGGTTCCTAGATTTCTTGACCAAGAATAGCTTCTTGAGCTACGTGAGCATCAGCAGCAGGCTCCATCTCCGGCGCCAGACCATGCTGTCAGCGTTCGGGTGCCTGCCACGCTTCTCCGTGCCAGTGACAACGAGGCTAACGCCACCATCGTCGTCGAGCCACGCCTCCTTCGTCTTCATCATCAGCTCTCCCTTGTGCTGAGGGCTCAGAGGGCATCCCGGCAGGGTGCGCGTCAGCTCCTCGTTGAAATCCTCCCACATTATGTCCATCTTTGTAATGACCCCTATTTTTGCATAAAATATAAAAATAAAAATCTAACGTGTATTCAGTACTAATCCTACGATCAGTAGCTAGTACACACATTTACAACAATTGGAATCACAACCATACATCATTTTATTAAAGCAGAAGCTATTTGTACAATATAATCTTATAACTCAGAGCATATATATGTAGCACAGAAGAAGCAAGGTCTTGCAGTGTACCTATCCAACCCTAGGTAACTGACAAAGCATAAATCCCTAGAAAGATTGCTTCACTTATAATTCCCACAACCTGCGACAAAAGGTATTCTTTGGAGATTCGTTTTCATATCTACCTAAAACAACATAATAAGCAAGCTTAAGTACCTTCGTACTTAGCAAGACTTAAAGTGGTATTTGCAAATGCATAAATGCAAGCCATGTCAAAGGAAGCTTCTACGGTTAATTTGCATAAAGTAACATTTAATTTGTAAGACAAGTTGTAATTTAGAAACGGAATTTGTAAAAACATATTTGACTGATATAAAAGTAACAATAGAGCATAAGTAACAACTCACAGTCCTTCATGACGTGAGCTTGAGATGTCCAATTTCCTACCAACTCATGGCATAACCACAATCTTTGCCAAAACAAGGCACATCAGGTGAAAACCATCCTATTGTGACAATAATAAAACATCTAGCTATGTGATGATGTTACCAAGTGCCTTTGATTGTAGGCGCGGCTAATCGATTACATTTATACTCCGCAGAGGTGTACAACTTTACTCATAAGAAATGATCATCTCTTATGCAGCGCTATTAGCACACTTCCTTTCGTGTGCCACACAGAGATCATAACATAACTGTTACATTACATAGACCCAACTTTGCACCAGCCCAGTGATGATAACCCTTGTTATGGAGAAGAAACATGAATGGCAGTAATTCCATATCATTGAAATGGTAACATGAGCAGTAAATCCCTGCAATTATGATTTCTTTCCATAACAAGGCGTACACCATTGTACTAACATGTAATTACCCACACCGAGGTGTGGAAGCCTCTCACAAGCAAACCTAACCAAAATGCTTCCACTAACTCCCGCCTACCAATGTGCAAAGCCAGATCTAAGTAACTTAAGGCCTGTTTGGTAGAGCTCCAAATCACAGCTTCACCTGAGATCTGAAACTTATATACTAAAATAAAGTGAATTAAGTTTATATTTTTGGTCTAAAATGTAAACAAGATGATCCATATAAACACTCTTAATGTACTCACAGCTCCAGCTCTATGGATCTGGTGGAGCTAGGAATACTCAGCTCTACTAGATCCACGGATCTAGTGAAGCTAGAGCCCTACCAAACACACCCTTAATAGATTAAGGCTGTCTCATACCAGCACTCGTGGTTGTACGGATTTCTTGGCTTGAAAACAACCCATAGCTTGGCCCTTAATCTGACACGGGCAATACTTCTCCCTATACTATGTACAAGTACATCCCTTGCATAACCGGCTATTGCCAATAATTGCCCGCATCTAAACCATAGTTTTATTTTGAGTTTTTAGTCAAAATACCCACAACCAACATCATGTCATAACCAACATTTTCATTTCTCAAGAAACAATTTTGATCTGATCATATACAATGTTAGTTCTAAAGCATGGCTAAGCATGGATAATATGCAATCACTTATGGTTATCAAGGCTCACATGTCCATACTTATCAAGGAAGTTTCATTAGACAACAGGTATATCTACCAGTACCACAAAATAACGAATTTACAGAAAATAAGCGCATGCATGAAACAATTTGATAAACAAAATGAAATTTAAATACTGGGATCAATATGATCAAAGGGGTGCTTGCCTTGCTTATTTGTCATTTATGACGATGTCATGGTCTTAGCTGACGACATTGACGGCAGAGTTAATGACGTCGAGTTCTACACATCGTTCAAAGGAAATATAGCAAATAACCAACTTTAGTAAGAGCAAAAAAAAGACAGACATTAAATCAAATAAATATTTGCTATAGAAAATAGGCGTGATTTAGGGTTTGGGTTAAAGGACTTCACATTCTTACATTTCAGTTGATTATGTATATTTATACACGTTCATATCGTTAATAGCTTTCCGGTCGAGCGATAAACGATTTCTTTTATGGATTATCTATTCTTGTTTTACAAATTCAAGAAGCTAAAATTATGTATTCTTATATTTATAATTTCTAATTCAAGATACAAAAATTATTTGGATTAATAGAATTAAACATTAGTCAATTTGTTGTATGATATATATGTGAATAGTACTCATTCGTTAATTGACATTGCATAAGAATTAGTTTTGAATATGTTGAACCTGTTATGTTAAGTTACTGGTTATATATCCATGGTTTTTAAGAAGGTTCTGGTGATATAAATATCTTAATTATTGATTTCTTATTTATTAGTAAGTTTGTTCACTCATATTAAAGATTTTAGTGACCATAATACTTAGTACTATTTGGTTGATAGGATTTATATGCAAAGCATTATGAAATGAGATTATTTCTTCAGATTAAGGTAGTCTATATATTAGGGAGCATTCCCAAGCCATTTTTATAAATTTTAGGATTTAGACGAGATGTTTTATTCATCACTGAAATAGCTTATACGGTATTACGGTTCTCATACTTGCTATTCTTATAATGCGTTTCCGTTGACCATAACACTTAGGGGTATTGAACTAACAAGATTTAGTTGAAAAGCAAGTTGTAATAAAAAAATTTTAGATATTATAAAATTTGCATTTAGAGGAGTTGTTTTTTGAATTGCCAAAAAAGATTAAGTGCTCACAAAATTGACATTCTCGGGAATCGGATCTCATTTTAAGTTTGCGACTACACTAAACATGATTAGTTACTCTTTTTTCTAGCATTAGCAGGGGGTGATCCTAGAAGTGTTTTGAAACTAGTTTTGCATTATTTTGATTTTAGCCGAGGTGTTTTATATGCACATGAAGGATGAAGTCTATTATGAAAGCAATCCAAATTAGTTCTTTTTGTCAATTATCACGATCTTATCTCAAAGAATATACTAAGATTAGCTTTTTCTAATCTGACACTTAATTTATGAGGTTTTATGCATATGTTTTTGATTTTCAACTATATATACATCATAGGATGGCATATTTCGTCTAAAGGATTTAAGCATAATCTATAAACTATTTTAATGACTCTACTACATCATTTGGGCTGATTTATCTAGGGTCTAGGTTTCATGGATCATGACTTTACTTTTCAATATATATATCTTCATGCATAAATATTCTTTTAGAAGAGATAAAGCCTATTGTCTTCATGCTAATTAAGTTTATGCACATGCAAACTACTGATGTTGTATTCAAATTATTTCAACAGTAATGAACCAGCTTCATGGTCATTCTGGAAATGTATGCGTCTATCTATACTACCCTTAGTTATTATATGCACATATATAAATATTTACCTTTGGGTCATATTCCATTAATAAGGCTTATTCCAAATCAAGTCCACTTCTTAAACATTCTGCTGCTGTAAAAATAATTCAGTTTCATGATCCATTCATTCTGCATATATATACATGTATATATATATTTTCTGCTAGTTATTCAATATACAAGCATATACATATATATTTCTTTTACACTAGGGTCTCATCCTTATTCCTGAAACAATTCAAGTCAAGATTATTTCTTAAGTATTTTTGCATACTCAAGTAATCTATTGTCACAATAGCATTTAGAAATTGATTCTACTTATTTTGGATTTCTTTTGCATAAACTATATATTTTTGAATATTTATAGCATTGTAGTTAACCTTTATTAGAAAATAATTCAAACATAAATGAAATTCAAATATTTTGTATATTTGGGTTCCTAGAAGCATAAGGATTCCATCAAAATTGGTTTCATTTAATTCTAAGTTTGTTTGCAAATTTTTTGTGCATAGCATATATTTAGGCCTTTTCTTTAAATTTAAATTTTGAATTCATCCGGTGCGCTTTTTCAGAAATTTTTTTGCACATTCTAGAAGTACTTGATTTTAGATGAATTTATAATTTTGTTTCATCTCATTTGAACTAAAAATGAGGAAGTTATAGATGCTTGATCAATTAAATGGTTGGAAAATGCATTAAGAGAATAGAATACGCTTCCTTATAGTGAAAAGCGCCTTTTACTGAATGAATTGAAGCTCTCTTGCTCTGGCTGACAAAAGGGGCCTGCAAGGCAGTGGAAGAAAACAGAGGAATGGGCTAGGGCATGGCGCCGGCGTTGAGCGGTGGAATGGGCTAGGGCATGGCGCCGGCGGCGAGTGGTGACTGGAATCGGTTGGCCGGTTGGTAGGGAAGCACCACCCCAGCAATGCAAACTCAGGGGAAGCCTTGGTCTCGGTCAGTGGTGGCTGGAGCAGCGCGCCCCCGCCGGCTAGTGGCGGCAGAAATGGTGACTCGCCGGAGAAGAAGATGAACACAATTTGGCTTGAATGGGTAACATAATGAGCATCAGGGGATGTTAGGGAGCCCGTTTTTACCTTTGCTTGCGGCGAAGCTTGTCTGAGAGATCCTACCACTGTGCACCGTCTTTGGAAGTAGGGGTAGGCAGTGGCGGCGGTAGCACGGGTGGAATGATCTGAAATTGAGCTATGGTGTGAATTCAGGATGCCACAAGGTAGCTCTGAGTCAATGGGATGGAAGTAATTTTTGCCGAGCTGCTCTAATGGTGTTTCTTCTCTATCCTTAGCTTTTAGCAGGATAAGAGAGATTGGTGGCAATGTTTCTATGAATGTCTGAAAATAGAAAGTAGAGGGGAAGTGTGGGGTGCTGTTAGGCTTGAGGATGAGCATTGGATTTTATAGCTGGAGATGGTGTTTGGTGAAGCTTCATGGAAGCTAGCAGCTGGCTGTTTTTGGTGACGTTCAAATAGCGCAAGGATGAGTCTGGGCAGAGAGAAATGTGGGGAAGGACACTGCGTGGCAGTGGTGTGGTAGCGCGACGTGGCAAGGCAATGATTGCACCGCAATTTGCTGAATTTGGTTCACACGGTGTGACAAGATTTTGCTGGCCAAGAGCTACGACAGAGCTACAGCAGGGAGGAAGAACCGGCTGAGGAAGAGCAAGCCAGATACAAGGTAGTGGCTAGCATGTGGGGCTGGCTGAGAGGAGATTGGTCGCTGCCAAGTGGGACCTCCAATATGTTCCACTGATTTGAAGCAAAACCAACTCATCCAATCAGTACTCAGCAATGATGCTGGGCTTTAAATGAGCATCAATGCTTAATGGGAAATTCTTGATAATTGTTCTTAGAGACGGCTATGTAATGAAATTCATAGTGTAGAAATTTGAGATAAAAATACTCTGTATAGAATTTATAAAAATTCTAACAATGCACTGTGCATAGATTTTGTTTTCTATTTTAAAATTTTCTAGGAGTCTATAACTTATAAAATATTTGTGAAACATTTTACATAGATTACTTATGGCCATATTAGTCTCTTGTAAAATTTTTAGCTCCATATATTTTATATTTAATTTATTAAAATTCTGACATTGATATTTCTAGATTTTCAGCTTTTCAGTTTTTGTATTTTTAAAATTAACAAATTCATTTATTATTTCTTGATATTTTTAATGTTAATATATCTAACCAATCGGAAGATATTATTAAATTTTCAGCATGATATGAGATTGGATTAGTTTTATTTAAATCTGACAAGTTTACTGTTGCTAGTCAAGAATCATTAATTGGCTTTCATTTCATGCATAATTGCTTTCATATGACATTTTAAAATTCATAAATGAGTCACTGAATGTTTCCTGAGATTAAGTAATTTTTTATTTTATTGTTATAATATTTTTACTTTTCTCTTTATCTATTATTTAAGTTTATATTAAAAGGATTTCTCCATTGTAAAAATAAGAAAATCCAGGAAAAGTCAATAAAATATATATAATTTATAAAAATCATCATTGAATATAATTAAATGTTAAAATTTTAGTTCCTCAAAATATTTTGCATTTTGTATTGAGGAGAGAAACTGAAATCAATGCAATAAAAGATTTCTTAAGAACTAAAAATTCAAGAAGAATTTTAGATGGAATGAATTTCAAGGCGAACATGGATTTCCAATTTATTTTTATATTTTGTTTGATTTCAAGTTTTATTTTGCATCTCATCCTTTTTATTAAGGTTGGATTTCAAGATATTGTAATAAAAGATAATATTTTAATTCATTCTCCTAATTTTAATTAAATTTTTTATTCAATTTCATTTTATAATTTTTATATTTTTATTTGTAGTATTTAAATTTTTTGGGATGTTACAATCTTCTCGTCCTCGCCATGCCCACCAGCACTGCATGGCGCACCACCATCGTCGGCGACGGCGATAAATCATGGCTGGGAGGAGCTAAGGCTGAGCTGATGTTGAGGGTATGCCATAAGCTTTGCCCTGCCCTCTGTTGGAACACCGAAAGAAACCAACTCAAAGCGTGTTTTGGTACCGCACAAACAAACTGCGAACTTTTCTGATTTCTTGACCAAACAATGTACAAAACTCATGCTTATATAGGAGTACAAACATCCAACTACTACTTCTATTCGGTTAGACAGCAAACCAACTCGAAAAAACAACTTACCGTACGTGCAAGGACTCAGATACAAACTCAATAATCTTGCATGCATGTGGACTGTTAGGGTTTGTGTCGAATATGTGTACGAGTATGATTACAATTGGACTTTGTGTTGTAATAGGCAGGGGGAGATAGAGTAGGAGTCGGACTCTATGTCCTTGTTCCCTATATAAAGGGTGCAGCCACAGTGTAACAGTGAACGACTAACAATAGTAGCATAGGCAAAGAAGGGGCGTGGCTTCTGCTGTGGCCGTGCTCCATGTAGCCGGTATCTTTGCGGTATTGTTGATGGGGAGGAGCGTCCATAATCGAGCCCGCAGATGTAGGCGCAAGCCGGCTGCGTTACCAAACATCGTGTCTCCTTGTGTCGTTCGATCTTGCATTGGTATCGGCCTGTTTTTCCTAATAAGTGGTATCGAGTGAGGTTGCAATGCGCAAGATCAAGGGGAGACACGAGGTTC
Organism: Guadua angustifolia; assembly: GCA_036346375.1. Classification (NCBI taxonomy): domain Eukaryota; kingdom Viridiplantae; phylum Streptophyta; class Magnoliopsida; order Poales; family Poaceae; genus Guadua; species Guadua angustifolia. The sequence continues at coordinate 18,059,350 of CM070521.1, read as the reverse complement.
ATGCTCGACGGCGCCAGAAAATTACTCGATCCGGTGCAAGGTGGAGCATGGCGGCGATCGGCGTTTCGGTCGGTGGAGTCGAACACTTCAGGCGGGAGGCTTGAACCGTTCGATGGACTACAGTTGGCGAGGATTGATCAGACGTGATAATCGGGCCAACATCGTGGTCGGCGAGGTCGTTATAGGCGGCGACTTCGGCGCTCTCGATCAGATGCGAGATCGGAGCGGGCGGGAGCAGTGATGCGACGTACCGGATGTTACACGGGGCAAACATCATGACACGGCGAGTAATTATTGTGCCATGGATGTTGTGCAGGTATGACATGAAGTTTTGGCGAAGGATTGGCAGGGATTCAGCCTTGGCGGCGGCCTCGGGGCGGCGGCGCGCTTCTGGTCGGCTGTGTGCATCGGCTGCATTCGAGACCAGGCGGAGCGGCGAGTTTCTCGGCGAGGCAGTCGTAGCGCGGCACGACGAAGACAACGCCTTCGAGGCGAGTCGGCCGGCGGTGTGCTGCGGGCACGGAAGGCCGAGGCGGCGTCGGAAGCAGGCGACGCGGGTGGCGGCGCTTCTTGCGCGAGGCTGAGACGCAAGGCGGCGGCACCTTCGAGTCGGTCCGAAGGCGTCTTCGAGATGCATGCGGGAGGAGGAGCAACGGCGCGTTGGCTTCAAGAATCGTTGCATGCAAGAGTCCAGAAAGAAGAAGAGAAATCTGATTGGAACTTGGCTTCAAGAATCGTTGCATGCAAAAGTCCAGAAAGAAGAAGAGAAATCTGATTGGAACGATGCATGCGGTGGGGCCCTGCTGCATGCAGCATGCAGCGGGCAGCATGCAGCGTCTCACGTCGGGATTTTGTGATGCTACAGTACTCGCGAAGAACTGTAGACGTAATCGAATCAGTTTCTGTTTTCTTAGTCTGGGCGGACGATGTCGTGTCCGCAGTCGGACGTTTTTCCTTGGGTCGAGCTGTGTTGCGTCCGAGTCGACGAGTGCGCACGCAAGAATAAAAGGAGAGCCAAACCAAACAATCTAAGGTGCAGAAGAGGATTTTTCAGGAGAGAAAAATTCAGATCTGCACAAGAAGCAATAGCTGTTTTGAGCGTAGGTTTCAGAACAAGGCATGAGATGTGGGTTCTGAAGGAGAGATGCTCAGGAAGGTTGTTGGTGGTTTGACCGGAGAGGTCAAACATGCTAGCTGATGGCGAAGTCAGCATCGATCTATGTCATGAGGTGAGAGGATCAAGCAGTCATGTCAATGATCTGTTCAAGGTGGAGAACGGATTAGGTGACGAGATTGGGGATCTGCTACAGGGGCAAATAGATCGGGCGGTGCAAACTGTGGTCGGTAGGATTGAACCGACAAAAGGAAGGAACAAGCAGGTGCTGATGTGGCAATGGCTAAAAGATGACTCGAAAAGCAACGACAGGATGCAAGGGAAGTTCATGTTCAGTGAGAGAGTCTTGTTGTAGGTGAAGTCATGGAGGAGCCAAAGTTCACAGGGATAGCATTGTACGTTCCAGAAGGCGGTGGGTCTGAAGCCAAGTCAGACTCATCGGGTGGCTTGGCGTGAGCTACAAAGATGGCAACTAGAGTCCGGGTACGCAGGTTCGACGTAAACAGGGACGACTTCAAGGTGACAGACCATATTCGTCAAGGTGGAGTTTGTTAGGGTTTGTGTCGAATATGTGTACGAGTATGATTACAATTGGACTTTGTGTTGTAATAGGCAGGGGGAGATAGAGTAGGAGTCGGACTCTATGTCCTTGTCCCCTATATAAAGGGTGCAGCCCTGGTGTAACAGGTGAACGACTAACAATAGTAGCATAGGCAAAGAAGGGCGTGGCTCTTTGTGGCCGTGCTCCATGTAGCCGTATCTTCTGCGGTATTGTTGATGGGGAGGGCGTCCATAATCAGAGCCCCGCAGATGTAGGCGCAAGCCGAACTGCGTTACCAAACATCGTGTCTCCTTGTGTCGTTCTGATCTTGCATTGGTATTAGCCCTGTTTTTCCTAACATGGACAACTAGAAAACTTTGCCATGCATACGCTTCACGCAACTGACTCGGACTCTAACAAACTATCCGAAGCTAACTATGTCAAGATTATTATCCAACATTCACCCCCTAATTTCGACACACCGACTCTTACTCATTGAGACAATCGGTCTCAACTTCAATTTGCCCAACTTTTACTCGACATAGGATGGAGAACACATCTCCAAGGAGTTCTGTCTTCTTTTTACTGGACATACCTCTAGTGTCACACCTCGCCGACGATTATGACCATTTGCCTTAGCTCCAATTATCTTTTCATCGGTAACACAACTTGACAGTGATGAGGACTCGCATTAAAACTTACCTACAAGAGAATTTGGACATACCTGCAACAACTCTTATATACACACATCTAGAACGATGACCACAACTCCTCAACACCTAGCGCCAATTGCTCTATGCCAGTACATGGTTTTCTTCTCCCTTTTGCTGCTGCAAGCCAGGAGGGTCATAAACTCATACGCTGCCTCCAAACATCACGACATGTACCTCCTTATACTGCTGCCCCACGTCGAGGCCTGCTCCAGCCAGCCCACGGCCTAAAGGAAAGCTTCCTACCGCATGGAGCTTCTTGGGAATCTTCACTGCTGCCACGCATGGGACGTCTCTATGCTGCGCCGCTACTCACGATCTGCCGCATGTCACCAGGACTCCTCGCCGTGCAAGGAGGAGTTGCTGCCTCGCGATGATCGCCCGCGCCCGAAACGCCCATGCCTGCAACACTCGTGCCCAAACAACTGACGGCGCCCGCACCTGCTAACGCCTGCAACGTGCCTATGCCCAGAAGTCGCCGCCATTGGTCACACTAGCCACGTGCCTGTCACGCCTCCACGTCCGTGCCGTGCATCGAAGCCATGCCCGCGCTAGCACTAGCACCCACACACCGCTTCGTGCCTCACACTGGCTGCCTCGACAGTTGCCACCGAGCCCACGACCCTCCCACATCGTGGAATTTTTTTTATTTAAAATTTATTTTAAATCTTTTTTTCAAAACTAATCGGCCGGGCAAAAAAATTACAAAAGTAGGCATCTGTCATGATGCAGGCGATCGCCCGATATTAGGCGATATATGCCCTACCTAACTTATTTCATAGCGGTGAAATTCAAATTTTTAGCAAGCAAAAAAAATTTAAAAATAGGGTGATCGCCCGATCTTGGGCGATCGATCTTGCTCACTTATTTATTGTAGCAATTTTTTTTGCAATTTTTTGTATTTAATAGGAAAAATTACCGAAAAAAACTTCTTATGATGTAATGAACTAGAAAAATTATTTTACTTTGTTAGTGATCGCATCCCTTAGGAATTTTTCGTAGCCTCGTGGGGCCCGCGGATAATGCCCAAAAATACAAGAAAAATAACAGACGACCTCGCCTTGGACACCACTTATGTCAGGTGAGATGGTGGGATCTTGCCCAAATCCGCGAGTGCGAAAATCGGAAAAAGACACTCATGACCCACGAAACATGAAATCGTAGCCCTTAGGGGTTTCGTAGCCCGTAGTGAGTGGGCGGATCTGACCCAAAAATCTGGAAAAAATCAAGGCGATCTCATAGCGTGGGTTACCACTTATGTGCGCAGGCGATTTGGCAAGCGTTGGCCCGACGAAGTTCGAAAATCGTAAAAGGCACTTTCGCGATTCTGAAACCCCGCGAAATCGCGGAACTCTGATTCAGCGGTTCCCGTGACGCGAGTGCCATTCGATTTTCGCCAGCCGTATTCATAATAAAGATCACCCGCGTACATCTTCGATTTTTTCTACATCATCAGAACAAGGTTAATATCGATTAATCGCGATCTATTTTCATTTTTTTTTTGCTAAATAGTCAGCAGGCGATCGCCCATCATCGCGCGAACCAATTTTTTGTCTACCAAAAAAAAATTTAAAATAAAAAATAAATAAAAAAAAATTCGGCGCTTCAGGCCGGGCTTCGGCAGTATCGTGTAGGCTTGAGAACAAACCTCACCCCGCCATTGTTTTGGCCACCTCGCGGCGCCGCCGCTCGGATCTCCCCCGTGCCAAGCCCCTCGACACCGTGTCGCTCAGCGACAATAACCCACCCTGAGGCATAGTAGTGGTGGCCTCCCCCGGGGCAAGCACAACACCAAGATTAAAACCTCGCTCTGATACTAATTATTGGAACACCAAAAGAAAACAACACAAAACGTGTTTTGGTGCCGCACTGTTATGAACCAACTACCACTGGATACAGATTACAAGAGTTTTGGCTGATTTGGGGAAGAATTAGAGAAAAGGAACTGGGAAGAAGACACAAGAGCAGAAGAACTAGGAAATAGAAATCGTGTTGGTCTTTGCTTGTCCCCTCCCTCCCGTGGCCGCTGCTTCCTTTCTTGTATTGCTCAGCCAAATGGGCCAACGTCCAAGCCCACATCCAGTCCAGCCGAGGCTCTTCTTGTGGTCCATGACATTCCCCTCCCGTTGAAATGCGGCTTGCCCCCAAGCCGATGACACTGAGTGTCAACCTGTGAGCACCTTTCAACAGAAGTAACTAGCAACTCTCCAGACTTCCCCACCAGTTGCATAATGCAAAGAAGTACGGCCAGCTCCTATCAAATTTGCACCTGGGTGGTGGCCATGGCTGTAATAACCACACAGCAACCTTGGACGTTGCTGGCCCACAGAATCCACCTTCCATGACAAACATTCCATTGCACATGCCCAGGACAACAAAATCTTGTCCTTCAGATGAGTCTGATGTTAGCACCCACCACGAGTAGCACACCTCAGCAAGTTTCTCAGGCCGCCCATTGAGCCCTCCCTCTCTACATGGGCGCTCACAAAGCCACCATCCCAGGAGATCTCTATCAACATGATGCAAAGAGCCGGTGATTGCGAGAGCTCCAACAGAGCAAAATATCTGCCCAGCATGAGACTCCCCTCCTGGCATAACTCCAAATCCACCATCCAAGTTCTTACAGCTGACAATATAATCTACAGCCTTTTCCACATTAATGTTATGCAGAGGATGCAGCAAAGACATAGTGCATATGGAATTATATGAGAACCTAGTGTCGATTTCACCCCAGATATCACCAGACTGCTTTTTATGGACATACTGTACCTCTGCAATTTTGGAAATACTTTCACGGTAGTTGACTTGTGGAGCGCCAACATTTGCCACAACCATGAATTCCCGCTTTAATCTGTCTACAATGATGTCAAGGTGTAATTCTCCCATTCCTTCAATAACAGTCTGATTGGTTTCCTCGTCTCTAGAGAAGTGGAATGATGGGTCTTCTTGAGCACGCTTGATTAATCCCTTTGCCATTTTGTCAGCATTAGCTTTAGTCATTGGTTCAATAGCAACCTTAATGACAGGATCAGGAAATCCCATACGTTCAAGCACTACAGGCTTATCTGGGTCGCAGAGTGTTTCGCCAGTAATTGTATCTTTCATACCAACAAGAGCTACTATGTCACCTGTTGTAGCAACTGTTATATCTTCCTTACTGTTCGCATGCATGTCTACAAGCCTTCCAATTCTTTCCTTCTTATCTTTGTTTGCATTGAGAACACATGAACCAGCAATCAGCTTGCCCGAGTATATGCGAACAAATGTTAGTGACCCCACAAATGGATCAGTCATGATCTTGAAAGCTAACCCAGAAAACGGCTCATCATCACTAGGATGTCTTTCAAGGACCACTTCAGAGTCCTCTGGGTCTGTACCCTTCATTGGCGGCAGGTCAAGCGGTGATGGCAAGTAGTCCACAACAGCATCAAGCAATGGTTGGACACCCTTGTTTTTGAAGGCTGAACCGCATAAAACAGGGACAAAGCTGGCAGATATTGTTCCCTTTCTGATTAATTTCTTCACAGTTTCCTCATCTGGTTCATTTCCCTCCAGATAGCTGTCCATAACTTTATCATCCAATTCAACAACAGTTTCCAGCATCTGAACTCTATAGTCTTGAGCCATCTCTTGTAGATCAGCAGGTATGTCTTGATATGTAAATTTTGCACCAAGTTCCTCTCCAGTCCATACAACCGGGATAAATTCAGCATCGCGCTTACAAAAGTTTTCTCAGTTTCAGATTTGTGATTGCTTGCAGGACTCCTCACGGTTTTTCTCACCTTACAGTACCCATGTATGGAATCTGCAGCCATGTAAATCTCATACTCCAGTTTGTGTGCCCATGGAAAGTTTAGCCACGACCTCAATGTGCTCAGGTCTTCAAGACGTACTCTGCAAACAAAGCAGACCCTCTGAGGATTTGAAGTCCTGAATTTTGGAGGCATCAAGCTTCTACCCTTTGAACAGCCAGCACAAAATATCTCACCACAGAAACAACAATGATGGCGAGAGCAAATTACTGGATGAAAATGTGGTTCACAAAGCATGCAAGAAGGAGCAGCACTATCAGGCAACCACTTTGTCGGTTCTGTCCCAAGGAGAGCATATTCAGAACCATCACTGGCATCTGCAAATGTTTGAGCCTTGTCCTTCAAGTTCAAAGCCTCTTGAAGAAGAAAATGTGAAATCAGAGACATGCTATGTCTCCCAAAATCATATGATGCAACAGATAACACTTTATCATTTCCTACAAGAACCATCTCAGCAAGCACATCCCACATTGTCATCTCCCTTTTTTCTTCGTCAGTATCCCATTTATATTCTTCTTGTGGAAAGTACCCACCATTAGAATCCACAAATTCCTTTTGCCACTCCTCATGATCAGGTTTTGTCATCGGCAGAACAGAAGGAGGTACCCATATGCAATCATAATATATGTTTTCTCCTTATTCCTCTATGGAGCTCATTTCATCACTGCATCCATAAACATTACCAATGCTGCCTGCTGCGCTGCTTATGTCAGGATAATCCTTTTGTCTCTTGCTCGAATTCTTTTGTCTCAGAGGCATTTCCTCAAACACCTTTCGTGCGCAAAACTGCAGCACCATGACTTGGACAAGAGGAGAGACCACGGCAAGCTCAACAACGGGGGAACTAACCAAGGGCGGTGATGATGTCGTAGCAGGGATGGACACCGCCATCGGTATGCTGGCATCGATGACACTCTGGGGCTGGCGGCGGAAACCACGAGCTCTGGTCACCAAGGGACCACGACGGTCATAGCACACCCTCCGCGTCCCAGCAAGCAGGCGTCGTGGGCGACGCGGGCCTTCTCGAATGCAGCGCAAGGCACGGCGCGGGCATAACGCCAGTAGCGTCCACGGCGTACAAGGTGTCTTGACATCGTGGCTAGTCGCACCATCGAACACTGGAGGGTGTCTCGAAGGCATCATTGTTGGCCATGGCGTCTGGTCGCGTGGAGCTCCTCGGTGGTGGCAGCCACCATGGATTGCCCTCTGCGCAACTCGACAAGCAACTTCTCGCACAACTCGATGATCCGATCACTTTTCGCAATTGCTCTCTCAAACGCGTCGGCCATGGCTTGGATCGCTGGCTCTGATACCAATTGTTATGAACCAACTACCACTGGATACAGATTACAAGAGTTTTGGCTGATTTGGGGAAGAATTAGAGAAAAGGAACTGGGAAGAAGACACAAGAGCAGAAGAACTGGGAAATAGAAATCGTGTTGGTCTTTGCTTGTCCCCTCCCTCCTGTGGCCGCTGCTTCCTTTCTTGGCGAATCAAATTTTATTTAATATTTATTTTAAATCTTTTTTTCAAAACTAATCGGCGGGATGAAAAATTTGCGAAAATACCCTGTATGCTTGATGCAGGCGATCGCTTCTTTTGAGGCGTGAGTATACACTAACAGCGAAAGTTCAAAATTTTAACGACAAACTAAAAAATTGAAAAATAAATTTGTCTGCGCTGATGCAGGCGATAAATCTTATGTGTATGGCTCTTGTAGCAAAATTTTTTTCTTATTTTTTGGTAGTTTTTGTACAATATTTGTTATATTCAATAGGAAAAATTACCAAAAAAACCTTCTTGTGATGTAATGGCTGGAAAAATTATTTTACTTTGTTAGTGATCGTCATTATCTCATAGGGATTTTCGTAGCCTCGTGGGGCCCGCGGATAGGGCCCAAAAATCTGGGAAAAAATAATGAGCGACCTCATAGCGGATACCACTTATGTCTGGGCGAGATGGCGGATCTTTGTCGACGAGTTGCGAAAATCGGAAAAAGGCACTCGTGGCCACAAAGCATGAAATCGTGGTCACTTAGGGGTTTCGTAGCCCATGGCCAGGAGGTAGGATCTGACCCAGAAATCTGAAAAAAATTAAGGCGACCCTCATGGCTACCACTGTCCACTTATGTCTGGGCGGGCGTTGGCCGACGACGAAGTTCTGAAATCGGAAAAGGCCTCGTGACCACAAAATCGTAGAAATTGTGGCCCTTAGGGTTTTCGTAGCCAGGCGAATAGAATATGCAAAAATCTGAAAAAAATCAAGGCGACCCTCATAACCACGGGCTACCACTTATGTATGGGGTGGGCAGTTGTGGGCGATTGGCCCGACGAAGTTCTGAAAATCGGAAAAAGGCACTCATGGCCACAAAACCCGGAATCAGGAATTCGCTATGAGGTCGTCGATTTCGTATTTTTGGGCCCTATCCGCGGCCCCACGAGGCTACTTAAAATCCCTAAGTGAGATACGACGATCACTAACAAAGTAAAATAATTTTTCCAGTTCATTACATCACAAGAAGGTTTTTTGGTAATTTTTCCGTTGAATATAAAAAATACCAAAAAAATGGGAAAAATTTTTGCTACAAGAGTTTGAGTGTTACAAGACCTATCGCCCTGCATCATGGGCGCTGCTTTTAATTTTTTTGTTTGCCGTTAAAATTTTGGACTTTCGCCGTTAGGCAGGGCGCCTGTCGCCCCAGTAGAGGGCGATCGCCTGCATCACGACAGGTATTTTCGCAAATTTTTCATCCCGCCGATTAGTTTTGAAAAAAAGATTTAAAATAAATATTAAATAAAAAAAAATTCTTTCTTGTATTGCTCAGCCAAATGGGCCAACGTCCAAGCCCACATCCAGTCTAGCCGAGGCTCTTGTGGTCCATGACACGCACAAACAAGCTGCGAACTCTTCTGATTTCTTTACCAAATAATGTACAAAGCTCATGCTTATATAGTTCGGTTAGACAGCAAACCAACTAGGAAAAAGAACTTGCCGCACATTAAGGACTCGGATACAGACTCAATAATCTTGCATGCATGTGGATGACTAGAAAACTTTGCCATGCATACGCTTCACACAACTGACTCGGACTCTAACAAACTATATATCCGAAGCTAACTATGTCAAGATTATTATCCAACACCCTCATGTGACAGCATTGGTGAAAGTACGTGATCTCATCCATTGTAGCTAGCTAGCTTGCTTGCAAAGATGCAAATCCTCAAGGTGCATATGAGTGACGTATATATCTACTACTCTCCCTATATACATGGAGCCCCTTGTACGTGCTAGTACGTAGTCTAGCACTAGAAAGTATGAGAGGTCTCACTGTCATGGAGGGTGCAGCATCCTCATCTACCTACTTGAAGTGTGCTTTGGCTGTTGGAAATATGGTTCCCTAAAGAGATGGATGGATGGAATGGAGCGATGATATGGTGCCTAGTGCACTGTGTGCTAATGGCAAACACTGAAAGTTAGCCATGCCCTAATAAGCTAGCCTAGCTAGCCTCCAAGGCCTTTATATTTATAGAACCAAAGCTGAGGGGCAAATTAAAGGCTGTTTGGGTTGTAGAATTAATGCACCCTAAAGAAAAGAAACAATGTTCAATATGGACCTGACCTCCTAACAGAAGCTGCAAGATGCTGGGTTGGACCAACCAATCACGTGTCCAAGAGGGAGAAAAAGGGATTGGTGTTGCATGGTTAGGGTGATTGAAAAGCAAAGGGAAAAGCTGGAATCCATGAACATACTCCTACATAGGAATAATTTTTTTTTATTTTATGGTTTCCGAAGGAGGGTGTGTGTGGCAGCAGCACTACAGCATAGATAGATGATTCAGCTGGCTAACATGCCTTTCTGATGGCTTTATGCTAAAGATGTTGTTGAGTATGGTGACTCATATCTAATCTTTTAGGATTTAGACTATAAGAAGTCCTATATTAATCTTAATAGGATTAGGATTCTTACTTTTTTAAAGTAAGATTCTTACCTCTCTTTGGAGGAGGACTAAAGGGGCTATATAAACCCATTAGGTAGTCATGGAGAATATAAGCAAGCAACAAACCACAAACAAACTCATCTAAAGTAAGAGGCTCGCGACAGGATTAAAGGCTATCTTATTCTTTAGCACTAGATTTTTCTATAGGGCAAGGATCCGAGGATCCTAAAAGGATCGAAAGGGTTGTGAGTGACAATCCCTTGTACTCTTTTGAGGTTGTGCTTAAAGAATATGTGGTCGGCTTCGCCAAATCTTTCTTTCTTGTCGCGGTCGCTTGAACATCATTATTTTGATTCTCTTTACGAGATTCTTCTTCTTTATTCTTGAGACTATGCACACTCATGTCATAGCTCACAAAACTCTGATCCGATCTGAGAGGCTATTGTGCATAAGGAGTATTAGAGTGTAACAATTGGTATCAAGGTCAAGGCTAGATTAATCAGATTTGTGAGAATGTCAGTAAAGCGCTAGGTGCCACAAAATCAAGATCGATGTCGACGATGTGGAATCTAGTGGAGAAATTTGACAATGGATGTACGTAACACCACAATTTTCGTGCCTTTGAAAAGTTTTAAAAATAAAAGGAACCATTTGGATTTTCTCAAATTAATTAAAGACTAATTGGAATTTTTCATTAATAAAAAGATTTAATCTGACTAATCTAAACATCAAATAAAGAAAACCAGTTCTAGTTGGGTTCCTTATGCTGCAAAAAAATTTCTATTTTTTGAGAATTTTTGGAGCTCATATATTGTTTATTTGAATTTCTAGCATTTTCTTACTTCAAAAATTATTTTTAATTTCTAATCTGGTCTGAATTCACCTGGCCCACCTTCCTTTCCCTAGGCAACCTACCCTTCAGTCCATCTCCTCGATTGCCCACCGACTCGCTAGCTCGAACTCCATGTCCCGCACGCCAACACGCTTCCTCTAGGCATATAAAGCCGAGTTGACCGCGTCGCTAGGATCACCATGTAACACCCCGACGCCAACGCGCCACGGATGCTACCAAAATCCTGATTCACTAGCGACACCCCTCGGACCCACAACCGTCCGAAGGGTTACCAACACACGATAATTCTCCACAACAAGATCAATTGAACTGAGAATTACCGAATAAGGCATAAAAACCTAATCTCTATATGAACTTGACTGCAATAAAAAAAACTAAACTCTAAAACCGGCTTAAAACTAAGTCACCGAAATTTACAAAATTTTGGAATGACCCCTCTAGAAACTAGGACATCCACTCAGCAGACAGAAAACATTGCAGATAATATGATATCATTCTAGCAGGTCCTTAGTTAACCAATCACACATCCAATATACGGCAATAAACTCCACCACGATTTAACAAAGACATTACAACCTTATTAATTACAGCCAGACTTTACAAGTTAATTCAAATGAGGTGGTAGTGACTGAAATCGTGCATGTGCTACTACTCCCATCCCAACGAACCAACTTCAAGGTACCTAAAACAGGAAACAAACAAACAAGCGTGAGTCCAGGACTCAGCAAAGTGCGCCAAGTAGACAAAGTAAGAAATTAAATTAAGATACAGCTACTTCAAAACATAAAGTAACAGTTTCTTTAATTGGCATTCGTAAATAAATGAAGGCAGTTGAATCCATAAAAGGTCCAAAACATAAGAGCACGATTACTCCATCATTTACCATAATCATTACTTAACTGAAAACATCCAGGAACAGAAGCAGTAATTGACTCCACTTACCACAACTAACTCAAAAACGTAACAAAACTTACCTCTGCCTCAATAAACATTTCTGGATGAGTCCACGCCTCAATACTCAACCTGTTCTTCCCATTCTTATCAATCCCATTTATCCGTTGCAACACCCAATGCAATGGAATGCATTTATGTTTTCATGCTCAGGTGCACAAAACGTACAAAAGAAGAAGCTCATATCCATACATCACAATCAACTCATTAAACATGATTCATCGATGTCAATGCAATATGATGCAAGTATGCCATACAAAAGCGAATCTCAAATCCACACATCACAATCAACTCATTTAACATGATTTCCTTAGTGTCAATGCCATGCATATGCAAATATGCCATACAAAAGAAGAATCTCATATCCATACAACATAATCAATGCATAAAACATGCATATGATGCATCATGCATGCTCATCTCCTCTTTTAGCACATACCGGTATGGCCGAGTGCACACCCGTCGGTGTGCACCCTCTCATTCCCCTTCCACCCCGTGGTAGAGGGTGCCTACTCTTACTGACTCGCTCCTATACAACCACGTATATGGGACTACGAGGTAGGACTTACGTGCCCACTACATGTGAGCACAGAGGCCCACATTAGAATGGGTCGCCTCTTCCATCATGAATGCACAGATGCAATTAACATAAAGCTATTTGCAAACTACATTCTCAACACGTGTAATCACATTCTCAACATTCAGTAATCACATTCTCAACACTCGTAATCACCTTTTCAACATTCATAATCGCATTCTCAACACTCGTAATCACATCATCAACATTCATATTCATACTCACATCTCCAATATTCGAGCAACTACTAATTCCATCAATCTTGTTCATAAATCAAATCATTTTCGCAATCCAATCCCATACTTTCAGTATACTCACTAGCCTATCAAACTAGTGAACCGGAGTATGAATATAAAATTTAGCAAGATGTCAATCACGGCATCTATACGAAATTCATTAGCATCACACATAACAATCAATCCAGGGATGCAGCATAATTTCATGATGGCAAGGCATATAGAGTTCATCAAACAAACCATAACACGATCAAACAACGATGCACTTATATCAGATTACTTACCCTTTTTCCTCAAAAGACAATTACCTTACTATTCGTGCTATTAAACACAAATGAAATCCATAGCGTAAACATATATGCAACGCCAGCAATCAACTAGATATCGTATAAGAGATATACGGGTTACACTTGCATATGAACTTGTGTTAAATAAAAGCATAACCAATTAACCCTTCTCATTCATCATATCGCATGCAAAAATCAAACATGACAATATTAAAGCAATACATGAATAACTGTATTAGTGTAAAACCTAGTGGCCACCCAAGCCACAACTGATACAATGTACTTGCCTTTACCGACGCGAGAGGCAACTCGGGGTCAAGACCACTCCCGAAGAAACTCTCCCTGAAAACATTGTTACGCACAAGAATGGATCAGGGTCCGACTCAATACCTCAATGCATAACTAAATCGCAACTCTTGCCAAAACAAATCCCAATTCACACTAATGGAAACTCGGGCAACCTACTAGACAGAAGGCATTAAAACTTAATAATAGGAGAACACACTGACAACTCTCTCAGTTTGGGATCTTATGCATAACCAATAACCAATTAAGCTACTATACAATAGAATGATCATAAGCAGATGGCAAGAAAGAATTCTTAACTCACACATTTGAATTGAGCTAAACAAAAAGTAATAAGGATCACGTCACAACATAATATTCACAATCATTACCAGGTAAGAATGATATTACGTAAGCTCATACACAACTAACATTCATATACATATCTCATTCTCATCAACAACACCATATAAAGCCCTCAAGAACCTAATACTAATAAACACATACAATGGTCGCATGATTTGTCGCTCAATTCTTTTTAATTCACTAGCAGGCAAACATATAGAACAACAGATATGGATATATAGACGCGTATAAAAATTAACAATTGCATCGATTCTTGCATTTCAAGCCCATCTCTCAACCTTGCATACTTGAATCATTGTGATACCACAACATACACCTTCTAGGCATTTCATCAAACACATGGTATGCATACTAGAAGCCAAATACCAATTATGCAAGCAAATCCCCCTCCCAAAACAGTACCTTGCCCCATCACTTGAATGAGGAAGAAGGCCAAGGGGAGGAAGGAGGGTCTTGCCGAATGTTTGCTTCTTGGAGCTCTGTTCGGTGGTGCCGAAGGAAGAGCCGCCGATGCCCCTCTTCGCCTGCTTCTTTGGAGACGCACTTGGCCAAACAGGCGCAGGAGGCACCAGGAAGAGCTCGGCTAGGGAACCAGAGAAGGGAGGCGCTGTGGTGGCCGAGGGAGGTCGCCGAGTAGGACGCCAGGAGGGCCTTTCTGGGCAGCTGATGCTGCTCTCCTGCTGCTGCTGCCGGTTGCTGGCGCCGATTGGGGGGATGCAGCACGGCCAGGAGGGGGAAGGAGCCGGGAGGAAGTCGCCAGGAGAGGGAGCCACTAGGGGCAGCATGCGCCAGGGGAGAGGAAGGCCACCAGGGAAGTCTCAGCCAGCACACAAAAGAAAAGCTGAACGCTGGTTCTTCCAAAGAATGACAGCCACACAAAAATGGAAGGAGAGAGAGAGAGAGGTTAGGTGAAATTCCCAAAAAGCCCTCCTACAAAATCCATCTTTTAACCAAAAGCGCGACCCAAATAATTTAATTCTTGGCGCGATAAGACAAATGACAGGACAGATAACCTGCCACAAAACTAAACGGCCCGGAGAAAACACTCATTTCGATAAGCATTTCATGGAAAAACTCAACATTTAATAAACTGCGGTACGATGAAACTTAACTCCAGAACAAAACCTTGAATCAAGAAAATGATGTCAACTCCGGCCAAAAAAGAGAAAAACCAGGAAAACGACTTTGCGATATTACACACCATCTCGTCCTCTTCTGAACCTTAGAGCGTTGCCTTCGATTGTGCCACCTCCATGCCAATTAGAGCTCAAGAAGCCATGTGCCCCATTGTCTTCTCTATTAGCAAGATTCGTCATTGTCTTCTCTATCTATATTCATCATTGACTCATTGTCAGTGAGTCTTCTTTGCCACCAACCACACCATTAGCTTCGCCGCATCACGTTCCACTTGGTTCTCACCTCCTTTTGCCTAGAGAACACATGGAGGTCATCATCACCATGAGCCCTGTCGCATCGCCACTTTCGGCTCTAGCGCTAATCGCTATGGTCAATGTCGTCCAAAACCATCCATGTCATGGTGTTCGCAGTGTTCCCTTTGCTAAGATTCAACCCTTCCCTGGATCATTCTCATCGCCATTGCCGTCAACAGTCATCACCAGAGCTAGCTGCCGCCCGAGCCGATATGGCCGCCCATGTGTCCAGCCACTTGTAGCCATGTCAGCATTTCTTGTTGACATGTCACCTAGTTAGTAGCTTCATGGCTAGATCCAATCTCCAGTCTATGACATGTGGGCCCCACTTGTCAGGTCCTATTCCTATGAACAAGGTCCACCGTGGACCGTAGCCTTTTTGTGGACTTGGTCCATAGACCATGGCCCCACATAATAGCCTCCTAGCCTTTTCCCAAATTTCTTTTAACTCCAAAATTCTAGAAATTTGTGGGACCCACCTTTTAGCCACTCAAATTCTCTCTCCCTTTTATTTTCTTGATTTTCTCTCCCATCCAAACTTTCAAAAGCCCGTTCTTTTTTGTATGAGCTCTGATTGAACCCATTCAAATTTCTAAATTCATCTAAAATCCATATCTTCATTCCAAAGCTATCTATTTTCAATTTGGAGTTTTTTGAGTCCCTATTTATTGTTTATTTATATTTTTTACTTTTACAGTAGACGCTGATTTCTAAGGAGTAAACAAAAGGTTCAAAAAGCAAAACTTAGCAACACCAGTATATAAGCAAGGAAAGTTGTAACATTTGCTCATGTTGAACCTATGTTTGCAAAAGTATTTTGTTTCATACAAATTGTATGCTACTTCTATAACAATGTTCTTTATTGGGCGTAGCTAAATACGTACTTATCATTATGCCACCTTGATTATTGAATAGTCTATATCCATCATCACTCTAGGTTGAAACATTAATAGTTGGAAATAATTCGTACTACCAATATTGGGTTACCATAGCTATGCTTAGACATGCGTAGTTGTACGATAGGTTCATATCACATGATGAATATTGATAAACTTAACTTAGTGAGATATGGAATTGTAGTGGGTAAACGTTGTTGTAAAATTTATTGTGCCATGGTAGGGTATGCTATTGGTTTTGGTTATACAAAATAGTTTTCCCTCAAGCAAGTGATTGTGCAATAAAGGGGGTGCGGTTAGCACAAGTGATCTCGCCCGAGACTATTTAAGGGCTTAATTTTGTGTGCTATTGAACTAAGCCTAAACGTATAAGCACATGCTTGGTATGGGTCAAACCTAGATAAATAACATGTAGTATGCTTATGCTCCCCTACAAAGTTGAATTGGACGGTTACTCTAGTGGGTGTGCGAGCAAAGGGTTACTCTGACTCAATGAGACACATAGTGTACAGTGTTGATTGGAGGGTTACCCCTTTCGCTCACAATGGTGAGTCTCTCATTAAAGATGTAAGATGAGTGCTGGGGGTAGATTGGCTAAGTTGCATCCCATGGTTGAGGTGATAAATTCACTAGGTGGGATGGTGCTAGTTTGCAACAAATTTAAAGGCTTTGTCATGATCTCTTAGTCGCATGCTAAAGGAAATGTGTAATGGTCAACAGTAAGAGATGATCATGTCTTGTAGGTAAATCAGTACAACCTCTGCAAAATGTAAAACTATTCGAATAGTCATGTTCGCAGTCATGGTCGTGCTAGGGAATTTCACATGTGATATAGAGTTTTTCGTAAAAATGTTGGAATGCATAATTGTTGGAAAGTGAACTGGGAGTTCACTTGTGATTTTTAATGTCTAAAGATAACACTAATGAGTTCAATTGTTTGATAATTATTTTAGATGGCAATGGGTGAAGCCTCACCAGTCTACTTATGTTGTCTAACATTGGTTTAACATCTATTTATTATCTTTCCTCAAATACTATTTACTATCTATTTATTGTATTTCAAATAACTATTGCTTTCTGCAAAGAACTATATGACTATTCCTTTGTTAACTGTTGTATGAATATAATTGCATCATTTCCCTACAACTTGTTGAGTACTCTATGTACTCACATCTATACGCCCTTGTTGATCAGTTGCTACCAATGAACACAGAGTTCTATAAGGAGTACTATGAAGACTCTATGAACTACGAGTGCATTTTCATAAATGATTGTTTGTGGCATATGAAATGACCTAAGTTATCTTATTCATGCTGCAAGAGTTTATTTGTTTCTTAAGCCCTTTGAGGTATAGTTGTGTAAACATTGACCATAAGGTCCATTGCTACTATTTATTAATAATTTGCTACTTTCTTAGTTTATTCATTAAATTGAATGATATTTCATCTATGTTGTTACTGTGTACACTAGCGTGATCCTAGACTAATGCAATATATATAGAGGGTTTTGGATTTGGTAATTTAGGTCCCAACAGCAGAGAATGAAGTATATCCTTGTTTAGCAAGATTTAATCGCTGCTCTTGAAGGGGTAAACTAGAAAATATGTCGATTGAAGACTAGAAGGTGGTGGAGCAGAAGATTGTTAGTACAATCACTACAACAAAAGAGGCTATATTAGACATGTCATCACAGACGGTTTTAGTAAAAAACTATCTATGATGTGTTTTAGGCACATCACAGACGGTTTGTGGCTGAAACCGTCTGTGATGTTTGATTATCACAAACGGTTTCATCAACAAACCATCTATGATGAAAGCGAGAAGTTCACAATCGGTTTATAGATAAATCCAGCTGTGATGAGGGAAATATCATAGATGGTTTTATCGATAAACCGATTGTGATGACAGGTATAACTTCACAGACAGTTTGTGGATAAAACAGTCTGTGATATTTTCCTCATCACAGATGTGTTTATCCACAAACCATTTGTGATGATCAATTGAAAACAGTAAACACGCGAAATATACCTCTTACAAAAGACTACTGGATTAATATAAGAACTAGATTGTTGCATTATATATAAGAACAAGCTTCTTGCTGGATACAAAAGTTGAACTAGCTTGTTACTGGATACAAAAGTGTAACTACTAAAGACTACATACAAAAGTTTAACTAAAAAAGACTACTTAATTAGTCGACTTGTCATCGCCGGAGTCGTCGTCGGAGTCAGAGTCATCGCTGCGACCGTCCGAGTCCTCACTCGAGCCGGCTCGGTCTGGGTCATCTTCCAGCTCCCAGCCGTCATGATATCCCTCTGATGAGTCGTAGCTATCGTCGTTGTCATCGGAGGAGGAGGTGGCCAGCGGCAGATGCTTCTGCCTGACATGGCTGGAGGCGGAGGCAGTCAGAATGGTGCTGCCCGGTGTGGTAGGCAGACACGCCAAGCAATGGGCAGCCGATGGATCCATGGATATGGCACCAGCGTGGCGCCGAAGCCATTGCCGCAGGGGTCACAGGGGTCTGCTCGGAGGTGAATTCGAAGGTGGCGGTGGCGGAGGGTTTGTCGGCAGTGGTACTGGAGGCGGAGCCTTCATCGGGGAGCCAACAGAGGAGCCGTTGGAGGGGCTTTTTGGGTTACTCATGGCGATGTTGTCAGAGGGGATTATTTTGTGTTGATCGATCGAGTATAGAGGCGGTCGATCAGCCTCTTTGTTCTTATAGCCACGGAAGTGCAATTAACGATCTGCATTGGGGAAACAAAATGCCACCTAGAACACAGTTTTAATTCTCTCAGAAGACAAAATGATGAACTCAAAACACTGCGCGCGTCTGCATTGGGAAGACGAAGGGAACATCACGGACGATTTGTGGATAAAATTGTCTGTGATGATGTAGTCGCAGACGGTCTATGATGTCACTTCACATCACAGACGGTTTGTGGATAAAACCATCTACGATTACATCATCACAGTCGGTTTTATGCACAAATCATCTGTGATGATCTCTGTTAACTATAAAAGAACAGAGAGCCTCAACCACCTCTGTATTTTTAGGTTTCCTAGATATTTCTGAGGTGGCTGCAATTGAGAGGCGTTCTAGTGAAAGAGACCCAAGATTTGGAGCGGTAATTACAAGATCCTTGTGATCTAGGTCATCTAAGGTTAGTAATTGCTTCAAATCTAAATTACATTTTAGATTTAGCTTGGGGAAATGAAGCTGTGTTCTACATCTAGCTTGTTGTAGATTCATTTGTTCTCTGTAATGTAAAGTAGCAATTGGTCCAAATTTGCATTATATTTTATATTTAATATCTACCTTGGTGAAGAGGGAAATGATGCTGGTTAATTTCTTTTCTGTGATGTAAAGTAGATACATTTGCTATAACCTTGTGTAGATCCATTTGTGCTTTTTGATCTAAATTAGTAGTTGGTTCTTACATGCATATCCATTCGTTCTTTTTTGTTGTTAAGAGCTATATAGGTTAATCGGCAAGTAGAAATTTAGCCTATATGTAGCACATGTGTGCATGAGCACTCCTAGAGTACTTAATTCATCGTTTAGCACTTATTGTGACATATGTAGCATAGATGGACCGAAGTTGGATGTACACTGAGAACCATGCGAGCGCCAAGTACATTAATGGTGTCTCCACTTTTAGAAGAGTTGTAGAGGAAAATATATTGAATAAGGGGGGTGGAATTTATGCCTTGTCCATGCATTGACTGTGACAATCTTCGGATGTTTTGAAACCCAGCACAGATTGAAGCACACTTGATTCTACAGGGTTTCAAAAGGAGGTATACATGTTGGACCAGTCACAGTGAAGAGAAGATTACACAGGAACCAAGTAGTACTACCATCGTAGATGAAGTCGACAATACTCTAGATATCGTCAATGAAGTCAACGATATTCCAGATGATATCGACTGTACTTTGGATGACAATCTAGATCAGATGCTACGGGATGCAGAAAGGAATCGTGATGAGCGGGAGTACATAAAATTCTGGAGCTCTATGTACAACTTGGAGAAACCTTTGTTCCTGGGTTGCAAGTCCAGATACACAAGGTTGTCGTCCATGCTGGACTGCTAAAATTAAAGGCAAGCAGCGGTTGGTCCGACAAGAGTTTCACAGCGCTGTTAGGTCTGTTAGCAGATATGCTTTGGAGGGAAACAACCACCTACAAAGCCAATAAGATTCTTTGTCCCTTAGGAATGGAAGTAGAAAGAATACATGCCTGCCCAAATGATTGTATCTTGTACCGTAAACAATACGCAAACTTGCATGTATGTCCGTTGTGCAACGCATCCCGTACAAACGTAAAGATAGATCGGATGATGATGAGTAGGGCATGGAGGTGAAGAAAGGACCTCCCGCTAAGGTGGCGTGGTATCAGTCTATAATTCCCCATTTGAAGCGTTTGTTTGCAAACCCAAAAGAGGCAAAATTGCTTCGATGGCACTCGGATGAGCGTAAGAACGATTGAATGGTTAGGCACCCTGCTGATTCAACACAGTAGAGAAACATCAATAGTAGGTTTGAAGAATTCGTAGCGGATCCGAGGAATATAAGGTTCGGATTGAGTACGGATGGAATGAATCCTTTCGATAACATGAGTAGCTGTAATAGCACTTGACCTGTAAATCTCTATGTGTACAACCTTCCTCCTTAGTTGTGTATTAAGAGAAAATACATATTGATGTCTATACTTGTCGGGACCCGGATATGCAAATCCAAAACCCTCTGTGTATACTGCACTAGTCTAGGATCACGCTAGTGCACACAGTGGAAACATAGATGACATATCATTCCATACATCGAAATAACTAAGAAGAAGCAAATTATTATTGAATGAAGCAAACGACCTTATGGTCAAGGTTCATACACCAATGCCTCATGGCTTAAGAAACAAATAAAACTGTTGCAGTGAAAATAAAATAACTTGGGCCATTCGACATGCCACAGGCAATTGTCTGGGGAAACGCCATCCTAGTTGATGTAGTCTTCATAGTATTCCTCCTCTTGATATTCATTACCTGGTCCTTCCTCAGCAATTGAACAACAAGGGCGTAAAGCCGTGAGTATAAAACATACTCAGCAAGCCGTAGGGAAATGATGCAATATATTCATGCATGGCTTAACAAAGGATAGTCATATAGTTCATTTGCAGAAAGCAATAACTTGAATTTAAATACAATAAATAAATTGAAGGCAGATTGATAAAAATAATAATAAATAACTGGTAAATCAATGGTAGATAACATGAACAGAATGGCGAGGCATCACCCTACATCATTCGAAACAAGTATCAACCACACAATTCAACAATATAGCTTGAGACAACAAAACAACAGTGAACTCCCCGTTCACCTCCCAACAATCCCACGTTTCATGAAACATTCTATACCCCGTGTGAAATCCCCGGGCTTGTCCATGACCGCGGACACGGCTATTCGAATAGTTTTACACTCTGCAGAGGTTGTACAACTTTACCCACAAGACATGATCATCTCTTAGTGCCAAGCGCTACGAACATACTTCCTTTGGTGTGTTGGCAGAGAGATCACTACAAAGCCTTTACAATGCATGTCTAAACTCGGTACTGCCCTCTAAGGTTTCGCCCTTCGGGGCCTCCTCTTGAGCCATGTGAGTCTACCCGTCCATCTCGGAACCCACACCAACAACTGGCAGACTAGGAATTGCAAATTAATCAGCTAGGTCCGTCCCATACCAGACTTGTGGTTGCACGGTTAGGCCCAGTTCAATAGCGCACAAGATTAAGTCCTTAAATTGTCTCAGGCAAGGCAACCACATCCCAATGTGCTAGACAACACCCCCTTTACTGCACGATCACTTGCCCGAGAGAAAACATTTTGTTCAACCAAGACCAATGGCATCCCCTGCCATAGTACAACAAGTTTTACAACAGTGGTCAACAGCCACAATTCAATATCTCATTAAGTCAAGATTGACATTAATTCACAGGTGATATGGATCCCATCGGACAACTAAGCATGGCTAAGCATAGCTACGTTAACCCCATGTTGGTACTATGATTATGTCCAACTAGTAATGTCCAAACCTAAGGTTAACAATGGATACATGGCATTCCAATAGTCAAGGTGGCATAATGGCAATCAGGTGAATAGCTACTCCCAAAACTAAGCATTGATACACAAATAGCATGCAATTGTATAAAACAAAGTACTTTTGCAAACATGGGTTCAATATGATCAAAAGTTATGACTTGCCTTGCTGATCTAATGCTGAGTCTTGGTCTTCGAAGTCTCCGTTCGCTCCTTCTGGGTTCGTGTCTATCGGAAAATAAAGCAACGAAACTAAATAAATACAAAATAGAGAAGCAAACAAGCTCAAAACTAAAAATAAATGGCTCTGAAAGGTAGAGCTCGATTTTACAAAAATTTAGAAATTTGAATCACTCCAATCGGAGTTAGGACGAGGGAGAACGGGCTCCTGGAATTTTCGCGGAAAAGAAAATTAGAGAAAATGAAAAGGAGTGACATGTGGAAGGCTTTGATTGGCTGGGATTTCGGATTTTCGAAAAAAAATTCAGAAAAAGGAAAAAGAATTTCCTCTGACGCGTGGGACCCACATGTCAGTGACACGGTTCACGGTGGACTACGTCCACTGAGGGACTCACGGGGCAATGTGGCGGACCACGCTGACGTGGACGCCACACGGGACGATAGGGTTGACGCGGCAGCCACGGGGCGACCACACGGTGCTGACACTGTGGGCACGCAAGCAATGACGAGGCGGCCACGCGGACTGGCTGCTTGTCGCACATCCGGAGGCGGCACTGGATCGGACGACAGTGACGCAAGGGAGGCACGGCGAAGACGTGGCACCATCGGGTGCATTGGCAGACGATCGGACGGCCATGGTCGAGTGAAGGAGTTCGACGGCGAGTGGGGCGTGCACTTACCGGACTTGAAGAGGACGACAAGGGATATGACGAATGGGCAGCGGATCGGGCGGAAGAAACAGTGGATCCGGAAGAGCTCGACGCGATGAGTTCAGGAGTGCCCACGACGACGGCGGAGGCGGAGGACGACCGGAGGTGAAGAAGACGGCGGCGGAAGTCTTCGGGACGGCGGACGAACTTCAGCGAGGGAGAGCTCCACGCTGGCGGCGACTTGGGCGATGAGACCTAGGGCAACGTGTGCGGCACGGAGCGGGGAAACTCGGGATGAGGTCAGTCGAGCCTTAAATAGGCCTGGGGAGGCGTGCCGAGTGCAAACTCAAAAAACAGCGACGCGGCGCACGGAATCCGGAGAGGATTAGGGTTAGGGTTTCGGCGGCGCGACGCGGGCGATGTGGCTGCAATCCGGTCGGACGCGTGGCGCGGATCGAAGGTAGTAGAAGCGCTGATCTTGTATGGTAATACGAACGAGCCGAGCGGAAGAATAGGATTTGGGCTGGGGCAAATTCGGCCCGAGGGGGAAATTTGAAATAAAAAGATTTTCCAAATAAAGATATTTCCAGAAATTCCAACAAAAGCAAATAAATTCAAATAAATACCAATTAAATTCAGAAAAATCTCAAAAATTACAAAAAACCTTTAGTTTGATGGATAAATTAGTCAAATTAAATCTTCTTATTATTGGAAAATTCAAATTAAGCTTTATTAATTTGAGGAAATGGCAATTGGTTCACTTTTGATTTTTAAACATTCCAAAACTCCAAATTTTTGGATGTTACAATACTCATCTATGGCCGAAAGCAACATGGGAACGATATTGATGTGTACCTAGCACTATTGGTGGAAGATCTCAACACATTGTGGGCTCCTGGGGTGCAGGCATTGGGACCATCGGAAGGAAAGCAATCATGCCTGATCAGGTTGCGTGCGTGAAAGCCCATTTCACAGTTTTACAACACTTGGCTGTTGTGGCACCGTATATCGATGTGCACAAGAATTGGCTACGGCAAGAGAATCCAACGCGGTAGGAGTACTAGATCATCAGATAGCATAACCTTCAGTTCAACAGATGGTTCAAGGAGCGACAACCCATTGCTAGAAGCACGTCAGGTGATACGCTGACATGGTTGGCAAATGGGCCAGCTTTTACAGTTGTAACATGGAAAGGATATGACTTAAATGGGTACAGATTTTACATGAGATATACATGAAGAGCACAAACCAGAACAGCGGTGTTTGCATCAATGCACTGAATACCGCTAGATCGACGAGGAGCTCATATTATGGGTTCATTGAGGAAATTTGAGAGCTCGACTATATACAATTTAAGAACCCCTTATTTCAGTGCCATTGGGCTAATGTCAGGACCCGAATTTGCAAATCCGGACCCTCTGTGTATTCTGCACTAGTCTAGGATCACGCTAGTGCACACAGGCTAAACAAGGTTAAAGTACCACAATCATATACAGCGGAATAATAATAAAGTACTTCAAATATGTATATAGACGAGTTGCACGACCTTATGGTCACCTTACAAATAGTCTGCCACGCAGGGCTTACATTAATCAAAGTATCAGGAAAATAACAGCGGAAAATAAAGCATCGTGGAGAGCCATCACTTTGCCACAGGCAGCTGACAAGGCTTGCTCCCTAGTTCTCTGGATCCTCGACAAATTCCTCTTCCCAAGCAGGCGCAGACTCCTCCTCTGGTATATTGTGGTTTGCAAGGGTGAGTACACACCGTACTCAACAAGTCATGCACATAATGCAGTTCTATTACTACATGCATGGCTTATTACAAAGGAATGGTTCGTTGGGTTATTTTGCATTGAATCAACATTTTAACTTATTATTTATTTAGATGGAAAGCAGCAAAACCATATAAATATACACTACAAGAAACAGGGAAAAATTCGTGGGCCAAAAACCCACGAATTTAGGCTAAAACCCATGAATTTAAGGTAAATTCGTGGCCAAACCGTCGAATTTAGTTCACGAATTTAACTCGATGAAATTAATCAATTAAATTCGTGGGTACCACAATTTAATCATAAATTCGTGGGCTGAAAAAACTCCACAATTTAATCTTAAATTGTGGGTACCACCAATTTAATAAATTAAATTCGTGGGTTTTAAATGGCTCATTTAATTTATCGACATTTATACAAAAAATATATATATATCCATATCGATATCACACTCAATACATATAACCATATCAATCACGCATATATATATCACGGGCACCGGCCGGCAAACTTCACTATTTTCAGGAATGTTTACAAATCGTCGGAGAGATCAACTCGCGGCAGCTTACAAGATGAACATATATAAGGCAATGACCTAGGTCAAGAATAACATATATAAGATGAACATATAACAGCGACGGGCCGGAGCTCCACTCCGACAGAAGTTAGCCTTCTTCTGAATTTGGATCATAATTCAACAAAAACTAAGTCACCGAAATATACAAAATTTCGGCATGAACTCTCTAGTAAATAGGACATCCACTCAGCAGATAAAAAAACATTTGCAGTTATAATATATATATATATCAATCTCTCAAACCAAAAGAAGACATTCTAGCAGATCAATCTATTCAGTAGCATGGGGCATATATATATGTCGTTCTGAAACATTTTACAAAAAATTCAGGTGCAACAATCAACTGTGGAGCTTAGTTTTCCTTCCAGGCCTTGCAATACAACATACATAATGTAGCACTACCCATAATAACAAAACGATGCTCATGTACCTGTCAACTAGAAAATCATGCACCTACTCCAATCATAACCTTATAATCTCCTTCTGATGGGATTTTCTCTACCTTACGGCATTACTTAATGCACAAACCAGACTAGAAGCCATCTACGCTTGTCAGACCATAAACAGAAGGAAAACGAACATACATATGATTATGGACAATGGTTGGACTGAAAGAATCCTTATTTGCCATCATTCCTCGTGTCTTACTGCAGAATTCTATTTCTGCTGTTCGCCAATCAACTTCAATCTCTGAAACTCTGTATCAACAGGGTATGGGAAGATGTCATGCTTAATATTTAGCTGATCGAACACAATTGTGCCATTGCAAAAGATAAAATTAAGAAGGTCACATAACACATCATATGACCAATCATTAGCTCCTATCTATCCACTTATTAAATGGCATACTATTTATCCACTTTCAGTATTGTCGGGGGCCGGGCAACCCTTGGTTGGTCAGCAGACCATCAACCGGCCCCCTAGCTCGGAAGGCCTCGATCTGAAACTTGGATTAAACTCGAGGCCGCTCGACCTAGGGCGCGGTAACTCCGAGCTCGGGGTCCCCGCGACCTGGAGCTCGGGATGATTCAAGGTCGATAACGCCCTTGGATCCCGCACGCCATCACTTGGCGATTCTGAAACGTGGGATCATGAAGTAATGGTAGCTACAAGGGATCGGAACGGTTACCACCGGCTGTCAATGTGCATGAAGGCCACGATCCGAGAATTACTCCTGAACGTTGCAAGAAGAATGTGTATAAGACTGAAGCTTTGTAAACACTTAGGGAGACAGAACAACCCAGCGCACACACACTCGAGTTCAAGTCTAGTCTTAGCATCGTCAAGCTTGAGCTGTAATCCTCTCTTGTACACACAAATAGCAGGAATCACCACCGCAAGGTGACTGGAGTAGAGCTATTACCTTCTCGTGGGCTCGAACCAAGATAATCCTTGGTCTCGTCCGTTGTCTCCTAGCTCGACCATAGACCTCCTCGACCTCATTCCTCTGCTCGAGCAAAGCGCAGTTGTGGTCCCATTTCTCATCGACCCTACCTCATTTTCGCGGTTGGCGATCCCGATCGCCGATAGCCGGCGCCACCGTGGGGCCGATTGCTTTGTTCATTCGCAGAAAACTCCAAGGTCTTAGGAGCATGGCGTTTCCATCGACGGACACTCTTCAAGCGTGGGATCGGACGCGAGTCCGGCCCGCATCCTCGTTCGCTTTTCCCCGCCGTCACGGCGAGCAAAGACGCTAAATGCGGGCGTTCTGGTGAGGACGCTGGCGCAGAGGGTCGCGACCCACAAACCCCGAGGATGCTCGTCGGATGGTCCACGCCGCGATCAATCGAGCCATAACCGCGCCCGACGGAGGACCAGAGAGGCTCCCTCCCTCGGGGGAGCGCCTTCGCGCTATCGCCCGGATCATGGCTGATCCCGATAGGGTAAAATCGGAGCTCTTCGGCCGGGCCTTGGCCGAAGAACTCGATCGTGCTGCAACTAAGGTCATTCCTCCGCAGCACCGAAGTCACCGCTCAGGGACCCCTTCCCTGAGAAGCAGCGACAACTCATCACGTCATCACAGGCGCACCCGTCGGCTGTCGCCGAGGCGAGAAGTGCCTTCGTCTCGGCAACACCCTCGGGGTGAGACCCCGACGCCACCGCATCGCTGTCCTGCGGCTACTAACCCGAGTAGGGTTGGACGCGAGGTGAGCCACACGAGCTCCATGCCAACTGACAGCAGGTCGCGGGGACTTTCCCCCGACATTCCGCCCAGGCGTCGTCGTGCACAGGACCGCCTGCGATACCTCCCAGGTGACTCCCATGCTCGGCACCATGACCGATCTCGCCGAAGATCGGGTCGCCAAGAAAGCCCGAGCTCGAGTCGAGCAAAGATGGAGATCTCGTTGGTCACGATCGCTCCCGGCGTGCACCCGTCCCGGCCTACGGTTGCGTGGCGACTCGACGACCTTCGTCGCAGACGCTGGCTCGCTTCGGTTCAAGCCCTTTGATCGAAGCGCCTGACGACCAAGAATCGAAGAGTTCCTGTCCATCTACTCGACCGCCATTTTGGCGGCCGGAGGTGACGAGCTGGTCATGGCCAACTATCTCCCGACCGTTCGATGGCGCCGCCTCAACTCGCTCTTCAACCGAAGCCTGTTCCTTCAGTCGTGGCGCCAAATCCAGCGCCCTCGCTCCAACTTCCGAGTCATACGAAAGCGGCAGGAGGGAGAAGGACCTGGATCGCGTCATCCAGGGCAGAGCGAGCCTCTTCGTGATTTCGGGCGGCGGTTTATCCGCCACGAGGAACTTGATTCCGAGCATCTCTAATGAAGCAGTCATCAAGGCCTTCAAGTTCGGCGTTCGCGACCGGCGCCTTACCGAAGACCTCGAGATCACGATAAGGCTCAGCGTCAACAAACTGTTCCGCATGGCGGAACGGTACGAGGACACGGACGACGCCGTCCGCTGGAAGCGCGATTACGACCAAGGTAAGCTTGGTCTGAACCACTCTGAGGCTCGCCCGTCCAATTCCAAGGGCGCCACCAAGACGCCGCGCTAAGAAGCGGAAGCGTGACCGCAGGACCGCGGAGGTCTCGCGCTGGTCATCGTCTCGCCGGACGGCGGCGTGAGGTCCTCGAGGTCCGGAATCAGACTCGGGATGGGACCCGACCTCGTCAAGGTCGGTCTCAGTCTCGCCAGGCGCAGGGCCAGCCCCAGAAAGAAGGCCGGCGGCTCGACCTCGGAGGACCGATGCTATGCCGCAGGGGGCCGAAGGGCGGCAGTGGTACGACGAGGTGAAATTTCGCTGTTTCCGTGGCGGCCACGACCTGCGGTCCGCAGGCTTGGCAAGGAAAGCTTGAAGCCTTCTATGACGGGCGTGGTGAGATGCCCGTGTTCTGGCGATGACGACCACCGAAGGGTGAACGCGGTCGAGCACGGCGACTCGACCGAATTCCAACAGGCGAAGCGCCGGATTGACGTCATCTTCGACGGCTCGGCGACCTACCACCAGCGCGAGATTAAGGTCACGTGCGGACCATCTATCGAGTTGCACCGAAAGCCCATCGAACAAAGATTGCAAGTGGGCCGGGCCACCATCACCTTTTCTCCGGAGGATGCCTTACAAGGTATGGCCCGAGACTTAAAGACCGCTTGGTCGTGACCCGACCATTAGCAATACATGGTCGGGCGTGTCATGGTCGACGGAGGCGATTCTCTTAATTTGGTGCAAAGGAAGCACTTGACCGGATGCGATTCCCGGTCAAAGATCAAAAGCATCGCCATCCCTTCTTCGAATCGTTCTGGCAGCTCGACTACTCCCTTTGGGGCGTGGTCTTGCCCGTCACCTTCGGGCGGTTCGGACAACTTCGCGACCGAGTGATCACCTTTGAGGTGGTTGAGGGCGACCTCCGCATAACGCTATTCTCGGAAGACCTGCCTCATCAAGTTTATGGCGGCCAATCATTACGGCCATCGGTGCATGAAGCTCCCAGCCCCAACGGCATCATTACCAGACACGGTGACTGCAGCGCACATGGCTGCGAGACCAAGGCCCCTGGCGCCGCCGCATGCTACCTCGCCGAGGTCCGAGGTGACGGAGAAGAACGCCTTGAGAGAGCGGCGATTCAGCCAACGGGCAACAAAGGCCGTGCCGCCGAGGAAGGCGACACGATCGGTGTGTCCACGTCTCGGCCGGTGAGTCCCAAATAGGAACTCGAGCTCGTCACCTTCCTTCGCGCCAACAAAGGTATATTCGCTGGGAGCCCGCAGATATGCTCGGGCGCTCCGAGGAGGTGATCGAGCACAGTTTCTGGTCGAACCGGTTCTAGACCAGGCGCTAAATCGCCGCTTCTCCTCGAGAAGGTCGCGGTCATCAAGGAAAACCTTGATAAGCTCTCAAGGCCGGCTTCATCCGCGAGATCGACTACTCCGAGTGGTGGCCAACCCGGCCATCGTCTTGCGTAAGAAGGGTGGCAAGTGGAGAATGTGCGCCGATCATACGGGTTGAACTCGCCCGCCCGGCGACAACTTCCTTCCGCAAGATCGACCAGATCGCCGACTCCACCGCCAACGCCAAGATGCTAAGCTTCTTGGATGCTTATTCGGGCTACCACCAGATCAAGCTGGCGGTCGACGACGAGAGCAAGACTGCCTTCATCACCCCGTTCGACACTTATTGCTACACGACCATGTCATTTGGTCTGCGTAATGCGGGGGCAACATTCCAGCGTCTGATGACCAAGACTTTCGAGCCGCAGATTGGGCGACACCTCGAGGTTTACGTAGATGACATCATCGTCAAAAGCCCCTCCGGAAGCGACCACGTCCGTGACCTTGAAGAAACATTTGCAAACCTGAACAGGTACAAAATCAAGCTTAACCCCGAGAAGTGTGTGTTTGGCGCGGCATCAGGGAAGGTCCTTGGCTACATGATTGGGGGCTCGGGAGTTGGTCCGAACCTAGAGAAGATCGAGGCCATCGAGAAGATGGAGCCCCCAACCTCGATCAAGCAAGTGCAAAGCCTCACCGGTCGCATGGCCGCCTCGCAGATTCATTTCGAGGCTCATGAAGCGAGGTCTCCCATTCTTTAAGACCTGCGCAAGCACGGGGCTTTGAATGGACTCGTATACAACGGTCTTTAGACGAGTGAAGGTATATCTGCTATCCCCACCCTCCTTACAACTCCATGACTGGCGAGAGGTTGTGCTCTACCTGCGACCACGCCCAAGCCGTAAGTGTTGTCCTAGTTGCCGAACGGGGCACAAAGAAGATCCGATTTATTATGTCACGAGGTCTTACGGCCCAAAGGAGCGTTACCGCAAGTGCGTAAACCGCCAGACGCTCTTCTCATGGCCTCGCGCAAGCTTCGACATTATTTCCAGCGCATTCCGTGGTCGCCCCGAGCAACTTTCCGCCGGTGACATCCTGCGGAATCCGTAGGCGCGGCGGATAGCCAAATGGGCCATGGAATCGGGCGGCGTTTGATATCCGTGTCGTGTCTTAACAGCTATCAAGTCACAAGTGCTCGCCGACTTCGTGGTCGAACAGACGCCGCACCGCCTCGAGCTCGAGGCCGAGGAAGAGAAGCCCTGGATCATGTTCTTCGACGGCTTGAGGTCTTTCAAACGCTCGGGGGCTGGGATACTTATCCTTACCCCGCGCGGCGACCAGTTGAGGTATGTGGTTCGTTTTGGGTTTCCTGCGACCAATAACGTGGCAGAATATGAAGCTCTCTTGGCGGGCTTACGAGCCTGCAAGTCCTTGGGCGTGCGACGGTTGGTCGTGAAGGGAGACTCCCAGCTCGTCATCAACCAGTACAACAAGGACTATCAATGCTCGGGGGATGCAATGGCAAGGTATCTCGGCAAGGTTCGCAAGATGGAGAAGTGGTTCCAGAACTTGGAGCTCAGGCATGTCCCTAGGAAGGACAATTCCAGCGCCGACTTTCTCTGCAAGCTCGGCTCTTCCGACGAGGAGATACCCCCCGACGTCATCCTCGAGACGCTGACGGCTCCGTCTATCTCCGATCAGGAGGTCGTGCTTGCTGTGGTGAAAGGTATTCCCGCATGGGCCGAGCCCATACACGCTTCTAGCACGGGCGACTGTCGCCCGACCCCGCTAATGAAGGTGATTAAGCATCGAGCAAGCTTGTACAAGCTCGTGGATGGCAAACTCTACAGACGGAACGTCTCCGGCATCCTGACTCGGTGCATCTCCACGGAGGAGGGTAAGTACCTACTCAACGACATCCACTCAGGTCTCTGTGGGGCGACTCTTCAGACAGACGATGGTCGGCAAGGCCTTCCGTATGGGGTATTATCGCCGACGGCATTACAGATGCTCGGGATATTGTCCGAACTCGCCGAGCATGTCGGGCCACGCCGAAAAATGCACCACCGCCCACGCCTTCAGACTATTCCACTTGCTCGCCTTTCTCGACACAGGGCCGGATATCTCGGCCCTTTCCCGTGCAACCGGGGAAAAATTCTGTTCGTGGTCATCGACACCTTCACCAAGTGGATTGAGGTTGAACCGTTTCACCATCACCGCCGATTGCCGTTCGCCGCTTGTCCGTGGTCACCGTGTATGGGGTCCCATGCAGAATTATCACCGACAATGGTACTCGGTTTATCAAAGGAATTGTTCCGAGAATTTTGCGAAGACATGGGCACCAAAATGTGCTTCGCTGCGGTGGCTCATCCTAAGAGCAACGGAGCGGTAGAGCGCGCCAACGGACAGATCGTCCAAGGCGTCAAAAGGCGAGTTGCAGATGAGCTCAAACGCTATGGCAAGACCTGGGTAGACGAACTTCCCACCGTCTTATGGTCTATTCGTACCACGGTCGGTACCGAAAGCAACAGGTCCACACCCTTTCACCGTGGTTTGGTATCAAACCGCCCCTCCGGAGGTAACGCTGGGCTCCGCCAGGGTCAGTTTGGTCGACCACGTCGACTTCGAGCAAGAACGGTCTCTTGACCTTGCCCTCGCGGAAGAAGTAAGATGCCGTGCACTGCTACGATCAGCGCATTACCTGCAAGCTCTTCGCAGACATGCGTCTCGGTCGGTACGACCTAGGAAGCTCCTTGTTGGGGACTTAGCCCTGAGACGGATTCAGGTATCGTCCAACACCAACAAGTTATCCCCGCGGTGGGAGGGCCCCTATAGAGTCGTTTCAACAGATCGCACGGGGGCTTACCGGCTAGCGATGCCCGATGGCAGAGAGCTCTCTAGCTCGTGGAACATAGATCAACTTCGCAAGTTTTATGTGTAATCTCTATACCTTTAAAACTTCAATAACAGGATATTCTCCGATTTCTACCATTCATGTCTTTTTTCTTTATTATGAGCATCTCTGTAATTTTTCTTCGAGCACGACCTTCGCATTCGCCCCTTAGTCTGGGTATCACGAGCTTTACGTTCACCCCCCAGTGGTCGAGCTCAACGTAAGCCGAAAACTCTTCGCAATCAGCTCACCCCTGCGTCCGGGTTTGAACTACAAGCCCCACAGCTTTGGCTATTGAGTGTGCGCATGGTCGTGGTCGTGGAGTTGGTGATTTATTCATCGAAGTTAAACTTGTTGCGTTTCTTTACGCGAGCACTCTATCTCGATTCTCTGGTCATGGTCATTTGCTCGTTTTAGACTTGTGTCCAAGGTCGGCGTTGTTTCGACCTTGGACCCAACGGGCCCGGCTAGGACGTAATATCTACAAACGACCTATGGATCTCGATCGCGAACAAGAAAGGCACACTTCAAAAAAGTAGTCTAAACTCGTTGATAACATCAAATGTTTTTACAGGATCGAGGATGTTTGAGCTACAGATCCTCCATCTCGCGCGCAAGCTTCTCTTGCTCGAGCTCGACGACTCTGGTCCGCAGCGTCGAGGCTTCGGTTTGCTGCAGGAGGGCCTCCTTGGTTGCGTCCGTAGCTCGGCGACGCTCGTCGTTGAGTTGGGCCAGGGCGGTCTTCGCTGCCCTGCTGGCACGCCCAAGCTTCTCCTCCAGCCCCGCGACTTTGGCCTCTAGCTCGAGACGCCTTGGTTGAAGATGATAGCTCAAGAATGCCCTCTCCAACGCCGACCTTGGTGCGCCCGCATTAAGGGCCTCGAGCGCTTTGGTCGCCGAAGCTTCGTGCTTTGCGCTTGAACCCATGCTCACGCCGAGGATCTGGTCCTCTCGAGCTCGGTGGCATGGGACACCTCAGCGCCACCATCGTGCGACGCAGGTCGTTGAGCTCCGGTTGATCCGCTCGAGTTCTCGCGCCGGCCTCGATGGTCGTCGAGAGCTCGAGCGCGGTCTTCCTCTCTTCCATGGCGTTCAAGATCTGGCGGAGCACATCGACGTGCTCGTTGAGACCTTGAAGCCCTCGGGTCACGTTGCCAATCGCCTTGAAAACAAGGAAAGTGATCTGGTAAGAAGTTGTCAAGAACACACAACTTAACATATTACAAGACATATAAGGAAAGCTCCTACCTCACGGAGTCGGCTGTCGACGTGCGCGCTGGAGAACTCCTCATTCAGCTCGTCAAGACGAGCTGTGTTGATCTCAAAACCTTCACCCAGGTCCCCGTGAGCTGGGCCTTCTTCAATCACCGCCGGCACACCTTGTCCGAGGCCTACGGACGACGTGCCGGCGGCGGCTCGGGATCTTTCCACATCGGCTGATGGATCGGACCCCCCGGCCAGAGGTACGGCAGCGGTAGCTTCGGGCCCGACCTCCGTGGTCGGGGTTCCGGCCAGCTCGGTGGCGGGAGTTGCCGCAGCAGCGGTATCCGACCCAACCCCTGGGGGTGGAACATTGTATCCCCCGGGGGCTGGAAGTTCGCAAGCCGGGTCGTCGGAGTGCCTCCCGTTGTCGTGGTCGCTCTCCGTGGCCTGGGGAACCGCGGTCTCGCCATCAGGCATGATCTTGGTCGGCGGGGCCTCAGGGACTTCGGTGACACGACCTCCAACGATCGGCAACACCGCGACTTGAGGGGCCCGGACACCCATGTCTCCCTCGATCTCGGGAGGATCGACGACCGCGAGTCTCAAAGGTCGCCAGATGTCTCACCTGGGGTTTCACTTTGCGATCTCCGCTCGACCTCGAACAAGGTTCCAAGACCTTGCAAGGGTTGCTGCCAGCGACCTGTTGGGTGAGGCTCGAGGCCGTCCTTGGTACTCCTTCTATGACCTTGAGCCTCGGGGGCTAGCTGTCGGGGGCCGGGCAACCCTTGGTTGGTCAGCAGACAATCAACCGGCCCCCTAGCTCAGAAGGCCTCGATCTGAAACTTGGATTAAACTCGAGGCCGCTCGACCTAGGGCGCGATAACTCCGAGCTCGGGGTCCCCGTGACCTGGAGCTCGGGATGATTCAAGGTCGATAACGTTCCCTTGGATCCCGGGCACGTCATCACTTGGCAGTTACGGAAACGTGGGATCATGGAGTAATGCGGTAGCAATGGATCGTTCTGATTTACCACCGTCGTCAATGTGCATGAAGGCCACGATCCGAGAATTACTCCCTTAACGCTGCAAGAAGAATGTGTATAAGATCAAGCTTTGTAAACACTTAGGGAGACAGAACAACCCAACAAGCACACACACTCGAAGTTCAAGTCTAGTCTTAGCATCGTCAAGCTTGAGTCAGAATCTCTTGTACACACAAATAGCGTGAATCACCACCGCAAGGTGACGGAGTAGAGCTATTACCTTCTCAGGCTCGAACCAAGATAATCCTCGGTCTCGTCCGTTGTCTCCTAGCTCAGACCATAGACCTCCTCGACCTCATTCCTCTGTTCGAGCAAAGCGCAGTTGTGGTCCCATTTCTCACTGACCCCTACCTCATTTTCTGCGGTTGGCGATCCCGATCGTCGACAAGTATCATATAACCAATCATCAGCTCCTATCTAAGGATATATATATGTGTTTAACACATTTGACAATTATGCAGCCATAGTGAAAAATCTACTACCTCATTTGGCAAATCAAACTAAGTCACCGAAATGTACAAAATTTCGGCATGACCTCTCTAGTAAATAGGATATCCACTCAGCAGACAAAAAAATATTTGCAGTTATAATATATATATCAATCTCTCAAACCAGAAGGAGACATTCTAGCAGATCCTTAGATAATCAATCACACATCCAACGGTAATTTGTAAACTACACAATGACATACAACACATTACAACCGCACACACATAAAACTTTGGAGCAGCCTTGACTACATAAAAATGAATGTTGTATGCTTTAATCAACAAACCTTGGGTTGCAACAAATGTGAAAAACACTTCTATGTTTCAAGGAATTAGCCACGGCACACGAGTTTGTATCTTTGAGTCATTTACTCTTGAAAGCTTTAAAAGAGCCTCATTTTTAAGTGAATGGCTCTCCTTACACCCATCTTAGTTCACCATCATCACCTCTGTGAAGGAAAAAACAATTTGCTGAATAAAGATATAAAACACAAAGTTGTTGAGTTAGCACATTGTTCATATGCTTACGGAGAAATAAGACGCATCCTCGAGACATGTTTCTTTTTATTGACAAATGAACTCCATCCAGCTTGTTAAAAGATGCCTACGTGGTTGACCTGGATGCAAAGGAATGGCCAACTCAAAAAAAAAGGAAAAGAAAATAAAAAAAAGATACATGAAGCATAGGAATGGCCAACTCAAAAAAAAAAAGGAAAAGAAAATAAAAAAAGATACATGAAGCATAGGAATATATGAGCAAATTATCAAGAAGAGGGAAGCCTACAGCAATCCATCAAAACACTAATACAAAAGGAAACGACTGTCAGGAAAAAAGAACAAGAACAATGTTCCAAAGTTCAAACTTTCAATGCATGGCTACATACAGGAAAAACTGCCAGCATATTGAAATTAGGCAAGGGTTGAAGCTACATCTGCCATATATTTTGCCTGGCAACTAGAAAGAAAGCAAAAAAGATGGACCCATATGTATGAACTTTTACAATAAATCTGTGATTATATTTACACGTGCACGCATGCATATGTACGAGTGACTTCCACGATGTTCCTTTCTTTTCATATGCATTCTAATTTTGGAGGAACAAAAAAAGCACAATGATAAACGACTTCAAAGCAGATGAGTTCCATAATAAATTCTACCTTGTATAAACAAATCTATCGAGAAATGAACCTTACTTAATACTAAAGATAAGGAACTGTGTTTATCTAAGTTTTTCTTGGTACACATGTGTTGACCAAATAGCCAATAAAGTAATTCAGGCCTGTTTAAGAGCTCTGCTCCCGGCTTCTGAGTGAATCAGTGGAGCTCGCCAAACAAAGAAGCTCGATAATCGCTCCTGTGGTGATTCCGTGAAGTGATTCTCCGAAATGAACTAGGGCCGAGCTGAAAAAAGCCGCTTCTCCGATTCACTCCCAACAAAGAGTCGGTTTCTCCATAGAGTTTATCCTATGGATTCGTTAGAGAATCACTTTCGTGACAGTAATCACTTCTCTCGGAGAATCACTTCTAACAGAGAATCAGAATCAGAGGGAGCTCTACCAAACAGGCCCTCAGTTCTCATATAACATCGCTTCACAAAACAATAACCATCAGGGGAACCCAAAATTTGTCCATGAAGTTAAATATCTATGATAACTAAAGTTCTTTTGCAATTCTGTCAAGATGTATGGAGAGAGCAGAAAGTGCACAAACATGTGACTTCAGAAAGTTTCCCTTGAAGATACTTGTTGGGCATTTTAGAGCCAAATCTTGAGATATAAAGCCAGTCCCATCAGTATGGATCAAAGGCTTATTATCTCGATTGAGAACAATATTTCCATATTCATCCGAAATATTACATTAATTATTTTTTTTTCAAAAATACAAATATTACATTTATTATGAATATTACATTCCAAAGAGCAAGACCAAATATTGGAAAGGAAGGAGAGAATTACCCTACAAGGTTCATCATCAATCATCTAACATGAACTGTCGATAAATCATCCACGGGACATCCATGTATTATTGTCAAGTGTACCCAGGTCTTACTGTCAACCTCATATTGGATGCTATTTTCCAATTTGTCCATATTTTCAATGTTACTATGCTAATTTTTCCAAGCATAGAAAGACACCACATTTCCAATGGAAGTAACAAACAAACAATGGATGTATACAAAAGATGGAAATCCTAACACATCTACCAAGTAAATGAGTGGAATTATCAATCCACGACTGTCGTTTCCTTGATAAAAGTATGGATTTACCTTGCCATTTCATACTATTGCCCTATGGATTAGGGTAACAATTGTTAAGGATATATTTGTTTTGTATCAGTATAGGTTTAGTCAGATCTCCTGTTTGGTTACAATAGTAATGTATCAGTTATTTCCTTCAATTCTTAACATGGTATCAGAACTAAGATCCTATGACCTAACCTAGCTGCTACCAATGCACCGCCCCATGAGGCACATCTCCTAAGGGCAAGTGCTAAAAGGACACTCTATTGTTGGTGTTCTTGATCTAAAATCATCTGCTCTCATCGGCCCTTCATCGCCGGTGTTGTTCTCACTGAATCACATCACCTTTCCTTTGGGCCTCCTAGATTTAATCTGCCGTCCCTTTGTGGCTGCAGTGCTCTCATCCCCATCCACAGCAGATCCAATAGAATAGTGAAAATAATGGAAGTGACATAGTACCAATCAATTACGCCAAGGATCTTGGGCTTCCCATCGAAATATGTAAGAAAGGAACCTCATCGACTAAATTGGTAATTTAGCAAACAACATCGATTATCCATAATCAGACCGATACAAGTGAAATTCAGTTGCAGGATAGCAACAAATGCTATAAATGAGCATGGGCATTAGAAATTTATGGTCCAAATCCATCTAGAGTTGCTGATAATCATGTAGGTTAATTAAAAATGTTCACAAAATGTGCATTAGAAAAATACCTTATCATAACAGAAAGCATTTTCTCGGAGGATGTGTCTCGCAACAATAGGATCAGAGACAACAACAAATGATTTGGGTCCAAAAGCAAGTTTGTAGATGGAGCCATGCTGCAAAGATATCATCATAGATCATACGTTAGTATTGCAGAAGTCGTCCCCATAGTTACTTGATTATGAACATAACGGTAATGTAGAAAATAGCTTGTCGAATCAAATTAAAATAATATCATATTGCAGCAATAAGGATTGAACAAAAAGAACACATGTGAACTGTTAGCATCTCATCTTCTTGTTATATGATGCTTTGTTTTTTTATCTTTGGCCATCTACCTCACAAAGGTGTAACTAATTTTACTTTTACACATAAGCGCTGCATTTCTGAATGGGGCAGTGAGAGGCCTCATGTTCATGACACATATGGTGCACAAATACACATAGATAAGTTAATGACAGGTTTAGCTCGCTATTTTATGAGATGGCCTAAAGTGCATATAATGGGACTTGAAAAAGATTTTGAAGACATGTTGTAAAACATGGTATTTGAATATGAAGGAGACAACAATAACTTGTACAAATGAGCCCATTCACAGAAGGCAATGCATATATCTATATATAAGCAATTTTTTCTATACTTTGATCATATGCAAACACCAATCTTCTCTTTTTTATTTGCACTCATGTACCTGCAAACACCAAGATTTTTTCCCTTTTGCCAATGGACTAGAAAATGGTGAATTTCCCATTTTTATTTGCACTCATGTACCTGCTCCAATCTTCTCTTTTAAAACCAGCTCATTCCATGGAATGATCAGATCATCCGCTCCGCTCCGACAGAAGTTAGCCATCCCGCTCTCCTTTCTGATTGCATATATAACTTCAATGTAACACAGGAAGAGAATTTACTGATTGCATCAGTTCTGACTTTGTAGTAACAACACTAGAATATAAAAAATATAAAAATCCAGAAAGGAATATCACCACTACAAAGACATTCAAAACCAAAGATAGGGCGGTTATATGGCCTAAAGCTACATCATGCTTCATGCTTTATCTTGCAGTAACAAAATCTAAAACATGAAGAATGCAAATTCCATAGTTCTAATTTATGACTAGTACCTGTGAATGATCAAACAGCCATAGCATGTACGGAAAAATGAACATTTGCTACATTTGGCAAAATGGGTAACAAATAGGGAGCATAGTTGGCTGAATAGCATAGTTCTATAAAGTCCATGTTCAATATCCCACTAAGAAAGGAAATCAAAAGGCCAAGC
Source organism: Guadua angustifolia (assembly GCA_036346375.1). Taxonomy (NCBI): domain Eukaryota; kingdom Viridiplantae; phylum Streptophyta; class Magnoliopsida; order Poales; family Poaceae; genus Guadua; species Guadua angustifolia. The sequence goes on along the minus strand of CM070521.1, from coordinate 18,019,958 downwards.
CAGTAAATTATACTGATTCTCTAGCTTCTTATACACTGTTGAGCATTGAGCATGAAAACTGTAAAATGAGCCTTTACCATCTGGGATACTGATGACAAGGCACATTCTGCAAAACATAGCATCCATACGTTCGTAATTCCAGAATACATTGACCATCCAAAATTGATTGATTCTTACCAGCCAATCAGCAAATAAAAACGTCCCGGGCCATAGCAGGTTGGCATTTAGCTAATGAGACGAGAATGCCCTTACGCTCATTTCTTGCATGTCATTTTTCGAAATAATATGGAAAAATGAGAGGCACAAATGCACTGACTTCACTCACATTTAAAAGATTATAGGATTGTCTGCAAGTCAGATTGAAAAAATATATGTTCTTTTTTGTAAAGGAAAAAGAACTATAATATTTGAATTTCTCATTAGGCAAGCATATCCTGCTTTTTGTCAATCGTAAATCAATAATTCATGTATCTTTAACTAATCTTGAACAATAGCTTATGTAGAATTGGAGCAAATTATAAAACCGGTAGACTAATCTATGATATTAAATCACAACAAATCATATTGAAATTGGCACACCATGAGCTCCATTGCATGCAGATAAATGGGCATTTAGAAAAATAGGCACACAATCTTGGCCAAATCCATTTTAATTTTTGTTTCATTGATCTACTTTGCTAAGGAAGCTGAGCCATCAACGATTAAATCACTAAGGAAATACAAAACCAAACCTAAAATCCTACCAGGGTGGTGGCGATGGGGCAAGAATGAGGCACTGGGGCGCAGCCGGGCGGCGGGGAGCAGGGCAGCAGCGGCTTGGCAAGGGCGGGGGCAGGCGTCTTGGTGGGCAAGGGGTGGAGGCGTCTTGCAAGGCGGGCGGGGGGCGGGTCTTGCAAGCGGCGGGAGCAAGGCAAGGGGGCGGGCGGGCGGGAACGCAGTGAGGCGAGCGAAGAGAAAGAGAGAGGGAGACGTGCGGGTGTTGGGTGAGAGCCGAGCGAAGAGAGAGAGGGAGACGTGGGCTAGGTTAAACCAGAGCGTAAATTCATGGGCCAGACAACCGACGAATTTAATTAAATTTGTGCGCAAATTTAAAAACCGATGAATTTAAAATATAAATTCGTGGGTTTTTTTGGCCCACAAATTTAATTAAATACGTGGGTTTTTTTAAAACCGACGAATTTAAATATATAAATTCGTGGGTTTTTTTTGGCCCACGAATTTTTCCCTGTTTCTTGTAGTGATAATAAGTTTCTCAAATTGTTTTTCCACATATATACGCAGTCCTAAATCAAATTTCACATTTATCCCTGGCACACAGCCACTCATTCCCATTTTATTTTCAAATATCTACCCCTTGACTGTAATCTCCGAGCCCTGTCCAATTCCACGGACACGGCTATTCGAATAGTTTTGACACACTCTGCAGAGGTTGTACACTTTACCCACAAGATACAGTCGCTCACCACACAGGTGATTGATCGTAACAAAGTTTTTCAGAAACTTCCATCTAAACCTATGAACCTCTCCAGTATTGCCTTCTCTATCACTTCCCTCACACAGAGCCGAAGTATAGAACAGGCGAACACCGTTGGATGGGTACCAAGCCGAGTACGTATGCTCCCCACACGCTTATACCCTTCAGAATCGCCGCCCGAGGTATCAAAGGAAAGATGTTAGAACCTTACTAAACTAGGTCTGTCCCATACTAAACATGTGGTTGTACGATTAACTCAGTTCAAAGGCTTGCAAGGTAAAGTCCTTAATTGACCAAGGCAAGACTTCCTTCTCCCAAAAGTTTGGCACATAGCCATCTCATTTGCCACACAGGCCCCCCCTTCTGGCACAAAGCCTCGGTCCACTTGCCTCAGTCTAAATCATTTCTCACCCCAAGTTGTTTTACGGTGCAACACATGCCAGTAACTCAACCTCCATGTAGAACCACACAGGTCTCCACATTTCAACGTCATTACCAACAACATCCCACCATTTACCAAAATACATTCACTATTCCTTTAGTCAATGTTGCTTTTGTATTTTAAAAGATTATTCACAATATATGCAAGGCTAAGCAACTATCCACAGTCTAGCCTCCCGTGTTGGCATATCATTACATCCAACTAATATTATTACTTAGGGCAACAAATGAATCATGGCATACAAATATTAAAGTCAAGGTGGCAATAACAGATAGGTTGATTAACTAATTTACCCAAATTAATTAAATCCATTTTTAATTAATTTAGCATGCATAATTTGAATCAAAATACGTTTTAAAAACTTAGGAGCAAAATGATCAATGCATAACTTGCCTTCAAACAGCTATTGATCCTGATCTGGAGCTTGGTCTTGTGCTGGAAATTCTCCCTCGAAGCTTTCCGGCAAATCAACGTCTACTCGAAATAAATAAATACACAATAAATATAATTTATAGAGAGCAATATCAACTCTAAAAATTCCAAAAAATTCACCAATAAATAGATCTTGATTTTAAAAAATTTTAGAAATTAGAATCACCTCAATCGGAGTTAAAACGCAAAAGTTATAACCTTTCAAAATTTAAAATAACAGAAAATCCTAAAATCAGAAAATCCGATTTTTTTAATTATTTTTATACGGAAAATTGGGATTTATGACGTCAGCATGACCTAATGATGACGTCAGCATCGAAATGAATTTTGGCCAAAATATTTTTATATTAAAATTTATTTATGACGTCAGCATGACACGTGGCAGCCTCTCGACCCGACACGTGGCAGCGGCGCATACACCTGGTCTACGGAATAGTGCGGGTCTAAGGTGGATTGGCGGTACTGTGCACATGCACTGGCGTCACCCGGTACGGTCCAGCCAATCACCGATCGACACGCGGCGCAATCAGATCAACCGAGACTCAAATCAATCTTGTTCGTTCGATTCAAAACTAACGGCCGAGATTGATGCGACGATTCGACTCAGGTCTACCCTGGAGCCAACACGTGACTTAACCATGACCATTGGATCCCGATCGGATGGCTAGGATTTAAACGACAACGTCGACAGAGATGGCAGCGCTGACTCCTCGATTTCCGTGCGACACACGTCAACACGGGATTGGCCCGATGCACGGTGCGATCTCGTCCGCTCGGTTCAAAATGAACGGCTGAGATGAGCCAAGGCGATTCGACTCCGGCTTACTACGGGTGCGACATGCGGCACGATCCAAGACGACCGACGCGCATCCAACGGCTATGGTAATTACGCGACGTGGCAGAACAAACACCCTACGATCTAGATCTAACGGCTGAGATTAAACTAACACAGATCTATGTGATGCAATCTAGACCATTGATTGAAATCCAACAGCTGAAAGATGAAGATGAAGTTTACTGTTAAATGGCAATGTGGCAAGATCCGGGCCGGTGATTGAAGATCCAACGGCGGAGAAGCTCGGCTCGACGGTGATGGCATGGCGGCGCGATTCTTGCTGGTGGGGAAGAAGACGACGCGGCAACGACGTTCCGAGGTAGCTCCGGCGACACGGGTTGAAGCAACAGGTGCGGCTCATCGCGAGGAACACCCTGGTGACCTTGACGACGGCGGAGCTTGAATGGCGGTGGTGCAAAGAGTGGTGGAAAGTCTCGAAACTATGGCAAGCTCGTGCGACGGCCGCGCTAGTCTCGGTGAGTGGGAGATGGGGCAAAATGTGCGGAAGGAAGTGCTCTACGAGATGCGCCAGGTAATGAAGGCGGGGAGAAGGCACATTGGTGTTAATGGCGTGCGCAATCACCAGCCGTAACGCGCGGCGGCGGTGTTACCGGAAACGGTCGGCGGGCGACGTGGCTTGATCTCCACCGTGCACGTGGCGACGAATCAATGACCACCGAAAAGCGCACGACGTGGCTTCACCAGGATCGTCCGATTCAATTGAACGGCCACCGATTAATGCGATTAGGGTTCCGTCGGGCTGGGCCAATAGTGCGCACAATAACGGGCTCAGCCCAATACTGTTCACATGGTTTTTCCCGGATTTTTGAATAAAAATAATTCTAAGAATTCAATTAAATTATTTGAGGTATTTAAAATATCAGAAAAATTCTAGAAAAAATCCAAAAAATATTTTGGAACATATTGGACTCAAATAAAATAATTTCATTTATATTTTGCAAAAACTTATTCATTAATTAATTAATTTCCAAAGAAAGGTTAAATTCTAGAAATTCCAATTAAATCCAAATAAATTCCAAAAATTCTCAAAAATTCAAAATAACTTATTAAATTCAAAATATCCAAATTTTGGGATGTTATAGTTAACCTGCAGCACATGAAGGTTGACAAGTATGGCGTCACAACTGTGAACCTCGAACGTGTCGGATACCAAGACGAACCATTCGTTTTTGCCAACTAAGTTGTTCAAGTCTTCTATGTAACCGACCCGTCTAACAAGCAATGCCACATTGTTCTTCAGGGAAAAAGGAGGATTGTCAGAGTCGAGAATGTGGTAGATGAGGAAGAATACAATCAGTTCAATGAGTTGCCTCCTATTGGTACCGACGTCACAATCCAGGAAGACCAACCTGAGGAAGCTAGCTACACACGTGTTGATGATCATGAAGGGCCAATTTTTGTACAAAAGAATAAGCAAGTGGAGTTGTCATGAGATCTTCATGTATATACCAAGTGTTCCTATATTATAACTAATTAATGACATGTATTAATTAATGAGATGTGCATTAATTATAATTACTGAGAAGTATTCATTAAACTTAATTAGGTGTATGTATATTATACTAAATGAGATGTGTGTATTATGATTAATTTTAATACATGACATATATGTTTGTACGGTAAAAAAATAATACAATGGCTCATCCCAGATGGTTCTTGGATTGAACCGTCTGGGGTAGAGTCATCCTAGACGGTTCAATCCCAGAACCGTCTGGGATGTTCAATCCCAGAACCGTCTGGGATGGTCTTCCCGCGCCGTTCAATAAATCTCGCATTTGGCATTCACCAAGTCCTGCGCACACTTAGTTTATTGCAACCCTAGCTATCGTGAGCCCTCTCTCTCAGCGGCGCCCTCCCCCATCGGCAGTGCCCTCCCCCTCAGCCGTGCCATCCCCCCTCGGTGGTGCTCTCCTCCCTCGGCGGCGCCTCCCTCCTCGACCACGTCCTCCCTCGCGGTGGTGTCTCCCCCCCCCCTCGGTGGTGTCTCCCCTCTTCCTCATGATGCATGCCCTCCTCCCACCCCCGTGTCCTCCCCCCTTGGCCGTGGTCTCCATTTTTTTGTTGCCTTGCTTGCTCCATGATGATAATGGGTATTGTGATGACTAGAACATTTATTTCTGTGAACTAGGCCTTGAACCATAGGCTTAAACATTGATTAGATTATATCTGGCTAATAGTTTGTTCTTGACTGTTATTACCTTTCTGTCAACACTTCATTATATGTACTAGCTACTGGTTTAATCTTGATTGTGCTATCAGTCACAGCATTCTAGTTCAATTTGTGATCCATGCATAGATTGAGATTGTTATATCAGTACATGTGCTATTTAGATGCTTAGCTAAATACACTTTGTTATTTTAACTGTTACTGGTGTGCTTAAAGCCTGATTGAGTGGATCAGTTTTAGTGCTATTGTACTACTTTAGAATCATGTTGTTAAAATACTGAACTAGTAGTCTATTGTTGATTCAGTTAGCAAGTGCTTAATCTGCATATTATGGTGGTAAGGGTTCAAGGCCTTATTTAGTAAATTAATTGTTAGCACATTCGTGATTAAGTTTGAAGGTTTAAAATCTTCAACTAACCCTTATCTGAGAGCAATATAATACAATCTTCATTCAATTTGTGATAGAAGACATGATTGCGAATGAAGATTCAAAAATCTTCACATTTGCCCGATTGGTGTTGTAAGCAATGTTGATTATCTTAACCTTGCATGCACAAAATAATTCTTAACTTACCTTCTCTTAAATTTGCTTCTCTTAACTTACCTACTCTTAATCTTGCATCATATAAGATGGCGTCCCCTCAATCCTCGCCGCCGAAGGGATCTGCTGACGCACCTAACATAGAAGGAAACAGACGTGGTATAAGAGGGCTTAGTAAAAGGCCTCAAAGCTGATACACCATCACGGCGGTGATCTGCATGATGGGGCCCCTATCGCGCCTCTAAAGGCTGCAGCAGCTTTTCGGACCATGTGCGGGATCGTTGGACATGAAAGGGTCCCCATCACCTATCCATTATGGAAGACGCTAACAAATGAGGAGCGTGATAACCTGGTGATAGAAATATTCACATCGTTCGAGCTTCCACAAGACGCCATGCCTGCATTGTGATGGTACACGTTGCTAGTGGCGGGAAAGACGTGAAAGAATTTCAAGAGTGTCCTCGTTGCTAATTACGTCAATAAGGAAATGACTCCATTCCAGAAGTACGGATTCATCTCTGAAGACGTTTGGGGACAATTTGTTAAGTTGAAGATGACAGAAGAATTCATACTTCAAAGCACAGCTCACAAGACCGTTTAGTCAAAAAACACACACCCACACAGACTCAGCTCAACTGGGTACACAGGTAAGATGGCGTAATGGATGAGGGAGGACGACGAGGCAGTTCAGAGGGAGGTCGCACCGCTATTTGCCTCGATCATGGACCCGCGTGCCTGAAATGGGTAAGAGCGAGGTTACGTCACACTTCTTCGGGCGGTGTGTCCTTTGCAAACCCTGTTGATGAGGAAGTATCCCAACGCGTAATATCATTGAGAACGAAATCTTCCTAGGGCTCTTTCACTTCGAACAGAGAGAAAGACATACTCTCCATGGCCTTGAGAAACAAGGAGCACCCAAGTCACACCAGAGGCTTAGGTGTTTTTGTTCCCTAGAAATTGGGATTCCCATAGGACTCAGCCACGTACCAGAGTAGGAAGAGAAGCAAAGCCGAGCGTGAGGAATAGCTAGTAGCCCTGATTGAGGAAGGGGTTGAGGAAAGGCTTAGAGTGTAGTTCGATAGTCAGCTGAGGAAAGGTAGGCACGGAACGTGCAAGCACAAGAAGCACAAGTGCAGTTCAGCCCAACCAACCGTCGGAGCAGCAGCGCGTCCGCCCCTGAGATAGACGTGGATGAAGCCAGATTTCCTCTTGACAACACCCGGATAACATGTCTTCAATGCTCCTTACATAGACTTTAATGTTAGGCGTGTTAGCTAATTATTTATGTACCCTTATGTAGGTGGTCATACCGTGCAATCTGCAAGTGAGGCTTGCCAATAACTCTGTTCCCCTGCAGGCTGCTTGGGGACAAGCGTATGCATCCAATGTAGGGGCATTAGTGCACAATCGTACTTTAGAGCCGGGCTACGAAAAGGTCCATGTCGACGGTGTACATGAAATTTTCAAGACTGTCACACTGGACATGTCCCCAAACGATGAGATCGTCACACTAGGGGATACCATCAGCACATTTATCCAGTGGTCCAAGAAGGACATCTCCTTCGACGCCTGCTGTAACATCCCAAAATTTCATTTCAAAAATAGGATAAAAAATATTTTAAATTATTATTTTATTGGTTGTCTCAAGTTATTTGTCTTCTCTTTATTTTCTGGATTTCTCTAGAGTTCAAAAGAAAAAGACTTTTGCCTATTTTTAGAAAAACTTAAAACTATTTCCTTAAAAAAACCCTATTTAAGTTGGAATTAATTTTAAAAAATATATCACAAAGAACTTCGCAGAATTTTTCCATTAATTGTTAAAATCCTGATTTCAAAACCTTTCCAAAAGTTTCATTAATTAAAAAATATACTTTGGAGACAAAGTAAAAGATTTGATTTTCCTAAAACTATCTTATTTAATATAAATAAACCTAAGGAAATTTCTGCGAAATTTCCTACAATTGTCAAATTATATATTTTCTAAAGCCTTCCAAAGCTTTAACAAAATAAAAATATATGTTGATATAAAAATAAAATATTTAGTGGTACCAAAATATTTTAGTTGATCTTAAAATGTCCTAATTAAACTCCTGAATTTTCTTAGAATTTTTGGGGTTGTTTTAGTATTTTCCAAATTAAATAGATATTAAAAACAATATAAAAGTATTTACTGTACATGAATAAAATTATTATTTTATGTAATAATATTTTATTTGTGTTACTAAGGCTGTAGGTCATGTTCCAAATTTTTCCCGAAATTTTTAACGGTTGTTTGACATTTATTTCGATTTTTCATGAATGGTTGTTTGTTTTTCGGATTAAATAAACAGTAACGCTACAGTTTTCTGACGAGTTTCCAGTTATAACTTCGGTGAATGTTTTTGGACGATCCGCTGGTCCGATCCCCTTATAAATTGATCCACAGATTCTTACGTGCGTTCTCTTTACAACCCAATTGGAATTTTTCCGATCCAAGTTCTGGATTTTCCTGTATGAGCCATTCTTTTCAACTCCGGCGATAATTTCGACGAGCTCTCCTGGTCACTCCTGAACTTATTTCGATCTGACATTTTTACCAGAGCTTCCTATTGCTGTTCTCTACCTCCAGTAAAATCAGATTTTGAAAATACCTAACGGAGCACCTCCGGCCACCGATTTCTTTCCCAACTCCGGCGAGCTTTTCCTGTTGATCCACCACTTCTTTGTAGCTGAAAATTGAACCCTAGATGCCTCTCCTTATTCCCCACATCATACTCAAAGATCACCATCAAAATCACAACGGATCGCCCTCGGCAAGCCTTCTTCCCCAACTCCAGTGAGAACTTCGTCGAGCTCTACCGGGCGCTTCCGAACTCCGTTCATCCTCAATTTTTTGTGGAGCACCCCCATGATGTTTGCAACACCCCTGTGAAACAGTTTTGGAAGATTCCAAACAGAGCAGCCGCACCGTCGCATCGTCCCGAGCGCCGCCCTCATGTCGGTCTATTTTGGCGTCGCGTTCCCTGTCAACTCGTTGACTCTTTTCAAGATCCATCTACGTCACGTCGTACCTCAAGGTATCCTCTATCTTCTATCCAAATTTGGTACAATTTCATCCACTGGATCAAACGTTATGGCCGCCCAAAGATCAAATCTTGCCGGAGTCCGTTCTCCTTCGTTTTTGCGAGTTTGACCGTGAAATTTTTATGGTAGACTCCTCTTGATGTCCTCTACATAGTGCTCACCCTAACTCAAGGTTTTGTCTGTGGGATTTGTGCAGAAAAATCAATCTTCCCCGATCAGACTACGTTCCAACGGCAGAAAACTTTATCGCACGTTCCCCGTTGATCCAGAAGGTAAAACTCATATCCGTTCACGTCACTTTGTGCCAAATGTTCCCAGATAGCTCTCTATAAAATTTTGTTAGGTTTCGTACAATACTTTAATAGTTATGGCAGTTTGATCTATTAGCTCCGGGATCCGTTCATCGGCAGTTTGTGATCAATCCGTTGAGTTGCTGCCAAATCCGGCAATATCGTTGAGTTCGTGTCGCCGCGTTCTACGCGATGGACATTTCCCCTTTGCTATTGTATCTACCAAAATTCTTTTTATTCGTCGGCCGCCGCCTTTTGCCGCCGCGCGCCATCTTTTGCCGCCACCCAATTTAGTTCGCTTCGGCCGTGTTGTCCAGTCCAGTGGGTCACCATTCACTGTTTAATCCATTTTTGGAGTGCATTGGGTCCCCGTTTGCCGTTAGAGCCTTGTTCCGGTTTATAACCGTCGTCTTTTCAACCTAGCCCTTTGTTATCCATTCGCGTCTTGATTAACCATCCTTGGTAACATTCTATCGCTGTTATGTCGTTACACCGACGGTCGCCACCTTGTTATTTCATGAGTGTGCCGTCATCGCTTCGCCTTCGCCGTTAACATTTCGCCGTTAACGTTCCACCGTTAACACTCCACCATTAACACTTTGCTCTCATCGTATCGCTGTCATCGCATGGGTGCATGCAAGTGGAAGCCCTAATGTGATATCCTTACCATTTTCTATCGCCTTATTGTGATCTAGCCCATCACGTTGAGTTCAGTCTTGTATTCCTATCATCACCGCCTCCTCGTCGTCGAGTCCCGTCCTCGATGTAAGACTAACCTCCGGATCGAACCGTAGTGGATGTCGATCCCATCCGTCCTTGTCTTATCCTTGAAAATCTAATCTGCCATTAACCTAGAATTCATTCATGGTCTTGGTCGATAGACCATTAGCCATATGTCATATTCTTATGCCAGACCTAGCCTATCAGTATATCTTCCTTTTGGTTGATTGTGCCATTCGATCAACGAAAGTCAACCTCGAGCATCTGCTTAGTTCATGGCGAACTAACGTAGCATCGTGGACCCGGTCTATAGATCGAGAGTCCATATGTCATCGGCTATCCAATCAAGATAATAACTTCGGAAGAAATATTCTTCGGAATACTATTCCTTCTTTCCCAGTTATTAATCTTTCTCTTTGGTGTATTTTCCGAAAGCTGTTCTATTTTGTCTAATCATCGACCTAATCCATTCAAGTTCCTAATTTCATCTAAGCCGTTGTGCCCAATGCTATTCGTTCTTAATTTGGAGTTTACTTGATTTGCCTTTTGAGTTTTGTTGTATTTGTATTTGTTTATCGTTAGACGCGTTGCCGGAAGTCGCTCAAAGGAGCTAAGGATCAAGCAAGCAGAGATTAAAGATCGAGGATCAAGGATCGAAGATAAAGAGTAAAGAATAATATAAATTGCAAGGGCCAGGCAAGTTGTGCTTTGACCATATTGATCCCATGTTTTAAAATTATTTCGTTTGAAATTATTGCATGCTAGTTTCAAATAAACTGATTTCAATTAATCTGGGATTAGATAATCAACCTACTTGTTATTGCCACTTTGTCTCTATTATTTGTATGCCATGATTCATTTGTCACCCTAGATTGTGGATTAATAGTTGGACATTAATAATTTGCCAACATGGGTTAATTAGACCGTATGTAGTGTGCTTAGCCCTGCCACATAGATTTATCATGATTTTGGAAAATTAAAGTTAATATTGACTTAATGAGATATGGAACATGTTTTTGAGAATGAGACATGTGTTATTGAGTTGATGATGGCACGTGGTGCATGGTAAAGGACTGGGGTGGGAAAGTGATTTAGACTGAGGCAAGTGGCAAGATTGTTTCTGGTGGGCCAAGAGTGGCAATTGGGCGGTCGCATTTGGTTTTAAGATTGTTTCTGGTGGGCCAAGAGTGGCAATTGGGCGGTCGCATTTGGTTTGGTGGGCCAAGAGTGGCAATTGGGCGGTCGCATTTGGTTTTATGACATGTTGATGTGATGAACTTTTGGTTAGTCTTGCCTCGGTCAACTAAGGACTTAACCTTGCGAGCCTTTGACCTGAGTCATTCATACAACCACAAGTTCCGGAATGGGACGGACCTAGCTGAGTAAATTGTGAAATCTATTCTTCGGTACTGTCGTGGTGGAGTGAGTCCCGAATGTGCGGGTAGTAAAACTCATAGGCGCAAGAGGGGGGCCCTGGTTGTGGTAACCAATCCCACCAGTGTTGAAACCTTAGCGGGCAGTACTGGGTTTAGACGGATCTTTGGAAAGGCTTTGTTATGATCACTCATTCGCATACTATTGTATGGCGATTCACGGCTGACGTAGTGAGTTGATTATATCTTGTGGGTAAAGTGTATAATCTCTGCAGAGTGTAAAAACTATTCGAATAGCCGAGTCCGTGGTACTGGACAATGCTCGGGGATTACAATCAAGGGGTAGAGTTTTGAAAATAAAATGAGGTTGGGAAAGTAGACAATGTGATATGGAAATTGGTTAAGGATGAGAAATGTTTTACTTGAGAATGATTACGAAATTTATTATGGGTATTATTGTTTTACTGCTTTTCTATCTATTATGATTATTTGTGAATGCTGCTTTATTGCAAAAGAACCATTCAGCCATTCCTTTGGAATAAGCCATGCATGTAGTAATAGAAGCGCATTTCATGCATGACTTGTTGAGTACGGTTGTGTACTCACCCTTGCTTTAACAAAACATCACCAGTTGGGGAGAAGTCTTTGTCTTCTAAGAAGGAGAAGTTCTGTAAGAAGGCGAATATCTAGGAGTTGAACCTTGTCAAATGCCTGTAGTATTTTGATGGGATTCACCGACGTTCTTCGATCCGCTGCTGTTCGCTTTACTCTGAGTTGAAGCCATCTAGGCTTCACAATTGTAAGTTAACCTTAAGGTTGTTCAACATGATATATTAAAAGATGAATTCTTTATTTATTATTCCGTTGTGTATGATTGTGATATTCATTTTTGTTAACTGTGGGCACTAGCTATTGATCCTGGGACTAGTGCTGAAAACACAGAGGGTTTCCGGATTGCAAATTCGGGTCCCGACACCTGCCCAGGAGCACCAAAGCTACAAGCAGTCCCAGAGGGACCACATTATGCACCGAAGTTACGAACACTGTTGGAGCCATGCCTTACACCGAACGAGCTCGCCAAATCAGCTATCGTGTCCTGTCCCGCGCAAATTGTTACTGCAGTAAGGGCCAAGTCGTCTCCTGTGAAGACGAAGTTTGGTAGAAGGGAACGCGGAGACAAGGGCAAATCGAAATTGACCATGTTAGCCCATGACTTTCCATTTGCCCCATTGGTGCGGCAATTCGAGATGAGGCAACCATTTGTACTAGATGAGCGCAAGGAAACGTTTTCATTAGCCTACATTAGATTGCAAGAATGGTACATGCAACAAGCCAACAAGCCTGTGGCACAACAGACAACGAGTATCTCAGTGACCTTCAAGGAGTATTTCTTACATTGGTCGTTAGATGGCGTCTTCATGGTTGGCTTCACCGACTTGTTCGATCTGTACAACCTCAAAGTGCTCGACGCCTCACTCATAAGATATTGGACAATGTAAGTGTGTGCAATCATCGTCTACATTTCTGACGCATCGATAAATGTCATATATATATCATCCTTGATTTGTATATGTAGATACATGATCCTAGAAGCAATAGCAAGGGAACAACAGGTGGTTTTCGCCGACCCACACATGGTGTTCAAGTAAACCATGGATGAAAATAAAGAAGTCGTCCACGAGTATGTGGAAAAAGTACTACTGGCTCATTCGGACAAAAATTCATACTTTTACCCTACAACCCGAGGTAAGTGTTTCATCCAGATGCTATACTCATTGATTTCTACTATACATCTCACCTCGAAGTTAGGTTCAGTGACCATGATGACATACCTGTGTAGGTATCACTGGGTTCTACTCGTAATTATACTGTGACAGAACCAACTAATTTACCTTGATTCCAAAAAAGGCGGCATGCATGATTTGAAGCCTATCAGAGATTTTCTCGACACGTCGTTCGGTGTCTACAAATTGAGGGGAGAGCCACACAAGAAGGCCGTTTGGGATAAGCCCATCATCACAGACGGTTCATTTGAGATGATATGACATCACAGACAGTTCTAAATTAGAACCGTCTGTAATGAGTTTTTTCACAGATGGTTGAAAAACCGTCTGCAATGACTCTTTATCATCACTGATACTTACTTACAGATGGTTCACAAAATCGTCTGTGATGTGGTTTACGAACTGTTTGAGATGACTTGTTCTGTAGTAGTGAATTCGTCTATGTCTCTCCAATAAGGTAAAGTATTTAGTTATCAAGGAGTATTCATCGGAAAAAATTATGGAAGGACCTAGAAGAATTGTATATGACAAAGTCATTGACAAAATGATGGGTGCTAAAGCGACAATTGTATAAGTTGTGCATGGAGGAAGGAACAAGGTTAGTTGACCATATTAATGTCTTCTACAAGTATGTCACACAACTGATTAATGTAGATGAGAAAATTGAAAAAAATGAAAAGGTTGTCATACTGGCATCATCCCTACCACCATCATAGAAGTAATTAGCGATGGATATTCTTATCAGAAAAAGCACTCTCAATTTCAATGAGGCAGTTGTATATCTATTAGTGGCAAAGTCCTTGAAAAAGTGATAGAAATCTTCATCCTCGAGTTATCAAGCATTGGCTGCAGTAGGTGTTGCAGACAAAAGCAAGAGTTACAGGAAGAACAAGGGCACAAGCAAGGGCACACATGTATGCAATCTATGTGATGAGGAAGATCATATGATAAAAGACTGTCTAAGTTTGAAGCAATTGAAGGGTGTATGCTCAATGGGGGTAGTAAAAAATGATTTAGACGTACTTGGCATTAGTCAACTCGGTACTTCTTATGGATGGATACTAGATTAAGTTGTTGCTTCCACATATGTTTGGCGAGAGAGATATTTGACGAAGGATATCTACACCTGGTGCATGGAACTGTTTGATTGGTTGATTGCAAGTAGTATGCAATTATTGAGGTAAGAACAATTACATTGGAGATGTATGATGGAGCACATCGCACATTGACGGGTATTCAGTATGTTTCCAGTATAAAGAAGAATTTAATATCAGTGAGGTCACTTGATACAGATATGCGTACATCTAGTACATTTTGGTTTAATTGCTTAATTAACTAGAAAGAATAACTAAGCCGTATCAAATATCAGCATGTGAATTTTTTCCTTAAGCAATCTTTGCAATATTTACATACGAATTATTTACTACCTAATAGTAGGTGCTTTCCTATTACTAGGTTTGAATATTTCAGAAATATACATTGGAGCCTAATTGTGTCGTGTATTATGGTGCACGCCAGCGAGAGGCGAGCCGAGGAGGAAAGGAAAGAAGCCAAGAGCAAGAACCAACACTGAAAAATCAGCCCAATTCTGAATGGAAGATGGAAAATGGCTTGATATTTTGAAAAATTCAATTCTATTTTTTGGCACTGTAATTGATGGCCGCTGTACAATCGATGCATTGTACAAAATGTTGCATTGCAGCAACTAGCTTACTGTACAAATGACATATTGTAGCAACCCAAAATTCTATAAAAGGAGGGGCATTTTCTCCATTGTAATCAAGTCTTCGATATTCAAAAATATATGTTCTTGTTCTAGGTTTGAGTGAGATACAATTCCACCCACGATAGAATTGGGAATTCTCTGAGTATCTTGTCTTTGTCATTCTTGCAGTTGTCTTGGTGATTGCTTGAACACATTTACACCATATGAGCCAATAGAAAAAGGGACTAAAGCATGTGGTTGGATTAATTGAGTATCACAGGTTGCCATAATAGAGATGGTAGTTGGTGGTGTCATTCATTAGGATGCATGGGTCCAGTTATCTCCAATCCTACACCGTAAAGATCGGGACAAAACCCCCCGCATCATCACTTGAACTCGAAGGTTGTAAGGTATCACTTTAAGGTGGAGTCATATGAGTAACTTGCAAAGAGTGGGTGATCATGAAAAGTATCTAGAACAATGAAGGATATCGATTGATGGATAAACCTGAAAGAAGGGCAATCAATGGGAGGTTTGAAAAAAAATCATGATCAGGAGAAGGAAACCATGTCATCAATAATAGGTAATTAGATCTGAATTACAGTTATGTGTGGAACTACAAAGACGGTTGCAAAATCTAGAAGACGCAAAGGAAAAGGTGCGAGCTATTAGAAGAAGGAAGATGTGGCAGGACTAAACATGAGATACCAAGACAGGTGGAGCTCGAAGGTGGTATAAACCTATGACATTGAGGGCTGTAGGAAAAGGAGGTGTGGTTAACCAAACTACATAAAGAAAAAGTTCTCAAGTGGATTGTTCAGGTGGCTAAGCCCAAACATCAACACATATATTTCGATGATATGCATAGTACCTTGTGGTAGGGCACTCCCAAATGTGGGAGGAAAAACAAAATAAAATGTGGAGCCAACTTGAATTGAATTATTGGAAGAGCATGATGATTTTAATGGATTAGAGTCAAGGTGAAGATTGTTGAGTATGGTGACCCTTACTAGTCTTTTAGGATTTAAAAATGTATGCTATAAGGAGTCATAGATTAATCCTAATATGATTAGGATTCCTATATGCTTTTGGAGTAAGATTCTTGCTTTCCTTTGGAGGAAGACTAAATGGGCTATATAAACCCATGGGGTGGTCATGGAGAACCCAAGCAACCAACAAGCCACAAACTATCTGGACCAAAATATGCAAATTTGGACCCTTTGTGTATATTGCACTAGTCTAGAATCATGCTAGTGCACACAGTAGCAACACTGACGAATATCATTCCTTATGCATAATAATTAAAGAAGAAGCAATAAACATTAATTATCGGAGTAGCTATCTTATTATTAGGGCTTACAATTATTGTCTTGTGAGGCGAACAACTTAAATAATCTACAATGGAAGGAAATGGAATATCTTCGAGTGAAACCCATTCATATGCCCATAGGCAATCGACTAGGGTAGCACAACCTAGTTGTTCACGATCTTCAAAGTAGTCCTCATTGACCACTAACGTCGTGATGAATGTCTTCAGCAACTAAGATGCATTGTTTATAGCAATGGTAAGTACATGAGTACTCAGCAAGTTACACCATAGAATGCAAGCACTACTATAGAAACGGCCATCACAGATAGGGGTGCAAACGGATCGGATACGGACGGATTTCACTCATTCCATATCCTATTCTAAATTTTTTCTCGGATATAGAATCGGATACGGACAGTGCTGGATTCGAATACGAATACGGATTACTTCGGTCGCGAATACAGATCGTTCCGGATACGGTTAGTCTCGGTCACGAATAGTTAGTCGGATAATGCGTGAAAACAGAAACCATATATGCCATGCATATTAGGATCGATCAACCATACACAAAACTTTACTAGAACCTTCAAGACATATAAGTGTTTCAAATTCAATAATAGGTGCCTTCCCTACATAAGAATAATATGCAACCAAGTATAATTTCAATCAACATATGAACTTATATGATGTATAATGTTTATATTTATCGGATCTGTTATTGGATATCTATTTCACTAATTTACACTGATATTTTTCGGATATCTCGGATATGCGGGTATGGATCGGATACGAATCGGATACTTCTCTTCCCATATCTTACCCCATATTTTTTTCGGATAGGCGGATTCGAATCCGGATCGAATCCAAATATAACAGGATATCATTTTTTCGGATTCGAATCAGATTTTAAACGAATTCGGGCTCGGATCGGTCGGAAATTATTCGTTCCGTTTACACCCCTAATCACGGATAGTTCAAAAATGTCATCACAGATGGTTTATGAACCGTCTATAAGAATGTATTAGTGATAATATGGTGCATCACAGATAGTTTATGAACCGTCAATGAAGCACCTATCACAAACGGTTCATGGTACAAACCGTCTGTGATAATAGGTTATCACACATGGTTTGTATCAAGAGCCATATGTGATAATAGCCTATCATCCATATATTTTTCTTCCTCTCCTAGAACTTCCATGAGTAGTATTTGTTGTTAGAAATTTTCTTCTCCTTAGATATTTTGACAACAACATTTACGAGGCATAACTAGTTATATATTTTATAATTGAATATCTAAACATCCGAGATGCATCGAGGAACAATCAATTTGATCAGGATCGTCGTAAAATGTGAACCTTGTAGCACTTTCATTTCCTTTCTTATTCTAATGTTGATAGATTCCAAAGAAAAATCCAACTCCATCCACTATTTGTCCTAAAAGTTGTAATGCTCTAATTTATCTTTTACTTCATCCTCATCCCCAAATACGAATACTATAGGCAGTCTACTTTGACTTTGATCTTGTGCAGGAACAGAATCATCAATAGAGAACCATCATAATGATTATGTTCAATTGAGCTTCCAAAATTTTCCCATGGAGGAAGAGAGAAGGCATGTCTTCTCTGGACATCTGCCTAGAGGTTGAAGACAAAATGACTTGTCAGGGTAAAGGAATTCTTTTTTTCTTCAAATTATTTAGTTGCTAAAAATAAAAAGGCTTTGAGATAATAGCAAATAAGGTTTAAAAATTTGGGAATAATTCTCAAAAATATCATGGGAAATTTAGAACTTACAAAATTATTTTAAAAATATTTGAGTTTTACTTTTTCTATAGTAAATTATTTTATATATCTAAAAACAGAAAAGCCCCTTTTAAAATCCAGAAAAAATCAGGCAAAATATCATGAAATCAGAATTTAATAATTAAACACCATGATGAAAATTTTGGGACGTTATGCAAACCAACACATCCAAAGCAAGAAGCGTACTAGAGGATTAGAGGCTAGATTTTTTTAGCACTAGATTCTTGCATGGGATAAGGATCTGAAGATCTTTAAAAGTTTGAGAGGTTTGTGAGAGCGCAACAATTTCTTGTACTGTTTTAAGGTTGTGTATAAGAAATTTGCGGTCGGCTTGATCAAATCTTTCTCTCTTATTGTGGTTACTTCAATGTCATTATTTTGAATCTTTTTACCATATTCTTCTTTTTTTTAATCCTGAGACTATGCATACTCATGCCTTATCTCACAAAACTTTGATCCGATCTTAGGGCTAATGCGTATAAGAAGGGGTATCAGAGTGTAACAGATGTGATGTTGCATGGAAAGATGGAAACAACTGCCTCACTCTATTCTTGTACTTTTCTGATAAAGAGTAAAGATGATCGAATGAAAATGTTGTTCTTTGTTTTTTCACAAAAAGGGAAAATATGACTGAATGAAGAGTGCTTTGTGTAACAGATCGTTTTGGCAAGCTCTGCATTGTTTTTCTTGGTTGTAGCCGTCTTTGCAAGAAAAATTCTAATGACACAGTGACATGCTAGTATACTATAAGCTAGAGTGCAATATCTTAGATTTACGTCTGTTCCATGGAGATTATAATTTCTAAAGACAGGCAAGCAGGAGTATCTGAAAAATCTGTACCTGAATTCATACCATTAGGTAAAGCAAGCACAAAGAACATGACAAGCGGACATCTCATGATTTTTTTTTTGCAATTTATTTTTTTTCCAAACAAAATTTTCTTGGCAATTTAGTGTCTGAAAGGATTGGCTCAAAGAAGCTAGATGTTTCTTTGTAGAGGCAGGGTGGATCCAATCATTGGAGATATTTGTTTTCTTTTGCACTTCAAAATATCAAAGTGGCTAGCTTTTTCCCTCAAAACACTTGATTTCTCAAGCAAGAAAGCAAGTCGCACACATGGACCAAACTTTGCAGGACAGGACGATTTTTTTTCTTTAGTAATAATAGTTCAAACTAATGCAATGGATTAACATGTTTAAGATTCTACACTGTACCATGAAATGTCACATCATGCATTATATCAACCAAATAGAACGTTGCACTCAACAGTGTTGCAACTTGCAAACAAAAGGACCTCACATATCTCTTATTCTGTTTTATCACTACTACTTTTGTGTTATGAGCTGTTACATGCAAGCATTTAGAAAACATATATTTGTATGTAAGTAGGGAATCTTCTCCCTAGTTACTATCACGTTTTGCCAAAGTATGTGGATTTTCTTTGAAAAGAGTAGTAACTTTTGGAACACACCTCCAATGATTCATCATCTGTCTAGCTTCGTTTTCAAATTCTAGATGTAACACCCCAGCACTCAAGTGCCTTGAATGTCACTACATCATGTATTTCTCATAATTAATTAACTATTTTTAATAACAAATTTAGCAACAACGTAATTTCTCTTTTAAATACTAAACACTAACTAAAGAATATTGTAACACCCCAGCACAACATGTGCTCAAGATATTACTTTCATTTACCATTTTTCTCACTTTTACCATAATATTAATCCATAATTTCAGCATACTACCTAATAATTATCACCAATACTAAGCCATCAATAACAAAAATTTGCAAAATTATATAAACAACAGCAATAATAAGACTTGGAACCGTGCACACTAGCGCGCCCGAGCCTTCGTACTTGCGTATGAAGAACAAGACTAAGCAAACAATAGATTAACCACCACACATCTCAACTTAGCAAAGACCACTGACTAAGTTTACATGTCCATTATTGCAACTATGTGATTTCATCATCCAAATATAGTTAAGCATTATCTTATTCATGAGTGAATACTAAAACTAAAAGATTATGAAGACGATGTGACAAGTGACACAATGATGTTATTCCCATCCTATGTATGTCGCCTTCAATGTTTACCTAAAACATTAAATAAAGTAAAGGTGAGTCCACGACTTAGCAAATATGTAATAAAACAATAACATAACCATTTATCACATCTAAATTCAGCAAGTACCTCATACTATAATACCAAAGCCATTTATCACATTCATCTCATTAATCATATTTGGATGAGTCCATGACCCAATAACATAATCACTTATCACATTTACGTCATTAGTCATCTTTGAATGAGTCCACAACTCAATAGCATAACTATTCGTTACATTCATCTCATTATTCATCATTAGTGATGCAATGCAAATATGTATGTATGCTCATATGCAATTTCATAGTTTATACCGGTATAGCTCAGTGCACACCGTCGATGTCACACCATCTCATCCCCTTCCATTCCGTGGAGGGGCCCTACCGAAGTAGGCCTTACTCAAGAGCACCCAAGACCTAGTCATATAACTTTCTCACCAGCCTGGCACATGTGCTCCAGATTAGTTATATGACTTTCTCACAGACCTATCTCATATGCACTTTTCATAATGTGGATGCAAATGATGCAATACTTTCCCATAATTATTCGCCATATACCAACATTACCAAATGGCCATCCACTTCATGTACTTGTCATCATCATCATCATATCACATCATATCGATATAGTATAGGGAGTTAATTTAGATATTCAAGAGTAAGAATAAACAACCATCTATTGTTCTAGCATGCACTTGCCTCTTTATCCACGGGGAATGGAGTGGAGTGAAGTTGAAGCCACACCTGCTGCAATAGATACATCCATCTCAAAATCATGCAATTATAGTACAAGCACCAAACATAATGATGTCACACCTACGCACAACCCCGATTTAATCTTCTCTCTCACTGGACAATTAAACCCCTTGTTGTCTCAGTGGTCAAAAGTCCAAAGTTCTACCTCAAGATCCCAAACATAGGAAACCATAAACTTTATAAAAACTACACAAGATTACCCATAATATTCTAGTTAATCATCTTTTTAATAAATTCATCTAACCACTCGATTTCAGCCATGAAAACTGATCTGTTGCCTTAATGGATAGTAGAATTCATAATTTTGTAACTATTTTTATACAACTCCAAAAATCGCAAAACTTGACATTTATGAAATCTACAGAAAAATATATAGATTCCTTGAATTATGGAAATAATTTAATTCGGTCAATAAGTAACTATAATCTGCAGCAAATTACCACCACTGCTTCTAGTAGAGATTAGATTCTGGACATCAGGCTTCAACAGGTCATATCTTTTAATCCGCTTAACCAAATTTTATGTTCTTATACTCTAATGAAACTTCAAATAGTAATCTACATTCCTCACAACTACCAACACCTTTGAATCTAATCAGAGGTGCCCCAAAACTCAATCTAAAGATCAAATCTAGAACTGCCAGAATTTTGAACCTACCCAAAAACAAATCGGTGAACACTACAAGTCACAACTATCAATGAAACCATCATAGCAGCACCATATCATAGCACCAACATCACCCAAGGTCAGTCTAAGGGTTATACCTGCACCTGAAGACTTGATGGAGTAGTGGTGTCTGTGACTCCCCTCAGATCACGTGTTCTACTCTCCCGCAAGACCCGATCTCCAATCCTCGTTCTCTACTACCCTTGACTCCTCCAAGGTAGCAGTGAGGATGAGGGAGGAGGGGTGGCTGCACATGGGTAGGGATGAAAACGGGTTGGATATCTCCCGCCCGATCCGGGACCGGATCCGGGACTGGATTTTACTATCCGGTCAGATCCAGGACTAGATCTGGATACTTGAATTCGGATTTGGGATCGGATCCGGAGCATCCAAAATCCAGTAAATCCGGGATGGGATCCGGATACTCGAATTTTTTCTATTCGGATATCCGAATTTTTCCTATTCGGATATCAACAAAGGCCCAGCCCATTTTTACTATATTTTTTTCCATTTTAGCCCATTTATATTAACAATTAGTTGGTTCTATTGACATATTCTTTCTACGACATTTGTTGAGTTTGATTGATATATAATTTGTTACTATAGCCATGTACTCATATGGTTTTAATTCAATATATATTACTGTAACACCCCAATTTTTGCTTTTCTTGCATTTAAATGGTATTTTGAATTTTTGGGAATTTCTGGAGTTTATTTGGATTTATTTGGAATTATTTGGATTTATTTTGAATTAAACCATTTATCAAATCAATTAAATAATAGAAAAGTTAAAATAAAATTTTTTTGAAAATATTTTAGTTGAGTCACAAATGTCCTAAAATATTTATGAGAATTTTTCCAAAATTTTTCGATATTTTTAATGCCCCAAATAAATTATTTGAATTTTGGGAATTATTTTTAATCGAAAAGAATTAAAATCCGAATGAATAGTCTTGGGCGAGTAATCTATGCGCCCGCTCCGAAAAAACCCTAGCGCGCCAAATTGCTCGATCTTCATCCGACGGCCCTCATCGCGCCACGCCACCTAACCCGATTCTCGCCGGATTCCGCCACGCTGTGTGGGCCTCGATTTCCGCGATTTTCACGAAGCCGAGGGCACTATTTATTGCGCCGCCACCGTGTTGGGATCCTTACCTCGCGCCACACCGTCCAGACTCATCACGCCGCCGAGACGCCGCCGCCGCGCCGCGACGACTCGCCTGAAGTTCGTGGAGTCACCGCGCGATTTTTCTTCGTCTCGTCGCCGGTGAAGCCGCCACGACTTGAAGGTCTCCTCGAGTTCCTCAAGAGGAGACACACCGAGGGGTAACCCATTCGACCGAGACACGCCGAGCGCCGCGGCATCGTCGTTTTCCCAGCTCCGTCGGTGCCGCCAGCACCATCACCGCCGCCCGAGCCGCCGACCGTCCGATCGCGATCAACGATCCAGATCCCGCCACGTCGCCCTTAAAACAAGAACTTCATCTTCCAATCTCCGCCGTTAGATGCAAATCCGAGGGTCGCCGTATTGCCACGTCGCCGTTCACTGTGCACGAGACGCTGACAACACGGACCCACATGTCAGTGGCACCGCACCGCTCACTGTGCATGAGACGCTGACAAGGCGGACCCACATGTCAGCCGCACTGTGCACTGTTCACACGAGACGCTGACAGCACGGGCCCACTCGTCAGCCGCACGCACCGTGCGTGTGACGTCACCGCTGACGTCATGCTGACGTCACGATGGGACCCACTTGTCAGTGAGAGAGCCGAGTCGTGCTGACGTCACGATGACGTCATGCTGACGTCATCACGGGAGCCGATCAGGGCTGACGTCAGCAAGGCCACGTGTCACTCTCTGGTGGCGACACGTGTCACAGATGACGCAATAATTAATTTTCCGAAAAAGAAAATATTTATTTAATTCGGTATATTGATTTTAAATATATTTTGAAACTTCAAATGCTTATAACTTTTGCGTTTTAACTCCGATTTGAGTGATTCCAATTTCTATAAATTTGTAAAATTGTGATCTTTCTGTTTATGAATTTTAATTGAATTTTTGAGCACTTTTTGTATACTGTTTATTTATTTATTGTTGTTTAATTGCGATACGCGTAGACATTGAAGTGTCCGAAGGTTTTGAGGGAGAAGTTCTGACCCAGGAGCAAGTTCAGGAACCAGAACCAGCACTTTTTGAAGGCAAGTTGTGTTTGATCATATTGAACCTATTAGAGCAAATTATTTTGATTTAAACTATTGCATGCTAATTTGATAGAAATGACTTTGAATAAGTTTGGGATTAGTTAAATGCCTAGTTGCTGTATGCCACCTTGTCATATATAATTGTAGGCCATGAATCCTTTGTCACCCTAGGTTATGAATTAATAGTTGGACATTAATAATTTGCCAACATGGGTTGAGTAGACCGAAGTAGTGTGCTTAGCCCTGCCACGAGGACAATTCATGATTTTGGAACACCAAAGTAAATAATGACTTAATGAGATATGGAACACGTTTTGTGAATGAGACATGTGTTATTGAGTTGATGATGGCACGTGGTGCAATGGTAAAGAACCGGGGTGGGAAAATGATTTAGACTGGGGCAAATGGCAAGATTGTTTCTGGTGGGCCAAGAGTGGCAACTGGGCGGTCGTATTTGGTTTTTATTGGACATGGATATTTGAGTTACACTTGGTTAGTCTTGCCTCGGTCAACTAAGGACTTAACCTTGCGAGCATTTGAACTGAGTCTCTCATACTGACCACAAGCTCAGAATGGGACGGGCTTAATGAGTAAACTGGGAAATCTATTCTTTGGTACTGTCGTGGTGGTGTGAGGCCCGGAGAAGCGGAATGAGAACTCACATGGCGCAAGAGGGGGGCCCTGGGTGTGGTAACCAGTCCCTCCAGTGTTGAAACCTTAGCGGGCAGTACTGAGTTTAGATGGAACTTTGGAAAGGCCACGGTTATTTGCCTTGGTGGTATTTGACTGTATCTTGTGGGTAAAGTGTATGACCTCTGCAGAGTGTACAACCTATTGAATAGCCGTGCTCACGGTATTGAGCATCGCTTCGGTGATTACTGGTCAAGGGTTAGATTTTCATAAAATGAATTGTTTATGGAAAAATGCTTGGGTTGGTAATGAGGAACTTGACTTAGGATGGAAAAAGGATTTACGATTGAAATGTTTGTGAAAGCTATTATTCTTACTACTGTTTTACTGCTTTGCAATCTATTACTGTTTATCTTGAATGCTGTACCGCTCATGAACCATAGCCTATCCTTTGTACTAAGCCATGCATGTAGAATATTAGAATTGCATTCTGTGCATGACTTGCTGAGTGCTCAAAGTACTCACCCCACAACAACACAACTTCAGTTGAAGAAGAAGCAAACCCTGCTCAGGAGGAGCCGACAAACTAGGGAGCGAGCCCAGTCAGTTGCCTGTGGCAAATTGGTTGGCGCCACGAGTTGATTTTATTTCCGCTGCTTTTGAATATTTTAATAAGTCTTGCCTGCATGAGGCGATCTTTGTAATTTGACCATAAGGTCAATCAACTAGTTTGAGTATTTTATTGAAGTAGTACATTTTTTCGCTGGTTATGACTGTGATATATACCAATGTTGAGACTGTGTGCACTAGCGTGATCCTGGACTAGTGCTGAATACACAGAGGGTCCGGATTTGCAAACCCGGGTCCCGACAATTACTCTATATATGCGTGCATTATCCGTATATATTTATCCATTTTCGACCCGAATACGTTACATATCCGTCCCATATCCATATCCCGAATAACCTGAATCCGTATCCATATTCAGCTAGCCCGTATCCGGTTCCGAATTCGGGAAAAAATATGGGTTAGGATACGGGAAGAGCAATATCCGCCCGTATCCGACCCATTTTCACCCCTACACATGGGGAAGGAGAGAGGGGTGGCTTGGGGTGAGGAGGGGAGGAAAAATGGCTAGGGTTTGGGGGAAGAGGAAGAGGTGGCTACAATGGTGGAGGGCTGCACTTGGGAAAGGAGAGAAAGGGAGGTGGTGCGACTGCTAGGAGGAGGGGCAGCGGGAGGTGTAAGGTGGGAGGTGAGGGGGTGGCTAGGGTTAGCCCCCACCCCCTCTGGCCCATAAACCGGCCTAGCCCACCAGAAATTTCACCATTTCTCCTTCTATTTCTTTCTATTTCTTCCTGGAATATGACACTAGACCCATATTATCTCATCATAATTTTGATCTAAACTTGTCTATTTGGCTACTCTTATTCTACACCATTCGATGAGAGCTTATAAGCGTCATATAAAAAAGAAGTTTGTACATATATCACTGCTCGATCAATTTTTTAACTTCATTGCTCAGTTAGTTAGCCACTAAAGGACCGAAGTCGGTGACGAGAGGGGGGTAAATAGGAGCCAAATAAAAATTTCTCCCTAA
Source organism: Guadua angustifolia (assembly GCA_036346375.1). Lineage (NCBI taxonomy): Eukaryota > Viridiplantae > Streptophyta > Magnoliopsida > Poales > Poaceae > Guadua > Guadua angustifolia. The sequence continues at coordinate 17,994,028 of CM070521.1, read as the reverse complement.
AAAACCTCTTCTAGAATACTAGTGCTATGGACTGAACACTTAGATTTAAGAATACGCACAACAGAATAAATGGAGCAAGAATTTCAGCAGCCCAGATGGGCAGAAAATTTTAAACTTGGCTATCAAGAAACATGGATATATATAAATTTACTCATCCAAAATTGATCAAATTTGAATTACAGCAATATAAGGTCCTCAGGTTTGTGATCCCAAAATGAATTTCAAAATAAAACCCAAAAGAGAGACCTTTCTGACTCAACAACCACGCTACTCAAAAAGTGGCTTTTAGAAACTTGGCTACAAAGAAACCTTAATAACTTTTGATCTACATATCAAAAGTTGATGAAATTTGAAAGAAAGAAAGGTATGGTCCTCAGGGTCATGATTCCAAAAGTAATTTGAAAATAAATCCAAAAAGGGTGGCCTTTCTTGCTTTAAAATTACGCTGCACAAAAGCAGATATTCTAGAAAGTTTGACCACAAAGAAAGCTGAATAACTTTTGATCTGTCCAGCCAAACTTGATGAAACTTGAACCAAAACTAGGAAATGACCTTAGGACTATGATTTCATAAGTAATTACAAGAATAAGCCTAAGGTCTCAACCTTTCAAGTAAATTATTCGATCTGCACCAAAAACTGAGACTTTAGATCAAAAGCACAATGTTGCAAGCATAACTTGAGTAAGAATAAGTTCTAATGGATCTTGATGTATTGGGACATGATTTAGATGAGTTTTTCAACCTCTTACATATCCTAGATCCAAAAGAACTACAGCAAGAAGGAGAGGAAGCAAAGCTTAAGTTGCAAGAAAGAACCAAGCAAAAATTCTTGCAAAAATTAAGACAAAGTTTATCTAAATGATTGAGATATGCTCTAAAGATGATTCATCCATCAATCATTCATCCTTGGCATAAAATCCACAAGCATTTAGAAGGAAGGGAGGCAAATCCAAATGTATGAAAAGTAAATTGCTGGAACTTAAAGTACGGAATGTAAATTGTAGAATATAAGATGAAATTAAAATTTGATTGCTTTGAGAAGAAGGTTTACAAAGTCTCACAACCAGGCGGGCAAAGCTTAAAGGAGCACGAGGAAACCAAAATCCTTCTCAAAGTCCTTTTCATGGAGGCAGCCCTCCACCCTCTATTTATAGCACAACCTAGTGAATCACCACCCTTGGATGATTTCCTTCTCCAATAAAGAACCTCATCAAGGGCTAGGGTTCTCCACCCTTGGATGACTTCCTTCTCCTATAAGAAACCTCATCAAGGGTTGGGATTAACTCACTCACTCATACATGGGCTAACCCAAAACCCAACAGCATAATGGGTTTTAACCTTTTACCACTAACTTAACTACTACTCACACCTGTGAGCCCTTAATCCAACAATTCTCCTTCGCTTGAGTATGGATTAAGCTAGTATATCCACCATCCACTTGTCTTCTTAGCTTGCAGCTACTCCCTGGCCTTTGTCGAGACTCGAATATGCAAATCTGAACCCTCTGTGTATACCGCTGTCGGTGTACTTTGCACCGGGGTACCCTCTCTGCCGCAGAAGTTGCAGGTCCAAAAGGCAGCCTGGCCCAGCATGGCAGCCTAGTGGGCAGGTGGGCGATCATGCCCTGCCTGCCGGGTGAGGAGTCCGCGTAGCCCCCCGGTAAGCAGGTGGGCAGTTACGCCCTGATCGCCGGGCAAGCGGCCCGCGTGGTGCCCTAGCGGGTAGGTGGGCGATCACGCCCTGCCTGCCAGCGAAGTCGCGTGGCCCCGCTGATAGCGGTGGGTGGTTATGCCTTTCATTGGGTGAGCGATCGCGTGGTGCCTGGCGGCGGTGGACGATCACGCCGCCGCCAAAGCGAAGTTCGCGTGGCCCCTGTGAGCGGTGGGCGATACACTCGCCACGGGCGAAGCGGCTCGCGTGGCCGGGCGGCGGTGGGCGACATGACCGCTTTCGGCGAAGCGGCCCACGTGGTGCCTCGGGCGGGGCGACATGCTTGCTCGCTGGGCGAAGCGGCCACGTGGTGCCTGGCGGCGTGGGCGATCACGCCACGCCTCCGGCGAAGTTCGCGTAGCCTCGGGCGGCGGTGGGCGATAAGCCCCGCCACGGTGAGCGGCTCGCTTGGTGCCTGGTGACGGTGGGCGACACCCTACTCGCCGGCGAGAAGTCCGCGGCCTTGGCGGCGGGGCGATGCGCGCCACGGCGAGCGAAGCGCCAGCGTGGTGCCCCGGGCGGTGGGCGATATGCCGCCACGGGCGTCGGCTCAAGCGGTGGCCTGGCAAGCGGGCGGGCATTTGGCCCCCCTTGTCAAGCCAGGGAGGCAACCAAAGGAATAAGGAGTAGGCTTCGCCTTGAAGTCTCCTTCCCCTGACATGCTGAGTCAGGGCCATTAATTGTGGAGGATTATGCTATCGACACGACGACGGCCCATCCCTCTGACGCCTCTCACCAAACCCATCGCAGGAGTGTCATATCCCGGGCGGACCGGGCGAAGCCACGCAGCGACTTTAAAGGGGGCTTGAAGGAGAAGGCTACAGCGACGGGTGCAATAAATGAGTCATGGGTCAGTGAGATAAGGCTCGAATGTTGGGTGTAATTAATGAGTCGTAGATCAATATAGCGTCGTCTTCTCACCTGCCCGAGCCGGCCCGTCTATATAAGGGTGCCTCGGTGCATGGAGGAGAAAGGAGGACACACACGTAGAGCACACAAGAGACATAGAGAAAGAAGCACAAGACTAGGAGAGCCCTTGTAACCTCCTCCACAATTCCTCAACAAAGATCTGGCAGACGAGGGTCATACCTACACCGGGGCTCGAACTCGTACATCACCGTGTCCATTGATCTGCTGATCCCCGGGATTCATCGTAGAGAGACATTAGGGTTTTCGGCCACGAAGACACCCTCTACCGAACCATTCCTTCCATCCTGGGAGTAATCAACCCTATTCGTTGACGGGGTCCTATCAGGTGAAATACACCGACAGGGGCGCGCCAGGTAGGGGGCTAGTGGTTGGCTCACCCAGCCATCTCTCTGGCGGATTCCAGTCTTCTGTCCGCAAGGACCTTGCGTCCGGTGATGGCGGGTTCGCACTCGCAGTGACAAGAGGTGGCAGAGGCTAGTAGCGCCCAGAATACGTCTCGGCACTCTTGCTGGACAAGGGATCGCCTCACGCCGCCCCCGTAAGAGGGCGGTGGCACACCCCAGCTGCGGTCGAACTTCTGGTTCGGCGTCGGCTGGCCATGGAGGCTGCCACTCCGGCCCAGAACTTGCATGCGGTCCGTCTCCTCCTGGACCACCCTCCGATGGAACTTGCGGGAGACACCCCGACCACACCGTGGCTGCGGGATATTGCTGGCCTCGTGGACGCGGCCCAACTCCGTGTAGGGATGCCCGACCAGTCTAGGACCGTCGGTACCCCTCAGCCGAGGGTGCATGTTGATCGCACCCAAGCTTCCAACCGCCCTAGTGAGAAGCGCTCTGGCTAGAAGGGCTAGAGTAAAGGAAAGGGCATGTAAGAGGAAGGTCCCAACTCCGCAAGGAGCCGTGAGGACCTAAGGGTCCATCTGGAGAAGTGTCGCCAACGGCGCAGCGGTGATTTGTGCGATCACCTGCAGCGTCGTCGCATTCGCGATGGACGGATGGCCCCAGGGGGCGAGAGTTCCTCTCGTGGCTCTCACCTTCAGAGCGAGGAGGAAGTCTGCTCCTCTAACTCTTTGGGGAGTCGCAGTCCGCGCTCCCCGACACGGTCTTCAGGGCGGGGTTCAGGTGGATGGCAGGACACCCCCTACGGCGTCGGATGCCAGGCGTTTTCCCGACGGCTGCACCGCATAGCGTGGCCTGAGAGGTTTTGCCCAGCCTCCATCGAGAAGTACGACGGCACCACCAACCCAAAGGAGTTCCTGCAGATATACACCATGGTGGTGCGTGTCGCTGGCGGGTCTGAGAAGGCCATGGCCAACTACTTCCCAACAGCCTTGACGGGGTCCACCCGGTCTTGTCTGTTGAACCTCCCGCGAGGATCAGTGTGCTCGTGGGGGGAGTTGTGCGGCCTCTTCATCGCCAACTTCCAAGGCTCCTTCGCACAGCCGGGCGTGGAGGATGATCTCTATGCCCTCGAGCTAGAAAAAGGGGAGTCATTGCGCGACTTCATTTAGCGGTTCTGCCACTGTCGCAACACAATCCCCCGGATTTCAGAGTAGCCGGTCATCATCGCCATTCAAAGAGGCGTACGCGACCGCAAGATGCAGGAAAAGATGGCGACCCGCGACATTGCCACCACCTCCGAGCTCTTCTCCCTGGCGCACAAGTGCGCGCGGGCGGCGGAGGCTCGGGGGCCGGCATCTGGCGCCTCGCGAGGATGTGGTGGGGATGAAGCTGGGACCTCGAGGGGCCTTGGCTCTGCAAGCAAGAAGACCCAGAAGTGCGAGGCGGTTGAGACCAAGCGGGTCCTGGCCGCCGAGCGCGAGCGTGAAGACGCCCGGCCGCGGAAGCGCGACCTCCGTGACCGCGGGATGACCACCGAGGCTGGCAGGGTGACCGCCGCGGTCGAAAGAACGACCACCGTGAGGAGAGGGAGGGTGAGCCCTTCTGCCCAATCCACAGGACCAACACCCACACCCTGGACAATTGCCAGGTCGTGAGCAAGATGGTCGAGCAGCGGCTTAAGGAGCGTCGCCCTCACGACGACGACCAAGATGAAGACCCCACCTCGCTGACCTTCCTGCAGGCGGATCGCGCCGTGGTGTACATTCATGGTGGCTCGTCCACCTACCCCTCCAACGTGTCCTATAAGCGGTTGAGGAGGGAAGTCTGCGCTACGACGTCGAGTTCAGGGGCGTGTCGGATGCTGAAGTGGTCGGAGGAGACGATCAACTTCAGTCGGGCTGACCACCCTGAGAGCACCGCCGGCATAGGTCACTTTCTAGTCGTGGTCTCTCCCACGATCCGGAACATGAAGCTCGAGCGAGTGCTGATGGACGGAGGGAGCTCCATCAACCTCCTATCCTTCGAGCCATTCCGGGCGCTCCAGGTGTCGAACCAGGAGCTGCGCCCGGCATTGCCCTTCTACGGTGTAGCCCGGGCCGCATGGTCCCCTCGGGTTGTGTCGCCTCCCGTCACCTTCGGGGAGGAAAGCAACTTCCGTACGGAGCTGGTCGATTTCAAAGTCACCGACTTTGACCTCCCGTACATTGACATACTTGGCCGACCAGCGTTGGCCAAGTTCATGGCAGTAACCCACTATGGATACATGGTGGTGAAGATACCAGGGCCTGGCGGCCCCATAATCATCCGGGTGGATAGGCCAGAGGCTTTGCGCTGCCACAAGCGTGCACTGGACCTGGCCGGAGCCACCTGCGTGAAGTCGGCCGATGCCGCCTTTCCAGGAGCCTCTCAGGCACAGACCCGCGCCTCGCCTGGCTTGGTCGGTGAGGTAAAGGTGGTCTCCTTGAGTGAGGGCGAGCCCGAGAAGCCCGTCTTCATTGGCGCTAGCCTCAGCGCCAAATAGGAAGACACGCTCGTCACCTTCCTTCGGTCTAATTCCGACGTGTTCACCTGGCAACCATCCGATATGACTAGGGTCCCCAGGGAGGTGATCGAGAACCGACTGGCAATGCTCCCCGAGGTGCGCCCAGTCCGCCAGAAGGTCCGGCGCCAAGCACCAGAGCAGCAAGACACCATTCGGGAGGAAGTAGAGAAGCTGCTGCGTGCAGGGATCATTCGGGAAGTCTCTCGCCTTGAGTGGCTTGCCAACCCTGTGCTTCTCAAGAAGTTCAACGGGAAGTGGCGGATGTGTGTCGATTTCACCGACCTCAACAAAGCCTGTCTGAAGGATCCTTACCCCTTACCGCGCGTCGATCTCATCGTCGACTCGACGGCGGGATGTGAGCTGTTGTGCTTTCTGGATGCGTACTCTGGGTACCATCAGATTAGCATGGCGGCGGAAGACGAAGAAAAAACCGCTTTTGTAACACCCATGGGCGTTTATTGTTATATCAGGATAGCTTTTGGGTTAAAAAATGCTGGTTCTACTTACCAACGCACCATGCATATTACTTTTCGTCCACAAATAGGGCACAATCTCGAGGTGTATGTCGACGATCTGGTCGTAAAAGTGAAAAAGAGCGAAGATCTGATTGAAGACCTGGAGGAGACCTTCGTCAACCTCTGGAAGAATTGCTTGAAGCTCAACCCTAAAAAGTGCTTATTCGGCGTGCCCTCCGAAAAGCTGTTGGGGTTTCTCGTGTCCAGGCGGGGCATTGAGGCCAACCCTGACAAGATAGCAGCCATTGAACACAAGAAGCCGCCTGCTCGCTCAAGCGGCAGATGCTGGCTGGTCACTCCGCCTCCTCGGCGATTTATTGCCCGACTGGGAGAAAGAATCCTGCCCCTTTTCAAGCTGCTGAAGAAGACGAACCACTTCGAGTGGACCGAGGAGGCTCAATGAGCATTCGAAGACTTGAAGTAGTACCTCTCCTCCCCGCCTGTACTGGTCGCCCCTCAGCCCAGTGAGCCATTGCTCTTATATATCACTGCCACCCCAGCAGTAGTGAGCGCGGTACTGGTGATGGAGAGGGAAGGCATCCAGAAGTCGGTCTACTACGTCAGCAAAGTGCTACACAAGGTAGAGACCAAATACCGGCAAGCGTAGAAGATGATGTATGCTGTCCTGGTGGCGTCTAGGAAGCTGCGGCACTATTTTCAAGGGCGATAAGTCACGGTGGTCACTGCCTACCCCCTGCAAGAGATTCTTCACAACCGGGAAGCAGAAGGCCGTATCACCAAGTGGTCGGTGGAGCAGGGGGAATTCCGTCTTAAGTTTGTACCCCGCACCGCCATCAAGAGCCAAAAGCTAGCGGAGTTTGTTGCCGAATAGACTCCCGCCGCTCCTGAAGCTGAAGAAGCACCCGCGCCTTCCCCCTAGACCTTATTCTTCGACGGCTCCTTCAGGCTCGAAGATGTAGGGGCTGGGGTTGTCCTGATCTCCTCGACTAGTGACACCTTCCAGTACGTGGTCGCCCTCAACTTCAAGGCCACCAACAACATCGCTGAATACGAGGGCCTACTGGCAGGACTGCGCGTCACCTCGACGTTAGGCGTCCAGCGCCTCCAGGTCAAAGGCGACTCCCTGCTGGTCATCAACCAAGCGCGGAAGGAATTCCAATGCTCTGATCCTACCATGGCCGCCTACTTGGCGGAGGTCAGGAAGATGGAGCGCCACTTCGAAGGACTGGAATATATCCATATCCCTCAACGCGACAACCATCTGGCGGACGGGCTCTCGTAGCTCACATCCTTAAGAACCTCTGTTCCAGTCGGTGTCTTTGAAGAAAGACTATCACGACCGTCCATCACTGCCCCCAGCTCAGGCGGGGACGATGGTGCAGCCATCGCGGCCTCCGATTCTAGCGAGGATGGCAGTGCACCTGTCGTGGCCTCCAATTCAGGGAGGGTAGGCAGCGCACCCGCCTCAGCCCCCAGATCCGGGAGGGAAGGCGGCGGTGCCACCGATGCGGCACCTGGGGAAAAGCCTGGCCAAGCGGAGTACCCGGGCGATCACCGTGTGATCGCCACTCTCGGCCGGGAAGGTCAGTGGATGGATCCTATCCTAGCCTTCCTGCGAGACCGAGTGATCCCCGACGATGATGCCTCAGCTGAGAAGATTGCACGCAAGGCCAAGTGCTATGCTCTGGTAGGTGGGGACCTATATCGCTGGAGTAGAAACGGAATTCTACTGAAGTGCATCACTCGAGAAGGGGAGAGCAGCCTGCTCTCTGATATCCATGGAGGCATGTGCGGGAGCCATATGTCCGGCCGGACGCTTGTCGGCAAAGCATTCCGCCAAGAATTTTATTGGCCTACTACCCTCCAGGATGCTTGCGAGCTAGTGAGGAGATGCGAAGCATGCCAATTATTCGCCAGGCAAATCCACCGACCAGCCCAAGCTCTGCAAACCATCCCGCTCTCTTGGCCGCTTATGTCTAGGGTCGGATATCTCGGCCCGTTCTCATGACCACGGGGCTTCACCCACTTGTTTGTCGCCATCGACAAATTCACCAAGTGGGTCGAAGCTGAAGCAGTACATGCCATCACGGCTTCCACTGCTATCAAGCTCATCCATGGGATCTTCACCCGCTTTGGACTCGCCAATTGCATTATCACCGACAACGGCACTCAGTTCACCAGCGCGGCCTTCCTGTAGTTCTGCGAGGAGATGGGTACCAAGGTATGCTTTGCTTCGGTGGCCCATCCCAAGAGCAATGGCCAAGCTGAGCGTGCCAACGTGCTGGTATTGAGAGGCTTGAAGACAAGGGCACTCGATTGGTTCCATAAGCGGGGAGCGCGGTGGACAGAAGAACTCCCAGCTATGCTGTGGTCGCTCCGAACCACACCTAGTCGGGCGACTAGCCAAACACCCTTCTTCCTGGTCTACGACGCTGAAGCTGTCCTCCCATCCGAGCTGCCATTTGGTTCGCCGCGCGTCTCGGCATTCAGCGAGGAAGGACAAGAAGACCACCGCGGAGAAGATGTCAACCTTCTAGAGGAGGTGCGCGACCAGGCAGCCTTGCGCACTGCCTGGTACTAGCAAAGTCTCAGGCGGTACCATGCCACCCGGGTCTGCGAGAGGACACTAGCAGTAGGTGACCTGGTCTTGCGCAGAATCCAAACGCATGCCGAGCTCCACAAGTTGTCTCCCCAATGGGAGGGCCCCTTCAAGGTGGTCTCAGTATCTCAACCCGGGGCGGTCTGGTTGGCCACTGAGGATGATCAAGAGCTGGCCAACTCCTTCAATGTGGAGTTGTTGCGAAAGTTTTACCCCTAAAAGCTGTAAGTCCCTGATGGTTCGCTCTGATCGGTTGTGTGGGCGAGTTTTCCCCCGGTTGACCAACGACTACTGGCGGTTAGCCAAGTTGTTTGCCTTAAAGGCTTCTGCTTTATTCTCCTTGCTTGTCCCCTAGTGGATAGCCTTTCACGGGGGTGTCATGGGTTCCAGTGGTTTGGCCGTTCCTTGTTGATTTGTGGTAACACCCAGCCTTAGCGTCATGCGCGGACGGGCAACTAGGAGCGTGAGTGTGGCACGGTGGCTCAAACGCGGCTCGCACACCTCGGGTTAGCTCCGCGAAGCACCGCTGGCTGTCACCGCGAGCACCGCAAGCCCAATACCACTCTTGAGAACCTGCTCCCATACCACGCAACGCCGCGGGCTCATTCTAAATCACAAGGGCCTATGTCCCAAAGAAGGGAACCATTACATACCCGCGCCAGAACCTGCGTTCTTCAATATATTTCTTGCGTGCTTTGCATAACGCCTACTTGTGCTTTCAGTAGCTACATGCAATTGCAGATGAAGTGCTGGACCACTGACCTGATTCAAACGTCCAAGATGGCCCTGCGGCGGCCTGGCGAGCAGGTGGGCAGCCACGCCCTACTCGCCGGATGATTGGCTCCCGTGGCCAGCATGGGGGTTGGTCGCCCGGTGGCCTATAGCAAAGATAAGTTGCTTGCCCTAGCAGTACTGACTTATCTTTTGCATCTGCACCCTGTTGGGTTGAGTTATGCATGGCTGTCACTGGCCCTGATAACCTGATGGCTCCTCGTTGATAAAAGGAAATGCCTAGCGTTTGCGTTGCGAGGGCGAGTGACCGGGAGTGCGAGTGTGGCACGGTGACTCAAACGTGGCTCACACACCTCGGGTTAGCTCCGCGAAGCACCGTTGGCTATCACCGCGAGCACCGCAAGCCCGATACCGCTCCTGGGAGCTTGCTTCCTTGTTGTGCAGCGCTGCAGTCAAGTTCCAAGAGATCATAAGGATATAAGTTCGAAAAGGGCAGGAGTCAGTGACACCCTTACGCAAAGACTTAAGACTTTGCTTGTCTACATCCTGCATGTTTTGCGTAATCTTTATTCGTGTTATTGCAATCACTCAAAAAACGCCTAAGTATCGACCTAACCTGAGTGCTTAGGTTCGCATCGTGACAAGGCTGGGGGCTGAACGCCCCATGATGGAGTTGAGCAAGCACAATCAAAACACAAACAGACAAACATGCATATGTAAAACTCAAAGGTGCCAATTTCATTACAATTGTTAAGATTGTCCTGGCATACAGAAAACAGGAACAAAGAAGAAACGAAGAAAATGAAGGACGCGGCCCGGGCCATCAGTTGTCATTGGCAACTTGGATGCCCCATCGTTCTCTTCCGCCTCCGGCTCCGCTGCCGCCACGCCAAGGTCTGGGCCCTCCACCGCCATCATGCCAACGAGGTCTCCCTCAATGCCATTCGCGACCGTCATTGGGTCGAACATGGCATCACGGCTGGTGTAGCACGCCAACACGAAGGTCGCGGTGGCCCTGGCGATCTGCTGTCCTTCCTGGACGAAGCGGGCGGCCATGGCGGCTGGAAGGCCGGAGAGCACCGCATGACGACCGAGTGATGCAAGGGCGTCTTGATCGGGCCAGGCTTGAGCGGCTCACGAAGGTCTACCCCCAGCGGCTCCAAGACCCTCGCCATGCACCGGTAGGATGGCCGGAGCATGGTCGCGATATTGTGCAGCACCCGCCGCTGCTCCTCTACCGCCTCCCTCGCGCTGCCTCGGCCTCCTGCGCCCAGGATAGTAAGGTCGCCCCGGTGGCCCTCTCTTGGGCCAGCTGCACCTCCTTCCTCTTGACTTCACAAGCAGTGCACGCCACTTGTTGTGTCACATGGGCTTCGTCCGGTGGTGCCAGTGAGAGAGAGCTCATGGTTGTGGAGCTCGCCAAGCTTCGGGCGAAAGCGCATGCAAAGCCGATGGCGAGGCGACAGGTACAATCGCGGGGGGAGAGAAGTGTTGGCCCAAAGAACGCCGATCCACCGCTGGAGCCGCTAGGCTGTCCTTCGGCAGAAGTGCCCGCCGTGTCTGTTGGCGCTGCGGATGTTTGCGCTGTTGGGCATCTTGATGATCCGCCCTCGGCGCACTTGAAGTCAAGGAAATGGTGGGGATAAGCCCGCTTCGGCGGCACCAAAGAACGTTGGAGTTGGCGCCGCCGAGTCGATGCCGGCGGAGACGGCGTCGCAGGAGTTGGAGTCGGCGTCGATGTAGCCAGCGCCGAAGGAGGGGCGACGGGCATCGCCGCCCCAGATGAAGATGTCGCCGCTTCAGGCGTGCTTGGCGAAGCGGCAGAAGCGGCGGCGGTAGGAGTTTGGCCACCGGTGCGAGTCCTCTTGGGGTCCGCGCCCGGGGCGTCCAGAGCGATCGGCCATTTGCCTGTGCTCCGGTCGTCGGCCCGGGGCTGGTTCCTGATCACTAAGGGGCCACGGGCCGGCACCACGGCGGGACCGGTGGAGTCCGTCACTGGGAAGGATTGGATGATCCGGAGGCGTTCTACGAACTCCAGATCGCAGAGCGGCCGGGCCTCGGCCGAAAAATCTAGGCCACTCGGCACTGGCGGGAGCAGCGTGGATGCCACCTGGAGAGGGCAGGACCATCCAGGTTTCCCTCGCCTGGCACCAAAAGAAGACAGGAATATTAGTTGATGGTGACCGCGAAGAAGAATATGCGTTCAAAAGAAAAGCAACAGACTTCTATCGCTCGGGTGCGTGCGCGTCATGTAAATGCCCCTCAGATATCGCCATGCAGATTCGCACGACAACGGAGTGGGCTGATCCTCCGAGCCACGAAGTCCTAGACTACCAGTGCCCCAATCAGGCCGGTGCCCCGCAACCGATCTATGCGGGCCGCCATTGCCAGGAGCTCCGCTGTCTCCTCAACGGGCGAGCTCTAGCTTTCGCGGACTTCTGCCCACGCGCAAGCCACCCCAAGGAGGTCGACCCCGCTGTCGTCGCCGATGTAGATCCAGTCGCTCCACCACGCCTTCCAGTTGGATCTTGGCAGGAAGGGGATGTAGAGAGGGGCTGACCCGTCGCGGAGACGGAAGTGGCAGCTCCCCACGATTCCAGTATCCGGGGAGCTGCGGCAGATGAAGAATTAGTGAAAGAGGGGAAGATTGGGCATACCCCCACGAACATCTCGCAGAGGTAAGCGAAGGTGGAGAGAAGGACAATGGAGTTGGGGGAGAGATGGAGATGATGGATCTCGTAGAAATAGAGGACGGTGAGGAAGAATTCGAAGAATGGCGGCACCCAGGTGAAGACGATGATCTCCCCTGGCTCACAGCTCGGCACGAGGGTCCCCTGGCGAAGGTGGAGGGAGCCCTCGGGTGCCATCTTGGTGACAAAATCCATCCTGCTCTGGCCAGCGGTGGAAGAAAGAAGTGGCTGCACCATTGAAGCAGAAGCAAAGTTCTTTGAGCAAAGGAAGACGAAAGGGCAAAGGGCAAAGCATGAACTGCTGCGTGGGGAGTGGGGAGGACCGAAGCGGTTGCATGCTCAGAAGTGGTGGGCCCATCCAGGAACGCACCGACATTAAATGAGGACTAAAAAAGGACTGGCGCGCATTCCAGGACGGCCCCGGGGGCTACAGTCGGTGTACTTTGCACCGGGGTACCCTCTCTGCCGCAGAAGTTGTAGGCCCAAAAGGCGACCTGGCCCAGCATGGCAGCCTGGCCGACAGGTGGGCGATCAAGCCCTGCCCGCCGGGCGAGGAGTCCGCGTGGCCCCCGGCAAGCAGGTGGGTGGTTACGCCCAGCTCGCACGGGCTAGCGGCCCGCGTGGTGCCCTAGCGGGCAGGTGGACGATCACGCCCGCCTGGGCGAAATATGCGTGGCCCCAGTAGCAGTGGGGTTATGCCGCCGCCAGCGAGCGGCTCGTGGTGCCCCTCGGGCAGGTGGGCGATCACGCCCTGCCCACCGGGCGAGAAGTCCGCGTGGCACCCTGGCGAGCAGGTGGGCTTCCTCTCAATGGTCCTCAACCAGTCATCTGCCTCTAATGGACTAGAGTTGCCTGAGAAAGTGGGCGGTCGTGTCCTCATGAACTCGGACAGCCTTGAGTAGGGACGGGGACCATTGTAAACAGCTTGGTTGTTGGCGGCTACTTGGTTGTTGATCTGCTGCACGGTTGCCATCATTGTCTGCATTAACTGAGTTTGTGCTTCAAGAAAGGCTCCTACCGCATGTCAACTTGTGGTCTTCGCTCGAGGAAGTGAGGCATTGCTCTGACTGCCTCCCTGATGGGAACCACTGCCTCCAGCTCCGGTGTTGCGAGTGTTCACCATCTGCTGATTGCTTTGATGGTTTAGAGATGAGAGGGAAAGAATAGGCAAGTAGAAGAACTTATATGGGGGAAAACTGGTGTAACTAAAACCCTTAAACATCAATTCATAGATAATAGATAAGTATGGTTGCTTACAAGGGCCTAAGGGCCATGCAACCACACCAGCAATCACAACATCATACAAAATAGTTCATTACAACACGCATCTCAAAGGAAAGTTCTGGAAGTTAAAGACGCGACTCTAACAGATGAGTCTCAACGCAAAATTTGCTGACTAACAAACTCAAGTACTCAATCCTCAAGCCAACCTGGCTGAGGTTCGCCTGGCGCATACACCGGCGGATGATCCGGCATTGGGGCAAACTGATCCCAATGCCCTCCCGCTGGTGCAGGGGCTCCACCGCTCACGATCCTCGGGGCATGTGCTCGCTCAACCTCCCCGCTCCTCTTCGGGCTCAAGCTCTTCTGGTTCCTCCTCTTCATCCTCAAGCTCCACCCCGATCTCAAGCTCCCCTTGGCCATAAAGGGCCTCCTCAAGCTCTCCGATCCTCTGAACAGCATGCATCCTGGTCTCCCGCAAGGCTAGCTCTGTCTCCTCCAAAGTGTGGTACACAGACTGCAGCTCCAACGTAGTCGCATCCATGGCCTCCTCTTGAGCCGCGGCGAACCGTCCCAAGTGGACGACAGCAGCGTCGCCCTCCAGCTCCAAGCACACCTGGATTGGCCCACCCGCGTGTGGGTGCACGCGGAAAGCAGTGTCCACAGCTCATAGCCGTGATCTCTGCTAACCCTTCGCAGCGCCAGGAGTGTGCCCGCCTCATAGCTGGCTCGCTTTACCGCGAGGTGGAGCGGACGACTGGCACGAGCATTCTCCCGCGCATACAAAGTAAAAGTCGTCACCCAGCCGCGGTTGATTCCGTTGACCACCCAAAAGGGACGGTAAAGGGGTGATCAAATCCTCCAAGCACCTGGAGCATCCTCCAAAACTCTGCAGCATATCCTCCGTGATGCTCGTCGAAAGAATGAACCATCCTCATCTGCCAAATCAACTTGTCAGAACTAAAATTTTGAAAGAATTCAAAAGTAATAGCAAAATGCAGCATAGGTATGAAGTAAGGAAGAAGGGATAAGTCAAGATTTCATTGATTATTCTTGCCAAATTTTAATCTTTAGAAATTAATTTTTATCCTTTCTAGAATGGCCAGTCTAACTAGGGTTAAGTCCTACAGTCAGTATGGCTTTGATACCAACTCTGTCGGGACCCGAATCGGCAAATCCGCACTGCTCAGGTATTCTCAGACTAGTCCAGATCACGCTTAGTACACATAGGATAAACAAAGTTGAGGTACCATAATCATACACAGCGGAAATAATAATAAAGTTCCTCAAACATAATTATAAATGAGTTACACGACCTTATGGTCACCTTACAATAATTCACCACGTAGGGCGATAAATAACAAAAGTAACACAAGTTCAATAGCGAAGCAAAAGTACGACAATGAACCCCTGCTCGCCAGTGCACAACCGATGAGGCTCAACCCTAATTCTCCTGACCTTCGTTAAACTCCTCCTCCCAAGCTGGTGTTGCTTCTTCTTCTGAGGTTTTGTTGAAGCAAGGGTGAGTATACAACATACTCAACAAGTCATGCACAATGCAGTTCTATTACTACATGCATGGCTTATTCCAAAGGAAAGGCTTAAATGGTTATTTTGCATGAAGCAGCATTTCTTTTAACAGATAATCTTAATTAGATTTAAATGCAATAGAAACATTACTACAATAATAAATTTCTCAATTATTTTTCCAAATGCTTGGCACATAGCCCTAAGTTTGATTCACCAGTCTTTGGCACACAGCCACTCATTCCACATTTTATTTTGAAACTCTAACCCTTGACTGTAATCCCCGAGCATTGTCCAATACCGCGGACACGGTTATTCGAATAGATTTAACACACACTCTGCAGAGGTTGTACACTTTACCCACAGATATCGCCACCACACAGTGATTGATTGCAACAAAGTCTTTCGTAAACTAACATCTAACCTATGAACCTCCCCAATATTACCTTTCTAACACTTCCTCACTCAGAGCCAAAGTTCGAACAAGTTTAATCATCGTTGGATGGGTACCAAGTCAGAGCACGTACGCTCCCCACACGCTACACTCTTGTGTAACAATATCGCCCGAGGTGTCAAAGGAAAGATATTAGAACCCTACTAAACTAGGTCTATCCCATTCCAGACAAGTGGTTGTACGAGTAACTCAGTTCAAAGGCTCGCAAGGTGAAATCCTTAGCTGTCCAGGGCATGACATTCTTCTCATAGATCCCGACATGCAGCCTTCACATTACTCAATTCACCCTCATGCACATTGTGCCCACTCGCACGAAGCCATCTTGCCACCGCCTTGGCCCAAATCATTTCTCACCCTGGTTTGCATTTATGCAACACATGCCAATGTCCATTTCATTGTATAAGTAGAACCACACAGGTTGCTACCCTCCAAATCCATCTCATGACATCATCGCATGATTCCAAAATATATTCCATATTTGCTTAGTGAATATTCTTTTGCAATTTAAAGGTTATTCAACGCATACAAGCAACTAAGCAATCTACTCACGGTCTAGCCTCCCGTGTTGGCATCATAATAGCAACCAACTCCACTTAATATCTTAGGGTGACAAAGATTTCAGGACATACAAGTAATATAACAAGGTGGCATAACCAAGGTAGGTGTATTATCTACTCTACCCAAAATTAATCAATGTCATTTTTCTAGTTAACATAGCATGCATAGTTTAAATTGAAATACATTTTTAAAATTCTAGGAGCAGTATGGTCAAAGCATGACTTGCCTTCAAAAAGTAGTTGATCCTGATCTGGAACTTGCGACGGTTCTCCGAAATCCTCCCCGACAACTTCTGGCAACTCGGAATCTAATCGCATCAAACAAACATACAATAAATACATAAATAGACAACAAAATTAACTCTAAAAATAAAATAAAATTCACCAATAAATAGTTCATATTTTTACAAATTTTTAGGAACTGGAATCACCCAAATCGGAGCTAAGACGCAAAAGTTATAGCGATTAAAATTTTGGATAATCAGAATAAAAGAAATACCCGATTTAAACTATTTATTTTTCTTCTGGAAATTCCAGATAATTTCTTCGGCCGACATGTGTCAGCATCGGAGCTAGCCACGTCGTCTCTAGTACATGGACCAGGCCCACGGCTCGGGTCAGTTCACGGTGGACCGGGTCCACCGAACAGTGTCACTAACCCACGGGCACCTCAGATGACGTCATGATGACGTCAACCCTACTGTTCACCGACTGACAGGTGGGACCAAACGGAACAGTACCGGCTTCGCTCGGATGGTGACATATGGCACAACCTGACTGGTCCGCGCGGCACACATTTTCCCGGCCGTTGGATTTAAATCCCACGGTTGATAAATGGCGACGGTTGGGCCTCCGCGCGGCTACGTGGCACTATCCCGTCCGCACATTCGAATTTCAACAGCCAGATCATGTCTCGGGCGGCTGCTAGGGTTTTTGGACAGCCACATGGTGAGATTTCAGCCACAGATCTTAGATCCGACGGACATTATCAAACGTGTCGAAGATGGCTACGTGGACTCACTGGCGCGGCTGGATGAAGATCCAACAGCTGCAGTTAACCGAGCTATGCACTGTTGACCGAACCTACGTGGTTTAATCCGAGCCGAATATCAAAGATCTAACGGTCAAGATCTATCGTTACCGATCTACGTCATGCAATCTGCACCGTTGAGACAAGATCTAACGGCCATTTTCAAGTGTATCTTCTACGGTTACGTGGCCTCACTAGAACCGCACGATTACGATCTAACGGCCGAGATCTACCGGAGTCGTTCAAGCCTAGTCCTACAGGGAAAAACGTGGCTTTATCTCGGGCGTTGGATGGAGATCTATCAGTCGGGAATGCTCGCTGGTGTTGACGGTCTTGGCGGCGCTTGGTCATCGGACTCTGAGAAGACGGCAGCCGACGGCGCTTAAGCTTCTCCAACTAGAAGAAATGATCCACTTGACGCGTCTCGGCACGGCGGACTCGGGACAGGTCTTGGTTGCAGTGGAGAGTGACGGTTGGCGGTGGAAAACAAAGAAAATCGAGGCGGCAGCAATGCCAACTTCAGTGAGCAACTGGAGGAGCTACAGAGCACGATAGTGAATGGGCGAACGGACAAAAGATGCGGAATGAAGAGACGTTTTCAATGAGCTATTTCACCCGCTCGGCGACGCTTTGGTACTCGTGCAAATCGTTCGCCAATCTCCGGCAGCCAACCACCTCATAATGGCGACGGCAGCGCGACTGTTCGCCTCCCGAGCGACGTGGCTCAATCCGCGCCGTTCAATCGGTTGCGATCGGACGCTCCCCGCTTGAGCAAGGCGTGGCTCACTCACAGCCTTCCGATGGAGATCGCACGGCTCCGGGCGAGCGACGGTTAGGGTTTCCGCCGAACGGGCCGAAGCGACTGCACAGTGTTGGGCTCGGCCCAATACTATAGCAAAGATTTCTCAGGATTTTCGTATTAAAATAATTCCAAAAAAATCAAACTAATTATTTAGGTTTCTAAAAATACCTGAAAAATTCTAGAAAAATTCCAGAAAATATTTTATGGCATTTAGAACTTAGATAAAATATTTTTATTTATTTTTTGATAATTACTTTTCTGATATTTAATTATTCAAGAGAAATATAAATTCAAATTAAACCTAATTATATCCAAAAACTCACCAAAAATTCAAATAACTCCAAAAATTTAAATTAGGCCAAATTTTGGGATGTTACAAACCTACCCCCCTTAACAGAATCTCGACCCCGAGATTCGAAGCTTAACTAAAGAATAGGTTCGAATTCCTTTTTCAAATCTTCTTCACGCTCCTGTGTGGCCTCACTTTCGTGGTGATTGCTCCAATCGAACTCGCAAAAACGGGTTGTCTTGCTCCTTGTTTTCCGATCCATCAGATCCGCAATTTTTACCTGCTGTTTTTGTAGGTCAAGTCTTCCTGTAGTTCAATTGCTTCCAGGGGTGTTTGCTCGTCAGGCACTCGGAGACACTTCTTGAGTTGCGATACATGAAAGACATTATGTACTCCCGCTAAGGTTTGCGGTAACTCCAGTTGGTATGCGACTTCTCCCCTGCGGCTTATGATCTTAAACGGTCCTACATACCTTGGCGCAAGTTTCCCCTTTTTGTGAAACCTCTGGACTCCCTTAAGAGGTGTAACCCTGAGATACACATAATCTTCAGGCTCAAAGCTTAAATCCCTGCGGTGATTGTCCACATAACTCTTTTGCCTAGACTGCGCGACTTTCAACCTTTCTCTGATCAATGCTATTTGCTCTTCGGCTTCTTGGAGTATGTTTGGTCCGAAGACACGACGCTCACCGGTCTCATTCCAATTCAACGGCATTCTACAAGGTCGACCATACAGTGCTTCAAAAGGTGACATCTGAAGACTGGCTTGGTAGCTGTTGTTGTAACTAAACTCTGCATATGGCAGACATTTATCCCAAGACGTTGTATACGCCAACGCACAAGCTCTTAACATATCTTCTAATATCTGATTGACTCTTTCTGTTTGCCCATCTGCTTGCGGATGATAAGTCAGATCTTGAAGTTCAAACAGCGCCTAACGCCGTATGCAACTTATCCCAAAATCTTGAGGTAAATTGGGTACCTCTGTCCGATACTATTTTCTTCGGCACTTCGTGCAAGCAAACAATCCTTGCCATGTATAGTTCTGCTAACTTATCTCCTGAGTAAGTTGTCTTGACCGGTATGAAATGCGCAACTTTTGTTAAACGATCTACTATGACCCATATGGAGCCATAACCTCCTTGCGTCCTTGGCAAACCGGTGATAAAATCCATTCCGATTTCCTCCCACTTCCACTCTGGTATTTTCAATGGTTGCAACAGTCTTGCGGGTCTTTGATGCATAGCTTTGACTCGCTGGCATACATCACATAGCGCTACGTGCTCAGCTACCTCTCTCTTCATATTCGGCCACCAGAACCTTTCTTTCAAGTCTTAGTACATCTTCGCACTTCCTGGGTGAATCGAATACTTGGAGTCGTGAGCTTCCTCCATTATTAACTGCTTCAGCTCTTTTTTATTAGGTACACAGATCCGCTCTCTCATCCACAGAGTACCTTGATCATCCAGCTTAAATTCCTTTGATTGGCCTTCCTCCATCTTGGATTTGATTCGCTTGACCTTCTCATCATTCTTCTGACCTTTCCTAATCTGGTCCTTCAAGGTAGGCTTTACCTCTAAAGCAGCTACGAATTCTTCCGAAACAACTTCCAATTTTAACCTCTGAAAATCCTTGCACAATTCTGCCCGACTCTCTTTTACCAACATATTTATGCTATGACTTTTTCAGCTCAAGGCATCAGCTACCACGTTGGCTTTACCGGGGTGATAATGAATCCCCACATTGTAACCTTTAATCAGCTCTAACCACCTTCTTTGCCTCATGTTCAGGTCAGATTGGGTGAAGATGTATTTAAGACTCTTATGATCTGTATACACCTCACATCTATTTCCAATAAGATAGTGACGCCATATCTTTAAGGCATGCACTACGGGTTCTAATTCTAAGTCATGCATTGGGTAATTTTCTTCATGCGGCCTCAACTGTCTTGATGCGTAAGCTACTACCTTTCCATTTTGCATCAACACGCATCCAAGTCCTTGACGTGATGCATCACAATATATATCAAAACTCTGATGCACATCTGGTAGAACTAATACTGGTGCTGACGTCAGTCGTTTCTTTAACTCCTGAAAACTTTTCTCACAATCTGGTGTCCAAACAAATTTCTTCTCTTTCTTTAACAATTGCGTAAGAGGTCTAGTAATTGTCGAAAACCCTTCTATAAATCGGCGATAATAACCAACCATACCAAGAAAACTACGAATCTGTGTCACCATCTTTGGCGATTCCCAATGCAGTATTGCGTCTACCTTGCTTGGATCTACTGCAATTCCTTCGGCAGTCATTACATGACCTAGGAATTCTACCTTACTCAAACAACTGTTGCTCTCTTAACTTTTCCAAAACTAATCCCAAATGTTTAGCATGCTCTTCATTCGTCTTGGAGAAAACCAAAATATCATCTATGAACACAACTACAAATTTATCTAAGTATTCCATAAATACTTTATTCATCAAGTTCATGAAGTATGCTGGCACATTTGTCAATCCAAATGACATAACAGTGAACTCATAGTGTCCATATCTTGAAGAAAATCCAGTTTTTGGTATGTCCTCTGTCTTAATCTTCAACTGGTGGTATCCTGATCTAAGATTAATCTTAGAGAAAACTCCTGCCCCTCTCAATTGATCAAATAAATCATCTATCCTGGGCAACGGATACTTGTTCTATATTGTTACTTCATTAAGTGCACGATAATCCACACACATCCGAAAGCTTCCATCTTTCTTTTTAACAAACAGGACCGGTGCTCCCCAAGGTGACGAGCTCGGCCTGATGAATCCTTTTTCCAATAATTCCTCGATCTGCTTCTTCATTTCAACCAACTCTTCAGTAGACATCCGATATGGTCTTTGCTATTGGTGCTGCTCTGCACTAAGTCGACATAAACTCTATGTCTCGTCTCGTGGCATTCTGTAACTCCTCGGAAAAACGTCCGGATACTCACTGACCACTGGTACATCTTTCAAACTGATGGTTTCTAGACTGTTTACCAACAACTGCCCTTCTCAAACTGCCGTTGCTTGAAATTCAACTTTCCTGCCCTTAGGGCCCTCAATAGATACGATTCTTCATCCACAGTCTAATACAGCCTTGTTCTTAGACAACCAATCCATTCCTAGTATAACATCTAGGGTCTGGGTATCAAATATAATAAGGTTCGCTAGGAACTCTACATCTTTTATTAATAGCTTAACCCCAGAACAACCGATCTTAGATCGAAGTTCGGATCCAGGGAATTGGACTAGAAGTGTATTCTTAAGGTTGACAATACCTAATTCATTTTGCACAGCAAAAACTCGAGAAACAAAGGAATGTGATGCTCCAGAATCGAATAAAACGGTAGCTGGTACTGAGTTGACTAGAAACTTACCCAGAACTACGTCCGTGGCGTTTTGAACTTCATCTGCAGTGACGTGGTTGACTCTGCCTCATGCAACTACTTGGGGTGTGGCTCCAGCTTGAGCAGGTCCTCTGCTTCCACCTTGAGTAGGGGTTCTAGCAAGTGTGTTTCCCAAGTTGAAACGTACTGGCGTCACACCTCCCTTCTTGGGGCAAACATTGGCGAAGTTCCCTGTCACATTGCAATTGTAGCAGCTGCTCTTCCCCGACATCTCGCCGGTTTCTCCATTCGATTAACGCCTGACCGGGTCCGGGGTTTGTCCTCTGGTCTTGGCATCGACGGCGTGTTTCGCACTATTTCGCTGGAATATAGAGAATCGCGAGGTACCATCCTTGGTTTCGCGGACCCTAGCGCCCTCCTCTTTGTGCTATGCGGCGCTTACGGTTGTCATCTAGCTCCTTGCGCTTGTCTTCCAAAGATAAGCGCTTTATTTACCGCTTCTTGAAAATTAGGAAGGTATGGGTAATCAACCCCACCGCAACCCAAAGGTTAAGGCCTTTCATGAAACGAGATCGCTTAGCCTTATTCATTGTTACGCCCTTCCGAGCGAGCGTACAACCGAGTGAACTTATTTAAGTAATCAGCCACTAACTGGCCTCCTTGCTTCAGCGCTCTAAACTCTTCCTTTTTCAACTCCATGATACCTTCTGGCACATGATACTGACGAAAAGTTATGGCAAATTCTTCCCAAGTGATTTCCTGTGGGTTTTCCTGCGATGCGCAATAGTTTTTCTACCATTCCACTGTTGTCCCTTCTAGCTGATGAGAGGCATAAAGCGCCCTCTCAATTCCATCACACTGCATTATATGCAGCTTCCTCTCAATGATTTCCCTTGGCTCACAGCTCGGCACGAGGGTCCCCTGGCGAAGGTGGAGGGAGCCCTCGGGTGCCATCTTGGCGACAAAATCCATCCTGCTCTGGCCAACGGTGGAAGAAAGAAGAGGCTGCACCATTGAAGCAGAAGCAAAGTTCTTTGAGCAAAGGAAGACGAAAGGGCAAAGGGCAAAGCGCGAGAAGATCAAAAAGCGTGAACTGCTGCGTGGGGAGTGGGGAGGACCGAAGCGGTTGCATGCTCAGAAGTGGTGGGCCCATCCAGGAACGCACCGATATTAAATGAGGACTAAAAAGGATCGGGGCAAGATTCCAGACGGCCGGGGGCTACTGATCGGTGTATTTTGCACCGGGTACCCTCTCGCCGCAGGTTGCAGCCCAAAGGCGACTGCCCAAGATGGCAGGCGGGTAGGTGGGCGATCAAGCCCTGCCCGCCGGGCGAGGAGTCCGTGTGGCCCCCAGCAAGCAGGTGGGTGGTTACGCCCAGCTCGCGCGGGCTAGCGGCCCACGTGGTGCCCTAGCGGGCAGGTGGACGATCACACCCTACCCAAGGTGAGAGTTCAGGTGGCCCCCAAAGCGAGCAAAGTGGGCGAGAGGCCTCGCCAAAGCGAGCGGTCAGAGGTGCCCCTGACGGGGTGGGCGATCACGCCCGCTCACGGGCGAGAAGTCGCGTGGCCTCGGCAAGTGTGGACTTCCTCTCAGTGGTCCTCCACCAGTCATCTGCCTCAAATGGACTAGCGTTGCCTGAGAAAGTGGGCGGTCGTGTCCTCATGAACTCGGACAGCCTTGAGTAGGGACAGGGATCATTGTTAACAGCTTGGTTGTTGGCGGCTGCTTGGTTGTTGATCTGCTGCACGGTTGCCATCATTGTCTGCATTAACTGAGTTTGTGCTGCAAGAAAGGCTCCCAGATTCTGCATGTCAACCTGTGGTGCTGCCTGAGGAAGTGATGCATTGCTCTGACTGCCTCCCTGATGGGAACCACTGCCTCCGGCTCCGGTGTTGCGAGTGTTCACCATCTGCAGATTGCTTCGACGGTTTAGAGATGAGAGGGAAAGAATAGGCAAGTAGAAGAACTTATATGGGGGAAAACTGGTGTAACTAAAACCCTTAAACATCAATTCATAGATAATAGATAAGTATGGTTGCTTACAAGGGCCTAGGGGCCATGCAACCACACCAGCAATCACAACATCATACAAAATAGTTCATTACAACACGCATCTCTAAGGGAAGTTCTGGAAGTTAAAGACGCGACTCTAACAGATGAGTCTCAACGCAAAATTTGCTGACTAACAAACTCAAGTACTCAATCCTCAAGCCAACCTGGCTGAGGCTCGCTCAAGATACACGGTGGATGATCCGGCATTGGGGCAAACTGATCCCAATGCCCTCACAGTGCAGGGGCTCCACCGTCACGATCCTTGGGCATGTGCTCGCTCGACCTCCCGCCTCCTCTTCCGCTCAAGCTCTTCTGGTTCCTCCTCTTCATCCTCAAGCTCCACCCCGATCTCAGGCTCCCCTTGGCCATAAAGGGCCTCCTCAAACTCTCCGATCCTCTGAACAGCATGCATCCTGGTCTCCCGCAAGGCCAGCTCTGTCTCCTCCAAAGTGTGGTACACAGACTGCAGCTCCAACGTAGTCACATCCATGGCCTCCTCTTGAGCCGCGGCGAACCGTCCCAAGTGGACGACAGCAGCGTCGCCCTCCAGCTCCAAGAGCGCCTGAATTGGCCCACCCGCGTGTGGGTGCACGTGGAAAGCAGAGTCCCACACCATAGTCTGTGATCTCGCTAACCCTCAGCAGCCACCGGCACACTCTCAATGCCGCCGCCATAGCCGCTCGATGATCGCGAGGTGGAGCGGACGACTCGCACGAGCATTCTCCCGCGCATAAAAAGTAAAAGTCGTCACCCAGCCGCGGTTGATTCCGTTGACCACCCAGGTGCGGGACCGGTAAAGGGGGTGATCAAATCCTCCAAGCACCTGGAGCATCCTCCAAAGCTCTGCAGCATATCCTCCGTGACGCTTGTCGAAAGAATGAACCATCCTCATCTGCCAAATCAACTTGTCTGAACTAAAATTTTGAAAGAATACAAAAGTAATAGCAAAGTGCAGCATAGGTATGAAGTAAGGAAGAAGGGATAAGTCAAGATTTCATTGATTATTCTTGCCAAATTTTAATCTTTAGAAATTAATTTTTATTCTTTCTAGAACGGCCACCTAACTAGGGTTAAGTCCTACAACAAGATGGCTCGATACCAACTCGCGGGACCCGAATCGACAACTGACCTCTCAGGTATTCTCAGAATAGTCTAGGATCACGCTAGTACACACAGATAAACAAAGTTGTGGTACCATAATCATACACAATGAAATAATAATAAAGTACCTCAAACATAATTATAAACGAGTTACACAACCTAATGGTCACCTTACAATAATTCACCACGCAGGGCGATAAATAACAAAAGTAACACAAGTTCAATAGCGGAAGCAAAAGTACGAGAATGAACCCCTCGTTCTGCCACAGGCAACCGACATGGCTCAACCCAAATTCTCCGGACCTTCATTAAACTCCTCCTCCCAAGCTGGTGTTGCTTCTTCTTCTGAGATTTTGTTGAAGCAAGGGTGAGTATACAACATACTCAACAAGTCATGCACAATGCAGTTCTATTACTACATGCATGGCTTATTCCAAAGGAAAGGCTTAAATGGTTATTTTGCATGAAGCAGCATTTCTTTGAATAGATAATCTTAACTAGATTTAAATGCGGTAGAAACATTACTACAATAATAAATTTCTCAATTATTTTTCCAAATGCTTGGCACATAGCCCTAAGTTTGATTCACCAGTCTTTGGCACATAGCCACCCATTCCACATTTTATTTTGAAACTCTAACCCTTGACTGTAATCCCCGAGCATTGTCCAATACCGCAGACGCGGCTATTCGAATAGATTTAACACACACTCTGCAGAGGTTGTACACTTTACCCACAGGATACAGTCGCTTACCACACAGGTGATTGATTGCAACAAAGTCTTTTAGAAACTAACATCTAACCTATGAACCTCCCCAATATTGCCGTTCTAACACTTCCCTCACTCAGAGCCAAAGTTCGTAATGTTTAATATCGTTGGATAGGTACCAAGCCGTAGCATGTACGCTCCCACACGATTACACTCTTGTGTAACTGTCACCCCGAGGTGTCAAAGGAAAGATATTAGAACCCTACTAAACTAGGTATGTCCCATTCCAGACAAGTGGTTGTACGAGTAACTCAGTTCAAAGGCTCGCAAGGTGAAGTCCTTAACTATCCAGGGCAGGATATTCTTCTCATAGATCCCGACAAGCAGCCTACACATTACTCAATTCACCCTGTTGCCACACAGGCCCACCTGGCACGAAGCCATCTTGCCACCTGCCCCGGTCCAAATCATTTCCCACCCTGGTTTGCATTTATGCAACACATGCCAATGTCCATTTCATTGTATAAGTAGAACCACACAGGTTCCTACCCTCCAAATCCATCTCATGACATCATCACATGATTCCAAAATATATTCCATATTTGCTTAGTCAATATTCTTTTGCAATTTAAAGGTTATTCAACGCATACAAGCAACTAAGCAATCTACTCACGGTCTAGCCTCCCGTGTTGGCATCATAATAGCAACCAACTCCACTTAATATCTTAGGGTGACAAAGATTTCAGGACATACAAGTAATATAACAAGGTGGCATAATCAAGGTAGGTGTATGTCGGGACCCGAATGTGCAAATCCGGACCCTCTGTGTATTCAACACTAGTCCAGGATCGCGCTAGTGCACACAGTCTCAACATTGGTACATATCACAGTCGTAACCAACGAAATAATAAGTACTTTAATTAAATACTAAACTAGTTGATTGACCTTATGGTCAAGTTACAAAGATACGACATGCAGGCTTAAGACTTATTAAAATATTCAAAAGCAATGAAATAAAAATAAACTCGTGGCGCCAACCAATTTGCCACAGTAACCGATGGGCTCGCTCCCTAGTTCGCTTCGCCTCCCGATACTCCTCCTCCCGAAAGGGTTGCTTCTTCTTCAACTGGTTGTGTTGTTGTGGGTGAGTACTTTGAGCACTCAAAGAAGTCATGCATGTAATGCAATTCTAATATTCTACATGCTTGGCTTAGTACAAAGGATAGGCTATGGTTCATGAGCAGTACAGCATTCAAGATTTACAGTAATAGATTGCAAAGTAGTAAAACAGTAACTGGAATAGTAGTTTTTCACAAACATTTCAATTGTAAATCATTTTTCCATCCTAAGTCAAGTTCATCATCATCAACCCAAGTATTATCCATAAACAAGTCATTTTCATGAAAATCTAACCCTTGACTGTAATCACTGAGCGATGCTCAATACCGTGAGCACGGCTATTCAATAGGTTGTACACTCGCAGAGGTTATACACTTTACCCACAAGATACACCAAATACCACCAAGGAAAATAACCGTAATAAAGCCTTTCCAAAGTTCCGTCTAAACCCAAGATCGCCTCGCTAAGGTTTCAACACCGAGGGACTGGTTACCACACCTGTGCCCCCTCTTGCGCCATGTGAGTTCTCACCCGCCTCCGGGCCCCACACCACCACGACAAGACTAAGAATAGATTTCCCGGTTTACTCAGGCTAGGCCCGCCCCATTACGGAGCTTGTGGTTGTATGAAAGACTCAGCCTCAAATGCTCGCAAGGTTAAGTCCTTAGTTGACCGAGGCAAGACTAACCAAGTATGATTTCCCATAACCAAACCAATAAAACCAAATACGACCGCCTAGCTTGCCACTCTTGGCCCACTGAAACAATCTTGCCACATGCCTCAGCCTAAATCATTTTCCCACCCGGTTCTTTACCATTGCACCACGTGCCATCATCAACTCAATAACACATGTCTCATTCACAAAACACGTTCCATATCTCATTAAGTCAATATTAACTTTGGTATTTCAAAATCATGAAATTTCCACGCAAGGGGCTAAGCATACTACTTACGGCCTACTCAACCCATGTTGGCCAATAATTAATGTTCAACTATTAATCCACAACCTAGGGTGACAAATGATTCATGGCCTACAATTATATACGATAAGGTGGCAAACAAGAACTAGGCATTTAACTAATCCCAAAATTCATTCAAACCAATTTTACTAAATTAGCATGCAAAAATTAAATCGAAATAATTTTTCTATGATAGGTTCAACATGATCAAACACAACTTGCCTTCAAAAGTAATCGATTCTCGCCCCGAGCTTGCTCTCGGTCGTAACCTCTCCTCGAAACCTTCGGCACTTCAACGTCTCACGCAGAACGATACACAAAACAGTAAAATAAATAAACAGTAGACAAATAGTGCTCAAAAATTCAATTAAAATTCATAAACAGAAAGATCACAATTTTACAAATTTATAGAAATTGGAATCACTCAAATCGGAGTTAAAACGCAAAAGTTATAAGCGTTTGAAGTTTCAAATTACATTTAAAATCAATATACCGAATTAAATAAATATTTTCTTTTTCGAAAATTAATTATTGCGCCATCGGTGACACGTGGCACCACCACGTAATCGACACGCGGCCTTTGCCGACGCCACTCGACCGGCTCCGTGGCCGGCCGACGATGACGCTATCGTCGGACGCCAAGACGACTTTCGCTTATCTCACGACAAGTGGGTCCCACTGCGGACGCCAAGATGACGTCAATGGTGACGCCACACGCACGCGCGCGGCGACTAACGAGTGGGTCCGTCTTGTCGCCGATGTGAATAGCGACGCAGTACGCAGCACTGCGGCGATCGACGTGTGGGTCCGATTGTCGCCGCCACGCCGCACAAAGGAATAGCGACGTGGTTCTCACGCCCTCGGATTTGCATCTAACGGCGGAGATTAGAAGATGGGGTTTATCGCTTATGGGGCGACGGGCGAATCCGGTCGTTGATGCGGATCGGACGGCCGGAAGCTCGACTTCGGCGGCGACGACGCGGCGGCTTCGCTTCACCGGAGACGAAGACGACGACGCGGCGCTGGCGTTCCGTGGTCCTCCGGCGACGCAGCGGTGATGCTCCGACGCGCGCGCGACGAGGTGAGTTCGGGTGGCACGGCGATATGAGAGTGACCGGCGGCATTTAAACGACGCGAAGAAGTGCGGCGGACGGCTTCAGGACTTCGGCGAGGTCGCGCGGCGAGGCGGCGGCGTCTCGGGCGACGTGAAGTGTACGGATGGGTGCGGCGTGAGGTGAGGTTCACGACACGGGTGGCGGCGCAATAAATAGCCCCCTCGACGTCCGTGAAAAGCGCGGAGACCGAGGCCCACACGGCAATGAGCGGCATGAATCCGGCGGGATACGAATAGCGACGTGGCAACGTGGACCGCTTGATGGAGATCGGACGCCACCGCTTAGGGTTTTTCCGGACGGGCCACACAAGATTTCGCCCAAGATCGTTCATCGATTTTTAATCCTTTTCCTAATAAAATTAATTCTAAAATAAAATAATTTATTTGGGGCATTAAAAATGCTAGAAAAATTTCGAAAAATTCTCAAAAATATTTTAAGACATTTGTGACTCAAATAAAATATTTCCAGTTAAAATTTTATTTTAACTTTTCTATTATTTAATTAATTTGATAAATGGCTTAATTCAAAATAAATCCAAATAAATCCAAATAAATTCCAGAAATTCCCAAAAATTCAAAATACCATTTAAATGCAAGAAAAGCAAAAATTGGGGTGTTACAAACCTCCCCCCCTTAACGGAATCTCGACCCCGAGATTCGTAATGACTAAGGAATAGGTTAGGAATTCTTCTTCAAGTCCTCTTCAAGGCGCTCCCAAAGTTGCTTCGCCTCGTAATGGTTACTCTAATCGAACTCGCAGGTTGGTCGATTATCGCTTTCGATCCCTTGTGTCCAAGATTTTCACCGTACTCTTTATAAGTCAAATCCTCCCGCATTTCTACCGACTCTAACCAAGATCCGCTTCTTCCGCACTCTGAGACATTTCTTTAATTGTGACACATGGAACACGCCATGTACTCTCGCTAGAGATCAAGTAACTCCAAATTGACACGCTTACTTCACCTCTACGATTTAGGATCTTGAATGGGCCAACATATCTTGGTGCTAACTTCCCTTTGGTGTGGAACCTCTTAACTCCTTTTGTGGGGTAACTCGAGATACACAAAATCTTCTGCTCAAAGCTCAAATCCCACTCGGCGATTATCGCCAGAACTCTTCCGCCTTTGATTTGCTAATTTTCAATCTTTCCCCGATCATGGCGACCGCTTCTTCACCACTCAAGTATATCCGACCCAAACATATGACGCTTCTCCTGCCTCATTCCAGTTCAACGGCTCGTTTCGGCAAGGTCTTCCATATAGCGCTCAATGGCGACATCTCGCAAACTTGCTCGGTAACTATTGTTGTAGCTGAACTCAGATATGGCAAACACTTATCCCACGGTTGTATAAGCCAATGCACATGCCCTCAACATGTCCTCCAAGATTCGATTAACTCTTTCCGCTTGCCCATCCGTCATGGGTGATATGCGATCAAGTTCAGACGGGTCCCTAGAGCCTCATGCAACTTATCCCAAAATCTTGAGGTAAACTGAGTACCTCGGTCCGACACAATCTTCTTTGGAACTCCATGTAGACATACAATTCTTGACATATACAAATCTGCTAAGCGGTCCCCCGAATAGGTAGTCTTTACCGGTATAAAGTGGGCAACCTTTGTCAAACGGTCCACTATAACCCATATAGAATCATACCCTGTCTGGGTCCTTGGTAAACCGGTAATGAAATCCATTCCGATTTCTTCCCATTTTCACTCTGTATCTTCATGGTCAGAGTAAATCCCGGCGGCCTTTGATGCATTGCTTTGACTCTTTGGCATATGTCGCACAACGCAACATGCTCTGCCACTTCACGCTTCATGCTTGGCCACCAAAATCTTTCCTTCAGGTCTTGATACATCTTAGCGCTTCCCGGATGAATAGAGTACTTGGAATCATGGGCTTCCTCCAAAATCAGCTGCTTCAGCTCCTTCCTGTGCGGTATGCAAATGCGATTCTTGATCCATAATGTACCCTACTCATCCAGCTTGAAATCCTTCGCCTTGCCTTCCTCTATTTTAGACTTAATCCTCTGAATCTTGACATCGTCCTTCTGTCCTTCACAAATCTGATCTTCTAGGGTAGGCTTCACCTCTAGAGCGGCTAAGAATTCCTTGGGTACAACTTCCAACTTCATCTTCTGAAATTCCCTGCATAACTCAACCTGACTTTCTCCCATCAACATATTCACCGAATGGCTCTTTTGACTTAAGGCATCAGCCACCACGTTGGCTTTCCCAGGGTGATAATGAATCCCCAGATTGTAATCCTTAATTAGCTCCAACCATCTCCTCTGTCTCATGTTCAGGTCCGACTGTGTAAATATATATTTAAGACTCTTATGGTCCGTGTACACCTCACATCTGTTCCCAATTAGATAGTGTCGCCATAACTTCAAGGCATGCACTACTACCGCTAATTCCAAATCATGCGCTTGATAGTTCTTCATGCGACTCAATCGCCTAGATGCATATGCAACGACCTTTCATTTCGCATTATCACGCACCCTAGTCCTTGGCGCGATGCATCACAAGATATATCAAAGCTCGCTTAAATCCCAGAGAACTAACATCGTGCCATTGTCAAGCGTTTCTTCAACTCCACGAAAACTCCGCCACATTCCGCGCCCATGCAAACTTCTTCTCCTTCTTCAACAGCTATGTAAGAGGTCTCGCAATCGCTGAGAATCCTTCAATAAATCGGCGGTAATAACCGCCATTCCAAGAAAACTACGGATTTGAGTCACCGCCTTGGGTGGCTCCCAATGCAACATCGCTTCTACCTTACTTGGATCAATCATGCGACTCCTTGGCGGTCACTACATGTCCAAGGAATTCCACCTTGTTCTTCCGTAAATCGCACTTGCTAAACTTAGCTAAAAGTTGTCGCTCTCTTAACTTCTCCAGACTAGCTTCAAATGTTCTAAGATGCTCTTCTCTCGCCTTGGAGTAGACTAAAATGTCATCTATGAACACAACAATGAACTTGTCCAGTATTCCATGAAAACCTTGTTCATCATGTTCATGAAATATGCAGTGCATTTGTCAAACCAAACGACATAAATCAGAACTCAGAGTACCCATATCTTGACGAAAATGCGGTCTTCTAAGACATCCTCCGATCTAATCTTCACCGGTGATATCCTCGATCGAGGTCAATCTTGGAGAAAACTCCGGCTCCTCTCAACCGATCAAATAGGTCATCGATCCCGGTAATGGGTACTTATTCTTGATAGTGACTTCATTCAAAGCTCTGTAATCCACACACATCCGATAACTCCCATCCTTCTTTTGACAAACAGTAATCGGTGCTCCCCATGGTGACGAACTTGGTCCGATAAACCCTTATCCATTAACTCCTCAATCGCTTCTTCATTTCTACCAAATTCATCGGCTGACATCCGATAAGGTCTCTTAGCTATCGGGGCTGTTCTCGTACTAACTCGACATAAACTCTATGTCCCTCGTCTCGTGGCATCCTGTAAATCCTCCGAAATACATCGGGTATTCTCTCGACAACCGGTACATCTTCTATGCCGACGGTCTTCATACTATTGACCATTAACTCGTCCATCCCGAATCAGCAGCGGGCTTCAAACTCTATTTTCCTCCCACAAGGACTCTCGATCGATATGACTCTTCGTCCTAGCCTAATACAACCTTGTGTTTAGACAACCATCCATTCCCAAAATAACATCTAGGGTCGGGTATCTAACACCACTAAGTTTGCTAAGAACTCGCCCATCTATAAGCAACTTTACCCCGTAACATCCTACATCGTTCGGAGTTTCGATCCCGGATTGTACTAGCAATACATGCCTAAGGTTCACCATTTTTAACCCATTGTTCACAAAGAAAATCCGAGATATAAACGAATGTGAAGCTCCTAATCAAATAAAATCTGCAGGTGTATCGAGTTAACAAGCAACTTACCCAAGACGACGTCCGATGTATTCTCAGACCGTGATCTGCGGTGACATGATTCACTCGCCTCTTACCACGATCGTGTGGCAGCTCCAGTGCGTGAGCTCCACGGCTTGCTCCTCGGCGCTGTGTCTTCGTTGGAGTAGTTCCAAGGTTGAAGCGAATCGTATCACTCCTCCTCCCTTCTAGGACAATAATTGGCAAAGTGCCCTGCCACAGGCATTTAAACAACGCCTCACGCCCATCTGCTAGCTCCTCATGGTGCTGTTCCCAACAGATGTTGGTGTCTGAAAATTTTGTCCGGCAGGTCTTGGTACTGGTGGCGGCGTTGTCACCACATTCCTTGGCTGAAATCTGAAGAACTGGTTTGGCGAACCTCAAACGCCAGGTTTCCTCGGGCGTGTTCCTCGCAGGCCATCTCAAGGCTCCGGTTGTCCTCCAGCTCCTTGCGCTTGTCCTCCAATATCGCGCTTTGTTCACTAGCTCTGAAAGTCCGAAAAGGTGTGGGTTATGAGTCCCACTCGCAACCCTCAATTCAGTCCTTTCATGAAACGGATCGCTCGGTTTTGTCCGTTGTTACGCCCTCAAAAGCGAAGCGTGCTAGTCATGCGTGAACTTATTCAGATATTCTGACATCGGCCGATCGCTTTGCTTCAGTGCCCTAAACTCCTCCTTTTTCAACTCCATTATGCCTTCGGGCACATGATACTGCCGGAAAGCAATCGTGAACTCCTCCCACTGACAAACTCATGGGTGCTCATGAGCAACAAGAAGAATTTTTCCCACCATTCAATGGCAGTTCCTTCAAGCTGATGAGAGGCATAGAGTACCCTCTCATTTCCTTCACACTGGGTAATGTGCAACTTCCTCTCTATCGTCCTCAGCCAATCATCCGCCTCCAATGGATTGGCATTTCCGAAAATGTAGGCGCCGAGTCCTCATGAATTCGACACCTCGAGTGTGGCCTCTCTGACCGGGTTGACTCGATTAGCTTGGGCGGCGGCTTGGGGTGACTCACAGATCTCGCTGATCATGGCATGCATTAGCCGAGTCTGTGCTACAAGGAAGGCTCCAAAGTTCTCAGATATCAATCAAGCGGTGCTGGTTGAGGTCCTTGTCCTTCACCATCGATGTTTCCAGCTGAGCGTGAACCACTCCCATTTCTCCTTGGTTTCCACGGGTGTTCACCATCTGCCGATTACTCCATGGTTTAGAGATGAGAGGGAAATAAGAATAGACGAGTAGTGGAATACTTATGCGGGGTCAAAGGTGAAATAGCAAAATCCAACTTTATTACTTTTTATTAATACCGAGGTATGGTTGCTCACAATGCCTAGGGCCATGCAACACATACCCATCACTCACAAGCATGAAAGAAGCAAATCAAGCCGACACTGAGTCAAACGCCTAAGGGTGACTCTTATTCTAAGACGCGACTCAACGCAGAGTCTCAACCGCTAATCCTAATGCTCACCTCGAGCCAACCCCCACCGAACTTCCTGGTGGATACACCGCAGTGTCTTGGTGCTAGTACAAACCTATCCTAACGATCGCCACTGGATGCGCCTCGCTTCCTCCTCAAGGGCTCAACCTCCACTGCTCCGGCTTGACCTCCACCGGCTCGGCTTTGGTCCGTCATAAATATGCTCCAGCCTCCCCAATCCTCTGGATGGAGGGGCCAAGTACTCACAAGTTCTGCAACAGATGAGCCCTCACCGCGTGAATGCGCCACGAGACCTCTCGCAGCCCTCGAACCGCCTCGCCGATAGCATCCTCTTGAGCGATGACATATCCGCCGTGGGTGATCGTGGCATCCTCCTCCTCTATGGGCTCTTGCCAGAAGCGAGTGTCTCTGCGGGTGATGACGGAACACCGTGCCATCCAACTCCCCGGGTAGGTACGAGCACCGCCTCATCGCCAGACGCGATGTCTCCCGGATCCCAAAGATCAAATGACGACCTCCTAGCAAAGGATGCGGATGGGACGACGCCTCGCCCTATCCCGAGCGTGAAAGCGTGATGGTGACATCCGTGCAATATCCACCCCACCGCACTACAAGAGTCCCCAGAGATCGCTCATTATAACCTCCAAGCAACATGATCATACGCCAAAGCTCATGGCGCACTTCTCCAAAGGCGCCACCAAAAGAGTGGATCATCCTCATCGCCAAAGGACACTCACGTGAAACTCAAATATTTTAAAACAAAGCTAAGACGTGATAAATTCAGCAAGGGTATGAGAAGAGAGAAGGGTAAGTCGAGATTGCATTATCATCTTGGTATATTTTAACTTTTTAGAAAATAGTTTTATCCTCACGACGACCATTCTAACTAAGGGCCACCCCACACCAAGATGGCTCGATACCACCTCTGTCGGGACCGAATGTGCAAATCCGCACCTCTCAGGTATTCAACACTAGTCCAGATCGCGCTTAGTGCACACAGCCTCAACATTGGTACATATCACACCATAACCAACTAAATAATAAGTACTTTAATTAAATACTCAACTAGTTGATTGACCTTATGGTCAAGTTACAAAGATACGCCTCAGCAGGCTTAAGACTTATTAAAATATTCAAAAGCAATGAAATAAAATAAACTCGTGGCACCAACCAATTTGCCATGCATAACCGATCGGGCTCGCTTCCCTAGTTCGCTTCGGCTCCTCCCGATACTCCTCCTCCGAGCAGGGTTGCTTCTTCTTCAACTGAAGTTGTGTTGTTGTGGGTGAGTACTTTGAGCACTCAAAGAAGTCATGCATGTAATGCAATTCTAATATTCTACATGCTTGGCTTAGTACAAAGGATAGGCTATGGTTCATGAGCAAGACAAAGATTCAAGATTTACAAGAATAGATTGCAAAGCAAGAAACAAGAATAGAATAGTAGTTTTTCACAAACATTTCAATTGTAAATCATTTTTCCATCCTAAGTCAAGTTCATCATCATCAACCCAAGTATTATCCATAAACAAGTCATTTTCACGAAAATCTAACCCTTGATCAGAATCACCGAAAGCGATGCTCAATACCGTGAGCACGGCTATTCAATAGGTTGTACACTCGCAGAGGTTATACACTTTACCCACAAGATACAACCAAATACCACCAAGGCAAATAACCGTGAATAAAGCCTTTCCAAAGTTCCGTCTAAACCCAAGACGCTCGCTAAGGTTTCAACACCGAGGGACTGTTACCACACCTAGGGCCCCCTCTTGTGCCATGTGAGTTCTCACCGCTCCTCCGGCCCCACACCACCACGACAAGATTAAGAATAGATTTCCATTTACTCGCCTAGGCCCGCCCCATTACTTGAGCTTGTGGTTGTATGAAAGACTCACCAAATTCTCGCAAGGTTAAGTCCTTAGTTGACCGAGGCAAGACTAACCGAGTATGATTTCCCATAACCAAACCAATAAAACCAAATACGACCGCCTGATTGCCACTCTTGGCCCACTGTAAACAATCTTGCCACATGCCTCGCCTAAATCATTTTCCCACCCGGTTCTTTACCATTGCACCACGTGCCATCATCAACTCAATAACACATGTCTCATTCACAAAATACGCTCCATATCTCATTAAGTCAATATTAACTTTGGTATTCCAAAATCTTGAAATTTCCACGCAAGGTGGCTAAGCATACTACTTACGGCCTACTCAACCCATGTTGGCCAATAATTAATGTTCAACTATTAATCCACAACCTAGGGTGAAAAATGATTCATGGCCTACAATTATATACGACAAGGTGGCATACAAAGAACTAGGCATTTAACTAATCCCAAAATTCATTCAAACCAATTTTTACTAAATTAGCATGCAAAAAATTAAATCAAATAATTTTTCTATGATAGGTTCAACATGATCAAACACAACTTGCCTTCAAAAGTAATCGATTCGGCTCTCGAGCTTGCTCTCGGTCGAACCTCTCCTCGAAACCTTCGCACTTCAACGCTCACGCCAGAACGATACACAAAACAATAAAATAAATAAACAGTAGACAAACAGTGCTCAAAAATTCAATTAAAATTCATAAACAGAAATATCACAATTTTACAAATTTATAGAAATTGGAATCACTAAATCGAGTTAAAACGCAAAAGTTATAAGCGTTTGAAGTTTCAAATTACATTTAAAATCAATATACCGAATTAAATAAATATTTTATTTTTCGAAAATTAATTATTGCGCCATCGGTGACACGGTCGCCACCATGAATGACACGTGGCCTTTGCCGACGCCACCGACCGCTTCCGTGCCGACGCCAAGATGACGTCATCGTGACGCCAAGACGACTCGCTTATCTCGCCGACAAGTGGGTCCCACCGTGACGCCAAGATGACGTCAATGGTGACGCCACACGCACGCGCGCGGCGATCGACGAGTGGGTCCGTATTGCCAAGATCTCGCAGTGCACAATGCACGGCGGCGATCGACGTGTGGGTCCGTGATTGTCGCCACGCGCCTGATGAATAGCGACGTGGTCCTCTACCGCCCTCGGATTTGCATCTAACGGCGGAGATTAGAAGATGGGGTTTATCGCTTATGGGGCGACGTGGCGAATCCGGTCGTTGATGCGTGATCGACGGCCGGTGGAAGCTCGACTTCGGCGGCGACGACGTGGCGGCTCGCTTCACCGGAGACGAAGACGACGACGCGGCTTGGCGCGGCGTTCCGTGGTCCTCCCGCGACGCAGCGGTGATGCTCCCGACGCGCGCGACGAGGTGAGTTCGGGTGGTACGGCGACGGCGAGAGTGACCGTGGCGCATTTAAACGACGCGAAGAAGTCGCGCGACGGCCGGACTTCGGCGAGGTCGCGGCGAGGCGGGCGTCTCAAGCACGTGAAGTGTACGGATGGGTGCGGCGTGAGGTGAGGTTCACGACACGTGGTGGCGCAATAAATAGCCCCTCGACGTCCGTGAAAAGCGCGGAGACCGAGGCCCACACGGCGGCGGCATGAATCCCATGGGATACGAATAGCGACGTGGCGAACGTGGACCGCTTGATGGAGATCGGACGCCACCAGCGCTTAGGGTTTTTCCGAACGGGCCGACAAGATTCGCCCAAGATCGTTCATCGATTTTTAATCCTTTTCCTAATAAAATTAATTCCCAAAAATAAAATAATTTATTTGGGGCATTAAAAATGCCGTAAAAATTTCGAAAAATTCTCAAAATATTTTAAGACATTTGTGACTCAAATAAAATATTTCAGATTAAAATTTTATTTTAACTTTTCTATTATTTAATTAATTTGATAAATGGCTTAATTCAAAATAAATCCAAATAAATCCAAATAAATTCAAAATAAATCCAAATAATACCCGATTTAAACTATTTATTTTTCTTCTGGAAATTCTGGATAATTTCTTCGGCCGACACGTGTCAGCACCGGAGCTAGCCACGTCGTCTCTAGTACATGGACCAGGCCCACGGCTCGGGTCGGTTCACGGTGGACCGGGTCCACCGAATAGTGTCACTAACCCGTGGGCCCCTCAGATGATGTCATGATGACGTCAGCCCTATTGTTCACCGACTAACAGGTGGGACCAAACTTAACGAAGACGACATCGCTTGATGGTGATATATGGCACAACCCGACCGTCCGCGCGACATATTTTCCTACCGCTGATTTAAATCCCACGGTTGATAAATGGCGACGGTTGGGCCTCCGCGCGGCTACGTGGCACTATCCCGTCCGCACATTCGAATTTCAACAGCCAGATCATGTCTCGGGCGGCTGCTAGGGTTTTTGGACAGTCACGTGGTGAGATTTCAGCCACAGATCTTAGATCCGACGGACATTATCAAACGCGTCGAAGATGGCTACGTGGACTCACTAGCGTGGCTGGATGAAGATCCAACGGCGGCAGTTAACCGAGCTATGCACTGCTGACCGAACCTACGTGGTTTAATCCGAGCCGAATATCAAAGATCTAACGGTCAAGATCTATCGTTACCGATCTACGTCATGCAACCGCACCGCTGAGA
This sequence comes from Guadua angustifolia, assembly GCA_036346375.1. Lineage (NCBI taxonomy): Eukaryota > Viridiplantae > Streptophyta > Magnoliopsida > Poales > Poaceae > Guadua > Guadua angustifolia. The sequence continues at coordinate 17,955,790 of CM070521.1, read as the reverse complement.
CAAGATCTAACGCCATTTTCAAGCGATCTTCTACTAAGCGTGACCTCACTAGAACCGCATGATTACGATCTAACGGCTGAGATCTACCGGAGTCGTTCAAGCCTAGTCCTACAGGGAAAAACGTGGCTTTACCTCGGGCGTTGGATGGAGATCTATCGGTCGGGAATGCTCACGGGTGTTGACGAAGGTCCGGCGGCGCTTGGTCACCAGTTCGAGAAGACGGCAGCCGACGGCATTTCCAAGCTTCCGACTAGAAGAAATGATCCACTTGACGCGTCTCGACACAGCGGACTCGGACGGGTCTTGGTATGGCGGAGAGTGACTACGGCGGTGGAAAACAAGGAAAACTAAGGCGGCAGCAATGCCAACTTCGGTGAGCAACTGGAGGAGCTACGGAGCACGATAGTGAACGGGCGAACGGACAAAAGATGCGGAACGAAGAGACATTTTCAATGAGCTATTTCACCCGCTCGGCGAGACGCTTTGGTACTCACGCAAATCGTTCGCCAATCTCCGGCAGCCAACCACCTCATAATAGCGACGGTGGCGCGACTGTTCGCCTCCTGAGCGACGTGGCTCAATCCGCGCTGTTCAATTGGTTGCGATCGGACGCTCCCCGCTTGAGCAAGGCGTGGCTCACTCACAGCCTTCCGATGGAGATCGCACGGTTCCGGGCGAGCGATCATAGGGTTTCCGAAGGGGCCAAGGATTTGACAAATGTTGGGCTCGGCCCAATATTGTAGCAAAGATTTCTCATGATTTTTCATATTAAAATAATTCCAAAAAAATCAAACTAATTATTTAGGGTTCTAAAAATACCCAAAAAATTCTAGAAAAATTCCAGAAAATATTTTATGGCATTTAGAACTTAGATAAATTATTTTTATTTATTTTTTGATAATTACTTTTCTGATATTTAATTATTCAAGAGAAAGATAAATTCAAATTAAACCTAATTAAATCCAAAAACTCACCAAAAATTCAAATAAATTCAAATAACTCCAAAAAAATTAAATTAGGCCAAATTTTGGGATGTTACAAGGCAGGTGGGCGATCACGCCCTGCCCGCTGGGCGAGAAGTCCACGTGGCCCCCTGGCGAGCAGGTGGGCGACACGCCACGCTCAGAGGCGAGCGCCCCGTGGTGTCTGCGCCAGTGCGGTGGGCGATCATGCCTGCGCCGAGCGAGCGACCCGCGTGGTGCCCTAACGGGCAGGTGGGCGATCATGCCCTGCCCGCTGGGCTAGAAGTCCGCGTGGCCCCCTAGCGAGCAGGTGGGCGATACGCTACCGCCGCCAGCGGCGGCTCGTGGTGCCTGGCGGGCAAGTGGGCGACGCCCTCCTCGGGCGAAGGTTCGTGATGGCCTGGCGAGCAGTGGGCATTACACCCACGCCGGGCTTCGGCTCAAGCGGTGGCCTGGCAAGTGGGCGGGTGTTTGGCCCCCCTTGTCAGGCCACGGAGGCAACCAAAGGAATAAGGAGTATGCTTTGCCTCGAAATCTCCTTCCCCTGACATGTTGAGTCAGGGCCATTAATTGTGAAGGATTCTGCTATTGACACGACGACGGCCCATCCCTCTGACGCCTCTCACCAAACCCGTCGCAGGAGTGTCATATCCCAAGTGATCGGGCGGCTAACGCAATGCATTAAATGGGGCTTGAAGGACAAGGCTACAACGACGGGTGCAATAAATGAGTCATGGATCAGTGAGATAAGGCTCGAATGATGGGTGTAATTAATGAGTCGTAGATCAATATAACGTCATCTTCTCACCTGCCCGAGCCGGCCCGTCTATATAAGGGTGTCTCGGTGCTTGGAGGAGAAAGGAGGACACACACGCAGAGCACACAAGAGACATAGAGAAAGAAGCACAAGACTAGAAGAGCCCTTGTAACCTCCTCCACATTTCCTCAACAAAGATCTGGCAGGACGTAGGGTTGTTACCCGCGCTAGGGGCCTAAACCTGGGTACATCACTGTGTCCATTGATTTGCTGATCCCCGGGATCCATCGTAGAGAGGCATTAGTAGTCAACCCTGTTCGTTGACGGGGTCCTGTTAGGCGGAACACGCCGACAACCGCACTAGTCTAGGATAACGCTAGTGCACGCAGGCTCAACATAGATGAATATCATAGTCATATACAGCGAAAACATAATAAAAGACTTCATACATTAAATAATACCTATTGAATGACCTTATGGCTAACCTACATGACTATGTTTTGCAAGGCTAAACTGTGAATAACAAATTAAACTGCATCGGAATGAAAATGTAGATAAACCTCTCAATATACCACATGCAACTGATAAGACTCACACCCTCAACGTTTGTCTCTTCTAGACACTCCTACTCCAAAGCTAGTGTAGACTCTTCCTCAATTGGTGATTTTGTTGTTGGTAAGGGTGATTACTTAAAGCACTTAACAAGTTGTGCATAGAATGCAATTGTAACATAACTATATGCAAGGCTTATTCCAATGGAATGGCTAATATGGCTATTTTGCAATAAAGCAGAATTTAAAAATAAATATAATAAATAGATTAAAAAGATAGTAAAACAAATAACAATAAATAATAACTTTCAAGTATTTCTCAAGAGTAAACTAGCTCACAGCCCTAATCATATTCCAACTTTCCATAACACATTTCCTCCTATTCCAAGTTTTTATTTTATAAAATCTAACTCTTGACTACAATTCTCGAGTATTGCTTAATACCACAAGCACCCGAATAGGTTTTACACTCTGCAAAGGTTTGCGCTTTACCAACACGATATGATCATCTCCTTTTGCCTCCGAATTAACACTGTTCCTTTGGTGTGTTAATAGAGAGATCATGATAAAACCTTTATAAGGCTCTGTCTTAATCCAGTACTACCCACTAAAGTTTCAACACTGAACGGTTATATCCCACAACAGGGCCCCCCTCTTATGTCATGTGAATTGAACTGTATACCTAGGACTCACACCACCACTAGTAGTACCAAAGCTAAAACATTGCAAATTAATCAGCTAGGTCCATCCTATTTTAGATATATGGTTGCATGTTTGACTCTGATCAAAGGCTTGCAAGGTTGACATTGCAAATTAATCAGCTAAGTTTGTCCCATTCTAGACATGTGGTTGTATGTTTGACTCAAGTCAAAGCCTTGTAAGGTTAAAGTCCTTAGGTTAACCGAGGCAAGACTTCCACAACCCAACCATAGCATCGACTAGACGGCCAACAGGCGGCAAGACGTCTTACCGATAAAAATCGAGACTACTTGCTTAGGCACTACTGCTTTCCCTTGATTAAACCAAGTTGCGTCTTGTTTACCACAGGTTCTAGAGGTTAGGCCCAAGCACACCATGGTTACGTCAGGTCGCGTGTTTCAAGACGGGTCCGACGGGTCAGAACAAACGTCAGGTTACCATTAGCCCGTTAGCGCCAAAAAATTCAAAAAATCCGAAAAAATTAGGAAAAATAGAAAAATAGGAAAAATGCAAAAAATATGAAAAATTTAGAAAAATGAAAAAATTAGAATAATTATAAAAGGTGAAAGATGCGTAAAACGGCTATTTTGGATTTTTAAAGTCTCCAACTACTATAAAACTACTATTTTTAAAATAAACCAAGCTAAACGGGTCGGTGTCAGTTAAAGCAGCCGTGTCGTCCTAATCGTTCAGGTCAGAATGGGGTGTCATGCCAGTCTGTGTCAATGCCGAAGCCGTCTTAGTCTTACCACCAGAACTGCAAGTGCCGTCTGCGTCTTGGCATTGTCTTGTGATCTTGCTGCCCAAGACCAAGACAGGCGAGTGGTAAACTTACTACCGTTCTGATCGTGTCGTGTCAGATTGGTAAGCTAACCAAGATCGCGTAATTATGCTTGGTCTACCATTTGGCTACCTCTAGCACTGACCCACCTTAGCAATCCGTCCCTTGCCACTTGCCTCAATCTAAATCATTTACCACTTTAGTTATTTATCATGCACCGTATACCATCAACAAATCAATATCATTTCGTGACACATGTGTAACATCCCAATTTTTGAATTATTTGGATTTAATATGGTTTTTATAGATTTTCTTAATTTATTGAATTTTTATGGAATTTACTTGGATTTATTAATTATGTTAATCATGTTCCATATTCCATTAGTCAAGAATCAAGATTAATTATTGATGATTCAAGTACATGTGATGATGTGGAATGGGTAAACATATATTGATCTTTATTACCAAGATGTGTTCACAAATTACATTGATCCAAAAGTCCTTCTCAAGCCACTAGGAGAATCTTATGCAACAAGGAAAACCTCCAGCCACGATGGAGTGCAGGTGCTAGGAACTCTCTGGACGTGAGGGACTTCCAGTCGCAGGAGGTGCCAGGAGATCACCGCCGCCAGGAGGTTCCAGCAACAAGAAAAAAATCACCAGGGACCAATGATCGCTTCCCAATAAGAAAAAAAACACCATTTTCTATGACGATTTGTATTATAGTTTCATGATGAAATTTTATATTTCGTCACAAAAGTACATGAGGCGATGGCGCCTGATAGAATTAATGACGAACATAAACAAGTCGTCACAGAAAATAGATTTTTCATGACAAAAATTGACAACGTCACAACGTTTTCGTCACAAATAATCACTTTTCTTGTAGTGATACTAAAGCGAACTAATCTTCCCATGTTGATTTTAATATTAGCCAACTATAGTGAACCAATCTAGGGTGACAATAGATCATAGCATATAATGACAAGACAGGGTATAGACCAAAAGGTTGATTAAATAAATCCCAACTTAATTGAAAACAGTTGTACATATGAAATAATATGCAATAAGGTAAAACAATATAGTAATTTTATAAATATAAGTTCAACATGATCAAAGCACAACTTACCATAGAAAAGGCCTTATTCTTACTCTGGACCTTGGTCCAGAGTCAACAAATCCTCCTCGGATGCGTTGCACAATTCAACATCTACGTGAAACAAAAGAGAAAGCTAAATAAATACCAAAATAGAGAGAAAACAAACTCTAAAAATTAAATAAATTTTACCATTAAATAGATCTCAATTTTAAAATATTTTAGAAATTTGAATCACCTCAATCGGAGCTTGTATAAGGGAGAACAGGCTATCAAAAAATTCACAAATCATAAAAATCTGAAAATTAGAAAAAAAACGAATATTAATCCGAATTATTTTCACTAATGTCACGCTGATGCCAGCAGGACACGCGGCACGTTATCGGTACGACACATGGCGATGATCCATGGTGACACGCAGCATTAATCCATTAGGGCCTTGAACAAATCGAATGGTCTAGATCTAGGCGACGACGGTGACATTCGGCCGACAACGGACTAGAACACGTGTCAAACATCCAGCGGTCTTCTCAGATCATGTGGTCAAGTGTTTGGTGTCGGAGATCTGAATGTGGTTACGGCAACGCAACGCTGGATCCGAGAGAGATGACACGGCAAACGACGTAAGGGCTAAGCTCTCACCTCAAAACCGCATGGAACCAACCCCCCTAAACGCGATGAACTGGATTCTGCTTTCAATGATGACGAACACAGCTTGCCGGTGAAGATCTACGTGGTGGAAGATGGCAGCAAGCTTCGCAAGGTTCAATGACCTCGATCTTTCCAATGGGCACGACTTGATCAAAGACAGGCGGGGCAACTGAAGCGTCTCAACAAGGGGTTCAAGGCACAGGTTGCAGCAAGATAAATAGGGCCCCGTTGGGCATAGTAGATGTCGACACCTACTCCAAGTCCACCAAAAACACGGCGGCGTGAGCTGCGTCTCTGCATCAGAGACGACAACCTAGGGCATGACACGTGCCCCCATCCGATGGCTGCCAACACCCAGACGCGGCGAAATCCAAACAGAACATGCGTCCCGATCCAGCGACTAAACACGCGTAGAACCTGATCCATCACAATAGGATCCAGCCGCTAGATCAATATCTGACGGTGCTCAACATTAGGGTTCCCGATCAACCAGATTTGCATTATCGACAATCAACAGTCGTGATCATTCTTCGAGAAAACAGGTCAATTGGCCAATGCGACCGACGGTGCAAGCTAGAATGGGGCCGCATAGCAGTAGGCCAATCTAGTGCACAGTGACGAGTCAAGCCCAACACTGTTTTAAATTTCCCAAGCTTTTCGATTTAATTTAATTCAAAAAATTCATTTAATTTATTTAAAGCAGATAAAATACCAATAAAAATCCAAACAAATTCTCATAAATACTTTGAGACATTTTGAAGGATCGAGATGGCGAACAGAGGGGGGGTGAATGGTCGCAAACAAATTTTCCCCCAAAATACTCCAACTAAAACCTCGACAAGATCGCTCAAAAGAAATCGTGAAAAATCCAAAAAACTAGACAACTATGTGTACCCCTAGCTTGCATGGATAAGTACCATAAAATATGTGGGGATTTTTTAGTCATAATCCTGGTTGTCTAGTGTCCAAATTAAAGAGGAATCAATCCAACTCTTTCTTTTAGAAAGGAGATCAATTCAAATCATAAAAGTCACTTTCAGAAAAGTAAAAGCAGAATTTCCAGAAACTGTCCTCAATTTGAACAGGTGGTTGGTGGGCTTCTATAGATCAAGAAATTTTGAACATTTTTCTCCCCATGAGCAGAAGAGTCATGAAGAACTCCACCAAATTTTACCTAAAAAATCCTTACAGAAAAATCAGCAAAAACCAAAGAACACAGATAGTCGGAAATTTCGAGCAGAAATTTTAGGGCTCGGTTTTCACCTCATGGCGCCCAAACGGTGCAACAAGTGGACTCCAAAGTTTTCTACAGATGAATATGAGAGGCCCAATGAGAATCACTCAAAAAGTATTTTTATAGATTTTTATAAAAATCAAATACCAACTACAGCACGAAGAACAAGTTCTGGATAGAGTAGGAAATTGAAAGAAAAGATGATCTCTACTCAATCCAAGAGTGCAAAAGAGATGTAAAACCATATGAACACACTCAAAACATCCAAGATCAGTATTTAGAAGGAGGGGAGGCAAATCCAAATTGCATGAATATAAATTACGAGAAAGTAAATGCGTAAAGTAAATGCTGAATTTAAATTGCGTGAAGTAAAGACATAATGTAAATGCAGAATTTAAATTCACAATAATGTAAAGAAATTCTTTGTATTTCTGGAGGGAAGGTTTACAAAGCCTCACTTCATGTGGGCAAAGCTCAAAGGAGCAACTCAAACCTTCAAGGGGAGGAGGCTACCCATCCACCCCTATTTGTACTACTCTTGGGCCACCAACCACCCTTGGATGCGGCCTCAACCCTAGAGAACCCATCTAAGGGCTAGGATTTGCCCACTCACACAGCCATGCAAGGGCTAACCCAAAACCCACACAAATACCGGGTTTTCTTGAATGGTTTTCAAAGCATACTACCTAGACCCGCTAACCTATCAACTAGACCGCAATCCGACGGCCTTCCTTGATCCATGCGGCGTCTAGCTAACATCTCCACTTTTCCTTGTCTTTTTGGCTTGCCCGGACTCCGTCTCCGATCATCTTCCGGCAATCTCCCGACCGTCTGGACCTCTGACGCTCCTCGCCTAGTCCCGGTCATCTTCCGCCTCACCATGACCTAGCACCGTCGCCCTGCAACCATCAAAGACAAGGAAAAACATTTCACATAGCAATACCCACAAAGATATTCAATGATTATCCCAAATCATTAATCAATCATAATTTCGCTCAACGGTTCGATGCTACCGCCCCAAGCGGGTAGCCCTAAGAAAAGCAACCAACACTCAAATTAGGGATGGCAAAAATACCCATGGGTCCGGGGCGTCAGGTACCCACCCGATGGGTCCGGGTCTGGGTCCAAATTTGGACCCACGGGTATATTATTTCGGTCCGGTTTGGGTCGGGTCGGTCTGGGTCTCATTTTGGACCCGTGGGTACCTGCACCTGCATAAACCTTTTTTTTCATTTTATTTTAATAATCATACATACACACCTTAAGTATTGCTAAACAAGCCTAACTAGCGAGCAAGTGGTAATAACATGCGATGTAGTCACGAGGCACATTGGGAAACAGATGGTAGTTAATGGAGTGGTGGTCCTTGTCGTGATCGCCTCGGATGGATTGGCTTCGGTTTGACCTACCACGGTCTGCAGGCTTGTAGCTCTGTGCCTCAGAAGCCTCGCAAGCTTTGAGACATAAAGCCATTCCAATGGAGCGGAGCGGAGAGACCAAAGCAAACAAGAACGCAGCACCATGCTACGCCAAGATCCCTCGCCTCGCCGCCTCCTCTCTCTCTCTCTCCGGTCTCTCTCTCTAGATACTGGAGCCTAGCCTAAAGAATAGACAAGTCTTGGTCTTCGTGGCTTTGGTGTTTGTTTGCTGCCTCGCCTTTTGCCTCCTTGTCCTCGGCTGCTAACGGTGCAGGTACCTGTTGGTCCGCACCCATCGGGTCCGGTCCGAGTTTGGACCCGTAATTGATTTCGGGTCCGGGTCCGAGTCCAAATTTCGGGTCTCGGGTCCGGGTCCACGGAGGTTGGACCCGGAGGTACCCGGACCCGTTGCCATCCCTAACTCAAATTGCTTCAAATCGAAATCCAATTCAAATCAAACTTAATTTCAAATCAAACCAAGCTCAACTCTTGTCAATTACTCATCACACACAAGGATAGACCTCCACATGGTCTTTCAATCTCCCCCTTGATGAGTATATTGACAAACACATGAAAAGGCATAAGTTTTGAGTTTGAATAAAGAGAAGAAAGCAATTTGAATGCAAAGCCAAACTTGATCAAAGAAATAGAAATCAAGAACATGACCAAGTTGGCAACTAGAAATACTTATGATCTATGAAAGATAGCAAAGATTAACAAAGATCATAAGAATTAAGATGAATCATAATGCAAAATGATGCCTGTTCTACGATTTCTCTCCCTTTTGGCAATATAGGCATCAAGATAGTATTTTCTTTTCTCTCATTTTTTTGTTTTAATGCAAGTAATGCAGCCTAAGGGGGCTTTGAAGATTATCCATGTGACCAACAAGACAAGTTATGACACCAAGCTAAATTATGGCAAAAATAGACTAAACTAAGGCATGTCCAAGTGCAAATAAATATTTTGCTAGCAAGATTTAATTAAAATCATGTCATTTTTAGCAAGATTGAACATGAGCAACACTTGTTATTAGTTTCAAAACTAGAAGCAAAGCCATTCAAAGGATCAAATGGAAAGCCTAGAGTTCAACCTACTCAACACTTTGGAGAATCTAAAAGTTCATACAAGGTCCTTCGAGCTTATTTTTGTTTCTTGTATGCAAATTTTTCTTTGAATCTTTGAAAGACATAGCGGGGTGCAAATGTTTGACATTATTTGCACTCTGTACCCACGTATGTTTTTTTTTGCATTGTTTAAAGCAATGGACTCAAGCCATAATCGATCATCTCAAGAGGGACTCTTAAGAGAATGATCTTGGTCATACACAACACATTCCAAGTTCATCTCAAGTGCAATGAGAAGCCATCTTCTGAATATGAGGTGTTGAATCTAATGCGCACAAAAAGAGTCAATTTTGCTTCACTTTCATTATAGTATTTTCATTGTTAAGCTAGTGAAGGACTCAAGTATGGATCAAACAAGATTCACCCAAGTTGTTACAGGGACTCTAGAGAATTCTAGAATTTCACAAATCATGGCAAAAACACCTAGAGAAGGAACTTAGCAAGTAAACATAACATGTTTTATCAAGTTTTTCTTTTAACGCAAGATAAATGAACTTGGAAATATTTTAATTTTTTTGTAAGCTTAGCAAGATAAATGAACTTGGAAATATCTAAGCAAATCAACATGTGAATATGTTCAAATTGAGTTATTAGCAAGATTAAACTCAAGAAATGGTCAAAAGAACTCAATTAAAGCCAAGCACAGAATGGAGAAAAGAAGTCAAGACCCTCGGGTGTATAGAGCATAGAAAAGATGGTGAACACTAGTCCAAGATCAAACGCTGTGTATAACGACTAGTCCAAGATCACGCACACACAGCTCAACATTAGTGAATATCATAATCATACACAACGAAATAAGATAAATACATAATATACTAAATATTTAGCAAGAGTATGACCTTATGGTCAACTTACTTAGCAATGCCTCATAAGGCTGAACAACAAATTGAAGCTGCAATGAATGAAGACGAGATAAACCCTCAAGATACCATAGGCAATCGACAAGGCTCGCACCCTAAACATTCGTCTGCTCATGGTACACCTCCTTCAAAGACTCGATGATTTTTGTAGGCAAGGGTGAGTACACCAACACGCACTCAACAAGTTGTGCATGTAATGCAATTCTATCATAGCTATATGCAAGGCTTATTCCAAAGGAATGGCTAAATGGTTCATTTGCAACTAAGCAAAGATTTAAAAACAAGTACAAGATATAGATTGAAATGACAAGAAGCAAATAACAAAGAATAGATAGATTCAAGATTTCTCAAGTAAACCAAGTTTCAATCCTAAGTCAAGATTCAATTTTCCATGGCAACCGCCATCCATCCCAAATTTTCAAAAAGAAATCTAAACCCTTGATCAGAATCCCCGAGCTTTGCTCAATACTGTGAGCACGGCTATCCTAATAGATTGTACACTCGCAGAGGTTATGCACTTTACCCACACGACATGATAATCTCTTTGATGCCAAGCTATTAGCACACTTCCTTTGGTATGCCTGCAGAGAATCATGACAAAGCCTTTACAATGCATCCTCTTAACCCAATACTACCCGCTAAGGTTTCAACATCAAGGGTCTCGAAACCACAACAGGGCCCCCTCTTGCGCCATCTGGGTTCATTTAAAAGGATGAACCACTCCACCACGATAGTACTTAAGCTAAGCATTTGCAAATTAGTCACTAGGTCTGTCCCATTCCGCATATGTGGTTGCAAGTTAGACTCAGTCAAAGGCTCGCAAGGTGTCCTTATGGTTTGATCAAAGCAAGACATACACATACCCTTTGCCCATCGGGCCCACCTCGCATCCCGCCTTGCCACTTGCTCACCCAAAATCATAACCATCCCGCTTGATTACCAAGCCCCACGTGCCATCAACAATTCAATATCGCTGTGTGACATCCATTGCCAACACAACTCAATCTCATCGTGTGACCACACATGACACACAAATTCAAAACATTGTTCTATATTCCATTAATCAAGATTATTTATCAAAGATTCAAGTACATGTGATGACGTGGCATGGCTAAGCATTCTAATCCGATCTAACCATCCATGTTGATTTCATTATTAACCAACTATAGTGAACCAACCTAGGGTGACAAGTGGATCATGGCATACAACTAGCAAGGTAGGGTGTAATTCAAAGGGTACGATAACTAATCCCAAACTTATGTTGAAATCATTTATACACATAAAATAACAAGTGATAAGGTAAATCAAAATAGCATGCAATCTAGTTTATGGGTGCAACATGATCAAAGCACAACTTGCCTTCGTTAAGCTCCCCTGCCCAGGTCCGTAATAATTCTTGAGCTGTGAAATACCCTTAGAAGCCTCGCACAATTCAACGCTCTCACGCGAATCGAGAGAGAAAAGCAAATAAAACCAAAACTAAAGAGCAAACAAATTCAAAAATTCAAATAAAATCCATCATTAGAAAGATCTCAATTTTACAAATTTTAGGAATTTGAATCACCTCAATCGGAGTTCGTATGAGGGAGAACGAACTCTTGGAATATTTAAAACCCGTAAATTCACGAAAATTGGGAAATCAATATTAACCCGAATTATTTTTATAAACAAAATCGGTTTTATTGCGTAGGCGTGACGTCATCCCGATCGATCCGATCCGGCGCCGACAAACGGGTCCCGCAACGCTGACTCGGCAGATGACGATCCGGTGACGCAACGCCACAACGATGCCATGCCCGCGCCACGCTAAGCGACCCACCCACGTGGCACCACGTGTCAAGATTTCATCACGCCACCTCGGCGTGGCGCACACGCCCCTACGGTCACCGGCGGCAAGCTAGCAGCACCTCCCTAACTCACCTTGATGTCGCCAATACGATGACGCTTCGGTTGCGCCCGAGCACCGGTTCGTCGGTGGCGAGGACTTTTTCTCCGGCGAGGGCCTTCACGGTGATGCGACTCTCCCGATGCTCTAGCGGAATCGAGGCGCGCACAAGGTGCTCCGATCAAGGGCGGCCAACGCGATCGTCCCAAGCTTTGCGGTTGCTCAACGGCGATTTAATCGGCGACTTCTTCCACGTGGCGCACTTCGACGAAACTTCCGATTGCGGTGCGATCATGCGGCGATTCTCGGGCTAAGGGCTTAGGACCTTGGTTGCGTGGTAAAGGCGCACCGGTGCTCCTTAAATAGTACCGCGATGGCCGGATATGGTAGGTTTTGGCGCGGTGTCCATGGCGGCTACTGGCGAAGGTCGCAGAGTCCTACTCGAACACGGCCGAGAACGATGACCGGATGAGCGACACGTGGCGAATCGGGTGGCTAGGCTTTTGCGACGCTAGGGTTTCCTATTTGGTTTTGGCGTGATGAAGGCCGTTGGATGTTGATCCAACGGTTGATATTACCCTCCCGATTGAGCCGTTCGCCTGCACAAGAATGGGCCGCCCAACATATTCACGAGATATTTCCGGGTTTTCCAATAAAAACAATTCGAGAAATTAAACTAATCCTTTTAGGTAGTAAAATACTCTAAAAATTCTTAAAATTCTCAAAAATACTTTGAGTTATCCTGGACTTAATAAAAATATTTTCACAAAACTTTATTTTGCAATTGTCTTTTTATAATTATTTCTTGACAAAAGACAATATATTTTAATTCAAATCAATTCAAATAATTCTCGTAAAATCCAATAAAAATCCGAAAAATCACAAAATTCATAGTTAGCAATAAAATAATATTAATTAATTAAAAGCTGAAATTTTGGGATGTTACAAACCTCCCTCCTTAACGGAATCTCGAATTTTAGATTTAAAGGTTGATTAGAGAATAGGTTTGGGAATTCTTTCTTCAGATGCTCCCAAGTTGCTTCATTTCCTAATGATTACTCCATTGCACTCGCAAAAGCGAGCGGATTTATTTCTGGTCCTACGCTCCATCGTATCCAAGATCCTAATAGGCTGCTCTTTATAAGTTAGATCTTTCTGCAACTCGATTGCTTCTAACGGTGTTTGTTCTGCTGGCATTCTAAGACATTTCTTAAGCTGAGACACATGAAACACATCGCAGACTCCTGCTATGACTGTGGTAACTCCAACTAGTATGCAACCTCTCCTTGGCGGCTTAATATCTTAAATGGTCCAACCTATCTAGGTGCAAGTTTTCTCTTTAACAATCGCATAAGAGGTCTAGCTGTTGTCGAAAAACCCTTTCTATGATTTAGCGATAATTATTTTTGCCATTTTCTAGGACTTCAAATCTAAGTATGAACTTTGGTTGTTTCCTATATAACACAACTTCTAGCTCGTTTTGGCTTAACAACAACTCCTTTAGAAGTCTTTATATGACTAAGGATTTCGAATTTTTCTTCTAGAGGTCACATTTTTTAACTTAGCGTCGACTCATCGCTCTCGTAAACTTTCCAAAATAAATTTTAACATGTTCCACATGTTCTTCTTCTTGTCTTAGAGTATACAAGGATATCGTCTATAAATACAACTACGAATTTATCCAAATACTCCAGGAATACCTTATTCATCATGTTCATGTCTCAACTAGGTCAATAGTCGGTACGCATGCACCATAGCAAATTAAACCATAACTAAGCCGTCATTTATAAATCAATGGCGAGCACTTCTCGACTTATTCCTTTATTACAAAAGTTGGACCCCCGGTCATATGGCGATGGAAACATTTAATTAATGACTACTTTAGATGAAACAAAAACTAGAACGAAAACGCGATTTTTAGGCGTCCGGCTACTCCTATTCACCACCTTCCCTACAAATATCGATCTGAGGATCGCAGGCTCTTGGATAGCTATCTTCATTCTCCGATTTTGATTATCAAAGAGAGAGTCATCCTCTTGCTAATCGATGGCGGTGTTGACATCGGGTATTTCCAGCACAACTTCTACGGCGTCCAGGACTTCATCTGTCGTGATGTGATTGATTCTTCCACGCATTGCCGCTTGAGGCGATACTCTAATCGCATCTTGGTACTCGGTTACTTTCATCCTTTGGGCCGTGGCTGGGTAGTCCCTAAGTTAAAAGGGATGGGAGTAACATTTCCCTTCCTTGGACACTTGTTAGCGAAATGTCCTAGTTCATTGCGAGAGAAACACTTCTTGACAAATGATTTGTTGACTCCTGTTGATCGTTACCTCATCGGTGCGGTGTTTGAAAATCCTGATTAGTGGGGCGAGATGACTGAGCTGATGTCTCGTTGGTCCATTGGGGTTGAATTCTGGCAAACTGTTGAGGTGTCATCCTTATCCTAAGTTGATTAGGTCGCCCTGCCTGGCTAGCCATTCTGCGCTTACGATCTTCACCTAATTCTCCACGCTTATCCTCAAGAATCAAGGCCTTATTGACTAATTCTTGGAAATCAGGGAAATTGTGGGTGATTAATCCCACATGTAATCCAGAGTTTAAACCTTTCAAGAAACGAGACTGTCTAGCCTTATCTGTAGCCACATCCTCAGGTGCATAGCGTGCTAACTGTGTGAACTTATTCAGATATTCCGCCACTGGCTGACCTCCTTGCCTCAAAGCCCTGAACTCTTCCTTCTTGAGCTCCATTATCCCTTCCGGCACATGGTATTGACGGAAAGCCATTGTAAACTCTTCCCAGGTAATTTCCTGTGGCGCTTCATATGCTGCGCAGTAATTCTCCCACCATTCAGCAGCAGTTCCTTCCAATTGATGCGAAGCATACAACACCTTCTCATTGCCCCCACACTGCGTGATATGTAGCTTTCTCTCAATGGTCCTCAACCAATCGTCAGCCTCCAAAGGATTAGCATTGCCTGAGAAGGTTGGAGGACGGGTTCTCATGAAGTCTGACAGTTTAGAGTGAGAACGCTGCCCATTGTTGCCGTGTTGTATGTTGTGGTTGCCTACGGGTGGGTTGGTCATGTTCTGCATCTGCTGCATCATTATAAGCTGGGTTTGTGCGGCTATGAAAGCTCCTAAGTTCTGTACATCTACTGATGGTGCTGGTGGTGTTGGTGTTCCTTCATCAGGATTGTCATTCCTGCGAAGACCACTTCCTGACGCTCCCTGATTACCACGAGTATTCACCTTCATCGAAGTTCTTTTGGTTAGGCAAGATAGGAATAGCATAGATAAGATGCAAGAACCTCTAATGCGGGGGAATAGGTTAAACCCAAACTTTATATCTTTATTAATTATCTTGGTATGGTTGCTTACAAAAGCCTAAAAGCTTTGCAACACATAACGCACACTCAAAGAATCAAGAAGAACCAATTCAACCTAAACACACAAAACTACCGTCTACATGGGCGACACTCTTATCTTAAGGAACGCGACTCCACACATGAGTCTCAATCGGCTACTTGAAGTATCGAGTCTTCTAACTCTTGATACACTTCATTGATCCACTCTTCTATGAGCGTGATGATTCCTTCCGTCATGATCATTATGGTAGCAACAGCATTCGATGCCTTCTCCAGGAGGTGTGGTATATCGTTTTCTACTTAAGATAACTCGTAGGATTTTTGAATCAATTTAGCAGAGGTAAGAGAAAGAAACTTCAGAAAGGAAAGGAAAGAATTTTGGGTAAGAAAGTAAATAGGAGAATGAGATAAGTCAAGAATATGTTATTCTTTCAGATTAGGTCTTTTACTTTAGAAAATAATTTTGAAGGACCTAAAGAGACGACCAACTATCTAGGGTCAAGACCTACAACAAGATGGCTCGATACCACTTTTGTCGGGACCGAATATGCAAATCCGACCCTCAGTGTATCTTGCACTAGTCCAAGATCACGCTTAGTGCACACAGCTCAACATTAGTGAATATCATAATCATACACAACGTAAATAAGATAAATACATAATATACTAAATATTTAGCGATAGTATGACCTTATGGTCAACTTACTTAGCAATGCCTCATAAGGTGAACAACAAATTGAACTGCAGCTGAATGAAGACGAGATAAACCCTCAAGATACCATAGGCAATCGACAAGGCTCGCACCTAAACATTCGCCCTGCTCATGGTACACCTCCTTCAAAGATCGATGATTTTTGTAGGCAAGGGTGAGTACACCAACACGCACTCAACAAGTTGTGCATGTAATGCAATTCTATCATAGCTATATGCAAGGCTTATTCCAAAGGAATGGCTAAATGGTTCATTTGCAACTAAGCAAAGATTTAAAAACAAGTACAAGATATAGATTGAAATGACGATAAAAGCAAATAACAAATAATAGATAGATTCAGATTTCTCAAGTAAACCAAGTTTCCATCCTAAGTCAAGATTCAATTTTCCATGGCAACCGCCATCCATCCCAAATTTTCAAAAGAAATCTAAACCCTTGATCAGTAATCCCGAGCTTTGCTCAATACCGTGAGCACGGCTATCCGAATAGATTGTACACTCGCAGAGGTTATGCACTTTACCCACACGACATGATAATCTCTTTGATGCCAAGCTATTAGCACACTTCCTTTGGTATGCCTACAGAGAATCATGACAAAGCCTTTACAATGCATCCTCTTAACCCAAGATTACCCGCTAAGGTTTCAACATCAAGGGTCCGAAAACCACAACAGGCCCCCTCTTGCGCCATCTGGTTCATTTAAAAGGATGAACCACTCCACCACGATAGTACTTAAGCTAAGCATTTGCAAATTAGTCAGCTAGGCTGTCCCATTCCAGACATGTGGTTGCAAGTTAGACTCAGGTCAAAGGCTCGCAAGGTGTCCTTATGGTTTGATCAAAGCAAGACATACACATACCCTTTGCCCATCGGGCCCACCTCGCATCCCGCCTTGCCACTTGTTCACCCAAAATCATAACCATCCCAGCTTGATTACCAAGCCCCACGTGCCATCAACAATTCAATATCGTTGTGTGACATCCATTGCCAACACAACTCAATCTCATCGTGTGACCACACATGACACACAAATTCAAAACATTGTTCCATATTCCATTAATCAAGATTATTTATCAAAGATTCAAGTACATGTGATGACGTGGCATGGCTAAGCATTCTAATCCGATCTAACCATCCATGTTGATTTCATTATTAACCAACTATAGTGAACCAACCTAGGGTGACAAGTGGATCATGGCATACAACTAGCAAGGTAGGGTGTAATTCAAAGGGTACGATAACTAATCCCAAACTTATGTTGAAATCATTTATACACATAAAATAACAAGTGATAAGGTAAATCAAAATAGCATGCAATCTAGTTTATGGGTGCAACATGATCAAAGCACAACTTGCCTTCGTTAAGCTCCTCGCTCTGGTTTGGTAATAATTCTTGAGCTGTGAAATACCCTTCCGAAGCCTCGCACAATTCAACGTCTACGCGAATCGAGAGAGAAAAGCAAATAAAAACCAAAACCAAAGAGCAAACAAATTCAAAAATTCAAATAAAAGCCATCATTAGAAAGATCTCAATTTTACAAATTTTTAGGAATTTGAATCACCTCAATCGGAGTTCATATGAGGGAGAACGAGCTCTCGGAATATTTAAAACCCGTAAATTCTCGAAAATTGGGAAATCAATATTAACCCAATTATTTTTATAAACAAAATCGGTTTTATTAGTAGGCGTGACGTCATCCCGATCGGATCCGATCCGGCGCCGACAAACGGGTCCCGCAACGCTGACTTCGGCAGATGACGATCCGTGACGCAACGCTACAAAGGCCACGCCACGCCACGCAGCGACCCACCCACGTGGCACCACGTGTCAACATTTCATCACGCCACCTCGGCCATGAAGCTAGCAAAGACTCTCCCAGCTCACCCGGATGTCGCCAATACGATGACTTTCGGATTTGCGTCCCACCTTTGGTTCGTCGGCGAGACTTCTTCTCCGCGGCGAGGGCCTTCACGGTGATGCGACTCTCGGTGATGCTCTAGCGGAATCGAGGCGCGCACAAGGTGCTCCGATCAAGGGCGGCCAATGCGATCGTCCCAAGCTTTGCGGTTGCTCAACGGCGATTTAATCGGCGACTTATTCCTCGTGGTCGCACTTCGACGAAACTTCCGATTCATGGGCGATCGCGGCGATTCTCGGGCTAAGGGCTTAGGACCTTGGTTGCGTGGTAAAGCGCACTGCCGTGCTCCCCTTAAATAGTACCCGATGGCGGATATGGTAGGTTTTGGCGCGGTGTCCATGGCGGCTACGGCGAAGGTCACAGAGTCCTACTTTAACACGGCCGAGAACGATGACCGGATGAGCGACACGGCTTAATCGGGTGGCTAGGCTTTTGCGACGTGCTAGGTTTCCTATTTGGTTTTAGGCGTGATGAAGGCCGTTGGATGTTGATCCAACGGTTGATATTACCCTCCCGATTGAGCCGTTTCGCCTGCAAGAACGGGCCGCCCAATATCATTCACGAGATATTTCCGGGTTTTCCAATAAAAACAATTCGAGAAATTAAACTAATCCTTTTAGGTAGTAAAATACTTCTAAAAATTCTTAAAATTCTCAAAAATACTTTGAGTTATTCTGGACTTAATAAAATATTTTCACAAAACTTTATTTTGCAATTGTCTTTTATAATTATTTCTGACAAAAGACAATATATTTTAATTCAAAAGAATTCAAATAATTCTCGTAAAATCCAATAAAATCCAAAAAATCACAAAATTCATAGTTAGCAATAAAATAATATTAATTAATTAAAAGCTGAAATTTTGGGATGTTACACTCGCTCTCATCTTCCCCAATGACTAACATAGGAAGTCGCCTCTAGATTCTAAACTAAGGAGTGCACATGCACCTGTCTACCAGTGGGGCCAACACCGCTAGACTTATAAGACCTGTGAGGAACTCAACCTAGAGAGAAGAGAGACTGACTAATTAAGCATGGTAGCAACCTAAAGCACAAGATGAGAGGTCCATGCAAAGCATGCCAGAAGTCTAAGTGAGGTGAACTCATAACTTTAAGGAATAAAACCCATAAGCACCCAGAGCAATATAAAAGAAAGGAAAAACTGAAATAAAATATAATACATAATATACAGATCAGCTCCCCCTTACAGAAGACCGTAAGGGCACACGACTCTAAGCTCACTCCTCAAGGCAACAAACCTAGAACTATCCAAAGGCTTGGTAAAGATATCGGCCAACTGGTGGTCTCTCTCCACAAACTGAAGCACTATGTCTCCTTTCTCCACATAGTCTCTAAGGAAGTGATATCTAACATCAATGTGCTTGGTCCGGGAGTGCTGCACTGGGTTCTTGGTAATGCAAATAGAAGAAGTGTTATCACAGAAAAGTGGAACACTCTCTATCTCTAACCCAAAGTCCCGCAAGGTCGATCTCATCCAGAGCACTGCTACAAAGAATCGGTGCTAAAGAACATACTAAACCCGCAGGATCAGGCATGCGACTCAACCGCTTCCTAGAAGACCAAGAAACAAGAGAAGTGCCAATGAATTGGCAAGTGCCGGTGTCTTCCTATCAATCCTCTGAACAAGCAAAGTCTGCATCGATCGTAAAAGGCTCTAAGGGATAGACAAGAATCTGGACGAGTAGGAAATGAGAATCCTGGTGTCTGATGAATAGAGTTTTGTCTACTATACCCATTTTGAAACCATGATTGAGAAGATAGGACTTAAACCTCTCATACTAAGCTCTAGGGGCCTGCTTAAGTCCATACAAAGCTTTGGAAAGCCTGTAGACATGGTTCGGGTATTTGGGGTTCTCAAATTCTGGAGGTTGCTTGACATACACCTCTTCCTCAATGAAGCCATTGAGGAATGCACTCTTGACATCCATTTGATACAGCTTGAAGCCCTGGGATGCAGAGAATGCAAGTAGGATCTAATCGCCTCTAGTCTAGCTACAGGGGTAAAGGTCTCCTCAAAGTCAAGACCCTCAATCTGAATGAAGCCCTGTGCAACTAGCCTAGCCTTGTTGCGAATGACAACCCCATCCTTACTCTGCTTGTTTTTGAACACCCACTTGGTCCCAATGACATTATGACTAGATGGGGGCTCTACAAGCTGCCAGACTTTATTCCTCTCAAAGTTTTCTAGTTCCTCATGCATAGCATTAATCCATGATTCATCGGATAATACATGAGTAACATCCTTTGGCTCAAAAGAGGCAACAAAGGCAGAGTGAAGACAGAAAGAAGATAAGCCTGATTTTGAGCGTGTAACACGCTCAAATAGATCACCAATGATCCGCTCCGTGGATGAGAATGCTGAATGTGGCGAGGAGGACTAGAAGCGTATGGCCTCTACCTCTTGAGCAAAGAGGAAGGAACAGAGCCACTACCAAGGAGAGTCCAAGGCAAAGGTCGGTCTCCCCGAGGTGCGTAAATGGAAACAGAGGCACCTCAGGTGTAGAGAAGACTGGATCAAGTGGAACACCATCATCTCCATCATCCTCATCCTCTACAAAGATGGTCTCTGAGGGATAAGAAGAGCCTGAAATATTAGGTCTAGCTCCTAGGCTAGCCTCATCAAAGGTTACGCCACGTGTCTCTATGATCCTATTCGCATCACAACCTGCACCCTATAGCTACGAGAAGAAGTCGAGTAACCCGTAAAAAATACTATCAGAAAAACGAGACTCAAACTTATCTAGGTTACCAGACTTCAAGATAAAACACTTGCAACCAAAAACGTGAAAATGAGAAACACTAGGCTTTCGCCCATACCTCAACTCATAAGAAGTGCGATGCAAATATGCTCTCAAGAAAACACGATTGGAAACATGACAAGCAGTAGCTATAGCCTCAGCCCAAAACTTCCTAGGAGTAATGTACTCATCTAACATCGTCCTGGCCATCTCAACCAGGGTCCTATTCTTCCTTTCCACTACGCCATTTTGCTGAGGGGCGTATGGAGAGGAGAACTGATGCTCTAACCCAGACTCCACACAGAATCTCTCAAAGTAGGAATTCTTGAACTCTGTGCCATTATCACTGTGTATAGCTCGTAACGCACCTAGGAGCTCAATAGACAACCTACTAACAAATCCCTTGAAGTGAGAAAAAGTTTCATCCTTCGAGGCCATGAAAAATACCCAAGAAAACCTCGAAAAATCATCAACAATGACAAGGACATACCACTTCCTCCCGCCGATCAGACTCTAGCCGACCAACAAAGGTCCATATGTAAAAGCTGTCTGGTGCATCACCATCACTACGGTGACTAGAGGATGAGAAGCAAGAACTATCTTGCCATGTCGGCAGGAGAGCAAACTAAGTCTTTGACCATCTTGAGTTTGGGCAAACCACTTAATAAGATCGCATAATCGCTAACTCGTCAAATGATCAAAGCCAATGTGACCAAGTCTCCTATGCCGAAGGAGAGATCACGGGACTCGTAGCAATCAAACATCAAGAGAGTCTCCGAAGAAACAGAAAAATCAAGACGAAAAACTCTCCCAAATCTAGAAATCCTACAAACTAACTCTCCTGAATCAAGGATTCTACAAGCATTACTCTTAAAGCTTACCTCAAAAGAGTCATCGATAAGTCGAGAAACGTAAAGCAAATTATATTGCAGCTTACTCACTAAGGCAACGCCCTAAGAATAAAATTTTCATTAATGCAGATTTGCGGTACCTTTAGCAATGACTCTACTTGAAGAAGCATCCCTAAAAGTGATCAACTCATCACAGGAGGCTCGGACTAGGGAAGAGAACCAACGAGAGTCTCCGGTCAAATGGCGAGAACAACCGGAGTCAACAATCCAAACATCTCCCTTCTCCATCCGATTTAACCCGATCAAGTCAAAAGAGAGAAAAGACTCAAGATGGGATAAAGTGAGGACCGGGAACCCAACATCAATCACACGACGCCTCAAAGTACCAGCCACGTATGAGAAGATCGACTCTAGTGTCTCTCTGACGCTCGACTCTCACAAGATCAGAAGAAGCAACTCTAGTAGAAGATGTAGGAGCTATCACTGGTTTGGTCCGCCATAGTGCAAAGGCTGGACCATCCCAACGAGGCTGCCTAAATCTCCTACCTGAAAACACCTCACGCCGCTGATATCTACCTCAATGGGAAAACGAGGAATATCAAAAGGACGGCGGAAAAACTGACCACGAGCAACTCCAGGACTAAAACTCGACTGAATACCATGAAAACCGAGTCCTGGACGCTGCCCAAAAACAGGCGACTCTCTAACCTGTCTAATAGCTGTGTGTGCCTTAGAAGCACTCAAAGTCTGGGGATGACTCTGAATACCCCTAAGAGCAGCAACACGCTCACGCCTCGTGATCTTGGCACGCCTAAAATGTAAATCTACTAGGTGACCATCCTTCTCATGTAAGGTGCATGAATACTCGCCTTGCTAGAGGCGTATGATAGGAAAAACACCCTTCGCCGTCAAGTCCCATGGACAATCCCAAGAGACCTAAACACAAGTGGTACTCACCCCGAGCAACCACTATCTCTCCACTCTTGGATCCACGCACAATGGTAGGAGGATGAGTCCTAGCATGCTCCAAGTAGTCAAATCCTAGACCTCGATTAAATCTGCTAATTTTTGATTGGTCTAGAATGAGATTTAGCTTTTCTTGCCTCCTACAAACTTCTCGAGAGTGCTCATGAGATACTCACACTCCTAAAAGAGAGGCACAAGAAGAACAGGGTGAGAGGAAGAAGAAGAATCGGAAGGAGAAGAAGAAACACCAAGACGCATTTTTTTCTCCTCAAAGACGGCCGCCTCAATCTTGAGGGCCTCACAAGAAACGCGACGATGCTTCTCTAATCCTATGGACTTGGTCTTTTAATTTCTTCCTAAGTTCGACATGGATTTTATCCAAGTCACCCTCAATCACAGAACAATGCAAGCAACTTTTAAGTGACTTATCTAGTAAGTTCTTATCAAGTTTAGCATACTTGTCATTTAAAGCTTCATTGTCAAGTTTTAGTTGCTTACAACCCTCACATGAGCTGACAGGGTCCTTAGAAGCATGCATTTCAAGTTCATCATTTCTAGAAGAAAGCTTCCTAAGGTGAGCACTCATGGCATCTATTTCAGCAAGTAACTTAGGGCAGTTTTCACATGAAGGAGTAGCATGAGCATGAAGAAACTAGCATCTAGAGAGGAAATATCAACAGTACAAGTGCTAGCATTCTTCGACCTAAGACTTTCAAGTTCAGTTTGCACACTAACATGCAAAGTCCTTAGGTTCTCAAGCTCCACAAGCAAAGCATCACACAAAGAACAATCATCAGTGACTCGGGAGGAAGAAGATCTAAGAGAAGCTAACACCCGAGTCAAGGTATCTACTTCCTTCTCAAGCTCTATACACCTAGCTCTAGCTCTAGCATGAAATTTTCCTAATTTGCAAAAAGCTTCATTGAGCTGGTCATAGGAAGGTACCTCGTCCGAATAGTCAGAGAGCTCTGAGTCATCGATGTCGTTGGTGTCCGCCATGAAGCACATGCCGAGAAGTCGCCGCCGCCTTTCTTCTCTTGGCGGATCATCCTCGCTTTGTCGCCCATGTCTCCGTGTCGGAGAGGTTGATGTCGCCGAGGGCGGCAAGAACGCTGATGGAAGAGCTTCTTGTTCTTCGAGAAGTTGCGGTATTTCTTCGTCTTGTGCCGCTCATGAATTGGAGGCTTTATTGCGGTTCTTTTCGATGTAGTCATTCTTGCGGAACCGCCGAGTCGTTTTTGCCCTTCTCCAATTTGGGACACCCGTCAATGTGGTTGGGGCCGCCACATTCAAAGCAGTGATCCCACCACTCTCTTCCTCTCTCTCACCCTCTTGTAGGCATGAGAAAACTTGCGAGCTAAAAAAGTAAGCTCGTTTCGAAACTTGTCCAGCTTGGTCATCGCTAGCTCGCAAAGTGCGAGAGGAAAACCAATGAAGAATCAAGAGAAGATCCAATGGGATCGGTGACCAAGGCCATTGGTGTGATTTCGGTCTTTGCGAGAGACGACATCGATCTCATGAGTCTTGAGTCGAATAAAGCCCATCAAGAGTCAAGGTCGACAAGTCGGTAGTGTCCTTGATGGTGGTCACTTTCATTTCCCAAACACGAAGATCGAGTGCAGTCAAGAAGTGACAAGCAATATCCGAGTCAAGGTATGTGCAACTAACTGCCCAGAGATCGCTCAAAATTTTAGTAAATCGACCAAAACACTCGTCAAGACTCTCACCAACAGTGTTGTTCAAACTTGTTGTACTCACGCTTGTATTGATCTCGCTCACGGTCTTGATTTGGGTAGTGCCTCATGGTATGCATCGAGGGTCACCCAAATCTCGTGAGCGGATCGAGGTGAGAGATCCGATCATACTCACTACTACCGAGTCCCTCAGATGAGAATGTTTCGCCTTAGCATTTGCCTCAACGTCAACCATATTGCTTACCGGACGTTCTCATCGGCAGAACCTCATATGGGAGCTTCACCTTCGCCATATCAGAAGCCCGGCGTGATGTATGACTCCATCCGGGACTTCCAAAAAAGAAAATCGACACTGCAAAAGATGGGAGGCTTGGTGGAATACTTGTCTATCGCCATGGCTCTCGAGACCGATCAAGATCTGTGGAAGAGCAAAACCGGCTCTGATACCAATTGAAGGTTTGAGATGGCGAACAGAGGGGAGGTGAATGGTCGCAAACAAATTTTCTCCCAAAATACTCCAACTAAAACCTCAACAAGATCGCTCAAAGGAAATCGTGAAAAACCCAAAAAACTAGACAACTATGTATACCCCTAGCTTGCATGGATAAGTACCATAAAATATGTGGGGATTTTTGAGTCACAATCCTGGTTGTCTAGTGTCCAAATTAAAGAGGAATCAATCCAACTCTTGCTTTTAGAAAGGAGATCAATTCAAATCACAAAAGTCACTTTCAGAAAAGCAAAAGCAAAATTTCCAAAAACTGTCATCAATTTGAATAGGTGGTTGGTGGGCTTCTGCAGCTCAAGAAATTTTGAGAATTTTTCTCCCTATGAGAAGAAGAGTTTTGAAGAATTCTACCAAATTTTACCTCAAAAATCCTTACAGAAAAATAAAAAAAACCAAAGAACATAGATAGTCAGAAATCTCGAGCAGAATTTTTGGGGCTCGGTTTTCACCTCATGGCGCCCAAACGGTGCAACAAGTGGACTCCAAAATTTTTCTACAGATGAATATGAGAGTCCTGCACTTTCGGCAATAATAATCACTAAAAAATATTTTTTTATATTTTTCTAAAAATCAAATACCAACTACTGCGCGAAGAACAAGTTCTGGACAGAGTTGAAACTTGAAAGAAAAGATGAGCTCTACTCAATCCAAGAGTCCAAAAGAGATGTAAAACCATATGAACACACTCAAAATATCCAAGATCAGCATTTAGAAGGAGGGGAGGCAAATCCAAATTGCATGAATATAAATTGCGGGAAAGTAAATGCTGAATTTAAATTGCGTAAAGTAAAGAC
This sequence comes from Guadua angustifolia, assembly GCA_036346375.1. NCBI lineage: Eukaryota > Viridiplantae > Streptophyta > Magnoliopsida > Poales > Poaceae > Guadua > Guadua angustifolia. The sequence continues at coordinate 17,930,195 of CM070521.1, read as the reverse complement.
ATAATGTAAATGCGGAATTTAAATTCACAATAATGTAAAGAAATTCTTTGCTCACTTCATGTGGGCAAAGCTCAAAGGAGCAACTCAAACCTTCAAGGGGAGGAGGCTACCCCTCCACCCCTATTTATACTACTCTTGGGCCACCTACCACCCTTGGATGCAGCCCTCAACCCTAGAGAACTCATCTAAGGGCTAGGATTTGCCCACTCACACAGCCATGCAAGGGCTAACCCAAAACCCACACACATACCGGGTTTTCTTGCATAGTTTTCAAAGCATACTACCTAGACCCGCTAACCTTTCAACTAGACCGCAATCCGACGGCCTTCCTTGATCCACGCGGCGCCTAACTAGCATCTCCTCCTTTCCTTGTCTTCTTGGCTTGCCTGGACTCCGTCTCCGATTATCTTCCGGTGATCTCCTGACCGTTTGGACCTCCGATGCTCCTCGCCTAGTCCCGGTCATCCTCCACCTCACCATGACCTAGCACCGTCGCCCTGCAACCATCAGAGATTAGGAAAAACCTTTCACATAGCAATGCCCACAAAGATATTCAATGATTATCCGAAATCATTAATCAATCATGTCGACGATCGGGATCGTCAATCGCAAAAAAGGTAGGGGCCGAGAGTTTATGGGACCCGAGCGCGCTTTTGCTCTAACGAAGGAAGAAAATCGACGGGTGATGGTCTGAGCAAGGCGACAACGAGCACGAGACAAGAGTTTATACCGTTCGAGCCCCGTGAAGGTAATAGCTCTATCTGGCCGCCTCGCATGCGGTGATTCTTGTTATATGGGTGTACAGAGCAAGAGTTTACAACTTAAGACAAGAATGGTGATTCCTAACTCGAGCTTTGTGTGTGTGTTGTGTTGTCTTCGCCCCTCCGAGCTCATGCATCCTTGGTCTTTATACTTCCTTTGTACACAACGCACGGAGCAAACCCCTGAAAGGGGCCTCCTGCACCTTGAGGGTCTGGCAAGAATCGCCTCAACTTGCGGCAAGACTCGAGTCACCCCCACGACCCGCCTCTCGCAACCATCACCAAATGCCCGATCCAAAATCCTAGGGCGGACCAGGCTTCAAAGAGACCCCGCCGAGCTCGAGGTCGAGAGGTGCCGAGTCAAGGCGCAGCCGCTGTGGTCGAGCCCCTGCTTACCCAGTCGCTGCCTGGCCTTCCGAGCATGGGAATCACGACCACACTCCGGCTGGTCAAGGGGTACCCAGCCCTCGCCGCCTAGCCCCGAGGCTCTAGGCCTGAGGGAACCCTCGTGACGACCTCAAGCCTTATTCTTGAGACGAAAAAAACCTTCATAGGTCTTGACTCTTGGTCGAGGCTCCAAGGAGACCACAAGGCAAGTCTCTTGGCCACGACACCGGGCGACCTTTAGATTTCGATGTTGGTACAGATGTGAACTGGTGGGCACTGCTGCCTCGACTCAGAGCCCAAGCCTTAATCACAGCCAAGTCATAGTTGGCATGCCTTTTAAAGCGCCGTGGATCGGATTTTACCGTGTTAAGGTTCATAATCCCAAATACCACATCTTCAAAGAAGAAAGCTCTCGCCCTTGAGCCCTTCGCTTTCCAAGTCCTCTCGCCCGAAAGCAAGGTCCTCCTCTCTCCTCGAGACAAAACCAGACGATCGCCATGACCAAGTTAGGAAGGAGCACTCTGCCGGATTCGAGGATGAGAGAGCTCTAGTCCCTCGGGCCGCTGGACCTGCTTGTATGGCTACCGCCAGCAACGAGATCGAGTCGCCCAAGGATCGATGAGATCGCTCGCACCGAGCACTACGCCCTCTTTGGCTTGCGGACCCGGAGAGTGAGTTCGTCGCGAAGGTCCTCTCCACCGCGACATCGAGCTCATCAATCTGTGCCAAACTCCGCTTCTTCTCCTCACCATCTTTTCCCATCTATGCGAGGGGTTCATGGGGATTCTCCCGACCCTCGCTTCTTCTTTCATTTTACCTCTTCCGCCCGAAGGACCCCGTGGGTCCGCCGCTTTACTTCGCAACGGCCTGCCTGGCGGGCCTTCCTAAGTTCCACCGGATTCCCTACCAGGAACGAAGCCGGTTCTACTCAAGAGGGGCGAGGCCGGACGTTGGTGTACGGAAGGACCCCCATCGCCAACCGCAAGAAGGAGACTCGAGCGGACGACCTCGAGGTCGACGAGGAGGCCATCGCCTTCATCCATATCTGCGCGCCGCGCAGCCTTAATGGGCAGCGATCGCTAACGATTTCTGCGGAACGCGCGGTCCCTCTCAGCGGAGGGAGCACCTTCTTCGAGATCCAGGGTCCGACGATGCTACCGCGAGGGCACGCTCTAGTAAGTCTTTTTGTCTCAGTTCCGCTTATGCGACACCCTTCGATCCTCTCTTGATGTACCGCTTGTCTCGCAGGTGCGAAAGAATCCGGTCTCCGCCAGATGGTCGAGATGTTTGGGAAGTCGGGCGACGAAAGTACGCCATCGCAACCCCGCCCCAAGAATGTACTTCGCCGAAAGGACGAGGTAGGTCATCCGACCAAGCGCCGAAGTCTTATACCCACGAGCCCCTTCCTGAGCCCCGCCCGCACGCAGGCCCATCAGGAGTTACTGGACACGGCCAGGAGAATGCTCCCGCTACCCGGCGGGGGCAGGGGCAAGAAGGGGAAGAAGCGACCTCCACCGGCCGGACTAAGCCGAACGGAGGCGAAGCGCCATGTCGAGAGGGGAGACTGCGTGCATGGTAAGGGCCCTTCTGGTCGAGCCCCGAGCTTGTGTTTTCCCGCTTTGCCGCTTTTGACGAAGTTTCTTCGTAGCAAGCAGAGCGCGCAGCCGCCACCAGTCTTCGAGTACACCCCAGAGCCTCGAACCCGAGCCCCGCCATGGCGGTGATGCGGAGCCGTCCGACCCCGAGACCTCAGTCGCGAGGACGCAAGAACGTGACATCCTCAACATCGGGCAAGAAGACCTTCGACGACCTTCGACGAGGAGGAGATCGTGACCTGTAAGCCCTCGCATCCCGGGTCAGGCCGCCTTTCGCACCTTTTTCGCTTAGTGTATGCTTTTGATCGCAGACTCGAGCACCCGAGCTCAAACTTGCCCGCTTTGACGATGGTCGCTGTCCGTATGAGTCCGAGTCCGAGGAGGAGAACGCCGAAGCCGGTACCACGCCGCGATCGCCGCGGACACGACTTTTCGGGCAGCCTTGGTCGGTGAGTTCTACCAAGGGCTCGACGACTCGTCTGAAGAAAACGAGCTCATGGTCGGGCCGCGGACTACGACATCGGGCGAGGCCCACGCGCAGATGTTGCCGACGGCTTCCCGACGCCCGTGAGGGAGGATACTCAGGCCTTGAGGCCACGATTGAAGTGGCCTCCAAGACCACCACCACCACGATCGCTTCCGGCGCCGAGGTCGCGACCACGGCCATCGGGCGACGGGCCGCAGAGCTCCATGCACTTCTCACCAGGATCAGGCCGAGCGCCGAGGTCATGCACCCTGTGCCACGGAAGGTCGGAATACCGAGGCGATCCGCCGCCATCCCCTTGGCGCCGGAGATGAGCGGACCTCGACTCGTGGAGATCGGGCGGGCTCGCCGCTATGTCCTCCCCTGCGCGCCTCAACCCACCGGAGGAGGCAATGATAACTGCGCCCCTGTATGGGACTCAGAGTCCCGCCCAAGTGCGCGCCATCCAGTGGGTCCGTGGTCGATCTCGGCACCATGGTGGCCGACGAGGAGGAGGAGATCCTCGCGATCGATTGATGACCGCGGAGGATTTCACCCCAAGACGCCTAGAGGGGCGACTCGGCGAGGTGAGGGTCTTCCCACGACTTCAGAGCTCGCAGCTTGACTTCCTTGTCCCTCTCACTTTTGGGCCATCCTTTTCGTCGGAAGGTGATCGATCGGCCTCTCGAGGTTACAAGGCCTCCGAGAGTATGCTGTCAGGCCGGGGTCCTCGACGCAGCGGGAGGCGCTGGAGGTTGAGCGCGTCCGCTGCAGGCACTATTGAGGTCGAGCAGGGGGAGCTCGAGCGTAAGGCCCAAGAGCTCGATGATCTACGCCGACGATGAGGGCGCAGGAGATAGTCCACGCGAAGAGCTCGAGCGACCAGTGGTCTCCGAACGCGACTTCGTGTTAGGGCCGTGGAGCAGAGCGCGACGCTCAGCCACGGCGCCGAGGCCGAAAGCGGGCAAGATCAAGGCTCGAGAAGGCTTCATGAGGCGCCAACTCCCGAGCTCAAGGCCAAAATACTCCAAACAAGAGGAACTTGGGAGCGTCAACAAGACACTTGAAACCGAAAGGTGCCAAGGTCAAGGACTGGATAGGGCCGCATGAGCTGGTGCACATTCTAGGATCGAGGGCGCCCCCGAGCTCGAGGCCAAAATCCTTGAGCTTGAGGGAAGCTCGAACGCGCTACCAAGGCGCCGAGGTCGAACGCGCTAAAGTCGAGGCGCTGGAGAAGGTTCCCGCGAGGTCGCCTTGGGCCCGGACTAAGGTCCCTGCTCAAGAAAAGCTCGAGCGCCGCTTAAAGCAGCAAGAATGCCCCGCACAGCCTTGAAGACTAACGACGCCGAGCCGTGGATGCTTCCCAAAGAAGCCTCCAGCCTGTGGTGAGATCGCAACCTCAAGGCAAGAGGGCTCACTGAGCAGAAAAGCTTACTCCATGAGATGGCCAATTGTAAGGAAACATCAAAGAGCGCTGAATGTACTAACAAAAGTGGTTTGTTTTTGGTGTACAAAGAAACCTCGCCCTGTTGTAAACCGTAGCTTGGGGATACTTGAAGTCTTCCTTGCTTTTGCTTATTGGTCGCTCCTGCTTTCTAGGTCGTGGCGCCGATAGGGTAGCCTTACCCACTTCTGGGTCCGAGGTCGAGCAACGCGGCTCTCGCACAAGACTTAAACATGGATGAGAGGCCACGACCGCAAAGTGGAGGAACACCGCAATGGTAGAAGGGCACGGCGGTCATCGTTAGTGCTCGAACGGTCCTTGCGACTATGCATATCGCCGACGGCTAAAGCGGCGAGGTTCTCACGAGCCCGAGCACAGGAAGAGCTAGATTGCGAAGAGGTTCGCTTATGTTTAGCCTGCTCACATGGCGGTGAACGCCAAACTCAAGGCTGCTAGACCAGAGCTTAATGTTCAACACGAGGGTCGTGGTTCGAGAAAAACAAACGAGGAACCGTCAAGAAGAAATAGCAAGAATATCACGAAGCAGACATAGAAAATGAAAGATCGCCTTTATTGAAATGTGAGGCATAGGGTTTACACATAAAACTTCCGGTCGATCTATATTCCACGAGCTAGAGAGCTCTCTCGCCGTCGGGCATCGCTAGCCTAAGAAGCCCCGCGGCAACTGCTGAAACAACTCTATAGGCCCTCCCACCGAGGATAACTTGTTGGTGCTGGACGAGCTCAATCCGCCTCAAGGCTAAGTCCCTAACAAGGAGCTTCCTAGGTCAGATCGACCGAGACGATGTCTCGCAAGAGTTTGCAGTAGTGCGTTGATCGTAAAGGCACAAAGATCTTACTTCTTCTGCGAGGGTGAGGTCGAGAGACCGCTTCGCCAAAGTCGACTTGGTCAACCAAGCCGACTCGGCAGAGCCAGCAGGACCTCGAGGCGGGGATTTGCTTGCATCGAACACGAGCCGAAGGGTGTAGACCCCGCGGGCTCGGCTTTTGTTGTGGTCTGAATAGACCATAGGACGGGAAGTTCGGCCCACCCGTGCCTTGTCAGACGGTCGAGCTCATCCGCGACTCGTTTCTTTGACGCCTCAACGACGGTTCGCTATGCGCTTCATTGCTCCGCTTCCGTTCGGGGTGAGCCACCGGCGGGCAATTTTAATGCCGAAGTTCTCGCATAAAACTCCCGAACAACTCGCCGTAAACCGAGTACCGCTGTCGCGATAATCTTGCATGGAACCCCGCACTGTGACCACGAACAAGTTTAAAAATGAACCGCCGAGAAAGCTTATGGTCGAGACCGCCAACCTCTATCCACTTGGTGAAGGTGTCGACAATGACTTAACGAAACTTCTTCCTCCCGCCGCTTGAGGAAAAGGACCGAGGATGTCCAGCCCTGTGTCGAGAAGGGCCACGCGAAAGCGGATGGTCAGAGCGCGAGGCGGGTTGATGCGACTTCGGGCGTGGAATTGGCGTGCTCGGCAAAGTGACGATATCACGAGCATCCCGCAGCCGAGGGCCAATAGTACCCCATGCGGAAGGCCTTCCACCATTGTCCCAGACGAAGAGTGCGCCCACGAGGCCCGAGTGAATGTCATGCAAGAGGGTACTTACCTCCTCCGTGGAGATGCAATGCGTCAGATGTTTAAACATTGCGCTCAGAAGCTCTCCCTCGACAAGCGGCAGGCTGCAGACTCCCCGGCGCTTGATCCGCTCCTCCGACAGTGGTCGGTAAGGTGTCGCCCGAGCAAGGAAATCGTGGATGGCCTCGCCCAGAGGGTGTACCTTCGACCATGGCGAGCGACTCTTGGTCGGAGATTGACGGGCCGCTTAGTGTCTCCAAGATGACGTCGGGTGGGACTTCATCGCCGGAGGAGCCAAGCTTGGAGAGGAGTCCTTGGCTGAGTTGTCCTTCCCGGGGTGTGTTTGAGCTCCAAATTCGAACCACTTCTCCATCTTGCGCCTCGGCGAGGTACTTTGTCATCGAAGTCTCCCGAGCACCGTAGTCCTTGTTGAACTGATTGATGACGAGCCGAGTCGCCCTTCACGCACCAAAGCACAGATTCCCAAGGCCTTGCAAGCTCGCAAGTTCAAGAAAAAGAGCTTCAGATTCCGCCACATTGTTGGTCGCCGAGAAGCCAAAACGAATTACGATACCTCGGCTTGTCGCCGCTGGGTGAGGATATGATCCCACTTCGAGCGCTTGAAGGATCTCGAGCCGTCGAAGAACATGACCCAGCTTTTCGCCTTCGACCAAGCTCTGGAGCGGTCTGCGACGCTCTCGCCGATCACGAAGTCGGCGAAAGCACTTGCGACTTTTATGGTCGAAGGCGCCACGACCGGACGCCGAACGCCGCCAGCCCATGGCCCACTTGGCGATTTGCCCACCCACCGGGTTCTCAGATGTCCCCGAAGGAAGTTGCTCGGACGCACCATGGAGGTGCCCGAAATAGTGCCGAGCTTGCGCTGGCCATGAGGAGAGCATATAACAGCTTCAGACTGCATGGTAGCGCCTTCGGCCCGCAAGACCTCGCGGCATAATAAATGGGTGTCATTGAGGTCCCTGCTCGCTACCAAGACGGCACTAACAAAGATGGGGGTGGCCGCGAGGTATAGCAAGAATTCTCACCAAAGTTGTGGCGTGTAAGGAGAGGTGGGGACGGCAGTATGCCTTCAGTCGCCAAGGATCGCTGGCCTCTCGAGTCCACTCGAAGCCCGTGCTTGCGCAAGGTTTGGAAGAATGGGAGCCCGCGCCACCGAGCCTCGAGATGAATCTGCCGAGGGCGCCATGCGGCGCGCGGAGGCTTTGCACCGCTGATCGAGGTCGGGTGCCATCTTTCGATCGCTCGATCTTCTCCGGTTTGGTCCAACCCCGAGCCCCGATCATGTAGCCGAGCACTCCACGGGCCACGCCACCAACACGCACTTCTCGGGGTTGAGCTTGATCTTGTGCTCGCTCAGTTGGCGAAGGTCTCTCGAGGTCGCGAACGGGTCGCCTCGGCGGGCTTTTTGACGATGATGTCGCCCACGAGACCTCAAGGTTCCGCCCGATCCGAGCTCAAAAGTCTTGGTCATCGACGTTGAAAAGTGGCCCCGATTGCGCAGACTAAATGACATGGTCAGATAGCAATAGGTGCCAAACGGCGGATGAACGAGGTCTTGCTTTCGCTGCCGATCGCCAGCTTGATCTCGTGGTACCCGAGTAAGCATCCAAGAAGCTCAAGATCTTAGCATTCGCGGTGGAGTCCACGATCCGTCGATGCTTGCTTAAGCGGAAATTGTCCTTCGCAAGCCGAAGTTCAACCCCGTATGGTCGCACATTCTCCACTTTCCCTTTTTTCACGACGATGACCGGTTGGCGCCCACTGAGAAGTTGATCTCATGAATGAAGCCGCCTTCAAGAGCTTGTCGAGGTTCTTCTTGATGATCGCGATTTTCTCCGGAGAGAAGCGACGCAGTTTTTGGCGCACATGTCGTCGAGCCGGATCCCACCTGCAGCTTTGTGCTCAATCACTCCCTCGACGCCGCATATCCGCTGGCTCCCAAACGAATATACCCTTGTTGGCGCTGGCGAAGGTGACGAGCTCGAGTTCCTATTTGGGACTCACCATCGAGACGGACACACTCAGTCGGGTCGGTCTCGTCGAGCAAGACGGCCTTCAAGGTTCTGGCTAGGCTATATCGCCGCCTTTCCGGCGGGCGTTCTTCGCCGCTCTCCTCGATCACACTGGGCAAGATGTTCGCAAGGGCCAAGGCCTTGGTCTCACGCCCATGCGCCGCTTGTAGGTCGCCTCGCGACGATGATGACACCGCTGGGGCGTGTAACTTCATGCATCGATGGCCATAATGGTTGGCGACCATGAATTTGACCAAGGCAGGTCGCCCGAGGATGGCGTTAGACGGAGGTCACCTCGACCACTTCAAGGTGATCAACTCGTGCGAAGTTGTCGAGCCACCGAAGGTGACCGGCAAGACAACCCGCCTGGGGGGTGGTCGAACTCCCCGGACTATCCCAAGAACGATATGGTGATGTTTTGACTTTCGATCGGGAATCGCATCCTGGCCGAGCGCCTCGCCTGCGCAGTAGTTAAAGAGAGTCGCCGCCATCGACCATGACGCCGATCGATCGTGGTGTTGCCGATGGTCGGGTCACGACCAAGGCGGTCTTTAGGTCTCGAGCCATACCGGGAGAGCATCCTCCCGGGAGAAGGTGATGGTGGCACCGCCCACTTGCGTGGCTGCGCTTCGGTGGGCTTCCTGGGCGGGCGACTGGTAGATGGTACGCTGGGCGGCCTTGACTCGGCCGATGGGTAGGCCGACGAGCCACCAAAGATGACGCCGATCCGCGCCGCTTTGCCGAACCTGTGTCGAGGTCGCCATCCGCTCCGCCGAGATTCACCCGGCCGGCTGGTCGTCATCCTTCGAGCATGGGCATCTCACCCGCCCATCGAGAAGGCGCCTAGCTTATCTCGCCAAGCCCGCAGTTCAGAGATCGTGGGCCGCCGCCTGCGGAAAAGACAGAACTTTGTTTCACAAACCTCCAGCGCCCTCGACCGCCGAGCATCGGCCTGCCGGGACCGCACGCGGCCTCTCGCCAATGGTTCTTCGCCAGTGCGGTCGGGTCGGCCTTGGCGAGGCTTAGAGTCCTCCCGAACTTGGCCTCGACCTCGAGGACCTCACGCCGCCATCCGCCGAGACGACACTCGCGGAGCCCTCCGCCACCTTCGCGATCGCTCGCTTCTTGGTGGTGGCGCTTTGGTCGGCGCGCCGAGTTGGACGGGCCGCCTCTCGCTTGGTTTAGACCAAGCTACCTTGGTCGAAGTCGCGCTTCCAATGGACGGCATCGTCTGCCCGTCTGCATCAGCTCCGCCATGCGGAAAGTTTGTTGACGCTGAGCCTCGAGGTGATCTCCGTGTCTTCGGAGACGCCGATCACGACCTCGAACTTGAAAGCCTTGATGACGGCCTCATCGTAAATGCTCGGGATCGGGTTCTCAGCGGATGAATCGCCGCGACAAAGTCGCAAAGGGCTCGTTTCTTCCTCGATGACATGATCCGTGTCTTTCTCCTGCCGGCCGCCGTAATAACTCGAAGTTGGAGCGGCGGGCGCTCGATCTCGGGCGCCACGACCAAGGAGCCAAGCCGACAAAGAGCCAGTCCTAGCGGCCCGCCCGAATCGCGGGAGGTAGTTTGCCATTACAGCTCGTCTCCACCGCCAGATAGCGGCTTAATAGATGGACAGAACTCGTCGTGGTTTTGGTCCCCGCCGGTTAGCCGATCGACCGCTGGCTTGAACCGAAGCCGCCATCGCGACGCGATTTAAGGCCGCTTGGAGTACACCATGCACCCGTAAGGCCGGGACAGCGACGCCGGTCATGGTCATTGCCGATAAGATCCTGCGCCGCCGACCAGAGTCGAGGTTTCGCCGCCCGACTTCCGTCCGGAACGCACTATGGTGCCGAGCACGGAATCACCCGGCTGGTAACGCAGCGTCCTGCAGTACCTGCGGCGCCGGGCGAACGCCCGGAGAGGTCCGCACCGCCGCCAGCCGACGGAGCGGCCGGCCGGGCTCGTCTCGTTGGCGCGGTGTTCGTGGGGACGCCGGCGTCGCTGCCGGAGCTCGCCCCGAGCCTCGCTGTTCGGGGCTAACTCTCGCGGTAGAAGGTGTCCGACGCGATCGATGGCGCGACGATGTTGTCATTACTTCTCGAGCGGGTCCTCGAAAGTGTTGACTTTGATGTCAGCGGAGGCGCCACCTCTGGCCGCAGCTCGACAGAGTTCTCGCCGTGGCTCGGCCAAAGAGCTCCGACCGCCTCTATCGTGGTTGGCTATGACCCGGCGAGAGCTGGAGGCGCCCCTGGGGGGAGCTGGGTGGCCCAAGATGTCTTGGCCTTCTCCGGCCTCCGCAGGAGAGTCGATATGGCTTGGTTGATGGCAACCGCACTATCCGGCGAGCGCCTTCCGGTTCACGGATCAAGGTCACCCGATCTCCTCAATGTTTGCCCGCCCGCCACTGTAACATGCCGCCGAAAGCGGCGGCGAGGGCGTGAACAGTGACACGAGTCGGAGTCCGCTCTCAAGAAAATTCGGCCGATGAAGGGCGCCATGCTCCTAGAGTCTTGGTGTCGCTCTGCGAAGAGCAAAACAATCAGGCCCCACGGTATGCGCAATTGTCGACGATCGGGATCGCCAACCGCAAAAAGAGGTAGGGTCGAGAGTTTATGAGACCCGAGCTGCGCTTTTGCTCGAACGAAGGAAGAAAATCGATCGTATGGCGATGGTGAGCAAGGCAACAACGAGCACGAGACAAGAGTTTATCTTGGTTCGAGCCCCGTGAAGGTAATAGGCTCTACTCCGATCCGCCATGGCGGTGATTCTTGTTATATGGGTGTACAGAGCAAAGTGTTTACAACTTAAGACAAGAATGGTGATTCCTAACTCGAGCTGTCAGTGTGTGTTGTGTTGTCTTCGCCCCTCCGGAGCTCATGCATCCTTGGTCTTTATACTTCCTTTATGCGAACGGTAGAGCAAACCTCGGAAAGGGGCCTCCGTGCACCTTGAGGGCTGGCAAAGAATCGCCCGAACTTATGGCGACTCGAGTCACCCCCACGACCCGCTCTCTAGCAACCGTCACCAAATGCCTCGATCCGAATCCTAGGGCGGACCAGGGCTTCAGCGAGACCCGCCGAGCTCGAGGTCGAGGTGCCGAGTCGGGCGCGTCAAGGCTCAGGGTCGAAGCGCCTCAAGGCATCTGTGTCGTGATCGGGCCTTCCGAGCATGGGAATTGCTGACCACACTCCTACCGGGTCAAGGGGTACCACCCTCGCCAAATCATAATTTCATTAACGGTCCGATGCTACCGCCCCAAGCTGTAGCCCTAGGAAAAGCAACCAACACTCAAATTGCTTCAAATCGAAATCCAATTGAAATCAAACTCAATTTCAAATCAAACCAAGCTCAACTCTTGTCAATTACTCATCACACATAAGGATAGACCTCCACATGGTCTTTCACATTTTGAACTCAAACAAAATACTTTTAGCCAAAATTTATTTACACTATTACATTATTTAAATACTTTTCATGAAAGGCCAAATATAATTATATTTAATAAAATCCAGAAAAATCCAAATAAATCAAAAAAATCAAAAAATGCACAGATAACAATAAAATAATATTTTAAGGTAAATTTTGGGATGTTACATGAGGCCCACAAAGAGAACAAAGTCATGGAGGAGCTACTCAGAAGAGTGCAAGTGGCATCGATGGGAATTTGTGCTGTTGGTGTAGGCCCATATGAAACAAAGTCTGAGTAAACATGGTAGCACCCGTGAAGTGCGGGAGAGTAGTGTGGGTGTGCAGGTGAAGGTTGAGGTTAGTAAAGTAGAGGATCCTGGTGGAGATGCATTGGTGGCCGAAGACAACCAAGTTGAACCTAAAGGACATGCAGATGAAGGGGAGGACATTGAATGTATAGTGGATCACTGGATGTGCATCTAGGTTTCTCTTGATAAGAGGAACCTAGGACGTCGATTCTTTTATTACCTTATGTTTATGGTACGTAGTTTATTTCCTATCACTTAACCTGCTAGTCTAGGTTTCCGACGACAAGAGGAACCTAGGATGTCGATTCTTTTACTGCCCTATGTTTGTGGTAAGTAGTTTATTTCCTATCTATAACTCCATGCATGTATCTCTATATCGTGAGTAATGGCCTCATCTTCTTTGCATATTGTGGATTGCAAGTTCACCAAGTGAGTAGATCAACCGTATCCAATACATGCCTAGGTTTACATTTGCACTCTACAAAAACACATAGATCAATTGCAACCGCGCTCTAGATCGAGAAGATCAACAACGACGAGTGTCAAAGGCAGATGATCAAGGAGAGGAACAATGAGGAGGTGGTCTACATCGGTAGCAACTACCACTCGTACTGCTAGTGCGCCAACACGGGTTGCAATTGTGCTTGCCACGACCATGACACCCAGTCGAGTCCATGCTGCCCTGATGATCACCAATCCATGTTGGTGCCCCATGGTATTCCACTTCCACCTTAGGGCGTTCTCCCATATGCCCAAAGATCTACAATAGTCATGTCGTTCACATTCCAAAAGGTGCGTGTATCATCATTGTAGTAATGGTGGTTGGGTTGTATGCCTTGCCATTTGTACTATAGGTGTAGTCAGCAAAATATGCACTCGAATGAACCCTATGCACCATGTAACTCTATATTTCCTTTATTGTTTATTTCCAAGAATTATTTGGGCTTACATGTTACTAGGTTACTATATATTGATACTTTGTAGCTTGATTGTGTGCCTAAAACATGTCATTTAGTGCAGCATACCATTGATATTTCACCTTTTTAACTAAATTTACTGTAACATGCCAAATTTTTCAATAGAAATGACCGTGCACTAGTTTTTCAGTGAATTGATAGAATGCACCATATTTCCTCATTGAATTGATAATATGCACTAACTTTTCTTAATGAATTGACAGCACGTACCTTCTTTTGTCAGTGAATTGACAACACACACAAGCTTTTCTCCATGATTTGAAAATTTGCACCTCCTTTTGTCGGTGAACTAATAGGACGATAATCCACATACCCTACATTTAGATGAACACTAAATTAACTCTCATGCATCCGCTCATTCTAAGTTGTAGCAAAAGTTTCAAAACTTTTGAGATATAATTAGACTCTTGGTCCTGGTTCTTGAGATATATCCAAACTCTTGGTTTTGGCAAGCAAATTTTGAAACTACCCCTGAGGGGTCATGGGTATAAATATAGCACCCTATTGTATAAATAGAATTGAATCAATCAACAAAGGAGAGAAAAGAGTTGATCTCCCTACATCCTATGTTCATCTATTTGCGATGGTTCTTCATATATTCTTGATTGGCACTGGGATTGATTTAGGCAATCGTCATCGCTTTACAGCACGTTATCAGCACAAAGCTCTCCAAGGTCAAATAAGATTTTTTTTCCTATCTGCATCAATCTACATTGCATCACAATTCAACCAACATCAAACAACCAATCTACTGCAAGCTATACGTAAGTTTGGATAATATGTGAGTTAATCTCATCTAAGAATTAATACTACATATTAATTACTCTAATTACCTAGATTAATTGAGCAATTAGGGCTATAGATTGGTTCTTGATGCTATTGTTCATACAATAATCAATCTAAGAAATCAATCGAGCACATCAAGTTGTGCCCCTATCGGGTGCTACCACTATCAGCCGCCTGTCCCTCGACAAGCACCGAGAGCGCATCCCTAATTGTGCCCCACGTGTCGCTGCTGCACCATGCCTATCGTAGCTGTGCTCCTGCCAAGCATACACCTATCACCATCGATGCCCCCACGCTCCCATTGAAGCATCACCACATGAATCCATGGCATGCGCACCTATGCCCTCTATCACCACACAGATCTAGGGCCCTATCAAGCCGGGCACCAGATCCATTGCTGCCCACTCTAGCAGAGTGGTGCCACCGCTCCTGATGATCCAGTTGCTTCGATGAACACTGCTCCCACCGAGTGTCACTGCCGTCATGCTCCTATCAAAGGGCCCATGGCCTAAGCCCACACCACCACTAGGTCGATGCCACGTCACTCGCATCGTCACCACTGCCACTTCGGTCAAGACATCGTTGGCTTGAGCAAACCTAGCTTGCTCGACCGGACTAGGCCATGAGCATTATGTGGGTCAGCCTATGCAGGTGCGAGGTGGTGTGTAGGCTCCATGTGTGCCCCATGGCCGATGAGGACCACAAGACACCACGGGCCCTAGAACCAGAAGACCAAAATTTGTTTGGGTTGCGACCTTTTGCAAATTGAGCCCTAAAGAATTGGCAAATTATAGAAATCCCATGGCTATGGTAATTTTTGCATTTTAACCCTTGAAGTTTAGTGAAATTATAGAATTATACTACGGCTGTGGAAATTTTACATTTTGGACTCTGAAGTTTTTAGTAATCTCAAAAAATAGTTAATAAATTCTAAAAATTTATATTAAATCCTACAAACTGAACTTCTAGGTATATGGATTTTCGTAAATTGTTGAACCTTAGACATAGCACACATTGGAAGCCCCATATCTCTGGGTTTATATTTTTCTAGAATAATTTTATGTTTATATATGCTAAAATTATTTTTCTATTATATGGTAATCATGAAAATTGCTTGATAATTAGCAGAAAATTATGAAAAATGCTAGAAAAAAATATAGTAAATTTTAGATAATTATGTACTTAATAGATACAGACCAAGTTTTACTGATTCAAGAGTGAGTATGACATATATTGATTTTACTAGCAGTAAAATTCATTTTTGCATGAATATAAAATTGGGCATGCTGGATATTTGAAAAAGGGAATTTTTCGATCTTACCCTGAATGGCAGCAATTGCCTACCTAGGCAATGGATGCCAAGATTAACCTGACAGCTCGATCTCTTAGAGCTATTTTACCCAAGTCAAACCGATACCCTATTCTTCCCGGTTACCAAGTGCAAACAAGACTTCCTAATGCACCATCTCCATGTGAACCTGAAGGCCGAATATTTGATGGAGGACCCATTGACACTATGGAATTCCTTCAAGGAACACTACGACTAGCAAAGATCTATCCTGTTGCCAGAAGCACAACATGAATGGACCCTCCTACGCTTTTAGGGCTACAAAACTGTGGCAGCATACAACTATGCCATGCACAAGCTTATCTCCAAACTGAATTTCTGTAACCAGAAAGTTACATATGCTAAAATGATAGACATGATATTGTGCGCCTTTTACCCCAACATGAGGATATTGCAGCAATAGTTACCATCCTACCAAGTATTAGAAGTACTCTGAGCTTATCTATACTTTGCCAGAAGAAGAGAAGCATGATGAAATCATATTTTTCCCAATGGGACATAGGCAATACCCAAAGTGCGTAACAATGCTCAATAGGGTAGCAATAACCATGACCGTTGAAAAGGCCAAAGGCGTAAAGGGACAAATGAAAGAATGACGAACTACAAAAGGAAAGAGGCAAGCCCTAATGGAGAGGTAAAGGTAAAGGGCCAAGGAGCTTCCAGAAGCAAGATTCAGCCAACAAGGTCGCTTACCCTACAAAACCTTACTTTAGGTGTGGATACACTGGCTTGTTCACGCAACTGCCATACCTCGAAGCACTTGAAAAACCTTCACATGCAATCCACTAGAAAAATAAAAAAGACCCAAGAGAACAAAGTTAAGGCACACTTCACCATTCAACCTACTGACACAGACGCTGAGAATTATGATGATATGGTTATTGATTCTAATGAGCTCAAGAAGTCCTAGAAAGACACCTATGACTTATATGGAGACCTGAAGTCTATGTTGTGATGAAGATAATACTTAAAAATCTAAAACTCTTTAAGATCTGGCATGATCGAAAGGGTCATCTTGAGTTGAATATGATAAGAAAAATCATTAATAATTCTGTTGGCTACAACATAAATATTATTGACTTTCCTAGAAATGAATACTTCTTATGACCTACTTGTACTAAAAGAAAGCTCATAATTATTATTTAAAAGTTAGAGAAGAATTGCTAAATTTCCTGAAGATAATTCAACGTAATACTTATGGACCTATCCAGCCCCTATTGGGCCCCTTCAGATACACTGATAGATGCTTGTACTAGACGATCCCATATATGCTGCTTATCTACTCAGAATCATGCTTTTGCTAAATTAATTACCCACATTATTAAATTAAGAGCCTCCTTTCTAAATGAAAAAGATTAAGTCTATTCGAATGGACAATGCTGACGAGTTTACCTCAAAGGCATTTAATGATTATTGTATCGCTTTAGGCATTAATGTAGAGCGTTTAGTACCTCATGTCCACACATAAATGGCCATGCAGAGTCATTAATTATAAGAATAAAACTTATTGCTAAGTCACTCTTACAGAATTGTAGGCTACCTAGCAGCGTTGGGGCCACACAGTGTGCAATTGCACACTGCTATATTAATTTAACTCAAACCAACTGTGTATTATGAAATTTCTCCTTTGCAGATAGTGAATGAGAAAGAACAGAGTATTTCCCATCTGTGAAAATTTGGTTGTCCTATATATGTGCCAATTTAACCACAGCAATGTACAACCATGGGCCCTCCTTGAAGTTGGGGATCTATGTAGAAGATCTCTATCAATTATTAAATACCTAGAGCCTATAATAGGAAATTTATATATGGCTCAGTACGCTAACTGCATTTTTTATGAGGATAATTTCTCGATAATAGGGAGAGAAAAATACCATACTAAAGAATGTTGAAAATAGATTGGAACATCACAGGCATTTAATCCTTATACCCATGCACTAAAAAATCTAAACTTGAAGTATGAATGAAAATAAATAGCTAATAATCTGCCAGATGCCTTCACTGATAATAAAGGAGTATTAAAATCTCATATATTTGCAGTAAACACACTGAAAAAAGTGGAAATACCCTAGAAGGATGTTGAATCCACTCTTACTGCTCATGATATGAAGTGGGCGACCTCTAGGCACACGAGACTCAATTCTGCAGTGATGTTCGTAGAAACAGAGAATCGAACAAATAAGAACACTACCCAAGACAGTGGTAAAGCTCAACCTGGTATTGAGAAAATCTCTGAAGTGAGTCATCTTGAAGATGGTAACCCCAGCAAATATTTGTGCACACAATTTGATGTTGGGAAGTCAGAATACTCAGACTCCATCATTGTCGAAAATCACGACGAGCTAGAAAAAAATAATAAAGAAATTTTTACTAATTTTATAAAAGAAAGACTATAATTATCGAATATTTTGTCTAAAAAATTGTTAATACTCTTGATCTGGATATAGAACCAAAGTCTATGGTAGAGTGCAAGAAGCGTTCAAATTGGGTTAAATAGAAAGAAACAATTGACACATAGTTACACTTGCTTAACAAAAGGAAAATATTCGGGAGATTTGATGATTTTCCCCGTTAAGTAGGTGAAACTTGATGATTGGCCTATGATATCTCACTGACATGTGGTTCCGGGCCCCACATGTTAGTGAGACATTATGGGGCAAATCATCAAGTGCACTAGAAAAATGGGGCAAATCATCATTTTTTTCAAAGTATTTGGTCATGTTGACCAAACACCTCCTAAAGTGTTCTCTATAGCATCAAAATGGGTTTTCATCAGAAAGAGAAATAAAAACAACCAGGTAGTGAGATATAGAGCGAGATTTGTAGCACAAGGGTTCACCACTTATAAATTATAGCATTATATGAAGCCTCACATAAATGTGTTTGGCTGAGATGTGTGATTAGCCATATACACAAGTCATGTAGCATTAACACTGTTGATACCCCATAATTATCAATGAAAATAATACTGCTAGTGTTGCACAAATGCAAATGAGTTATGTAAAGAACAATATCGCGAAGCATATGGCCCCTGAACTTTTCTATCCTCATGAACTCCAGGAAGAACGGTGAAGTAAAAAACCTGCAAACTAAGTCATGAGAAAATATGGTTGATTAATTAACTAAGTCTTTGCTGATATCTAGTTTCCAAAGATATGTTCATGGTATTAGAATGATACGACTTAGAGATATACAGAGTTCATGGGAGTAAATCCCTAGACCATAACCCGTAGTATGATCTTAGAGATACCACCCTAATCTAGAAGATTATAAGTTGCATTCTTTTTCCTTTAGTGATTTTTCTTAAAGTTTTCTCACATGAAGGTTTTTAATGAAACAACAAGTGTAATACAATATACGGGTGCAATGTAATCTTTTCTCCATCTCTTTTTTCACACTGGGTTTTCAGGAGGAGTTTTTTTAATAAGGCATATGTATTACGCGATATTCATTTAAAGGGGAGTGTTGAGATATAACTTGACTCTTGGTCCTAGTTGTTAAGATATATTGGGACTCTTGCTATTGGTGAGTGAATTTCAAAACTAACCCCAAGGTGTTATAGATATAAATATAGCACTCTATTTAAAAAAATTGAATCAATTAATAATAAAGAAGAAAAAGAGTTGGTTTCTTCGTTTTACAATAGAAACGACCTATAGGTCCACATGAGCTACCGGTCTACATCTAGCCAACAAAGCGCATTAGGTGGCCATCCGTGCATTATTAAAGCACGGCTCATTTCGGCCCCATGTTGTCGCGCGTTGCATGTTCAAGCCTCCAAATGCACAGCTGGGTGGGCAGGTCAATGTCCTTCGTCCCAACTCCTAACCCATCGATCATTGGGTGGCGATAAAATAATGGTACTAATGTTGTTGCATGCCAACCTAGGATTTGGTAGTAATTAGTTAATCAAACTTATTAATCCAGTTGGACTAGCAAGGCAAATGATTAAAAGGTGACTACTCTAGGACTAGAATTCTATTTCCAGCTTACAAACATTAGAAAGAAAATGTAGATGGCAGAGTCAATCCTCATGTACACACATGCTATTGTGGAAAAATACTAAGTAGTACTACACATGAGAACAGTACAGGGTGTACATACGCTAGTGTGCTTTGGCCTGTACCCCAATACTTTTGTCACATCTTCCATCAAGTCCCAGAGGCCAAAAAAAAATGTACTAGTATTATAACAAGCTGGTCCCTAAAGTATACTACCTTCATTGTAACCAGACATAACCATGGTGATTCTATCATGCATGATTGAGTAATGATTGGTTAGAAGAGTCCAAGTATTCTGCATTACTGCATCTCATCCATACCCATTCCAGCATCTTCAGTGTAGTAACTTCTCTAACACTTGAATTACTGTTGCAAGTCTTTACCCTAAAATTTATTCAACGCCAATGGAGCATGCTGAACGACTAATCATCACATCTACAAGAAGAATGAACGAGAAGCATGAATGCATGTAGGACATACTATCTCATTAGCTAGGAAGTAGCAAATAAATTCAAGTGTATATATATATATATATATATATATATATATATATATATATATATATATATATATTGGCACTAAACTCCGAGAAATCACATTACCGTTGCTCAGCAGTGGAAGTTTGACGTTAGTTAGCATAGGAAGGGGGACAAAATGACTTTGTTGCCAGTGATCATAGCTACCAAAATAGCATCTTTTCTTATCGTGGAAACATCGGTAGATGATATATCACCTGTCGTGCTTGTGTACTGCAGCAGGGGCGCGAAGTTGTTGCAACTAGTGCGCAACAGCAGGGGCAGTTTAGCAGGGCAACAACTCAAGCGTGATATTGAGTCTTACTGTAGTGCTCGAGCAAGGCAGATTTTTACCATCTTACCTTAACTCAATAGCAACTGTCGAGATACACAAGTGCAGTAGATGATATTATCTGTCGGTGCTTTCACGGTAGGGAAGATGGCTAGTTTACGGATTAGATTAAAAAAATCGAGGAGGCTAACAAGTTAGTTTGGACTTTGCATGGTGTACTTGCGTGGTGCATGTAACGAACAGCAACGAGCCAACGACAGGACAAAGTGGTGACACACAGGCTGACAGGCAACTGCAGAACACAGCGCATTTTTTGTTTTGTTTTGTTTTTTTACTACTGCTTGGCCAGAGCTTAGAGCTATGTCAAGGATTGGGACCCCCGGCCCTAGACCCTAATTGCAGAACATGACATATGTTTTGGTTAAAATAAACATTGATGTTCCTTATTCTCTTTGAGCAGAATACGTACATTTGCTCATCTCGGATTATCTATAATGACCGGATGAAAGTTCCTATGTTATTTTATAAATGATTTGAAAAAGCCTTTAAAGCATTTGAACTTACCACATGGAAATTATATTATTAGCTAGGTTTGTCATCAAAATACTTTTCATAGTATTAGCATGGATTTTCTGACTTCATGTTGTTATAGAAAAATTAAGTCAAAGTTATAACTTGAAGCCATAAAAATTTAGAACTTTATTTATATAGTTAAGAGCGGGGGCAGCCTAGAATAGTTACAAATTTGGCTGAAAAAAAAATCCATTGGGTATATCAAGTGCATCGACATGATTACTACAGCATGTCAGCATGATGATGTTTTTGTATCAAAACTAGTATCAATTGGGTTGTAGCTGTAGTAATATTTGTCCGCATCATTAAACCTTAGCAACAACTTCTTTCAGAAAGCTACCATCTTAATTAGCGGTGTAAATTGCTAGTTACGAAAAAAAATGAAGGACCAAGCTTGCCTGCTTCTTGTACCCATAATTTTCTATCTTTTTATTTTTAAGATACATGCATACTACTCACTGGTCTAAATTTGTAAACATATTTTCAATATTTTGTCCACAAATATAAAACATATTTCATAATCTAATATAAAATTAGTGTGATGTTTTATCTGTACTCTGATGACATTTTATTCTCTATGTACAATAATATTTAGCAATAATAATTATAATAATCTATTTACTTTAAATATCTTATCGATCGACATGTCAATAAGAAAAATGCATTATAAGCTTGAAGAGAAACGCAACACATTATACTGAATTACAGATGCCAGCGTGGCATATTCCTTGCTCTCCCTCCAGGAGGGCATATTCCACGTGCTCCACCGCCCGGTAAGAGAAACGTGTAGGCTAGTGCTATGCGCTACGCGAACCACGAGCCGTCGGATGCGTAGGCGGACGGCCGATCGATCGGGTCGTCCTCGTGCACCAGGCTGCGATGGCAGCGGCGTGGTCCGACACCCATTTATTTCGATTCGCCTGGAATTTCGGGGAGTTTTCCACGTTGGCCCTCAGGAGTTTTGGGTATTTCGAGAGTCGACATGTTACTGTTGTAAGTAAATGTAAAGAACGAATTGTTGTATGTGAACACTTATCTATTCCATTCATGAATTGATCAATATATATACAAGTTGAACGGGTGGCTTTGCACCTGTTCGGGATTACAAGGGAGGGAGAGATGAGAGAACGGTTGTTGCTTTGTTTCATCGCGTCGTTTGATCGATAGATCATTTCTTCGGTTATTGCTTCCTGTTGTTCACTGGATGAGATCATCTTCTTTTTGTTCGCAACACTCCCCCTTGATCGAATCCATCTTTTGAGATCAATATGAAATTGTTGATGCCAAAAACGTGAAGAGGGTTTCTGGTTGCAACACACCGGACGAACACCGGGTTCAAGTGTGCGCGAGCGTGCCAATCGATTTGACCCTGCAATCGATAAGGAGAATAGTTGTAAAATTCAATCAAGCCGATCCTCAAGATGAATCGGCTAAAAATCGGGAATCAGCCAGGAAGCCGATTAGAAGGATAACTAGACTAGTTGATTAAAACTAATCCAAGGGTAAAAAGGGGTAACTAGATTAGCCGATTAAGACCAATCCGGGGGTAAAAGGTAGATTGATTCTGAAAAGGCGATGCGCAACAAGACAGAACAAATCAAACCTGAAAAAAGCCAATGACGATCAAACAATCGGCGATGCGCAACTTTATTTGATCGATGTCGACTTACAGAGGAAAGATTACAATGCTAAAAAGACTAAAGACTACAGAAAGTAAAAACTGGTAGATGTGTTGATTGATTGTGGATCCTCCCTTCAAGCAGCCTTGGTGCGCCTTTTATACCCGCCTAGCCGATCCGAGTCCGGATCCAATACGACACCATAATCCGAATCGGCTATAGTTTCCTGATTGGTCTCTAGTTTTCCAAACTTTATCTGCAGGTTTCCGTATGCTATCCAAACTTTCCACAGATGCCTTCGTGCCTAATCCAAACTCATGCTTCTCTGCCGATTCTTCCTAAAACTGGTGCAAACAGAAATATATTGTCCATGAACTTGATATGCCTAATATCATCCTCTAAAAACCCAGTGGGAAAAATAGATGATACGACATATAAACTGTATCAATATTGCTTCATTAAAAACTTCACATGAGAAAACCTCAAAGAGAGAAAAACTCATACAAAGAAAAGAGTACAATATAATATTAAACAGGTTATTTATTAGAGAGAGAGACTCCCCCTGATTCCTGCAAATCTCTAAGTCGTCTCATACCAATTCCATTATCACATTTAGAAAATGTAGAATAAGGTAGAGACTTTGTGAATAAATCAGCGAGATTATCACATGACTTAGTTTGTAGGATGTTTATTTCCCCACTCTTTTGTAATTCATGGGGATAAAACAATTTTGGAGCAATATGCTTAGTGATGTTGCTCTTAATATAACCTGTCTCCATCTGAATCACACATGCAGCATTATCTTCATAGATAATGGTTGGAGATTCAATGGAACCAAGACCACATGATTGAAGTATGTGGTTTATCATTCTGCGAAGCCAAACACATTCTCGGGAGGCCTCATATAATGCAATTATTTCGAATGATTGGTAGAAGTAGCAAGTTTGTTTGGAAGATTTCCAAGAGATGGTCATGTTCCACCTTGTAAGTATACAAAGCGATGCGTGATCGGCATTATGGGGATCGGATAAATAGCCGACATCAGTATATCCGATCAAAGTCGAATCTCGGTTTCTTCCATAGAAAAGACCAAGATCTCTTGTACCATTGAGATATCTAAAGACATTCTTCACTCCAGACCAATGACGCTTGGTGGGAGCGTAGCGCTGTGTCTTGCAAGTAGATTCATTGCAAATGCAATGTCCGGCCGGGTACTATTTGCAAGATACATGAGCGCACCAATAGCACTGAGATAAGGATACTCGGGTCCCAATATCTCCTCTCCATCACCCCGAGGTCGAAAAGGGTCTTTCTCCATGTCTAGAGATCGACCATAGGGGTTACGGATGGATCGACTTATCCATATTGAATTTCTCCAATATTTTACGAATATAAGTAGCTTGGTATACAAAAATTCCTGAAGGTAAATGCTCAAGTTGCAAACCTAAACAAAATTTGGTTTTACCCAAATCCTTCATCTCAAACTCCGTCTTTAAATGATGGCGTGCTTCATTAATATCGGTTTAGATGTTGCGATGATGTTGAGATCATCAGCGATACTCGAAATGATACAAAATCTCAGAGAGGATTTCTTAATGATAACACATAGGCAATCATCATTATTAGTGTACCCCTTTAAAGAAAGGAATTCACTCAATCGATTGTACCACATGCGCTCCGATTGCTTTAAGCCATATAATGACTTTTGCAATTTTACACAATACATGTTACGATTTGCATGTGGATCCGGCACATTGATTCCATCCGGAACCTTCATGTAAATCTCAGAATCCAATGACCCATACAAGTATGCTGTCACTACATCCATCAACTGCAAAGATAAACGATTTTGAACTGCCAATGATATCAAATATCGGAAAGTTATGCCACTCATAACCGGAGAATAAGTCTCATTATAATCAACACCGGGCCTTTGCGTAAAGCCTTGAGCTACTAGCCTTGCTTTATATCTCACCACTTCATTATTTTCATTCCGTTTCCGGACGAAAACCCACTTGTATCCTACAGGGAAAGTGCCACGAGGTGTAGGCATCACTTTCGAGAATACTTCTCTTTTATAAAGCGAGGCAATCTCTGTTCCGATAGCTTCCTTCCATTGATTCCAGTCCGAACGTTTTCTACACTCTGCTATGGACTTAGGATCTGGATCATTAAGGATGTCAGCAATTTGCTCAGAGAAATAAGTGTCGACAACTGTAGCTTTTCGGTCAAAAGACTCTCCAGTCTCAATGTAATTTGTAGCAATTTCGTTCACCCTAAGAGATTCATCATCATTTCCCGTAACGATGGATCTGGGGTTATCTGATGTCCCAAGTTCAGCAATGCGCGCATGAATTAAGAGGTTGAGGATCAAGTCCACTTTGATATCTATCAACCATAGGTTGATCTACATTTACCACCTTTTTTCTCTTAGAGGCCTTACTCCTCCCCTCTTATTGCTAATCGGGGTTGAGTGGTTTTATTTAGTACCTCCACTCTTTCAGGCACATTCCTTGTAGGAATAAAGGATTTCATGACACCTTTATAATCTGTAAATGCATCTGGCATGTTGTTCGCAATATCTTGCAAACCAATTATTTTCCGAACTTGAAGTTCAGTTTCTTGAGTATGTGGATCCGAAGATGAAATACTTTGAGCATTCCAATTAATTTCACGGCATTCTTTCTAGTACTTGAAATCTCCCCCTAATACCGGAAAATGTTCCTCATTGAATATCTGATCGATTATCTCGGATAGTAAATAGATCCTCAGAAGAGGTTCTAAATACTTAATGATCGACGAGATTGAAATCCCACATAGATCCCCAATTTTCTATGAGGGCCCATAGAGGTCTGTTGGGGTGGTGAGATCGGAGCATACACCGCACATCCGAACTTACGCAAATGGGAAATACTTGGTGGATTCCCGTACTAACTGCATGGGAGAAGAATCATGATATGCAGTTGGTCGAAGTTGGATTAAGCCAGCAGCGTGTAAAACCGAATGACCCCAACACGACGTAGGCAATAAGCAATTCATCAGTAATGGACGCGCAATGAGCTTGATTCTCTTAATTAACGATTCAGCCAAACCATTCTAAGTATATATGGACATATGGAACAGAATGTTGTACCTGAATTCCTAAAGTCATGCAATAATCATTGAAAGCATGGGAGGAAAATTCAGCAGCATTGTCCATTCGGATCGATTGAATCCTATGTTCAGGATAATGTGCCTTCAGCTTAATAATTTGAGACATTATTTTTGCGAAAGCATGGTTTCGTGTGGACAATAAGCACACATGTGACCATCTAGTAGATGCATCAATCAAAACCATAAAGTACCTGAACGGTCCAGAAGTTGGCTCAATCGGACCACAAATGTCACCTTGAATTCTTTCAAGAAACTTAAGTGGTTCAGCCCGGATTTTAAGATGTGAAGGTCTTAAAATCAATTTCCCAGTAGCACATGCTGTGCATATAAAATCCGAAGTTTTGGGAAATTTTGTAGCTGACAAATCATGACCGATAGAATTGGTGATAATTTTTCTCATCATCCCGATACCGGAGTGCCCAAGTTGATCATGCCAAGTTTGGAATGCATCGACATTTTAAAAAATTACCTTATATGCAACATGTTTTATGGGCTTAATGTATGTATAGTACAATCCAGAGTCGAGAGTTGGAATTTTTTCGCATATTTGCTTACATATCCCGTAAGTCTAGTTAAGAGAAGATACTCCTCTTTGTTTTCTTCATGTGTTTCCACATGAATACCATTCTTACGAATATCTCTATAACTCAACAAGGTACGAGTTGAATCAAGATACAACAAAGCATCCTCAATTGTAATCTGTGTACCCATAGGGAGGGTGATTGTGGCTCGACCAGAGCCAACTATCAACGCATCACGACCAGCGATTGTTAAAACATTTCCTTCTCTTTTCTTAAGAGTTTGGAAATATTTTATCTCTGTGAGTATAGAGTTTGTAGTACAACTGTCCACAAGGCATAATTCCTCCTCCGAGGGATTGACTTCTAGAGACATCGTGAATGTCGCCGTTTGTCTCTTCTCTGTTTTCTGTTCTTCTCTCAAGAACTCAGTGTAGATTCTACGTGCGTGATAACGTGTTGTAAGTAAATGTAAAGAACGAATTGTTGTATGTGAACACTTATCTATTCCATTCATGAATTGATCAATATATATACAAGTTGAACCGGTGGCTTTGCACCCGTTCGGGATTATAGGGGAGGGAGAGATGAGAGAACGGTTGTTGCTTTGTTTCATCGCGTCGTTTGATCGATAGATCATTTCTTCGGTTATTGCTTCCTGTTGTTCACTGGATGAGATCATCTTCTTTTTGTTCACAACAGTTACTTGATTTCTCTCCAAATGCCACGTCCGAATAAAGATGCGCGTGTTTGGCCGTGCCAAATGTTTCTCACCAATTTGTGGTAATAATTATCTAAGATTTCTTAAGAAAAAAAACTAGGAGAAAAACTTCATAAATTTCTTGGAAGGGTAATAAGTGTTGGAAAATATGTGAGTATAAGAGCAAGTTTTTATAGATTACTCTATATAACAATATGGGCAAAACAACACAATTCATGATAATTCGAAATGACATATATAGCAACATATTGCATAAAGCCATAAAGGTAATATTATGTTATTCATATAAAGAATCATGACTCCTTGGACAATTTGAATGTAATTAAATATTATTGCTTTCAGATTATTGGGTTTGAATGAAGATAAGGATCTTCACTTCAATCATGAATTGGCAAGACTAATCAATTCAACAAAATAGGCCTTGAATCCTTATAACCTTAGTAGTACAAGAATTGATTATTATTATGTTCACCGGTACAAATACCTAAGTACAGATGAATTCAAGTTTGCCCAAAACTGTAAACCAAACCCACACAAAATGTTCTGATCAACAGTAATGGAACAATTGTTACAGAATTAACTGGTGAAATTCAGTTCTGCAGCTAGAAATTATTCTAACTGAACCAGCTAATGTTCAGGTCAGCATCAAAGGTATTTTCCAGCATACAATGCACATATCAGTAGATTAATAACTTGGCTAGTTACACTAGAGGTGTGCAGATCAATTGCTAGCAATATCACTAACTGAACCACGCATACACATTCAAATCAAACCAGTATTACTAATTGAATCAGGTATCAGTGTACTAGCAAATTGAACTACTAGCCAAATTAGTGGAAAGGAACAACACTGACAATCGAAGAAATACTGATTAGACTTTAAGCAAGTCAAATAATGAATCAATTCTTTCTAACATGTACTCTACCAGTTCAAGACCTAATTCATTTCATCAATTGTCATATTCATCAATAAACCCAGTATCATCACAAAGCAATACAGGCACCCAAATCAGAAATCAGATTATCTAATATACTCACTGAAGAGTAGCACTCGAAGCTACTCAGTAGAACAAGGCAAGGCACGACTGGAGTCACTGTCCTAGAAAACCGATCACCGCTTTCAGTGCCACGGATGAGAAGGGTCGGTCCCAGAGATACAATGCCTCAATCGCAATCGTGACACCCTAACTGCGAAGATGAGCCTTTCCAGCAGCAGCTCAAGAACAAGCAAAATCAAATCGTTAGTCCTCTCAAACCTTCGGTCACAGAGACAAAAGATTTTAGGCGAGACCACACTCCCGAGCGATTGGAGCAAAATACCGAAAAGAGAATCCGGCCAAACTCCAGAACCCAGATCAAAGATCAGATCTCACAAGCCAGGAAGCAATCACACGAGAGGACCAGAATGGGGAAGGGATAGAACTTGAAGTTCTTACTTTTGTACTGATGAGAAGATCCACAGGCCTATATCGGGGAGGAGTGCACACCCTCAACTATCTCTCCTCGCACTGGCCGGCGGAAGACTTGTGCTTACCTCGGATCTCGGCGCTACCCATCTGGATCGGAAGAAGGAGAGGAATCGTTGTGCCGCACAAAGGAGAGCCACCATTTCTTGCGAGATGACCTAGCCTCTCCTCACGCCTGCCTCCCTATGCTGCACCCTAATGGGCTGGCAGCAAAGGCCCAAGGAAGAAAATGCCGAGGCGGCCTAGAACTAAACATCAAGTTTTACAACAATAAGCACATGCTAATTCTGGTTAAAGTGACCAAATTTCGACAAGTAAAATTTGATAATAGATGACTCCAAACCAAGTATGCTGTATGCATTACCAATTTAGCAAATACACGTACACATACATATTTAGAAATGACACATGAAGGCTTCCTATTGCATTAAGACTTGAATGATATACAAGTGTACATACATACAACCATGTCCTACACATCATAGATTTAGTTTTTTTGCCAAACTTTATAATACTAATAGTGCTAAATTTTATTACCATAAAAAGTTTGGCTCATGGTAAAGTTGGTTTCAAACCAAACAGATCCATAGTAAAAACGTTTTGTCTCACCTCTGATGCATCAGTTGAATTCCTAAAAAATGCTATACATAATTAACCAAATTCAGGAGGATTTTCTTGAGGCACATCTGTAGGGGTGGGCATTTGGTTTTTTTGGTTTAATCGGTTTGGTTTTTTCGGTTTTAAAATAATTTGGTTTTTGAAAATTAGGAACCAAATTTCTTAGACAAAAATAAAAAACTGAACTGAATTAACCAAAATATTTCGGTTCGGTTAATTCGGTTAACCGAAATATGAATAACACTAGGTAGATGAGATTTAGTCATTCTCATATTGCAACAAAGATTATAGATAAAACCACACAATATTCATATGTCATTACAATATAAGCATAATAGAACATATGAAACCACACAATATTCATATGTCATTACAATATAAACATAATAGAACATATGAATATACTAAACGTACGCATAAATGTATTATAATATAAGAATTGTTTAGTGGCTTTAGGAAGAATATTATAAAAGTGGTATTATATATGAGCTATTCGGTTATTTTGGTTTTTGAAAGTGAAAAACCGAACCGAAAACCGAAATAATTGGTTTATTCGGTTCGGTTCAGTAATTCGATTTCGGTTTAAAAATGCCCACCCTACACATCTGCAGACTTTCACACATACAAAATGAAAATCCATAATGAATGAAAAAACTATGGACAATCTTTAATAATAAATTCAACTAGGACTGCAAGCATATTTAAGGTGAAATTTCATATAAGATAGTTCAATTCTAATTTTTACCGGAGTTAAAGAAAAAAAACTCTCTAGACAGAGCCTAATTATTTAAGACTTCTCAGCAAATAGAACATAAAAATACGTGATACCATGATGGGCCGGGTGCATAAACTCCCGTTTCCTTCAAATTCCCTCTTCTTCCCCTTGTCCTTTTCCCTCCCGCTTCAGATTACTTCCACCCCTCTCCCCAGCCTTCCTCCGCTCCCCATGTCGGCAGTGTAGGCGGAGTCGGCGGTGGTGTAGCGACGCGGGGAACCGGAGGTGTGGGGGCGTAGGCGGCGCCCGCGTCTGCGGGTGCGGCGGGGCGCGGGGCCATGTCGACGGACAACGCCAAGGGGCTGGTCCTCGCGGTGTCGTCGAGCGCCTTCATCGGCGCCAGCTTCATCGTCAAGAAGATGGGGCTCAGGAGGGCCGCCGACTCCGGCGTCCGCGCTGGTGAGTGCGTCGCGTCGGTGGTTAAGGCTGCGTGCTCTGGGACTCGGATCTCCCCGTCGGTGGGTTGGTTGGTTGGGTAGGGGGCCGAGTACGGCTATGCCATCTACGCTGTTTCTTCGACGATTTGGAGTCGCGCGTGGTAGAATCGAGCGAAAGATGCTTTGTTTTCGGGTGTCTGTTCTTGGTCTGGTTGGTGGGAGGGATCTGTTTGTGGTAAAAAAAAAGTTTGAGGCTGCTCTTGTTGGGTAAATTGGTAGTTCAATTGAGTCAAAGAAATTCCTCATGTGGTGGAATTTTGGGGCTTCTGATTGGATCTGCTCGAAAACTTTTCTTGATTTGGTTGGTCGGAGGAGTCGATTTGAGGCTGAAAAAGGTTAAAAATTTTCTGGGCACGGTGACGCGTTTTTCGCGGTAGATTTGGCCGCTTGGAAAAGTCCAGGTTAGTCAAGTGGCGAGTTTAGTCAACAACACCTATTTGCATTGCAACCGGATGGCTTGGCTATCTCTCTCTCTCTCTCTCTCTCTTCGTCTTTTGCGTTCTGAGAAAAAGATTGCAATCATTTGCGTCGTGGAAAAGTTTAGATGCAAAAGTAGTCCAATCGAGTCAAGAATGTTTCCTTTTGTTCTTTTAATTGCAAAGAGGGTCAATTGACTCAGTCTCTTTCTTTTGTTTTGCATTTGCGACGTCCGATGGCATTTGTTTCTTGTTGTGAGTTTTCTTTTTTTTTTCTTTTTTGGAATTGAGCTGGGTGAGTCTGAGAAAGTGGCCTTTTGGGCTGGGATGCTTGGCCTTTTACAGTTGTCGGCCACTGGTAAATTTATTTATGGATGGTGTACAATATCTGTGGTAAAGTGGGACGATCATTGTTTGGACTGGAAAATTTTGGTTCTGATGCTTACTAATTTCCGATTCATGTCTTCTCATAAGCTTACGAATGTAAGTTATCTGATCGAATCATGGATCTTTAGTCGTAGATGGAGAAATTTTCTTTTGGAATGGTTTGGTTATTTTCGATTCCTTCTTTTTTTTTTTTGGATTTGGTTGTGGAAATAGTACAATCAAGTCAAATTTTGGGTTGCTATTTGCTTAAATCATGGAAATGCGATCGATGGTTAGTTCGGATCATGTGGTTCAATTAAAGTGGTTTATCGGCAGATTTTGTCGCCCTTATAGAAAATGAAAAGGGGTTAGAAAATCTTGGAGTACCCTGTGTTTGTAAATCTCCTTGTTGCTCAGTTTGGTTCTTTAGTATGCCAGGATGAAGTTAGATCGTTCTTGTGTCATATCCCTTTGCCGCCAACTCTGTTGGGGCGTGAGATTGCTACTGATCGATAGAAAAGGGGGAGATTCCAGGAAGAAGAGGAAAAGTGGGAAAGAAGTTCAGAGCAAAAAGCGATGCAGGATTTTTTCATTCCTTTCCTCAATGATCCTTTCCTTTCCAGTTACACGGGTTTATACCCTCCTTAGGACCCAGCAATTATACCATTTACCCCTTCCTTCCCTTACTCTGTAACAGAAATGTAACTAACAATTTGACAACTAATTACAGCTATAGTATTTTTCGACGGTCATTGTTTGCCAACCCCAGCCGTTGGATGCTCATTACTTCCTCGCCTTCCTGATCTGTACCGTCCGTTACACTACCCCCCTCCTGAAGATTTTGCTTGACCCCAAGCAACTGCTATTGGAAACCTATTGCTAATAATACACTTAGATCTTCCCAAGTTGCGGCTTCCATTGGTATTCCTGTCCACTTAATCAGTCCTTGAACCACTGCAGCATTTCCTTTCTTAACTAGTCGCCTATCTAGTACCTCCTCAGGCTCCGTTGAACTCATATCCAGCTCCACCACCTTTGGCAATTCAGCGAACACAGGAGAATAGTCTGGATTGAATGCTTTTTAATCGTGAAACATGAAACACAGGATGAATTTGACTTTCTGGTGGTAAGTCCAACCTATAAGCAGCTTGTCCAATCCTTTCCATCACAAAATATGGACCATAGAACTTGTATGCCAACTTCGGGAATGGTTGATTCACCAGAGAAGTTTGAGCATATGGTTGCAACTTTAGCAAAGCCTTTTCTCCAACTTGAAATTGCCGTTCTTGTCTATTTTTGTCAGCTTGAAGATTCATTTGATTTTGAGCTTTGACTAGTTGTTGCTTAATCATTTCATTGTACATCTCTCGATTGTGCAGAATGTCATTAACCTCCTCAAATTCACTGACAATTGTTCTGGGTACAGTGCCATAATTCGGTTCACTCCCGTACAACACCTTGAATGGAGAACACCCCAAGGAGGAATGAAAGCTCGTGTTGTACCAAAACTCTGCAAGAGACAACCATGTTGTCCATTTCCCTGGTGAAGCATGGACTGCACACCTCACATACATCTCTAAACACTTGTTAACTCGCTCACTTTGCCTATCGGTCTGCGGGTGATAGGAGGTGTTGTATTGCAACTTAGTATCCAAAGCTTGGAATAGTTCACGCCAAAAGGTGCTAGTAAGATTTTGTCCCAATCTGATGTGATAAGTCTTTGGTACCCTGTGCAGCTTAACAACCTATTCTAGAAATAACTTGGCAACCTTTTGAGCGGCAAAAGGGTGTCTAAGAGTAAGGAAATGAGCGTATTTAGAAAACCGATCAAACACTACCATGATCACATTGTAGCCCTTTGACATTGGCAGACCTTCGATAAAATCAATTGTCAAATCCTGCCAAGCTATAGCAGGAATGGGCAGGGGCTCCAACAAACCGGCTGGTTTTGATCTCTCCTCTTTTGTTAGTTGACACACCTCGCATTGCTTAACAATGTTCTCCACTCCCTGTTTCATCCCAGTTCAACAAAACAATTTCTTTAGTCTTTGATATGTCGCGTGAATTTCCGAGTGTCCCCCAATGGCACTTGAATGGAAAGCCGTAATTGTTTAGTTTGTAATGCTGGATTCTCTCCAATCTAGATTTTTTCTTGCTTTTGGATCAACCCTTGATGCAATTCAAGCCCCTTATCATCGGGAGTATGGATTGCCAATTGAGCCAGACATTGTTGTGCTTCCTTATCGGTGCCATTGGAATTCACCACCTCTTGAATCCACATGGGTTGCATCTCTGAAATTGCTAGCAATGTCATGAGTCAACCAGCTTGCGACAAGGCATCAACCACCACGTTCTCCTTTCCTTTCTTTTAGACAATTCGGAATTGTAAAAACATAAGATGGGCCATAGCCTTTCGTTGCCTTTCAGACTGTAACTGTTGCTCCTCTAGGTTGCACAAGCTTCGGTGCTCAGTTTTTATGATGAATTCTTTGCATTGCAAATAGGGTTGCCACTTCTCTATTGCTAGCATTAGAGCTAGGAACTTCTTCTCATATATTGTCAGGCCTTGATGCACTGGGCCCAAGGCCTTGCTGAAGAAAGCCACTGGTTGTCCTTG
Organism: Guadua angustifolia; assembly: GCA_036346375.1. NCBI lineage: Eukaryota > Viridiplantae > Streptophyta > Magnoliopsida > Poales > Poaceae > Guadua > Guadua angustifolia. The sequence goes on along the minus strand of CM070521.1, from coordinate 17,897,011 downwards.
TTGCAACAGTATGACTCCTACCCCGTGGTCACAAGCATCTGTTTGAACCTCAAAACCTTGTTCAAAATCTGGTAATCTCAGTACCGGTGTTGTTGACATGGCTTGTTTTGATATGAGAAATGCCTCCTTGGCTTGTTCATCCTAGCCAAATCCTTCTTCTTTAACAAGTTCGTTAATGGCCTTGCTATCACACCATAGATTTTAACAAACTTTAGATAATATCCAGTTAGCCCCAAAAATCCTTGTAACTCCATTACGCTCATTGGTCTTGGCCAATCCATCATAACCTGTGTTTTCCGAGGATCAGTTGCAACTCCTTGATCTAAAATAATGTGACCCAAATACTCCAACTGTCTCTCTGCAAGACTGTTGCCAAGTGCTTGGCATGAGAACTAAGGTCCGGGCTATAACTCAGAATATCGTCTATAAAGACTAGCACAAACTTCTTGAGATAAGGTGCCAATACAGAATTCATGACACATTGGAAAGTTGCAAGCATGTTGGTCAGGCCAAATGGCATTACCTGGAATTGATAGTGTCCATGGTGAGTTTGAAACGCGGTTTTAATCTCATCTCTTCTTTCATACAAATCTAATGGTATGCAGCCCTAAGGTCCATCTTTGAGAAATATTTTGTGTATGCTAGTTCATCAAGTAACTCATCAATCACCGGCATCAGAAATTTGTTCTTTATGGTAAAGATCATTCAAACGATGATAGTCCACACAAAGTCTCCAAGAACCATCCTTCGTTTGCACCAACAACACAGGAGAAGCAAATAGACTAACACTCGGTGTAATTATTCCAGCTGAGAGCATTTCTGTCACCTGTCTTTCAATCTCATGCTTGTGCAGTGGAGAGTAGCGATATGGTCTAGAATTTATTGGTATGGCTCCAAGAATAAAGGGTATAGCTTGATCGTATTATCTCCTCGGAGGCAGACCTTTTTTTTTTGGTGAAAATGGCAGCATGTTGTTCTATTACTTCTGTAATTGTTGCTGGGATTGGATTGTCCGAACACTACTTCTCTTGTTCCAATACAGCTATTGCCCATATGTTATTGCCCCTCCTCCGCTTATCTAATTGATCTATAGTCAATGACTTAATTTTAGCTTTTACCACACGTCACACCTTGCAACCAAATCCTGTTGCTTCTATGGTCAAATTCCACTACCTTGTCCTTCTAGTGGCAGGTCATGAGACTGTGAGCCCTTTAACAGTCCATGCCCAATATAGCATCACAAGCTCCCAATTCTAATACCCTCAAGCCTGTTTGAAAATGGTGGCCCAGTGATCACCACTCCATTGTTGGCATCCAACTGTTGCACTGTAGCATTTCTCCATTTGCCACTCATACCTCAATTGGCTTTGTCTTTTTGGGAACGCAGCCAATTCTATGAAGGAAGCGATAAATGGTACGTTTCATCTTTATCTAACTCCGCTGCCTCTAATATGTCAAGCACAACGTCTAATAACACTTCTCCCTGATCTTCCACGGTGATGACCTGCAGTTGTGATTGGACCTTCTTTTTACACTGTAAATGATGATTGGGCTCATACTTCTTTCCACATTGGTAGCACAATCCGTTGACACGGTGACATTAACGTAATTGCCTTGCCTTCCACAATTCCCCTTGACCCATTTTTAGGATATTTTGTTGATTACCTGATTTGTTCAACCCTCCATCTAGGCCAACTCCTAGCTTTTGTTTCCAAGTTTTACCACGATTAATCGCATCATGCTGTACTTTAGCTAACAGAGCTGCTCGATCCACCATTACTAGGACTTGTCCCTGCACTGCGCCTCGCAATTCTGGTTTCAAACCTCACGAAATGAGAAACGAACAACTCTTCACCATAATAAGGGTGATGCATCGAAATCTCATACATCAGCTCATCAAACTAAGTCTTGTATTCGGTCACTGTGTCGGGTTGTTTGATTTCCACCAATTCCCTCAGCAATTTCTGGTGATCAAATGCCCCAAATTTCCTTTCTACTGCCTTAATAAATTGCTCCCAGTCTCCCAATTCATTTCGAGCCTTGTACACTTGCAGCCATCGTGCTGCATTGCTTTCCATATGCATGGTTGGAGCATTCACCCACAGTGCTTCTAGAATGTTGAACATCCTAAAATAGTCCTTACACTTATCACACCACAATAGGGGGCTCTCTCCGTCAAACCTAGGGAAGGATAACTTGGGCAAAGGACCTCTCATTTGTCTTCTAGTTTCCCTAGGTGGGCATGGATAAGCTCACATTAACCCGTCAATTTTGGATCCAACTTGCTAGACACCAGTCGAACACCTGGTACGCATACCACCAAAAGATGGTGAGGACTCATTTTTCACCCTCACCCACGGTTCTAGTGGTGCTGGTGTGAATACCGCCTTCCCCATTGCCGATGTAGTACCTTCTCCACTCCAATTCCCCTCCATCCCTCACCCGACAGTGAGTTTAGCCACTGCTTGTGCTGTTGCCTCAAGTTGTTTTATGAGAAGCTACTGCTCTTTAGAACTTTGCCACACTGCTTTGGTTGTTAACTCAATCCGGGTCGCCAACTATTGTTGCTCGGTGTTGATCATCCCCACTCACGCGAACAAGAGGTCAAGACTCTCCTTGATCGTGCTTAGCTTTTCCTCCGATCGCCCTGTCGTTTCTCCCATTGCCTCTAGGACTAATTAGGTCTACACCAAAGGTTTTGGGGGAGCCATGATGATCAAATCGAGCTAAGCCAACCAGAGTCCTGGGATTTCACAGAGATTGCCAGAACCGATCGAAATTGATTCAGCATTTCCCAACCTTCCTCTGGGATTCCACAGCTCGCAAGTCCGATTGACTTAGCTTTGATACTAAATCTCATGTCCCTTTGCCGCCAACTCTGTTGGGGCACGAGATTGCTACTGATTGATAGAAAAGGGGGAGATTCTAGGAAGAAAAGAGGGAAAGGAGTTCAGAGCAAAAAGCAATGCAAGGTTTTTTTCATTCATTTCCTCAATGATCCTTTCCTTTCCGGTTACACGGGTTTATACCCTCCCTAGGACCCAGCAATTCTACCATTTACCCCTTCCTTCCCTTACTCTGTAACGGACATGTAGCTAACAATTTGACAACTAATTACAGCTACAACATTTTTTGACAATCATTGTTTGCCGACCCCAGCCGTTGGATGCTCATTACTTCCTCGCCTTCCTGATCTGTACCGTCCGTTACATCTTGCTGGCTAAATGCTCGTTTCAATGGTAGCAATGTCGCATATGTATTATGGTTTAGGTGATGATTCATGGTTTCTTTGGTGGGAGGAGCTATTTGTGGCAGCTGATCATGGTAGTCCTTTTTTTTTTCTTTTATTTTGGTGTTGTGTTTTCTGGGAATATCTTTTGTCATCAGTAGTCCAGTCGACTGAGAGAATTTTTCTGCATGATGGAATGCTATATTTTGTGTCCTTATTCATTTGTTTAACTCACTGGTTTAATTAATTCAAATGTGTTTCAATAGAGTTGAAAAGCTTCACTTGTATCTATCTCCTTAACTATGAAGCCAAAAGAAAGGACTCTTCTTTGCACAGTAGTTTTTTAGTGTTATTATGCTTTTTTTAGTACTTCTAGTTATATGTGGTTTACCCCTTTTCAAGTGGATAACAATCACAATTTTGATCATACTGGCTATCTTGGATATGCTATGCTTAGGAAGGTTGGGCATCTTAAATCAAATCATTTGGGTTCTTTTACATTAGTTCAAATAAATGTTGCTGTTGTTAAAGTAGACTTGTATAGGGTATTATTTGCTATTTGCCCTCTACTGTACATGTATATAGTTTGGCCCATGTGAAATTGAGCTGCTATCCTAACATGGTATCAGAGCTGCTGTAGCCCTAGCTAGGGTTTCCTTTCTGACCAAGATCGCCAGCCGCCACCGTGTCGTCCTCGCCGGAGGCATGCCGCCATGCCTACTACCCGTGCGCCCTCTCTCTTCACTCTCTGGCGACACCACTGCCCGCTGCACCATCCTCTGCTTCCGCGTCGTTCGGTCGAACGTGGCGTTCTCCATCCTAGCCTCTGCCGTCCTTGCCGGCAATGCCTCCGCCATGTCGCAGCTCCCGCGCGGCGACGCCACTGCTGTCGCCACTACTCCCGCGAGACGGTGTCTTCTCTGTCCTCTCCAGGCCGCTGCCCGCTGCTTCTCTCTAGCGTCGGCATCCTCTCCGTCGGCTTCCTCTCCAGTGCCATCTGCCTCCCTTGGATCTTCTTTGTCGCAGCAGCCGCAGTCAGCCGTAACCAGCAACTGCAGAGGAGAAGAAAAAATCTGCCCAGCCTGCTCCTTAGTGTTCATCTGAGATGGCCATCGCATCTCGTTTCGCGGGACCAATGCCTCTCCCGCCCGTCATGTTTGATGGGACCAACTTCCGGGAGTGGTCCACAATGCTTCGGGTCTCACTTGATAGCCAGCGTCTATGGGGTCACCTCACTGGAGCTTGTCCTTGCCCACCAATTCCGGTTCGCCCAGTTCAGCTAGTGGTCGAGCCAGATGGTGCTCCAGTCCCTACAGATGTTCTAGCAGCATACGAGCAGGGCATTGATCAGTATGTCGCTGATTTGCAGATTCTCGGTGGCGGCGGATGAGGCTCGTCTGTTATTCTTTGTCATCTTAAGCGACATGAAGGTTGAGCTTGCCATGGATCGGCCGCTCTTCCTTCTTCTCGATTGATGGGAGGCGTCGCGAGCTCGGTTCGGCAAAGCGATGATGCTCTACACCTCTACACTGGACCTAGCGAGCTCTCTTCGTCAGCTGGACTTCACCGTCGATGCCTTCTACCAGTAGATTACTAACGTGTGGCATCAGCTTGACTCCTTGGAGCCTCCCTTCAATCCGACCTGTGATTGCTGTGGCTTTCATCGGGACCACAAGAGTGTTGTTCGCCTCTTTGAGTTCCTCCGCCGACTTGACGAGTTCGAGCGACTCGCGTGCTCGACTACTAGCCCTTCGCGCGACCGACCTTGGTTGGCGCTTCGCTCCGTGCCGAGGAGACTCGCCTTCGTAGCGTTCTCTCGTCTTCCTCGTCGGTCCTGATCACTTCCACACCTCCTCCTACGACCGCTCTTCTCCCAGCACAGGCAGGAGGCTCCGTTGCTGTGGCGAGTACCGTTGGTGCAGTGGTTCACTGCAACTACTGCAAGAAGACAGGGCACACCATTGAGCAGTGCAGGAGGCGGCCTCAGAACCGCAAGGGTGGAGGTGGTGGAGCTGGTGCCTCTAGTCCACTTGACGCCCTGCTGACAACCATGCAGAATGTGACTCAGCGCCTTGAGCGCATGGAGCGCCGTCTAGGAGCGACTCCTTCTCCAGGACCGTCTGTTGCCAGTCTTCCTTTAGGTATACAGTTGCCCTAGATTCTTGACTCTGGGACTTCTTTTCATATGACATCTGATTCAACTCACCTTGGCCGCTAAGTTCTTGACCATCCCTATATGCATCGGGACGGTGATGATACTTCCTTTCGATTCTTTGGTGGGGCACTCTTCACACTTCTTGTTTTCATTTCATACATTTCATATGTTCCTCGCCTCGATTTGCGGTGATCTCTGTTTGCCACTCACTTGACCTTGATTGTCATTATCATTCTTGAGGTCGACTCTTGTTCTATTCAGGATCGCCTCTCAGGACTACTGGTTGGTCTTGGCCGTTGGGTCCGTGACTCTCGGCGTCTTTTGGAGCTTGGTGGTTTCGCCTTCCCCTCTGCTTAATCCGTCCACCTCCAAAGCTGACTAGTCAACTACTAGTCTCGATGTCCTTGTCCTCGCCACCCTCGCTTTAGCCGGCTTTTTGTAGTGGCATCATCGTTTAGGTCACATGTGTGGGTTTCGTCTATCTTTGTTAGTAAGTCATGGTGTTCTTGGGAAGTTTTCTGGTGATACCTCCCTGTCCTGTATGGGCTGTGAGCTTGGGAAGCAGCTATAGCTACCCTATCCCACCAATGCCTCGGTGTCTCTTTAGCCGTTTGATTTGGTTCATTCTGATGTATGGGGCTCGGCTCCCTTCGTTTTGAAAAGGGGTCATCGCTACTATGTGATCTTTATTGATGATTTCTCTCGTTATACTTGGATCTATCTTCTGACCTCTAGGCATCAGGTGTTGTCTGCCTACCAGGCCTTCGCTGCAATGGTCCGCACACAGTTTGACTCGTCTATTCATGTCTTCCGTGCTGACTCTGCTGGCGAGTACCTATCCACCTCTCTTTGTCAGTATCTCCTTAAGCAGGGTACTCTTCCTCAGTACTCTTGTACTGATGCTCACGCTCAGAATGGTGTCTCTAAGCGCAAGCATCGTCACCTTCTTGAGACTCCTCGAGCGATGATACTGTCTTCCTTTGTTCCGCCTCGCTTCTGGGCTGAGGCTCTCTACTGTTGTCTAACTTGTGAACCTTCAGCTCTCTACTGCTCTTCAGGATGAAACCCCTATTGAGCGTCTCTTTGGCAGGACTCCTCAGTGCAGTCACCTTCGTGCATTCGGGTGTGTTGTCTTTGTGCTTCTTCAGCCCCGTGAGCGAACGAAGCTAACTGCTTAGTTTGTTGAGTGCGTTTTTCTTGGCTACGATGTTGAGCACAAGGGTTATCGCTATTGGGACCCTGTGGCTCGCAGGATCTGGGTCTCTCGAGATGTTGCCTTTGATGAGTCTCGATCCTTCTTCACTCGTGATCCTTCCTCTAGCTCGCACTCTACTTCTGATCCGCTCTCCTTCCTCACTCTACCTAATGCTTCCTCCTATACACCTCTACCCTCTCCTCCGTCCCTACCTTTATCTCCATCCTTGCCACCATCACCCCCACCTTCCATTCCAATCCCTTCGTCCGCTGCTCCACCTCCTCCCTCGTCACCTCAACAGCCTCTCTCTGCTTTTACGCCTCCTCCTGTCCGTTTCCACTACACTCGTCGTCCACCTCCTCCCAGTTCCCCCTCCTCGGTCCGGCTCCTCCTCCTACTTCAGAGTCTTCCCCCACTTCAGAGTCCTCTTCCTCTGCTCCTCGTTCAAAGTCTACCTCTCCCGCTCCTTCACCGTGGTATGCTCTTCGTGACCGGAGTACGATTCCTCGTCCCGATCGCTACGGTTTCGTTGCTCCTGCTACCGTTTCCTCTAGCCTACTTCCTATTGCAATGCTGTTACTCATCCTGAGTGGCATTCGCTATGACTGAGGAGCTTGCTGCTCTAGAGCGCACTAGTACTTGGGACCTTGGCCCTCTTCCCGCTTCTGTTACTCTTATAACGTGCAAATGGGTCTATAAGATCAAGGCTCGCTCTGATGGCTCTATTGAGCGCTATAAGGCGCGTCTCGTTGCACGTGGTTTCCAGCAGGAGTATGGGCGTGACTATAAGGAGACCTTCGCTCCTGTTGCTCATAGGACCACTGTGCATACACTTATGGCCATTGCGTTTGTTCGCAGGTGGACCATCTCCCAGCTTGATGTGAAGAACACTTTTCTTCACGGTAAGCTACATGAGGAGGTCTACATGCACCCACCTCCTGGCTATTCTGTGCCAGACGGTCACGTGTGTCGTCTTCGTCGTTCTCTCTATGGGCTCAAGCAAGCCTCTCGTGTTTGGTTTGAGCGCTTCACCTCTGTTGTCACCACTGCTGGTTTTGTTGCTAGTGAGCACGACCCTGCTCTCTTCGTTCACACTTCTCCTCGTAGTCGTACTCTTCTTGGTCGTACTCCTGTTGGTACATGAAAAACTCAAAAAAAAAAAAAAAACTTTCTATCACAAAGAGATCAAGCAGAAGTATACTGTAACAGTATGTGTAACATTTGGAATTAATGAACGCATGGCTTCAAATGAATAAGTACGAATTCTGATTTGTACCATAACCTTTTATAGTATCTACTTTAACACTTTCCTCTATTATTAGTTACTTTTTGTAGGCCCAGAAGGAAGCATCTGAATAAAACAATGCTCAATTTCCCCACTTATGATTATGGTAGTAAACATGAAGAGATCTGTCGTTCTGACTTCTGAGGAAATCTGATTTGTACTGAAAACCTTTTATCGTACCTACTGTAACCCTTTCCTCTATTATTAGTTAAGCTACTTTCCGTACACCCAGAAGGAAGCATCTGAATAAAACAATGCTCAGTTTCCTGACTTATCATTAGGTATTAAACAAGAAGAGATTTGTTGTTCCTTGCAACAAAGTCTGCTGGTCATTTCAGTTTAGTTACCTTGAAATCTGACCAATGCACTGATATCCTTCATGATATTTCATAAATTCTGTTGTTGTATTTTCTACAAGTTTTAGTGCAGAATATAATAAGCTTTTTTTATTTACATAAAACAGGATATGGAGGGTTTTCTTACTTAATGGAGCCACTTTGGTGGATAGGCATGATTTCTAGTAAGCTTCTTTCCATTCTTTACTTTTTATTGTATTCCTTACTTTTCTTTGTCACATATATGTGCACAGTGTTTTTGTAAAATGGATATTGTCGGTGTTTTCCCTCTAATCTAACACATAACATCTTCTGTCTGAACATTTTTCCATTATTATTTTTGCTTTTTAAATGCCCTGCTGACCATGATGAAATTTTTGTCGGCCCTTGGCCTCTCACCCTGTCTCGTCATGTTGGTGTCAATTCCCTCATGGAAGCAAGCTTACAAGAAGATGGTTTTGTGTTTAAGAATTGTGATTTGTACTGGTAGTTTATGTTAGGAGAAAGACTTAACAATTTGTAATTGGGGTTGAAGTCAATGCAGCCAAAAGCATTTCTTGATAATTTCGTAGGTGCAACTAGATGTTAGCAGAATATTTGGACCAATACTGGGCTACGAAAAGTGGCTGGGGAAAGGAAATGAATTCCTTCCATCTGAATGTGATACTTTAGCATGAGCATCTTTTAATGCTGTTTGCTCTTCCTAGGGATCTATTGTTTCTTCTAGTAATTCTGAATGCAATATCTTTTGTTGAACATTATTGATTGCAAGTGGACAGAGTTGGACATCTTTGGAATTTATAAGTTTTCAAAGTGCTTTTCTGATACTAGCAAAGTTGCTGCTTCACTTTTTAGGAAAACATTTTACTAATACTTTTGAAAGGAAAGAAGCTTGTCTAATGTTTACTTACATGACCTCTTATGATCAGTGATTGTGGGTGAAATTGCCAATTTTGCTGCTTATGCATTTGCTCCTGCTATTCTTGTCACTCCTCTTGGAGCACTCAGTATAATAATCAGGTATAGCCATAAAGAGTCTATAGCAAACTTACTAACGATATGCTGTAGCTAGCTACTTATTAAATCAAAATCACAATCCTTTGTACATTTCTGCAGTGCTGCACTTGCACATGCCATTCTACAGGAGAAACTGCACACCTTTGGTATACTTGGTTGTGTTCTTTGTGTAGTTGGATCGATCACAATTGTACTTCATGCTCCACAAGAGCGTGATATTGATTCTGTAAAGGAAGTTTGGGATCTTGCAACGGAACCAGGTACAAACTGTACTGAAAAATAATGATCACAATGTCATCATAACCTTTTTTCTATTCATGAGCTAGATTGACTGATTATTGTTTTCCTTGTTCTCTCAGCTTTTCTTTCATATGCGGCGATAGTAGTTGCAGCAGCCTTGGTGCTTATATATTTTGTTGTCCCTCAACATGGACAAACAAACATCATGGTGTACATTGGAGTTTGTTCACTTCTAGGATCTCTCACCGTATGCTTTTATCCCCAAATATATCACTCTAGCATAATCTGTTCTGAAGTTTCTCTACTGTTTTTTTTTACAAAGTCCCATTTTGTATCTGATAGTGAGAAATAACAGGTTATGAGCGTAAAAGCTCTTGGAATTGCACTGAAGTTAACATTCTCAGGAATGAACCAATTACTCTATCCTCAGACTTGGGCTTTTGCTCTTATTGTAGCCACCTGCGTAAGCACCCAGATTAACTATCTAAATAAGGTATATGTTTTGATTTCTTATTCTTATTGATTCCATAGAGCTGTGCATTGGCGAACCAAGCTGGATATAATATGTAGGGGGAGCAGAAGTGCTTTTATCTGCCTATTTTTTTGGAACATTCAGACTGAAGCATCCATGATAAGCACGTTGGTAACACATCACCCAAGAGATTATCGATACCTATTGCTGTCCTGTTTGAAAAAAAAAAGATATTGCTTGTACATTTAGCGCCAATGGATGCCACAGTAATGTCACCATTATTGTTGTGTGTTTTCAGTTGACACTTGCGGTTCTTTCTGCTAAGCTGAGCCACTATTATTGTGAGATACAAGCCAATTACATGTCAACAACAGTAAATGTGTTTTCCTCTGTAAATTGCAGGCATTGGACACCTTTAATACAGCAGTTGTCTCACCAATATATTATGTGATGTTTACTTCACTAACAATTATAGCCAGTGTAATAATGTTCAAGGTAATCCTTTGCATCACTTTCATGGCAAACAGTGCACCTATTGTTAACTTTCTTACTTCAAAAATATTATAAACAATGTGGCTGGATTGCTGTGTGATTCTATTTATGTCTTGCTCTGCTTGTAATTTTGCGCCTCACTGGCTGTGTGGAGGTTTACTAAAAAATAAGTTTCACGATGACAGGGACATCTGGGGATTTAGTGCAATGCCAACTGCAGTTTAGATGCTGGTGGCCACACTGAATGCAAGCTCCAAATTGCTTTGTAATTTGGATCTTAAGGATATTTAATTTTGCATATATATAGATGTTGAAGTGCTCTTAGTTCTAGTGCCCTGCTTGTTTACTGAGACAATGCTGCTGTACTTATTATTTATGCATGACGACTTGTGTCTTTTATCTTGCAAGGCTTCGCTTAGTTTTTCTTTGATGCTGTTACTCCAGAAAAACGATACCTACATCATGGTGTTAGATTAGCTATATGTATAGGGGCTTATTTGCATTTTTACCTCTTCTACTGTACATGTATTTTAGCCCATTGGGCCCTTGAGGAATAGCAAGCTGCAACCCTAACATGGTATCAGAGCTCTAGGGTTTCCCTCCTCCTGCAGCCACCGCCGCCTCTCCGGCTAGCCATGTGTGATCCTGCCGTCGCCGGGCAGCTGCTTGCTCCTCCGCCTCTCTCTCTTGTCGCCTCTCTCTTGCTTCCCTTGCGAGTGCCTTGGCGTCGTGCGTTAGCGCCTCGGCCTCATGGGGCGCCTCGGACTCTGCTGAGCGACCCTCTGCGTCGGCCTCTCCAGCGCCTCTGCGAGCAACCCCTCTGCTCTGCTCTGCGCCCGAGCCAGCCCTCTCCACCTCAAGTAAATGCCGGTTGCACCCACTCTGCTTGCCAGCCAGCCCAAGCAATGAGGCCAAAGCCCCTAGCTCATGTTCTATTGGTTAAGAACAGAGGGCAGAGGACCAAGCACCCTCTCCATGATCTGCTACTTAAGAATAGAGGACCGAGAGGGCTTTGCTCCCATTCTTTGGCGGTCGTCCTCTCTGCGGCGTTCGGCTCCGTCTCGGCGTCATGGCGGCCCTCCTCGTGTTGTTGGACGGTCGCGCTTCGCAGAATCGAGTTCGGCGGCACCAACTTCCATGAGTGGTCCACCTTGCTTCATGTTTGTCTCGGCGATCGGCGTCTTTGGGGCATCTCACCGTGCGCCGCTACCTACAAGCGTTGCCTCGGTTCGGTCGGCCTGGCCGGTCTTGACCATCTGCGGTCGCGAGCCTCTGGCGTGCTCTTAGCGCCTACGCCGCCTTTCAACGCCTAGAGGATTGGCGTGCCGAGGCTTCGTCTTTGTCGGCGCCCTCATTGGCGACATCGATCTTGACCTCGCGCTCGGCGTGGTCAACTGAGAGTCTGCCGTGTTATGTGAATGCGTGCAAGCCCGATGCAAATGCGGCGACCAGGCTCTCACCTCTCTTCTACGCTGGCCAAGACTCTCTAGCGGCAGGACTCTCTTGTTGATGACTTCTCGTCGGTTGATGGCGTGTCTGCCGTCGGCTCGGCGCTTTGGAGCCTCCTCGACACTTCTTGTGGCGGTGTGTTCACCTCGGGATCATCGTGCTGGAGCTGGGTCTTCGGTTCCTCGCTTGCTTCGCCGGAGTTTGAAACCTCCGTGCTCGGCCGGCCCTTCGCCGCTCCGTCCATGGTCGAGGCCACAGCGCGAGCCCGTCTGCGGAGACTTCGTCTTCGTGGCGTTCTCTCCTCGCTGCGGCCGTGTTGGAGTGTTTGGAGGTTCCTCTCCGATCCGCGCACCGTCTCTTCTGCTCTGCTCTCCCCGCTGGCAGGAAGGCTCGGTCGTGGGGGGGTCTCACGCAACTTCTGCCGGTAGGCTCGGTGACTCATTGCAACCTCTTGAAGAAGGTGGCCACACCATTGAAGAGTGGAAGCATCTTCATAAGACAGGTGCCACTTCTAGGAGTACCTCCAGTACCACCGGCAGCTCTGGGGCCAGTCGTGCTCCTGATTGGGTTCAGGCCTTGACTCAGCGTCTTGATCGTATGGAGCTTCGCTTGGACTCCGTGTTCCCACGCCTCTTACGCCACGGCGGTCGGACTCCCTCTGCTTTGCCTCGGTGTCTGTATCTTGATTAGGAGCTTCTTTCCATATGACACTAGATTCGACTCACAGGTTCCTTGAGGTCTCCGGTCACTCCTGTGTCCGTGAGGGCGGTGATGGTACCCTTCTCTCGATTCTTTGGACAGGCACTCTTACGTCTTCCTTTTGTGTTCCTACATTTCTCATGTGCCCTATCTTACTATGCGGTTGATCTCTGTTTGGTCGACTCTCGACCTTGGTTTTAAATATTACTCGAAGGCGACTCTGGTTCTATTCGGGCTCGCATGATATAGGGATGCTAGTTGGTTACGGTTGGCGGACCGTGACTCCCACGCTTGTGGGAACTCGTCTGCTGCCGTCTTCCTTCGCTTCCGCTTCACGTCTACCTCCTCGGCCCGATCGTCTCTTGCTTGAGATGCCTTGTCTTCGCCACTACTACCTCTGCCGGTTTTGCTTAGTGGCATCATCGTTTTAGGTCATATGTCGAGTCTCGTCTCTCTTCATTGATGAGTCGTGGTGTTCTTGGGAAGGTCTCTCGTGATACCTCCTTCCTGTCAAAGTCTGTAAACTTGGCAGCGACTCGGCTCCCATATCCTAGTAGTGATTACGTGTCGAGTCGACCTTTTGATTTAATACACTCGGATGTATGGGGACCGGCCCCGCCGTTTGAAAGGGGTCATCGTTAATATATCATTTTCATTGATGATTATTCTCGGTTCACTTGGATTTACTTTCTTAAGTCTCGTGATCGGTATTAGGCGCCTATCGGGCTTTCTCGACTATGGTTCATACTCGATTCGACTCACCCATTCGGTGTTTCGCGTTGACTTCTGTTTGGCGAGTACATCTCTTGCTCTCCGTCGATTTCTTCTTGATCGAGGCACCCTTCCTCGATACTTTCGTGCCGGTGCTCATCGCGCGAGAATGGAGTTGCGAGCATAGCACCGTCACCTTCTTGAGGCCTTTCGAGCATTAATGCTCATTGCCTCTGTTCATCCCCATTTCTAAGCGGAGGTCTCTCTGTTTTGTCTATCTCATCAACATTGGTAGTCACTTTGCTCTTGAGTGCCACTCGGTTGAGCGTCTCTATGGCGAACCTCTGGTATAGTCACCCTTGCACCTTTGGAGTACATTGTCTATGTTCTTCTTGACCTCGTGGCGCACAAAGTGGCCCCTTTCGATTAGTGCGGTCGCATTCCTTAGCTATGACTACGGCGTAAGGGGTTTTATTGTTGGGATCCTCTTGGTCGTAGGATTGGTCTCTCGAGATGTCACGTTTAAGCGAGTCGTCCCTTCTTTGCGAGTCCGTTCCTTTGACTCCTCCTTGACACCTCCTTCTTACTTGAGTCTCTCTCCTTTCTCGGTCTACGCCTTCTTGCTATCCCTTCTTCTTCCTCTTTACCACCTCCACCACCCTCTCCACCTCCCACCATACCTTCCTCTCCTCCTGCTTGTTCTCTCTCCTCATGCACCTATTTGGTTCCTCCTCTACCACCTTCTCTTTCTCAGACACCTTCACTTCTTCTGTTCGACCTCTGTCCGTTTCACTACTCTCGTCGGACTCCTTCCTCCTCCTCGGATCTTTCTCCTCTTGGCTAGAGGATTGGCGTGCCGGACTTCGTCTTTGTCGGCGCCCTCATTGGCGGCATCGCGTCTTGACCTCGCTTCGGCGTGGTCAACTTTGGAGTCTGCGTGTGATGTGGGAGTGCGTGCAAGCCCGATACCGGAAAGCGGTCAGCTCTCTACACCTCTCTTCTACGCCTGGCCAAGACTCTCTAGCAGCAGGACTCTACTGTTGATGACTTCTATCGTCGGTTCAGTGACGTGTACCGTCAGCTCGACGCTTTGGAGCCTCCTCCTGACACTTCTTGTGGCCAGTGTGTTCGCCTCCGGGATCATCGTGCTGGAGCTCGGGTCTTCGGTTCCTCGCCGGCCGCCGGAGTTTGAGCCCTCCGTGCTCGGCTCCGGCCCTTCGCCGCTCCGTCCATGGTCGAGGCCCCAGCGAGCCGTGTGCGCGAGACTTCGTCTTCGTGGCGTTCTCTCCTCGCCTGCGGCAAGTGTTGGAGTGTTTGGAGGTTCCTCGCCGATCCGCACCTGTCTCTTCCTCGCTCTGCTCTCCCGCTTGCGGCGAGGCTCGGTCGTAGGGGGTCTCTGCAACTTCACCCGTAGGCTCGGTGACTCAGCGCAACTATCTTGCAGAAGGCAGCCACACCATTCAGAGTGTGGAAGCATCTTCATAAGACAGTGCCACTTCTAGGAGTACCTCGGTACCACCGGCTCACGGGGCGGTCGTGCTCTGATTGTTCGAGCCTTGACTCGGCGTCTTGATCGTATGGAGCTTCGCTTGGACTCGTGTTCCCCACCTCTTACGCCCGCGGCGGTCGGACTCCTCTGCTTTGCCTCGGTATCTGGTATCTTGATTCGAGCTTCTTTCCATATGACACTAGATTCGACTCACAGGTTCCTTGAGGTCTCCGGTCACTCCTGTGTCCGTGAGGGCGGTGATGGTACCCTTCTCTCGATTCTTTGGACAGGCACTCTTCGCGACGTCTTCCTTTTGTGTTCCTACATTTCTCATGTGCCCTATCTTACTATGCGCTTGATCTCTGTTGGTCGACTCTCGACCTTGGTTTTAAATATTACTCGAAGGCGACTCGGTTCTATTCGGGCTCGCAGATATAGGGATGCTAGTTGGTTACTTGGCGGACGTGACTCCCACGCTTGTGGGAACTCGTCTGGCTTCGTCTTCCTTCCGCTTCCGCTTCCACGTCTACCTCCCTCAGCCAGTCGTCTACTGCTTCAGATGCCACTGTCTTCGCCACTACTACCTCTGCCAGTTTTGCTTAGTGGCATCATCGTTTGGGTCATATGTCAGAGTCTCGTCTCTCTTCATTGATGAGTCGTGGTGTTCTTGGGAAGGTCTCT
Organism: Guadua angustifolia; assembly: GCA_036346375.1. Classification (NCBI taxonomy): domain Eukaryota; kingdom Viridiplantae; phylum Streptophyta; class Magnoliopsida; order Poales; family Poaceae; genus Guadua; species Guadua angustifolia. The sequence continues at coordinate 17,881,562 of CM070521.1, read as the reverse complement.
CGTGATACCTCCCTTCCCTGTCAAAGCTGTAAACTTGGCAAACAGCTACAGCTCCCATATCCTAGTAGTGATTCTGTGTCGAGTCGACCTTTTGATTTAATACACTCAGATGTATGGGGACCGGCCCCCTTCGTTTCGAAAGGGGGTCATCGTTGGTATATCATTTTCATTGATGATTATTCTCGGTTCACTTGGATTTACTTTCTTAAGTCTCGTGATCAGGTATTAGCTGCCTATCAGGCTTTCTCGACTATGGTTCATACTCAGTTCGACTCACCCATTCGGGTGTTTCGCGTTGACTCTGTTTGGCGAGTACATCTCATGCTCTCCGTCGATTTCTTCTTGATCAGGCACCCTTCCTCGATACTTCGTGCCGGTGCTCATCGCGAGAATGGAGTTGCGAGCGCAAGCACCGTCACCTTCTTGAGCTGCTTTCGAGCATTAATGCTCACGCCTCTGTTCATCCCCATTTCTAAGCGGAAATTTGTCTCTACTGTGTCTATCTCATCAACATTCAGTAGTCATCGCTGCTCTTGAGTGCCACTCCGGTTGAGCGTCTCTATGGCGAACCCTCGGTATAGTCACCCTTGCACCTTTGGGTCTCATTGTCTATGTTCTTCTTGACCTCGTGGCGCACAAAAGCCGATTTCGATTGGTGCGATGCGCATTCCTTAGCTATGACTCGGCGTAAGGGGTTTATTGTTGGGATCCTCTTGGTCGTGAGATTGGTCTCTCGAGATGTCACGTTAAGCGAGTCTCGTCCCTTCTTTGACGAGTCCGTTCCTTTGACTCCTCCGCCGACACCTCCTTCTTACTTGAGTCTCTCTCCTTTCTCGATCTACTGCCGCTTCACTATCCCTTCTTCTTCCTCTTTACCACCTCCACCACTCTCTCCACCTCCCACCATACCTTCCTCTCCTCCTGCTGTTCTCTCTCCTCATGCACCTATTTGGTTCCTCCTCTACCACCTTCTCTTTCTCGACACCTTCACTTCTTCTGTTCGACCTCTGTCCGTTTCACTACTCTCGTCGGACTCCTTCCTCCTCCTCGGATCTTTCTCCCTCTTCGGTTCCTCCTCCTGCCTTGGATCCTGCCCCTTCTTCCCCACGGTACACTCTTCGTGATAGAAGCACGATTTCCCGTCCTGTCCGATACGGGTTCTCTGCTTCTATCATCACCTCCTCTGAGCTTTGCCTCTTCTGCGATCTTTATTACTCATCTGAGTGGCGATTTGCGATGGTCGAGAGCTTCTTTGCCTTAGCGCGACTTGGTACTTGGGATCTTGTTCCTGTCCTCCACCATCACCCGATCACATGCAAGTGGGTCTATAAGATCAAGACTCGCTCAGACGGTTCTCTTGAGCACCACAAAGGCGCGTCTTGTCGCTCGTGGTTTTCAGCGGGAGCATGGCGTGACTATGGCGAGCGTACTCTCCGATTGCCCACAAGACAAGCATCCCCTCTCCCTTGTGGTCATTGTTTACGCTCGTCGGTGGACCATCTCGGCTCGATGTGAAGAATGCATTTCTTCACGGCGAGTTGCGTGAGGAGGTCTACATGCACCCACCTCCGGCTATAGTGTTCACGATGGTCACGTCATGTCGCCTTCGCGCTCTCTACGGCCTCAAGCGGGCCCTCGTGCTTGATTTGGCGCTTTGCCTCTATTATTACTGGTACTTTGGTTTTGTTCTTAGTCGGCATGACCCTGCTCTTTTTGTCCACACCTCTCCTCGTGGTCGGACCCTTCTCCTCCTCTACGTTGATGACATACTCATCACTGGAGATGATTCTCACTTTATTGCCTTTGTTAAAGCGCGCCTTAGTGGCGATTTGGATGTCCGTCTGGGCCTTCTTCGGTACTTCTTGGGGATTGAGGTTGAGTCCGCCTCTGTGCTCCTACCTCTCTCGTAAATACATCCAGAGCTTCTTGCTCGTGCTTGCCTTCTTGGCAGCAAGATCTGCGACACTCCGATGGAGTTTCACCTTCAGCTTCGAGCCACTGATGGGGTTCCTCTAGCTGATCCCACTCGCTACCGTCACCCGATGGGGAGTCTTGTCTACCTTAGCTTCACCGTCCGGATGTGTCTCACGTGTGCACATCCTTAGTCGGTTTATAGCCTCTCCGCTGATGTGCACTCTGATCACCTTCTTGGGTTCTTCGCTACCTTCGTGAAATACGGTGGCCGTCGCTTGTTCTTCCTGACCCGATTGTCTCTGACGGGCCTACTCAGATGCTACCTAGGCTAGCGATCCCGCCGATCGCAAGTCTGTCTCGACCTACTGTGTCTTTCTTGGATCTTCCTTGATCTCTTGGAAGACGAGCGTCGAGCTTCATTTCTCGCTCTAGCACCGAGGCTAAGCTCGCGTCTTGCCGCCTCCGTATTCTTGAGGTGACTTGGTTTCGGTGGCTTCTTCTCGACTGGTGTGGTTGTTTCTACTCGACGATTTATCTGCTCGGCAACCTTGGCGTCATCAATATTGCCCGTGATCCGGTAAAGCATGAGCTCACCAAACACATCGGCGTCGATGCTCACTATGTTCGCTCCCAGGTGCAAGATCAGGTGGTTACTCTTCGTCATGTGCCTTAATAAGCCCGGTGGCCGACTTCTTCACCAAAGCACAAACTAAAAGCGCAACATGGTTTCCATCTCTCCAAACTCAGTGTTGTAGACCCACCATGAGTTTGAGGGGGGGTGTTAGATTAGCTATATGTATAGGGGCTTATTTGCCTTTTTACCTCTTCTACTGTACATGTATTTTAGCCCATTGGGCCCTTGAGGAATAGCAAGCTGCAACCCTAACACATGGAAGGTTAATAACCTCAGTTTGTCAGTGATTAGCTTCTTGACATGTAGGATTGGGATCGGCAAAATCCAACGCAAATTGTGACAGAGATGTGTGGTTTCGTGACCATCCTTTCTGGGACATTTCTCCTTCACAGGACAAAGGACATGAATGACAGTATGCCATGATTTTAGTCATTTTACACATCTTTATGAAAACACCATTGCATTATGTCTAATGAGATTTTCTTTCTAAATAGGTAATGGACCATCTTCGTCCACACGACGCTCGAAGCATGCTAGTCAGATTGGGTTTGCTAGTGAGGTCGTTCCACTAAAACACCAAGATTCTGTGGATGACCAGACCTTGCCATTGTCACTTCCCAAGGCTGACAATCGCTATCTAATGGAAGAGTTTCCTCTTAGATACAAAGACTTGAATATTGCCTGATAAATAATTCTTCACCAACATGTGCTAGGAATGGAATCTCTTGGGAAATTTGGCGCACACAATGGCCAGACATGATTGGTTGTTGAAGAACTGGTGTTAGAGGTTTTTCCTCATCTATGGTGTTGGATAGATTGAGACTACAGAAATTATAAGTTGATACTGTGACATGCCCATGTATGGATGTTGATTCTGTCTCTTATAAGGAGCAAGCAGGGAGTATGTCAACATTCAGGCCAATTAAGTGATAGTCATTCACGAATACCAGTTCTGAAAAAGTGCATAAAGTTATTCAGGAATACAGTGGCATCATTTACCATACTATTTTCTTTTTTTAGGCAGCCATGCAGTTATGCTGCAACATGAGCTTATCTGATTTTTCTAGGAAGATGTTATATAGGACCATCAAGCTTCATTTTTGTTGTTATTTTTACCTGTACCTACCTGATAAATTTCCAGTTAGTTGTCAATGTGTTGACTAAGTCTGTGTAAGTATCAATCATACTTTTTGATAGATAATTGATTAATTCAATTCGCATGTCTCGTGTTGTATATATTTGTTGAGGATGCCTCATTATGCCATTTTTGTTCTACTTGTCTTCAAAATGCAATTTTCTGGACCATTAGTGTGATTAAAGCAGGAAGTTGTACATAATGATTTACAAGTTTGCAGGCCGCCTGTTTGCAGAAAGAAATGGAAATGATTGGTGCAAGGAGTACACAGAGTTTCTCAAACATTCTGCTACTACTTTGTCATATATATTGAGTTGCATGCACCAATCAGTTTACCCAAAAGCTTAAGCTGATGAGTAAAGGTGGGCAATTCACTTATACTTCAACACTCCTCCTCACGTGCAGGCTTCCTCAGGCCTAGGACGTGGAATAGAAGTGGGCTGCAATTATTTTTTTTTAAATTGCGCCAACCGGGTCTTGAACTCAAGACCTCTTGGCTCTGATACTATATTGAGTTGCATGCACCAACCAATTCACCCAAAAGCTTAAGCTGATGAGGAAAGGTGGGCAATTCACTTATACTTCAACACTCCCCCTCACGTGCAGGCTCCCTCAGGGCTAGGACGTGGAATAGAAGTGGGCTGCAATTATTTTTTAAAATTGCGCTAACCGGGTCTTGAACTCGAGACCTCTTGGCTCTGATACCATATTGAGTTGCATACACCAGCCAGTTCACCTAAAAGCTTAAGCTGATGAGTAAAGGTGGGCAATTCACTTATACTTCAACAATATATACAAGGTAAAGAACATATTCTCCTATAAACTGTTTTACTTGATTTTGTTGCTTCCCTTTGCATGTACACATTTGCTACTGCCTTTTCATGATTACTCCTTACTTGTTCATAAACCCAATCAAATGTGTTTTAGAAAGGTTAAGCACCAACAATGCCTTATGGAAACTTTAGCTCAATGTAGTGACAATATTGTGATAAATACAACTAAAATAATAACTGTGTACTAACTTCAATATTTGTGTTAAGAAAAGTTCAGTAACGTGCAAGAATTTCTAAAATAAGAACCAGTTCCATCTATATATACCACTATCCCAAATTCCCGATCAACCTTAGGCTGTGCCAATTATGTGTTCTTGACTAAATACCTCTGATTCAGATGGAATAGGATATGCTTGTTTACATCATTTAATGAAAAAATTAATTATCGAGACTGAGTATGAAATAAGAGAAATTGACAGCTTCAGCTTCTCATGAGAATTCCATTTCTTCTTTTTTAGAAACTGTATTTTATGTCATTCTCGTTACAGTTTTGCTGTCTAAGCTGCATATTTCTTCATGGTTTTTCTTATCAAACAGTATGCATAAGTGTACCATTCCTTCTCTAGCAGAAAGAAACACAACCCCATATCGGACAGCCTTTTTTACAAAAAAGTTTCATTAATTTGTTATTCCACAGAAGTTTATACAATATTCTTTCCAAGAGAATGATCCTTAACTTGGACGTAGTTATAATACATCTCTTGGTGACTTGCAGGGATTTGCAACCAAGTTTTGAGTTGTTACTATGCTTTACTAGTGCACGGGTCAACTTTGCCACCTTCTACATTGTCATTGGTATAGTGATCATCACAGCTCTGGCTCCTTCAACCTCACAGCCATTACTTTCCCGACCTCAGCCCAATAGTAGATCATGTAGATGATGAAGCCAACCACAAATTGTCTTCTGTACCTTTTGTGAGATCTGGATTTCCAGTTAACGCAACTCAGGCAAGGGTCCAGAGAGCTTGTTGCCAGAAAGCAACAAATATGTTAATCATTTCAGGCTCGCAATTGAGGACGGTATCTGACCAGACAAGTTGTGTGAAAGATCAAGCAACTCCAAGTTACTTAAAGTCCAATGCTTGTGGGGATGGATCCAGTTAGCTCATTGTTCCTTAGAGCAAGGATGATTAGAGAATGAAGTGAGCCGATCAAAGATGAAATTGCACCGCTGAGCTTGTTGCCATGTATATCCACATAGCAAAGCTTTGGCGACCAGGCTACCCTGAAAGTTATTTCTCCAGTGAATGAGCTCTGACTAAGGTTGAATACTTCCAGATTTGTCATGTGAGAATGAAGTTGTGATATGTCCACTGAGATTGGTAATTTGGAGCTTCAATGGTATCAGCTGCTCAAGGTTGCCCAACTCATCGGGTACAACATCTTGCAGCTTGTTTGATCACAAGTCTATGAGCACCAATTTCTTGCATTTGCTGAACTGTGATGGTATAGCTCCCACCAGCTTGTCATTCAACACCAGATAAACCAAATTGATGGCATTACCGATTGATTCTGGGATGCTTCCAGTGAGCAAGTTGCTACCGAGCCTTAGGTGATAGAGGCTCGGAAAGAAATACCGAGGAATGAGCCCTTCAAGCCTATTAGCAGTGAGATCAACGGCCACCTAACTGGCAGGTGAGAAGAGATCAGAGGGAATCTCTCCACAGAGCATGTTATAACTCAAATCCAACATCCTGGTATTCTTGGTGTTTCCTTTAGGAATTGAGCCACAAAATTTGTTCTGGTTGCCTGCAAACCGAGACACTGTCGTGACATTCAGCAAGGTTCGTGGTATTATGACGCTCAAGTCATTACCTGAAAGGAGCAAAGTTCTGAGTTTGGGAAAGTTCATGAACTCGTCACCATCTCCATATCCAAACAGAGTAAGATTTTTCTGGCTGAGGTCCAACAGAGTAAGATTTCCATATCCAAACAAACCTATTGGAATCTGACTACTGAAATTATTACCATACAACACCAGTTCCTCCAAAGATGGAACCATGTTTGTAGGGACAAGTCCTACCAAGTTGTTGGAACTAAGGTTCAAACTTCTTAATTTTGTCAAATTACTCAGTTGGGTACTCGCATCACCATTTACAGAATTGAAGGACAAATCAAGGACCTCAAGTTTAGAAAAATCAGAGAATTCACTAAGCTGACCAACCAACTTGTTGCTGCTGGGATTCAGTGCTCTCAATTCAGCCTTCATGGGTCACGGACAGAAGTCACAGAACTGACCTTGCAAATCGGTGAAGTTTTTGAGAGATCAAGAGATTGCAAGGTATTAAAGTGCATATGGAGGCAAGGATAGTGGCGTTGGAGAGGCCAAAGGCAGAGAGGGGGAGCTGGGTGACAACCGCATATGCAGAGGAATTCGAGCCAGGAGAAGAGCAACAATTCAGGCATGGATTTGAGCTGGTGTTCCAGTTCTTGGTGAGGGATAGAGCCATGGTACTATTGCTCCTGCTCACCAAGCTCGAAATATCTCTCATGGTACTCTCTCGTGTCTTGTCCAGCTGTGGTGGTGATGGCTTGGTGGCGGCCATGGGGGCATCAAGAAAGAAGAACACCAACGGTATGCACAAGCAATTGGCAGAAGGAAGGCTTTTACTGACCTTCGTGGTCAGTCTTGGCTGTTCTTGATCTCTTTGCACTTTGGCCGATTCAACACTCTATTGAGTTTGCATTGGATCTTGTCAAGCAACCGAAGCAGAAAAAAATGACCAGGACAAGGAGTAGAAAAGCAAGGAACAGGGAGAAAGAAAGCAAGCCGAAGAGCTATCTCTGAAAGTGAAGGACGCAGACGGGGACGCAGACGGGCGTGTAGTTTGCAGTTTTGCACTTGGTTATATGCAATGGAGACATTGTTGCGCTTTGGTTGGTTGTTCAAATTGTTGCGAAAGGCGAGCTCTAGTTCTCTACGTACAGGACGGAGTCAGAACATAAAGTGGTCAGTTGTGGTTGTGGAATACTAGTGTCATCTTGGGGGCAGAGGAGACTATTCATCGTGCTGTCGAACAGACTGACTTATGTTGCACTCGGCAGACTGAATCGTACCCAAGACAACCCAATGAATGGACCTCTGGAACTGTTTGGAAGGATCGGAAAGCTACCCTGTCGTTCTGGAAGTGAACATTTTGGTTTGGAGAGAAATTACACCGTAGGTACCTAAAATTGTACCTATGATTGAACTAGGACTCTGAACTTGAAAACTAGTTAATTGGGCCTTCAAACTTGTATTTACTGATCCGGGTGACACACTGAGGCTTTTTTGTTTAGAATTAGACTTTTTCTTATAGTTTAAAAGTAGTTTTTTTGGCTTAAGAATATTAAAATCAGTCTACTTTTATACATGGTAGGGGTGGGTATTTTTACCATGTTTGTTTAGGCTTAATCTTTTTAGTTTATAGCTTAAAGCCAACTTTTGAGCTTAAATAATTTAAAAGTAATCAGCTTTTATACATGGTAGAAGTGGGTAATTTTATGCTAACTTCAGTGACATTAGCTTTAATAAGCCAAAAAAGCATATTTTTAGTAGTTTTTGGCTTTTAATTATATGGAAACTTATGGCTTTTGAAAAAGCCTAGGTAAAAAAACTATTTATTTGTTTAGACTTTACTTTTCTAAACAAACATGGTTTTAAGCTTCTTGGCTTATAGATTAAAGCCACCTTTTTGGCTTAAGCGAGTTACAAGCAATCCGTTTTTATACATGGTAGATGTGGGTAGTTTTACCTTAACTTTAGTGACATTAGTCTAAAATTAACCATCAATGTCAAGGCTCAAAATCGATTTTCCTTAATGTCATGGCTCCACGTTGCACTCAACGATGATATTTTTTGTTCATAGTTAATTTTCAGCTTAGACAACATTTCTACCATGTCTACATTCTCCGCCGTCTCCTTCTTGCTAGGTCACTTTTGTACGTGCCGAAAAAATGGGTCTTGACTTTTGTACCTATTCACTTACTCTGCTGGACTGCTGCAGCATAGGGGTGAAAACGGTATCGGTAATTCCCGAAATTCCGAAAACCGTTTTCGAAATTTTTCAACCAGACGTGTCGGTATCGGTAATTTTCGGAATCGAATCGGAATCGGTAATTTTGTCGGAAGCGATAACGTAACGGTTTTGATCGGTTCCGACCGTTTCTTCGATATCCGGAAAAATCGGTAAATTCCGTCGGTAATTACCGAATTATTCCACCCACAAATCACACTCCTTCGGTCACTAAGCGCCCATAACTTTTTACTCCGAACTCGATTTAGGTGATTTTGGACTCTATCTGAAGCTTATCACGAGGCTACAATCTTCACCTATTTTCATGATTTAACCAATCATAGATATTTTTAAATATCATAAAAATAAAACTCTAATGTAGTCATTCAAGTCTAAAATTTGATGTGTGTTCATCGTAAATTTGTGAATATTTATTAATTACTAATTTCTATGTGGATGTACTATTTGTGTGAATTTTTGAAGTCAATTGGTGGTACATGTCCTTACGGCGTTCGGTCTCTTTTTCGATTCGATCGTTACCGATATATATTTTGTATCAATTTTCGTTTCCGATATTTTGAATTACCGATGCCGTTTTCGTTTCCGTAGTTATCGATTCCGATATCGTTTCCGAGAAAAAATATGAAAACAAAAATGGTTTTAGTGTTTTCCGACCGTTTCCGACCGTTTTCACCCCTACTGCAGCATACGTTCTGGACTCATGCGAGCTCAGGCACCGGCAATCCCTGGTGGTAAACTTGGCTCAGTGTAGCGTACTTGACTACCATGATGGGCGAAATCCAAAAGAACGTGGTGTTATACACCACTATATGTTTTAAAATGGGTTAGTGACCTGAAAGAACCTATAAAATAATCAATTACTTCCTCTATAAATGATTCACAACAAAAGTTCTCTATGACAAAGTGAATGTTCTACTACAGTTCAACCAATATGTGGATAAAGCATTAACTTTGGTTGATTTTTATTTTTACATGAGCATTGCTTTATCCTAATAAAAAATGAGTAAATTTCACAAAACTACATATTTCTTGTAGAAATTATTAGAAAACTTTCTTTAGCTTGCAAATCAGGTGTTGATTTTCTGATTTAATGAAACCTTTTGGTTGCTCCATGTAGATTTGTTCATCAAGATCGCTATGCAAAAATGCCGTTTTCACATCCATTTGTTCCAAATGCAAATCCCAACTGTCTGATAGAAGTATACCTCGCAACCGGGAAGAATACCTCATCCTAATCAATCCCCTTGTTTTGTGAATACCCTTTTGCATCTGATCAAGCTTTAAACTATTCCTCTTCTTTTTCCGATACTACAAGCTTTCTCTTGTAAACCCATTTGCACCCAACGGCTTTCTTATCCTCAAGAAGATGAACTAGCTCTCAAGTTTGACTCTTCTGTATAGACTCCATCTCTTCTATCATTGTAGTCATCCACCTATCTTTCTACTAGCTTGTAATAGCATGATGATATTAGTTACATCATCATATTGACAAGAAGAGCAAATAAAACCTGATCTTTATACCCAAATCTCTTTGGAGTTTTCACATTAATGCATCGCTGTCTATCTCTTGCCACATGAAAATTCTGCAAATCCTCTAAAGTGAAGTTTGAATGTAGCGTGTGTGAATCCTAAGTCCTTAAACTATGTTCAAACTCTACCTCCACCATATCTAATCCTCCAATCTCCTGTGCCACCCCCTCTTTGTTTTGCTATAACATTGATATCTTGTCAAAGACAACATCCCTGCTCATCACTACCTTCTTTGATGTCGGACCTACCCTTTAACACATTTCTTGAAACCCAGAAAAATGCACTTCATTGATTTTGCATTAAGCTTCGAACTTTCATCAGATGGCATATGCATATAGGCTAGACAACCAAAAAAATTTAGAATAGTAAAATCAACTGAATTATCCATCCATACCTCTTGTGCAACCTTACAATCCAAAGATGCTAGTGGTGATTGTCAATGAGATAGCACACCATGTTCATAGTCTTTGCACACACAAAAAAAGGAAACCCTGCATTCAACCCAAGCATCTTGCTCATTCACAGATAGTCCTATTCATCCTTTCTGCTACGCTGTTTTGCGCACTATGAAAGACCGTTGAATGCCATGCTCCTCACAATATCTCTTAAACTGTGAATCAATATATTCAATATCATTATCAGATCTCAAATACTTTATCTTCCTATCTATTTGGTTCTTCACCTCAGCTTTCCACATCTTGAAGTTGGCAAACACGTTAGATTTCTGCTTCATGAAATACACCCAAACCTTTAGGGGAAAATCGTCAATAAAAGTAACAAAATACTAAGCTCCACCCATTTACGGTTTTCTAGTAAGCCCCCGCACATGAGATTGTACATAATTAAGTATTCCTTCTGTTTGTACATAATTAAGTATTCCTTCTGTTTTTGTTTCCTACATGAGAAGTTAACCTTAGACTATTTTTCAAGAACAAAACTTACAGAAACCTAACTCGTAACTTTTAATTCCTACCAATAGGTTTGTCTTATGTAATTCCGCCATCCCACGAGCACTAAGATGGCCCAACCACATATGCCAAAGTTTTGTGGTATCATTATGTGACTCCACTGAACTGACTCCACCTACAAAAGTGCTCTCTAGCAATATGTAAATATTTCCAATAGTTCTCCTACCCTTCATCACAGTCAATGCACATTTACAATTTTCATTATTTCCCTATCGTTATCAGCTTTATAAGTAAAATCATTATAATGTGAGAATCCTAGAGAGATTAGATTCTTTTTCAACCCCTGGTACATGCCTAACATGATGCATTGTTCTAACAATACCATCATACATCTTAGTTTTAATTTCACCTATCCCGATAATACTATGGCATATCTCATCACCAAGATAAATGTAACATCCCAATTTTTGGCTCATAATAAATTTTATTGTATTTTATAATTTTTGGAAGTTTTGGAATTTATTTGGATTTTAAATTATTTTGAATTAAGCTTGTTGCAAATAATATTTAAATTTGTGCAAAGTTTATATAAACTTTAGTCAACAATATTTTATTTGAGTTATATATGTCTAAAAGTATTTTATGGAATTTTTAGGATTTGTCTAAGTAATTCTGCTATTTATTTATAGGTAATTTATTTTGGGGAATTATTTAAATTTGAAAACCTTTGAAAATTGGTTTTGGGCCGAAACCCTTGACCTTGGCCCATTTCCTTTTCCATGTTCGGCCTAGTTTTTCATGCCTGAGTCAGCTTGTTGACCTACCAGCCCAACTCGTCAGCCTGTTTGAGTCGTGTGGGATTGATAAGTGGGGCCCACCTGTTGGCCCCACCCCATTCGTGTTCGGCACCAGCTACATCTCGGACTTCCACCGCAATAAAAGGCGAGCACCTGGTTCGCAGTTTTGTTGGATTTTTTTCACCGGAGCACCGCCGCCCTGAGGAAGTCATTGATTCATCATCTCCGGTGGGTTTCCAAGCCCCGAATCCAATGCCAATAGCTTCACCTTGTTGAGATCTAGGTGATGAGAGTGTTAATCCAGCCAGAGAGCCATCGGAGCACTGCCGCGTCTGGAACCCTAGTTGCGACAACTTCAAGTCGTCGCCACTATTGATGGAGCTCACCGTCGATCGATTGGATCATGTCATAAGATCAGTGATATCAAGATGTTGCCAGCGCTACTGTTGTCGGTCACCAGTGGTGACTCTAGGTCCCGTGCTACCGCCACTAACGTAGCATGTCTCGGTGCTCGACGTGTGCCATCCAAGTCGTCTACCATGTCGGTGCCACATTGCTTCCCTTACTGATGTGGTTGCTTGGTTAGCCATTGTGTCACCTACTGTGTCGTTGCAAGTCAGGCCCACCCATCAGTCGGTCACACTGTGAGCCTGGTCCATCATGGACCAGATTGGTTTTGTGGACTTGGTCCATGAACCCCAAGCCCACATGTCTGCCTAATATAGATTTTTTTTATCTATTTTTATTCTATAAATAGATTGTTCACATCATCATGATGTCATAAATTGATTTTTATTTAAAAAATAAATCAAGAAATTCATATTTTCTCTTTTTCTGGGTATTTTCTTTTATTTGAATTTTTCAAGAGCCTGTTCTTCATATGAGCTCCAATTGAGACGATTAAAGTTTCTAAAAAAAATTAAATTCAAGAACTATTTTATGATGAATTTTATTTAATTTTTGAAGATTTTTTTCTCATTGATTTATATTTAGTTGGTGTTTTTCTCTTTATTTGCATAGATGTTGAAGTGCCTGGAGCGTTCGAAGGTGAAGAGTTAACTCAAGCTCAAGGTCTAAATCAAGAAAAGGAGTTTTTCTAAGGTAAGTTGTGCTTTAACCATGTTGAACCCAATTTCGCAAATGCTATATTATTTTAAATTACTAAATGCTATTTTATACTTAGAATTGTTTTCAATTAATTTGGGAGACTAGCTATTCAAGCTAATTGAGTTATACCTATCTTATCATTTTGTATACCATGATTGTTTGTCACTATTATTAGTTGGTTGCTAATAAATACTAATGTGGGTTGGTTAGATCATGTGTAGGTGCTTAGCCATACCACGTATAACTAATATCTTTTGAGAGTGCAAATTCAATTTGGGAATATGGAATATGTTCATGAAAGGGTGTGTCATGTGCTGTCACACAATGATGTTGAATTGTTGATGGCATGTGTTGCACAATAATCAACTAGGGTGGTAAATGATTTATACTAGGACAAGTGACTGTGAGCTGTGGTGGGCCTGTGTGGTATTGGGTTGATATACGAGTAAAAATGATATGGTTTCTATGAGTGATTGGAAGTCTTGTCTCAGTTAATTAAGGACTTAACCTTGCTAACCATTGAACTGGGCTAATTATGCAACCACAGACATGTGTGCGGGAAGGAATAAAGAGTTCAGGCTTATCGGGAGGGTTTATGTTCGGATAGAGTTTTTGAAAGGTTTTGTCATGATCTCTTCGCCGGACATCTAAGGAAGTGTGTTATCGCGTGGCAATATGAGATGATTATATATTGTGGGTAAAGTGTATACCCTCTGCAGATTATAAATCTATTCGGATAGCCCTATCCCCGATTATGGACAATACTCAGAAATTTTAATCATGGGTTGATTTTATAAAATGAAACTTGAGAAGGGAAGCTGTGTACCAATGAAAGAGATGGAATATGGTTTAGGCTATGTGCTAGTTTATTATTGAGAAATACCTGAAAGTTACTTATTATTGCTATTTATTTTACTGTCATTTCAATCTACTTATTGTATTCATTTGTAAATGCTGATTTATTACAAAATAACCATGCCAGCCATTCATTTGGAATAAGCCTTGCATATAATTATACTAGACTTGCATTATATGCACAACCTGTTAAATACCTTATGTACTCACTCTTGCTATAAAAAAATCATTAGTTGAAAAGAAATCTATACCTGCTCGGGAGAAGTATCAAGAGGAGACAAATTTCTAGGGTGCAAACTTTGTCAGTTGCATGTGGCATATTGATGGGTTGGTTATCTACGAAGTTTCCATTCCGCTGTTGTTTTATTTATTAGAGTTTAATCCCTGTGTGACATGATCATATAAAGTCGACCATAAGATCAATCAATTGTCTTTTATTCATTAAATAGTCTTATTTTTGTCTCCGTTGTGTATGATTGTGATATTTCATCTATATAGCCATTGTGTGCATTAGTGTGATTTTAGACTAGTGTAGATCCGGATTTATATATTCGGATCCCGACAGTAAACAAAACCGAAATTATCTGGCCTGTATGAAGTAAACCACTCCTTGTTAGACATGATATGTGATATGGATAAACCCAATAGGGTATATTTCCGGAAGAAAGCAGGGCAGGGACGTCATGCATAAGGGGGCGGAGGAATCTGTTAGTTTGCAACAGGAAAGAGTATCTTTTATTTCTTATTAGTTACCTTATTCAATGTTTTTATCCTTAAGTAGTTACCATGTTTAGAAAGATTTTCTATCTTCAGTAGTTGCTATGTTTAGCACACGATATGAATAAAGAGGAGAAAGGAAGGCAGAAAACGCACGATTTTGTGCACCAATTTCCAGTCTTAGGCGTCGCCGACGATAAACGGCCGGTGGCTCCATTCAGCCATTACCATAGGTCGACGGCGAGCCATCAGTCGTCGCGATCGGGTCTTCGACCTGGCACAAGAGCATTCTCACGTGAGCATCCATATCAATTGGTATCAGAGCCGATCGGTTCTGTGGCCATGGAATCCCTGGAGGAGAGGTTGGGGGCGCTGGAGGTGACGGTCCATGGGATCCAAACCTCGTGGCGGAAGCTGGAAAATCGGTTCTTGACTTCATCAAGGCGGCCGAAGCAGCCGAGGCCGCAGAAGATTGGGGCGAAATTCAAGGACCGGCGTGGGGGAGGAGTATCGGCCGTGAACCGCCAGGACAGGGCGCACGGGGGTTCGAGAGGAGGACGCGAGCAGCGAGCAGGGCGGCCGGCGTTGGGCGGCGCATGCTCCTCGGTATGAGCTGCCGCTATTTGATGGCTCAGAGGATCCTCTGTTATGGCTGCGGCAATGCGAGCGCTTTAGTCGTTTGCATGCGGTGCCAGAAGGAGAATGGGTAGAGATGGCGGGGATGCACCTGCGCGGGGAGGCTCAGGAGATGTTGGACAATTGGGAGCAGGAGGGGGAACACATCACATGGGAGGAATTCCAGGCGACTTTCTTGCAGAGGTTCACACGGCATTCAACCACCGGACCCCTGGGAGATTTGTCCAATTGGAAACAAGGAGACTGCCGGCTGGAGGAGTACGCGAGGGAGTTTCAACGACTCCTTGCGCGCGCGCCCAGAATGTCCAAGGGAGACCAAATTGAGTTGTTCACCGCCGGCTTGTCGCCGACATTGGCTGCGGATGTCTTGCCGGATCGTCCGCGAGACTGGCGGATGCAATAAATTTGGCGAGGAGGCGAGCGGAGAGAGGACCTATGGCTTGCCAAGGCTACCCAAGCAGTGACACGGCCCCGTTCAGGATTCGGCCGCAACACATCCAGTGGGTCGGCGCCTGGAGGACCGTGGACGGGAGGCTCGGCGCGACCTCCGGGACCAGGGGCGAGCACGACCAGCAGCGGCAGCAGCACATGCGTGCCGCCAACAGCAACCCCAGCGGCCAGCCAGGGCAGAGGTAGGCCGGCGACAACATCAACCCAGGCTTCATCAGCAACCGTGCCACCGTATCGGCGTCGACTCAGTGCGAAAGAGATGGCGGAAAGGCGGGAGAAGGGGTTATGCTATAACTGTGATGAGGTATACTCGAAGGGACACCGGTGTAAACGGCTTTTCCATTTGGAGGTGGTCGAAGATGAGGAGGAATGTGAGGATCGAGGAGGAAGCGGCTTTATCGGCCCTTGCAATGCGTGGACCGAGGCTCGGCAAAACCATGCAGTACACTTGGAGCCGGGAGGGGCGGTTGATGGGCTTGGTCGATAGTGGCGATACTCATAACTTTATTAGCAATCATGCGGCATCCCGTGGCGATGGAGCAATTGTCGCTTCCAAGACAAAGAAGTCCGTGTGGCGAATGGAGCTTGCTCGCCTTATGCAGGAAGGATTCGGAAGTGCCATTCAAGATATCTGAGGGTATTCTTTTCTTTGCTCCTTTTATGGTGATTCCTCTCGATGGATTTGATGTGGTTACGGGTGTTCGATGGTTGAAGGAGTTGGGAGATATAAATTGGAATTTTGATTCACTCCAAATGACCTTCTCCTGGGAAGGACAACAGTTCAAGTTGCTGGGTGAGAGAAACAGAGGGGTGGGAAAACAAGCGTGCAGTATTGAGACCGAGGAAAATATTCAGTTGCAGGAAATCCTACAGGAATTTGATGATTTATTCAGCGAACCGCAAGGTTTACCCCCTTCCTGCCACTGTGATCACAGGATTTGTTTGAAGGAAGGGTCTGATCCAGTTGTTGTTCGACCCTATCGCTATCCCCATCGCCAAAAGGACGAGATTGAAAAACAATGTGAGGAGATGCTGGCTCAGGGAATTATTCGGCCGAGTCGATCGCCATTTTCATCTCCTGTACTGCTCATGCGCAAAGAGGATGGGTCATGGCGCTTTTGTGTGGATTATCGGGAACTCAATGCGATGACCATCAAGGATAAGTTCCCAATTCCAGTGGTGGAAGAATTGTTGAAGGAACTGCATGGGGCTCAATTCTTTACCAAACTGGATTTGCGGTCGGGATACCACCAGGTCCGCATGTACGAAGAGGATATTCCTAAGACGGCTTTTCGTACGCATCATGGTCACTTCGAGTCCTTGGTCATGGCTTTTGGACTCTGTAATGCTCCTTCGACCTTTCAAGCTCTTATGAATGAGATATTGGCACAGTTCCTTCACAAGTTTGTCTTGGTCTTCTTCGATGATATTCTCGTCTATAGCTCCACTTGGGAAGAACATCGGCAACATCTTCAATTGGTTTTAGCCCAACTTCGCCAACATCAACTCTACTTGAAGAGGTCAAAGTGTGCCTTTGCTCAAGGCATGGTGGGTTATCTTGGTCATGTGATTTCTGCGGATGGGGTGGCGTCGAACCCGGACAAGATACAGGACATCGATCGCTGGCCAATCCCTCGATCTGTTGCAGCAGTCCGGAGCTTCCTCGGCCTTGCAGGCTACTACCGGAGGTTCATCCATCACTATGCTTCAATTGCAGAGCCTCTCACGAACCTCCTTCGCCGTAACGAGTTTGAATGGTCGACAGCCGCTGTCCAGGCCTTCCAGCGCCTAAAGGACGCCTTGCAATCGGCTCCCGTGTTACAACTACCAGATTTTTCCACTTCTTTTGTGGTTGAATGTGATGCATCAAGCACCGGGATAGGGGCAGTGTTACAGCAAGAAGGTCATCCGGTGGCGTATTATAGCCGGAAATTGGCTGACCGGCATATGAAGCTCGCGGCTTACGAGCGCGAACTCATTGGCTTGTCTAAGGCTATTAGACATTGGCGACCGTATTTGTGGGGGGCGTTCTTTTGTGGTGCGGACTGATCACACCAGTCTCAAATTCCTCCTTGAACAGGCTTTGGTGACTCCTCCTCAGCAGCATTGGTTGAGCAAGCTAATGGGGTTCGATTTTTCCGTGGAGTATAAGCCAGGTTGAGCAAATGTGGTGGCCGATGTACTTTCATGTCTTCCAGATGAGGAGAGCAATTGTGTGGCTATGTCAGCACCGGCCGGCACCGTCCGGGATACATGGGAGGCCGCCCTGCGTGTTGATCCAATCATCCAGCAGCGCTGCCAGGAGGGTGCTCACGGGCACTGGACGGTCAGGGAGGGACTTCTCTATTACAAAGACAAGCTTTATATTCCGGCCACTTCCTCCTTGTGTGATGAGGTGATAGCTGCTTATCATGAGGTGACACATGAGGGGGTGTACAAGACTTTCCATCGGATTAAATCCAGCTTTTATTGGGAAGGGTTGCGGCAATCAGTGGAAGAGTATCTCCGCCGTTGTGTGATTTGTCAGCAGCACAAAACGAGCACATTGGCTTCGGCGGGTCTTTTACAACCCTTGCCAGTGCCTCAACATATTTGGGCTGATGTGTCCATGGATTTTGTGGTGGCCCTCCCTAAGTCCCAAGGAAAAACAGCATTATTGGTGATAGTTGATCGTCTATCCAAATATGGCCATTTCATTGCTATTAAGCGGCCAGCCACGGCCGTGTCAGTCGCCGATGTGTTCTTTGATCGGATTGTCAGATTACATAGGATGCCCGAGTCTATTGTTTCAGACAGGGATCCGGTTTTCACTAGTACCTTCTGGCAGGACCTTTTCAAGAGGTGTGGCACCCGACTTCTGACTTCCTCTTCATACCATCCCCAGACGGATGGTCAGACCGAAGTGGTTAATCGGACTATTGAGATGTATCTGCGTTGTCTGGCAGCTGAAAGGCCCGTGTCCTGGGTTCAATGGTTACCATGGGCAGAATTTTGTTATAACTCTTCTTATCATTCGGCCTTGCGGATGACCCCGTTTGAATTGGTGTATGGCCGACCACCGCCGTCTGTGGTGCCATATAGTCAAGGTGCAACTTTGGTGGATGCAGTGGATTGCCAGTTGGTGGACCGGGATGAGTTGTTGCAGCGCGCCCGACATCATTTACTCGCGGCGCAGAACAGAATGAAACAGCGATATGACCTTCATCATCGGGAGGTCACGTTTGCTGTTGGTGAGTGGGTTTGGTTGAAGTTACAAGGTATCGCCAATCTTCGGTTCGGACCTATCCTTCCCACAAACTGACTCCTAAATATTTTAGTCCCTACAAGGTGCTTAATCGCATTGGCGAGGTGGCGTATCGTTTAGAGCTTCCGGCCACGGTGAAACTCCATAATGTTTTCCATGTCTCTGTGTTGAAACCGTTTCGTGGAACACCTCCTGAAGCCACTCCAGCATTGCCTGCAGAAGCTTCGCATCCTTCGCCAGATGTGGCTCAACCTCTTCCATATAAGATTCTGGCTCAACGCTTTATTAAGGGGCATCGTCAATTCTTGATTCATTGGTCTGGCGAAGAGTTGGAAGCAGCCACTTGGGAGGATGCGTTGGAATTTCGCCGATCCTATCCCGATTTCAAGCTTGAGGACAAGCTTGATTTGGACGGGGAGAGTATTGATATGGATAAACCCAATAGGGTATATTTCCGGAAGAAAGCAGGGCAGGGACGTCATGCATAAGGGGGCGGCGGCAGCAGGGAATCTGCGGTTAGTTTGGCAACAGGAAAGAGTATCTTTTATTTCTTATTAGTTACCTTATTCAATGTTTTTATCCTTAAGTAGTTACCATGTTTAGAAAGATTTTCTATCTTCAGTAGTTGCTATGTTTAGCACACGATATGAATAAAGAGGAGAAAGGAAGGCAGAAAACGCACGATTTTGTGCACCAATTTCCAGTCTTAGGCGTCGCCGACGATAAACGGCCGGTGGCTCGTTCAGCCATTACCATAGGTCGACGGCGAGCCATCAGTCGTCACGATCGGGTCTTCGACCTGGCACAAGAGCATTCTCACGTGAGCATCCATATCAATATGATACGAGCATTTCAAATCAAGAATCCATGTTATCTGTATCACTTCTTTCACTTTTGTACTGTCTTACCGTTTTAGTAGAACGTCAGTATCAGCATGCCTTAAGAAGAGCTGAATACTACTCAACAATAGTTAATTCAAAGGGACCCTTTGGAATATGGTGAGAATGGGAAGAAACACTATCTTGTCTGGTGGAATATTGCATGAACAAGAACAAATGAATTGCTTAGAAGAGGTCCTGAATGTTTAAAAAGAAAAATGCAGGAATTTGAAGGACGATGTTATTACATAAGGATGAGAAGGTAGATTGAAAGCGACAAAAGTGCACTAAAAGTGTTAAGGGAATGTTTCATGAGGTTAGGATCATGTTTAGTTCCCTAAAAGATTAATCAATAGGAAATTTCTATTTGGATTGGAGTAGTCTATTTTTCTGCCAAAATTTCTTCATTTCAAATGGCCAAAATTTTCGGTGCAGAGAACATCTTTTTTTTTTTACTTTCCAACCCACTTGAAATATAGATAGATTTTATCTTTGAACATATATACATTTTATGAACATAGTATTATACCATTCTCAATCTCAGCCTTCAAATAACAAACAAAAGCATATATTTATTAAGCTTTGTAATATTTTCTAAATTACCAGATTAGTAACTTTAGCACTCTATTGTAGCAAATAATATAGTATTTGTTAGTGATATGCTCTTAGGCAATCATAGAGATGATTGTATCATGTCTATGTTTATGGAATAATATGATTATTTTGTTCCTTGAATAAATATCATTTGCATCAATCAACAAGTATGTGAATTGTTCATGAAAATTTTTATTCATATTTTGATATTATTTTGAATTATCCTTGACCTTATATCATCATGTGGGACAATTGTAACTTGTAGGTTAGCATGTGTATTGATTGATGATTATGTTTCATGGATCATGGATATAGGGATATCAAATCAATAATGTGGACATATATTGAAGAACATAATATTGGAGTGACCCACCATGAAACACTATATGAATTGTTATATTATTAAGTGTCATCAGTATGTCTCATATGTAGTGTATGTGTAATCTTTAGTCTTAATATCGTCATTGTTTTCTACATATGTAACGCTATACTTAGGGATTGCCAAACACTACTCTGTAACTGGTTAGTTATAAAGGTAGCTTTCAAGTTTACTATGAAATATGTAAAAAAATGTGAGTGATCAAGATGGAATCTGCCCCTCCTATATAACGGGAGAGATATCTTTGGGCCCCTCGATGTGGTTGGATTAAGAAAGTGAATAGCCATGCCGAATGTAGTTGAGAAGTTAATTGCAACTAAGTAATCTACCACAGAATGAGTGAAGGATCGAGATATCGTGAAGCAAAGGGATTGTTACATGAGCACTATATAGATTCATCCGATATGATCATTATGTATATTTGGAAGTCACTATGCCCTGCTAGGGGGGCGCTGCTGACTTATGGGACTATAGCTAAATATGCATGAACCTATAGGGTCACACATTTAATGGGTTGGAATTCATTAGTTCGGATTGGATCCATCACTAATGGGCCAAGTGGTATTTGCACCTTAGTTAGACTCCTAACGTAGGGTTCCACTGAGAGGCTATATAAAGAGAGGCTAAGAGAATGTAAATATTGTACCACTACACCCACCAAAAACTCTAGCCATCTCCACTAAGGCCCTGTTGTGCACGTTGGTGCTAGCACAACGAGGCACTATGTTCCTTCTCCGAACGTGTGGGTCTTAGTAGAGGCATTGTTACTATGCAGCGTTGATTGAGAGAATCGTTTGGGTATGTTTGACCACGGCTCAAAGACATCAGCCATCGCTCGAGGACAATCAATCATTACTCTAGAATGTGTGCTATGTTGAATCGGGTTGCTCTAACTCTCCTTCCGCTACACTACGCATCTAGTGGTAATGATCCATAATCTCTCACTTATTTGGCATTCTAGTTTACATGGTCAAATTTTTAATTTGCACTAGTGTAGTCTGCCCATATTCGTTTTGTATCTTGATCTTTTGATCAGATGGCTATGACGAGGAATTGCCCACAGCCTCGTTCTGCTATCCAAGTAACCGCCGCTTCTCCCATGACAATTGCCTCCAATATAATCCTTTCCTGGCTGGGGTGGTCGGGAATTGTTGATAGTTCGTTATTGTCTCTACTTAATTGGGACGACTTTGGAACATAGAAACGAAATGAATTGCACATGAACAGAAGTGTACAATAGATGTTGTAAAAACACAATGCAAGTGGGAGGAGTTTACAATACTGAAGAACAATTACGTGCATCAGAGGGCTTGGAATTGGGTCACAGTGACCATCGCAGCAATGACTCCTTCAACCTCGCACCATTATCCTCTGATACCAGCCCCGTAGAAGGAGACGATGAAGCCAACAACAAAAGAAGCTGCTGCGACCCATGTAGCTGACCTGCAGTCGTCTTGATTGCCTGTCATGTAATTGTCTTCTGTACCGTCCGTCAGACCTGGATTTCCTCTTACATCAACCATCGCCCATCTAGGCAACGCAGGCATGGGTCCAGAGAGTTGGTTGTAAGAAAGCAACAAGTATGTCAATCCTTGTAGGCTCGCAAGTGAGGACGGCACCGGACCAGACAAGTTGTTGTGTGAGAGATCAAGGAACTCCAAGTTGCTTAAATCTCCAATGCTTAAAGGAATAAGCCCCTCGAGATGGTTGTGACCTAGATTAAGACCATTCAATTTGGCTGGCATCGTGGGGATGGTTCCTGTCAGCTCATTGTCCGCGAGATCAAGGGTGATCAGAAACTGCAGGGAGCTGATCGAAGATGGGATCACACCACTGAGCTTGTTGCCATGTAAATCCACAAAGCAGAGCTTCGGCAACAGGACTACCCTCGAAGGTATCTCTCCAGTGAATGAGTTCTGACTAAGGTTAAGTACCTCCAGATTTCTCATATCAGAAAATAAACTTGGCATATATCCACTGAGATGGTTCCTTTGGAGCTTGATAACCACCAGTTGCTCAAGGCTGCTTAAGTCATCAGGTACAACACCTTGCAGCTTGTTTGATGACAGGTCCATGAGCTTCAAGTTGTTGCATTTGCCGAGCTGCGGAGGTATAGCTCCCACCAGATCATTGTCATCTAACTCTAAAGTAATCAAGCTCCTGGCATTACCGACTGATTCCGGGATGCTTCCATTGAGAAAGTTTTTACCAAGCCTCAATTGATATAGGTTCCGAGAAAAGTTACCTGGAATGAGCCCTTCAATCCTGTTGGCAGTGAGATCAACGGCCTCCAAACTGTCAGGTGAGAGGAGATCAGAGGGCATAGCTCCACTAAGCATGTTGTAACTCAAATCCAACGTCCTAATATTCCTGGTGAGTCCTTCAGGAATTGAGCCAGAAAATTTGTTCTCATTACCAGCAAACCGAGACAGCATGCCGAGATTCAGCAAGCTTCGTGGTATTTTCCCACTCAGTTTGTTACCTGAAAGGAGCAAAATCCTGAGTTTGGGGAAGCTCAAGAACTCATCAGGGACATCACCGGTTAGATTGTTCTGGCTGAGGTCCAACAGTGTAAGATTTCCATACCCAAACAAACCCATTGGAATGTGACCACTGAAATTATTACCATACAAGACAAGTTCCTCCAAAGAGGGAACCATGCTTGTAGGGACAGGACCACCAAAGTCACCAGAACTAAGGTTCAAGCTTCTCAATTTTGGCAAACAACTCATTTGGGTGCTTGTGCTGCCATTTAAAGAGTTGAAGGACAAATCAAGAACCTCAAGATTATGAAAACCGGAGAAATCTCCAAGATGACCAGACAGCCTATTGCTGCTGAGATTCAGTGCTTGCAACCCAGCCTTCATGGGGCAAGTTGAGAATTGGCCTGTCAAACTGGTGAAGAGGTTTTTTGAGAGATCAAGAGATTGCAAGGTATCAAGAGGGCATATGGAGGCAAAGATAGTGTCGTTGGAGAGGCCAAAGCCAGAGAAGGAGAGCCCGGTGACAACCACAGCCGCAGAGGAATTTGTGCCAGGAGAAGAAGAGCAATTGACTCCACTCCATAGGCATGGACTTGAGCTGGTGTTCCAGTACTTGGTGAGGGATAGAGCCATGGTACTACTGCTCACAAGGCTCGAAATATCTCGCATAATTTTCTCCTGTTCCTTGTTCAGTTGTGGTGGCGATGGCTTGGTGGTGGCCATGGACACATCAAGAAACAACAACATTAGCAGTAAGCACAAGCGGTTAGCAGAAGCGCGGTGCCTACTCACCTCCATGGCTACAACTCTTGGCTCGTCTCGATCTCTTTGCAACGGTGAAGATTTAATTAGAGTATATTGGATCTTGTTGTGCAGCTGCTGCAGCACACTATCATGAGCAAAAGGACAATGAAAGAAGTGGTAGGAAGAAAGCAAGCTGAAGATATCAACGGCTGCTTCTGAAGTTCTGAACTGAAGAACAAAATTAAGCAAATAGGTGCGGTTTGCAATTTGCACTTGGGTGCTTATCTATACTACATAGCAACCATCAGTGCGAAAGGCCATCTCGACGAGAAGGAAGGGGTCAAATAGAGTGATGTAGCGTGGTCATGCGCGTCACTGATTCACTTGGTTGTTGAGTGGGAATTCTACTGCCGTGCAGAGCAGAGTAAGACCATTTATCGTGCAGTCTGACTTGTGCTGTACTGGGCAGATCCAGCCATGCAGTGTTAATTGACAACAACACCGGGCCTTGACCGATTTCGTAGAAAATAATTGTATAATGGTAGTCACTGAGCTAGAAGAATAAAACAATTACAAAATGATAGTCAAAGACACATAACACGTTAGTGATGAGACGACGACCGACTACCACAATGGCATGTCCACGCATATACGAAGGAAGACGTGTGTAAGTTTCTTTTTCACCGAGTGTTTTCAGAGTTTTTTTTTTTCTAGATAGAGCATGTCAAATATCTATAAGATAAGTATGTTTTGACTTATATCATTTGATGGTTGAGCATTTGTTTTAGGGGTCAGTTGCATAAATCCAGATTTTACTGATTATGAATTGTTGAAGATCTAGATTTGTTTGTCTGCTTTGTTGATAGCTATGTGTTTGGATCTGCTAGTGGTTTACCCAACTTGGTTTCGTAAGAAGCGCTTGGAGATGACTATATTCCAGTCTACTCTCATAATTTGGCTTTATGAGAAGTGTTTGGATAAGATTGTTCCAGTTTTAATCGTTGAGATTAGTCCTATGAACTTTCGAGACACAAGGTTTGTTGATAAAAACTTATTTGAAGGAGATTTTGATATTTTGGCTACAGGTGTGATTTTATCTAAAGATAGAGATTGTTAAAGAGTGATCTGAATTTGTGATCTTATTTGTGCCGGACACGGCGCTGACCGGTTCCAGACGTGGCGTAGAGCGGTGCCATGGCATTCTTAACAAATTCAGTATTGCAACATCCTCAAAATGTATAATATCATCAAAAGTGCATCTAAAAAAAAACCAAGTTCATCATCCTCTCACAGTTTTCCACACGAGAGGTGTTTCTATGCTTTTTCTTTTGATAGTTGCACAAATATTAAGATATGAATAAATGATAGATAGTGATTATTTATCCCTTTCGAGATTTATATAACTTGTATTAGAAGGGAAAGTATGGAAGCACTGTGAAACAAGTTCGACATAACCAGGAAAAATCTCTGGGACCTTTTGTGGTTCACTCATAGCTAGTGCACAGTACAACCGCTAGACT
The DNA here is from genome assembly GCA_036346375.1 of Guadua angustifolia. Taxonomy (NCBI): domain Eukaryota; kingdom Viridiplantae; phylum Streptophyta; class Magnoliopsida; order Poales; family Poaceae; genus Guadua; species Guadua angustifolia. Next base: position 17,856,188 of record CM070521.1, on the reverse strand, counting down.
CAAGGCACTTCCAACGGGATCAAATTTCTTAAGAACCATGGCGATATCTTGCCACAGTAACTGATGTTGCTCAATCTCTAAATTCCATTCTGTTCATCCTTCCTTCAGTCTCCGTTTTCCATTTTGTCAGCTCACGAACTTGCAGCTCCAGGTCGTGCACCCGCTGCACAGAGGCATAATCCAAAACAACCTTATCCTTCTTCTCGGTATCCTTAGGGTTGCCCATATTTGTCCTCATTCTTCTTGTCCACGTTGTCCGCACTCCTCGTATTGACATTCCTGGTGATTACCTCAAACCGCTTATTGATTTCAATTGCATCCTTGGCATCTTTTAACTTTTGATACGCCTCATATACAGACACATGTGAGTCCAGAATAATGTGGTTGTTCTGATTATGAGTTTCTTGTTTTCTTGTGTCAGCTGGGTCCTCATTTAAAGCATGTTGTTCAAATATCTTTGCAGATAGTGCCTGTAAAAGTAACAATTTGTAAACACTAGGTTTAGACCGAAGCATTGCTGCAGGATTTCCTTTTGATGATTGGAAATTATTCTAGCATGACATCTCAGGTTTCAACCAAATAGATATTCGGTAAATGATTTCTGCGGATACACATAAGAGTAGAATGCAATTGCTACCCATGCAGTTCCTTTTATAAGAACGTATGGTTAAACATGAAAAAGCAAGGTTTGCATTGGGATAATCATTCTCAAATTGAAGATTTTAGTCTGCAACAACTTTTTCTTAAGATTAGATTTAAGTGAAAATATTGCTTAGACCTAGGTAAAAATACTTTAGGCAAGCAACATTCTAGATTTTTTGTGGTGAAGTCCATGTTTTCAAGGAGGCATGTTTCAAATATAGATGACATACCAGAGATAAGTCATTATATTAGATTTCCAATCAGGTTTAGGAAGTGATCATCTTTGGTATGGAAATGACAACTGAAGTATATAAAGAATTCAAGTATGTCTTGCAGGATCCAAAACTCAATACCTTTCCATTACAGACACAATTGAGACAAGAGCAGTAGTAATACAGTCAATATATCTTGCCAACAAGCAGGTCCTTCAACAAAACTAGAGTCGATTTGTGAACATCATTGATTTAACCTTTCAAAGAAATGAACAGTCCATACCTTTTCATCTCGCTTGTTTTTCTTATATGTGATACTTTGGTTTTCTAACTTTCCAGTTTGAAGCACTGCTTCACATTTTTAATTGCTCCAAGCATCCTACAGGAAATAAAACAGTCAACGCAGAAATTTGGAGATCAAAATAGAAGGTAAATTACCACTACAGGCTTTAAAAGAACCACAACACAAAATATATAGGAGGTACCAAGGTAGTGCTGTCGGTTGCAGTTTGATTTTCTTTTCTAACTAAGTTTCCCTATTTCGATTATATCCTTTAAAAAATCGTCTGCCGTTCACTAAAAAAAGTCATCTGCCTCCTGATCTTACTGCTTATCATGAACAAGCCTTGCTTTATTGGGAACTGTCATGGGTATGCCACTATGCTTAATACACATTACAGGGGACCCAACAGCTTGGTTAGAGGAACAAGATATAAAAGGAGATTACAGATTTCACATGGAAAAGATTAATAAACAAATGTTCGTATCTGTTAAGAAAAGCAATGTCTGAACATATAGAAGTAGAGAAGAGAAGGCAAGGAGAAGAGATAGTTGCAGAAGACACACTAAGTTCTTGCAGCTAGGATAGATTAAATCTATAATAATGCAGAAGACACACTAAGTTCTTGCAGCTAGGATAGATTAAATCTATAATAACTTAGCTGCCTGACCCACCAGTCCTGTGGTGTTTAAGGCACATAGCAACCATCTAATCGATTGTGTACTTTGTTTGAAGAAAGTGTGAAGATCGGTACTCTGCCGGCTCCAGAAGCACTTTCCCTTATCACACGCTAGATAGTGCCAACTGAGAGTAGGCTCGGTTCAGGACAGATTATGGATTCTGGATTATAGAAGAAACTGCTTTTGATTGTGAAAAAATCGGGCCAGACCGGTTGTGACTTCCAGGTTCTTGACCTGGCTAACAAGAACCTACAAGAATCAGCAAGAATTAGGTTCTAGTTGGATTCCGATTCTACGTAGAGAGCAACTTCTAATTGTAGGAGAAACTGTCTAAGATTCTCCCGTTCAGCAAACTATCTAAAAAGCAACTACCGTCACACAAGCCTAAATTGCTTTCTTTACAGTTCCAGATGTAGAACAAGTGCATAGGAGAGGATATGATCAGTAGAACCCCTAGAAAACAAGGATACTATAGTAGTTTTCTAGGAGCAGTGATGTTCCAACTATGGCCAAACTAAACCCCCAGAAAGAAACAATATCGGAATTAATTGCCCATGTTATTTGATCATAAGCTGTTCCAGAAATAATCACCTTTCGTTTGCCTGATCAGAACTAGACGCCAATGCTTGAGCTCCAGCCGCAGCATTCACCTCTTCATTCAATGGCGCCTCTTCTTCCCCTGCTGCAGGCAGCTGCCCCAGCCGACCCCCAGTCTCGGGAGCAACCCCACCACCGCCAACCCCCACCACCGCCTTCCCCACCACACGTCGCTGGCGCGTCCGATTCGATGGTTGCAAGTCGCAACCACCACCTCCACCACACCCGACTTGGCTCCTGCCCGCGCCTCGTGTCCTCCTCGGGAAACACCTCCTTCCCCTTCTTGGCCGTGATGTTGGAGTCGGCGAACCCGTCCAAACCTCCCGCGGCGGCCGCCGCCGCTTTCTCGCCGTGGCAAGCCGGTCCCACGCGCCAAAAATTCTATTGGTCTCCATAGCTATCTATCGGTAATTACTGTTAGATTTGGTTTATAGCTAAATAGCACTTTTACAAGGAACGGTATGCGCTCGACCGATGAAGGTGGTGCCGCTAAATAATTAATTATGATTATATGTTCGTATTAATATATTTATTTATATTTAGAATTAGTTAGAAATATTTAAGTTATCTAAAGTTATTATAAATTATCACTATATAAAACATGATTGATATTTTATGTACATAATATGAATACTATGATACAATATTATAAACTAATTTATTGTAATTAGTGAATAAAAATAAGCTATTTTTGTGATTAAACAGGAAACACATGATAATTGGAAAACAACTAATTAGTTAGATTATGTGGTCAATTAATCGTTCGACTGCGTTAATTGCATTCCAATTAAGCTATTCGTGATGATTTTGTCACCGTTACCAATTAATCACCAACGAATCGGTTGAGTTAGCCGTTTTACACAACAATGCTATAGATGTATTACTGGTGGTTTATAGCAACTACGTTAGAAAATACAATATTTGAGAATGAAGCTCCGTAATCTATATAAATAAAAACAACCGGTGATATTCATGTCACCTCATTCATTTTAAGGGTAAGAAAATTCCACAATGATCCTAACAAAAAATCCTATAAATTCTCACATTAATTGAAGGGAATGGTCTTCTCCACTTATTTTGGTGCCAGAATATAACTGGTAGCAGATTAATCATATATAGATATTAAAGTTATATAACAAATATAATTATAGTTTAACCATAGGAAGTAGAGTTATATATATATATATATATATATATATATATATATATATATATATATATATATATATATATATATATATATATATATGTATGTATGTATGTATGTATGTGTGTGTGTGTGTGTGTATATATAAGATTAGCATGCATGATTGCGTTGGTAAATCTGCTAGTTATATATTTATATATAAAAAGCTTATGGAGATATGGAAAGTTGTTAAAAAAAGAAATTAACTAAAAATTCTCACAAAAAACAAAACATCTAACATTTAATTTGGTGGGCCCTAACTAAGTTAAATTGTAGTAGCCATTAGATGCTATTACACAGGCTAGAAATTCTCAAAAAAAAAAACAAAATATTTGGCCTTTAATTTAGTAAACCCTTACTAAGTTAATACGTAGTAGCCATTGGATGTTATTAAATTGGCCAAAAGTTCTCTAAAAAAGCAAAACATCTGATCTTATTCCGATGGACTCTCTAAGTCGGTAGCCATTAAATATTATTATTTCAAAAACACTAACTCCTTCCCTTGTCCATCAGGGTCTACATAGTCGTCGACGCTGCGGCACGCTTCTGGTCGTCTACTCTCTTCGTGTGCTTGGAAATTTGGATGGTAGTCCAACCATGGAAGGAAATATCATCGAAGAGGAAAGTGCCGCGTTTATACGGAGGCGCTGAGTGGGCACCAAAAGGCAGATCAGCTTCATTTCACTCTTCTCTTTCATTCGTTTCATCGAGAAACAAATCGGACATACATGCAGTGATGCAGCATTGATCGGTGGACACGTGGCTGCACGCGCATGGCGTTGGTGGTGCCACGCGTACATGTGTGCGCCTGTTGGTGGTTGAAAGCGATCTGGAGCGTACGTCCACGATGTTAAAGAATGGTTTTGGTTTGGTTAAGAGGGAAAGGATGATTTTTCTCCCTATCTTACCGTTTTGTTGGATAAATGAGGGGATAAAAACAGTTAATTCATAAAAATAACCCTAGTAGATGCTGATGAGGCTATCCCAAAAGTTTGGCTAGATGAGCCTATCTAACTTTCATCCTATTAACCGAATTTGAGTAAAAATTTAGTTTATCCTGTTCATTTCTTATCCCTTTTAACTAAATATAAGCTTAAATAGTCTCATCCCTACCAGGTAGATGGCCTCTCGTCCTAAAGCAATTGGGATTAGGGAGTCCAGATATTTTGTCATCGTGCGCCGATACAACGCAGCTTTCTCCACGAAGCAAAGCAACCTACCGCACAGAAATGGAACACTAGGTATTATTACCATGTCTTGGGTGTAATATCGTGAAAACCTCGCCCTAACCTTCGTGCCTTCAGTCGGGCGGGCCGGGGCCGCCTGGCAGGTATTTTCAGAGCCGGTTGGTTTATTTGGGAGGGGGTGTGGGTTAGGTTTTAGGCTTGGAAGGGGGGTAATTGTGGAATTTCTCCCTCTCCAACCACTTTTCACCTAACATTCCCATGTGTGGCTGCCATTTCTTCACCTTGGCAGGATTTTTCCTCCCAATCCTCCGCCGACGCCCATTGCTCCTCTGCTCTGTCCTCCTGCGCCTTGGTGTGAGCTGCTGCTGCTGATCCAGTGGCCAGGCTCCCATGGCGCTGGGCTTCGGCTTGGTCGGCGCCTGCCTGAGTCTGCCCGCCCCTTTGGTCTCCTGGCGGCCGCCGCCCGAGCCTGCCGGAGTTCCCGATCTTTGTCGCCTGCTTGATCTCCCAGGCGACCCTCGCCGAGCCTGGGGTGTTGCCCGATCTTCTTGGGTGCTCCTGCTGATCCCTTCGTCCGCCCCGGCGCCTGCTCATCCCTGGCGCGTCCTCCCGATTCTGGCGCCCTTGCGCCTCCCCTAGCCTCCCTCTGGCTCGGCGCCCTCCCCATGCCAGAAGACCACCACTAGCAGCAGCCCATGCCTTCTTATGGTGAGAGCTCAAGCAAGCTGAAATTTGTGGTGTTGGGTTCCTTGTGCACACTAGGTGTTTGATGAAATGCTTTGCTAGGGTTCTTGTTTTGAAATGTTTAATCGAAATGCTTGTCTTGCTAGTTCCTATGTTTGATTCAGGCCTCCATCTGAATTTTTTGGTGCCTTGGGATTCAATGATATGCTCATTGCTTGTTTGGTTTATGGAGCTCATGGCATGATAGATGTGAAAGTTAAAGAGTAGAAATTTTATGATGAGTATTGGGCCTTAGATTAATTTACATGACACGGGAAACTAACCTCGTGCTTTTGTGATCATCGGGGTAGATATATATATATATATATATATATATATATATATATATATATATATATATATATATATATATATATATATATATATATATGTATGAGTTTGTGAATGCTGAATTACTTAAGCATTTTACCCTTGCAATTAACTATTGGAAGTGGAGCCTAAAGGGTGTCTTGTTGTTGCCAAAAGAGTAGAAGTTTATGTATCATTCATGACCCATTGTGTATAGTTGTGAATCCTATGCGGTGACTTGATCCTTATTACCTTGTTGCATGACTAAATTCAAATGAGTGATTTAAGATTTATTTGCCACCATTTGATTGTAATCTTTCGATTATTGAACCCCAATAGTTGTTGAATCCCGGTAGATTAATTTGATAGCATCGATTGCTTGACCTTTGTCCTGTGATCATGAGAAATAGTGTATATGTGTAGTTCTTATTGCCTTGTATGTTTTCGTGTTGCATCTTCCTGAGATTAAATGGCACTAGTTCTAGAGATTTCATTTGTGTGGTTTGTTGTCATAAGTTATATTATGTGTATGTGTTCTAAATTCAGGTTTTCTTTAATCCTGGGAAGTCATGCGAGCGCTAAGATTCCAAATGCCACTCCATTTTTTCCGTCGATAAAAAGGCAAGTGCATTCCCTAGATTGCGGCTAGGAGGATTAAAAGAGTGTTTGCTCTTAGCGTAAGTAATTGTCGATGCATACGCAAGAGGTAAGCCTTGCTTGGCTATAACTAGAAAGTGCTCCCTCTTATGAAAATGTCTATGATGATTAAAAGTTTAAGGGAATTGATGCAAGTACACCGTGTTATTGAGTGTGGATGTGTGTTCATATGTGATGCTCCTTAGTAATTGTTGCTTTGTTAATTAGATGAACTCTAAGTGAGACCGAGCTTTTAGTAAGGTTGACTATAGTGAGTAGATTGTTCGAGTGATTGGGACTAACATGGATTTGGTTCAAACGGTTAAGTCCTTTATAAAGATAGTATACGTGAGCATTTAACTGCAAGTGTATTGTGTGAACATGGTTCGGTGGCCGTAGGATGTGGTTGCATGATAGAAACGCTGTCATGAGTTGCCATGCCTTACGGTTGAATCTGCTTGTACAAGTACCACTAGTGACTTAGGAATGTGAGAATTGGCTATGTGTGTGTATGTGGATATGTTATGTTTGTGTATGCATTGAATGAAAAGTTGCATTTCATTCATGAAAATTGCATTTGTGCATTCATAATGGAAGAGGCGACCCATGCCGATCACGGGCCTCTGTGTTCACACGTAGTGAACACGAAAGTCCTACTCGTAGTTCCATTCATCGAGGTGAATGGGAGCGAGACAAGAAGAGTAGGCACCTTCCATCTACGGGATGGAAGGGGCGTGAGGGTGCACACCGACGGGTGGGCACTTTGGCGATCTGCATGCGTGCATGGAAATGAGCATTCATGTGCATTGCATCTTTCATAATGAGTGTTGTGGTAAATGGTGTGTCATTTGGATGGTGATTGTGGTAATTGAAGGTTGATTCGTGGACTCAACCCAAAAAGGGGAGATTGAATTGAATTTGACGAATTAGCGCATTTCCTTGTCTTGCTAATTATGCTGTATGAATATCGTGGAGTGAAGTCGAGTTATGAACTCAAATTCAATTGATGAAAATAGTTTGAGTTGCAACAAGGGGTAGTTAAGTTGGGAGACGTTGGATTTAGAGTCAAGTAATGTTTCTTTGGCGTTGAACGATTTTATTATCAAGTTTATTACTTGATTGCGATGAATTTTGGTTTAGTCAAGTTTTGTTTTAAATGGGTACAAATGCGTATTTTTCGGATGTTGCTTCCTTTGTATTACTTGCTCTTATGGTCAAGTTCTTGTTTTACTTACGATAAACTGGAATTGTTACGCTTGTGTACTTTGCTGAGTCTTGGACTAACGCTTGTTGTTTCTTGTTTTAGGTACCTTGAAGTGACTCATGGGATGGGAGTAGAACACGTGCGACGGTCACCTTCAACCAATTCAATCATTTCGATTAATTCTGGTTGTAACTAATGAGATAGTATTGTGTAGATCATCGTTGTGTTGTTGGTTAAGTGCCGGTTGGATATTTGATTGATTATCTAAGGATCTGTTAGAATGTTTCCTTCTGTTTGAGTGGTTGATATATCTTATACCTGCTATTGCTTCTTTTGCCTGCTGAGTGGATGTCCTCTATTCTAGAGAGGTCATGCCGAAATTTTGTAAATTTCGGTGACTTAGCGTTAATCTGGTTTAGAGAGGTTCAAGGTCGATTTCAATCTTTTAGTAATGGTAAAAGGTTTAGTGTTTCATTCGTTGAGTTATTAGTTCAATTGGATTTCGTTGTCAAGTTTTATTTCTTGGGTCTTGATGGATGACACTTTGGACCAGCATGGTTCCGGAGTGTTGTAAGCGTCATTTAGGGTTTTTGGGTAGCATTCGCGGTGCGTTTGGCGCCGGGGTGTTACATTGGGCGTGCGGCGGTGGACAAGGATTCTATTCTCATGGAGGAGGCGGAGGACTGAGGATGCGGCATGGGCTTGGTAGCTTGGGCTAGTGTAACTGGCACTTTGGGTTGGCACTAGGCAGCCTGGGTGAGGCCCGCTGCTAGGGCAAAGTCCACAACCTGGCTGCAGGACAGAGAACCTCACTAATTACTAGTAGAGTTTTTGGCAGTTCGCGGCTTCCAGCGATTGGGAGGCGGCGCGACAGTTTGCAGGCGGCAGCGGCTGTCGAGGGGCATAGCGCGGACTAGGATGGCAATAAGGTGCGGTGGATATAGATAATACTAGCTCATATCTATACTTGTAAATCAAAATTTCTTTCATGGATATCACGGGTATATCCGTGAGGGGTCACGGGCGAAAAATCTTATCTATACCCATCGCCGGCGTATACTTGATAACCGCGGGTATGCCTATTTATCCGCCACCATCAACAATCTTTTCAACCAAATAGCACTAGGAGCTAATGAGTTATGGTACTAATATAATCTTTTTGATGAAGTTATAGGTATTAACTACATTCTATAGATTAAAGAATGATTATCAATTATTCAAAATTTCAAATGTACATAAGAATAAGAATTAAAATAATATATGCAGATAAATAATACACGAATGCTCAAGTTCAACAATTACTGAAATGAGTTACCACAAATTGGGGATTAAGGGACCAACTGGGTGCCTGTTCTAGCTCGTATATCAATAGGATATGGCTGGTAATCAGGCGGAACAGGTACGGGTGAAGCTCCCCCATACCCATACATGTTTGCCTGTCGGGTAGAGTTTGGCCCCCATAAACATATCCATAGGTAATAAAAGAGGAACATACCCACCTCTATTAGGGTTTTTACCTGCGGATACACGTGTAATTGGGTAAGATTGTCATCCCTAGCGCATACAGTGGTCAAATTTACGACGAATCTTGGTTCCTTTTGTCCATTGTTTACGGTTAAGAAGTACATATAACAACTTTGTTGAAAATTTATCGGCAACTTTCAATAATAAAATCAGATATTTAACCAACCGAACATTACAATCTGGTTTAAATAATACTATAATCTGATTTCGTACGGTGGTATTGCCAGCGTAGCACAATGAGTAGGCGGTTTTGCATGTAGGATGAAAATTAAATAAAAATAACAGTAAAATCAACAGCTTAAATTAGAACAAAAAGTCCATACCAAGTACAATAAAAAATAATATAAATTTGATATAAAAAATAAAAGAAAATCAACCATTGAACTTTCATACAAACTCTAAATTAGAACACGGACATAACTAAAATTTGAAGTAAAATTAGTAGTTGGATTTGTATGGAAATTCTAATCTAAAATTGAAATACGAAATTAAATAAAAATAACAATAAAAATTCACATAAATTCGAATAAAAACAAAAAGAAGGTTAGCCCTTTGATTTTCATATGAGTTTTAAATCAAAACCTAAAATTCGAAATGAAATAAAAAATAACGAAAGAAAAAATAAAAGGAAATTAGGGATTGTTTCTTAAATTCCATGCTAAGTGAAAACTATAAATATTTGTTTTATTCATAATTAAAATTCTAGAAATATGCTAATTTGAGAATAAAATAAGATAAGAAATTTGATTTGTATATATATAAATTATTAACTATTATGTAATAAAAGTTGATGATAATTTTTTACAACCACTAAGAAATTATAGAATATGGTAAAAACTCAAAAAAGAGAACATTGTGACTCTTTATTTGGTTCACTTAATTTATCTTAGGTGTAAGAAATGTGATATGCACTAAAAGAAGTGCTAAAAGAAAGAGACAAGCATTGCAAAAATAAAATTAAGAGATGATGATATAAATAAAAAAAGTTATGTTATACCATGTTTACTATTTTGTTACGTAAGTATTTAGGAAGAAAGTTTTGGCCATATGTGATAAGCATTAAGAAATGGAGTGAATATATTCGATCCTACAATGTACAATATCAAAAAATCATAAATTGAGTTCTGCAACAATCTATTTTCGAAAGGAAAATCACATATGTATTACCAAGTCATTTAAATGTGTTTTTGTAGGATCGATATACACTAAACTAGCAATCAGAGGGGGGTGAATGATTGTGTAGAAGTTAAAATCAAAATTTTGATGTTTTTTGAAACACTCCAATTCGGTCTCAAATTGCTTGATTCGGATTTGACAAAATACAGTAAGACATGATCATTAAAATGTATATTTTCAGAGATCCAATTGACAGATTGACCTAAAATTTGAACTCTAGAAACTAGATTCCAATACGAATATAAGAAAAAAAAGAATCAGTGCAATCGAATCTACAAAGCAAAAGTTATAGGCCTAGAAATCTTACTAGAATAGATTTTGACGAGAATTGACCTAACCCTAATTTCGAGATTAATCAAAATCTATAAAAGATTAGCCAATGAAACTTTTAGGAACTCTAAGTTGATGCCCTAGGAAGATTTTGGATGGATCAAATCAAGATTAAACTCGTTGAATCAAGAGAGACAATGAATCAATCTATAAGAAACGAAACTAGGCAATAACGCACAGAACGAACAAAACAGATCACCATAGCAAAAATGAATAAACAGTAAATCGCGATCACTGTAGAAAAGTACTGTAGTAACACGAAATCACTATAGCATTGTGGTACTGCAGTTACACGAAGACTCTCACTTGGCTCGTGCACTCGGGAGGCTGAGGAAATTAGGATTTTTATTTTCTTTCTCTGTTTGTGTACAGTACTCCAAAATAATAAAATACAACTCTAAAAATAACTCTCTTAATAAACAGGAGACATCCCTCTCCTATTTATAATGAGCAACAGTTCGCATACATGTCCACCTGGCCCAATACATGCAAACTGCTCCAAACGATTACAATTGTACGCGTACGGCCCGCCTGCTGCTCTCACATGACTAACCAGCCTCTATGTGCACCGTTCTCTAGCCTGAACGTCCCATATGACATCCTCGACCACTAGGACTTTGATTCCTCTATGAACCTAGTCCAAAACTTCAGTTCCTCCATGAACTTAGTTCCAATCCCATCATCGATCACGTTTGCCCTTGAGCAACACCTGCATATGAACAAACAAGAAACAATTCTGAGCACAAGTCCATGAATTGACTCAACATCAGTCCATGCAATTACTCACACGAGCTTTGTATAAAATGAAACAATCCGCGTAAAAATCGTGACGTCCTGGTTTTGAAATAATGAGGAGGTATATGTTAAGTAACTACCTGGTTTTGAAAATCCTAAGTATCTAGATTATGTGTACAAATTGTCAAAAGCCTTGTATGGTTTAAAACAAGCCCCTAAAATATGGTATAATAGGCTAAAAACCTTTTTACTTGAAAAGGGGTTTACAATGGAAAAAGTTGACAAAACTCTCTTTACTCAAACAAGGCAATGATCAGTTATTTGTTCAAATTTATATTGATGATATTATCTTTGGTGGTTCCTCTCATGTTTTAGTTTCTAAGTTTTCAGAAACCATGAGGAACGAATTTGAGATGAGTATGATAGATGAGTTAACTTGCTTTTTGGGACTTCGAATCAAACAAACGAAGGAAGGCACTTTTGTTCATCAAAGTAAGTCCTCAAAAGATTTGCTTTATCATTTTAGGATAGAAAACTGTAAGCGATCATAACACCCGTGGGAGGCATTTGCACGCTTGATCCGGATGAAGATAGAGAGCTGGTTGGTCAAAAGGAATATAGAAGCATGATAGGTTCACTTTTGTACCTCACTACATCAAGGCTGGATATACAATTTGTTGTGTACTTCTGTGCTCATTTTCAAGCTTCCCCACGTGCTTCACATAGACAAGCTGTAAAACGGATTTTTAGGTACCTCTATGGTACTCAAGATTTTGGTATATGACTTTCTGCTTTCTCATATATTAATTTAAGAGTTTTTTCTAATGCTGATTTTGGAGGATTAGAATTGATAGAAAAAATACATCTGATTCATGTCACTTCTTTGGTAATTCTCTCATTGCATGGTCATTTAGAAAATAATCTTCTGTTGCATAATCAACTGCTGAATCAGAATATGTGGCTGCTACTAATTGTTGTTCTCAAATTCTTTAGATAGTAGCTACACTTAAAGATTATGGGGTTAATTTGGATAGTGTTCCTCTTTTGTGTGATAACACCAGTGCAATATGCATTGTTAAGAACCCTGTACAACATTCTAAAACCAAACACATTGAAATAAGATCTCACTTTCTTAGAGATCATGTTGTAAAAGGAAATATTGTGCTTCATCATATGGATACTAAATATCAATTGGTAAACATTTTCACAAAACCTTTGTATTTTTCTCATTTTGCTTTTATTCGGGGAGAACTTGGGGTGGTTCACCCAATGAGTTATTTTTTAGGAGAGTTTTTGAAAACTTTGTAATATTTTGTCAACATACTTTTTATTTTGTGTGTTTCTTAAAAAACAAAAAAATTGAAAAATAATGAAAAATTAATGAGCATTGCATTTGATACACATATGTCATTTAAAGCCATGTTTATGTTGTAAGGTCTTTGCAACTTCATATTTATGCATATATGGTGTAGTTTATGATATGACTATTTAAATGGAATTAAAACTTGAATTAAATCTTGTCATAGTTGAATTTTCTTAGTTATCTTGATCCTACTCAAAAAGTGCTAAATGTGAAAGTTATCAAAATTAAAAACCAAAAGCTCAAGGATTAATAGTTGATACATGCAAGATCAAGGAAGTATGTACTATCGCACTTGTTCTTTACAAAACTGCTTATCATTGCACTTTGATATAAATTTGGAAGAGGTTGTGTATGACCGAAACCATGAAATCTTAAGCTTATGAAATGAGGCTTGACATAGTTGAAAAGTATGGTTGATGGTGCATTTAATTCCTTGAAATTTTTACATTCTATTGTAATCAATTAATGAATTAGTTTTTCAAGCATAAATAAAGTGCACAAAAATTCAATATTTTTAGGTTTTGAGATTATTGAGAAAGGGAGATGATGCCATGCAATAATATGTTAATAGTACTTGATTTCTAGTTATGCTTACTCTACATTGTCTTTGTGTAGATTTGAGGGTGCAAGTGTTTTTGTTAGCATGGCTTGGTGATGAATTTGCAATATTTGTGGATGACTTAAAAAATGTCAAACTTAAAAAATAAAAGATTTTGTTCTCTCTCTTTTGTATTCTTGATGAATCCATTGTCAAAGGGGGAGAATTTTGTCACTTTGGAGAATTTTGGAAAACTTTATACATGCTTTACACATGAACATGTTCTTGTACAAGTGGTATTCATTCATTCACTCACATTTTTCTTTTTAGAGGGAGATTTTTCTTATTTTCACCTAGGGGGAGTTTTTCACTTTGCATATTTGTCAAAGGGGGAGATTTTATGTTTTTCACTTTGATTTTTGATTTTAAAACTTTTCTTGTAAAGTGAATGTCGATTGAAATTGTTCAATTCTAAGTGGTATTGCCAATGTTTTCATCAAGGGGGAGATTGTGAAATCATTTGCTGAAAAATTAGCTTAGAATTGAATTTGCAAAATGTGCTGAAAAATTGGTTTCATCAAAATCTAAACCTTCAATTTGTGAAAAAACTTGAACAACCAACCTAGCATTGTTTCTAACAACAGCACCATCCTCACTTTATTTATTTTTGAAAACCCATCTAGTTTCAATTATATTAAAATCGGGAGCTCGTAAAACAAGTTTCCAAACTTTATTACTTTCTAAATTCTCTAATTCCTCGTGCGTGGTATTGATCCAAGATTCGTCAGTTAATACATGGGATATATCTTTGGGTTCAAAAGAAACAATAAAAGCAGAGTGAGTATGAGAATCAGAAGCAATAAACCTGGACCGGATGTCTCGCTCATTTAAATCCCCAATCATCTGTTTAGGTGGATGCCTTCTCTGAATGTGCAAGGGAGCTATAACATCAGAAATTTCTCCTTCTCTCTCTTCATTTTCAGTATGTACAGATGATGTTGTAGCTTGAGGATGCTCAGCTGTAGGTGATATAGTGGTAGATGCCAAAGGTGCTACAGTTGGTTGTACAATAGGAATCAATACCTCATCCTCAACATCATCATCATCGTCCTCATGAACAAAAATACTCTTTCCTTGAATATATGCATCTGTACCTGCATCATTTGGACTAGTGCCTGGACTAGTCTCATCAAAACTAACTTCACAAGTTTCTACAATTTTGTTAGTCTCCAAAATAAGCACACGATAGCCACGTGTATGAGGAGGATATCCAAGAAAAATGCCATCAGTTGATATAGCTTCAAATTTATTCAAATTTCCAGATTTCAACACAAAGCATTTGCATTCATATTTCTTAAAACACATTTCAAGATCTTTATCAATCATTTGTAAGACAGAAAGCAAATTATATTTCAAGTTTTCAACAAAAGCCACATCCTTAAGCATAAATTTGTCATTTAGCTTCACTGTACCTTTTGCAACAACAAAAGTGCAAGAAGTATCTCCAAAAGTAACACTTGTTCATCTCTACATTGTGCAAGAAGTGCAATGAGTGCAAATGTACTTAACACGATATTTGCAATGAGTGCAAATGTACTTAACACTCGTTCATCTCTACATTTGCAATGAGTGCAAATGTACTTTTGCGACAACAAAAGTGCAAGAAGTATCTCCAAAATGTCCATCTCTACCACAATGAGTGCAAATGTACTTAACACGATATTTAGCTTTAGAAGTAGAAGCAACATTTGCATTCATCATAGTAGAAGATAAAACTCCAGCAGACTTAAAAACAATTTTCTTAGACTCATTGGCAATTTAAATTTTTTTACTTTTAAGTGCCTTAACAACAGTGGGAGCATGTGATTTATGATGAGCATAAGAATCAAAACCTAAACCTTTGTTATGAGTGTTAACCCTTAATTATTCCAAAATCATGTTTAGGATTTTCTTTCCTTTAGTGAAACGTTCTAAAGATTTTTCAAGTAATCAACCTTTCGAAAAAGAGTTAAACAATTATTACAGGGAATGTTCACTTTTCCTTTTTGCTTGTGCCAAGTTGAGTATGAACGAACCTCATGTGTGAGCAAAGCATCTGTCATTTGAGAAACCCTAGCATTTGCATCATACAACTTCAATTATAGTGTGGAGCATTTAGCACATAGAGTTGAATTGTGTAAATCAATAGTTGAAGAGCAAGCATTTTTAACATGTTTCTCATTTTTGTTAATTTGCTCTAGTAAAGAAGTATGTTATTTTCTAAGTGAAGTAAGTTCATTGTAAATTAAGTCACATGATTTACATGCATCATCATCAGGAATCATAGATTTAAGTCTAGCAATTTCAGCATTCAAAGATTCCACAAGAATATAATGTTTCTTAATTTTCTTATTGCGTTTATCAAGTAATTTACCAAGACGAGCAACAGCAATAGCTAATTCATCGTAAGAAGATTCTACCTCATTGAAATCATTGTCGTGATCGTTCTTGATGAAGCTGTTGCTACTTTTAACCATGAGACACAACCCCATCAAATCATACTTGCTCGGAGTTGCATCGTCCTTGCTCCTCTTTGAATCCATATTGCTCAAATTGACTTGTTCAAGAGCGGAAAGAACTCAGTGGATAACTTTGTGATTCACAAAGCTTTTCTTCTTGCTACTACTTGGGGTAGTCTTCTTCTTCTCCTTCCTCTTGTCCTTGTCCTTCTCATCCTTTGAAGATTTACCTTCAAATGTAGTACAATTTGGACGAATATGGTTGGGATCACCACATTCATAGCATCTTGAGGGACCACCACCAATTCTCTTCCTTATTCACACATTCTGCAAGGCTTTGTTAAAGTGTGAGGAGAGTAGTGTTAAGTCTTCTTCTGAAAATTTCTCAATTTGTCCATCGGTTAGTGAAGATAAGGAAGACAAAGCAAAACTTAAAGAAGCATTATTATGAGACATGCTAGCTTGGGAGGTTAAAGCAATTGATTTATGATCATTCTTCCTAACAAGAACATCTAATTCATGAGTTTTTAATTTAAAGAAAAAACATCTAAAGTAAGTGTACTTATGACAGTTGATTCTCTAATGGATGTAACTTTCATCTCCCAAATAGACATGTCTAGTGCACCAAACAATTATTTAGCATTAGTAGCATCGTCATAGCTAACGCCAATAGCACGTAAATTGCTAAGAATCTTATTAAAATGCGCAAAGAAATCATCTAGCGACTCACCAGTTTTCATCTCAAATCACATATATTCTTTCTTATATATCCTGACGAACCTCTTTGACAGTGTTAGAACCCTCATAGTAATCACAAAGAGATTTTCATACCTCATATGCAGACTTGAGATGGATCACACGGTTGAAGTAGCTTCTTTCCAATTCTTGGATGATCAAATTTTGTACTTTGCTATTCGTTTCCAGATGTGCTCAATTGGTTTCGTTGACGTCATTGTTCTCGGGCACTTCATATGGTTTGTACACCTTTTCCCAAATCGCGAAGCCTTGAGTTTGGATGTACGCCTCCATCTTGGCCTTTCAAAACTAAAAATCAACGCCATCGAAAACACAAGGTTTTGTTGAATAACGATTCATTGATATGAAGTCTAATCACCGGTTAAGAATAATTAGAAAAATCTTGCTCTGATACCACTTGTAGGATCGATATACACTAAACTAGCATTCAGAGGGGAGTGAATGATTGTGTGGAAGCTAAAATCAAAATTTTGATTATGTTTAAAACACCCAAATTTGGACTCAAATTGCCTGATTCGGATTCGATAAAACAGAGTAAAATGTGATCACTAAAACGAATATTCTTAGAGATCCAACTGACAGATTGACCTAAATTTTGAACTATAGAAACTAGATTCCAATATGAATCTAACAAGAAAAGAATCAATGCAATCAGATCTATGAATCAAAAGTTATAGGTCCAGAAAGCTTACCAAAACATATTTTGACGAAAATTGACCTAACTCTAATTTCAAGATTAATCAAAATCTACAAAAGAGTAGCTAATGAAACTTTCATAAACTCTAAATTGATGCCCTAGAAAGATTTTGGATGGATCAAATTAAGATTAAACTCATTGAATCAAGAGAGACAATGAATCAATCTATAAGAATCAAAACGGGGCAAGAACACAAAGAACGAACAAAACAGATCGCTATAGCAAAAATGGATAAATAATAAATCGTGATTACTGCAGCAAAGTACTGTAGCAACAAGAAATCACTATAGTGTCATGGTACTGTAGCTACGCGAAGACTCTCGCTCGGTTCGTGCACTCGGGAGGCTGAGAAAATTGGAATTTTTATTTTCTTTCTCTGTTTGCGTACAATACTCTAAAACAAAAAAAAAATATAATTCTAAAAATAACTCTCTCTTAATAAACAAGAGACATCCCTCTCCTATTTATAATGAGCAATAGTTCGTATGCATGTTCACCTGGCCCAACATGGCCCAATATATGCAAACTACCCCCAAACGATTACAATTGCACGCGTACGGCCCACCTGCTGCTCTCACGTGACTAACCACCCTCAGTTCCTCCATGAACCTAGTTCCAGTCCCGTCATCGACCACGTTCGCCCTCGAGCAATACCTGCACAGGAACAAACAAGAAATATTTTCGTGCACAAGTCCACGACTTGACTCAACATTAGTCCATACAATTACTCACATGAGCATTGCATAAAATCAAACAATCCGCACAAAAATCACGACGTTCGGCACTGCCGCTCAGTGGCCCAATAGCACTGCTCGTCCGAAAAATAGAAAAACACACGTACTGAAAAATAACTGTCGCCCATTGGTTCGGTAGTACCATCCATATTGAAAATCAATTCTGAGCTAATTTTTCAACACATTTCGCAAATTCAATTCTAAGTCAATTTTTCAGCACATGATTTCATAGTTTTGAAGATGATACACGTGCTATTTCGTGGGCCACCCTGTTGCTCTCTTATTTGAATAATTGAATTTCAGAACCCACTTTGGTTGTTTACGGCCATAAGGTGGATTTACCAATGATTTATGTAGAGATACTGCTTACAATTAATAAATTATATCGTTGTTATACCTATCCTATGGACAACCACTTAACATTTTAACCTTGCTATTTATCAGTCATCACAGATGCAGCATAAACGTCATTCGTCTGTTGGAAAGGCTATTCAGACTAAAATGAAACCATTAACCTTAGTGCTTATGTTTCAGCTAATACATTTGCTTCCCTCATTTTTTAGCTGATTGTAGCATTAAAAAAAGACACTACAAGATATAGGTACTCCTTTATTTGATTGGATTTGCTCGTGTTCTTACCGAGAAGAATCATGTTCCTGATTGCCATAACAGGGCCGTTTGTTAAAATGCTCCTATCTACTCCAAGAACTGCCCCAACTGAAGAAACTATGATTTCTCCCAACCACTCTCATGACACCAGAATTTTCTGTTCTGTTCTGCTGCATGTTCCTGTGACAGCAGCTGTTACCATCATATCTCTGGAGTTTGGAGTCGGCCAAGACCAAGAGTGCTCAAAAAGCATCCCTGCTTCAGCTCCACTCCTTCAGATTTTCTACTTGAGGTTTGGGAGTTTTCTCTAACTTCTTTTAGGTGGTAAGTCATGTTTCCTGCTTGTTGCTATTGGGAAACTGGTTGCCTGGGGATAGATGGTGGCCAGTGGGCTATTGAAGTGGAAGCAAAGAAACCAGCCTCACATTCATATAAGCCCCCAATAAGTAGTGATTGTTGTTTACAGTCAGAATCCTTGTGGAAAAGTCAGGCTTCTTTCAGGCTCTAGCATGGCCATGGCCATGGCCTCGGACCGTGTTGAGGTCGATACCGCCCGCCCTTTCCAGTCCGTGAAAGAGGCAGTTGCGGTGTTCGGGGAGCGCATCCTCGTCGGTGAATGCCACTCCAGGTCCCATAGCAATTCTGTTGCCATTGCTACTCCACATGGCAATGTCGACAATGCTGATGCTATTACCATTGTCACCCCTAATGCCAACAATGAGGATAGCATTAGGAACAGTACTGCTACCCTTTCTCCAAATGCAATGACAGAAGTAGAGCCAGAGCCAGAGCCAACGCCAGCCATTGTGCCTATGTACTCGGCGCCGTCGTCCCCACCGTCGTTGGAGTCATCGCGATCGCTAAACGAGGACGACGGCGTGCATGATCATGGCGAAGACGTGGAAACTGGGATCATGATCATGAGCTCCATCAAGAAGCTGGAGGCGGAGGTGGCCGAGACGAGGCAGGAGGTGGTGCAGCTCAAGAAGAGGGAGACCGAGATGGAGATGGCCGTGGCCAGCCTCAACGCGCAGCTCCACCGAGGCCTGTCGAAGCTGGCCGAGATGGAGGCCGACAAGGCGGCGGCGGCGCGGCGCAGCATCGGAGGAGACACCGACGTGACGGGCACGGTGCGGAGCGAGCGGTGGGGCGAGAAGTCCGGTTCGTACAGCAAGTACCTGCCGTCGTTCAGCCACGCGCTGAGCCTCGGCGAGATCGACGACGAGCTGATCGGCGGCAGGAGGAGGAAGGCTCAGAAGGTGAAGCCCATCGTTCCTCTCATTGGCGACGTACTCTTCTCCAAGAGGAAGAAGACCAACGACAAGGGTGACGGCTTCTACAGTGGAGATCTTTACAGTGTGCTAGGCTGATCAGTGGCTTGTGTGCTCAGGTTGTGGTTGATCCGCTTGTGTGTAATTTGGATGGAGCCTGTGCTTTCTTTGATCCTTTCTTTCTCCTTGGTTGGATTTTGTTTTGGGAGTGTATAGGTATCATCCGGATGTTTTTTCTCTTTTGTGATCTTATTTGTTTGGGCTGTGAAGGGGAGTTTGTGCAAATGTAAAAAAAAATGTTGATGTATCTTCAGATCAAGAATGGACAAATGTGTGAATTGTGATCGCAGTAGAGTTATTATCTGATCTGATCTGTTTCGCAGTGGAATTATTCAGATACACCACTTGATCTTGATGCAGCAAGTCTTGGAGATGCAAAGGAAATGATTTTGAGCAGTGCTTCAATACTTTCTCTCTCAATACAAGTTGTACAAATCTTGAAATAAATGAAATGGTAAATCACTATTTACTTTTTATTTATGCTTTAATATCTGTACAACTATCAAAAAGAAAAAGCATGGTGAGCATGCTAACGCTATTAGCTTATTATAGAGTGTGCACAGCTAACTACTCTCCACCATTCTCTCTTCACCTCTCCCTCCATTCTGGACACCTTTGGTTGAACATTTCCTCTGCTTCTCCTCCAAGATCCTCAAAAGGCAAACAACATAGCAGATCAAAGATTTTTGGCACATTTTTGTTCCAAGAGCAAGAAGACGAGGCCAGAAGGCAATTGATTGATGTCATTGCCATGCACGTCGCCTTCTTCTTGTTCTTGACCTTCGTTTAGCTTTGTTTCTTGCCGATTGATTCCAAGTTGCAACAATGGCGCCGCCCAAGCAGGAGGAGTGCGGCCGGCAGGCCGGCAGCGCGTGCGTGTGGCTGGTCACGGCCCTGCTTCTCCTCTCCGTGCTCTCCGGCGGCGGGTGCCTCGTGGGCTACGTCGTGCTGCCGCCGAGCGAGGCGCCAGTCTGGCTCCCCACCGTCGGCCTAGCGCTCGTCGCGCTCCCGTGGGCGTTCTGGGTCGCCACGTGCGTGTACCGGTGCTCCGCGGCGCGCGCCGCCGAGCGCCAGGCCGCCGTGGCGCCGGCAACCAGCAGCATGTGCTCGCGCGCCGACTCGCCGGCGGCTGGCTCCTGAATCAATTGTAAGATGCTTGACATATAAACTCTTTCAATTACTGAAAAGCATGTAATTAATCATCGTGATGTCCCTTAATGAAAACTGTTGCTAAAAATCTTCAGCATAGAAGGGATCAGATACGTATTGCATGGTTGTCTTTCGTCTTTGCTTTGCAGTGTTTGGATGATCGAAGATGCAAATGGTGTGAGGGGGAAACTAGATTTGATCAACTCAATCGTGAGATCGATGTAAACAGTATGGTGCCAAGAATACGGATGATCTTGGCGTAATCACGCGACTACGAAGGCCTGTTTGGAACATGTAAACATTACATGGATTGATCCTAGTCTATCTTTCTTGTTCTGTCCAGTGTAATTTGTGTGAAATTTCTTCGAGTTCCACATGGAGCCTGACTTGTTGAGTTTAAAAGAAGATTGGAGGAACTGGAGAAGAGAATTGGCATTTTGGCAGGACGGTCCACGCAAAAGCAAGATATAAACTGTGATTGATGTTTAATTATCAGAACTCTCATTTTTGCGTTGATGTCAACTCTGCCATCCATGCTCTTCATTTTATACTCGAAGCATCCCTAACATTTTAGCTTTTGTTATATCCTCGTCATCTCAACTATTAGTTTCATAGAGTTTTTACTATATTTAATGTTGCAAAAAATGCACATAAAAAATAAGAAACAGAAGACACTAAATTTTACATAGAAAATCTTTGAGGAAAAAACCATAGGCGCATAAAGATAATTACCACTGTATGAGGAGATATTTATAATAAAGCTCTTGCTTTTTTTATGGACTACATAAACAAATTTATAGTGATACATCAGACTCCGTGAAGTAGTAAATTTGAGATGGAATAGGAAACGAATTCGTATCACCCTCAAAATCAACATTTAGGGTACTACCAAATTATCCTTAAACTCTTATCTCTCGGTATTTCCATCTTTTAGACTTTTGTTATCTCTTTCGTTATAGTTTAATGTATATTTTGATATCTATTAATGATGGTAAAAAGTCTCGTAGTTTGACTGATTTCTAAGTCACGGAAAGACAGCCTGTTTATGTGGCCTACATGTTATACACATCACCTGTTGATGTGGCTCGGCATGCCAACATTGTAGCACTCTCACAAAGGTGAATTAAGTTTTCTAATTGGTTCGACACCTGATATGGCGAAAAACTATTCACCTAAGCTAGACTCAGACTCAGTTCGTCACCCTTTGGTCTAGCAACTATCTTCAATTTGAATAAAACAAGTATAAATTAATAATTATGGAACACTTTACTAGTTACGAGCGACGTGGCCTAACAATTACTGGATAACTGTATAATATACTTGAATATTATAATGGAATATATCCATGTAGCAATAATGCAACAACTTTCAGATGTTCCTTCAATAGCAAAAACACATCTTTGTATTAAACAGTATCACTGACCCATGCGTGCAAGCATGAGCTATGGATAGCCCACCACTGATCCGGTGATATAGGCCCCTTAGGCACAGCTTGATTGTGCAGATTCTGGATTATGAGAGAATTTATTTCTGATTATGGGAGAATCAGGCTGAGCCAGCTATGCTTGGAGGTGAAGGATTAGGCCAACGAGAATTAGCTAGCATTCGAATTCTGATTTTATGTAGAGAACGGTTTTTGATTGTAGGAAAAACTGTTTAGAATCGTCCGTTCGACAAATAATCTGATTTTCTTTTAAACAGAAATTAGGTAGAAGCTATCCGAAGGGGCTATATATGCTTCGCGTGAAGAACTTATCATCAATGTAGATAACCTCGTATATATTCACATACCGGTGTTTTCTTAGGAAAGAGACAAATGCAACTTTAAGAGAACTAACTAAAGAATATGTAGCTATCATCTTTAAGTGTTAACCCAATTTTGTCAGCGAGAACGATATTCATTTCTTTCCGGGAACTACTCTACTACGGCTCTGCCGTCCGATGCATTCGGACGTTAGCCCACTCCACTCACTTGCGCAGCCCAGTCCAGTATAACCACATAGCACACATTGATCCTCAATCTTATCTGTTAGGAAAAAACAGGGCCGATACCAATGTAAGAGCAGAACGACACAAGAAGACACGATGTTTGGTAACATAGTTCGGCTTGCGCCTACATCTGCGGGGCTCTGATTATGGGCGCTCCTCCCCAATCAACAATACCGCAGCATACCGGCTACATGGAGCACGGCCACAGTAGGCCACGCCCCCTTCTTTGCCTATGCTACTATTGTTAGTCGTTCACATGTTACACCAGGGTTGCACCCTTTATATAGGGGACAAGAACATAGAGTCCGACTCCTACTCTATCTCCCCCTGCCTATTACAACACAGAGTCCAATTGTAATCATACTCGTACACATATTCGACACAAACCCTAACATTATCCTTATGCAAATAGCTAGCTACACTCACACAACCGCACAACAATGGAGTAAGATGGCTTTGTCTACGCCAACAATCGCCACTGCTCACATCCTTGGCGAATCCCAGCTCCCGTCTGCGCTCTGCTCCACCCTGAGGCTCTGTCCCGCTCCACCACTAGGCACAGCCCCCGCGAACTCCCATGCCCAAGCTCGGCTAGCTAATGGTACAGTGTTTGTTCTCGTCAACTCCGCAAGTGTTGCTCCCTCATTCTGTTCCTCCCTGTGTCGCCTATGCTGGAGGGCTAGCGGTAAGGCACCAGGTAGACCTCATCCTTATTAGATCCAGGCTTACCAGTAATGAGGCATTGGGTTAGCCTCCTTCTTTGCCGCACATTGAGACCAAAAACTAGTGAGTGAAGTATTTGTTGTATCTACAAGTTTTTTTTGTTGCAATAGGTGATTTAAAGTGTTGGAATTATTGTTTTACTACATATTCTTGAGATGTTGCACTTCACAATCTAAAATATTGCATCCTCCTCATTTAAATATTGTCATTGTTATTTTTGGATGTAGTAACTTTTTTTGTTGAGAGTGTAATTTTTTTTTGCCTCAATGTTGTAATAATCATTGCACGATCGAAATCAGAATGTTTCATCAGCTATCTCAATTATTGAACAGGAGAACACTTGAGTGTTTTTTGTTGCAACCCAATAGATTTTTGCTGCAATTCGCTGTACACTTTGTTGCAATCAAAAGTATTTTGTTATACATGTTGATTACAATTGTTGTATACATTATCTAGCGATGTTTTGCTGACCCATATGATGGAAAGTGTCCAATGGAACATCCGATTCCTAGTCGTTCCTTTTATTTTTATCGATGGGTGCAATTGGTTTTCATGGTCACCCTTAAGGCTTGGGACGATTGAACTCAACGGCGATCAGTGGCGGAGCAAGGAAAAATTTAATAGTTAGGCAAGCCTAACTATGACATGGGAAACGTTTTGTTCTTCAACTTCAACGACAACGAGACTCAACTAGATTTATTAATGGTAGTTTTCTAGCGAGCCCGGACAGGTGCCCAGACATTGGCTGTTTGTCCTAAACATAGATGCAATGCCAGTTGGATTAACCACCTGTTGGATAGCGAGAACGGCGTTAAATACTTCATGGCAAAAAGTGAAAATAAAATTGTAAATTTGGGTTGGTTTGCACGGGAGTTAAATTATTTATTGTGAAATTTCTCTAAAACTCTTGTGTTCTGAACAAAGCAAATAAACTTCGTGCAATTTTGGGGGTGTGACATACGCCCATTCATGCATAATGTACATGCTCGTTTCAATTAGGTCTGTCTGACTTATGTCCATCATTGATGCATACAGAATGTGCTGTCTTTCAAACTAAAACCAAACAACACCTAGCCAACATGGCAACATGAGCCCCCAAACGCCACTGCACTTAGAACCCTATGAAAAGGCAAAATAACTTACAAAAAAATCTAGACCCAAAACATTAACCTCCAATCATGCTTCTGAGCGAACTAAACCGGCCCATTCATCATAAGAAATTTTATGGTGCATTATATTAATACTCCCTCCATTCCAAAATATAAGGCACGCACGCATTTCAAGATTCAAACTTTGAAATCTTTGACCAATGATTTGTCTAACTATATAAAAATTTTGTGATATAAAAATGATACCATTGAATTCATATTTAAAAGTACTTTGTAATGATAGTGATTTTGTTTGTATGAATGATATTGGATAAGAGAAATCAAAGATCAAAGTATAGTTTAAGAGACCGTGCCAAGTCAAACCACGCCTTATATTTTGGAATGGAGGGAGTAGTATATAGTGGGCAATAAAAATCAGATTCAATCGTTGATTTGTTAAGATTTTTTCTACTATTCTACTACCAAAGGAAGCATTAATAAATTCCAACTAATCTGATCTATTGGATTGAAAAGAATGAATAGTTTGTATTGAATTTAGTGTAATCTAAAAGAGCTCTTCATCGTACACCCATGATAGCAAGATTGGCAGAGAATCTAAGCAGCAGGGATGCCAAGATTCCAGTGTTCTGTGAGCCATTCTTTTTGTCCCTGCCAAGATCTCTGGTCAATCACTCCTAGCACCTGCCAAACCAAAGAAAGCAACGCCAATGGTCCAGATGAGCACTAACCCTGTACCCTTGGGTTCTCCTTCCCTGGGATGCATGCACATGCAATCTCATCCTTGTGCCTGTCCTCTCCTTTTGAAAGAAACTAAAGGGGATTTGGATGAGTGGATGAATGCGGCTTATGAGGTATCATAATCCACCAACAGTGGATTCACCACTTCCCGGATGGAGATAGATACTCCTGATCACCAAACTAATGGATGATCCAGAGTGTAATGATGTTCAGATGATGATGCTTTGGATCTCTAGACTTGTCTAGAGCAGGGGCGGAGCCAGCCCATGGCCAGACCTCAGGCCAGGCTAGCTGGTTCACCCGGCTATGGTCCGAGAACAACTAGTCTATGGGGCCTAGACTATGGCCTTTTGATCCTAGGCATGAGGCCTGGCTCAGCCACTAGTAATGACTATGATCGAATACAACTGTAACATCTCTACACATAACTGATTAATCTGCACTATTATAACCTGAACCATATCAAATAGGTGGTGTAGATCTTTCTCTTTTTTCTTTCGATTAGTGTTAAGAATTCATAGCTTCTCAAAGAAGCTGGTGGCTCCTTCTAGCATCGTTTTAATTATATAACAACAATAGATTCTTCATTATGCCGGTATACGACATGTATACAAAGAACATGAAGAGGTCAAACATGGGCAGAGAATTTTACCAGCTCCATGAAGAGGTGAGGTATCTGTCAGTAATAACAGTAGGAAAGGTGATAAGATTGGTCCAACTACCTATTGGCCTGTTCCCTCAAAACAACCATACCACAGTGCTAATAAAGCACGACTCGATAAATTACCGTGTGCAACATTCAGCACCACCTAAAGGCTCAGGAATGCACAGTTTGATTGCAGAAATTGCACATCAGAGCAAAGTAGCAATTAGCAAACAAACCAAGGCAACCACCTCCCCAAAAATGTTGTCGCTAGCAAACACAAACGCTGTTGCCAAATCGATATCCCCAGAGGCCAGAACACCTCCAACCCAAAAGACCAAAATTACAGCTTAAATCAATCGCCTTCCACCGCAAAACCCTACTTGCAGCACACAGCTGAAGCTCCAAAGTCCCCCCAAATTACGGGCCGTTCAACCATGGGGGCCAACCATAGCCACCGCAGAAGAGGAATTTAGTGCCACATGAGCACATAAACAGAGTACATGAATGCATCTGCATCTAAGTCCAGATGCACGCCACATGCCAAAGCCACAGCGGAATTTGACAGCATTGCAGGTGGAGATCCGATGTGCGCACGGAGGGGGGAGGGGGGGGGGGGTTCAGCCCGGCCCGGGAGCCGCCGAGATCCGACGACGCCAATGACATCATCGTCGCAGGCCGCGGCGCTAGCTCACCGCCCTCCTACCACCAGAGACCCGCCGAGCGTCGCCCCCAACGCCTCACCCACGGCGGCCCCACACCAATGGGGCCACCCATGACTCGTTCCTAAAGGGAGCAAGCGTGGAGGTGGGGGCAGACACGCGTGATGGTGGCGAGGAGTAGGGTTAGGGCTTAGGGACGCGCAGGATGGGATCGATGTGCATAGAGGGGTTTGGGAGGGGAAGCACTAGCGAGTGAGCGAGCAAGGTGAGGAGAGGGGGGATATTTACACAGCTATTTGGGTTAGGCCTCGGGCCCAGACCCCACTGGCCCGAGGCTCAGCTCCGCCCCTGGTCTGGAGTGTGTAAGGTTTGGGAAATCAGCCCCGACATGTGACGAAATCACAAACATGACATGCAAAGACGTGTCGAGGGGTTATGTTTCTCCTATATCCAGTGGGATATACACGGGTTGCCACTTGTAGCATGGAAAATAGAATGCAATGTTCATGGAAATCTAAGCTCCAGCAGTGACCTCACATGTCACAACATCACAAACAGTGCAACTTCATCTTCTTTCTTTTCTTTTTTCTTTTGCAAATCTAACTCTCTCGAGTGGAATTACAAATTTAGCCTCTCCTCCTATCGTGGAAGGTGCAGCTGCGGTAGACCCTCCCACACTCTCCTACCTCGCTGCTCCTATGCCCGCCCCTACTCTTGCGCTTTTCCCTAGCAACCGTGCTTCTCGAGCGTAACAGGCTACAGGTGTCGTCTGATGCACCTTTCGCAGTAAAAAAGAGTGCTAGATTTACAATTCCGCTCAGGAAGTGGCTAGTTTTGCAACAAGGTAACTGGGGCTAGAAACTTCGCCATGAGACGATGTGCCATATATAAGGTTTCGTTTTCATGTTCCCAGTGAAATAGTACTGTTACTGCTATTCAGTGGAGTGTTGGAAACTTGGAAGCCGTCTAGTTTTGCGGTGGCCTTTCACATGTTGTTCCGTTAAAGCAGCACTGAGCAAATCCTACTGTGAACCAATAGTCCGGGACCAGTCATATCACTCCTAATTTCCTAACTGATGATTGCCAAATACCGGCCGATTATCCCGGAAATCGATCATTGGTCGCACTTGTATAATTAATTGAACGGCTTTGTTACTCGTAGTTTGTCTTGTTTGCATGTTGATTTTCCTTACCTTCGAATTAAGATTAATTCCTCGTATCCACTAGAATTTAGGATAATTTATAAATGTGTCACTGACACAATAAGCGGTATGTAAAGAATGAGATTTACTTTCAGTCGTATACAAGCAATTATCCGTTTGAATTACCTTTAAGATGTATGTATGTCTTATTCTGATTTTGCTCTAGTTGTTCAGAAAATATTATTTATCTGAAGAAATCATAAATCATTATAAATAGCGGAACAACCCCGGTACATTATGGAGAATGGTTTAGAAAATGACCATTTAAAGAGACTTTTTATCATCTTTCAAAGGCACTAAAATTATATTGAGGTAGTACTAAGAGGTATCAAAAATGGTAACTCCATCTTTTAAGTTTTTTTTTGTATTTTTAGTACTATAATATAAATTTTGGTACCTCCTAAGAATCATAAAAAGTTGAGCAGTGCTTTAATGCTTTTCCTCTCAATACAAGTTGTATAAATCTTAAAATAAACGAAGAGGTAAGTAATCATCATCTACTATTTATTTATACTTTAGTATTTATATAACTATAAAAAAAAGCATGAAAGAACTTCTCTGAAAAGTCTCTTATTTAAAGGATAGAGTCCAAAGACGAGGAAGAGGTGCTCCATTAATTAATTAGCTTTTAGTGAACAATACAAGAATCTACATGGTTCGGATTGACAAAATGTCACACAAAATTCAGTGATTTTTTTTTCCCTTAGTTGCACTGCTACTTGACTTGTACGTACACTACCGATGTGCATGCATGGCACATGCATCGCTAGCTCGCTGCCTAGCTAGCTGCTAAACGGGCGGTACACCTTGAGCGCATCGATGACATCGGCGATGGACCCGGCCGCGGCGGCGACGGACACTACGAGGCAGGCGGCGCTGAGGATCTGTAGGCAGAGCCACCGCGTGCTGCCCCGGCGCACGCCGCGCTGCACGATGTACATCTCGACGGGGAAGTAGACGGTGAGCGGCCAGAAGGAGATGGCGCCGAGGAGCCCCACGACGTCGCCGAAGAAGGGGAGCAGCATGGAGATGACGGTGGTGAGGCAGACGAACGCCGTGCGCCAGGTGAGGCGGAAGACGCTGAGCGAGAAGGGCCCCACCTTCACCTCCCGGGAGATGAAGCGGCTGTCCGGCCACGTCGCCGCCGCCCACTTCTCGACGAAGGCGAAGAGCGGCTGGCAGAACACCTGGTACGCGCCAACGAGGTGGACAACGATGGCGGCGTTGGCGATGTCCAGCAGCCAGAAGGGCTCGTAGAAGCCGAACCCGGTGAGGAGGTTGTCGGGGGCCTTGTTGCCGAAGGAGGCGTACCCCATGCACCCGCACAGCATGTAGAAAACCGTCGTCGTCGCCACGCTCACCATCGTCGCCTTCTTCATCACCTTCGCCTCTGACGGGGGCGGCGACTTGATCGTGTCCTGATCCAAGATTGTGAAACAGAGGACGGGTCGTCAGGACACCGAAACAGAGGAGACAAAGAAACAGAGCAATTAATTAGGAACAGAGTATGCAGTAATGGCTGCCTGCTTGCCTGGATCTCGATGAGGATGATGGAGTAGGAGTAGGCGAAGGCGATGTCACCGAAGGCCTGGAGGCTGCGCCACACCTTCTGCATCGAGGTTATGCCGGCGCCGATGCTGATGCCGGTGAGGCTGCCCTGGAACCCTCCGTTGGCGACGGTCTGCACGATGCCAAGGGAGAGGCCGATGGTGGAGTAGGTGAATGACATGACAGCGGCGACGATAGAGAGCCACCATATCTGGTCGAAGTCCGGTATCTGCGAGAAGACGATCTCGACGACACCGAAGAGGATCATGTAGGGGTTGCTAGAGCTGTGGCACGCGTGCTTGTGCCCCTTGTTGTGGAAGCAATCCGCCCTCTTGATCGCCCTGCATGCCCGCACAGTAGAACGCAATCGAAATTCACTATCAGATCATGCAATTACAATGGAGCAGCATGGAATTAATGGTTAGCCGAGCACGTGAGAAGACTTGTGGTGGTAGAGCCTACAGCATGCTGATGGAGGCCGCGATGGTGTATCCGATGGCGACGCCGAAGAGGTTGGCGTACTGGATGACGCCACAGAGCCGGACCTTGGCGCCGCCGAGGTTAGCACGGACGGCGTCCATGTAGGTGTAGTTGCGCTTCCCCGTGGCCGGGTCGCCGGAGCGGTAGCACTCGGCGAGCAGCGTGGAGGTGTAGTAGATGACGAAGGCGAAGAGAAGCATGACGGCTGGGCCGGCCGCCCACCCCAGCTGCGCGATGGCCCACGCCAGCGAGAGCACCCCGGAACCGATGACGGCAGTGATGATGTGCGCGCTCGCCGTCCACACAGTGCCCGTTCGCCGCGGTCTCCCGTCGTCGTCCAGCCACTCGGCCTCCCACGGGTTCCCCGCCTCTACCGACACCTCCAACGGCGCCATCTCTCTCTCTCTAGCTCGCTCCAAGAAGCTCGCACTGGCTACACTAGCGTAGAAGAAGCCAAGAAGAGTGGTAGGATCACTGGATCAGTGAGGTTCTGGTGTGCTGTGTGAGTGAAATGGGAGGAGAGGAGAGTACATATAGACGCGAACGATGAGAGTAGAGAGCGAGAGAGAGACGTGTAGATTCAGAGCTTGTGGGGTGGTGGGGTGGCTTGCCGCGTGGATGATTGGGGACGGGAGGCGGAGTCTCCTTTGCTTTCTAACTTCCACTGCCACTGCCACCGGTGGCAAATGGCAGCGCTGCTTTTGTGCTCCGAATCCTCGTCACCTGTTCTGCGCTGCATCTGTTGGTAGGATGAAAACGGATCGGATATTTTCTAATTGATTCAGATAATTTTTAGATACGGAGTCAGATTAGATATTTATCGGATAGTATCGGATAAGAAACGTATATAGATTTTTCTGTTGAATACGGATACATATTCGGTAGCTCACTGTGATAAAGAAATATATGCAAATTAGGAATAAAAATTAAAGGACGATTAGATATTTGATTTGTACGACTTCCTAATTAACATCCATGAATGACAAAAATAAGAATAATAATAATTACTCACTTATCTAAGTTTACAGGACGTATTTTCTTTTGTCATATATGCCAATGTGATATTGAAAATGACTAAATCACCCTTAATTAATTATTATCTATAAGCGCTATATTCAATGTATGTACGTAGAGGATATAAACTAAATCAGGATAATTATTAGGGGTATAGAGGGAAGATTACACTAATTTTTTATTAGAATATGAAATATGACCTATATTTATGGACAAATCCATTTAAAAAATAATCCATATATTTTTTTACGGAGTGAGTCTCTCTTAAGTACAAGTCAAATTAACTAAAATTCGACTAAACATGAAACAAAATTAGAAATTTAATTCTCATATGAATTTGAAAGTAAAACCTAAAAATAAAATTTGGAATAATAATAATTGAAGTAGAAAATGATTTTTTATACGAAATCCTACCTAAAATTGAAAAAATCCACCCAAAGTATGATATAAAATATGCAAATTAGGAATAAATTAAAGATATTTGATTTGTATATGAATTAAAATGCTACATTCGAAGATATGAAAATTTGTAGTAAAATCTACTACCAATGCTAATTATAAATTGCGAGCAAATTTTTATATTAATCGAGAAAAGGAGAAAGGTTTAGCGTTATCTAACAAACCCAAGTTATAGCGGCTATCACGTACAATCCAAATTAACGGAGCCAAGTAAATTTATCCGTGAACCTAGCCTGTGCAAATGCACGGGTTGACGTCTAGTCTAAAGTAATGCCTTTAGAGAATAAAAAAATACCTCAAACAATATCTCTACAATATAAGGTCGATTTAATAAGCGTTTCAAAAATATGTCTCTTTATGATTTTTGTTTTCATAATTTTAAAATAGCTCAAAAACGCATTTACGGTCCATATTCCATATTCTTTGTCTAAAATATCACAAAAGAGTGTCTCTATATTTAAGACACCCTTTAAAATACCACATAACGTGTGCCTTTACAATATCTTATAATAATTTGTAAAAACAAATAAAAAATGTTTGTAGGAAAGTACCTCTACATGAGGTTTTTGTTGTAGTGCCTTCTTCTCCGGTGTTGGCTGTAGCTCAGCGCGCCTCCTTCACCACCGCCTATCCACCTTGTCGACACGATCGACCACCGGTGAGGCCCAAAGCATGGCCTAAGGATATGCAAGGCTACCTTCGTGCCGAGGCGGCATGAGCATGACACGCCAACATGGGAACCATCGATGGCGGTGGACAGCGTTGGTGGAGAATGCGGCATGGACACCGAAGAGGGGTCGGTGGCGCCAGTGTGAAAGAGTTGAAGACGACATTGGTAGAGACGGCGACGTGGGCTCAGAAGAGAGGTTGGTGGCAGGCTCGTGAGATGTGAAGACAATGTTAGTAGACATGGAGGGTAGGCTAAAAGAGGTACGCGACATTGACAACGATGGACATGTCCGTGGAGACAATGGTGTGGGCGTGGAAGAGGGCTCAACGACGCTAACGTGGGAGAGGCGAAGAGGAGGAAGGTATACGGGCTAGGCTTGGAGATTAATGATGGGCTTATGGTATAGGTTTGGTTATTATGTTTAATGGGCTAGGCTTATAGCTGAAACAATATACTTTTTCATGCCAGACCGATCCAAGTACAGCCTGATGTAGGATCAAGGATAACCGACTAAAGAGGGGTGAATAGGAGGTTTCTAAAATTTTCAATTCTAATTTCAATTTATAGAATCACTAAGCAAAATTTTTAATTTTCTATAATTTACGATTAAGTTCTCTAGTGATTATGAATCACTCTAACAATTCAAGTATGAACAAGAAATGATTCTAAGTACAAGTAATATTCTCAAATAGCTAGAAAAGTAAATTGAGCACAAGGATTGTAAATGCAAATCACAAGAGAACGAGAGACAAGATTTTTATCCCGTGACCTCGGAAACTTGTCAGTCTCCCCTATTCCACGTTAAGGTGATTTGAAATACTTCAAGCCAGCTCCAATCTCTTGAGTCTTCCTTAATCACTATGGTAGTTCTCCCCCACTCCGAGTAGGCGAACTCTGGCCTTCACAACTTGCCGGGGCTTCTCACAACCTTCGTTGAGAAGCTCACCACGCTCAAACGCCTCCAAGCTGTCTAGGAGTTGGCAACCTCCAAGAGTAATAAGCCCTGACGCTTACTTGAGGTCGAATTGAGTGTCTAGAGGCTCAACACTAAATGCACTACTTAATTTTTGCTCCCAGCTCTCACAAAATGGGAATTTAATGCACACAATGAGTAGGAGACTCTCTAGAGCTTAAGGATGATCAATGAGGTTCAAAACTTACTCTAAAATGCAGGTGGAGGATATTTATAACACCCATCAAATACTTCATGTTTCATATAATGAGGCTCGAAGCACTTTTATCGACATCGAACAAGCGGCAATAACCCCTCTTAATAGTACGGCGCCTATTCTAACAATCCAATCTTTTCCTCCAAACTCCGAGATCGGCAAAAGGCTATGAAAGGTCTTTAAAGTTTATACCTTAGCCATCTTGTCTTCAACACTTGCTTTTCTTTTTCACCAATTTCATACTTCTATGTTCATCGAAATTTGGACCAATCTATTCTCAAAATGCTCAAATCGAAAATATTAGTCCTTTAATTACAATTATCATTAATTACCAAAATCAAATCGTAGTAGGGACCTAGATGCTTTCAATCTCCCCCTTTTTGGTAATTGATGACAATCCAAATATAAGACTTAGATTGAGTTTCAATTTTGAGTATGCAACTAGGAAATCAAGTTGTATACTCAAGAACTTTATTTTAACAATATTTTGTCTTTTAGGATAAAATGGATTTTGGCGTAAAATATCATTAGAGATATAATATTTAATTGAAAACTCCCCCAAGATATGTGCATAAGAATGAAAATTTGTCATATGCACATTTGAGATTTTTGAAAATTTTCTCAGAGTTTCCCTTTAAAAATTGAATTTGAGGATAACTGTCTATGCAATGAGTACATCAAGCATGAATATGAGACAATAAACTTGTGAGTATGAGATATAAATAATCACAAGTATTGGTAAGCATTTAAACCCATAAGCATGAAGAGTAAGATACCATAATTAAACATTAAACATCTAAAATAACCACAATCATCCAAAAGCAACATAAAAACAATAGTTTCCAACCACGATCAAACACCAAAAGATAACGAGGTTCATTAGCTTACATAATATAAATAAAAGACTAAAGCACTAAATCTAATCCTCAAAGAAACTCCTAATCTTCATTCATACTTCTCCCCCTCTCCCTTTGGCATCGAAGACCAAAAAGGGAAATGTAGTGCATGCTCAAGACGAAGGAGGTGGAGTACGACGAGCCTTGTAGCGATGAAAGGAAACGGGAGCCTGCTAAGAGCGATACTCCTCGAAGGATGAGCAAAACTCTTGAATGATAGAGTCAATAGAGTCCAAGCGCCCACGAACCTCCTCAATAGCTTGGCTAGTTTGAGATTGACACTCATCAACACGAGCAAAATTGCTCATCATGTCGGTCCTGAGACTCGCGAAGCTACTCATCATAGCACTATGCAGAAGATCAAAGTTCTCATGTGCCATCCTAGAAAAGAGCTGTGCTGGATGAGCCTAAGTCTCCTCTTCCCCAACATCCTGTTGTGGCGGCTGCTGTTGAGAGGATTGTCCTCTCTAAGCCTCAGAACTAGCCTCTCGTGGATTATAGGGCTTGTGGGCACACCCACCACGGTATCTGGTCACCCTCTTGGTGATCATCATAATATAGGGATCCATTTGCCACGATCCCCAGTTGAGTAATGCATCTCTTGAAGGATAAAATCCACCACATCAAACTTATGCCTATTCATGATTTTGTTCAGAATGTTCCAGGCATAGTCTCTAATCTCATTGAAATTACCTCTTTTGGGATGAACGGTAACTCGCACAATCCTGTTTATGAGGCTAGATGTGGGAAGGAGGTGAGTCATTTTACCTGGCCTCCTAACATGAGCTGCTGGATTATAAAAGCTGTACTATTCTAAGAGAGGAAGAGTTGTGTCACTGTGTATCTTTGGCTGTCCATTGTGATATATCCCCAAGCTTGCTCAATCTCCACCTTGGAAGCTATGTGTACTACTGTGTCTGTCATCTAGGTGATTTCATCAAAGGAATCAGAAACATGAAGTGTGGCATAAAATTGATGAATCATGACATCATTGTAGTCACATTTCATGCTGACAAACTCTGCCAGTCCAGCTCTATGGAAGAGTTCAGGCACTCCAGCGAACAAAGGGATTTTTTCGATATGTTTCCAACTCGCCCCCTTATGATATGCAAATTTCTTGTTTAGATAAATCTCATGATATACCCACTGATCCAGCGGTGCACGAGGTGCGGGCAACGCGGATGAAAGAACACCGTTAGGTCGGATATGATGGTCCGCATTATAGGGTTTCGGTAAAATGACTGACGTGGCCCAACGACATGAAAAAGAAATGGGTCAGGTCCACTAGGCTTAGCCCAACACTATTCTTAAGATTTTAAAATTATTTTTGAATAAAAATAAATTAGCAAAATAAATAAATCCCAAATAAATAGTAAAAATATTAGAAAAATTCTAAAAAATACTTTAAGGCATTTGGAACTCAAATAAAATATCTCCAGCAAAAGATTATTTAAACTATTCACATTTTTCAAAGGACATTGCAAATAGGCCTTAAATCAAATAATACAAATTGATTCAATAAATTCTAGAAAATATTTTAACACATTTGGGACTCTAATAAAATATTATTAACACTTTTCCAATGAACAAATAAAAGGTGATAAGAGGCTTAATTACATAACTACAAAATAAATTCAATTAAATCCGAGAGAATTCATAAAGGCATAAAATGCAAATTAATTTCAAGAAATGCAAAAAATTAGGCTGTTACATGGTGGTTTAGGAAGTGCAGAATAGCACAGTTGGTGGCTTCAACAGGAGCAGGGAAGCCAGTTTTAGACTAAGTTATAGTAGCTCCAAGGGATCGTGCCGTAAGTTGATGTTGGCATCCATTGCCTAGATCAAGTAATTACTACTATTTAGGGTGAGTTTAATAAATTCCCTCTTTGCAATGTTTGACATATTCTATGTTATATTCATGCAAAAATAAATTTTACTGCTGGTAAAATTAATATATTGCATGATCACTTCTCGAATTAGGAAAGATTGGTGCATATCTATTTAGTACATAATTATATATTTTTTAGAAATTTTCTAGCATTTTCTATTATTTTTTGCTAATTACAAAGTACTTTTTAGAATTATAGAAATAATGACAAATAAATCCAGCATATATAATCATGGAACTATGCTAGGAAAATAAATCCAATGATACGAACCATCCAATGTGTGCTAGGTCTAAGGTTCCACAATTTATGGAAACCCATATACCTAAAAATTCAGTTCCTAGGATTTAATGGAAATTTTCAGAATTTACTAATTATTTATCAGGATTACCAACAACTTCAGGGTTCAAAGCGCAAGATTTAACGCTACCTCAAAATACCCAAAAATAGGGTTAAACCACAAATTTCCATCGGCCTTTATTGTTTTCCTTTGGGCCAACGCTTAACGGGCAAGCCGGCCAGTGGGTGCCTCAGCCTCTCGTGCATGGACCACAATGGTACACGAGGCCTGCTCGGTTTGTGCCAGAGGGGGTGCAACGGCTGTGTGGCTACATTTTACAAAGACTCTGATTGGTTGTCTATATGTAAAGATATTTATATTTGTAAATATAGAATTTTTTTTATGTTTAGTTGTCTGTATCTAGTTTTGAGCCTGACTTTCTGGATGCAAGATTCTTTATGCAGCCTGACTCTGGAGATACGGAGAAAATAGGAGTATCTCTGAATGCAGCGTATGACAGCCTCGTATTCTGCGCAAGAGGCATTGTCGGCCATAATAGCAAACCATGCATGCGGTGCCATGTGGGTATGTAAGTTTTCCTTTTTTTCTTTTTTGTTTATATCTTTTGATTAGCATCTTCGATTACCGAACCGATTTCAAAAATAGGTTTCTGACATTTTTTCGAACAAAACTAGACCACACTTGTTATAAATTTTAAAATATTTAAATTTTAAAATACCTGTCTACTAAACACTCAATCAAACACCGTCTCTACATCTGTACATCCTGTATCCTATTAGTCTGACTGAGTTGAACGGACCAAACTCGTGAGAGAAGATAACCAAACAGTCCTAAACCCTAGCCACATGGTTTGGGCAATGACGGTGGAGTGTGCG
Source organism: Guadua angustifolia (assembly GCA_036346375.1). Taxonomy (NCBI): domain Eukaryota; kingdom Viridiplantae; phylum Streptophyta; class Magnoliopsida; order Poales; family Poaceae; genus Guadua; species Guadua angustifolia. Next base: position 17,818,728 of record CM070521.1, on the reverse strand, counting down.
GTGGCGATATATGCAAACAGCAGTGCACGGTGGGTACGCACACGAGTGGGCTGCAAACGGCCGCATTGGGTGCACGGCGAGCGAGCGTGGGCAGTCACCGGTGCTCAGTGGGAGCGAGGCGGTGGCCACTGGCCAGTGCTATCTGCAGTTCTACTTGTCGAGAGTAGGCGGCGAGGAGCTTGCTGGGTGTGCATGGCGCGAAGCGTCGGGCTAGCACGGCATTAATGTTGGGCTCGCACGGCTCACTGTGTGGAGCGGTAGGTGGACATGGTGGTGACGGTGGGTGAGGTGGAAGCTAGGCACTTTGGATGTGATGCGTTGGGTGCAACGGCGGCTGCAGACTCATGTTGTCATGCAGCTGTACATGACTCAAGCTATGTAAGGTCCTTAGCATCTCAGACATTTGTTGGGACCTCACAGTGCTGTCGTAAGCCAAACTGTCTACGGACACAATGGAAGGACACGCAGCAGTGGCAAGTTGGGTAGCGCCAAGCCTAGATGAGACAGCGACTAGGGCTAGGGACTGTGCCAAGCGCACATGTAATCCATGTTAAAAACCCTAATTAACATATTAGATCTATTCACGCTAGTTTAGTGCATCAGGACCAATGTAAAACCCTAATCAATTATTAGGCTAATCTAATATTGGAGACTAGAGCAATTAATCCGTAGGACTACAAAGGAATTTGGTAACACACCGTTTCAGTCTTGGAGAGCTTTATGCTAATAACGTGTTGAATAATAAATAGTCTCCATTGATTGATTCCAAGAACAATAGAGAATACCTGATGAATAAGCACAATAGATGAACACATGATATAGAGGATCTCAACTCTTTCTTATTATTCATTTATTCTCTTGTACAATAGGGGCTATATTTATAGGTAAAATTCCTCAGGGGTAAATTTGGGATTCACCCACAAACCCTAGGAGTTAGTTTTATCTTAACACCACACTTTGAGATTTGGTGTGTGACATGCCCTGTACATATGTGAAAGACCATGTAGAGGTTTACCCATATTGGTGATGAGTATTTGACTAAATTTGAGTTTGTTATGCTCTGTTTTGAGTTTGATTTAAATTAGATTTTCAATTTGAAGCAATTTAAGTTAAGACTGCCAAGTTCTAGCTTGGTCGATTACTGCCAAGTTCTGGCTTGGTTGAGTAATGCCCCGTCGACTTGTGGTCGAATGATTCTAGTAGATTGGAAATTGTTAAGTATCGAGTAGGGATGTTGCCGGGTCGAGCAGAGGGTTCTTTCAAGCGTTTGGTTGATTACTGCTAAGTTTTGACTTGGTCAAGTAATGCTCCACCGGTTTGTGGTTGAATGTTTCGAGTAGACTGGGAATTGCTTAGTATCGAGTAGGGATGTTGCCGAGTCGAGTGCCCTGCCATCAGCTCATCTCAAGTTATTGGGTTAGCCACAAGTTACTCAATGTCGACTCATTGACTCAACTCTGGGCAGAGTTACTCGATGTCTTTGGGATATGCACTTTGAATTTGTATGATATTTAGTGCATATCATTTTAGGTAATGCTATGTGATGTGTTTTTCTTGTTTTTGATGGTTGTAGGACGACAGTGCTAGGTCATGTTGAGGCAAAGGATGATCGGGACTAGGCAAGGTGAGCTGGAGGTCCAAACTATCAAGGATCGCCGAAAATGATTAGAGACGGAGTTAGTGCAAATTAAACTTAGAAGATATATAAGGAATGGATGAGATGCTAACTAGGAGCTGCTCAGATCAAGGAGGGCCATTGGATCGCAGTCTAGATGATAGAGTAGCGGGACTAGTTAGTATGCTTTGAAAAGCATGCAAAAATCCGTTATGTGTGTGGGTTTCAGGTTAGCCCATGTATAAGTGAATGAGTCAATCCAAACCCTTGATGGTGGTCCTTATGGTAGAAGGAACTCATCCAAGGGTGGAGGGTGACTCAAGAGTAGTATAAATAGAGAGGTAGGGGTAGTCTTTCCCCTCTTGAAGGTTTTTGAGGTTTTTGTGCTCCCTTGAGCTTTGCTCACTTTGTTGTGAGGCTTTGTAAACCTTTCTTCCAGAAATCCAAAGCACTTTCTTTTATGTTTGGATTTACCTTACATTTTTACATTATCTCTTAAATTCTGCACTTAAATTTTGCACTTGCTTTCTTGCAATTTACATTTACATAATTTGGATTTGCCTCCCCTCCTTCTACATGCTTTTGCTTCTTATGCCGAGAATTTTTATTGTTGGATCAATCTTCTTTCAGATCATATCCCAATCATCTAGGAAATCCATGCATTTTTCTTGCAAGAAACCGATCTTGTGTTCTTGAGTGATTCATTTCTCTAGATTGTGTTTGGGAAGTTTATGACTTGTGTTCGTGTTTTCTAGGTCATGTGGGAGGTTACCAAAAATTATCTTGATCATCAAAAACACACAAGCAAGTCGAGATCAAATTCTTGAGTTTTGCTCAAACTTAGTATGTTCTTCCTTCAAAATAAAAAAGGTTGGAACTTTGCTATCAATCCTTGCAATTGAAGGTTGGAATAAGTTCCTAACATCCTTAGGAGTACATCTACTAAGTTTCATGAGTTTTTGTCCAGCCGATCAAAAGATTTCTCAAAATTTGGTTTTGAGTCATGCTGTTTTCAGAGTCTGTTCTTGCTACTCTTTTTAGGCTCGGTGCTACCGCTCCTTCTTATTTACTCCCTTTTGAGTATTTTCTTTGAGGGCTTGAGTGAACAATTTTGAGTGAGAAAAATTTATTTGGAATCATTCACCTCCCTCTGATCACCATCTCGATCCTTTAATTGGTATTAGAGCCAGTTTTTTTCTTCCATAGATCTTGACCAGTCTCGAGAGCCATGGCACCGGACAAATATTCCACCAATCTCTCCATCTTTTTTGGATTTGATTTTCCTTTTTGGAAGTCTCGAATGGAGTCGTACATCACTGCCCAGGCTTCCTGATATGGCAGAAGGTGAAACTCCCATATGAGGTTCCTGTCGATGAAAATGTCACAGCTAGCAATACGGCTGCCGTTGAGGTGAACGCTAAGGCAAGGAACATCCTCATACAGGGTCTTAGCCACAGTGAGTACAATAGGGTTTCTCACCTCCGTTCTGCTCATTAGATTTAGGTGACCCTCGATGCTTACCATGAGAAGACCACCCAAATCAAGACCGTGAGACAGAACCAATTCAAGTGTGATTACAACAAATTTGAACAACACGCTGGTGAGAGTCTTGACGAGTTCTTTGGTCATTTTACCAAGATTTTGAGCGACCTCCAAGTAGTTGGTTGCATATTTCTTGACCGCACTCGACCTTCGAGTTTAGGAGATGAAGGTGACCACCATCAAGGACACCATAGACTTATTGGCCTTGACTCTTAACGGGCTTTATTTCTAGCTCAAGACTTATGAGATCGATGTGTCTCATGCAAGACAAAGTCACAGTCGATGGTCTCGGTCACCGATCCCATTTGATTTATTTCTGAGACTTCCGTTGGTTTCTCTCTTTCTACCTTTTGCGAGCTAAGCGATGAACAATTGGATAAATTTTCAAAAAATGAGCTTGCTCTTTTAGCTCGTAAATTTTCTCATACCTACAAAAGGGTGAGAGAGAGGAAGAGAGGTGGCATGATCACCTGCTTCGAGTGTGGTGGCCCCAATCACATTCGAGCGAACTGCTCTAAGTTAGTGAAGGGTAAGAACGACTACATTGACAAGAACCACAACAAAAAGCCTTCAGCTCACGTACCAGCGTGTGAGAAGAAGTACCGCAACTTCTCGAAGAATAAGAAGCTCTTCTACCGTATCCTCGCCACCCTCGATGACATCAACCTCTCCGATATAGAGACCTGGAGCGATGAAGGCAAGGATGATCTGCAAGAAAAGAAAGGCGGCGATGATCTCACCGGCATGTGCTTCATGGCCAACGCAAACGGTATCAGCGACTTCGAACTCTATAGTGACTTAGACGAGATACCTTCTTTTGACCAGCTCAATGAAGCTTTCTGCAAATTAGAAAAATTTCATACTAGAGCTAGAGCTAGGTGTATAGAGCTTGAGAAGGAAGTAGGTACTTTAACTCAGGAGTTAACTTTACTTAGATCTTCTCCCTCCTGAGTCACTGATGACTAGTCTTTGTGTGATGCTTCGCTTGTGGAGCTTGAGAACTGTCGGTGTTTCGTATAACCGGCAAGTAAATTTGTAAGTCTAGGGGCCGCGCGTCCCCACTCCTTAAATGGTTAGACTCGGAAGTCCATCGGGCCGAATATCCCTACTTCCAGTTCGTGGTGGTGGATCTCATTGCTCGGAGGGTGATCGATTACAAGTGAGAGCTAAGGACAGACCCTCAACTCTCGTTCATGTGGGGGAGCCTGAGAGCTCAGAGCGCTCACTCGGGTCGGGAGGCCCAAGTGAGGTCGGATGAGCGAACGAGGTAAAATGAGAAAATCTGATCAGTCCCCTTCCCTAGAGGGCCTGCCTCCCTTTATATAGTCGGAGAGGGCAGGTTACACGGGAATATGGAGGAAAGATATAGGGGCATACTATGCGGGAGTCCTGGTCTTTGGTCTTGGCACCTGACAGGTTTCTGTCCATCCCACGCCTGGGTTGGTAGACACAACGGATAGTGTTCCGTTGGGAAGGTGCGCACCTGCCCTCTGTCCGTTTGTCAGATGCTGACGTTGCTTACGCTGTGCCCTGACACCGCCTTGGGACGGAGCGTGCCCCTCCATTGCGCCTGACAGGATGAGGGGACTGGTGCTTGACTTAGCGGCCCCCCGGTATTGTCTCGGGAAGGAGTATGGTACTGGGGGCCGGCTTGGAGTTGACCGCTAAGCGACGGGGATTTACCGAGGCTCTGTCCGGGAGTCTGGTCGGAGTCCGTGGGAACGCCCGACCAATTGCTGGTCGAGCATGTGGGACGCCGATCGGTAGCTTGTCCGGTGCCCCATGGCTCAAGCGAGACCGAGCAATTCTTCGTGTCTCTTCGGACCTAGAGATGGACCCAAGATGATTCATCCGGCGATCCAGCCGATATTTAGGGATAATCCCATCTGCGAGGGGCGGGGGTTTTGACGACATCCCCTTAAACACTCTGTATCGTCGTCGGTCTGGACTCTGAGTCCAGATGACTGAGAGAAATACGATCTTGAAATAGATGTATACTTCGCTGTGGGGTACCCCTGGTAGGAGTATTCGTCACTCTTCTACCATATCCTCGCCACCCTCGATGACATCAACCTCTCCGATATAGAGACCTGGAGCGACGAAGGCAAGGATGATCTGCAATAGAAGAAAGGCGGCGATGATCTCACCGGCATGTGCTTCATGGCCAACGCAAACGGTATCAGCGACTTCGAACTCTATAGTGACTTAGACGAGATACCTTCTTTTGACCAGCTCAATGAAGCTTTCTGCAAATTAGAAAAATTTCATACTAGAGCTAGAGCTAGGTGTATAGAGCTTGAGAAGGAAGTAGGTACTTTGACTCAGGAGTTAACTTTACTTAGATCTTCTCCCTCCTGAGTCACTGATGACTAGTCTTTGTGTGATGCTTCGCTTGTGGAGCTTGAGAACCTAAGGACTATGCATGATAGTGTGGTTTTTGAGCTTGAAAGTCTTAGGTCAAAGAATGCTAGCACTTATTCTATTAATGTTGTTCCTGTAGATGCTAGTTTTCTTCATGCTCACACTAGTGCATCATGTGAAAACTGCCCAAAATTGTTTGTTGAAATTGATGCCATGAGTACTCACCTTAGGAAGCTATCTATTAGAAACAATGAACTTAAATTGCATGATTGTAAGGTTTCAGTTAGCTCATGTGAGGGCTGTAGGCAACTAAAACTTGATAATGAAGTTTTAAATATCAAGTGTGCTAAACTTGCTAAGGACTGACTAGTTAAGTAACAAGAAAGTTGCTTACGATGTGTTGAGATTGAGGGGGACTGGATAAAATCCAGGTCGAACTTAGGAAGAAACTAGAGGCCCAAACCCTTAGAAATAGAAATGCCCCTTACGCTTCTTTTGAGGCCCTCAATGTTGAGATAGCCGTGCTGAGATAAAAAAATGCACGTATTGGTAGTTCTTCTCTTCCTGGTTCTTCTTTCTCCTCTTCTCCCTGTTCTTCATATGCCTTTTTCTTCTGGGAGTGTGAATATCTCATAAGCATTCTCGAGAAGTTTATAAGAGGAAATAAGAAGCTTAATCTCATTCTAGACCAATCCAAGATTAGCCGATTTAATTAGGGTTTAGGATTTGACTACTTAGAGCACACTAGGACTCATGCTCGTACCATTGTGCGCAGCTCCATAAGTGCAGAGATTGTAGTTGCTCCTAGGGTAAGCACTACTGTGTTTAGGTCTGCTGGGGTTGTCCATAGGATCTCTGATCAGAATGTTGCTCCTCCTACTACTTCAGCTTCTGGTAAGGCGAAGTATATATACACCTTCTGTTAGAAGGATGAACACCTGGTAGATTTCTGCTTCAGACATGCTAAGATCACAAGGCGTGAGGGTGTTGCTGCTTTTAGGGGTATTTAGCATTGTCCTTATACTTTGAGTGCTTCTAAGGCACACACTACTGCTAGACAAGTTAGAGAGTCGTTTGTTTTTTGGCAGTGTCCAGGACTCGGTTTTCATGCTACCCAGAGCTGCTCGTGGTCATTATTTTTGCCGTCCTCTTGATATTCCTCATGTTTCCCATCGAGATAGATATCAGCGGCGTGAGGTGTTTGCTTGTAGGAGATTCTAACAGCCTCACTAGGATAGTCCGGCTTTTGCACCATGGCGGGCCAACCTAGTTTCAGCTCCTAGATCTTTTGCTAATGCTATTTCTGATCTTGTGAGATTTGAGCATCAGAGAGACACTAGAATCCAGGCTTCTTCTATTGCTGGTACTCTGAGGCGTCGTATGGTTCAGTATTGAGTTCCCAAGTCTTCACTTTATCCCAGTACTGAGTCATCTCTCTCTTGTATCTTGATCAGGATCGTCGGATGGGGAAGGGAGAGGTTTAGATTGTTGACTCCAGTTGTTCTCGCCGTATGACCGGAGACTCTCGTTGGTTCTTTTCTCTTGTCTGAGCCCATGGTAATGAGTTGACCACTTTTGGGGATGCTTCTTTAGGTAGAGTTATTGCTAAAGGTACTATCTACATTAATAATAATTTTATTCTTAAGGATGTTTCCTTAATAAGTAAGCTTCAATATAATTTGCTCTCTGTTTCTCAGCTTATCAATGACTCTTTCGAGGTAAGCTTTAAGAGTAGTGCTTATAGAATCCTTAATTTATCAGGAAGGTTAGTTTGCGGGATTTCTAGATTTAGGAGAGTCTTTCATACTAATTTTTCTGCACCTTCTAGAGACTCTCTTCATTGTTTGATTGCTTCTGAGTCCTGTGATCTCTCCATCTAGCATAGGAGACTTGGTCACATTGGCTTCGATCATTTGACCAGAGTTAGCAACCATGATCTCATTTGTGGCTTGCCTAAACTCAAGATGGTCAAAGACTTAGTTGCTCTCCTTACCGACATAGTAAGATGGTTGCTGCTTCTCATCCTCCAGTCAATGTTGTGATGACTGATGCATTAGGATAGCTTTTACATATGGACACTGTTGGTCCAACTAGAGTGCAGTCAGCGGGTGGAAAGTGGTATGTTCTTGTCATTGTTGATAATTTTTTGAGGTATTCTTGGATGTTTTTCATGGCCTCAAAGGATGAGTTCTTTTCTCATTTCAGGGGTTTGATCAGTAGGTTGTCTTTTGAGCTCCCATATGTCTTACAAGCTATACGTAGTGCTAATGGCACAGAGTTCAAGAACTCCTACTTTGAGAGTTTCTGTATGCAGTCTGGTTTAGAGCATCAGTTCTTCTCTCCCTACGTCCCTTAGCAAAATGGTTCAGTGGAAATGAAGAACAGGACCCTAGTAGAGATGGCCATGATGATGGTAGATGAGTACAGTATTCCTAGGAAGTTTGGGTTGAGGCTATAGCTACTGCTTGCCATGTTTCTAATCACGTATTCTTGAGAGCACATTTGCACTGCACTTACAAGTTGTGGTATGGGCAAAGCCCAGTGTTTCTCATTTTTGTGTGTTCGGTTACAAGTGTTTTATTTTGAAGTCTGATAACCTGGATAAGTTTGAGTTTCATTCTTCTGATGGTATCTTTCTGGGCTACTCGACTTCCTCGTGTAGCTATAGGGTCTAGAGTTGTGATGTGAATAGGATTATAAAGACCTGTGAGGTGATCTTTGATGAGGCTAGCCCAAGAGTTAGACTCGATATTTTAGGCTCTTCCTCCTCCTTTGAGATCATTTTTGTAAAGGATGAGGATGATAGAGATGATGGTGTTCCACCTAACTCAGTCCCCTTTACACCTGAGGTGCCACCTGTTTCCATTTCTGCACCTCAGGGAGACCAGCCCGTACTTTCTGATTTTTCTTCAGCGAGTCGCTCTCCTCCTATCTCTTTTGTGCATGAGGTAGAGGCCACTTTAGCTTCTAGACCACCCTACCATATTCAATGTTCTCATTTACTTGATTAGATCATTGGCGATCTGTTTGAATGGGTCACGTGCTCAAAATCAGGCTTGTCTAGTTTCTGCCTTCACTCAGCCTTTGTTGCCTCATTTGAACCGAAGAATGTTTCTCATGTATTATTCAATGAGTCATGGATTAGTGCTATGCATGAGGAACAGAAACAAGTTATGGCAGCTTGTGGAGTTCCCATTTGGTCGTAATATCATTGGGACCAAGTGGGTATTGAAGAACAAGTAGAGTGAGGATGGCTTGTCATTAGAAACAAGACTAGACTAGTTGCACAGGGCTTTACTCAGGTTGAGAATCTTGACTTTGAGGAGACTTTTGCCTCTGTAGCTAGACTAAAGGCTATTAGGATACTGCTTGCATTCTCTTCATCCAAGGACTTCAAGCTTTTTCAAATTGATGTCAAGAGTGCATTCCTCATTGGGTATACTGAGGAAGAGGTGTATGTTAGGCAGCCTCTAGGATTCGAGAACCCCAAGTACCCAAACTATGTCTTCAAGTTTTTCAAAGATTTGTATGGACTTAAGCAGGCTCCTACAGCTTGGTATGAGAGGCTTAAGTCTTATCTTCTTAGTCATGGTTTCAAGATGGGTATAGTAGACAAAACTCTATTCATCAGACACCAGGATTCTTATTTCCTTCTCATCCAGATTTATGCAGACGATATTATCTTTGGTAGCTCTTCGCATTCTCTTGTGTCTCAGTTTTCGAAGGTGATGAGCATAGAGTTTGAGATAAGTATGATGGGTGAGTTGAGCTACTTCCTTAGCTTTCAAATTAAGCAGAGTCGGGAGGGCACATTCTTGCATCAAGGTAAATACACCCGAGACCTCATGAGGCGGTTTGATATATCTAACGGGAAGCTCGTGATGACTCCTATGGCCACCATTGCTGTCCTTGAGCCTGTCGAGGATGGTGAGCCTACTAATCAAAAGGAGTTTCGGAGCATGATCGACTCCCTCCTGTACCTCACCGCTTCGAGGTCGGACATACATTTCGCTATGTGTCTGTACGCTCGATTTGAGACTTCTCCTCGTGCCTCTCATTGCCATGCGGTGAAGCGTATCTTTAGGTACCTTCATGCTACCACTGATTATAGTATTTGGTACTCTTTTTCTTCTTGTCTGTCCCTCGAGTCTTTTCTGATGTAGACTTTGCTAGTTGTAGGATAGATAGGAAGAGCACTTCAGGCTCTTGCCAATTTATTAGCACTTCTCTTGTTTCTTGGTCATCTAGGAAGTAGTCCGGAGTTGCATAGTCTACCGCTAAGGGCGAATATGTTGCTACAGCTAGTTACTGTAGTCAGGTGCTCTGGATGAGATCGACTTTCCCGGACTTTGGGTTAGAGATAGAAAATATTCCACTTTTTTGTGACAACACTTCTACTCTTTGCATTGTAAAAAACCCAATGCAGCACTCCAGGACCAAACACATTGATATTAGATACCACTTCCTTAGAGACTATGTGGAGAAGGGAGATATCGTGCTTCAGTTTATGGACAGTGACCACCAGATTGTTTACCAAGCCTTTGGATAGCTCTAGGTTTGTGGCTTTGAGAGGAGAGCTTAGAGTTGTGTACTCATATGGCTTGTCTTGAGGGGGAGCTGGTTTGTATATTATGTATTATATGTTTTCTTCTAGCATTTTGCTTCTTTTGCATCTTCTGGGCGATTTTGGGCTTAATTCTAGAGTTTTGAGTTCTCTTCACTTAGATTTCTAGCATGTTTTGCATGGACCTCTCATCTTATGCTATAGGTTGCTATCATGCAAAATTATCTATTCTCTCTTCTCTCTAGGTTGAGTTCGCTCACAGTCTTATAAGTCTAGCAGGTGTTGGGTCTCTCTGGGTAGACAGGATCTGTGTGCACTTCTTAGCTTGGGATCTAGAGGTTGCTTCTCTATGCCGGTCATTAGGGAAGATGAGAGCGAGTCTAAGCCATAGTGTTCTCTACTATCTCTTCTATGCTCTATAGCCACGTAGTTCATAATTTCTTAACTTCTTCTCTTCATTCTATATTTCTAGTTTTGATTGAGTTCATTGGAATCTTTCTTGAGCTTAATTTTCAAAATAACTCGATTTGAATCAGATTTGTTCTTAAAATTAATTCACTTGTTCAGGGGAAGTTTTGAGAATCTGATTCATGCATTGCATATAGACTTCATTTTCTGTTTTATGAGCTTTATCTATTATGCAAATGATTTATCTCATCATGCTATACACCAGGCTATATCATATGATGAAAATCACTAACTTAGATATGTCCAAGTTCATTTATCTTGCTAAGCTTGCTAAAAATTGAAACATGAGCTTTAAAAAAAACTTGATGAAACATGTTGCTTTTACTTACTAAATTTCTTCTCTAGGGGTATTTGCCATGATTTGTGAAATTTTGGAGTTCTCTAGAGTACCTATAGCAACTTGGGTGAAACTAGTTTGATCTATACGTGAGTCCTTCGTTTGCTTATATATGCTAAAATGAAAGCAAGAAAAGTTAACTCTTTTTGTGCACATTAAACTCAACACCTCGCATTCACAAGATAACTTCCCATTGCACTTGGGATAAACTTAGAATATTTCGTGTATGACCGAGACAATCCTCTTAAAAGTCCTTGAGATGGTCAAATATGGCTTGAGTCAATTATACTTGAAAAAAACATAAGTGGATAAAGAATGCAAATGATGTCAAATATTTACACCCAGTTATGTATTTTAAGATCTTAAAAAAAATTTGTATTAAATAAAAAATGAGCTCGAAGGACCTTGTATGTCCTTCTAGATTTCCCAAAGTGTTGAGCAGGTTGAACTCTAGGTTTTCCATTTGATTCTTTGAGTGGTTTTGCTTGTAGTTTTGAAACAAACGCTAAGTGTTGCACTTGTTAAATCTTTCTAAAAATGACATATTCAAAACTAAACTTACTAGCAAAACTTGTTATTTGCACATGGACATATCTTAGTTTAGCATAATCTACAATTGACTAGCTTGGTGTCATAGCTTGTCATTTTGATCACTTGAATAATTTTCAAAGCTCTTTAGATGCATGTCATATAATGGGGGAGAAAATGCCATCTTGATGCCTATATTGCCAAAAGAGGGAGAAATTGTAGAAAATGCATCATTAAAAGATAAAAATGGAATTGTATTTTGGTTCTTATGATCTTGGTGAAAACTAAAAAAAATTTAGGATCGTAAGCATACTTGAGTCTTGATTGGATTTTAGAGCCTTTGTGAAAAAGTTACTCTTTCTTTTATTTTGCTCTAAAAATCTTTCTAGTTAACTTGGTCATGATCTTATTTCTTTCTCTCTGGACCAAGTTTGGCTTTGCATTCAAATTGCTTTCTTACTCTCTCTCTCTTTCAAACTCAAATTTATGCCTTTTGTTGTTTGCAATATACTCATCAAGGGGGAGATTGAAAGACCATGTGGAGGTGTTCCCATGTTGGTGATGAGTATTTGACTAAATTTGAGCTTGTCATGCTCTTGTTTGAGTTTGATTTAAATTAGATTTTTAATTTGAAGAAATTTGAGTTGAGACTGCCAAGTTCTGGCTTAGTCGATTATTGCCAAGTTATAGCTTGGTCGAGTAATACCCTACCGGTTTATGGTCAAATGATTCGAGTAGATTGGGAATCGCTAAGTATCGAGTAGGGATGTTGTTGGGTCGAGCGGAGGGTTCTTTCAAGCGCTTGGTCGATTACTACCAAGTTCTGGCTTGGTCGAGTAATGCCTCGTTAGCTTATAGTCGAATGTTTCGAGTAGATTGGGAATCGCTAAGTATCGAGAAGGGATGTTACCAGGTCGAGCGCCCTGCCATCAGCTCGTCTCAAGTCCTTGGGTTAGCCACAAGTTACTCGATGTCGACTCATCGACTAGACTTTGAATAGAGTTACTCGATGTCTTTGGGATATGCATTTTGAATTTGTGTGAGATTTATTGCAAATCATTTTAGGCAATTTTATCTAATGTGTTTTCTTTATTTTTGATGGTTGCAGGACGACGGTGCTAGGTCATGGTAAGGTGAAGGATGATCGGGACTAGCCAAGGTGAGCTAGAGGTCCAAATGGTCAAGGATCACTGAAGATGATCGGAGATAGAGTCAGTGCAAACTTAGAAAATAAGGAATGGATGAGATGCTAGTTAGGAGCTGCTCAGATCAAGTAGGGCCGTTGGATCACGGTCTAGATGATAGAGTAGCGGGTCTAGTTAGTATGCCTTGAAAAGCGTGTAAAAACCCGTTATGTGTGTAGGTTTCGAGTTAGCCCATGTATGAGTGAATGAGTCAATCGTAACCCTTGATGGTTGTTCTTAGAGTAAAAGGAATTCATCCAAGGGTGGAGGGTGACTCAAGAGTAGTATAAATAGAGGGGTAGGGCTAGCATTTCCCCTCTTGAAGGTTTTTGAGGTTTTTGTACTCCCTTGAGCTTTGCCCAACTTGTTGTGAGGCTTTGTAAACCTCCCTTCCAGAAATCCAAAATAATTTCTCTTATGTTTGGATTTACCTGACGCATTTACATTATGTCTTAAATTCCACACTTACTTTCTTACAATTTACATTTACGCAATTTGGATTTGCCTCCCTTCCTTCTACATGCTTTTGCTTCTTGTGCCGAGAATGTTGATTGTTGGATGAACATTCTTTCATACCATATCCTAATCATCTCAACAATCCATGCGTTTTTCTTGCAAGAAATCGATCTTGTGTTCTTGAGTGATTCATTCCTCTAGATTGTGTTTGTGAAGTTTAAGACTTGTGTTTATGCTTGCTGGGATGTGTGGGAGGTTACCCAAGATCATCTTGATCATCAAAAGCACACGAGGAAGTTTGATATCAAGTTCTTGAGTTTTGCTCAAACTTGGTGTGTTCTTTCTTGAAAGTGAAAAAAGTTGGAACTTTGATGTCAATCGTTGTGATTGAAGGTTGGAATAAGTTCCTAACATCCTTAGGAGTACATCTACCAAGTTTTGTGAGTTTTTATCTTGCCAATCAAAAGTTTCCTCAAAATTTGCTTGAGTGGTTCTATTTTCAAAGTCTGTTATTGCTGCTGTTCTTGAGCTCGGTGCTACCGCTCCTTCTCATTTACTCCCTTTTGATTATTTTCTATGAAGGCTTGGGTGAACAATTTTGAGTTGAAAATTTTTATTTGGGATCATTCACCCCCTCTAATCACCATCTCGATTCTTCAATATGGCAGGAAGGGGCAAGTTGCTAATGATATTTTTTTTAGTTTTGGACTATTCGGGGAACACTATATCGTCAAAATCGCCCTCTCCTCCTTCACCCTCTCCCTCCTCCCTCTCCCTAACCTCCACTACCTCCCTCCTCCCAGGGCCGTCGATGGCCAAGTGCCATCTAGGCACCGGCACAGGGCCCTCAAAGTTACTAGGGCCCCAAATCAGAGTTCAAATGGTGGCATTGACATTGTTACTTTTGGTTTCTTGTTTACTGTAACATCCCAAAAATTCGGCTTTTCAATAAATTAATATTATTGTATTGCTAAATATGAATTTTGTGGATTTTCTGGATTTTAAAGGATTTTCTGAGATTTATTTGAATTCTTTTGAATTAAAATACATTATCTTTTGTCAAGAAATAATTATAAAAAGACATTTGCAAAATAAAGTTTTTGTGAAAATATTTTATTTAAGTCCAGAATATATCAAAGTATTTTTGAGAATTTTTTGGGAATTTTTAGAGTATTTTTAATGCCTTAAATAAATCAAAACATTTAATCGGATTATTTAAAATAGGAAACTCTGGAAAAATCACATGTGAACAGTAATGGGCCGGCCCAGTTACTGTGCGGGCTTTTGTATTTTTGGAAACCCCGATTTACTCTGGCCGTCGGATCTTGATCCGACGGACGACAGTCGTCGTTCCCGATTAGGTTTCCAAAACCGCCATGTGCCGTAATCTCCGACCGAACACGACCACCGCCGGACTTTCCTTTGATTTGCGCGCCCAGCCGGGTATAAAAAGGGACCCCGAGCCCTCCCCGATTCTCACCTTGAGCCACCGCGTCTTTTCCCCAAAGCGCCGCCGTCGGAGAGTTAGCCGCAAGGGAGTTTGAGCTCGCCGGAGTAGCGAAAGCTTCGCCGAGGACTTGCGCCGAGGTTACGTCATCGCCGGGTACCTCTTCGCCGAAGGGATTGCGGATTCGAATTCGCCAAACCGCGCCGAACCCGTAGCACCACTCCGTCGTCATCGGGAAGCACCAAATCGCCGTCGGGATCACCTTCGTCTTCGTCTCCGGTGAAGACCGAGCCGCCGCAGCCATCGCTGGATCGGGAGTTTCGGGAGCCGTCGGATCCTCAACGGAGCGTCGGGATTCGTCCACGTCGCCGGCTGAGTAAGTTGATAATTCGTCAACACGTGGCGCCACGTGGGCGGGATCGGTTGACGTGGTGCTGAGCTGGCGTCGTGTTGGCGCCGAGTCGGCCGCTGCGTGTGCACACTGCTCGACAACGCAGGCCCAGCCGTCAGAGACAGAGCCCCACCGAGACACGTGTCAGCCAACGAAAAATTTAGAATTTCCTTTATAAAAATAATTCGCTAAAATCGGATTTATGAATTAGGGTTTATTTTCAGGATTTTCAAACTTCAAATTGTGATAACTTTTGCATACGAAGTCCGATTGAGGTGATTCAAATTCCTGAAAATTTGTAAAATTGAGATCTTTCTAATGGTGGCTTTTATTTGAATTTTTGAAGTTGTTTGCTCTTTGGTTTTGGTTTTTATTTGCTTTTCTCTCTCGATTCGCGTGAGCGTTGAATTGTGCGAGGCTTGGAAGGGGATTTCACAGCTCAAGAATTATTTCCAGACCAGGAGCAGGAGCTTAACGAAGGCAAGTTGTGCTTTGATCATGTTGCACCCATGAATTAGAATTGCATGCTATTTTGATTTACCTTATCACATGTTATTTTATGTGTATAAATGATTTCAACCTAAATTTGGGACTAGCTACCGTACCCTTTGAATTATAACCTACCTTGCTAGTTGTATGCCATGATCCATTTGTCACCCTAGGTTGGTTAATTATAGTTGGTTAAATAGAAATCAACATGGGTGGTTAGACCGAATTAGAGATGCTTAGCCATGCCACGTCATCACATGCTCATGAAATATTGCTTATTAATCTTGACTAATGGAATATGGAACTATGATGATAATTGTGGGCCATGTGTGGTCGCACAAAGAGATTGAGTTGTCGTGACGGTGAGTCACATAGCGATGTTGATTTGTGAAGAGCACGTGGTGCTTGGTAATCAAGCGGGGTGGGAAAATGATTTAGACCGAGGCAAATGGCAAGATTGTTTTGTGGTGGGCCAAGAGTGGCAAGCTCGGGCGGTCGTATTTGGTTTTATTGGTTTTGGATATTTGAGATTATCTCTGGTTAGTCTTGCCTCGATCGATTAAGGACTTAACCTTGCAAGCTTTTGACTGAGTCAATCATGCGACCACACGTCTGTTATGGGGCAGCCCTAGGTGATTAATTTGCAAATGCTTAACTTAAGTGCTATCTTGGTGATGTGAGTCCGGTGCACGGGAAACTCACATGGCGCAAGAGGGGGCCTGTTGTGGTGGTGTAGCCCTTGATGTTGAAACCTTAGCGGGTAGCCTTGGGTTAAGAGGATGCATTGTAAAGGCTTTGTTATAATCATTCTTTGTGTGGTGCATGGTTATATCGTGTGGGTAAAGTGCATAACCTCTGCAGAGTGTACAAACTATTCGGATAGCCGTGCTCACGGTATTGAGCAATGCTCGCGGATTACAGTCAAGGGGTAGTTAATTAAAATGAACAACTGGATGGGATGTCGAAATGCCATGTGGATAATGGAACTTGATTTAGGATGGAGAACTTGGTTTATTTGAGAATCACTGAATCTATTTACTTGTTATTATTTGTTTTACTGTCTTTTCAATCTATGTACTGTATGTGTTCTCAAATGCTGCTTTACTGCAACTGAACCACTTAGCCATTTCTTTGGAATAAGCCTGCATATAGTTATGATAGAATTGCATTCTATGCACAACTTGTTGAGTACGTGTTGGTGTACTCACCCTTGCTTACAAACCAACCACAGTGGAGGAGTCATCACCTGTGATTGAGGAGGACTTTCAGGTGGACGCGAGTCACTAGGCCAAGCCTTGTCAGTCGCCTGTGGTGTACTGATGAGTCACTACGTCTTCTACGATTTTCCGCTGCATTTGTCTTATTTAATCTTAGTTTTGCCCGATGAGGCCGAATAAATGTAAGTGATCATAAGATCATACACTAGTTATATTAAATAAATGAAGTCTTGTTGTTATTATCGTTGTGTATGATGTGATGCTTACCGATGTTAAGCCGTGTGCACTAGCGTTGATCCTGGGAATAGTGCGGCATACACGGTGGATCCAAATTGGTGAATTCGGGTCACCACAGAGGTGGTATCAGAGCATACTGACTGTAGGTCTTGGCCCTAGTTGGTAGAGTGTCCAAAACTATTTTCTAAAAGAAAAACCTAAATTGGATTAAGACAACACTCTTGACTCTTCTATTCTCTACTCCTTACCTTTGCTGAAATTACGATTTTCCGCTTTGAGAGTGGTGGACTTATCTATTTCTCTTTTGAATAGATGAGGACGAACCAGACGTACGGAGAGCGTGAGGGTGGTTATGCCGCGGAACTATGGAGAGTGCTCCAAGTATTGGGAGGCTTCACCAGGCCAATGTATCGAGGCAGGAATTGGATGGTCAACAAGGCCACAAGAGGAGTAGTGTGCACACTTCTAATCTACGCCAGAGACAATGAAAAAGCAAGCCAACCTATCAACCTCACCGTGAGGAGGAACACGTTTGAGATCGGTATTCAGGAAGCCGCGCGACGTGCCTTACGGAGGATCTGCCGCGACTACAGCCATGAGCTGGACGACACCGTGTTTCGACTTCACCCTACACGACGAGCTACCTGGCTCCGACGTGTTGCTCGAGAGGAGGATGCTACCACAGTGCATCTTGCACATTTTGGCCGCAGCACAGGAGGACCACGCCAAGGATACAGCTGAAGAACTCAAGACGGTATATGAAGCTCTCCGAGTCACCGAGAAGGAATTGCACGATACCCAAGTTGCTTCTACCGCAAGGATTATGGAGCTCGAGGAGGCACTGCAGGAGCAGGAGGTACATCTAGCGGCAAGACACCAGAACCGGTTCACATTAGCTCTAGCCCACCCACCAGCATACTCACCGGGAGATTTCCGTGAAGGATGGACCGAGGAGTGGGAGTCTTAAGTTGAGACTCGAATGTTGAGTCGCGTCCATAAGATAGCATTACCAATTGTGATAGACGTTAAGGTTGAGTGCTTAGTTTGGATTTTATTGTTTGCTGAGTGTGCAGTATGCGTTGCAAAGCTTTTAGGCTTATGTAAGCAACCATACCAAGTTATTCAATAAAATGATAAAGTTTGGGTTAAACCTGCTTTCCCCCGCTTTAGAGATTCTTATATCTCATCTGTGCTACTTCTACCCCCTCCTAACCTAAGCAGATGGTGAACACTCGTGGCAACAACGGAGCATCAGGAAGTGGTCTCCGCCGGAATGACCATGATGGAACACCACCTCAGCCAGCACCGCCAGTGGATATGCAGAACTTGGGAGCTTTTCTGGCGGCACAGACTCAGCTTATGCAGACGATGATGCAGCAAATGCAGAACATGGCAGGCCAAGCTGCCAGCAACGCGCAACAAGGCAACAATGGGCCACGTACCCACTCCAAGTTGGCTGATTTCATGAGAACTCGTCCTCCGGACATTCTTAGGCAATGTCAATCCATTGGAGGCCGATGATTGGTTGAGAACCATGGAGAAGAAGCTGCACATCACGTAATGTGAGGGCAATGAGCGGGTGTTGTATGCTTCGCACCAGTTGGAAGGAACCGCTGCAGAATGGTGGGAGAACTCTGCTTGATGCATGAAGCCCCGCAGAGATCACATGGGAGGAATTACACCACCGCTTCAACTTGAGCGGCACTCAGACTAAAGCGCCCCGACAGAGGGAACCGAACGCGGTGCGGTCGAGGCGTCGCCTCGGGCGGCGGTCGCGTGGGAGGATCAACCACATTACTGCTGATGGAGCTCAGGAGGCATCGGATGTCGTACTGGGTAAGTTCCTAGTTAACTCAGTACAGGCTACAGTTTTATTTGACTCTGGAGCTTCGCATTCGTTTATTTCTCGGAAGTTTGCATTGAAGAATGGATTTGCTGTTAAGAATCTTAAATGTTTGCTTCTAGTCCAAACCCCAGGATCGGAACTTCAATCTAACCTTGGGTGTTTAGGAGTAAGGTTGCTTATGAATGGGATAGAATTCCTAGCGAATCTCATCTTGTTAGATACCCAAACCTTAGATGTTATCTTAGAGATGGATTGGCTGTCAAAACACAAGGCTGTTTTGGATTGTGGCCAAAGGATGGTGACCTTAGAAAACCCTAGTGGTGAGAAGGTGGAAGTGCATGCTACCACAGTTCGTGATGGCCAGTTGATGGTCAACAGCGTGAAGGTGGTTAATTTGGAGGATGTACCAGTGGCTAGAGATTATCCGGAGGTATTTCCTGAGGATTTACCGGGCATGCCACCAGATCGGGATATTGAGTTTGTTATTGAATTGGTACCTGGAACAGCACCGATAGCAAAAAGACCATATAGGATGCCAACCGATGAGTTAGTTGAGATGAAGAAGCAAATTGAGGAATTGCTGGAAAAGGGTTTCATTCGGCCAAGTTCTTCCCCGTGGGGAGCGCCAGTTTTGTTCATCAGGAAGAAGGATGGAAGTTTAAGGATGTGCATCGATTATCGTGCACTTAATGAGGTAACCATCAAGAATAAATACCCTTTGCCAAGGATTGATGACTTGTTTGATCAGTTGAAGGGAGCAGCAGTTTTCTCCAAGATAGATCTTCGATCAGGTTATCATCAGTTGAGGATTAGAACGGAGGATATTCCGAAGACAGCATTTTCAACTCGTTATGGACATTACGAGTTCACAGTTATGTCGTTTGGATTAACCAATGCCCCAGCTTATTTCATGAACCTCATGAATAAGGTGTTCATGGAATATTTGGATAAGTTTGTGGTTGTCTTTATTGATGATATCCTTGTGTATTCCAAGTCGGAAGAAGAGCATGCCAAGCACTTGAGATTGGTTTTGGAGAGGTTGCGAGATCAGCAGCTGTATGCTAAATTCAGCAAGTGTGGAAGGAGAAGGTGGAATTCCTTGGCCATGTAATGACTGCTAAAGGAATTGCAGTAGACCCAAGTAAGGTGGAAGCTGTGTTGCATTGGGAGCAACTGAAGACAGTCACACAGATCCGTAGTTTTCTGGGAATGGCGGGATATTACCGCCGATTCATTGAAGGATTTTCGACGATTGCGAGACCTCTCACTCAATTATTGAAGAAGGAGAAGAAGTTTGCGTGGACGCCTGAGTGCGAGAATAGTTTTCAAGAATTAAAGAAGAGACTAACATCTGCCCCTGTGTTGGTGTTGCCGGATGAGTGGCTTTGATATTTACTGTGACGCCTCAAGGCAAGGTCTTGGATGTGTGTTAATGCAGAATGGCAAGGTTGTAGCTTACGCGTCGAGGCAGTTAAGGCCGCATGAGGGGAATTACCCAACGCATGACTTGGAGCTAGCAGCCGTAGTGCATGCTTTAAAGATATGGCGTCATTATCTCATTGGAAATAGATGTGAGATATATACGGACCATAAGAGTTTGAAGTATATATTCACTCAATCGGATCTTAACATGAGGCAGAGGAGGTGGTTGGAATTGATAAAAGATTATAATGTTGGAATCCATTATCATCCTGGAAAAGCTAATGTGGTGGCTGACGCTTTGAGTCGAAAGAGTCATAATGTGAATTCATTGCTGGTAAGCAAGCGGTGGGAGTTGTGCGAAGAATTTCAGAAGTTGGGTTTGGAAGTTGTACCACAAGGATTTATTGTTGCCTTGGAAGTGAAGCCAGCCTTGAAGGATCAAATCAGGGATAAGCAGAGTAAGGATGAGAAGATAAGTAGGATCAAGTCCAAGAAGGATGAAGGGTTAGCTGAGGATTTCTCGGTAGATGAGCAAGGAACCCTGTGGTTCAAGGGTCAGATTTGTGTGCCGAATGAGAGAGAACTCAAGTAGTTGATTCTTGAGGAGGCTCACGATTCCAAGTATTCTATTCATCCGGGAAGTGCCAAGATGTATCAGGACCTTAAAGGGAGATTTTGGTGGCCTAACATGAAGCGTGAAGTAGCGGAGCATGTAGCATTGTGTGATGTATGCCAGAGGGTAAAGGCGATGCACGAAGCCCATTTGGATTATTGCGACCATTGAAGATTCCGGAATGGAAATGTGAGGAGATTGGAATGGATTTTATCACCGGATTGCCCAAGACTCAAAGAGGGTATGACTCAATATGGGTGATCATTGACCGATTGACTAAAGTCGCTCACTTCATTCCAGTGAAGACGACCTATTCGGGGGATAAATTGGCGGAGTTATATATGTCAAGGATTGTGTGCTTGCACGGTGTGCCCAGGAAGATTGTGTCGGATCGAGGTACCCAATTTACCTCAAGATTTTGGGACAAGCTGCATGAAGCAATGGGCACTCGCTTGAATTTTAGCACCGCATATCATCCATAGACAGATGGTCAGACCAAGAGGGTTAATCAGATTTTGGAGGATATGTTGAGAGCTTGTGCGATATCTTATAGCACATCTTGGGATAAATGTTTGCCGTATGCCGAGTTCGATTATAATAACGATTACGAGCTAGTCTGCAAATGTCACCATATGAAGCCTTGTATGGACGAGCCTGTCGTACTCCGTTGAATTGGAATGAGACAGGAGAGCGTTCGGTGTTTGGACCTAAGATTCTTAGGGAGGCTGAAGAACAAGTTGCCATGATCAGGGAGAGATTGAAGACAGCACAGTCAAGGCAAAAGAGTTATGCTGATAATCACCGTCGTGACTTGAGTTTTGAGCTCAATGATTTTGTGTACCTTAGGGTTACTCCTCTTAAAGGTGTTAAGAGGTTTCATGTCAAAGGGAAGCTTGCACCCAGGTTTGTGGGCCCATTTAAGATATTGAGCCGTCGAGGAGAGGTTGCTTATCAATTGGAGTTGCCCCAGTCATTGGCAGGAGTGCACGATATGTTCCATGTGTCACAACTCAAGAAATGTCTTCGAGTGCCAGCTGAGTAGACGCCATTGGAGGCTATTGAGTTACAAGAAGATTTGACCTATAAGGAACATCCGATCCGGATTTTGGATGTAATGGAGCGTAGGACCAGGAACAAGTCCACTCATTTTTGCAGAGTTCAATGGAGTAATCATTCAGAAAATGAGGCAACCTGGGAGCGTGAAGATGACTTGAAGGCAGAATTCCCAAGCTTATTCTCTAGTCAGTCCTGAATCTCGGGGTCGAGATTTTGTTAAGGGGGGGAGGTTTGTAACATCCCAAAAATTTGGCTTTTCAATTAATTAATATTATTGTATTGCTAAATATGAATTTTGTGGATTTTTTGGATTTTATTGGATTTTCTAAGATTTATTTGAATTCTTTTGAATTAAAATACATTATCTTTTGTCAAGAAATAATTATAAAAAGACATTTGCAAAATAAAGTTTTTGTGAAAATATTTTATTTAAGTCCAAAATATATCAAAGTATTTTTGAGAATTTTTCGGGAATTTTTAGAGTATTTTTAATGCCTTAAATAAATCAAAACACTTAATCGGATTATTTAAAATAGGAAACTCTGGAAAAATCATATGTGAACAATAACAGGCCGGCCCAGTTACTGTGCGGGCTTTTGTATTTTTGGAAACCCCGATTTACTCTGGCCGTCGGATCTTGATCCGACAGACGACAGTCGTCGTTCCCGATTAGGTTTCCAAAACCGCCGCCGTCGCCGTCTCCGACCCGGACACAGCCACCGCCGAACTTTCCTTTGATTTGCGCGCCTGCCGGGTATAAAAAGGGACCCCGAGCCCTCCCCGATTCTCACCTTGAGCCACCACGTCTTTTCCCCAAAGCGCCGCCGCCGGAGAGTTAGCCGCAAGGGAGTTTGAGCTCGCCGTAGTAGCGAAAGCTTCGCCGAGGACTTGCGCCGAGGTTACGTCGTCACCGGGTACCTCTTCCGCCGAAGGGATTGTGGATTCGAATTCGCCAAACCGCGCCGAACCCGTAGCACCACTCCGTCGTCATCGGGAAGCACCAAATCGCCGTCGGGATCACCTTCGTCTTCGTCTCCGGTGAAGACCGAGCCGCCACAGCCATCGCTGGATCGGGAGTTTCGAGAGCCGTCGGATCCTCAACGGAGTGTCGGGATTCGTCCACGTCGCCGGCTGAGTAAGTTGATAATTCGTCGACACGTGGCGCCACGTGGGCGGGATCGGTTGACGTGGCGCTGAGCTGGCGTCGTGTTGGCGCCGAAGTCGGCCGCACTGCGTGTGCACACTGCTCGACAACGCGGGCCCGGTATGCCGAGAGAGAGCCCCACCGAGACACGTGTCGACCAACAAAAAATTTAGAATTTCCTTTATAAAAATAATTCGCTAAAATCGGATTTATGAATTAGGGTTTATTTTCGAGATTTTCAAACTTCAAATTGTGATAACTTTTGCATCTGAACTCCGATTGAGGTGATTCAAATTCCTGAAAATTTGTAAAATTGAGATCTTTCTAATGGTGGCTTTTATTTGAATTTTTGAAGTTGTTTGCTCTTTGGTTTTGGTTTTTATTTGCTTTTCTCTCTCGATTCGCGTAGACGTTGAATTGTGCGAGGCTTCGGAAGGGGATTTCACAGCTCAAGAATTATTTCCAGACCAGGAGCAGGAGCTTAACGAAGGCAAGTTGTGCTTTGATCATGTTGCACCCATGAATTAGAATTGCATGCTATTTTGATTTACCTTATCACATGTTATTTTATGTGTATAAATGATTTCAACCTAAATTTGGGACTAGCTACCGTACCCTTTGAATTATAACCTACCTTGCTAGTTGTATGCCATGATCCATTTGTCACCCTAGGTTGGTTAATTATAGTTGGTTAAATAGAAAATCAACATGGGTGGTTAGACCGAATTAGAGATGCTTAGCCATGCCACGTCATCACATGCTCATGAAATATTGCTTATTAATCTTGACTAATGGAATATGGAACTATGATGATAATTGTGGGCCATGTGTGGTCGCACAAAGAGATTGAGTTGTCGTGACAGCGGAGTCACGCAACGATGTTGATTTGTGAAGAGCACGTGGTGCTTGGTAATCAACTGGGGTGGGAAAATGATTTAGACTGAGGCAAGTGGCAAGATTGTTTTGTGGTGGGCCAAGAGTTGCAACTGGGCGGTCGTATTTGGTTTTTATTGGTTTTGGATATTTGAGATTATCTCTGGTTAGTCTTGCCTCGGTCAGTTAAGGACTTAACCTTGCAAGCCTTTGACCTGAGTCAATCATGCAACCACACGTCTGTTATGGGGCAGCCTAGCTGATTAATTTGCAAATGCTTAACTTAAGTGCTATCTTGGTGGTGTGAGTCCGGGTGCACGGGGGAAACTCACATGGCGCAAGAGGGGGGCCCTGTTGTGGTGGTGTAGCCCTTCAGTGTTGAAACCTTAGCGGGTAGCCTTGGGTTAAGAGGATGCATTGTAAAGGCTATGTTATAATCGTTACTTTGTGTGGTGCATGGTTATATCGTGTGGGTAAAGTGCATAACCTCTGCGAGTGTACAAACTATTAGGATAGCCGTGCTCACGGTATTGAGCAATGCTCGGGGATTACTGATCAAGGGTAGTTAATTAAAATGAACAAGCTGGATGGGATGGCGGAATGCCATGTGGATAATGGAACTTGATTTAGGATGGAGAACTTGGTTTATTTGAGAATCCTTGAATCTATTTACTTGTTATTATTTGTTTCTTGTCTTTTCAATCTATGTCTTGTATGTGTTCTCAAATCTTTGCTTTATTGCAAGCTGAACCACTTAGCCATTTCTTTGGAATAAGCACGCATATAGCTATGATAGAATTGCATTACATGCACAACTTGTTGAGTGCGTGTTGGTGTACTCACCCTTGCTTACAAACCAACCACAGTGGAGGAGTCATCACCGTGCTTGAGGAGGACTTTCGGTGGGCCGCGAGTCACTAGGCCAAGCCTTGTCGATCGTCTGTGGTGTCTTGATGAGTCACTCGTCTTCTCGATTTTCCGCTGCATTTGTCTTATTTAATCTTAGTCTTGCCCTATGAGGCGAATAAATGTAAGTGATCATAAGATCATACACTAGTTATATTAAATAAATGAAGTCTTATTGTTATTATCGTTGTGTATGATGTGATGCTTACCGATGTTAAGCCGTGTGCACTAGCGTTGATCCTGGGAATAGTGCGGCATACACGGTGGATCCGAATTGGTGAATTCGGGTCACCACATTTACTTCAGATGGGCTGCGATCCTTGGATGATAAGAGTTTGATGGCTGCTTGTGTTAATCTTGAGGATGCACTTAAGAGTGGAGAACACAAAGATATTGATGGGTAGGAATTGTTTGGGGAGTTAATTTTCATCCAAGATTTACTCAAGGAATCTATGGGTCCTCTTGATATTCTGAAGTTTTTGAAAAAGCGTCCCTTTTATCCTAATGCTATTATTGTATATAGAATTTTGTTATCCATTCCGGTTACTATTGCATCTGTGGAAAGGAGCTTTTCTAAACTCAAGTTGTTGAAGTCTTACACTACGTCAGGATGGGCCTATAGTAACACGCATATGTACTACTATAGCTTAAAAAAAGTGTTACTGAGTCCTATAATAACATATTTTATTAGTGTTCCTATAGCCTATGTTGCTATAGAAGAGTCTATTGTAACATGTAATAAGTGTTCTTGTATATAAGAAAAGATGTTGCAACCATGCTACGGCAACATGTATCAAATGCGTTGCTATAGATTCTAGTAACACCTTTTTTAGTAAGAGCAACATAGTAGCGCGTGTTGCCATAGACCCTAGTAACACCTTTTTTTTGCTAAAGCAACATAGAAGCATGTGTTTCCATAGACCCTAGTAACACCTTTTTAGATACAATAATTGAACTTAGTAACACCCTTTTTTAACTACAACAACACAATGTTGAGCTCCTACAACAAATTTAAATATCTTTATTATTTCCTTATTTTTTAGTGAATGTACAATTTAAGATTGTTTTATAGAATATCCTTGATAAGCATAACACATTGTACAATATAAAACACAAATGACCATAAGTGCAACAATCATAACATATTGCATTGCATCAAACAAATAAATATTAAGTACTTCACACCATTCGATAGAATACATAATGATTTGATTTCTAGAGGAGACAAGTCTTTAGTCTAAGATTCTGAAATACATCGGTCTAAATAAAAAGAATCTAAAATATATCTAATGTTGTCTAATCTTCATAAAATTCTTTGCTTCTAGATCCCTTCATGTAGTAAGCAACCAAATGTATGAATTTCAACCATTGATTTTTTCAACCTACACAAAAGAAAGCGTTAACATTTATGATTGCAATTAAAAAATTTGATATATGCACTTCATCACAATTGAAGCAAAAAACAATTAATATACACAAAAGGAAGGCCAAGCAATCGGTTTTGCTTCCACATGGGCATCACCACTTGTCTTATAGCGCTTGATTGGCCTTACTAACTCCTCTTTTTCCACAACAGGATAATTGATAACCACTTTCATAAATTGGTTACCTATCTCAACATCATCAACTATTGCATGTGGATCACTACTCAAAAAAGTAGCATATGCCACACATTCTTTATTTGGATATGTTGCAGTCTTGAGAATTACCATGGTACCAGCCTATATTAGCATTAATATAGTCAAATGAGTAAATTAAAAACATGAATTAGTTGTATCAATTAGAATCTAATAATTTTTTGTGATGTTTTTGTACCTTCATTAGAGATGGCTGCATCTGCTTTGAAGACTTGTGTTGTGGAGTCTTCTTTGAGTGCCTTGTTGTTGTGTACTGTTTGTAGTCTCTTGTAAGTTTTGCCGCTTCTTATTCATCTATGAAGAGATAAGATACAATTTGTAACAAACTAGCAATTTTGTGCCTAAAATTCACATTGCGTTTTCTATATATGGGATAGATAATCTTACCTATGCTAACATCATTTTTCTACCTTCAATAGAATTTGTTCTTTGCATATCAAACTAAAAATGAGAAAACGATTAGTAAGGCAATACACAACAAATTAGAACAAATGTTTGTCAAAATTAAAGACATTCATTTTGGTGTGATCATCGGAATATATTATAACTATAAAAGGGAATTGCTCGATTGAAATACGGATCGTGGATGGCCTACTTCACTGAAATTTGTTACCTTCCTTTTCGTATTTACTTAAGATTATCCCTTAAGTATCATGATTGAACAACATAGTTCATGGTTGTTAAATTGCACTTCAACCTAGTCAGAATGTTTGACATGTATACTACCACAAGACCTTCAATTGTTTAGTCTCTACAAATCATAAACAGTTCATCGGTAACTAATGTAATAAATATTTTGTATCAACTTTGGCTAATTAGTGTAAGTTTCACACCAATGTCATAGTCACATGGATTTAACACTAGCTAATTAGTGAATTTGTTAACACATAAGAATTACCTCTTCTTGTGGCAAATCAGGAGCAATGCATGGTGGTGATGATGATCCTTCTTGGCATGGTAACTATTCCATCGTACAACTATATAAATTAACTATTTGTAGTGTCTTTATAAAATGAGTAATAGCAATGTCCTTACGTTTTTACTAGAAAATAATAGATGATTATCCTCATGTATGATCTGTTGGCCCATGTATCTTTCTTTATTCTATAGTCCAATGGAAAAACAATAATTATTATGTATGAGTATGAATGTAGAAAGAGAAAAATATGGTAATTTGGCAATTACCATTAATGTATCTCTTTGCCCACTCAATGAGTCTTCTAGATCGGTGCCTTTGACTTGAACTCTCTGCATATTTAGATAATACTCAAGTGAAATTGAAGAGAGCCAAGATTGGATTAAAATTTTGACAAATACCTTTCTTTTAGAATGCACCGCTTGTTATTGAACATTGTCAAGATTAGTTGTTTGGAAATTCAACTACAAAAAGTATATCAGGTATGAGTGAAATTTCTGTATGAAAGTAAAAAAAATCATAATTATCACAACAAGTCAAAAATAAAATCATAATTACCACTACTGATTCCTTGTTCCCAACGCTTGCCTGCTTGTTTAGCAATTCTTGAATAAGTAGACCTTGTTTCTTCACTTGTTCCCTCAACTCTTCTACTTCTTCCACAACATGCATCCCTTCCTCGGATGATGAGCCTTCTA
Organism: Guadua angustifolia; assembly: GCA_036346375.1. NCBI lineage: Eukaryota > Viridiplantae > Streptophyta > Magnoliopsida > Poales > Poaceae > Guadua > Guadua angustifolia. The sequence continues at coordinate 17,790,781 of CM070521.1, read as the reverse complement.
TTGTAGTAATATTTATATTCTTAAGCTGATGTGATGTATGGCCATAGACTTTTTAGGCACAGGAAGCAATCCCATGCCATGCACTTGCCCAGGTTTTTCTTTGCCCAAAACTTGATGCAATGCATCACCTTTCCATGCAACCCTTCCTTGGTCATTTTGTGCCAACATTGGTTGTTCATCAATGAGGTTTTCCAATGCAGCCTAGAAATGAATAATGCATGGGTACTCTATATGGTATAGGAAATAATAACTTGATATCTGGGAAAGAATTGTGTATATAGCATATACCACTTGCTCATGTTTATCTTTGCCCCTTTTTCTTTTATGAGTTGCTAAGTAAACATTTGCTCTATGCGGCTGCTTCTTTTCAGGATCATCTTGTCTCTAAAAACAACAGAGGGTACAACAACATAAAGATAAATATGAATAAGAATATTTAGCAGAAGTACAAAACAAAATGACTCACCACGTCCTCAGCCCAACGGACATAACTCTTTGTCCCTACTGAATAGGGATTCTTCAACATAGCACGACTTTGTTTATTCTTCTCACTAAGGGCCTATTATTAAAGCAATGTACTACTAATTAATTAAATCACACCATTGATGTATTATTTAACATTGGCATGACTACAAATTTAAATGAAGCAATAGTATAAATATTGTTTGTGCTTTTATTACCTTTCCTTTTTTTGACTTCCAATAATTGACAAGCGCAACCCATTGATCTTCATCAACATCATCTAGGCACAACCTATACAAAAAGGATCTTTTCTTCTTTGGATTAAAAAGTTTTTTCTTCAATGTTGCCTTGTATCGCCTCCAATCTCTTCCAGTTGTCTTCAATATCCATTTGTCACATGTCCGAGGGTACAGGAACTTTGTCTAAAATAAGAAATAAAGGAAAGTAAATATGTATGTTGCCATTGTACATAAAGTAGAAGCAACCATAATCAGAGTAGATTTTTTATAATATCTTATCATATTCTACAAACCTCTACACATTGAAGTATTGTTAAGTCTCCACCATCCTCTTTGAGCTTTCTCCAGTCCTCTATGTCTAATGGACAATAACCTCCATTTTTTGCTAGTGTCCCTAGAAATTGACTTAACACTCCACCTTCTATCCCAATGGGTTGACCAAGTTTGTTGCATTTTACCACTATGCGTTTCCCAGCTGGAAGGTTCCAAACATGTGGTAAAGCAGTCCCCCCATGCTTCTTCACTTCAACATCATCACCTATAAAATTAGTTAGATAATTACTCATTAATTCTAAGATCACCATATATTCATTAAATTCTTATATCTAGTCATAGTTTTATCTAATTATAGTTTTACCTGTCATATTCAGAAGGTCATCATCTTGCTGCTCAACTTGGATCCCATCATCTTCCAATGCTTGTGATTCTAGTACGGGATCAGTTGGTGGTACAGATTTGGTTACTTCAAGGTATGTGCATTTTTCACTGCAAAAATACAAGAAAATTTCATTTATGCCATCTCAAACCTTATTCTTGAATTATTTTTGGTTAATAACATTGCCCCTGTAGTGTTCAATTTGATCTTATACCTTCTCCTGGATGATTTTATCAACTATATAAAATAATCTTATTCTTTACCTTTAACTCTCTTTTTTCAGATATGGAATATAATTAACTGTAAGGAGGATAAAAGCCAGCTCGAGATACTTCAAAAACAAGGAGATAAAAAATCTGGAAACTGCAACTTGTTTGAGAAAATGCTATCAGAAGCAATATCTATTGATATGTAGCACTTGTGCAAGTGTTTCTAGTATTTTGTGTGCTCTATCAGTGAAAAATATTAGTTTAAATTCCTATAAATGGCTAATATGTGTTCCAATTTTGGTAACAGGAAGAAAACAACCTCAACTTGTAGCCAACATTGCAGAACACTTGCAATAAGGATATGTATGAGGATACCCTTGGTTAAGTTTATTATAAAAATATGTACTAATGATATGATGCTTCTGATATTTCAAATAGCTCTATGTAAAAATTTTGTGATTTCAATTACCTCTACAATGTTTAGTAAATGTTGGGTTCATTTGCCTACTAAGTTACAAGTCATATGTATATTACGAGCAAACTTATGGCTACGTATAATGTTTTTTCTTCCCCATATTCTCATATGTTTTGACGTGGCAAATGAATACTAATGATGCCTATCAAAAATTGATTTGAAGTGAAAAAGGATGTTTGTGTACATGTAATTTGCTCTTGTCATGCAAATGGGAAGCATAGGAAAGTAGTAGCGCACCATATAAAAAAATTTACTTACTTTCTGCATAAGAAAGCATGAAATCAAATGAAATCTGAAAGCATGACATAAATGGGTAGAGAGAATTACTTCTGCACCAATAAGGAGGTAAGCCTGAACCACAGAATGCCCAAATGGATCAATCTACCAACCAATTCTTGGAATCTGACCGAACTCCTCTGTGATGAACTCCGCATAACAAGCCCATCTCTTTGATGCAGGTGAAGTCCTCAACCACAGTAGCAAGGCAAAATGTCTTCAATAGTCCTACAAGGAAAAAAACACAGGTTGTTGAGAGTCTTTTCAATTGGATGAAAGTTGCTAGTGAATAATGTTACTTGTCATTCCTGGTGGTTCTAATTTGCAAGTTCCATGACATTCCTGACTGTCATATGAATTATTCTTAGGACAAATGTAGCTACACCAGAGATTGTTGAAGAGGCATTTAGACTATTTAATATCTCTACTGTTGATGCCATGAGATCTAGAATGAAGGAACAAGACCTCACCTTAGCAATTAAATAACCATCACGATGACAGAAACCTCCTCAACTCAATCTATAAAAGGAAACAATCAAGTGAAGGACCGAAGGAGATGGATGTTGGCAAAACGAATGGTGGGCTAAAACAAAATAAAGTTTTGACACCGGGCAGCAAGTCTCATGAAGGCGTGTGAAGACCAAGCGGAAGGCATCAACCGTCTTACCAAGGCTTGAGGTCAAGCTAGACAATACACAACCGGCGCAGGTAGTACATGCTAAAACTAAAGTTGCACGTCAAGTACTCCAGCACATAAAGCTAGCCAAACAAAACTAATCCACTTCATCTAACAATGTATAGTGCAATGTACATAATGCCATATTGCGAAAAAAGCATCGAGTACGTGTGGTAAGTTGGACAAAACATCAAGTTGCTTTTAGAAACTTGTTCGCAGTTAAAGTAAACAAAATCTGGACAAGAAGGTTTAATTTTTGAACAATAATCCAGAAATAAGTTTGGGGGTTGCCCATGTGTAGTTGTTTAGGAGCCATCTCCTTTCCCAAAGATGGTCAGAAAGAGCAACACCACCCTTTGTGAACAATGCCCTTTATGCCATATTTCTACTTCACCATATTTCTAAAAAAATGTACGCAACAACACAAGTGGCCTTTGTATTGTGAAAACAAAGTAATGTAATGTAATGCCGCACCACAAGCCGATTCGATAACTAATTAGAATGATAGATTCTAGGTGCTACTGATATGGTTGCATCAAATGTATAATTCATGTTATGCAACTGGTATCACATGCCTATCGGAAGATCGGCTACAATAAAAGTGACTCTGTTATGTCTTGATCGGGGAGCTTTTCATATATAGACAAATAAGCGAATGTAAATGAAATTTTTGTTTGAAATATGTTTACCGATTAAGCTGTATGGAGTACACCCACCATGATAGAACATGAACATGAAATAAGATTTTCACATTAAACCGATCGCGAAACAAGAAGCGATGACTAGCATCGATAATCAAACCAACTATCAAGTTAATTGTATGCGAAGCCTGCATTTGATCTCGAATCGTACCCAATTGGCTAGACACGATAACTACATAGGCATCTTATGCACAAAAGGCACAAAACTTTTGACCCCGCCCATTAATCGTAAGTAAATCAAGAATTGAGAGCTTTTTGACCTTGCCCAGTAATCAGAATAGAGATCAAGAATTGAGAGCTCAGTTCTCTGCGATTCACAAATGACAACCCATCTTGTGCAACAGGGGCGTCCTACATCACAACTAAAAAGTTAAAACTAAGCTATCACTATTCATCTACCACCATGCAACATCAGTCAACATGACACACTACTCAACTCGGCCAGTGGCATTGTTCCAACTCCTGAAGTACCATCGTATTTATCACGAGAACTTCCTAACACGATCGATAAACCACAAGATTACTGCAAGAATTCAAGCCTGATACAAATTAAATCCAGAAATAGCTAGACAAGATAATTTATCCCATAATTACCCAGATGATTGATTACACACAAAAGTTAAAGAAGTTTTACTTCTTTTGTTGGCAATCTAGGATTTAAATACAAGGAGACTACTTGAGAAATACACTTTCTAATTAAGCTAGGTGGAATTAAAGTTGATAGGATCCACACAACCAGCGGTTGCAAGTAGGTAGGTTATCCACATCAGTTAGGCTAGCTGGTTTAATATATTCAAAGCTAATTTGTGAATCTGATGATCAAAATGGTGGAGGGTGAGTACTATGTAACACTTTCTACCACAAAACTAATAATATGAATGAAGATAAGGGTTCGATGTTGACCAAATTAACTAGCAAATGGATACCACAATCTACTCCTCAGTAGCTTGAGCACATCAGAGCATCGATCAAGTGATATTAAAAGCGTCAGCACAAAAGTTCACATGGACAAGAATGGCACGGCAAGTGATATGCGATCTTTGGACCAGTCACTAGATTAATATTTACAATTACAAACACAAAATTGCTACTACTTGTGAGCTTGTCTGATTGTCTTAGTGGAGAGGAGAGGATTAGGGGGTAGAGGAATAGAGGTCGTCGATCGACTTCTTGCCATGGAGCATGCGAGGAATCGGCAATGAGCTAGCAATGAAGAGCCAAAGATCGGGTCGACATTCGGCAAGAGGCCGGACTCAGGGTCTCCGTACTCCGGCGTTCGAGCTCGGGCTCAGGGCGGTGCCGCGTTGAAGGCGTGAAGGCGAAGCAGAGCAGCGTGGGGCCGCGTGCGGCGCCGTCATCACTAGGCACCAGCGGTCCTACGCGCTCCTGCTCTACCTCACCATGGTAGCCCCAGTGGCCAGCGTTGTCGGATGTCCACAGATCTTGATGCTGGATGGCTGGACCCAGGACTTGGGAGACCAGGACCCCGGTGGCCGATGCCCGATGCCGCCTCTGCCCTCCCGTCGTTGTCCCACTGCTCCAGCGCTCCGCCCGTCGACCACTCGGCCTGGCTCTCTGCGCCTCCGCAGCAGCGCGGCTCTGGCCATTTTCCCCTCGGCCTCCATGACTCGGCCCACAAAGGCGGGCGTGTAGCGTCGCCCGGCTGATCTGGAGCAGCGACGATGGATCTCTCGGCCGAGTGGCGCCTTGCAAGCCAACGCCCGACTCGGCGGATGTGGATCTGGAGGTGGAGCCGTGGAGGTCATGAGGAGGTGGAGCTACTGACGGGAGTCTTCGATCGATCGGGGCATGGGAGCAAGTGAGAAGATCTGGGTGAGGCGCACGCGCGGACGGAGACCATGGCGGGGGAGCCGAGGAGGCGCTCGGGCAGGCTTGGAAGTCGCTCGATCGGCCAAGAGATTTGGGGATGGTGACTAGGAGACTGGGACTGATCAATGGGGCCGGTGTAGCTGCAAGGAGGAGACGACGCAGGGATCGAGGAGACGTACGCAAGCTGATTAATTGATTGGTACCGATCGAGGCCAACTAGCCAAGACAGATTCGGACAAATATCAGAATGGATAGTTTAAAATATATGATAAATTCTTCTATTCGAGAGAAAGATATGATTACTTTTTTTTAAAGATGTGATGTATAGCATAGTGTCAAATAAATTTGGTTACAGATAGAGAGGTTATTGGTTTATATATTTTTTTTAATTTATTGCAATTAAGTCATGTGTTACAATCTGTCTCTATATGTGTTACTACTGATATTATTATTCACACCTTACGGCATGTGTTACAATATTCCTCTGTAACATATATTATGTATTCTTTGTTGTAGTTTCTGTAACATTTTTACATCTCGATAAGTATGTGTTACAACATGCCTTTGTAACACAAATTATATGTTACTGCAATATCTCTTTGTAACACATTGTTCAATGTGTTACAGAAATATGTTACAGAAGATATGTTTTGTAATAGTGTTACTTGCGTTCTACTATGACATAAGAAAGACTCGATGGGTTGGCAATGATAGCACTTGAAAATGATGTTTTGGAGAAGATTAATTATGAAGATATAATTGAAGATTTCATTTCAAGAAATACTAGGTGGATGATGCTTTTTAGTAGAACATGAGGTCAGTACTATCTTGACTCTTTTAGCATTGATATTTGATATGTTCCTAAATTTTGTAAGAAAAAAGCACATATTAAAGTTATATAATTGTCTGAAAGTATGCCTTATTTATAGTACACATGAATTTTTCAAATTTTAGAGCCTCAATTTGCATTTCGCTCTGGGGCCCCAAATTTCTGGAGACGGCCCTGCCTCCTCCATCGTTGCCACTACCATATTGATCACATCTCCGTGCATTTCCTGCACCACTAGCCACCCAGCCCAACCTAATATTCTCTCCATCCTCGCCTTGTTGTCCCACCCTCCAACACTACCCATCGCTTGTTGTCGCCACCCCGACATCCCTTTACAATCGGGGGTGGGTGGGGGTTGAGAGAGAAGAGAGAGTGGAGTGAGAGAGCGAGAGATAGATCAGGGAATAGTATACTATTCCCTAGTTTCTCTTTTTTTGGTGCCAGTTGTAGGATCAAGGATGATCAACTAGAGGGGTGAATAGAAGTGTCGGTGTACTACACACCAGGGTACCCTCTTCGCCGCACAAAAGCGTGTGTGGCCCACGTGGCAGTCTGACAGGCGGGTGGGTGTTCACACCCGTCCTGAGCGTCGATCCACGTGGTGTCTTGGCGGCGGTGGCGACCACGCCTGCTGCCGCGGCGCCCGGCCGCGTGGCGGCTTTGGCGAAGCGATTTGGCGAAGCCCGCCCAGCCCACCGTGTGCGGTCCACGTGGCGTCGCGAAGCGGCGGTGGCGACCACGCCTGCTGCGCCGGCGCCCGGCGCGTGGCGACTTTGGCGGCGATTGGCGAAGCACGCCCGGCCCGCAGTGCCGGTCCCACGTGGCGTCGCGAAGCGGCAGTGGCGACCACGCCTGCTGCGCGGCGCCCGGCCACGTGGCGGCTTTGGCGAAGCGATTGGCGAAACCCGCCCCACCGAGTGCGGTCCACGTGGCGTCGCGAGCGGCAGTGGCGACCACGCCGTCTTGCCCGGCGCCCGGCCACGTGGCGGCTTTGGCGGGTAGTTGGCGAGCACGCCCAGCCCACCGGTGCGGTCCATGTGGCGTCGCGGCGGCAGTGGCGACCACGCCTGCCGCCCGGCGCCCGCCCGCGTGGCGGCTTTGGCGGCGATTGGCGAAAGCACGCCTAGCCCCCGGTGCGGTCCACGTGGCGTCGCGAAGCGGCGGTGGCGACCACGCCGCTGCGCTGGCGCCCGGCCACGTGGCGGCTTTGGTGGCGATTGGCGGCACGCCTAGCCCACCGGTGCGGTCCACGTGGCGTGAGGGCGGCGGTGGCGACCACGCCTGCCGCCCGGCGCCCGGCCACGTGGCATGCGGCGAAACACGCCTCGTTGCTCATTGCCATGCAAAGGGAGGATGCGGTGGCTTCATCTGAAGTTTCGCCGCCCGTCTGCGTGTCGAGACAGACTGATGTACTAGGCATGTCAGTCCCAAGGAATTCTGCTACAAGCCCGTTCCTCTGACGCCTCCCACCTACCTGTCACAGAGAAGTCATATTCCGGAAGAGCCGAGCGAAGGCATGCGCTGGCATTAATTAGCGCCGAAGGAACGGGACAGCGCATAAAGGTGTAATAAATGCATGTAAGATAAGCATGATGACGACCCTCCTTCGTCTGACTCGTGTAAGCCCGTGCATATAAGGGCACTTGGGGGACGAAGAGGAAGAGAGAGAGAAGAAAAAGTAGACTCAACAGAAGAGCTGGTCACCAGCAAGCTCTGTAACCAAGCCCAAAATACTGAATCCAAGCTCAAGCAGGAAGTAAGGCTGTTACCCTTCTTCATGGGGGCCTGAACCTGGGTAAAATCGTGTGTTCATCTGGATTTTAGACTCTAGAACTCGTTAGTGTGAGAGGTCTTTGGGGTTTCCATCTGTTAGGGTTAGCGGCTACCAAAGACACCCCTATCGAACTAAACCCGGTCTGTAGACTCAGACTGTCGATTGAAATACACCGGCAGGGGCGCGCGAGTAGGGTCGTAGTCGGTTTCTCCGATCATCTTTTCCGGCGAGTTTTGGTGTCTTTATGCATTAGTGCATTTGAAAATGTCGGGTTCGCAACATCGAGGAAGGGAGGTGTCGGGCCATGTTGAGTATGTCAGGAATCTAGTCAATCGCAAGACCGTTTCACTCCACCCCTTGAAGTCTTGGTGGCAACTCCGTGGCGGTAGGGGGCATCCGGTCGCCGTCATTTGGCTATGGGGCGGCCACCCCTCTCGGAATTGCATGCAGCTCGTCTCCTCCTGGACCACCCTCGGTGGAACCACGGAGACTCCCCGGCCGCTCCGTGGCTGCGGGATCTTGCCGACCTCGTTGGTGCGGCCCAACTTCGGGTGGGGCCCCCCGGCCGACAGAGTATCGGTGGTACTCCGCCACCTAGAAGCTGGCTGGGGCTCATGAGGCTCAGCCGCCGCCAGTGGCGGCGTCTGGCCGATAGCTAGGGCGAGGAGGCGCCTTGAGCCTTGTGCCGGTCCAGTTCGAAGGAACCGTGAGGACCTAAGAAGTCATCTTGACGAGGCCCACCGGCGGAGCGGTGATCTTCGCGGCCGCGTGCCGCGCCGTCCTGTTCAGGAGCAGGGGCGCGGCAAGAGGGTGGCCTCCGAAGATGGAAGTTCCTCCTACTCAGCGGAGAGTCCTATCTCTCGCTCTCGGGCAATTCGGGAGGCGGCCAGGACTTTGTTTATGGTGTTGGATATCGAGGCGTTCTCCGTGATTCTGCCGTGTGGAAGGGCTCCGGGAGATTCGCCGGCGTCTATAGAAAGTTATGACGGCACCACCAATCTGAGGAGTTTTGCAAATTTATACCACGGTGGTGCGGCGGCGTGGTGCAGAAAGGTTATAGCCAACTATTTCTGGCGGCCTTGGCAGGCTCTGCCGTTCTTGGTTGTTGAACCTCCCGCGGTCGGTGCACTCGTGGGAGGAGGGTGTGTGGCCTTTTTCGCCGCCAATTTCGGGGCTCCTTGCGCGGCAAGGCGTGGAGGATGATTTGCATGCCTGGAGCAGCATAAGGGGGAGTCGTTGCATGATTTCATCTGGCGGTTTTGCCATTGCCGCAACACGATTCCCCATATTTCAGAGCAATCGGTTGTCATCGCCTTAGAGGCGTTCGCGACCGCAAGATGAAGGAGAAGATGGCCACTCGCACTATTGGTACCACCTCGATTGTTTTCCCTCGCGCATAAGTCTTGCGCAAGACTCGGAGAACAAGGGGCGAGATCGGGCCCCAGGCGGTCGAGTAAAGAGGCGGGACCTCGAAGGTTTCGGCCCGTCAAGCAAGAAGCGCGAAGCGTGAGGCAGAGAGACCGGCGGTCTTGGCCGCCGGCGTAACGCTGATAGCTCGGGTCACCGGGCGCGCCGTCGGGATCAACGCGACAATCGCCGTGACCGGCGGATGATGATCGCCGTGATCGGCGCGGTGATCGCCGTGGCGGCGTGATAACCGCCGTGATCAGGAAACGACCGCCGCGTGGCGAAGAAAAGGACCTTGGTGCCCAATTCATCGGCTGACACCCATGACACGGGCCGGTGTCGGTCGTGGGCCGGATGGTAAGCGGCGGATCAAGGAGCGCGCCCTCGTGATGACGAAGCGTCACTCGTGATGGTGATCGTGGTGAAGATCCCTCGCGGCTTTCGGCGAGCGGACCATACTGGCGTATATATATGGTGGTTCGTCCGCCCTTCGCTCTAATACCGCTTGCAAGCGGTGAAGAAGTGTGTGCGGCGAGGCGAGTTGAGTCGCGTCGGATCTTTGAAATGGTCGGAGAGCGATCATCTTGATCGGTGACCACCACGATTATGTTTGCGGCCGGGGCATCTCCCGTGTGGTGTCGCCCGGTCCGGAATATCCGGTGGGGCGTGTCTTCAGTGGACGGAGGAGTTCTCTCGGCATCTGTCCTCTCGGCATTTCGGCTCTTCAAATCCTGGCGGGATCTTCATCCGTCGTTGCCTTTCTTTGGAATAGCCACAGGGGTTAGTGCAATTCTCGTGGGCAGTGCGTCTCCCCATCACCTTTGGAGAGAAGGATAATTATCGCACCGAGTTGGTGGATTTTGAAGTCAGCGATTTTGATCTCCCTACAATGCTTTGCTTGGTCGGCCGTGCCGCCAAGTTCATGGCGGTGACCCATTATGCATATATGGTGGTGAAGATGCTGGGGAACTGCCGCCCCATAACCATTCAGTAGATCGATCTGAAGCTCTGCGTTGTCATAAGTTTTAAGCTTGATATGAGTCTTGCCACTTGCCGGGCGTCTTGATGCCGCTGCTCGGGAACCCTCGGTCGGACCAGCGCCTCACTGGCTCTCTGGGGTGAGGTTAAGGTGGTAATACTGAGTGAGGGCGAGTCATAAAACCGTCAACATTGGCGCCGACCTCGGCGCCAAATAGGAAGACGCTCGTCACCTTCCTCGGTGTAATTCCGGCGTGTTCTTTGGCAACCGTCCGAATATATTGGGGTCCTGTGGAGGTGATCGAGCACCGTTTGCAACGCCTCCCAGCGCGCTTGGTTCGGTGAAGATCGGCGGCAAGCTCGGGCGGCAAGATGCTATTCGGCGGGAGGTGGAGAAGCTATTGGGCGCGGGGATCATCAGGAGGTCGCTCACCGGTGGCTTGCCAATCCGTGCTCGTTAAAAATCCAGCGGGAAGTGGCGAATGTGTGTCGACTTCACCGACCTCAACAAAGCTTGCAGAAGGATCCTTATCCCTTGCCGTGAGTCGACCTTATTGTTGACTCTCTGGCGGGTTGTGAATTATTATGTTTTTGGATGCATACTCTGGGTACCATCAAATTAGTATGGCGGTGGAGGATGAAGAAAAAGCGCTTTTGTAACCCCTATGGGTGTCTATTGTTATATTAGGATGCCTTTTGGTTTAAAAATCTTTGGATCCACTTACCGGCGTGCTATGCATATTTCTTTTAGATCCCACAGATAGGGCGTAATCTTGAAGTATATGTTGATGATCTGGTTGTGAAAGTCAAAAAGGTGAAGACTTAATTCAAGACTAGAGAAACCTTCGCCAATCTTGGAAGAGTTGCTGGTGAATCCAGAGAAGTGTGTATTGGGGTTCCCTCAGGTGAAGTTCTTTGGGGTTTCTAGTGTCTAACCGAGGTATTGAGGCCAATCCGGACAAAATAGCGGTGATTGAGCACATGAAGCCTTGACCACGACTCAAGCGAGTTCAATGTTTGGGTGGTGGTGGCCTCCTTAGGCGGTTCATTGCACGATTGGGAGAAAGGAGTCTACCCCTATTCAAGCTATTGAAGAAAACTAATCACTTTGAGTGGGTGATGAGGCTCGAAGGCCTTTGAAGACTTGAGCGGTACCTTACCTCTCCTCGATCTTGGTGTCCCTACATAAGGTGAACCTTTGCTTTTGTATATTCTTTGCTACACAGAGGTGGTCGGTATTTGTGTTGGTGGCGGAGAGGAAGGTGTTGAGGCCGATTTATTATGTTAGTAAGGTGTTGCATGAAGCGAAACCGGTATCCTCAAGCTCGAGAAAATCTTGTATGCAATTACGGTGGCGTCTAGGAAGTTCTTGCATTATTTTCAAGGGCGAGATTCTTGTAGTTCTGCCTATCCATTGCGGAAATCTTGTTCAACCGTGAAGCGAAGGTCGTATTGCCAAATGGTCGATTGAATTGGGAGAGTTCAATCTTAAGTTTGTTCCCCCGACTTGCCATCAAAAGTCAAAAATTTGGCGAGTTCGTTGCGAGTGGACTCCGCCACTCTTGAAGCGGAAGAAGCCCCGCGTCGCCTCCACTGGACCTTGTTTTTTTGGCTCGTTCAGATTGGAGGCGCGAGGGTGGCGTTGTCTTAGTCTCCCGACGAGTGGCGTGCTCGGTATGTTGTTGTTCTCGATTTTAAAGCTACTAATAACATTGCAGTATGAAGGTGCATTGGCGGTGCGTATTGCTTGGCGCTAGGTATCCGGCGCCTTCAAGTCAAGGCGACTCCTACTAGTCATCAATCAGCGAGGAAGGAATATCAATGCCTGACCCCACCATGGCGGCGTACTAGGTGGAGGTCGAGGAAAATGGAGCGGCGCTTTGAAGGATTGGGATATACTCATATCCTCGGCGTGATAATCATCTTGCGGATGGGCTTCGCGACTTGCATCCTCAAAGGCTCTGTCCTGGTGGGTCTTGAAGAAAGACTATCGCGGCCATCTATTACGACCCATGATCGAGATGGGAATGATGGTGTCCTTGTCGCAGCCCCGGTTGAGAGGGGCAGCGGTATGGTGTCGAGGCCTCGGCTCGGCGGGGATAAGCGGCGTTCTTGCCCTGACCTCGATTCGAGGAGGGAAGGCGGTCGTTCGCCCGGCCCAGTCCGGAGGAAAGCGGCGGTCTTGCCAAAAAGCGATGCCGAAATGCTGGCCCACAAAATGCGGCGAACACCGAGTGCTCGCCACACTTAGCGAGGAAAATCGATGGATGGATCCGATCCTAGCCTTCTGCGGGACCAAGTGATCCCCGACAATGATCGTCGGTGAAAATAGCACGTGGGCCAAGTGCTATACTCGGTGGATGGGGACTTATCTGGCCGAGTGGAAGCGAATTCTCTTGAAGTGCATCACTCGGGAAGAGGGGCGCCTGCTCTCGATATCCATGGGCGTGTGTGGGAGCCATATGTCGCGAATCTTTGGTTGGCAAAGCGTTCGCCGAGGATTTTATTGGCCCTCGCCCTCGAGGATGCTTGCGAGTTGGTGAGGACATCTGGCTTTGTCGATTCTTCGCCGAGCAAGTCCACCGACCAGCCCAAGCTCTGCAAACCATCCGCTCTCTTGGCGTTCGTGATGCAGGGGCCGATATCTGAGTTCGTTCATGAACCCGTGGGGCTTCACCCACCTCTTAAATCGCCATCGACAAATTCACTAAGTGGGTGGTGAAGCGATGCGATGCCATCACGGCTTCATTCTTTGTCAAGTTCATGCATGGGATATTCACTCGCTTTGGAGTCGCTAACGCATTATCACCGATAATGGAACTCGATTCACCGGGCGGCATTTCGGAATTTCGTGATGAGATGGGCACCAAAGTATGCTTTGCCGATTGCCCACCCAAGAGCAATGGTCAAGTGGCGTGCCAATGCATTAGTATTGAAGGGTCTCAAGACAAGGGCGTTTGATCGACTCCTGGCGAAGCGCGCTGGATTGAAGAACTTCCATTTGTCTTTGTGGTAAACCGTACCACGCCCGGTCAGACTCTTGGCGAGCGCCTTTCTTCTTAGTGTATGGAGCGGAAGCCGTTCTCCCCTCCGAGTGTCGTTTGGTTCTCCGCGTCTCTGTTTTCGCGAGGAAGGCCATGAAGATATCCGGCGAGGAAGATGTCAACCTCTTGGAAGAAGTTAAGTGGCCAAGACGCCGCCTTCGTGCGCCCGATACCAAACAAAGTCTCCGGCGATACCACGCCACGGGTTCTGAGAGAACAACGGCGATGGGTGACTGGTCTTCTTGTGAGTTGACGCATCTTTGGGTTGCATAAAATTTGTCTCCCGGTGGGAGGGCCCTTTAAGGTGGTCTCGATATCTCGACCCGGCGGTCCGGCTAGCCCGAGGACGCCGAGAATTGGCGAATTCCTACAATGTGGAGTTGTTACGAAAATTTTACCCGTGAAAAACTGTAAGTACCCGACGACTTGCTTCGATCAGCCCTGGGATAGTCTTATCCCCCAGCTGATCGGCGGTCATCGGTTGTTGATAATGTTATTATCTTGAGGATTTTCGACTCTATCATTATTCCTCTTTTTGTACCCTACGGGGTAGTCTGCTGCATGGATCTTTGTTGGTCTTTAAATTTTGGCAATCCTTGTTGGTTCATAATTACGCCCGGTATCCGTGTCGGGTGACAACGGGCAACCGGGGAGCGGATCTGGCACAGTGTTCAAATGTTGTTTGTACACCTCGGGTTGGCTCTCAGGAGCACCATAGGTTGTCATCACAAACCCGCTGGCCTAGTATCCTTCTGGTAGTTATTTGTTTATTTTGCGGTGCCATGGGAAACGTGTTTGGGGAGCAGCGACAACGTGGAGGCCAAAATGAGTGGACCAATGTTACCCCATCTTGCCGCTCTAGTTGTCATAATCTATGTTAAATCGTCCTATCGGCATTTATTTATCTTTGCAATAGCTCGCATATGTGCATAAGTAAAACTTTAAAGCTTTGGCTCAATTCGAGAAGAAAAAAGTTAAAGGTGTAAGAAGGCCAGAGTGGTCGCCAGCTTGGAGGTTAGTGGCAGAAGGCCGAGTGGTCGCTCGGTAACAGGGGCTGGTCGTCTCATTGCTTGAGTTGGGCACCGCTAATGTTCAATCGAGATAAGTGTTTTAAGTAACACTCTCGATTGTTAAACTACGTATATGCTAAAGTTAATCAAATTATGCATGGTTATCATAAATCTAAATAAACTGACGGCTCCTTGGTGATAAAGGAAAAGCCTTCAATGTGGCGTTTAGTAAAGTTAAGTGACGAGTGTAAGTTGGGCACGGAGCTCAAACTCTGGCTCGTCGCCTCGGGTTGGCTCTCGGAAGCACCGCTGGCCCAAAACCACTCTGAGGGCTTGTTACTTCTGCGCCACCTTTGAGTGCGATTCTAAGAGATCACAAGGATTTAAGTTAGGAAAGGTTTCAGCCAATGATAACCTGCATAAAATCTTGTGGCGAGAATCACCACGTGCTCAAGCACAAATTATTGCACCTCAAAATTTGTCTTTACCTAAGTCCTATGTAACTTATCGTGTAATGCTCACACTTGTGGCTAGCTACATGCAACCTTTGAGAATGCGGAACATTGCTTAGGCTCAAAGGCTTAATTGGTGCCTTAGCAAGATGCAGGTGGCTACACAGCAATTTTGGCATGCAATATTGGATAAGCATAGCAAAGCAAACATGAAGGTAAAAGCTGGGAAGCATCCATTACAACTAAAGTTAATTGAAATGTTTTCTGAGACAAGAAGGAAGCCGATCAACAAAAAAAGTAAAAGCAAAAAGTAGAGTGGCGGCAGCCCTTCACTCATTGCTTACGTCGATGTCATGGCGTCTTCTTCCTCCCCAAGGTGGCGACATCCATAACCATTGCTGTACTTGCAGTTGCCGGCCAAATATTCATTGTTGCCGCCTTGGCGCCTCTCACGAGGGCGGCGGTCCCCACAATGCCGATCTCCATCGCCGCCGGTAGGTCAAGGAAGCATCGCGGTGGCCAACAAGCCAACACGAAGGTGGCGGTCATCACTGCAACCTCTTTCCCTCCTGGTGGCGTGCGGCAGGCGGTAAACAATCCTCGGCGCCTCTGCGGCTGGTTAGTTGCATGGGCGTCTTTGCGGCGGTGTCTTGGGCGTCTCGGACCACGCCCAAGGTTCGAGCATCTTTGATGCGTTGAAACTCTCTTGAGCATGGCGGCGAGATTGCGCTGGCGGTCGGCCTCATACTCGAGAGGTCTCTGCGCGCCTCGGCCCTTTCGCCGTTCGTTTGCATGGTGACTAGGGCGGTTCGCGGTGGTCCTTTCTGCGCCCACCGTGTGTCGACCTCTCCGCTCCGCGCGGCTCATCGATGGCCTGTCGGTTGCCTCGCCGTCCGGGCCCCATGCGTGGCCGTCAACAAAAGTCGCCAAGCGAAGTATGTAAGTTCTTGAGCTTCGGTGAAAAACTCGCGGAGCGTTCAGCAGAGTGGCGATAGTCTGCGGGCGAGTTGGCGAGTGCACGCCATCGGGCCGCTGCCCGATCCCGTGGCGATGGCGATCGGCGGCGTCTGGCGAAGCCTCCACTGCTGGCTTGGTGGCGTCATTCCTGGGAACATCTTGAGGACCGCCCTTGGCGTCGCCCTCAAGCTGGCTAACTTTGGGGACCTCAGCCCGCTTTATCGAAATTCTGACGGGGTCCCCGCCTTGCGAAGGTGGTGGCGTCGCGGAGGGCGAATCGGCGCCTGAGGAGTCGGAGAAGGAACCGCGCCGTGCTTGGTGGCGTCGTGGGTGTCGGGCTGGCGCTTCTTTGTGGTGGCGCCGGTGGTGAAAATCTTTGGTGGCGCGGTGGTGAATCTTTGGCGGCGGCGGCGCCGGTGTGTCGGTCTTTGCAATTGGGGCGGTTGGCGCTGCCGTCCCATATGAAGTCACCGCCACCTCTGCACTGGTGGCGGCAGAGATTTCACCCGAGCGGCGGGTCTTCTTTGCGTCCGGGCTTGGAGCGTCCGGAACAAGTGGCGCTGCCCGCCACCCGTCGGTGAGGGGAGGTGTGTCACGATCGTCGGTAGCGGCGGCATAAAACGAGGCGGTGGAGTCCATTGGTGGCAATAACTTGGCGATCTCGAGCGCTCGCAGAACTCAAGTCGGCGAGTGGCGTGCCGATGAAGGCATTCCAAATCGGCTGGAACGGCGGCATGAGCCCGAGAGCCACGTGGTGATCGTGGCCCATCAAGTTTCGCGCTGGCCAAAGTTAGAAAAAGACTGCCGGTTGGTAGGAAGCAATATGGAAGAAGCATAAAGAGAAAAAGATGAAGACTTACGGCCGGGAAAGGTGCGGGTGATGTAAATGCGTCGCTTTGTGTATTGCCATCTTTGGGCGAATGCGGCGGCGAAGGGGGCTAAGTCTTCAGGATACAAAATCCATAACGACCATCGCCCCAGTTAAACCGGCGCTCCGCAAGTTGATAATGCGGGCCACCATTACTCGGATCTCCGCTGTCTCTTCGACAGGCGAGTTCCAATTCTCGGTGACCGCTTATTGGTCGTGCGGGCACCCCAAATTATCAATGCGTTGTCGTCATTGACGATAGCCATTCGGTGCGCCGAGCCCTCAATTTGACTGGGGCTGGAAGGGAGTGTCGGCGACCATCCCATCGAAGGCGAAAATGGCGGCTCCTAGAAGTTCGCCGTCGGATGAGGCACGGCAGAGAAAAAAAATGAAAGAGGGGAGGTTTGGCATAACCCCAAGAACATTTCGCAGAGGTGTGCGAAGATGGCGAGAAAAAGAATGGAGTTAGGAGTGAGGTGAAGATGATTGATTTCATAGAAGTGGAGGACGGTGAGAAAAAAGTCAGAGAAAGGCGGTACCAAGCCCGCCATGATGCCCCACACGGTGATGATGATCTCGTCGGCGGGGGCTTTGTGGTGTGGGGGTCCGGCCGAAGAAGAGAGGGCCCTCGTGCGATGGTGTGGAGCCTCCCCTTTGTGTAGGAATCTCTGTTGGAGGGAGGAATGGAAGGCGAAGTAGGAGGAGCCATGGAAGCAAAAGTGACAAGAGACAAGAAAAGCTTAGAGGAAGAAGACGAAGTTTGCGAAGGGCACTAAAAGCGTGAATTGCCTGGTGCGGATGGATCTATATGTATCCCCCACTCGCACCGACGGTTCACGAAAGGACAAGGTTGTGCGACGTTTCGGGTCCTAAGAAAAATCAATGGATGCGGGAAGGAATCGAGGCGGTCGCATCCTGATGAGTGGTGGCCCCATCCAAGAATGCACCGGCATTTATTGTAAGGATTCTGAAAAGCTCTGATGTGCGTTCTTGGGTGGGCCCGGGGGCTACTGTCGGTGTACTACACACCGGGGTACCCTCTTCGCCGCACAAAAGCGTGTGTGGCCCACGTGGCGATCGGCAATGGTGGGTGTTTACACCGTCCTGAGCGTCGATCCCGTGGCGTCTTGAAGCGGCAGTGGCGACCACGCTGCTGCGCGGCGCCCGGCACGTGGCGGCTTTGGCGAAGCGAAGCGCACGCCCGGCCACCGAGTGCGGTCCACGTGGCGTGAAGCGGCGGTGGCGACCACGCCTGCTTTCGCCGGCGCCCAGCCACGTGGCATCGCGGCGAAACACGCCTCGTTTGCTCATTGCCATGCAAAGGGAGGATGCGGTGGCTTCATCACGAAGTTTCGCCGCCGCGTCGCGTGTCGAGACAGGCTGATGTACTAGGCATGTCGGTCCCAAGGAATTCTGCTACAAGCCCGTTCCTCGGCGCCTCCCACCTACATCACAGAGAAGTCATATTCGGAAGAAGCGGCGAAGGCATCTTGGCATTAATTAGCGCCAGAAGAGCGGACGGCGCATAAAGGTGTAATAAATGCATGTAAGATAAGCATGATGGCGACCCTCCTTCGTCTCGACTCGTGTAAGCCCGTGCATATAAGGGCACTTGGGGACGAAGAGGAAGAGAGAGAGAAGAAAAGTAGACTCAACAGAAGAAGTTGGTCACCGACAAGCTCAGTAACCAAGCCCAAAATCTGAATCAAGCTCAAGCGGGAAGTAAGGGCATTACCCTTCTTCATGGGGGCACGAACACAGGTAAAATCGTGTGTTCATCTGGATTTTAGACTCTAGAACTTCGTTAGTGTGAGAGGTCTTTGGGGTTTCCATCTGTTAGGGTTCACCGGCTACCAAAGACACCCCCTATCGAACCAAACCCCGTCTATAGACTCGGGCCTGTCAGTTGAAATACACCGACAAGAAGGTTTTTAAAATTCTTTTGGCTACACACCAATTAATGAGCAAGAATGATGAGAAAGTCAATTTTTAGAAATTACGGCCTAAATAATCTAGGTTTCACTAATTGCACCAACAACCTAAGTCTAATCAATTCTAGAGAGACAAGCGAGCAGTATGATCACTAGGAATATAAATTGCTCAATGTAAATGGCACAAATCAAGCCACAATATGAACACAAGGAAAATTTTCTTGTGGTCTCGGAGATTTGCTAGTCTCCACTAATCTACATTGAGGGACTTGAATGAATCATGCCAGCTCCTTGCATAAATAAGACTTCCTCAATCTATTAGAGGTAGCTCTTTCCCTCTTCCAGTAGGTGAGCTCTAACCTTCACATGATTCCGGGCCTCTACACGATTCTTCTTGAAGAGATCACTGGTTTTCTCCTCCAAGCTTTCTAGGAGTCAGTAAACTCCAAGAGTAATAGACCAATGACGCTGCTTGAAGATTCTCAAGTGTCACAAATGGCTCATATAAATGCACACATGCTTGAATGCTCTCAACAACCTCAAAATATGGATTTTGATGCTCTAAGGTGAAGAGAAGCTTGCAAAAGCTCAAAATGTATTCAATGAGGTCCTAAGAAGTACCTTTGCTATAGGAGGGTGTATTTATAGCCCTCAACCACTCAACTAGTTGTTTGAGAAAAATAATGAAAATCTGTGAAATTTGGTACTACCGCTATACAAAGTCTGGTAGTACCGCCCCTAGCCGTGACACATAGGTCGACACATTAATTGCACATGTTTATAGCCATTGGCATAGGGTCCAGTACTACAAGTGTACAAAGTGCGATGGTGCTTAAAATTGAGTTCTCAAAGAAAATAGCCAAACACTTATTCTGGAAAATAACTACCAGCAACTGAGCAGTGGTACTACTAACTTATGGTAGAACCGACCTTTGAACCGTGGTAGTGCTGGGTTTTGAAACTCAAAGAAAAATCACAAAATACATGCCCTAGAAAATAATTATTGTTCCCGAGGGACGATACTACTAACTTGCGATATTACTGACTTTTACGTGGCAGTAGTGTTGATTTTGGAAAATCAGTGAAAAACAGCACTCTTTGGAATAAAACTACCAAACCTAAAGGGAAGTACTACTGACAGGTGGTAGTACCAGCCTCTACATGGTGGTAATGCTGGCTATCTTAAAAATGGTTGAGATTTTCAGAGAATTTTTTTTAATGCAACTAAGATTCAACATGTACACTATTTGAGCCATTTTGATTTTAAACAATGTTCAGGCTACTTGACATTGATCCCTCTTAATAGTGTGATACCTACTTCTAGCAATCCACTCTTTTCTGTAAACTCTAAGATTGGTAAGAGATATGAAAAAGGTCCTTATAAATTTATACCTTGGCCTTGAGCTTGAATCATCTACAGTTGTTTCTGTTTTGTGCCCTCTCATTCTCCTTTCACCTATGAGGACTAACCCTTTCTCATACACTTAAGAGAGATATCTTAGTCCTTTAAACCTAATTGTCATTACTTACCACTAATTAAATTAGGGGCCTAGATGCTTCACTAGTGATAGGTAAGATGCTGATTGATAGGCTATGGGTTTGGCAACTATTCTTGCTATCATCATAGAATAATTAACTCTAATTATTGTGGGGATCATTGGGAATTTACATACACAATTATATGTTAACTTATATATAAAATTAAAATTTTAATATAAATGCTAATTGGATCTGCACTTAAAAGAAATACCCATGACATGCTAATCAACTTTATTATCGTTGATGAGGATTAAAACCATGTCTTTCATTTAAGCCCTCTAGGATAATTCATGACTATGCGCTGATAATGGGCATGCAAAATATAAACACTAGTCATCGTCGATAAGCAAACTGACTACCCTGACTAGCAAACTGGTCAGGGACAAGCAATTTTTCCCGCACATGTCTCCATGCAGACAGTTATCTGATAGGTACATGTAACCACCCGAAAGTTATCACCAGAAAAGGCACCCTTTGACGAGAAGACACCATTTAATAGGAAGGCATCTCCCAGTTACACGGCACCCCTTCTAGAAGTTAACTGCCACCCCTCCTGGAAGATATCTCGATCGAGTAATCATCACCAACATCTTGTAATCTGACAATTCGCATTTAGCATCCAACTTTTTGTAATCTGTGATTAGCATTCTGTAATCACCTAGATCATTCGGTAATTCGTGTATTCTCACAGTCGCTTGGCTAAAGAAAGAAGCATTCCCCATTGTCTCCATTTTGGTATCTAGGGGCCCACAATTTATATTTTTGTAAGTTTGATTAAGGGACCTAATGTCTTGGACATCGACAGACTGGTGCTAGAAGGAGAGCCTCCAGATATTTAAATCAAGAAAATTTCTAAAATTGATGAAGAAAATTGGTTCGACCTCGCTGACTATGCCCATCTCACTACTAACGATGAGTTAACAGAAAAATAGTGTAAGTGTGATTTCTACTTTGAATACACTTCTACAGTAGAGTTAGCGAAGATTAAGACAGAGGTAGAGGCCGAAGAGCAATCATCCTATGTGCCAAAAGGTAAAGCTCTTATTACTCCTCTAGTGAATCTAGAGGAAGATATCCATGAGGCATGTTCCATGGAAATTAACAATGAAAATGTGCGAGAAGGTAGTAGTAACCTTTTGAATAATTCAACCTTGGAAGATCGTCTTCAAGGTTTAGATTTCACACCTTCATCAGATGAAGATGGAGGATTAACACCCTCTATTTACTCAAGTTTTTGCACTTGCACAGTCACCAAGGAAATAGATGGGCAATAGGCGGAACATGAAGAACACGAAGCCCAAGAAACTACCGAAAATACAGCTCAGAGTGAATATGAGTGACGTATGGCAAAAAAACAAAGGTATATTGATAAGGCCAAATGCTTATATTTCTAGAATCAACCAAGCACCTCACGGAGATTTCAAGTCTCTAGAGGACAACCTAGTTAAGATACATTCATTACATCACCACCTCCACAGGCGGTGGCAACAGACCCCATCTTTGCTCAAAGCAGCTCGCAATAAACAACCCTCATTGAGAAAATTTGTATTTTATCAAATGCAATTATTAATCATCCAACAAAGGGGGTGGATGTACTGAATGCAATCGTCATATGATCTATTTCTACTGACTTGCAAGAAGCCGCAAACAAAGTGCAAGTAAGGTCTATGTCTACAAGGTCTCAGACCGAATCCCGTGTGGAGGGATCCTCGTCTAGTCGATGCCAGCAAGGCATTAGCTACCAACGAAGAGGAGGTCCACAATGGAGAAGCATCTTTGCACACCTTACCCCAGGTAAAGTTCCTAACCGTGGTCAGTGACAACCTCGTTCTCCTAAAAATATGGACCAAGCTCCTAACTTACAATTATGTTCTAGTTTGTATACATGATGTAAAGTTTTCTCCCCTAGGCTCAGAAACATAACCTAGCCTAAAAATTCAAGTCGGGATCTCTGGAGTGTTTTGATGGAACTCAGAATCCTTCAGAATTCTTGTAGGTCTATACTACCGCCATCTAGGCCACCGAAGGTGATGAAAAGGTAATAGCCAACTACCTTCCTACTGTTTTACAGTGATCAGCATGAGCTTGGCTATTTAATCAGCCAAAGGGTTCTATTTATAGTTAGGAAAATTTATGCCATGCCATTTTAAATAATTTTTAAAGTTGCTACACCAAGCTTGGTAAAGAAGATGATTTGCATCGTTTTCACCAAACTTCTGGCAAAAATTTGTGACAGTTTATTAAAAGGTTTGTAGAAGTATGAAATACTATTCCTAATATATCTAATAGTTCTGTGATTCGTGCTTTAAAGTAGGTTGTCAGCTATAAATGGTTAACTGAAGATCTTAACATTGATCCACTGTCTGCTATACCAGAACTATTCGATATGGTAGAATGATACCTAGATGCACATGAGGCTATTGAGCGGAACTGAATGGTTGATAAGGTCCATGCTCCACCACAACCTAGCCTCCTAGGGTCGCTAGACTAGAGGTTGAAAAAGATTTTCAAATATGAAAATTGCAAGGGGATGAAAAGAAATAGAACAAAAAACACATGACTTGCAGAATTGCTCTACTTGGCAAAAGCGCATGGAAGGTTTCTACTCTGGTAAGAACCCTATGCCTACCTTACCAGAAGAATCAGGCAACAAAGATGCAGATGGCAATGAAGAAATGGGCTATCAAAAGGCTGACAATCATGTCAACGTTATATTCGGAGGGTCATCTACATACACCTCAAAAGGGCAGTTTAAAATAGCATGGAGGGAGGTTAACAGCATCGACAATCGGACTAAAATGCCAAAGTACCCCAAGTGGTTGGATGTCGACCTCACCTTTGGCAGGCATGATTGCCTAAAAGGTATGTCAATCCCTAAAAAACTTCTATTAGTAGTTTCTCCTACTATTAGTAATTGCAAAGTTGGTAGAGTTTTAATTGATGGCGGAAGTTCTTTGAACTTACTTTTTATTCATACCTTGGATGAGATGCAAATCCCTAGTTATAAGATAAGACCTATTACAAACCTATTTTTTGGGATTGTACCTGGTCTGTCAATAACTCCAATGAGACAAATAGTATTACCTATCACCTTTAGAAGTGCTGACAACTTCAAAATGGAGTTGATTTCATTTAAAATTGTTGATTTTGAATCAGCATATAATGTCATTCTGGGCAGACCTTCACTAAGCAAGTTTATGTGAAAGACTATGTGGAGGTCTATCCTTATTGGTGATGAGTAATTAACTATGTTTGAGCAAGTTGTGCTCAAGTTTGAGTTTGTTTTGGATTCGATTTTGATTCTAAAGCAATTTGAGGGCTTTTAGGCCAAAGGCGGTACTACTGGCTTGGGAGCGGTAGTGCCAGCCCTACAGTACTACGAGCCTCCTTTGGTAGTAGCTATCTTCTAGAGGCACTATTTTTTGAGTTGAGAGAGAGAGCGGTACTACCTGCTATTAGGGAGTGGTAGTGCTGACCAGCGGTACTACCGGCCCCTAGTAGGCAGTAGCGCCAACTTTTTCTACAAATTTGAAAATTGAAATTTGAATTTATGTGAGGTTTATTGCATATCAATTTGGACATTACTATGCGATGGGTTTTCTTATTTTTGATGGTTGCAGGATGACGGTGCTAAGTCATGGTGAGACGGAGGATGACCAGGACTAGGCGAGGTGCACCAGAGGTTCAGACGGTCTAGAATCGCCGAAAGGTGATCAGAGACAGAGTACTACATACGTAGAAGACAAGGAATGGATGAGTTGCTAATTAGGAGCTACTCAGATCAAGAAGGGCTGATCGATCGCGGTCTAGGTAATAGAGTAGTGGGTCAAGTTAGTGCGGTTTGAAAAGCGTGCAAAACACATGGTGAGACGGAGGATGACCGGGACTAGGCGAGGTGCACCAGAGGTTCAGACGATCTAGAATCACCGGAAGGTGATCAGAGACAGAGTGCTACATACCTAGAAGACAAAGAATGGATGAGTTGCTAATTAGGAGCTACTCCGATCAAGAAGGGCTGATCGATTGCGATCTAGGTAATAGAGTAGTGGGTCAAGTTTGTGTGCTTTGAAAAGCATGCAAAACCCGTTATGTTACAGAGTTTCGGGTTGGCCCATGTATAAGTAAGTGAGTCAATTCTAGCTTTTGATGGTTTTCCTTAGGGTTGAACGAACTCATCTAAGGGTAGAGAATGACCCAAGAGTAGTATAAATAGAGGGGTAGGGGTAGCTCTCCCCTCTTGAAGATTTTGAGGTTTTGATGCTCCTTTGAGTTTTGCTCACTTTATTGTAAGGCTTTGTAAACCCCCTTCTAGAAATGAAAAATCTAATTTTCTTAATTTTCAATTTACTTTCTGCATTTACATTATGCTTTAAATTCAGTATTTAAATTCTGCACTTTACATTCTTGCAATTTCCTTCTTGTTCTTTTGGATTTGCCTCCCCTCCTTCTAAATGCTTATGAATCTTATGCCAAGGATGAATGATTGATGGATGGATCTTCTTCAAATCATATCCCAATCATCTAGGCAAATCTTGTGTGTTCTTTGCAAGAAATTGATCTCTTGTGCTAAAGAGAATCATTCTTGTTAGATCGGGTTTTTGTGGTTCTTGTATTGTGTTCTAGCTTGCTCTGACATGTAGGAAACTATCAAGATCATCTTGATCATCAAGAACCCACGAGCTAGCTGAGGGCCAAGTTTTTGTTTTTTAACCCGTTCTTATGCACTCTTCCTTATATTGTAAAAAGGTTGGAACTTTGACATCAATCCATGCGATTAAAGGTTGGAATTGGTTTGTGACATCCATAAGAAGGTGTCCACAAAGTTTTATGGGGTTTGGATCAGTTGATCAAAAGATTAATCTATTTTCCTTTTGAAGTAGTGCTGATTTACTGTAGCACGGCACTATCGTGCCATAGGAACCCGATAGTGTCGGGGTACTTTTCATCCTACAGTACCGAGGCTGATCTACGATAGTGCCACCCCTGCTGAAAATTTATGAAGCTTTGCTTTATTTCCTTTGCTTCGATGAAGTGAGGTTTTTGGTTAGATCTTCTCTAGTGGGGAAATTTTTTTTGAGATCATTCACTCCCCTCTTATCACTATCTCGGTCCATCATTATGGTAGCAACTCATTGTGCCTACTAGAACTTAAAAATACTTGGTCCAAAAGGTGTGATTAATGTGCAAGATAACTAACTTACTGCACTCAATTGTGATCGCAAGTCACTTGAAATTGTTGATCAGTTACCATTAAGTAATACTAATGATGCAAAAAAAACTTGTAAATCTAACAAGACAGAGAGGCTGACGACAACTCCTCAGCCCAATGAATAAATAAGGGAAGTCTTCATTGATCCTACCAACCAGTCAAAAACTGTTCGAATAGGGTCATCAATGGATGCGAAATAGGAAGACGCGCTCATTACTTGCATCCAGACTAATGCAGATGTGTTTGCGCAAAACCATCTAACATGCCTAGAGTCTCAAGGAAAGTAATAGAGCACAGGTTAGCCATACAATCTAACATACAACCAGTGAAGCAGAAGTTATAACGATTTGCTCCTGATCGACAAGAAGCCATCTAACAAGAGTTGGACAAACTCATGGAAGCTAGTTTCATTCACGAAGTTGATCATCATGATTGACTTGTGAATCAGGTTATGGTCAAGAAAGGAAATGGTAAGTGGCGCATGTGTGTCGATTTCACTAGTTTAAATAAAGCTTGTCTAAAAAATAATTTTCCTTTGTCCCAAATCGACCAATTGGTAGATTCAACAATGGACTGTGAATTGATGAGTTTCTTGGATGCATACTCAGCTATCATCAATTAAGCATGGCAAGTGAATATGAAAAGAAGACTTCCTTCATAATCCTTTTCGGTGTCTACTGCTATAGGAAGATTTCATTTGGGCAAAAAAAATGATGAAGCCATGTACTAGTGCCTTATGTAGAAGATTTTCTATAGTCAAATAGGGCATAATATCAAAGGTTTTATTGATGATCTCATTGTAAAGAGCAAAATTAGCTCTAATCATTTATCAGACTTAGCTGAAACCTTCAATAATTTGAATAAACATGAAATTAAGCTCAATCCAGAAAAGTGTTTCTTCTGAAAAGTTGCTTGGTTTTCTTGTCTGTTCACGGGGTATTAAAGTAAATCCTAAGAAGATTCAGGCCATCAAATCTTTACGACCACTTTCTATAGTAAAGGAGATTTAAGGTTTAACTGGTTAGTTGGCTGCTCCCAGTCATTTTCTCTCAAGATCAGGACAACGTTGTTTGCCTTTCTTTAAGGTAATCAGAAAACACGACAAATTCCACTGGTCAGAGGAAGCGAATAAAGCCTTTAACGACATAAATCTATTTACAAAGCCCAACCACTTTGGTCTCACCCAACCTTGGAGAACCTTTGTTCGTGTACTTAGTGGCCTCGAATAATGTGGTCAGTGCTGTATTAATTGTTGAATGAGATCAGGTTCAGAAACCTATTATTACATAAGCGAAGTTTTGCATGGACCTAAGGAGCTATACCCTCAGGTTCAGAAATTGTTTTACGCTCTATTAATAGCTTCTAGAAAATTGAGACATTATTTCCAATTACACTGAATTACAATACCATAATTTCTTGCCTTGGGAAGTATCTTACATAACCAAGACGCAACTGGTTGGATTGCTAAGTGGGTAGTCGAGCTACGGTCATTCGATATCTATTTCGTAGCTCAAACAGCAATTAAATCTCAGATTTTAGTAGATTCCATCGCTGAATGGATAAATAGTGAACCCCCTGTATAAGAAAATATAACTTATATCGACCAATGGAAACTGTATTTTGATGGTTCTCGAGAAATAAAAGGATTGGGGGCTGGTATAGTATTGGTTTCATCTCTAGGCAACCAGCTAAAATATGTAATCCAAATACACTTCCCTGCTACCAATAATGTAGCAGAGTACAAAAATCTTCTAGCCGAGCTCCGAACAACAAATTCTATTGGAGTCCATCGGCTACATGCGGTGGGTGATTCCCAACTAGTCGTAAACTAGGTTAGCGAGGGATACAAGCCGCCCGATGAGGTAACGACTCACTATCCAGATAAAGTGTGGAAATTGGAAAAACACTTTACTCATTTTGAAGTCGAATACATACTGCGAAAAGACAATGTTTTAGCGAACCAGTTATCAAAACTGACCAATGAAGAGGCAGGAGTCATTAAGCAGAATTCAGATTTGGCTAAACCATTTAAAGCCTATCTAGAAAATAAGTCACTGCCTGAGAATATCCATGAAAAAGACAAATTAATTTGAAAGGAGTGAATGTACAAAATTCTCGATAATACCCTATATAGGAAGGGCACACGTAGTATTCTCATGTGATGTGTAACCCAATAATAGGGAAAATCATTTTTTATATATGGGGGCTTGTGTAGAGCACATGCTTCATATAGAACATTGGTCGGTAAAGTTTTCCGATAAGGTTTTTATTTTCCAACTGCTTTGCAGGATGCCATGTATCTTGTGAAAACTTGCGAGCAATGTCAATTTCATGCTCGACAAGTACATTTACCTACTAATCAACTGCAAGTCATACCCTTGTCATGGCCATTTTTGACATGGGGAATTGATATAGTAGGACCTTTACCGAGAGCAACTAACGGATTCAAATTCTTATTTATTGTAATTGATACATTCACAAAATAGATCGAAGCTAAGCTTGTAGTTTCTATTACGGCCCATGCTGTGAAGAAATTCTTTGCGAAAAATGTAGTCACTAGATTTGGTATACCTAGTAGACTAATTACCGACAATAGATCACAATTCATTACTGATCTATTTCAAGATTACTGTGATGAAATAAGCACAAAGATTTGTTACGCATCAGTCACTCATCCTTAAAGTAATGGAGCAGTTAAAAGAGCTAATGGCCAAATTATACAAGGTATAAAGAAAAGAGCGTTTGATCGTCTTACAAAATGCTCAGGGGCTTGGGTAAATGACCTCTATTTTGTGCTCTAGGCCATCAGAACAATAACCAATAAAGCAATAGGAGAAACTCCTTTTCAATTGGTCTACGAAGTAGAAGCTGTGTTGCTAAATGTAATTCATTTAGGCTCTACACGGACTTCTCTCTATACGCAGGTCAATCAAGACGATCAACGCGAAGATGACATCAATCTCTTAGAAGAAAAGTGAGATTGAGAACTTATCAGGTTAGCCACCTATCTGCAAGGCTTAAAAAGGTATTACAACAAAAGAATAAAACGACAAACATTAAATGTGGGAGACTTGGTTCTAAGACGTAACTAGAATCAATCTGACTTGCATAAGCTATCTCCCAAATGGGAAGGTCCCTTTAATGTAGTTTCAATTGCGTGACCCGGCTCTATTCAGCTTGCTATGGAAGACGGAAGAATTCTGTCCAATACTTGGAATATCCAGCATCTTCGCAGGTTCTATGTGTAAATAAGTTCATTTTTTCATTTACAAATGTCATCTCTTTATTCGTTATCTTTCTACATTTTGTCTATTCTGATATTCCTCTGGGAATTCATGAAAGTCATTATTTGATCGACTTCTCTAAACACAATGTATAAGGTTGCTGGTCGGATTGTAAGATGACATCTAATAGAGACTTTTCTTGTAAGCCAGTTCTTATTGCATTGAAACTCGTTAGCATGACCTTATCTCCAATCTGCTGCTAGTTAATACCAAGTACTACGTGAAAGAGCTGGTCATCAATCATCAAACTATTTGTATTCTGAACACATAGCTGTTCAGTACACAAACAGTTGGGGCTACTGATATACTCAGAAATATATGTACAGAAATAAACACAAGGCATAAAAAGAGATTCTTTTTTTCATTCATTTGAATAAGATCATACATTTTGTTTATATATAATCTTTACATTGCTCATGTATGTCTCAATGGCAGAAGCTACATCTGCACATTTTCTATTAATCTCTTCTCGATTGCTAAGCTTCAAGTCAGGTCGGGTACCAATTTCTCCAATTCAACCACATCCTTGTAGAAATTCCTTAACTTGATGAAAAGTGTACCAATTTGGGAAGCAATCGAAGCTTGGAATGCTACTTTCATAGCTTGCGCCATGATGGAGATTTGCCTCTGAATGATCTTCAACTGATCATTCACTCCCTCGACCAATTTATCAAATGATGGATTTGCAAGTTTTATTTCTTTTCCTTAATTTTAAGTCCGTCATGATTTTCTGAAGCTACTCAAGAATAAAGTTTAGAGTGGATTTCCTACATCTTTGAACTGTGGCCAAGTCTCTTGCAAAGGTCTTTAGTTGGTTGGTTAGTCTTTCAATTTCATTTTGCATGACTGACATCTGTTCTTCAGCTTTTAAACTCCCTTCTTCCCATTCGAAAAGTTAAGACTCTGTGGCCTTTATTATATTTTTCAAGTCTGCAAAGATTGATTTTATATTTTTAGTTTTCCCAAATAAAATTGAGTTCAAAACAAGTTGGAATTCTATTTTTACATGCTATCTCAGACTCCTTTGCCTGAAAAGCACTTTTATACTCCTCGAAGTGCCTTTGGAGTTTGTCTTCATTTCTTTTGAAGGCCTTATGGAGTCTGGCAGTTGTATCCTCATAATAATCTTTGGTAGCAATAGGATCAAACTTGTATCCCTTGGTGGTGTTTTGAACCACCATGTAACAGCTCGACACCCCGTGCCCTGAATGTTACACTCTCACGAACCCAACAGATAGCCCGAGGCACTAGAACAATTTAGCCATACAACTAAATTGTTCAGCAACATACTGAAATTATGAGAAATTTCGGCAGCACCTCCCCTAAATCTAGGACATCCACTCAGCAGACAGAAGGTAGCAATAAACATAACAGTATCATAAGCAACTAATGGAACCAACCAAGCACAAACATGGGTCATGGTATCAACCCACCCCCATGACCCCAAGCAAGCACAAAATAACTCCCACAAATTAGTTATTACAAAAACATGAGCTCATTAAGCTTGAAAGCACGAGGCTGAAATGAAACTATAGTGATAAGCTGTGACGTGCTACTACTCCCATCCCAGCATGCCGACTTCAGGGAACCTACACATATTCACAAAAAGAAACGTGAGTCGAAGACTCAACAAGTACAACAAAGTAGCAATATCAATATCAATTAACCTGTGTAAATCATAAACATGTCCATATTTTGGAATACTAAATTAACACGTATAACAAAAAGAAGAAATCACTATTGATTACCTCATCAACTACTTTGTTCACGGATTTCACATACCTCATTAGACCACATGGAACGAGTCCACGACCCGATCCATTCTTAACCTTGTAATTTACCCTCAACCCAAAGATCATCTGCTGCCATTCACCATTAGCTTACCATGCAATGCGTCCAACAAAACATATACAAGTAATTGGGCACACAACTTATTTAAACAATCTTGAGGGAGTTACCTCCACACCTTACCATTCACCACAAGAGCCATTAAGTGCAACGCTATGCAATACAAACATGATGGAATGCTCAAGTGCAATTGTCATGAATAAAAATGCAACCTTCATTCATTTCCAATCATAGCATAGTCATTTTTAAATGTAGAAACATCAACTAGTTCTCACATACATAACTTAATACTTACCTTCGATTATTCAAACTCATGAGTAAATAAAAGAAAGGGGGACAGCACAATATGTTCTACAAAGCGGACGAGACCACACAACGAGAATCGTGCGGGGTCACACAACATGCATCGCAATCCACTTGCATCATCGTCACATAGTTAACATTTTAGACTTATTGCCGATTATACTCATACTCCTTAGCACAATCAACACAATTGCTCTTACGTGCAGCATCAAGGTAAGAAAACTAAGCACATGGTTAGAACGATTGGACCTTACTCATGAACCAGGTTCCGAAGCCCATACTAATATACTTTCTTAATCAATGCACTGGCCAAAAGCCCCATTCTCAACTAAAATTTCCTCTAATTACACAGAACAATAATTAAAATAGGAAGCAGCACGTAGTAACACACAATCTTAAACATGATTCATCATTGTCAATGCAATGCATATTTCACAATTCTCATGCATATGATGCATCATGCATGACTCATCTCCTCTTTTAGCACATACCGGTATTACCGAGTGCACACCCGTCGGTGTGCACCCTCTCATTCCACTTCCCACCTGTGATGGAGGGTGCCTACTCTTACTGACTCGCTCCCATACAACCACGTGTATGGGACTACGAGGTAGGATTTTCGTGCTCACTACATGTGAGCACAGAGGCTCTCATCAGAATGGGTCGCCTCTTCCATCATGAATGCACAAATGCAATTGACATAACCCAATTGGCAAACTACATTCACTTCTCACATTTGCATAGCCATAGCCAAATACATAAGCATCAGCCACTTCTCACATCCATAATTTACCATTCACATTCTCAACACTCGAAATCACATTCTCAACACTCAATAATCACATTTTCAACATTCATATTCATACTTTCAGTAATCCCTCTAGCCTATCAAACTAGTGAACGTAAATATGAAAGTAAGATTTAACGAGTCGTCATCACGGCATCTAGACAGAATTCATTAAACATCGCACATAGCATTCACTCTAGGGATGCAGCATAAATTCATGATAGCAAGGCATATAAAGTTCATCAAACAAATCATAACACGTTTAAACAACAATACACTTGTATCAAATTACTTACCCTTTTTATCAAAAGATAATTACCTTACTAGACGTGCTTATAAACACGAATGCACCCATAGGGTAAGCATATACATAACATAAGCGATGAACTAAACACCCTATAAGATATATACGGGTTGCACTTGCCTTTAACTGCGGGAAAAATGGGAATAACGAGAAGTTGAAGCCTCCCTCGAAGTCACTCCTCCTAAAATAACATGGGCAACCTCAACTTTCCCATTCTAGATAAATTACAACAATAATACATGCACTATTGCTACCCCTTAGCGCAAAATAGCCCCCAAAAACTGCCGGTTGGAAATTCTGGACAGCAAGCGCTCTAACGAGCTTAACTCCTAATTGGTTCAACCAAAAATTGGGTTCTTTAACCCTATTTAACGATAATAGGCCAACCTACAACTACCTCATAGCCACTCATGCGAGAGATGACATGAAGGCCCCCAAAACATACACTAAAACTCAACCGCAAAAACTGAGCTTGCTGCAAATTTCCAACTTCGGGACAAAACTTCCAAATAGCGTAACTTTTGATTGGCTCAACGGATTTTCACGTTCTTATATTTGAAATGACCGCGAGGAAATAGGCTACACAAATAACTTAACCATTCACTTGACCAATGCACCAGCTGCCCCCAGATCGATGAGAAACAGAGGGTAACGACTGCATGACCCAATCTGGACAGCCCTCATAGAAACAGCCGCAACTCCCAAATGGCAGGGCCAAATCACAACTTCTTGGGCTCTAAATAAACTTTAGAACGCAAGCTTCGATTTTCTCTATGGTCACCCGGCCACTAGGGGCCCCGAACTCGCTCAAAACACGATCGCAAATCACAACCTTTGCATAACCTAAACACCAACCCACACATCCCCTCCAAACTAATGCATTTCTCCCTTCACAGCCCAAATCCAAAAACCCTAGACTCATCCCCACCAGCAAAAGGCCCCAAGCCACATCTCTAACCCCTCACCTCACTTACCAAGGAGGAGGAGAAAGAAGAAGAAGCCGGCGGCAGGGAGGGCAGCAGGGACACCGGCGAGCTGGGGAAGAAGCTCTGGCCAGGGCTTGGGCAGGCGATGACAGGGAGCTGAGCAGGCACGGCAGGGAGCTGAGCAGCCACCTGCAGGCGGGGGAGAAGACGCAGAGCTCTGCCGGCTGGGGGAGACGCTGGACCAGGCAGGGAAGATTGGAGTTGCGCCGGCCGGGAGCAAGGCGCAGGGAGTCGGCAGCCAGGAGACCAGTCGGTAGCAAAGAGGAAAAAAAATGGTAGCAACCCAAGAGATTTCAGCCACACACAGCCAAGGAAAAGGATGAGGGTAGGTGAAAAGTGAGTGAGAAGAGGAAATTCCGAAAATACCCCTCTCAACCCACACTTTTAGCCCAAACACCCTCAAACAGGACAATTGGCCCTGAGATTACATGCCAGACGGCCCCACTCTCCCAGCGGAAGGCCCAAATAAATTTGGAATGAGGTTTCGGAATATTACACACCAGGAGTTGCTTCTCTAATTATTTTATTTGTTCTTCTTGTCTGTGTCAGAGCAGTTATGTCAGAACAAAAAGGATAAGAGAAAAGAATGAAAAATAACAGTAAAGATTATCCTTACTTTTTTGTTTTTTCTACTTTGGCTTTGGCCAAAGTCCTTGCATATTGATTTAGCTGGTCGGATATTTCTTGCGAATGCTATCAAAGAGCAAAAAAGGCAAATGAACTAAGAATTATTTTTCTTAAAAAAGAAGAACAAGAGAGAAAAGGTAAAATACCTTCGCTTTCAAGTAATCAAAAACTTACTTGAAGTCTCTCCTTGGTCGGTGGATCTTGACTAACCAATGGTTCACCATTAACAGTCAGAAAGTTTTCACCTTCAATGTAGAATGGGTTTACTTGCCCACTGGTCGAAGTATCCTCTTCAGTCGAAACCAAGGTATGTACCTCGCTGGTCATCACCAGGGTGACAAGCGGGGTAGCCTCAGCACTAACCTGTGCAGCCGCATCCTGATCCTTAGAAGGACCAGGAACAATTGCCTAGGGGCTAAGAGCAAATAACCAAAACTAACAAAAAATTCTAAAGACAAATGCTTAGAATAAAAAAATAATTAAAATCATGCACCTTCATTGGAGACCTAAGTCTATTTCCCAGGATAATAAAGTGAAGATGCCTCTATATCGAGATTGAGGGTCTTTTTCTTTCTCCTTATGATCAGATGAATATTATTGTCCGAATCCTCACTCTCACACTAGACAAAGGGGAATGTCGAAAGATATCAAAATGGATGATCCCAAATGTGGTTGAACCATTTTTTAAGGTGCACCTGGGATGAGGTCCTTGTCTGCGTCCTCACAACGAATGAAACCCTCCTGCCTTACGCCTGGTCATGTGCATGCTTAGAGCGTATAGCACTGACTGAGACCAAGGCTTGACTAGTGCTGATCGGACCAGCACTAGTCTCAGCAGTAGCAGAGTCCGTTACCTTTAGAGCACCCCTGATCTTCATTTTCTTGATCGGAGGGGCTGAGGATGAGACTACAGGTTGCTCGGCAGGTCTCTTTCAACCATGCATCTAAGAAGAAAATTCAATTCACAATTACGAAAGGCAATTAGATCAAACAAATTTTGGTACTTACAATGATGCGTTCATTTATGAACTCATTAGTTTGCCTGATCAAGCTGGATGGCTGCTTATCCAAAGCAGCCAGGTTTGACCCATCAGCAAATATGCACAACATATATGCAACTCTCGACTAGGCCTCCTCAGCGGTCAGCACTAATAGGAGAAATATTCAAAAAATATTAATATAGTTCTTGAAATAAAAGAGGTAGATAATGATATGTATTCTTACCTCTAGGTTTGTCCTTAGTCGAATCTTGGTCACCTTCTATTCTCCAAGTGAATCAGCACTGCCTCCTCAATGGACTTATCTTATGGAGCAGGAAATCGAAGACGATCTTCTACCCCATCAGACCTCCATTCACCAGTTTTTTGATAATTTTCACAATATCCTTCTCCTCCTCGATAAGGACCAGTGAGTCCTTTTCCCTCTTCATTTTAGTCTTGATCCAGCTCGGAGTTGCTTTCCTGGTAATCAAAGATGACTTCCCCCGAGAATTTTTTAGTGAAACCATTCCTTTCGATAATCACGCCATGTGTCTTTGGTCGGGAGAGGAGAACATTGGGAGTCCATTTTGTCATGGAGCTTAAAATAACCGCCCCCAAAGAAATCTTGGCTTTTGCTATTTTTAGTATATTGATAAAAGAATCAGAAAATGTGAATTGGAGGAGGAATTCTGAAAAAAAAACTTCACAAAGATGCGATAAAATACTCAAACTAAGAATAGAGTTAGGAGAAAGATGATGCAGCTCAATCTCAAAGTGATCGAGCACATCATCCAAAAACTCAGTCTCTAGGAGGTGGAACCCTAACCTCATGAGAGCGGTGAACAACACAAGGTGCCCCTCTTGAGGCACCGGCTTCGTGTCCTCCCCGCTAGGGTCCCATCGCAGCATTGCATGAGGAGGGATCTAACCTTGGTCTTCCAATTCCTTAATCCTCCCCTCAGTTAGGATTGACCTATCCATGGCCATTTGGTTTGGGAAGAAGAAGAGGATTGAAGATGAAGGCTTGAGGTTCCAAAAGGGCTTAAGAAAATTTTACACTTGAAAGTAGTAAGGGCGTGACAAACCCAAAAAGATTTACACCCCGTATATAGCCTAATGAGTAATATTTTCGGACGCCATTTTGGTTTTCAAGAAAAAGTAAACTACTTTTCAATAAATGGTAAGTGACACTAGGTTTGATATCTTCAAACTCACTTTTAGACCCTTAGACTGTTCACCTCCCTTTCTTAATCATACTCTCCATCAAATTGTAACATCCTAAATTTTGCCTTTTATTTTGTTTATTGTGTTACCTGTCCATTTTATAGATTTTCTGAATTTATTGGATTTTTTTGGATTTTATTTGAATTTATTTTAAATAAGTATTTTGGCCTTTTGTGAAAACTAATTAATTATAGATAAAATATAAATAACGTTTGGCTAAAAATATTTTATTGGAGTTTAAAATGTCTTAAAGTAATTTGAGATTTTTCGTGGTATTTTAAAAGTCTTAAAATAATCAAAAAAAAATTGAATTTAAATTAAATCAAAAAGTTTGGAAAGTCAATCGAAGTAGTAATGGGTTGAACCATTTACTGTGTGCAGCCTAGCCAGGTTTCTAGAAGATGAAATCGTGATCGTTGGCAAAGGATCGAACGATGGGAAATTTAGGTTTTCGTGGTAAACCCTAGCGCATCTGCGCCTTTGGATCAAGTTGGCTTGTGAGGCTCAGATTTGACCACATCACATGTTGCGAGTAACTGATGGATGCATGGCACATGTTTGGCATGGATTTTGTCTTCTCCAATTGTCACCGCCATAGTGAATCGGGACTTTGTCGCCATCTCCGAGTCGAGTTCGTGTGGAGCCCACCTTCGAGGGCTATATAGGCTACATTAGCACTTGCCCGTGAACCACCGTAATGCGCCACTTCTTTTGCTCCAGAGGTTGTCACCTGAGACACTGCGAGTCGGTCGTGTGGGATCACCGAAGGAACACGAGGTTGTTGCCGCCTTCTTTGTCATGGATCTCCACCGTCAAGCCATTATGGTTGAAGATAAGGTCAGATTCAAGGTTTTTATGCTCTGCTCTTCAGGATCCATGGGTTGTTTCATCGAATCCGTAACTTAATCGCCATGGTGAGGGTCGTCTTCTTCAAGAACAGTGAGGCGCCGCTACCATAGCCATTGCCAGACTAGTTCAAGCGTCAAGCTAACGTGGCGCCACATCATCGCCACCTTGTTGCCTCGTCAGATGGACGTCATCGTGTGTCATTGCATGGTAGCCAAACCGGTAGGCACAGTTGGAAGCCACGTCAGCTCTGTGGGTCCCTTGTGTCTGTGTCACTATGGTGATGCACATGGTTCACCGTAGACATGCTTTTCTATGAACCCGGTCCATGAAACAATAGACACCACATGTTAGCACGATGATTTTTAGAATAATTTATTTTGTGTAGACATCAACAATGACACAATAAATAGAATTTACAGTATAAAAATAATTTGGTTAATTGGTATAATAATTGATTTTTCATTTTTTTATTGTTAGATTTTTTAATCTTCCATGAGCCGTTCTCCCTCATACGTACTTAGATTGAGGTGATTCAAATTTTTAAAAATTTGTAAAATTAAGATCTATTTAATGGTAAATTTTATTTGATTTTTAGA
Organism: Guadua angustifolia; assembly: GCA_036346375.1. NCBI lineage: Eukaryota > Viridiplantae > Streptophyta > Magnoliopsida > Poales > Poaceae > Guadua > Guadua angustifolia. The sequence continues at coordinate 17,753,472 of CM070521.1, read as the reverse complement.
ATTTTTTTGCTCTCTATTTGGTATTTATTTAATTTTCTCTCTAGTTTTGTATAGACATCGAATTGTGCGAGGTGTCCGAGAAGGATTCGCTAAACCAAGGCCAAGGTCCAAAGCAAAAATAAGGGATTAACTAAGAAAAGTTATGCTTTGATCATGTTGAACCCAGTTTACAAAAATTGATATATTGATTTACATTATTGCATGATATTTTATGTGTATAACTGTTTCAAGTAGTTTGGGAATTAGTTAATCAGTCCAATTGAATTATACCTTACCTTATTATTTGTACGCCATGATTTATTTGTCACCCTAGATTGGTTTATTACTAGTTGGTTAATACTAAAATTAACATGGGTTGGTTAGACTGTGTTTAGCTTGCGTAGCCATGCCATGTTCACCACATGTATTTTGGAATATCAAAAGTGAATCTTGACTAATGAAATATGAAACATGTTTATGAATGGTTTGTCGAGTGATGTCACACGATGATGTTGAGTTGTAGTGACAAATGTCACAAAACGGTGTTGACTTGTTGATGGCACATGGTGCATGATAATCAACTGGGGTGGTAAATAATTTAGATTAGGGCAAGTGGCAAGAGGTAGTGTGGCATGGTGGGCCAAGGGTAGAGGGTTTGTGGAAGTCTTGCCCTAGTCAATTAAGAACTTAACCTTGCAAGCATTTTAACCGAGTCATTTATGCAACCACATGTCCGGAATGGGATGGACCTAACTAAGTAGGATTGCTAATATTTTGACATGTGATACCTTAGGTGAACGATGAGACATAAGCATGCTTACATGAAGTGTGGTTAAAATGGAGGGTGTGGCATACACATCAATCTAATAGTTTGTTAGTCCTAACCTTCTCCTTCGCTGAGGGAACGGGTAGTGTACGGCTTACTGGGAGGGTCAATGTCAGGATAAAGGTTTTCAAAAGGTTTTATCATGATCACTCTATTGACACACTAAAAGAAGTGTGTTAATCCGGAGGCACTAAGAGATGATCATGTCGTGTGGGTAAAGTGCATAACCTCTGCAGAGTATAATATATTCGGATAGCCATGCTCGCAGTATTGAGCAATACTCGGGGATTACAGTCAAGGGTAAGATTTTATAAGATGAAAACTTGGGATGGATGGCAGGTTCCCAATGGATGGTTTGGAATTTGACTTAGGATTGGAAAACTTGGTTTACTTGATAAATGCTAAAATGACTATTTACTGTTATTTGTTTACCATCTTTACAATCTATTTATTGTACTTGTTCATAAAAGCTACTTTACTGCAAAATAGCCATGATAGTCTTTTCCTTTGGAATAAGCTTTGCATATAGTTATATAGAATTGTATTTTGTGCATAACTTGTTGAGTGTTTTATGTACTCACCCTTGCCATCAACAAATCACTAGTTGAGGAGTCCATATCAGCTTGGAGGGGGAGTATCATGAAGAGATGAATGTTTAGTGTGCAAGCCTTATCAGTTGCCTGTGATATAGTGAGAGGTTTATCTACGTTCTCATTCCACTACAGTTTAATTTGTTATTCAGCCATGCAAGGCATAATCATGTAAGTTTGACCGTAAGGTCAGTCAACAATTTAATATTTAATATATGAAGTCTTTCAATGTATTTCCACTATGTATGATTGTGATATTCATCTATGTTGAGCCTGTGTGCACTAGTGAGATCCTAGACTAGTGTGGTATACACAGAGGATCCAGATTTGCATATTCGGGTCCCGATACATATCTGATGGGAGAAGAAAAAAGGACAAAAGATGAAAAGCCTGGAGAACTAAGAGAAGGACTAAAATCTAAAGATATAAAAAATTTGAGTATTATCCTCAGACATCTTCAGTTATCTGTGCTTTTCACCATCCTCTCTCAATTGCCCCCTTATCGCAAAAGGAATAAGGGAGGATGATGGGAAGCACACACAGCTAAAAAAGTTTGAACGTAATCTACTCTCTAGAAATCTGAAAGTATAAATGAATCAAATGTTATCCTCAAACCTCTTTAAAATATTTCAACTTTTCATCATCTTCCCTTAATCATACCTCACCATTGTTGATGAAGAAGAAATAAAAGAGGATGATGAAAAGATGCAAGCATTTAAAGGAAGCTTGAATGCAAATCTTTTTTTGATTCAGAAGGAGGCCTTCATCCCCTTTATGTACCGCATGCATTAAAAATGACCAGGTGTTAGTCCAGTTACCAAGAGAATCACAAGGATCTCCTCTTTATCGGTGCTCAAACCAATCAAATAGTGGGTGCATAACCCCCATGAGAGTCACAGAAGACAACAAAGCTTTGAACAACAAACTTTTATTTCTCAAGACTTGGGGGCTAACTGATGAGGATTATAACCCTGTCTTTCATTTAGACCTTTTAGAATAATTTGTGACTATGTACTGATAATGGGCCTACAAAATATAAAGCCCATGATATATTGAAACAAAGTCCATCCATATTCTAACGGTTAGATTTCTGACCAGTTCAGTCAAAGATGGTCAAAACCTTGCTTTCGTCACTAACCAGCAAAATAGCCATCCCGTCCAGCAAACTGGTCAGGGACAAGCGGTTTTTCTCGCATGTCTCCATGCGGACAGTTATTTGATAGGTACACAACCACCTAAAAGTTATCACCAGAAAAGTCACCCTTTGGTGAAAAGACACTGTTTGATGGGAAGGCGTCTCCCGGTTACACGACACCCTTTCTAGAAGTCAACTGCTGCCTCTTCATCAAGGATAAATAAGGGGCCAATCCCCACTATCGAAGATATCTCGATCGGGCAATCATTACTAACATCTCGCAATCTGACAATTCGCATTTAGCATCCAACTTCTTATAATTTGTGATTAGCATTCTGCAATCACCTAGATCATTCAGTAATTCATGTATTCTGTCACAGCCACTTGGCTATATAAAGGAGCATTCCCCAATATTGTCTCTATTTTGATATCTAGGGGCCCACAATTTATATTTCCATAAGTTTGATTAAGGGACCCAAGGTCTTAGACATGGACGACCGTCTTATTATTTGGGGGGCCACATGTCATACACACGCAAAGAGAGAACTAGAGAGAAACATAGATAGTTAAGGTATCGAGAAGGGGGCCTCTCCTCTGCATCAGAACAAAACATGAGAGGAGGAGTGTGAAGGAGCGTGGATCAGGAATGGGAAAAACAAACAAGGGTAGAGAGGTGAGGAGCTCGGTGGCCACAGCACGGGTTGAGATGCCCTGATGTGAGACTATGGTGGTGCAAGGCGGCCGGACTTGGGGAAGGTAGAGAGCGACAACACCGAAGAGGGGGAAGGAGAGGAGGAAGGTGGGCATGAGCAACCAAGTGACTACAAGGTCTCACCAGTATCAACGGTGTGGACAAAGGTGAGCTGGCGGTATGAGCTCATGATTGCGTCGCAAGGTCCTTGCGGCAATGGTGATCTGAAGAGGGAAGCCGATTAGGGAAGGAAGGGAGTGGTGTAGAGACACTCTAGTGCGAAGGAATTGGAGGAAGGCTCACTGTCAAAACAGAGGAAGATGATATCGTACAGTGTCCTTGAGATCAAAGGCAAATTTGATTGAGGAGAATGATAGAAGGCATGGAACACGATGTGACACGAATAAAAATGGGAGGATATCACCATGTTAGTCGGAACAGAGAGATCGGGTGCAGCGGTGCTAGGCAGCGGGCACCAGTGAGAAAGAACATAGGGGAGTTCAAGGTGCTCTGGCTACAAGAGAGGAAAGGGAGGTGAGCACGCGAAAGAGGAAAGGGAGGTGAGCAACAGTGGCGCGTGGGCTGCGGGAGGAAGAAGAAAGGAAAGGGGAGCTGGGTTGCATAGCTAGGGCTAGGAGGGAAGAGGAAGATGGGTCAGCCAATGGACAAAAGAGAGAAAAAGAGAGGAGGAAAAAGAAAAAGGAGGGGCTCACTACTACAGAATCGGCCTTCACAACCGGCCTATCACAAGCGGTTAGGTGCACACCGCTTGTGCTCTACGTGCCACAAGCGGTTCGTGGGCAACGGGCGGGAGGGGGTTTCTAGAAGCGGTTCTTGACACGAACCCCTTGTGGAGTCCCATCTCTAGAAGCGGTTCGTGTCTAGAACCGCTTCTAGAGATCTAGAATCGGTTGGAGACACGAACCGCTTCTATAGGTGGGGATCCAGAAGTGGTTCGTGTGTAGAACCGCTTGTAGAGACCCCTTCCTGCTCAGCGCATTTAAACCCCATCTTCAACATTTAAACCCCATCTTCCTCCCGAGCTCAAGACAGGACAGCAGAGTAGTGGGCCGAGAGCAGTTCATGGGGGGAGGTGCTGCTAAAATTTTCAATTGAGGCTATTAGCTCCGAATTAATTGTTCCTAAGGTGAGTAACATGTTGTCGACATCCTTCTCACCTATATATTGATGTTTTTGTGCATTGGATGTTGAGAAATCATGTTTTGTTCTTGTGGGAATTATTAGTGTTTCTGTTGTTGGCTTATTTTTTTGTTCTTAAGGTGATATATTGTTTGGTGTATGGAATGAAATGCAATAAATGTGAAACGATGAAAAATTACAATGGTGGGGAAAAGGTAAAAAATAATTTTTATTTAGTAAAATTAAAATGCGGAATGATAGAAAAGGTTTGCATGAACATGTAACAATTAGTTAGTTTTATTTTAAAAAAATGCAGCAGGATTAGAAATAATTAGTTGGCTTTAGTTAAAAGAATACAGAATGATTAAAAAAATACAAAACTATTAGACATAGTTAGCTTTAATTAAATATTGTGATAGATATTGTTATTATTTTTATTGGTGTAGATGAACCGGCAATGGATGTACAATGCGGACCGTCGGCGAAGAGAGTTCAGAGATGGCATGAAGGAGTTTCTCGATGCGGCCGTTGCATTCTTGCCTCCAGGAAGCTTCATACGTTGTCCGTCGTGAGACGCAAGAATGAGAAGGAGCACTCGAACGATGGATGGTTATGAGGCATGTGATCACGAGAGGTTTCATGGCAAACTATACCTGCTGGACCCACCATGGCGAAACAGAGGCGATTCGACAGGAAGACGATGAAGAAGACGAAGAAGAGGAAGATAGAGCCAACAGTATGCCGGACACCACTCAATACGAGTCCGTGGAAGATACAGTCGACGAGTTTGGCGATGATGAGCTAGATCAGATGCTCCGTGACGGAGAGGGAGAGTTCACAGAGGAAAGACAATACAAGAAGTTTGAGCATGGTAGAGGACCACGAATCGCTTTGTACCCAAAGCGTGGACGGGGCCACAAAAGTTGCGTACTACACTAGAACTCATGCAATGGAAGGCCACAAACGGTGTGTCAGACAAGGCATTCAATGGTTTGTTGTCACTCGTAAAGAAGTTGCTTCCGGAAGGTAACACTCTACTTGAATCTACGTTTGAAGCGAAGCGAGTCCTCTGCCCTTTAGGATTGCAAGTACGGAAGATACACACATATCCTAACGATTGTATCTCAGACGCAATGAGTATGCCGATTTGGAGGTTTGTCGGTGCAGCGAAGAATCCGGTATAAGGTGCGGCGTGACGATCCGTGAATTAGATGGGAATCGTACGAAGAAGAGAACTCCAGCCAAAGTATTGTGGTATTTCCCTGTGATCCCCCGGTTGAAGCGTCTGTTTGCTAACGAAGGTCATGCCAAGATGATGCGTTGGCATGAAGAAGAGCGTAAGGAAGACGGGATGCTTAGACACCCTGCAGATGGCTCGCAGTGGAGGAAAGTCGATCAGGCTTACCCGAACTTTGCAAATGAGGTCAGAAACATAAGGTTTGTGCTGAACACCGATGGGATGAATCCTTTCGGTCAGTTGAGCAGCATCTATAGCACCTGGCCTGTGACGCTTTGCATCTATAACATTCCTCCATGACTGTGCATGAAGCGGAAGTACATCATGATGCCATTATTGATCGAAGGCCCGAAGCAACCTGGAAACGACATCGATGTCTACCTGAAACCATTGGTTGAAGACCTTGTGAAGTTGTGGGAGGATGGTGTACGGGTTTGGGATGAGTACAAAAGAGAGTATTTCAACCTACGTGCATTGTTGTTTGTAACAATCAACGATTGGCCTACTCTCGGTAACTTGTCCGGCCAAACTGTCAAAGGGTTTAAAGCCTGCACCTAGTGCATAGATGAAACGGACTGCATGTACCTGAAAAACTCTCGGAAGTGTGTGTACATGGGCCACCGCAGTTTCTTCTTAGCATCATGCTTTGAGGTGGAAAGGCGAAGAATTTAATCTGGGAACAGAATTGTGTTAAGCCTCAAAGATCGTAATGGGCGACTTGTATTTGCTATGGTAAAGGATCTGAAAGTAGTATTTGGGAAGGGTCTTGGAAGCATACTGCGTTTAACGAGGATGGTCATGCACCCACATGGAAGAAGAAATCAATATTTTGGGACTGCCGTATTGGGAAGTTTTGGAGGTTCGTCGGTCTCTTGACTTCATGCACATCACGAAGAATGTTTGCTTGAACACTGCTAGGCTACATAGATATGTATGGCAAATCGAAGATACACCGCAAGCTCGGAAGGACCTTGAAGACATGGAGGTGAGGAGTGACCTACATCCAGAAAAACAAAGAAGGACAAAACAACTTTTTCTACATCCTGCGAGCTACACTCCAAGCAAAGAAGAGAAAAAAAGCATGATTGAGTGTTTGAACAGTGTGAAGGTCCCTTCTGGATACTCCTCAAATGTAAAGAGACTCGTAAACACGAAAGAGAACAAACTCCAAGGCCTAAAATCCCATGACTGCCTTGTGTTGATGACACAGTTGCTCCCGATAGCTGTCAGAGGTATACTGCCCGAGTGGGTGCGGGGGACAATCACAAAGCTATGTTCCTTCCTGAACGCCATTTCGCAGAAGGTTGTCGAACCAGCTAAACTGCCTAAGTTGGAGGCTGATGTGGTACAAAGTTTGGTTAGCCTCGAGATGATCTTTCCTCCTGCATTCTTTGATATCATGGTTCATCTCACCGTTCACCTTGTCAAGGAGATAGGTATCCTCGGACCAGTGTATCTGCACAACATGTTCCCTTTCGAGAGGTACATGAGTGTCCTGAAGAAGTACGTCCGTAACCGTTCGCGTCCGGAAGGCTGCATTGCCGAGGGCTACGTGACGGAGGAGGTGATAGAGTTTTGTGTTGATTACATGAATGATCTAAATCCTATCGGCATCCCCATATCACGACCACGAGGGAGGCTACGGGCAAAGGACAATAGGAAGGCAATCGGTTGCATGCAATGATCTTGTTGCATTCAAGCAAGCACATTTCACTGCTCAAGCAATCAACTATAGTCGCCCCTATATCCTTCAAAGACAAGAGTGTCTGCGCCATGAAGTTCACAGGAAGACAGAGAGTTGGATAATGCTTGGCTCGGGACCATCACAAGAAATCGTGACATTCAAGGGTATGAGATCAATGGTTACACATTCTACACCAGATCCCGAGGATAACAGAGCACCAACGTAACAGCGGTGTCGTATAGACGCCAAGACAACAAATGGCGGAGTTGGACACATATTATGGTTTCATAGAAGAAATATGGGAGCTCGACTATGGACCTCGGAAGGTCCCTCTATTTAAGTGCCAATGGGTCAAGCTGACTCCAAACGGTGTGAAGGTCGACAAATACGGCATGACAACCGTGGATCTCACAGAAGTCGGCTATAGGCGCGAACCGTTTGTTCTCGCGAACGATGTGATCCAGGTCTTCTATGTAATGGACATGTCAAGCAAACCTAAAAAACAGAAGGACAAGCAAAAGGTAATGCCAAAGCGACATGTGGTTCTCCAAGGCAAACGAAGGATTGTAGGAGTTGAGAACGTCACCGACAAGGAAGAGTATGGTCAGTTCGACGAGCTCCCTCCTTTTACGAGCTTGATGTCGACATAAACGCCCTGCGTGTGATGTTGATGTCGATGCTCCTTACATACGCCACGATCATAACGAAGGAACAATTGTAAAGACGAAGACTTAAGATGTACTACTTGTATACAAATTATTCTATATGATCATGTTGATATGTTGATGTTTAACATTGCTTGTACATAATTATTTCTACAAATTTTAAAATGAAAACAAAGCCCGAAAACCATTTGTACAAATTTTAAAATGAGAACAAAGCACGAAAATTTATATCCACTCTATGAAAGGATCGCATAAATTTTAGCATACCTAAAAAAGGAAATTACAGACATACAAAGAGAAATTCAGCTTAGCATAGTTAGCTCATAAATTCCCATACAAAAACCCCAAAAGCAGTGCGAAATTTACAACATTACAATAATAGCTATATTAACTAAAAGGAGCAACATTACAATGATAGCTATATTAACTAATTTCTTTAGCATGTCCTCTACTATTTCCATCCTTTCTTCTAGCTTTTAATACTCTTGTTGTCATCGAAGCCGGATGTGCATCTCTCTGGCTTGCAACAGGATTAAATGTTACAGCCCGTCGGCCATCATCACTTGGCAGCAAATCTTCTTGTAATGCAGCAATTTGCATTGCAAGATTTTCAAGACTATGGCTGGCTTTATCAGCCCACTGCCAATACGGACATGTTGTGCCCTTCAAACAGAAAGAATGGAACGGAAGGTGAAAGTCAAGGAATATGAACAAATGAATAACTTCAAAAACTTACCGCATATTCGAACACTTCATGAACACTCGAGATGGATTCTTGGATGTATGGGAGGTGAACACATTTACAGGATCTCCGCATCGAGGACACGATAGCTTCATCCGCAATGCCTCTAGTTGTCTTTTCGTCTCGCCATTTGATGAAGCCATCGACATGAATTAATAGCTTCAAAGAGTGAAACAAATTAGCATCAACAATATTTTTTCATTACTCCAACATCAACATATCAACAAAACTCCTTGTGGGCATTTTACCGAACACCTTGTGGGCATAAAAACAGAGAGCAGGAGGGAGCGCGCGACAGAGAGGAGGCGCTCGGGGACTTAGAAAATTTGAAGGTGTGGGAGAGTGCTTGTGGGGACTTAGAGAATTTAAAGCTCTACCCACTTCTACAAGCGGTTCGTAGTATAAACCGCTTATAAAAGTACCATCTACAAGCGGTTGGTATTACGAACCGCTTGGAAGGAAAAATCTATAAGCGGTTCGTAATACCAACCGCTTGTAGAGGTACTTCTACAAGCGGTTCTTACTAACAACTGCTTGTAGAAAGCTGCACAGTAAAAAAAAAGAATGGCAAGGGGGCGCGAGCGGGGTTCGAACCGGGGTGGACGAGCCCACACACTCAAACGCCACGCGCTAGCCAGGGGAGAGGAAGAGATCTTATCGAACGATATGGGTAACATTTTTTTTGAATATTATCCGGTCAGCAGCTTCTACAAGCGGTTGGTATTAATAGCCGCTAGAAGCTTGTCTACAAGCGGTTGATAATACTAACCGCTTGCATAGGGCCTTTCACGATCCGCCCATCCATGTGTTCTACAAGCGGTTAGTATTATCAATCGCTAGAAGTCTCTTCTAGCGGTTGATATCAACCGCTTGTAGAGACTTCTAGCGTTAATAATACTAACCGCTTGCATAGGGCCTTTAACACTCCCGCCCATCCATGCGTTCTACAAGCGGTTAGTATTACCAACCGCTTGTAGAAGTCCTCTTTACAAGCAGTTGATAATACCAACCACTTGTAGAGTACTTCTACGAGCGGTTGTTATTACCAACCGCTTGTAGAAGTGGGTGCCCTATATAAAGTTGATACTGCCCGCTCTTCCTCACACCCCAAATTTTCTAAGTCCCCGCGCTTCCTTAGACCCCAAATTTTCGCAGTGCCACCGCCTCCGTCGAGACCCCGCGCCGACGCCACCTCGACAAGGACCTCCTCTGCCACCGCTCGACGCCGCCCCGCCATTCCACCCCGGAGGACCGGAGATCCAAGGTACCCGGCGAATCGCCCCCTCCTGCTCTCTCTGTTTTTATGCCCACAAGGTGTTCGGTGAAATGCCCACAAGGAGTGTTTATGTTGTGCTGTGATTAGTGGATGGCTATGAAGTGTTGTGATTAGTGCCCACAAGGAGTGTTGAATGGATGGCTATGAAGTGGTTTTTGTTTCATTAGTGTTAATGTGTTCAGTGCGGATGTGTGAGGCTTTGTCCTGGATGTTTGAGGAGGAATGGTAGCAGTTGGCGCCAGGAGAGGGAGGAGAGCTCCTGTCGCCAGGGAAGAGGAGAGGTGCCAGATCCAGTCGGTGCAGGAGGGAGGGAGTAGTAGTCGGCAGTAGAGAGCAGAGCCAGCCGAGTAGTACTCCCCAGGATTGCAGCCAAGTGAGGTAAGGAAATGGGAGTAGCACTCGGCAGTAATACAAGTAGCAGGTGAATAAATCACTTCCAGTAGTAGTAGCACTCGGCAGTATTAGAGCCAATTGGTTCAGCTCAAATAATAGCCAAGTGACTACTAGTGTCAGCATTAGAAGTACTAGCAGCCGAGTGGTCCATTGGTGAGCCAATAAAATGGAACTAGTGCTCATGTTCAGCACTCAGTAGCACTCGGAAATCAATAGCCAGCACTATGTGAAAATAAATGATTTAGACATATGTGAACCAACTATGCGAAAATAAATGATTTAGACATATATGAACCAAAAGGCATACTAGAAAGAAAGCTGACAATACTTTTCTAACAATTATGGGGAGAAGCAGGTCGGATGAAGATAAGGACTTAGTAAAATTATGGCACTATCGAAAGTGCAAGAGGTGGCCGATGAAGATAAGGACTCGATAAAATTTGCTTAATAAAAATAATGAATCATTCTTATTCCACACTAATATGATTTTCAAAAATGAAATAAGGTTATAAATTCAGAACTAGTATGTTAGTAGTCTATTGCACCTCATGGCGCGTCTCAAGATATATCGGATGTTCTCCTAGCAGCCATGCTTCTTGAACTTCAGAGCTGGTCAAGCCGGTCGAGAATCTTCTCCAGCAGTCGGCTTTGATATCGCCGATGGGCTCGCAACGGCTGGCAACGCAACGATACGCTGCCGGCCGTGGTGAGTCCATCGGCGGTATCAGGTGCTGGCCGTTGAGAAGATTCTGCTGGCTTGACCAGCCCTTGCAAGTTCAAGAAGCATGGCTGCAGGAGAGCATCCGGTATACTGGGAGGCGGGCCACGAGGTGACGTGCTTGGTTGACATGGAATAATCGCTTTGCTTTCTTTTGGTGTAATAGACTACTAACATACAAGTTGTGGATTTATAAATACATTTCATTTTTTGAAAATCATATTAGTGTGGAATAAGAATGATTCATTATTTTTATTACAAATAAGTATATGTGAATTGTCAATTGTATATGTATCATGTGAAATGTGTAAGTATATGTGAAATGTATAAGTATATGTGAATTGTCAATTGTATATGTATCATGTGAAATGTGTAAGTATATGTGAAATGTATAAGTATATGTGAATTGTTAATTGTATATGTATCATGTGGAATGTGTAAGTATATGTGAAATGTGTAAGTATATGTGAAATGTGTTATTATATTTTTACTAGCATTTCATATATTTTTACTACAATAGTTGCTAAATTATGCGTTTGATCGTTAAATTTTTCTGCATTTGTCACTTAAATTGTTGGGGATTCTTAATAATCGATATAGTAACACAATGTCAATGTATTGTTTACCTGAACCTTTTTCATATTTTTGAAAAAATGTCGCCCTTCTGAAACTGCTCAAAGAGTTAAAATTTGGCGATCTTAAACTATGCTTTCAAACTCGAATTGTTCTCAACAATCTTGTCTTCATATATAATCTAAGCCTCGAGATTTGCTCTACTCTAGATGGCGACACCAAGACGTGGTGACCGGCTTTCGATGAGGCGGAAAATCGATGTTCGAGACCATTCTTACTGGGTAGCAACTTAGCCAATGAGGCCGTTAACACGATCGCGGAAAATCACGATGGTCTTTGTTGACGCTGCCGATGAGGCCGTTAACACTAGTACCGAGGTATACTCTAACCCATTATAAAATCACCGTAAACATGTTAATTATTCTAAAATCATTCATATTATATGTGTTTGTGTATCCAAACTGGTACCTCATCGCCACCGGTCCCGAATGAACCGAGGACCTAACAAAAGCCTTCGACAAAGTACGTGATAACCAAGTCGGCAGAACGACGGAGTCTGCTAGCCCCGAATCAGCAATTGGCCCTTTCAACAACGCTATGCGGCTACTACGTGAGGGATCACGTCCCAATCAAGATCCGTAAATGGGTCAAGTCCTGCAGCTACCAAGGAACTGCTCTGGAATGATATGAAGGAAAATTTCACTTTTCCAGAAGGGTATGAACAGAAGGCCAAGGGATGGGCTTTGAAGAAGATGGCAACTTCCTTTCAGCAGTGGAAGTCGTCCCTCACCCGCAAGTACATCGACAAAGGAGAACGGCTAGACTTCAATCAATTTCCTAAGCTGGCCGATCATTGGGATGCTTTCGAGGAATATAAGCTGTCGGATGCAGGACAGGCCGCGAGAGAGAAAAACAGGGTGAATGCCTAGAAGAAGAAATACCACCACCATCTCGGGACCGGTGGTTACATCAAGGCTGCAAAGAAATGGGACAAGCGGGAAGAGGAACTTCGGCAGCAGGATGTTATACCTGAAACTGAGAATTGGGAGCCCCGCCACAAGAATCGGTTCTTGGCTCACGGGGCAAACTTGTCGATGACGGTAGCTTGGTGATGGCACCGATACCCAAGAAGTTGGTGAAAGGATTGTAGAAGCCATTGAGCAGACTCGATCAGGATCCTTGGTGAGGGATAGGGAGAATGACGAGCTAACATATGCCCTTCAAAACCCTGAGCACCCGGGACGGACAAGAGGTTTCGGGAAGGTGCCATGGAGGCATGGCTTTGCCAAAGACTCAAGCACTTACAGGAGCCGGGACAGAAGCAAGAGTACAGATCAGGGTAGAGTGAGCCGATTGGAGGAAGAGCTTTGAGCTACGAAGGCTTCCATCGATGTCCTGGTCACGCAAAAAGTGTCCGAAGCAATGAGCCAGCTTCAGGGAGCACTACGTTCGACCAATGTTCAGGCGGCGCCGGAATCCGTGATCAGTCCGACCGCAAAAAGAGCAGCGATGCTTGCGTCCGCCGGGCCCCTATAGCGAGCGACCCGCAGGCCCGTCATCCCTTGACCAGCATCAAGGTTCGCCACCAGTGCGAGCTACACATTGATATGCGTAACCTCTCCTTCAAGGTGGCTTACGGCATGGCTTATCTGGTGAAGGCGGGCCAGACGTTCCACTGCAACCAGATACCCTCTAGATACTTGAAGGTCACGGTGGAAGAGGTGGTGGCGGGCTTCGAAGATCTCATTCTCGATATTCCTGGGGGCGGCAACGTGACCAAGCTTGGACAGGCCCTCCATGGCACATTCATCCTCTGGCGCAAAAAGTACATCATATTTCCAGATGGTGTGGAGGTTATATCTCCAGCAAGAGAGGCCCCGCAGTTTGAGCCAGCTACAGGAGCAAGCACGCCTCCTCCACATCGACAACCCACGACTCCTCCAGCGTCGCATGCACGCAATGCTTCCCCAGTGGTCCAGGCCACGCCTCCTTCACCTCCCGCTCCACAAAGAAGCCCGACTCCACCGCCACCGCCACCGCCGAAAGTAAGAAGCACCCAACATCTCCAATACCACGCCCAAAGATCTCCCGAGGAAGAAGCTCGATGTCGAAGGAGGATCCCGACTAGCACCTCCTCCCACGAAGTTGGCATCCGGCACCAGAGAATGTCAAAGCAACCGCCAAAGAGGCCATATGATCGATGCATGAAGGAGCTAGCTGATCCGTAAAGACGGATGTGGACAGGCAGCTTGCGCCAAAGAAGCCAGAGCCCAAGGTTAAAATAGATAAAAAAACTGTGAAGCACTTTCAGTCATGCAGAACGGCACCACCGCCTGTGATGAGCGACTACAAAAGGACAATAAGAAAGGCTACAGTGCAAAATACACGGGCTTCGTCGGCAGGAAAGAAGAATAAAGTGGAAGATCAGCAGACTACTGAGGAGTTGAGCAAAATGGCATTCCTGAAGGAGGCGGGACTCAAATCAATAGACGAGGATCTTCCAGTGGCACCAATCAGATGGAAGTATGAGTTGGGCAAACCGCTAATTGATCCAAAGGATATAAAAGATCTCCCAACCAAGATGCGTCAAATGCATGAATGGTACATGGAAAGGGCATCTAAAGGAGAGCAAATGTTCCTCCTCCGCTTCCAAGATGAGTATTTCTTCCCGGGAACAACACGTAACTATGGTTGGAATTCGATGACTTGTACCATGTGTACCAAGGAGACGAGGTCAACGTGTCTTTCATGTCCCCGCCGGTGTCTCGTAAGTGTCGATCTACTAAGTTTACCGCTTGCTTCCTCTCGCACCACAAAATCGAAAATCTAATTAACTTAGTTATCCTTCTTATATAGAATGGAGATACAACGATGTACAAGATCGGGCAAATAGAACGCTGGCTTCATCGACCCGTAGATTGTCAACGAGAAAGTCGGTCATACGACAAGCAAAAACCGCTAGTTGAGGCATACCTTTTGCATGCAATGTTGAAACAACACTACAAACCGTACATACTTCCGCCCTTCAACTTCAAGTACGTGTTCTCACAAACCTCTTGTTCTTGTATTTCTTAAGCCATTGATAGTACGAGTAGCTACTTACGATATGTTGCAATATACGAATAGGTTTCATCGATCCTTCTAGTCATCGAGCTTGACAACAAGCAGGATTATAGTTCATAACTCAAGAAGGAATCCGGTCCAAAAATACCAATGGTTCATTGACGTCCTTAACGGGACATTTGCAAAGTTCAAGAAGAAGCAAAAGGAGAATTCCGAAAGAATTCAAGTCATAGTAAGCACTCGTGCACGCGTACTACAAAAACTATTATTAATATACATGCGCCATATCGTTCTTCATCCGATATTCTCAAATTTCTCCCGTGAAGGTTAAACGCCGGACTATTTGGAAACAACTTATGTGGCTACTACGTGTTCCACTATATTCAAAGTTTTATCCATGGCGATGAGTGGAACATTATGCCGAGGTTCAGATATGCATGTCAATTTGTTAGCTACAACTTACATTTTAATTAATTGCATGTGATCGGATATTTATATATTTCCGCTTAATTAATTGTCATTAACATCGATGAGCACGTTAACGTGCTCCGCCACCGGGTGCGCGCACTCCAAGAACAACTCATCGGCTTCCTTGTCAACGAGGTTGTATCTCCAAATGGCGAGTTCCACGTAAGGTTTCCTGCGTTGAACACCGCTGAACTGATGATGACATCCACGTCGACCAAGGAAATAAAGAGTGACGCATGCAAGAAATGAGTTCAATAATCATTTTTTTCATCATTCAAACTTGTAAACGTCGGTTGCGTGTAACTTGTCCATTTTTTACACTATTAAGTTCGTTTTTTGTGTAATGAGCTAGCTTGTGAACATGTGTATGAGTATGCATATGTAATATATATTTAATTGCGCAAAAAACTCCTCGACTCATATTTAATTTTATGGTCAAAAACGATATACAAAAACACCGTAAGAACATATTCTATAATACATATAATCGAAAACTCTCTCCACAAGCGGTTGGTGATTCCAACCGCTTCTGGAGTGCTGCTCTCCACAAGCGGTTGGTAAGACTAACCGCTTTTGGATATCCTTCTCCACAAGCGGTTTGTAACACGAACCGCCAGGAGTCCCCACGTGGCGTCTCCATTGGCCCTCCCAACACCTTCCCAATCGCTTCGTGCCACAAAGACAGCGGTTCGAAAGAATCGCTTGTGATACCCGACGGGTATCACACGCGGTTGCTTAGAAGCGGTTATCTAAAGGGTGTTACGAGCCGCTTGTGGTAGCCGGTTCCGTAGTAGTGGCTGGTCTGCTAGAGTTTCAGCCGAACAACATTTGCTGATTTTACTTTCTCTTTAGAATAAATTTATAATTCAAATTTCAGTGAATTTCTGGATCAGTAACTCTAATTCAACCTTTATTTTGAATTTTCTTTATAATTCATCCATTTAAATTAAGTGTATACTTTTTAATCATTTTCTTGAAATTCAAAACTCGACAAGGTTCCAAATAAAATCTAGACAAATCGAAATGCACCAAAAGTGTTTATTTTTTTTTTATTTTCAAGTATATGAAATACATCCAAATTTTTGGACGTTACAGTACACGCCCATTTCGTTCTCCTTGCAGTGCAGGTCCAACTTCTAGACGTTTGTACGCGCGGCGGCATCGCATCGCAGTTGCTACGTGTGCCGGCCGGCCGTCGGTCTCATGGGCGCATGCAACGTGGCGCGGTGGTACGTACGTAGTACGCGCGACGCGATGCTGGATAAAGTCCATGTTTGCACGCTGCGTGCCTCACTTTTATAAAGAAACTCTCGTGCATGCACGCACGCGCAGGGGTACGAGAAGAATCTTTAGTGCTAGCTAGCTACCACTAGCAACAAGATTAGAAAATGACCTTTGTTTCAGTTAAAAAAAAGAAGGAATATTAGAAAATGACCTTGGTTTCAATTAAAAAGAAGAAGGGGAAGAAAAATTAGAAAATGACCTTTTTCTCAATTCTAAAAAAGAAGATCAGAAAATGACCTTTGATTCAATTCTTTTTTTTTAAAAAAAAAGAAGACTAGAAAGTGGCCAACCCATATATTATTGATGGCATGTTGTGCTGGTAGGTGCATGAATGTGTTCGTTTTGATGATCTTCCTCATGAAGTTTCTGGAATCGTAATGACCGGCGTGCACACCTGTTTATTTCCTTTTTGGACGTTAATTAGTACCAAATTAAAACTTTGCTTTTTTTAAAAGCGGTTAGACGTATCATATATCACACCGAAATAAAATCATAATTAATTGACGAAAAAAACCCTATATGATGTACGTTGTCATGCATAGAGGATTCTTTTGTTTGTACACTCTCTAGCTCGTAAAAAAATACCATCTCAATTATTTAATTGTGAGATATATGTTAATTTTAAGGAGCAAATTAAGACGAGAAATACAAGGTTAATTTGCTTCACACCATGATGCAGCGATCTCATCTGTGATGTATTATCTCACTAGCCATGTGCCCGTGTGTTGCAACGAAAACTCAATTTATAATAAAAAATTTATTTACAAAGAGCACTAACTTTATCTGAATAATAATGTTCACTCTGAATATGCAATGGTTAAATGTTTAAATCAATTCATCGAAGTATATAAATTCTAAGCACCTGTTTACAAACTCAAGCTTAAAATTATCTTTAATTTCATAAACTTAAATAATAACGTCACAACACTTAGGATTGTAAATTTGTAACGCCATAATTCGATATCAATCGATCGACCGAAAGAGACATCACCTGCTGCCCTATGGGCACAAAGACATTAAGAGGTAGGTGTCATCCATATGTGGCTGCCACCATCAGCGGTGTGCGTGGCACGTACAATTTGCTCTGGCCATACCATAACCCCACCCCATGAACCAGCTCCACTGTCTCCTCATGCTTCCCCCACGAGCGCCTCCCTCAACCTATTGACATCATCCACTGCGGCGAGCCCCAATAGTGCCGCCGGCCAATCTCGCCGCCCACCACCGGCGACATGCCCCTGCGCCGCATCGACGAGATCAGTAAGGTTGCCTATTACCTTCGCTCAACGAATAAGCTTAACACATCTGTAGGAGAGGCAAGAAACTGTGGGATTATATAGATCAACAACCGAGGAAATGTCTATGGAATCCAAATTAAGAAATCATCGAATAAGAAAGGCAACAAAAGAGAAAGAGGTGAGAAAAGACCCAATTCTATGAATCGGAGCTCTGCTTCCTTCGAAAGGGAATTATATAATCCAATCCGAAAAGCACTAGGAGCAATCGTCGCCGATTCGAATGCCAGATCAATGGGAGAAAGAAAATCAATAAATAGGTCATACATATTCATTTACCTTTCGCAATGAAATGATCCAATCTAATCTACTAGGTGGCTACTGCCCGCTTCCCACTCAGCCATATGGGTGCGCACACGTGTCAGGGTGAGGGTGGAGAACGGACGTACCACCACCAATTCCTAATTAAAATTAGTAGATATAGATATAACAAACTTATCTAATGGCGTCATGCATGGCCGTATGCATGCTGCTGGTCGGCCTAAATCAAGTCCATACGTGATTAAATAAAAAGAAAAAATAATCTTATCTACATATGCAAGTAAATATTTAATAAAAAGGATACATATGGCAACACAAAGGTACATGATAACTCATAAATTATATGTGTGCAGTAAATGAAAAAAGAATCGGTCGTGCAGTATTTGGAAATAAAATCGGCTGATTAATAAGAGTCTGATATACCGCAGATCGTACATGCATGTATATCCAACCGAATTAAAACTTTCTTTATTTCGTGGGTATGCCCGGGGTTGGGGGAGATCAGACCACCGCCACCAACTCGTAATTAGAAGTAGTAGAGATTTAATTAGAAGTAGTAGAGATTAACGCTCGATATTAAAATTAGTGGTCGTAGCATAAAGCTTAGGCGAGTCAAAAAAATTCTTCGAGGACTACTTTTTGACAGAAACAAAAGCTAGAACATCATAATTGATCATTTTCTTTTGAGAAATTTCTTTCTCCAATTTGGAATCAGCATATATACGTACAGTACCAATGCAACTCTTCAACGCTTTTCGTCAATAAAAATTAGGTACGTAGATGAGGTTCTAAGCAATGCGGCGAATCGATATTAATCGACTAATTAAAGAAACTAAAGGGAGAGATGAAGATCTCACACACATATATGTATGATTAAAAGAACCTGCGATCCAAAGCTCCTTTGCTTTTTATCGGAACTGTGATCAAGCTAGCATATATGCTATATTTCGACAGGTCGCCGCCGAAAATGCTTTCCAGCGACATATATAATCGCATGGGTTATCTCATTCAAAGCATACAATATAAGAATACCAAATGGATGAAATTAATATTCCCACGCATGGTCGATACTGGCGTGTACTGCTCCGTGCACGCACAAGTTTATGGTGAGAAGGACGGTCACTTGGGGAAAAAAAATTCCTTGCTTTTAGGTTTGTTTCTACTGAAATGTTCATGATAGACAGAAAGCATCCGAGCATAAGAGGGTAAAGGCATGATTGGTTTTGTTTTGTTTTAGAGGATGCACTCCCACTGATAGCCTCCGGATGTTTACGATGCGAATACTACTGTTAAATATTTATCGTTTTGGATATAATTGTAGTTAAACTTTTAAAGCTTTGAATGTCAATATTTTTAAAATATTTAAATTAGATACATGAAAATTATATGTGTAGATTTGTCTAGAAAATTAATCTCATAATATTATAATTTTATTAGATTTTATTAATATATTTGTTGGCGCCAAAAAAAAGTGAAGAAGGGTCAATCGGCTACAACACACATGACGAACGCTGGGTTCTGTGGTTCGAGGCATGCCAACCAATTTGATCCTACAATCGGTAAGATAAATAGAAAATACACTCAGAAGCTAATTTAGCGAAGAATCGGCAAAGATCTAAACAACCAAAAGGCTGATCAAATCTAAGGTAACAATAAGTCTAATTAGTCGATTAGGACTAATCAAATAGTAAGGTAGATCCTCTCAAAAAGGCGATGCGCAATAAGATCGAAGAAAATCAAACCTGGCGTAATCGATGGAGATCAACAATCAGCGATGCGCAACTTTATTGATCAAAATCGGATTACAGGAAAAGACTTAATTACAGAGCCACTCCTAGTCGACAAGAAAGTAAATAAAAAGTAATGCAAGTTGATTAATTTGATTGTGTTGTTCTTCTCACTTGCCCTCAACCATCTTTTACAACACATTGGTCAATCGTATCCATCTCCGATACGTTGTCCACCATAATCCGTATTGGCCTTTGCCCGAATAGAGATCCCATGTGAATATCGGTCAAAATCCATATTTAAATTATCCTTTCCATATCTGATATCGACCAAAATATCTCTTGATCCTTAGCCTGATAATTTGGCCTTACTTTGCTAAATTTTGGTGCAAGCATATTTGTTTGGGTCCTTGAGGTTATAAAGGCAGCAACAAGAAGGTGGTCACGGGTATACACCCTATTTTTGGAAAACAATATGTTATTTTTCAAAAATCTTCTCCATCAGCTTCTCTCATCATCGGCTTGGTGGAACATTCTGTTAGTAACCGCCTCATTTATGGCTCCGTAAAATCTTGAGATGCGTATCTTCACTATTAACTGCATGCGTCCCCTCTAAAATTCTTCCCATCATTTCAGTTTTTTCACCCCCTATAAATATGAGGTCCCCACACTATTATTTTCATGTGCACAAGCTCTCAAATTACTTGCAATCGGCTTCACCATCGTCTTCAAGACTTCAAGCTTTCTTCCAACCATTTCATCTTTCATCAATTGACTTCCATGGACCCAAACTAGGTACTCATTCTCATCCCCAACAGCGATGACCTGTTTATTTAGGGCCACTAGGCAATCCCAACTCATCAGTTGTAATAGATCAGGAAGTACCTCACATTCCTTTGTCAGCTTTAGAGTACAACATAGAAGGATGGACGAAGAGTTTTAGGGCCTAATCGACAGCGTTGAGAGGTTGGAGGGATTGGTTTAATCGGCTAGCAGCCCATAAGATAGCTGAATGGGAAAGAATGGGTATAGCAAAGTGCCTTCCCCTCTTCTTAGCTGATCTAGAGGCCAATTAGCCTTTAGTGGCCATGGCTTGCTATTTCTGGTCAGACACTCTTAATGCCTTCCTTTTTAGAACTGGATCCATCGGCCCAACCCTCATAGACATAGTTGAACTTTGTTTCTTGAGGCCAGATGGGGTGCAAATATCGGCTTTCAATGCCAAGCCCCAGTACAAGTTGATCTGGTCTAAAGGCAAAGGATGCAAGTACGTCGGTAACAATAATAAGGTTATTGGGTCCATATCGGATGAAGAACAACATGTAGCATCCCTTAACCTATTGCTTCACCAATTCATCTTCTACGAAGCTTCCCTTGGGCTGGCGCAAGTTTATCAAGTTTTGGCTAAATAGTTAGGAGAAGGCCATCGGCTAGCCTTAGGGAAGATGTTTCTGGGCGCTATATACTAGATGATGTATTTCTGGGTGCTATATACTAGATGATGTATATCATCCGTAGTCGGCTATTAGCCGGGATGAGATCGCACTCGGTCAGTATTGTAGGCAGTCCTCTCTGGTTGATCCAGACTTGGCTCTATTGTGTGCTTAGCCGATCTTGCATCTAGTTGATGACCTCCAACTACAGTCTTTGCCACATTTTTATTTGAACACTCGAAGGGCAGGAGACTTCTTCACTTGGTGATCGGCTATTTATGCTACCTTGTGTTCTGCGGAGAGGACTCTATTAGCTATCATCGCTAGGTTCTTTCCAACCTTCTTGATGAGCTGATGGAATTGTCTAATGCTGTGTAACGTCCCGAATTTTGGCCAGATTTTAAATTTTGGAGTTATTTGAATTTTTATGAATTAACCAACCTTTATTTGCATTTAATTACCTTTAATTGAATTTATCTAATTTTTAAGGATTTATTGGATTTAATTGGAATTTATTTATATCATTTTCCTTGAGTAATTGAATACCAGAAAATATAATTATCAAAATTAAAACTAATATTTTATTTAGGCTCAAAATGCTCAAATATTTTCTAGAATTTTTCTAGAATTTTTCGGTATTTTAGTGCCCTAAACAATTACTTTGAATTTCTACAATTATTTTTATTCTAAAAGTCTGAAATTCCTTAGCTACGTTGTTGGGCGGCCCAACATCGTCTTGGCGCCGAACCCTAATCGACGCGTCAATCCGCAGATTGATTCCCGATCGAGCAGCCGATGTGACCGGACGACCTCGGAGACGAAGGCGATCGTCGCGCCGCCGCCGCCATTGGCGCCGCAGATCGTGTCGGGATTTCTTCGCGTCTCGAGGTGTCCGAGCGAGTGAAATAGGCCGGCGTGTGCAGCACTTCACCCCGCCATTTCCCCTCTCGCTCGTTAGCTCGGCCCACCGTAGCCTTCTCGAGCTCGTAGTAGTAGCTACTCACCCCGCCACGGTTTCTTCGTGTTTCGCGCCGTCCGTCGTTCCCGCCGCCGCCAAGACCACCTCCGAGTTCACCAAGCCGAGACGATCCGTGTGGTTACTTTTTTCCGGCGAACAGACCGGAAACGCCGTCGCCGTGTCATCTTCTCCAACTCAGAACCAAGACCGCCAAGATCTTCATCGACTGCAACCTCAGCCGTCAGATCTTCATCCGACGCCTAAGGTAACGCCACGTAGTCCCGTAAATAGTAAACCGCTCGGTTAGCCCTTGCGCCGTTAGATTCGAATCCGACGGTCGAAAGTAGATGGTATGCGTGGCTTGATGGTTCGTCGCCGTGTGTCAGCCTCTGGTAGGTCCTAGCACTGTTCACCGGGCCCACATGTCAGTGGGTGAGTCACCACCTGTCCGACGCCAAGATGACGTCATCCCGCCCACTGTCGATGGGTCAAGGCGGCGTGGTTCGCTCCGTGCCGACATCGTGTCGCTGGGGAAAATCAGCCGAAAAATCGGTGGAAAATAGAGAAATAATTCGGTTTATTCTTTTATGAATTTTCAGAAACTTGTAATGGCTATAACTTTTGCATTTTAACTCGGATTTGGGTGATTCCAGTGCCCAAAAATTTGTAAAAATGTGAACTATTTATTGGTGATTTTTATTCAATTTTAGTGAATTGTTTGCTGTCTGTATTATATATTTATTGTGTGTTTGCTTGTACCGAGTAGACTCCGAGTTGCCGGAATTCGTCGAGGGAGAGTTTGAAGACCCGTCGCAGAACCTCAACCAGAACCAACTCCTCTTCGAAGGCAAGTCATGCTTTGACCATATTGCCCCTAGATTTTAAAAATATACTTTGATTCAAATATTGCATGCTATGTTAAGTATAAATGATGTTGTTTATATGGGACAGTAGTTAAGATACCCATCTTGAATTATGCCACCTTGTTAATGTCATTATATGCCCTGAATACCTTGTCACCCTAAGATGCTTAAATATGTTGATGCTAATATGATGCCAACACGGAGGCTAGACCGTGATTAGTCGCTTAGCCCGCTTGTATGCGTGGAATGACTTTCAAATATCAAATGAATATTGACTAAACATTATGGAACGATTTTGGAAAATGCGATGATGTCATGAATTGGAACTGGGATAGTGACCTGTGTGGTGCTATTCATGAACTGATGTGGAAAATGGCATGTGTTGCTTAAGTATAAAGTGGGGTGGGAAAATGATTTGAATCGGGGCAAGTGGCAAGAAGGCTTCGTGCCAGGTGGGCCTGTGTGGCAATGGGATGTATGAAAAGATTGTGAAGGCTGTGTGCCGAGATGTATAAAATGGTTGTCTTGCAGGGACAATTAAGGACTTAATCTTGCGAGCCTTTGAGCTGAGTTCGTGTACAACCACTTGTCCGAATGGGACGGACCTAGTTAAGTAGGTTTCTAATATCTTTCCTTTGATACCTCGGGTGACAAGTTACACCAAAAATGTAATCAGACGGGGAGCGTGCACTTTGCGGCTTGGTACCCATCTAACGGTATGTGCACGTTTCTAAACTTTGGCTCTGTGTGAGGGAAGTGTTAGGAAGGCACATCGAGAGGATCATCAGCTAAGTGTTAGTCTCAAAGACTTTGTTACAATCAATCGCTCGTGTGGTGAACGATCGTATCCTGTGGGTAAAGTGTACTGACCTCTGCAGAGTGTGTGTGTGAATCTATTGAATAGCCGTGTCCATGGTATTGGACATTGCTCGTGATTACAATCCAAGGGTTAGATTTTCAAAATGAAAATGTGGAATGGGTGGTGTGTGCCAAAAGAATCAAATTAGGGTGTGAGCCAAAACCTATGAGAAAAGAATTGAGAAATTAATTATTAAATATTATTGATTTTCTTGCTTTTAATCTAGTAGGATTACCTATTAAAAGAAATGCCGCTTATGCAAAATACCCAATTAAGCCTTTCCTTTGGAATAAGCCATGCATGTAGTAATAGAACTGCATTGTGCATGACTTGTTGAGTATGTTGTATACTCACCCTTGCATCGACAAAAACCTCGAAGAAGAAGAAGCCGACTTGGAATGAAGAGTTCGTCAAGGCCGGAGGATTAAGGGTTAAGCCGCACTCAAGACTCTGTGGCTAGAGAGGGTTCCGCTATCGTATTTTGCTTCATTGAATGAACTCGACATCGATGATATTTATCGCCTGCGCAGCTAAGTATTGTAAGGTGGCCATAAGGCGTGTAACTCGTTATACTCTGCTTGAAGTACTTTACTATTAATTCCGCCACGTATGATTGTGGTACTTCAACTGTTTATCCCGTGTGTACTAGCGTGATCCTCGACTAGTACGGAATACACGAGTGTCCGAACTGTGATAAATTCGGGGCACGACATGCTGGCAACACTTAAAGTTCCAGTAGCAAGACTAACACCTAAGGCTATACTAACACGAGTCTTGCCGATATTGCTAGTGAGGTATCGGTTAACGTAGACTTTTCATCTCTTGCCCTTTAGAATCTTTGAGTATTTTTAAACTTCACTAATCAGTTATTTTTCTTATTTCACAGGCTAAGTCGACCGAAAAGAGGCCTGCAGGTGATGCCTCAACCACCACTCCTCCATCCAAGAGACCCTCTTCTAGCATGGTGATAACAGGCTACTCGTCACGTACGCTAGGAGTGCAGTCTCACTCCCTATCCTATCTTGAGAAGTAGTAACCTAGTAAGTTTTATCCTCTAATTCCTCTTTATTTAATCGGCTATCTTTGGATGACTAACTCTTAACCGATTTTGTCAACAGAGAAAAAACATGCTTGTGTCAATAAGAAGGTGTTGGCCACAAGAGGCAGCAAGCCTCAAGAGCAATCATCTGAAAGCTCCCCTCGTGCATCTCAGATAGCCGAGTCAAGTACCTTGTTGTCCCATCTTTATTCTAGATACTATTGGCTTTAGCATACTTTTGAATCCTTTTTCAGCCCGTACTGTCTCCTTCTACTATGGCAGCCACCATCTTCTCAGCCGATTTACCAACTACAGAGTTTGAGTTGCCACCGCCATCTTCCTAGCCAACCCTGCCTGCTCCTACTCAAATTGCACTGCCCAAGGTCGCCACTTCCTTCGCCAAGCAAACCAATTCTGTGAGCAACTTGCTCGGATTTGACTAGTTTGATGTGGAGGATGATATCGACTTAGACATGGAGAGTTTCCTAGAGGAAATTCGGAACATCTTGGCCATCTCAAAGGATGCATCAGTTAAGGTGAGGTCAGCTTCGGGCATGATGGAGAAACTCAACCACCTTTTCAATCTCGTTTGCTTTCCATCGGCCAAGCTCCTTGAGAACTTAGAGCATTTGTGGGATCCACGGCGGCGGTGCAAGCCGATTTGCCAGAGAAGACGATGCTCTCAGCTCGACGCATGCCATCTAAACTCTAAGAAGAGTGAGGTGGAGGTGGCCATGGTTAGGATTGCTCATCGAGAAGTGCAAGCTGAAGACAGAAAGCTCCTCGACAATCTTGTGGCTGACACCAAAGCCCTCAAGACCAAGTTCGATGAAGACTCTAAGGACTTCAAGGCCACCAAAGAAATGTTACTGTAGCTAGAATCGGTTAAGAAGCCCTTAGAAGAGGAACTGGACAAGGTGAATATCTCCCTAGATAAATCACAGGAGCACTTGGCCATCGATGCATTGGCTTTGAAGGACCAGAAACTTAGTCTTGGCATGGCTATTGCATCGGTCAAAAAACAAACGGCCAAGATTACTCCCGTTCCTAGGTCTCAGGAAGAAGACAACAAAATCTTAGAAGACGCGGAGGCAATTGTCGCCAAGGTAGCTACTGCTCTGTCAGCTTTGGGAGTAGGTTGCACAACTTAGGGCTATAGCCATTTCCTCTAAAAATGCTTGTAATGGGTTATATTAAAAACAATTCTGAATGTCTACTTGTAATGGGTTATATTAAAAACAATTCTAAAGTCTGTAAGGTTGGCTACAACAATGTTTGAAAAATTTTGAATATGTTATAAATTGGTTGTCTTATGCCTTCATAATGTGTGTAATTGGCTTTACATTTTGTCTACCCAAATTTAACTACAACGAGTTAATTTGGCCTTTTCTTGTAGTCGATTAGGAGCCAATCCAAATACTAGGGTAGTATTTCTTCAATTATTTCTTGTTAATCCCTTAGGAAACACCACACCTTCCAGTGTTTCCAAAATGTAAGAATTACCATCAACAAGCCGATTAATTTTATATGGTCCCTCTCATGTTGGTGACCATTTGCCAAATTGGCTATCTCTAGAACCAATGGGTAGTATTGTTTTTCAGACTAAATCAGCTTCACAGAATGACTTAGTCATTTCCTTCTTGTTATAGGCTTTTGCAACCCTTTCTTTATTCTTCTTAAGCCGATCTAACGTATGTAAGCGCAACTCCGACAAATCATCCAAATTATCAATTATCAAATCTGTATAGTCTTAAACCGACAAACCATTTTATCTGGCTATACGCATAGAGTCGATATTGATTTCTACAAGCAAATGGCTTCTTGTCTATAAACTAATTGGTGGGGTGATAACTTTGTTGCATCATGGTATGCAAGCTGATAAGCCTGTATGACTCTGACAATGTTGCATGCCAATTCCTTTGTTTTTCTTTAATTTTTCTCTTGATTAACTTGATCTAAATTTTGTTGGACGATTCGACTTGACCATTAGCCTAATAAAGTGATGTATTTAATAGTTTGATGCTCAAACCTTTAGCAAAACTTTGAAACTTATCGGACATAAACATAGTGTCCTGATCGGTTGTAATAGTTTGTGGTATTTCAAACTGATGGACTATATGTTTTGTAACAAACCCAATATTCTCAACACTTGTAACTTTTTTAAGTGTGATGACTTTAACCCATTTAGAAAAATAATTAGTCCTGGCCAAAATAAACTTATGGCCTTTACTTGATATGGGAAATACTTGACCGATTACATCTATCCCTCATCCTCTAAATGGCCATGGCTTGATAATCGGATGTAAAGCCGATGTCGGAACCAATTGCACGTTTACAAATTTCTAACAAGTCTAGCATCTTTTGTAATACTTGAAGCAATCTTTCAGCATTGTCGGCCAAAAATATCTAATGCGCCTTAGCTTCCACTTTATTTTATGAGCCGATTGATGGGATCCACAAATACCTTCATGCACTTCTCCCAAAGATACCATGGCTTCGTTGACTTCAAGATATCTTAGCAACAAACCCTCTAAAGTCCGATAATATAATACATTATCGAGGATAACATATTTTAAATCTTGTCGCCTAATTTTCCTATCGGTAGGTTTAGAGGGATTAGTCAAATATTCCATTATCTTTACCCTCCAATCAGCGGTGGTGACACACATGATCGTTTTCTCAATCTACTACCATGCCTCAAATCAGCCAAAAACTTTACAGCCCAATGCCTATTAAGCTAGCAAGTTAGCCTTGTTATTCAACTCTCGAGGAATGTGACTAATGAAAAAGGAAGTAAATGAGCCGATCAAAGTGAGGCACTACTCCAAATACTTGATCAAAATTTCATCATAGCAGTTATACTCTCCCTCAATTTGCTGAACCACTAGCAAGGAGTCACCATAGGCTTCAATAAAACCTACTCTGATATTATCGAACAACTGTAGACCTTTGAGCAATGCTTTGTACTCGGTATGATTATTAGAACATTCGCAATTTAAGTTGAATGCGAATTCAAAACTAAACCCTTTTGATGACACCAGTACAACACCAATAACGTCACATTCTCGACATATCGATCCATCAAAAAACAATTTCCAATGGGCAACATATATTAAATCGGTGTAGTCTCATGTCCTATCAAGAAATCAACAATTACTTGAACCTTAACTACTTTAGCCGATTCATAATTTAGGTCGGACTCGATGAGCTTATAGGCCTATTTACCAACTTGACCTCATAGAATTGGAGCTGATAATATATATTTTATGACATCAGTTTTACAAATAACCTTACAAGCTGATGATAAAATAGAATGTCTTAACTTTGTGCAAGTAAAATATAATTATAAGTAGAGTTTTTCTATAAAAAGATACTTGGTCTCTATGTCAATTAACCGTCAGCTTAAGTAAAAAATAACTTACTCTTTTCCATCAACTTCTTGTGCTAAAATAGCCCCAATAGTCACCTCTTTAATCAATATATATAACTTGAATGGTATAGCCTTTTGAGGTGCGGCTAAAACTAGTGGATTGGTCAAATATTTCTTAATATTTTCAAGGGTGTTTTGTTGATCGGCTCCCTATACAAATTTTTGATTGTCCTTCAACTTCAACAGTGGGGTAAATGAACCAATTTGGCTAGATAGATTTGAAATAAATCATCACAAATAGTTAATCTTGCCTATCACTTTTGTAAATCCTTTTTACATGTCAATGGCATAGTTTTGGCTATGGCTTTAACTCTTTCTTGATTAACATCAATCCCTCTTTTATGAACCATGAAGCCCAAAAACTGTCTAGCTGACACACTAAAAGTACACTTGTATGGATTCATCTTTAAGTCGTGTGCTCTTGTATTTTTAAACATTGTTTCCAAATCGACTAGATGCTGCAAGTTTTCTTTAGATTTCATGACAACATCATTGATATAAATCTCCATAATATAGCCAATTAAGTCATGAAAAATCAAATTCATAGCACGTTGATATGTTGCACCATCATTTTTCAAGCCAAAAGTCATAACTACCCACTCAAATAAACCTAAGGCAGCAAGGCACCTAAAAGTAGTCTTAGGTATATCGGTTTTTGCTATGAATATCTGGTTATATTCAGCATTTTCATCAAGAAAACTAATGATCTTATTCCCTAATGCAGCATCAATAAGCATATCGGCTATTGGCATCAGATATTCATTCTTTGGTGTCGTCTTATTCAAAACCCTAAAATCAACGCACACCTTAAGTTTACCATTTTTCTTTATAATAGGTATGATAATGGAGACCCACTCAATGTATCAACAAGGCCTGGTAAATTTGGCTTCTAGTAATCATTCAATTTCCTCTTTTATAACATTTTACAAAGCCAGATTAAGTCATCTAGGAGACTATTTAAACGGCTGTTAACCTAGCTTTATAGGTAGCCATTTTTTAATAAGTTGTCAGTTTAAACCAGGAATCTCATGATATTCCCAAGCAAAACAATCTTTATACCTTCTTAAAATATTGACCAACTTTTCCTTATAATCTGAAGCTAATTTTGAACTGATAAAAGTTGGTCCTTTCTATCACCATCGCCTATGTCACTTCTAATAAATCAATTGATGTGAAACCTTAGTCTAATTTCTCAATTTCTTAGAAATCTTCAATAGCTTCAAAGCAATCCGTTATTTGCTGATAGCTTTGATTTTATCTTGTAAAGCCTTCACTGTCAACTTGGACTTCATCGACGCAAGATTTCATCAGTCCGATCAAGCATATTTGGCCTCACGTTGATTGGAATAAGCCCAATCTTGTTGATGTATATGAAATCACAATCATCTAGGGCCTTACCCAATATACATTCAGCTTCTTTGTGTTGCCAATTCACTTTTGAATTGGCCATGGCAATTTGGGATGATGTATTGGCTTGGATTATTTCAACCTCGTCCCTATTCCATTGGATGAGCATCTGGTGCATAGTCGACGGTACATAGCAATTAGCATGAATCCAATCTCACTCGAGCAAAACACTGTAATTGCCCTTAGCATCGACTACGAAGAAAGCGGTCAACAATATCTTGATGTCGACTATTAACTCTATTACCATGATCCGCCTTGCCTCAATGGGATCGCCTGTGAAATCACTTAATACCATATTAATTTTAATAATATCTTCATCGAAATTACCCAGGTTCTTACATGTGGTATATGGCATTAAGTTAACAGTTGCTCCACCGTTGACAAGCATTCTTGATGTCGGCTTGCCATTGATATGCCCTTTTAGGTACAATGGCTTCAAATGCCCATGATCATCTTAAGGCTTCTCAAAGACTGCATCTTGAGCTCCTAAGCATAGTTGAGAAAATGTCTCCTTGATCAATATAGTCTTATTTTGAACTCGATCGATAATGTGAATACCATATTGATGTCCATAGGTGGAGTGTCATTCCGCACCACAGGTGAATCTAAGTCATCGGCTGAATCAGATTCTTCTTCAACTGGCTCCTTTTTCCTCCACTCCTTTTTAATAGTTTTAATCAGTTAAAGCTCATTGAAAGCTTGATCTATCTGTTTTTCTTACTCGGCCTATCGCATCTCTTGGGTCCTTAGCCTTTGAAGTTGTCTGCGTTGGGATCGGCTAAAACCTGGAGGACACCACATCGGTTTAGGTTCAATCGGTTTTCATACTTTTTTAGCCAGATCAACCTGAGCCGCCGAACTTGACCCCCTTCCGCTTACTCTTGGGCTTGATTTGGTGTGGAAATCCTTTGATGGACCAATCCTTCACGACTTTCATCAGAACGGTCTTGTATCAGCTTAGATAGTCTATCTTTAGCTGATTGCCTCAGCCAATCACTTTGTCGTGGAGAGTGTTCCATCGGGCAGGTGTATGGTGATGGCAGGTCCGACCCCCTCTCCCAGCAAAATTGTCAAAAGGGGCATCATTGGTGAGCTCTCTCCAAATTATCGAGCCAATATAAGTTATCTAACCGACGTATAGGGTAACATCGCCTATTATTTCTTCTTTTATATTTTTCAAGTAACTAGAACAAAGTTGGCTTGGGCTTATGCATCGGCTTGCGTGGTGGCAATGATCTCTCCGCATTATACCATTTGTTGATCTAAAAGTCTCCTTTAGGCTTTATGGTTTTTGAACTTTTCCCTTCATGGTCGGTCTCTATTTGCAACGAGTCGACTGTAATCTTTAGGGTCTCCTTGCCACTAAAAGTTGATTGAACATCAACATGTTGAGCAACATTTGACCCCGCATCTTGTATCGACTCTTTTCCTTTTCTAGAGCATTGAACCATATTCATTGAAAAAGGATGGCATCGACTTGCATCCTAAGCTCCTCCGCAAACTTGAGTCAGCCATCTTCTATAGCCGATTGTATTTGTTGTTAAAAAAATATTACAATCATTAGTATTATTAGAAAAAAAAATGATGCCACTTGCAATACCTTCGCTTTTTAATCTCATCATCCAATGGAATAACATGCCTCTTAGGTAATTGTATAATCTTTGCTTGTAGTAATAAGTCAAAAATACTGTCACATTTAGAGATATCAAAAGCATATTTTATTTCTGACTTATTCTTAGTCGACTTAAGCTAAGAATAGATTAAGGACTTCTTAGATCCCTTAACCTATTCTGCTATATTTATTTCAGCCTCATTGTCTATAGAACTCGATGAGGTTGACCTTAGCTTTCTCCTTATCTTTATTATTATTCTAAAACTTATCTCTAAAGCTTTTATTACCGGTAAAATAGCTTTTTTGAGTTAAATACTCTATGCAGCAGATGACTAAATTGGTGGACTCTTGTCCACCAAATTTCTCCCTCAACTGGAGAATTAACCCCTAGAAGGACAAATTGGCTAGTTGGTTGTCGGGTAAAATGATGCTAAAACACAAATTCCTCACCTCTCTAAATCTTTTGATATAATTCATTGTCGATTCCTCAAACTTCTGGCGAATAGAGCTTAAGTCGAAAATCCTAATTTCTAGATTGCTAGAAAAATATTCATGGAATCGGCTTTCCCAGATTGATCCAAAAATGAACTAAATTAGGGGGTAAGCGGGTAAACTAGGTAAAAGCAGCTCCTAACAGAGATAACGGTAATAATCTAATTTTTTGCTCGTCGGACTGAGTAGCCTCACCACACTACACAATAAAACGTCCGACATACTCTAGTGTGGTAACGGAGTCTTCCCTAGAAACTTAGTGAAATCAAGAATCTTAAAATTATTAGGGTAAGGTATACAGTTAATATAATCAGGATATGGTTTTCTATAGCCGATAACCTTCTCTTTGGGCTGTATGTCGAATTGATTCCTTAGTATGATAGATATCTGATCAGCCTAATTAACTGTCTTAGCCAATGCGTTGTTAGGAGCTTGCCAATTATGCTCATAATTGGCATTCTGCCCTCTGAGCGTAAGCTCGGGCTGACGAATTGGTTGAGCCGATGCATATTGAGGAAACTGTTCATATCCATTATTCTTCCTAGTAGTCAGCTCTGGTACCGGAACAAAGGGTTCCGAATATGTTATGACTTTGTACAGAGCTGGATTCCTGTGTGGAGTTAGCTCGGCATGTTGCGGATACCTATTAGATTCAATTAGCTATGGAATTGATTGGGGAAATTGTAGAACGGAGCCGATGGTGGTAAGTTAGCCGATGCATCCAACTTAGTAGCATCGGTGTATGCTTGGTAATGTGCAATCCCGGTTACATAAGGATCTCATGACAGTATAACAGTAGGTTGGATTAGCATCATGGTGAGGGATGAAGCTATAGCCGATGGTTTAGAATCGGCTACTGTGCCTGGAGTGTTTTGTGCTACCACATAAATAGGATAATTCGGCAAAGCTTGCATTGGGTTGAGCAGGCTTACAGCCGATGCCAACTCTTGAGCTATGGTTTTCATGTTGTTGGCTTTCAACGGTTTTAGAGTTGTAAATAAGCTTATCATTGGTTAATCATGGCATGGTGCACAGATTAATTAATCATAGTCGATAATTCAACTTGTGCAAGCATGTAATCCCTGCGTCACTAAGAGCATTAACCGTCGCCAATACAACCTTCTAAGTGACACCTTGTCGAGTTTTCTGATAACAGTCCTGCATCATCGCTTGAACTGCAGCTTTTTGATCTTCAATCTCTTTGTATTGTTCTGGCATTAATTCATCCAATGTAGGGATGATTGTAGCATCATAGTTGAGATTGGACGGTGGGATTGACTTCCCTGATGAAGACATCTGGTCCCATCGGGTGTGCCAAAGGTGTGTTGGCACCAAAAAAAATGTAAAGAAGAATCTATCACCTATAACACATGTGACGAACGTCGGATTTTGTGGTTCGAAGCGTGCCAACCGATTTGATCCTACAATCGGTAAGATATATGGAAAATACGCTCAAAAACCGATTTAGTGAAAGAATCGACAAAGATCTAAACCGTCAAAAGGCTGATCAAATCTAAGGTAATGATAAGTCTAATTAGCCGATTAGAGCTACTTATATAGCAAGGTAGATCCTCTTGAAAAAGGCAATGTTCAGTAAGGTCAGAGAAATCAAACCTAACGTAATCGATTGAGATCAACAATCGGCGATACGCAAATTTATTGATCAAAATTGGATTAAAAGAAAAGACCAAATTACAGAGCCGCTCATAGTCGATAAGAAAGTAAATAAAAAGTAATGCTAGTTGATTGATTTGATTGTATTGTTCTTCTTGCTTGCCCACAACTATCTTTTATAACACATCAGCCAATCATATCCACTCTGACACGTTGTCCACCATGATCTGTATCGGCCTCTACCCAAACAGATCCCATATGAATATTGGTCAAACTCTATATTTAAATTATCCTTTCCTTAACTGACATCAGCCAAAATATCTCTTGATCCTTAACCTAACAATTTACCTTATTTTGCCAAATATTGGTTCAAACAATATTATAATAGAAATTAGTAGTTAAATCTGTGTTTTAAAGACTATGTCAATATTCAAAATGATATTAGGGGGCCTAAATAGGGTGGAAATCAAGCCAAATCCCTGTTTTTTCGAGTTTTTTCCGAAATTGACATAGTTTGATTTAAGATCATTTTATTTATAGTTTGGAATTATTTTTAGAATCGAGCTAACGAGCCGAGCCGAGTTAGAGTAAAATCCAATTTCATTTGAAATTAACTCATTTCAATGTTTAACCAAAGAACGAGTGCAATTGGCACAATTTTAAACCGAGCCAACGAGCCCCACAAATGAGGTTTTTTTCGCCTAAAGCCGAATATGCTTTTCTTTCGAGCATGGCGGGATCCCCGGCTTCTTCATTTATTGAAACCGTAAGGAACTAGATAAGATTCATTACAAAGCCCAATGGGCTTGGGCTTTAGCTCTGGAGGTTTGTCCTTTTCTTTTCCATATCTGGTATGAAAATATACTGTTTTGTATTGTACTTTTTTCCTCTAGTATATAAACCTCCTTGAAGATGTAAAAGCAAGTGCATATATACTCCATTTTACTTTGTGATGTACACACTTCTATTAACATATAAATTTGGCATGTTAATCTTGTACGGTAGGAGTATATACTCCTGTTACGAATGTATATATATTTGCCATATTCTATTATCTAAAAATAGTACTACGTTTTGGAATACATCCATGAGGCCGTATATCAAGAGTACCAGTGATTTCAGGTATTCTAGTTAGCTCCTACGTACGAACCTGTTTTTAAGGGAAAAAAATGTGTGTTCCGGTGGCTTTGAACGTTCGCTGACTGCGGGCAACAAACTATACTCCTTTTTCTAGTTCATATATACTATACGGCTTCAACAAATTACCTTTCCGTCATAAGGATCGAAAAAGGTCAAAAAAAACGTCTACTACTTTGCTCTTGCTACGACCATGCATACATCTTTTCAGATCAGATCGGATATATACTCCTCTTTTTGAGACATATTAATTACTTGCGTGTACGAGATGTACTTTTTAGTTTACGTACTATCGACGTAATACTAAGTCCCATGCATGAGCCGTACGTACGTATGCGAGATATACTCTAGATGTGGCGTGTAAGATACCTCATAAGGAGCCTCCCGCGGTAGGGGAATGTTGTTGAGAAATTAGATATTTTCTAGATTAAATTCTGAATATAAATCATGAACAGCATCACAGAAACTAGCATGTATATCTCTAACATAGATAGCACGAACATCATGATCATCTTGATAAACATGATTAACCACGAGATTAGGATAGATCGAACGTACTGAGCAGAAGAGGATGCAGACAACGTAGCTGGTGCAGTTGCGGTGTTGATGTGGTCGACGTTGGTGGTGATGACGTGATCGACGTTGGTGATGGCGCGTCGCAGGAGCCGCTGGCTACGACGACGTCCAGCAGCAGGAACAGGAAGACGAGCCGTGGTGACGAACTTGAGCAGCCGCATGAGCGCTTCCCAAAATTTTTATTCGCCTCTCCCGTGCAGATCTCAAGACGAAGGGTTCCGGAGACCGCTCTCCGATTGCGTATGCACGCTGGCGCCGGGATGGAGAAGGTTACGACGGCGGCGGCAAAGAAGTGAGAGGTGGCAAAACCCTAACGATGTGTTCTGCGATATTCCTCTACACAGTGCACGACGAAGATTTATAGGGTTACTCGTAATCGGACCGAACGTGACTCGAGGACGTGCCACGATCGGAGTCCGCTACTGAGTCCGTATCTCATACCGCAAATGCGACTATCCCGAGTAGCAAAAGAATAAACCGCAAAGGAGGGCTGCGTCTGCGCAAGGCCCCGACCAGATTTCGGCGGACCATTCACGCAGTGCCGCGACGCCCGCGCCTCCGCCCGCCTGCCCCGGCCGTGCCCGAGCCCGAGCCCGAGCCCGGCCCGGCGAGGCGAGGCGAGCGCCTGTGGGCTTTCTCCTTTCTCCCATATGGTTCTAGGAAGGTGGAGAGAACTCTCCTTATAAGTTGGTCATCCTCCACCTCCACAAGCAATATGGGACTAATGTATGCACACATGTCTCCTCATGAGTGGGCGTTTGAGATTTTCTAGGAATTATTTGTCTCAATTAAGTGGGCTTGGCCCAAATAATCCAACAATCCCCCACCAGATCTCAAAGTCCATTTAGAGATTTGCCAATACTCACTCATGCTTAATATACCAAATGCTTCACAGAGAGATTAAGTTGAACTTCCGCTTAGAGCTCTAAGTTACACCCATCCACAACTTGAATAATGGACTATGCCTTGAATTGCAAGTTTTGTGTGAACAGGTTTCACTCAAAGTCATAACTGATACCTGGCTGCCAGTAGCCTTCTCCGCGGGTGGAGCATATGAGTCGTACTCCATGGTCTCTTCATAAGCTTACTAGAGATCACCCGAGTCTCATAGATCGCGACTTTTAGACAATGGGCTCATATAGGTGTGTTCTTTCAAGAATGTTCAGAGAACAAAGATCTTCGCTAGTTATAGCCAATAGAAAAACATTAAGGCATATCGCCATCCCGCCTTACAAAGATTTTGAGAGTATTGCATCTTCACTTAGAGAGAGTAACAGACATTTTCTCGGTTCGCTAATAGCTTGTTTTACCCAGACCCAATTCACGGATCTCCGATCACAAAGGCCGGGTTACCGCTATGGCAACTTATATGGGTCTCATACCCATCTCTCGATGCACCTTCTATCACATTCCGTGATAGTCCCTTCGTAAAGGGATCTCGCCAGTTTCGCTCTGCTTGAATATAAGTCACACTTATTACTCCGGAGTTTTCAATTTCCGACAGACTCGAGCCGTTTTTAACGTGTCTTGATGACTTCAAGATTATCCTTAGCATCGCTCACTTTAGCAATCACTGCATCGATTATCACAGCTCATAAGGATAGCGGTATTGGTTTTTCAACCACCGTCAAGTCCATCAAGAGCTCACGCACCAATCTGCTTCACAAAGGGTCAGATCTAAAGTAGTGAGCTCCGCCCATGGTTGACCTTGTCAAAATGGTCTGCTTGCAGGACCTCCATGACATCGCACCACCACCAATGGTAAACACATATCCACCGGTGGCATAGAGCTCATCTACATCAAATCCAGCCGAGTCACTATATCCTCAAGCATCGCAGGTGCCCTTAATAGTGAATCGCATAACTCATAGTACCTTTCAAATAGCGCATTACCCTTTCAAGTGCATGCCAATGATCGTAACCCGGTTTGACATGAACCTACTCAATTTGCTCACAACAAATGATATATCGTGTCTCGTTGCACCAAAGAAGATACATGAGCGAACCGATAACTGAGAATATCTCAATTGGTTTAAACCAATTTTCTTATTCTTTCTCGGTGTTACATCGATCATAAGGAGTGGGAGAGGGCTTGTCTGTCCATAAAGCCAAACCGCTCAAGACCTTCTCCACATAGTGGGATTGCAAAGAGTAATCCCACTCTCATCCTTAATAAGCTTGATGTTCTGAATTACATCGCCTTCTCCTGATCTTTCATATCAAATTTCTTTGACAGAAAAGACTTGACCTCATTGATCACATCAATATTTGTGCCAAGATCAAGATATCGTCCACATAAAGGCACAATATAACTCCTTCACCCCACCATAGCGATAGTATACACATCTATCACCTCATTAATGACAAAGTTCGCAGGTCAAAGTGGTGTCGAACTTCTCATGCCATTGCTTAGGTGCTTGTTTCAGCCATACAAAGATTTCAATAATTTACACACCTTGCTCTCTTGACCCTTTACTACATACCCATCAGTCGCTTCCATGTAGATTTCCTCATCTAACTCTCCATTAGGAAAGCGTCTTCACGCCCATCTAATGAACGAGAAGACCATATGAGGCAGCCAGGGAAAGTAATACTCGAATGGTGGTCATTCTAGCAACAGGTGAATAAGTATCAAAGAAATCTTCACCTTCTTTTTGGGTGTAACTCTTAACCACAAGCCGAGCCTTGTACTTCTCAATAGTACCATCAGGCCTAAGCTTCTTCTTGAACACCCACTTACAACCCATAGGTTTACAACCATAGGGTCGTTCAGTCACCTCCCAAGTCCCATTGGCGAGAATCGAGTCCATCTCATTTTCGACAGCTTTTTTCCAATTATCGCAGATCCGAGATGCATATGCCTCTCGCAATGGACGGGAGTATCATCCACGAGGTACATAATGAAATCATTGCCAAAGGATTTTTCAATCCTCGCCTCTTGCTCTTTCTAGGAGCTTCATTGTCATCCTCCTCTAGGATTTTCTCAAGTGGTTGCTCGTAAGACTCAACAGTGTAATAGTCTCGTGAATTATCTCGTAAGAAAATCTAGAAGTGCTATGCATATCTTTCATCGGAAATATATTCTCAAAAACGAGCATCACGAGACTCCATAATAGTATCAACATACATATCGTGCACATCGATTTAACTACTAAAATCTATAAGTTTATGCTCCATCGAGCATATCCCGTAAAGACACAATCCATCGTCTTAGGCCCGAGCGACGCTTTTTGTTAATCGGTACATTGACTTTCGCCAAGCATCCCCATGTGCGCAAGTAAGAAAGTGATGGTTTTCTTCCAACCCACTTCTCATAAGGGTCTTCTCCATGTTTTCATGGGAACTCTATTCAGACATGACATGACGCCAACACACCTCCCCCACCATGCCTTAGATAAACCAAAGAAGGTTCAACATGGCGCTCACCAAGTCACCAACAGGCGGTTTTTCCTCTCGCAATCCCGCTTGATTCAAGCGAGTAGGGAGGTGTCCTCTCATGAATAATACCATGTTCCGCATGTAAATCATCAAAGATTTTGGAAAAAATTCGCCACCACGATCCGACCTAAGACGCTTGATCTTTTCTCTAGTTGATTTTCAACTTCAGCTTTATAGATTTTAAAGTAGTCTAGCGCCTCGCCCTTAGTTTTCAACAAGTAAACATAGCAAAATCTAGTCGCATCATCAATCAATGTCATGAAATATCTCTTTCCACACTTTGTCAACACACCATTCATCTCGCACAGATCGTAATGTATGAGTTCTAGAGGTGCCAAGTTCCTCTCCTCACCGCCTTTGTGAGGCTTTCGAGGTTGCTTCGATTGCACACAACTATGGCACTTAGAACCTTTGGCAATAGTGAAATTCGAATTAAACTCATGCCGAAAGCCGATTCATAAGACCAAAATTAATGTGGCATAAACGAGAGTGCCAAGTACTCGTGATCATCATTAACACTACCATAGATATGGTTCACGACTTATTATTGAAATCTAAAGGAAAAGCGGAACAAGCCTCCGTGACTCATAGCCTTTACCAATAAATAGTCCATGCTTGGACACAACTACTTTATTGGACTCTAACACTATCTTAAACCCATCTCCGACGTAAGGAGCCACTAACGAGATTCTTGTTGATAGAAGGGACATGCTGCACGCTCTCACCGCACGATCTTTCCCGGTGAACTTCAGATCCATCGTGCTGCCATGAACATAAGCATGTGACCCATTCCCCATCGGGACGGAGGAACTCAATGACCCGATAAGAAGAGAACATATTGATGTCGAACACACATGAACATTAGCACCAGATCAATCCACCAACTGGAAGACTGAAATACTGAGAATACAGAAGGTAAATTACCATACCCTGCGTCTCCACCATTGCTAGCGGTCATTGTGTTGATAGCCTTGGACGCCTGTCCATTGTTGGCTTTTTTCCCTCGACGGTCCGCACGATCGTGGCATTCCTTGAAAAGTGTCGACCACCACATGTGAAGCAGGCGGCAAATTTTGTTCATCTTCTTCTTCTTGAAGTTGGTAGTCTTGTTAGGCTTGTTTTTCCCTTTGTTCTTGCCGTAGTTCTTTCGAACCATGTTGGCGCTTAGATCGCCCTCGCTCCTTTACCATTGAAATCCTTAGTTCGAGCCTTCTCTTCAACATCAAGGACACTATCGTTTTCGATCGATATCTTTGTCCTCTTATGTTTTAGAGTAGTGCCAAACTCCTCCACGAGGGAGGCAAAGCTTTGCAATGATGCAACCGCCACAAAAGGATCGTAAGACACATTCCAGAGTTCGAGTTCCTTGACAATGCATCAGATCTCATGGGCTTGCTCTACAACAGAGCGATTATCACCATCTTATAGTCATGAAAGTTCTTCATGACATACGCCATCGCTCAGATCCGATGCAATCAACATGGCGCTCAATGTATCCCACAAGACCTTCAAGGTCATATGTGCATGTACACATTACACAAACGGTCAGAAGAACGCTAAGAATGCATCCCACGAAGAGAGTATTGGCATCCGTGAAACTCTTCGCCGCTTCGGTAGATCACCTTCGTGTTTGCCTTTACTAACCTGTAATACATTCATAGCCGTAAGCCAGAGCGTGACCTTGACTTGCCAACTCTTAAAGTGCACACTAGAGAATTTCTCCGGCCTCAGTGCGTCGGCAAAACCGGCCATTGATAATCCAGGAAATTGTCTACAATAAGGTTTTTGGATTGTTGAGAAATTAGACATTTTCAGATTAAATTCAATATAAATCATGAACAAAGATCACGTAAACTAGCATGTATATCTCTAACATAGATAGCACGAACATCATGATCATCTTGATAAACATGATTAACCACGAGATTAGAACAGATCGAACGTACTGAGCAGAAGAGGATGCAGACAACGTAGCTGGTGCAGTTGCGGTGTTGATGTGGTCGACGTTGGTGGTGTTGATGTGGTCGACGTTGGTGGTGATGACGTGATCGACGTTGGTGATGGCGCTGTCGCAGAACGGCCGCTACGACGACGCCCAAAGAAGCAGAACAGAAGACGAGCCGTGGTGATTTAACTTGAGTAGTCGCGGAGTGCTTCCCAAAACCTTATTTGCCCTCTCCCGGCGCAGATCTCAAGACGAAGGGTTCCGGAGACTGCTCTCCCGATTGCGTATGCACGCTTCGCCGGATGGAGAAGGTTACGACGGCGGCAGAAGTGAGAGGTGGCAAAACCCTAACGATGTGTTCTCACAGATATTCCCCTACACAGTGCACGACGCAGATTTATAGGGTTACTCGTAATCGTGGACCGAACGTGACTCGAGGACGCAAGCACGATCGGAGTCTGCTATTCTGAGTCCGTGATCTCATACCGCAAATGCGACTATCCCGAGTAGCAAAAAGAATAAACTGCAAAGGAGGTCGTCACAAGGCCCTCGACCGGATTTCGGCGACCATTCACTCCTCCGCCCGCCTGCCCGAGCCCCGCCCGGCGAGGCGAGGCGAAGGCGCTGCAGGGCTTTCTCCCTTTCTCCCACATGGTTCTAGAAAGGTGGAGAGAACTCTCCCTTATAAGTTGGTCATCCTCCACCTCTACAGGCAATATGGCACTAATGTATGCACATATGTCTCCTCATGAGTGGGTCTTTGAGATTTTCTAGGAATTATTTGTCTCAATTAAGTGGGCTTGGCCCAAATAATCCAACAAATGTAAGAGGCACATTCCATGATTGGGACAGAGCTGTATTTACAATTCTGCTTAGAAAGAGATCACAGTTACAAAAAAAAATGTGACAAATGGGTCAGAAAAGTTATCATTTCTTCAGCTTTGTCATGGATGATCCGATAAAACTGATTTTAGTACACCTTTTGCCACTCCGTGCAAATCTGAACTTTGGTTTTGATGCTGGCAAATAACAACTGAAACAAAATATTATGACTATTTCCATGTTAAGGTTTCATGGACAGAGAGGGCGCCGGCGGCATGAGTAATCTAGAGAGAGAGACATCATCATGTGTGATTCCGGGAACAAACAACATTCTATGAGACATGTACAATAGTCATGTCTTAATATTGTCTCTAAGAATTTTAACTCTTCTAAAAAAGAGTAATAAAGACAACGTCTCCAATAGTTCATC
This sequence comes from Guadua angustifolia, assembly GCA_036346375.1. NCBI lineage: Eukaryota > Viridiplantae > Streptophyta > Magnoliopsida > Poales > Poaceae > Guadua > Guadua angustifolia. The sequence goes on along the minus strand of CM070521.1, from coordinate 17,711,670 downwards.
TCTAAAATTATTCCCTTAACTATTTTATATTATTTTCATCACACCTTCCCTCTTACCGCCATTACTATTTACGTTGGTTTGCGTGATCAAGTTGTCTCTTGCATAATAGATAGCAAATTTTCTTTCCTCATCTCTTCTCTCCTCAACGTAGAATTTTATTGATATAGTATTGTTCAAAAACAGCTAAAGTAGCACTATTAAAGATAACTTTAGACGTATAGGAGGAAGAAACCTTGAAAGGTAACTATGCCACAGCTTCCCAAGGTAAGCTATCAACGATAGCAATCTAACTAACCCCCCTGTCAACAATATAATTCTAAACCCACTGTACACACCCACGAAAGCAATATTTTTTTTGAAAAAAAAAAGTAGACTTATATTGCGAGACGCTGCTTCCCCAAAAGAATGGACTTGTATTGCGAGACATAATGCATATTTTTTGCACATAGATGTAACATCTCAAAACTTAGCCTTTATTATTCTTTTATTGTTATTTGTGCATTTTTATGATTTTCATGAATTTATTGGATTTTTTTGGAATTTATTTGAATTTATATCAAATTACGTATATTGGCCTTTTGTGAAAACTAATTATATATAGATAAATTTAATATAAAGTTTTGCTAAAAATATTTTATTTGAGTTCAAAATATCTCAAAGTATTTATGAGAATTTTCTTGGATTTTTTCCAGATATTTTATTGCCTAAAACTAATTAAACTAATTTTTGAAATTATTTTAAATAAGAAAATCTGGGAAAACCCGTTCAAACAGTTTTGGGCCGAAGCCCATAGTATTTTCGTCTAGTTCAGCCCATTAAAAGCAATCATGCTAACCGTTGGATTTCGATCGGAGCATCGTTTTCAATCCTTATGACCCCGTTGATTGTCAGCTGTCGGATTGGATCCGATCGTCTGAGATAACCTGTGTTGGATCAGGATTCTTTGAATCTGAGCCATTAGTGTTGGTTGCGTGTGCGTCTGGGATTGAATCGCGTGCGTCGAGCTTGGGCATTGGATCCGCCACGCGTTGGCCATCTGTTCATCATCTCTGAGGCGTCTTCGAGCCAGACTCATCCAGTGCCGCTGTTCGCGTCGTGGACTCCTCGCCGAATCGGGCTCTACATGGCTGCCGTGTGCTATATAAGCGAAAGTGTCAGGAACGCAAAACCCTAAGGTAGCATCTCGAGAATCGCCGCCATTTGTCGTGAATTCAAGAAGTTCGCCGAGTGTCGCCGCGACAAGGAAGTCACCGATTCAACACCATCCGTGGGAGACCAAGCTTGGAACCAGTTTCATTCGCTTCGCCTCGTCGCAAGGGAGCTCGTGCGCGTGTTAGAGTCATTGGAGGATTGTCGGAGCGTCATCGCCACGGAAGCCCTAATCGCCATGCTATTCAAGACAAAGCCGTCGCTGAACCAGTGCATGAATCTAAGATCCGTTCACGTCAGGAGCTAGGCGAGATTGCAAGCTCGTCGTAAGTTTTCTCACTGGTCACCGACAGTGACCCTAGGGCCGCGCGCACCACTGAGTGACGTGGCTTGGCGCTTCATCGACGCTGTGTCAGATACGTGGGCAGATCTGCTCGCATGGTGCTTGCGTGGTGGCTGTGGTGGTGCTGAATCACACGCTGACTCGGTAGTCCGTGGGACCAGCTTGTCTATGGTCTAGATCCATGTGGACCGGGTCCACTGTGCACCCGAGGAGGTTCGTGGACTGGGTTCATGGATCGAGGGACACATGTCGCCGTCTAGTCGGCTTTGGGTTAGGGCTAACGTCAACATAGCACATTAAATCAAATTTTCAATATAAAAATAATTTGGTTATTATTTTTCAATTTTCAGCTTTTATGATTTTTGAATCTTTCACGAGCTCGTTCTCCCTCTTACAAGCTCCGATTTAGGTAATTTAAATTTCTAAAAATTTGTACAATTGAGATCTATTTAATGGTGAATTTTATTTGCCTTTTAGAGTATTTTTAGAGTATGTTTACTCTTTGTTTTTGTGTTTATTTAGTTTTCTTTCTCGATTCGTGTAGATGTTGAGTTGTGCGACGTATTGTGGAAGATCCGTCAACTCAAGATCAAGGTCCAAAGTAAGAATAAGGGCTTTTTCTAAAACAAGTTATGTTTTAATTATGTTGCACTACTACAGAAATGATTTTTCTAGACACTAAGGATTTCTTTCCATAGGCGGATTAAAAGGAGAGCCACCTCAAATGACTGCGGGCGGTCCTTGGGGTTAAGAACCGCCTGTGTAAAGGTATCTTCACAGGCGCTCTCTTAAGAAACCGCCGTGAAAATATTGATCTTTTCAAAGTGGTGCCCTTTAGATGCCGCTTTGGAAACTATGCTCTTCACAGCGGCTCTCTTAAGGAACCGCTTTAGGAAATTGCGATCTTTACACGACGCTTTTCACGGCCGCATGCGAAAGCGCAGCTTCCACAAGCGGTATGTTAAGCAAGCCGCCTTTAGTTAATTATATTGACGGCCTAATTAATTAACTAACCCCGTGGTGATGTTCAAGTCTTTAAAGGCGTAGTTCTTAAACAAACCGCCTGTCCAAATTTTGTAAATGCTTGTCTCGCAAATTTTGTGACGAAGGAGATGCTTGATATGCTTTTATGTATGCATCGAGCATCCTTTGTTCTACAATACCGCAAAACACGTAAATCCAACGCCCGCATAATACTCCAGTATGAGTTTGTATTGACGCATCGGATCATCCGTTATATTGCAACAAATGCACTACAAAGAGAAATCCAACGTCCAGAAAATACCCCGGTATGGTTCTTTTGTCCATTGACGGATCATCCGGTAGTGCTGTTTTGCTTGATCGTTATTATTTTTCTGCAGGCCGTTGTCTTAGGAAGCCGCCTGTGGAAACTTCGCTTTAAAGCTCCGAACAGACTGTTCTCTGCGGCAGTTCCAGGCGGACCCAAAATTGTGAAAACAAGGGGGGAGCTAGGTTTTGAACTTGAAATCCTTGGAATAGTTAACTCTCTAAGGTAAGAGCATCTCATTCCTGACATTTGTAGAGGTTTATATATCTTGTGGAGAGGAAGATGTAGTGTAGATAAAATGTGCATGGGAGAGGGGTTGAAGCCCTCACCTTCTAGATCTGTAGACAGATCTTGTATCCCTCCCTCTCTCTAGAGGGAGAGAACAGTCCCCCTCTCTAGATCTAGAGGGAGAGGACCTTACATTCTTTCATGATTAATAAAATTATTTTATAGTATTTAATTTAGGGTTCTCTTGTTAAAGTTCTATCTAAATAATTGAAATTTCGATCTGATTTTCTGTTTCAGGTTCAAGATGGAAAGGGCATGGATGTACGATGCCCCAAGAAATAAGGGTGTATTCCTCAAAGAGCTCGAAACTTTTATTAAAGTCACTCAGAAGGATGCCTGGACTAAGAAGGAAACGGAAATACTTTGTCCATGCAAAGACTATAAGAACAATGTAGGGTAGGGAGATTTAAGTGTAATTAGAACACACCTGATCATGAGAGGTTTTATAGAGGATTACACATGTTGGTCCAACCATGGCGAGCAACGTACATCGCAAACAACCGATGACGTTGATCCCAATCTCGTGGATGATCGAAGTGCCGGAGGTGACACTGATGGTTTGGGAGATGAAGCTCACGTGCATGCTCGTTTGCTAGATGATGGTCGCATCGCTGATGTAGAGGAAATGTTGTGCCATGCCGAACCACAAGTTTTAAAGGAGATGACAGGTTTAGATAATATCGATGCGTTACACAAAGCAGCGAATGATCTGTTATATGAGGAATCCAAGCCTCATGGTTGTCCTCCAGAGTTTACGGTGTTGCATACGGTGTTGATGCTTCTACGGTTGAAGGCTAGCAATGGATGGTCGGATAAGAGTTTCACCGATCTGTTGAGGCTCTTGGTAGAAATACTTCCGAAGGCTAATGGATTGCCCACCTTGCCGACGAGCACTGATTTCGCGAAGAAGCTTATCACTCCGATGTCATTGGATGTGCAAAAGATACACGCATGTCCGAACCACTGTATCCTCTTCCGTAACGATTACACAAACTTGGATCAATGCCCGGTGTGCAAGGCAAGCCAGATAAGAAGAATGATGACTCCCACGACGATGATGATTCTTCACCAAAGACTACGAAGAATAAGAAGAACAAGAATAGTACTCTTGGTAATAACGAATAAGACACTTCTTCGTGCACGGACAAGAAGAAAAGAATCCTGCGTTGGTGATGTGGTACTTGCCGCTTATTGGTCACCAAACGCTTGTACTCGAATGAGAGGGACTCAACTAATGGGTTGGCATTCGACAAGCACGTAAAAGATGGAAAGATTCGACACCCAGCCGATGGTAGACAATGGAGAAATTTTGATCGATATATCCAGATTTCGCAACGAACCCGTGAATGTAAGGTTCGACCGAGTACCGATGGTATGAATCCTTTCAAATGAATGGAATGCCACACATAGCACTTGGCCAAGAGTCCCGCTCCATCTACAACCTTCCTCCATGGCTATGTATGAAGAGAAGGTACCTAATGTTATCCATTCTTATCCAAGGTCCGAGACACCGAGTAGATATTGATGTGTTTCTAACCATCGATGGAAGATATGGCCATGTTGTGGCACGATGGGGTCCAGTGTAGGATCGGCCCAACAACAAGATTTCACACTAAAAGCCATTATTTTTTTACCATCGCGATTACCCCGCCTCGCTAGCCCTATTGGGTCGATTAAAGGGAAGACAACTTTGTAGTATGCATGGATGAAACGTGTCGACGCTCCTTCCATGCTCACGAAGTTAGTGTACATGCGGCACCACCGCTTACTAAAACTCACAAATACCGCAATATGGGCAAGTATTTTGACAATACGGTTGAGGAAGGTGTGGCTCCAAAGCAATCAGAAGGGAAAAAGTGTTTGAAATGGTCCGAACATCAAGATGGTTTTCGGAAGAAGCTGGTGCAGGCCAAAAGAGGGGTCGAAAGAGGAAGAATACCGATGAGGAGGTTCCTCCTACCGTTGTCCTGCTCAAAAGATGACAATTTTCTACAAGTATTTGCCCCATCGAAGGACTTGGAAATTCGCCATAGCATCGATGACATGCATGTCATAAAGAATGTCCGTGAAAGCGCATAGGTCTCTTGTTGGACATTCAAGACAAGACAAAGGATGGTCTTAAAGCTCAGAAGACTTAGTAGTACTTAAAATCGTAAAAGAACTACACCTCAAGAAAGAACACATGGAAAGTATTACCTTCCCCAAAGAAGCTACTCTCCGATACCGAGGAGAAAATATCGATGTGCAAGTGCTTACGTGGGGTCGAGTCCCGTCGGTTATTCATCCAACATCAAAAACCTAGTATCGGTGAAAGATTTAAAGATAAGTGGTATGAAGTCTCACGACCGCCACGCCATGATGACACAAATGCTCCCAATTGCAATCGTGGGTATCAACTCAACATTTGTAAAGGTGGCCATCACACTACCAGGTCATTTCGCAATGCGATTTCACGAAGGTAATCGATGATGAACAAATTGAGCTATCTGCAGAACTACATAGTGGAGACTATAAACCAACTTGAGATGTGCTTCCTCCATCCTTTTTCGATATCATGCCGCACCTCTTGGTTCACCTTGTCGAGGAGGTAAAGGTATCGGGACCAGATTCTTACATCGGATGTTTCCATTTGAGAGGTGGATGGGCTTGCTTAAGAGCTTACAAGAATCGTGCTTACCCAGAGGGTTCCATTATTGAGGGCTACAATCCCGAGGAAGTCATTGAGTGTTGCACGGATTACTTCATGCCCACGGAAAGGCCGATTGGTGCCTCGCTCTCGACATGAGGGGAGGTTGACTGGTAAAGGGACTAAGGGAAAGAAAAGATTCATCGACCATGAGTACAAGAATGTGGACAAAGCACATTTCACCATCTTACAACAGCTAAAGATAGTGGAGCCGTACATGGAGCAACACCTGGAAGAGCTTGAAAGAGAAAATCCAGGACGCCAAGTTGATTGGATCTGAAAGAGAATAAGTGCATGTTTACCACATGGTTCAAGAACCAAAACATACCAGATGGTGAGGACGAAGATACAGAAACATTGAAAATGTTGGCTCATGGCCCATCAAGTCTGGTAACATCATGGCTAGCGTATGACAACAATGGGTACACGTTTTATACCATTCAAAAGGACAAGAAGACGATGGCCCAAAACAAGTGGCGTTCGGGTAGAAGCCATAGATGCGATAAAGTAGAAGAACACCTACTATGGAATCATTGAAGAAATTTAGAACTCGACTATGGAAGGGATATGCAGATCCCGTATTTCACAAGAATCGGGTCAAACATCCTAATGGTGTGGAGGTGGACAACTATGGGTTCACAATCGCCGACCTCAACAATCTTGGCCACAAACCGACCTCGGATACTAGCTTCAAGTCTCGCAAGTTTTCTACATAGTGACCCTAATAATAAGAAAAGGAACATAGTTGTTCCCTAAAACAAAGGATCGTTGGAGTTGACAATGTGCACGAGGAGGCGTAATACAATCGTTCGATGACCATCGCTTTCGGAGATCCGGAGAGGATCAAACTTGTAGAAGAAACCCTCGATATTTCAATGATGCCATATATGTGTGATGATTGCGCCGAAAAGTTGTTAAAGGCAAATAGGGACACGTTGTGTAAAAACTTAATATGTAATAGAACTTATATTTTTATTGGACATGAGTAAAACTGCTATGCGTGAAAGTGCAGGATAGTACGGTAGGTAATTCGCTATTAGGCTGGATCATCCTGTAAACTGAAGCCAACAGAGGCCCAAGGAAGCCAAGCACTATTCATCCGGACAATAATCCGGTACGATTTTTTCTCGACTTAACGGAACGTCCGGTATGTGAATCTTAGCTTCGAGGCCTCCGTCGTCCACATTCGAGAGCGTCTTTATCTTTTCCTATACGGATCGTCCGGTCTTCGTATTGTCCGCGCTCACTATTATTGTGACTCTGCTAGGTGCTAGCACACCGCTAGACAAGATGATCCGATTCTTTTTTCCACAGGTGGCCGGACCATCCTGCCACCGAGTCGAACAGAGGCATCGATCTGGTCAGGTGATGTTTTCGATAACGGATCATCCGGTATGTTGATCTTAACCTTAGCCAAAAACACGCTTCAACATTTAGAGAACCGCCTGTGGAGCTTTAATATCGATCGCACCTAACTACTCCTCTCTCCACGCCTCCACGCCGCCTTGCGCCGTAGCCCATTTTCGTGCCTTGCGACGCCGTACTCCAATCCTCCACCGCCTAAGACCGCCACACGCCAGTCAGCGCCACCCGCTTTTGCCGCACGACAACCGAGACCTCTACCGGTGATCGACTCTCCTTCACTTTGTAAGCGGCGAGATCCACATCCCTCTGGTTTCTTTGAACTCCATTCAAATGCATATGAATACGACGCACGTTCTTGACATTCAACCGTGCAACTTGCAGATGGCAGGAAAAAGGAAGAGAAAAGAAGTTATTGTGCGAGTTGAGAAGGCTAAGAAGTCCAAGGCACAGAAGGCAGCTGAGTGAGTTGAGATGGCTACAGATGCAAATTTGGCTTAGGCATGCGGGCGTGGCCGCCAATTGCAGATTAGAGACACATAGAGTCAGCAGCAGAGGGGTCAAAGAGGGAGGGGGGCACTCAATTCACAGAGGGTGGTGCGGCACCTCCTCGTCGTTCTAGCCGCGTTCACACTCGTGGTGGTTAGACATCTTCCGAGCACACTGCTAGGCAGGTGCGTGCTCGTCCCAACATAGTTCCGCATGAGGAGGAGATTGGCGATGAAAAGGAAGAGGACGAGGAGTACCATGTGCCACATCCTGACCCTGAGATAAGACTTAGAGACCTTCGGAACCTCTCATCCCGGAGGGTAAAGAGCCTTCGTTTCTCTGATGTCAATGTTTGGTTTCCGCTAGCCAGAGAAATTGGAGTTCATAGTAGGTTCTGGATGGTTCTTCAACAGAGCTTCTATGTTACGTATAGAGAGCTCGGGGTCCAGTTGAGCATGCACAGGACGCTCAACTTTGCCTCTTTGTAGAGGGCCGCGGGTGGGGTGGACGTTCATAGACACTTCGACCATTTCGAAGGTCTTACCAGGCTGTTGACAGAGTTCGACACGGTAGTAGAAAAGTGGGTCAAAGACTTCTATGCCACAGTTTGGATCGACCCAGAGCACAGATACATTCAGTTCATGCACGACGGAGAACCCCAAAGGGTGTACAGGTCAACTTTGCTTGAGTTGTTTGGTTTTGAGGAGGAGGCCCGAACTTTGCATCAGGTGGTGTACGAAGACAGCACACTGCCTCGTCGTGCTAAGGCTGGCGGGTGTTTTCCGACAGATGACAAGATTCACTTTCTGTTCCAGCAGCCGTTCCCCGTTGGATCCCTTCACCATCCAGACCGTCTCACTCCTGAGGAAAAGGCGGTCCATATGGCTTTGAGGAAGTCTCTGTTGCCGAGGATTGGGAATGCCGAGACGATCACTAGTTTGCAGCAGTGGCTACTTTATTCGATCCTATCTCACGAGCCATTCGACATTCTTGACTTTATCATTTGTGAGATTGAAGATGCTATTGCAGATGCTATGAGTTTGGCCAGACAACAACCATTTGCGCATATAATTTCTTACATATGCAGTACCTTCGCTCCTGACGAGCATCGTGAGGAGTACCTGAAAGCACGAGTTCGTCTTCGTCAGTACATGCCTCCATTTCTTGACGACAGACGCAGAGGCCAGCGGTCCATGAGGAGGGCTCAGGAGCAGATACCTGAGGAACTGAGAGAGACCGCTCAAGGGGAGGACCAGGCACTTGTAGAGGCTGAGGAGCATACTGGGTTGGCGCGGATCATTGATATTGACTGGGATGACGAGGAGGAGGAGGAAGACCCTGAGTACTTTCTACCAGTCCAAGCCCACAACCACGAGGCAGCTGGATCAGGTTCTATACCTGAGGATCGAGATGACTCAGCTGCACCGTCAGCAACTCCTGACGTGACACCGGTGACTGCGGCTTCTGTTTCTTGGCCCTCCGAGCTTACTCACATACTTGCTTCGATTGTTGAGTTGCGTAAGTCTCAGCGGCCTTCAATTGCCCAACAAATGAGACATGCACCCAATTACTAGAGGAGATGAGGTTGCATCGCCAGATGACCCAAGAAGCTTTGCTACACTACGATGCAAATGGCTCGATGTTCACTTTCTTCTCAGTGCTTTGGTCGGTTGTACAATGCAGCTTGGTCTTGCACACCGAGCTGCCGGCTCCAGCCACCTCCCGCCACGGCATTGCTGCCCCACTTGCTTCGCTAGCTTCCCCCTCCGTGTCCACGTTTCCCACCAAAGACTCACGGTCTTGACAGGATGTTCTCCTGCATCACGGTGATAAGGCATCCGCCCGCTGTCCACTACTCCACCTACTTTAGCGGATGCACCCACATCGACCATGCTCGCCTGCGTGCTCGATCGATAATCAACATACATCCGCATGCCGACATGACCGACGAGATGGCCGCCAGAGTGTAGTATCATTGAGTTCCGCGACCTATCGGCGCGGTGCCGACTCCTCAAGTTGACGATGATTCACCATTGCCTCCGAGTGTGCTCCGTGAGTTCACCTATAGCCCTTGAGGCCCTCGATGAGGATAACATCGCGCCAACATGTACGTAACATCGCCTCCGTGACTCAACACACATTGTTGTGATTACTCAAATCACAAAGAATATTGCCGACACGGTGTTGTGGATCTAACCTCCGAACTCGACAAAGGCGCGGCATGACAGCCCATCGCACTTCTTTGCCGGTGACTGCGATTGTTCGACCCCTTCACCACAAAGTTCACAGCCCCGATGAGGAGACTAAAGCTACAAAGTCCCAGAGGAGAACCTCGACGAACTTGACGCCGATGTTGTTGAGCGTGAGGTCGATAGGGAAGACTCCACTGCTCCGATCTTTTGGTACTAGTCCAAGCACGCACGAGTAGTTCTTTGCTTATTGCGCCACTTGTCTTTTTGGTTGTTATGCACTCTAACTTGCTTGATATGTCGATTTCGATTTCACCAGATTCGCTTAGATTGGAATGATGCATTTCATGACAATTTTATTTAACTTTGTACTCTTTCATGACAATCTGCATCAAGGCTTTTTGCAGTAGGATGGTCCAGATACATATATTTACACATACCGATCATCCTGATTTGTAGTTCGCTGTAGCCCACGGTGAAAGTTGTACGCATAGAGGATGATCCGATGCGTTATCCTAACCATTACCGCATCGTCCGGTGTGTAGAATCTGCTCCCGTGCTTGAGGAGAGCACCTAGCTAGACAACATGTATAGAGCTTTGGTCTCCCGGCCAATCACTTACTGCTGTGATTGCTATGATAACAGAGAATAAGGCTGCTATGAGTTTTTAAGGTCCGAGGGTGAACCCTGTTAGTGCGGCAGAGACAACTCCAGAAGACCCCCAAGCCCATGACCCATAGCCTGCTCCTACGACATCATCGCTAGCCCATCAGTCCGATGGTGACGAGAGTAGACCATTTCAATATCACGACCTCCACGAGCCTACCGGTGACTCTGTTGCAGAGCGCGAGGCTGATCCAGCTCTGGCTCCGATCTTTAGGCATTCCTAGCCCGAGAACGCATTTTACACGAGTGCCGAGTTGATTTTAGTGGTGTTAGCTCTTGTCGGATCTTCATGTAAGGACGAGATATCTTAATGTTGCGCCACTCGTAGTTGTTCCTTTCGGTGTAATCGATCGATCCATGTGAAATGTAGCGCTCGCTAATGATGTGAACATTTAGGACCGCAAGGGTGATTAATTACTTCAATACTAAATTGCACTTAACGGCATGGCCATTTTACGCTGCACTCTTTCGCCAGGAGTTCGCACGCAAGATAACTTCAAGGCTTTTTGCCAGTAGGATGGTCCGGTATACATATATTTACACATACCGGATCCACCTTATTTGTAGTTCCGTTGTAGCGCACGGTGAAAGTTGTACGCATAGAGGATGATCCGGTGCGTTATCCTAACCACTACCGGATCGTCCGGTGTGTGGAATCGGCTCCCGTGCTTGAGGAGAGCACCTAGCTAGACAACATGTGTAGAGCTTTGGTCTCCCGGCCAATCACTTACTACTGTGATTGCTATGATTACAGAGAATAAGGCTGTTATGGGTTTTTAGGGTCCGAGGGTGGACCCTGTTAGTGCGGTAGAGACAACTCTCGAAGACCCCCAAGCCCATGACCCATAGCCTGCTCCAACGACATCACCACTAGTCCATCAGTCCAATGGTGACGAGAGTAGACATTTCAATATCATGACCTCCACGAGCGCCGGGCGACTCACAGCAGTAGCGAGGTCGATCCAAAGCTCTCGCTCCGATCTTTAGGCATTCCCAGCCCGAGAATGTACGGACACGTAGTGCTGAGTTGATTTTAGTGGTGTTAGCTCTTGTCGGATCTTCATGTAAGGACGAGTTATCTGAATGTTGCGCCACTCGTAGTTGTTTCTTTCGGTGTAATCGATCGATCCATATGAAATGTAGCGCCCCGTGAACGATGTGAACATTTAGGACCGTCTGGGTGATTAATTACTTCAACACTAAATCAGATCGAACGGTATGGCCATTTTACGCTGCACTCTTTCGCCAGGAGTTCGGGCACGCAAGATAACTTCAAGGCTTTTTGCTCAGAGGATGGTCCCAGATACATATATTTACACATATCGAACCTCCCGATTTGTAGTTTCGTTGTAGCCCACGGTGAAAGTTGTACGATAGAGGATGATCCGGGCATTATCCTAACCACCGCCAGATCGTCCGATTGTGTGGAATCGGCCCGTGCTTGAGGAGAGCACCTAGCTAGACAACATGCGAGAGCTTTGGTCTCCCACCAATCACTTATCACAGGATTGCTATGATCACAGAGAATAAGGTGCTATAGGTTTTAGGGTTCAAGGTGGACCTCGTTAGTGTGGCGAGACAACTCCTGAGACCCCCAAACCCATGACCCATAGCCCGCTCCTCACGACATCACCGCTAGCCCATCACCGATGGTGACGAGTAGACCATTTCAATATCATGACCTCCACGAGCCCCGCCGACGACTCTATTGCAGAGCGAGGTCGATCCACTCTCGCCCAATCTTTAGGCATTCCCACCGAGAACGCATTTTACACGTAGTGCTGAGTTGATTTTAGTGGTGTTAGCTCTTGTCGGATCTTCATATAAGGACGAGTTATCTGAATGTTGTGCCGCTCATAGTTGTTCCTTTCGGTGTAATCGATCGATCCATGTGAAATGTAGCTCCCTCCACGAACGATGTGAACATTTAGGACCATGCAGGTGATTAATTACTTCAACACTAAATTTGTACTGAACGGTATGGCCATTTTACGTTGCACTCTTTCGCTTGTGGAGTTCGGGCACGCAAGATAACTTCGGCGTTTTGCCGGTAGGATGGTCCGGTATACATATATTTACACATACCGGATCCTCCTGATTTGTAGTTCCGTTGTAGCCCACGGTGAAAGTTCTACGCATAGAGGATGATCCGGTGTGGTATCCTAACCAGGGCCGGATCGTCCGGTGTGTGGAATCGGCTCCACTTTCGAGGCGACGTTTCACCTCACACATAGAGGATGATCCAGTGTGGTATCCTAACCACGGCCGGATCGTTCGGTGTTTGGAATCGGCTCCCCTCTCGAGGCGACGTTTTGCCTCCCGGTGGTTATATTTCCTTGTTTCCGTCGGCGGTTCATTTATCCCGTTCTCTCCCTCCCCACAACCAACAATGTCGTCGTCCTCGTCCTCATCCTCGACGGGAATCTCGACGGAGACTGAGCCCGCCACTAAGCGGGGTCGACTCAGGTCGCCGTCGATTTGTTCAAGGCTCACAACCGGGAGCCCCACCATCGAGCACCGAGGAGGAGGAACTTCGCTATCAGCAGTGCAGGAGGCCATCCGCTGGGCAGCGACGGCGACGGCAAGAAGGAGGCGGCGGCGGCGGCAGAGGAGGCGGAAGAAGAAGGGCGGCGGTACCGGCCGCGAACGAGGAGGAGGAGGAGGAGGAGGAGGACGGGATTGATGTGGGTGGGGGCGATGACGACAAAGATTAGCGACGAGGACACCGGCGACTACGACCCGCCCCTCTACCGGCTGACACCTCCTCCTCCTCTGGCTCCTCCGCCAACATGTTGTTATCATCGACGAAGACGACGCATTTACGATTTCTCGATGTAGATAGAGTAGTTTAGTTAGGCATCTAGTTGGCGCATAATTCGATGTACTATGGCGCCTTTTGGATGTAATTGAATGTTGATTAAACATTTACATTTAGTGTGTTAGAATCTGTAATCTATTTGTTTTGAAAATGTTAATGTTATCTGCATTGCATTGTTCCCATGGACCAGATCAGTATTGCTTTTCGTATTATGTGTTAGAATTAGTAATGCTTTTTGTGTGTTAGAATCAGTAATGTTATCTGCATTGCATTGTGTGTTAGAATCAATAATGGTTTTTGCCAGGACAATGGTCCGGTGTACACATATTTACAAGAATCGGATCATCCTGTGTGTACAATCCGAGGGTATCGGGCAAGCAAGATACTTCGAAGGTATTTGGTCGAACGGATTATCCGGTGTACAAATATTTATGCCCGCCTGGTCTCTACTGACGCCGCCTGAAGAAATCGTTTGGATCGCCTGTGGAAATCTTGTGCACCGCCTGTGCAAATCCCTAACTCTTAATATCAATAGGCGGGAGATTGAGTGCTCCCCCGGTCTAAAGCCAAATTTCCCCCGTCGACGCCTCCACGGCTCCTCCCTCGGTGACATCCCCTCGGGCTCGCGCCTCTGACAACCGTTCCACCACGCTCGGTGACCTCTCCGCGGGCTCGCGCCTCCTACGACTGCTCCGCCAAGACTGCTTGGCCGCAGCACTGACCTCATCGACGCCGACGCTTCCACGTTGCCTCGCTCGGTGACCTCTCCGCGGCCTCGCCTCGCGATGAACTTTCCGCCGAGCCGTCAAGCCGCTGAAGCCTCACCTCGCCGATGCACGGACGCCATCGACGCCAAGCAAAGCCCAAGACCAAGGTAAAATTCCCGCGACGCCTCGCCGCCTAGCAAGGCAAGTATTTTGGTTCAGGCATTTGCTCATATAATCTCACTAAAGAGGTTTCTCTTTTCTTAGTTGTTTCCTTCGAATCAACCATCGATATTTCTTGTTTCCTTCGATGTAGAAAGCATTCCCCTCATCTGTAGAAATCGATTGTCAGCGATTGATTTGAATAGAATTTTAACCAAAGATTTTGACGTGCTAATAAAACCATAATGAATTCCCACTGTAAATATTAATAGTCTCAAATTGATGTCATTGCAATCTGTTTTGTAGTAAGATGGGAGATAAAGAATTGCTTGCCAAGAAGGAGCTTAAGAGGAGCCTGCTTGCAGAGCTCGGTGGTAATACGCACAAGAAGAGGAGGGCGATGCCTAAGGCGCAAGACTTGGCCGAGAAGGATGATGCACCAAGCGGCCGAAAGAACATCGAGCCCATCGTTGTCCTTGGGCAGCGATGGTTCCTCGTCATCGTACAAGAGCCCAAGCCCAGTTCCATGCCCACGACCAAAATGGTGACGTGGGGAAATCGACTCCGACTACGATCCCAATGAAGAGGTATTAATAAAAGTGAGCTTGTTTTATTTGTAGCTTGGCGTGGACATAATTGCATTTCCTTATGTTTGCGTATTCCTCGTGTTTATTTCTATGAAGAGGCCGAAAGGCGATCACGCCGACTAGCTGCAGTTCAAGAGGTAATTGAAGATACCTCCGGGCATGTTCCCGTGGATTCCTCTGCTGCAACAACCACGACCTCGCATAAACGAAAACGGGGGGGACAAAGTAGGAACAAGTTACCGGCAGGCACTTGGCATATCACGGAGGTCGGTCCTTTAGGAGAGCCCCTAGCACCTCGTGAGGTACTATCCAAGTTCCGAAATAGCTGCAGCTATCTTGTCAAGGACAATGTCTCCATCATGATTGATAACTGGACAAAGGTGACCGACGCGACAAAGGCGCACCTTTGGACCGAGCTGCAGAAAATCATAAGGTTCCCCCTAGAGTATGAGGTCATCGCTAAGAAGAATGCCTTGCATGTGATGGGGATGAGCTTCCGGAACTGGAGGTATGAGTTGAACAAGTACTTTGTGAAGACGGAGCGGATACCATTCCAGAAATATGGAAAAATCACCGCGGGTGAATGGGCAGAGTTTGTCCGGCAGAAGACCACAAGCGAAGCCGTAGCATTGAGCGAGGTGTACAGTGCCCTCGCGAAGAAGAACAAGTACCCCCATCACCTGGGCATAGGTGGGTATGCCCCTAAGATTGTTGAGTGGAGGAGTAAAGAAGAAAAGGAAGCTCGTGCTGGGATAGAGAATCCATTGACGAGCTGTAGCGAGCAAGGCAGAAATTGGGTCCTAGCTCGCCAACCCAGCAGCAAGAAGGGTCGCAAAAGCACGGTGGACCTGCGGGTCCCGAAGTTTCGCTAAGCCGCAGAAGATCTCGCACGAGCAAGCGGAGGGATCTTTCGTGATGATAGGAGAATGACAACCTAACGACGGCGTTGGGAACCAAGGAACACTCAGTCGCACTCGTGGCGTCGGAAGTCGAGTGGGCTTCAAGCTTGGGTTCCCGGAATATCAAGACCAATACAAGTCGCGTCAAAGATATAAGAGGACCATGGCTGATACAATAAGACAGCTGGCCCAACAAGCGTTTTTAAGACTGTGGGAAGAGAAGGAGGCGGAAAGGCCGTTACAAGCGCGGTCAGATGACAACCCGAGCCCGGCCCGCATCCGGAGTAGCGTCGGGTCCACGTCAGTCCCAACGCCTCGATATCCTGTGGATGATATCACAGAGGCAACCAAATGCAAGCTCTGTGCACATCTGGAGCAAGGGGGCTTAGTCGTCGAGCTTGCGGAGGGCATGGCATATCCGGGCACTGTGATACACAACCAACCTGTCCCGATTGGTCACGCAAAGGTGCAAGTGGACATCGTGCTTATTCCGTGCCTTGGCTTGTGGAAGCAACCATTCAGCACCCCTGATGACGTAGAGACCATCCAAGATGCAGTTGGGTCATTTATTGTATGGCCCAAGGAAGATATTGCATTGATACAAGAGAGATCAGAGACACCAGCAGCAAGTTAAGACGTCCTACCTCTTTCAAAATTGCCTACACCACAAACCGCATCTTCTCCGCCGGCGGCGCCTTCACCACAACGCGCATCTTCTCCACCGGCGGCGCCTTCACCACAGCGCGCATCTTCGTTGCCGGTGCCTTCACCACAGCGCGCATCTCCGTCGCCGGTGCCTTGTGCACCGCATGCACCACCTCTGTTGCCCTAACCGTCACAACACGCCTCATCTTCGGCGATGTTGTTGGTTGCAAAGAAAAACAAAGAAGTAGATTACAATCAACGGAGTACCACCAAGTCAAAGAGGAGTGCGAACTCCACTCGGGTACAGACCATGCCTTCATTAGAGACTTATGAGCATGGCAAGCCATTTCTCCCCATGGAGCAGATCAACGAAGGACCATGGGAGTTGAAGAGACTCCATGACTGGTACTTGAGGGCATCTTGTCTTGGGGTGAAGGGCATTCAAGCCGCCGTCCCTCCAGATGTCTACAAACACGAGGATACTTGCTACGTCTGGATCGATTTTGGTGACTTGCAACAGATGTTCTGTTTTGGAAAACTCGACATCAACTTGATCGGCATGTGGTGCCTGTAAATTGGCCATTGATCTACCCCTACATTGTTATATCGGCTCTTGCAGTAGCAAGTGCCGATATAACAAATTATGACAGCATATCATTATATTGCATTCTCATAGCATAATAAAAAAACCCCAAATGTATAGCAGTTGAGTGCCAAGTTGAGTTCCTCTTTATAGTAATGGCTTGTTAGATCATTCAAAAATTGGCATAAGCCATATAATTTTCACTAAATCGTAAGTTGGCCGATTTTAGTGGTTTTTCCTTTTAAATAAAGTTAACTTCTGCCAAATCTGCCGAACAAGATGCATTTTGCCAAAATCTGATATTTGCCAAAATGTCATGTTTCCCAGCATTCAGCATATCAATTGGCGCATTGACCATTGTCTTCTGTGTAGAATGCAATATAATGATGCTAAAAAGGTGGGAAAACGTGTCAGGTTCCTTGACCCCGCACGGATTAGCCAGCCGAACTTAAGAGATGTACTCAATGAAAAGGAGTTGAAGGATAAGGGGATGACGGAAACAATGATAGAAGAAAAGCGACAGTCTCTAACCCGAGAACGCCAAGTAGATGTGGGGCTATACATATCAAAAGCAATGCTCCAGATGCAAGACAAGGACGTCATAATGGCTCCCTACAATTTTAAGTAATCTTCTCATTTGTCAATCGTTGCTAAAAGTTTAGTTTGCACCATAATCACTCGTGAAACTTACATAAGTTTTCGTTGCAGCGATCACTTCATTTATTTTATGCTGTACTCGAAGCAGAGCAGATATATGGTCCTTGACTCATCCAGAACCCCACCGGAATCTTACGATGAATTCACCCGTGTCTTAAATGCGTAAAAAATATATATACACAAACATACATAACATAACGTAATTTGTTTTATGATATGATAGTTACTTGTTGTTGTTGACATTCGAGTAGAGCTTTCAAGAATTACACGACAAAAAAAGGGGGGCAACATGATCCTGCGAAGGGGTCAAATAAGATGCTTTGCTATGTCCACCAATGGGTAAGAAGACACTTGTAATGCTTCAACATAATTGCACTAGTAATGAAGGGTATTACCAACTGTACTAATTCCATACATTATTATTTGATTTGAAGTGCCACAAGCAACCTCCAGGCAGTGTTCTTTGTGGATACTACGTCTGCGAGTTCCTCAGGATCAACGGGAGGTACAGAAGCAACCCCCAGGACATAAGGCTATACAAATTGTTGATTCAACATTATTTATTGTCTGATTCTCGATTTCACTATTGTTTAACCTCTTTATTGCCTACTTTATTATCGCAGGTGAAGATTGCAAAGACCACTTTGGCACTCACTGATGATGACCTTTGCAATGTGCAAAAGGACATGTGCCAGTTCATTCGTCGTGAAGTCATCCATGAGAGAGGTAGTTTCTTTTACAGGGGAGGTGAAGTGGTGAAGCATTCTAAACTTTGTAATTGGGAGACGAGGATAGACGGGCCGTGAACACTGATGTATATATTTTTTTTTGAAAGACAGTAGGGCTGTAATTTATATTAGATAGAGAATATCAGAGGAGTCCATGGCGCAGGATACTGCACCTGGAGAGTTTTACAAGGAGAATATCAGAGGAGTATATATAACCTTGTGTATATAACCTTGTATATATATACATAATGCAATAATGATTTATATGTGCTTGGTATATATAACCTTGTCATTGTTATGTATGGATTTGTGCCAATAAAGTGATGTGATTGATAGAATGTATGCATTTATTAATATTATAATATAATTAACATAGCATTATTAAAAAAAAGATTATCTGGATCTGTACAGACGGACGGCTTAAGCCCGCGCCTGTGAAAATGCTTATTTATGCAGACGGGTGCTTAAGCCACCCGATCGCACACAAAATACATTTATTAGTAGTGTCAAGAAGAAACCGCTGCATAAATAAGCATTTGTGCAAAGGGTTCTTAAGTCGTCGCATCATATTTGTACAGGCGGGTGGCTTAAGAACCCGCCTGCACAAATGCTTATTTGTACAGGCGGTTTCTTAAGCAGCCCGCCTGTACAAATGCATTTTACAGGCGGTACTTAGAAACGCCTGTGCAAATATACCGATTTACACAGACCTTCAGTTACAGGCGGGTGCAAAAACGCCTGTGAAGATGGGTTACCAACCGCCTGTACAAATGATTTCTGTAGCAGTGTTGAACCCATGTTTACAAAATTTCTATATTGTTTTACCATATTGCATATTATTTCACATGTACAATTGTTTTCAATTAAATTGGGACTTAGCTATTATAGCAAATTGATCTATACCCTACCTTGTCATTTGTATACCATGATCTATTGTCACCCTAGATTAGTTCACTATAGTTGGTTAGTATAAAATCAACCTGGGATGGTTAGACCGTAATAGTTTACTTAGCCATGCCACGTCATCAAATGTACTTGAATTATTGATTATTAATCTTGACTAATGAAATATGGAACAATGTTATGAACTTATGTGTCATGTGTAGTCATATAATGAGATTGAGTTGTAGTGGCAAGGGATGTCATGCAGCAATGTTCAATTGTTGATGGCACGTAGTGCTTGGTAATCAATTGAGGTGGTAATCACTTAGATTGGGGCAAGTGGTAAGGGGTAGTATGCTAAGGTAGTCCGTATGGCAGAGGGTATGTGGAAGTCTTCCCTCGATCATTTTAAGAACTTAACCTTGCAGATTAATTTGCTATGTCTTACCTTTGGTGCTACCAATGGTGGGAGTTCCGGGTTGTGGTAACTAGTCTCTTCACGGATTACTTAGATGGCGTAAGAGGGGGGCCCTGTTGCGGTAACCAGTCTCTTAAGTGTTGAAACTTTAGAGGGTAGTACTGAGTTAAGATAGAGCGTTGTAAAGGCTTTGTTATAATCTCTCCACAGACACACCAAAGAAAGTGTGTTAATCGCGTAGCAATAAGAGATGATCATGTCATGTGGATAAAGTGCATAACCTTTGCAGAGTGTAAATCTATTCAGATAGCCATACTCGCGGTATTGAGTATAGCTCGGAGATTATAGTCAAGGGTTAGATTTTATAAAATGAAAACTTGGGATGGGATGGCAGGTTGCCATGAAAAGTTTGAACTTGACTTAGGATTGAATATCTCTGTTACTTAAGAAATGCTGAATATATCTATTATTATTATTTGTTTTACTGTCTTTTCAGTCTATTTACTGTATTCATTTACAAATGCAATTTTATTGTAAAATAGCCATGTTATATTTTATAAAATGAAAACTTGGGATGGGATGGCAGGTTGCCATGAAAAGTTTGAACTTGACTTAGGATTGAATACCTCTGTTACTTAAGAAATGCTGAATCTATCTATTACTGTTATTTGTTTTACTGTCTTTTCAGTCTATTTACTGTATTCATTTACAGATGCTACTTTATTGTAAAATAGCCATGTTAGCCATTCCTTTGGAATAAGACTCGCATATAGTTATACTAGGATTACATTCTGTGCACAACTTGTTGAGTGATTCAAGTACTCATCCTTGCCACTAACAAATCACCAATTGAGGAGTCTACATCAGTGCTGGAGGAGAAATACCGGGAAGAGACATATATTTAGGGCGCGAGCTTTGTCAGTTGTTTGTGGTATACTGGTGGGTAATTTACATCTTCATTCTGCTGCAGTTTAATTTATTATTCAGCCTTATGGGACATAGCTATGTAAGTTGACCATAAGGTTATTCAACTAGTAATATTTAATATATGATGTCTTTTATTATATATCGTTGTGCATGATTGTGATATTTACCATTATTGAGTTTGTATGCACTAGCGTAATTCTAGACTAATGCAGTATATACAGAGAGTCCGGATTTACATATTTGGGTCCCGATAATAGATCAATGAGTACTTGAGATGACTTAATTGCGCCCAATTACTTCCTTAAGTATTGTCTTAGATATATTCATTTCTAGCACCTATTTTCTGTAATTACAAATACTAAGTCTCCCAGGACGGCGCATTTATCTGCGTGCGTGCATGCACATTCAATGCACAAGACTATCGTTCAAGCCAAATGGAACGGGATCGTAATATAAAACGGCGGGCAGTTGGTAATTGGGACGGAGCTCTAGGTTTCCTAAAAAGTTATTTTTTGACTTTTTAAGTTGGAAAGTGGCTATAGTTTTGTATGAGAGACTTTTTGTAAGGACCCGAATTCACCAATTCGAATCCACTGTGTTTTACCGTACTATTCCCAGGATCAACGCTAGTGCACACAGTTTAACATTGGTAAGCATCATATCATACACAACGATAAGAGTAATAAGACTTCATTTATTTAATATAACTAGTGCATGATCTTATGATCACTTACATTATTCAGCCACATGGGCTAGATTGAAAATAACTTGAACAAATGCAGCGGAAAGTAGCAAAAGACGTCAGCACACCACAGGCGACTGACAAGGTTTGGCCTAGTGACTCGCGTCCACCTGAAAGTCCTCCGGCGATGATATCTCCACTGTTGTTAGTTGTTAAGCAAGGGTGAGTACACCAACACGTACTCAACAAGTTATGCACAGAATGCAATTCTACCATAGCTATATGCAGGCTTATTCCAAAGGAAGGCTAAGTGGTTCATTTGCAGTAAAGCAGCATTTAAGAACATATATACTTCATAGATTGAAAAGACATCAAAACAAATATTAACAAGTAAATAGATTCAGTGATTTCCAAGTAAACCCAAGTTTCCATCCTAAGTCAAGTTTCCTTTATCTACATGGCATCCTGCCATCCCATCCAGTTGTTCATTTTAATTAACTACCCCTTGACCGTAATTCCCGAGCATTGCTCAATACCGTGAGCACGGCTATCCGAATAGTTTGTACACTCTAGAGAGGTTATGCACTTTACCCACATGATACAACCATGCACCACACATGCGAATGATTATAACAAAGCCTTTACAATGCATCCTCTTAACCCAGTGCTACCCGCTAAGGTTTCAACACTGAAGGGTTACACCACCACAACAGGGCCCCCCTCTTGTGCCATGTGAGTTTCTCCGTACACCCGGACTCACACCACCACGATAGCACTCAAGTTAAGCATTTGCAAATTAGTCAGCTAGGCTACCCCATAACAGACATGTGGTTGCATGATTGACTCAGGTCAAAGACTCGCAAGATTAAGTCCTTAGGATTGATTAAAGCAAGATTTACACATACCCTCAGCTCCTCTGAGCCCACCCTGGCACACTTGCCCCTTCCACTTGCTTCAATCATAAAGTGATTACCACCCGGTTGGTTACCAAGCACCACGTGCTACTCATAAATCAACATCGTTGCGTGACCTCCCCGCCACAACAACTCAATCTCTTTGTGTGACCACACATGACACACAAGTTAACATCATTGTTCCATATTCCATTAGTCAAAATTAATACTCAACATTTCATGTACATGTGATGACGTGGCATGGCTAGGCAATTCTATTCCGTTCTAACCATTCATGTTGATTTCAGTATTAACCAACTATAGTGAACCAACCTAAGGTGACAAGTGGATTATGGCATATAAATAACAAGGTAGGGTGTAATTCAAAGGGTACATTAACTAATCCCAAAGTTAAGTTAAAATCATTTGTACATATAAAATACCATGCATTAAAGTAAATCAAAATAGCAATTTTGCAAACATGGGTGCAACATGATCAAAGCACAACTTGCCTTGGTTAAGCTCTTGATCTTGGTCTAGAAAATAATTCCTGAGTTGCCAATTCCTCCTCCGAAGCCTCGCACAATTCAACGTCTACGCGAATCGAGAAGAAATAGCAAATAAACACCAAAACCAAAGATCAAATGAACTCAAAAATTTAAATAAAAATCACCATTGGATAGATCTCAATTTTACAAATTTTTAGGAATTTAAATCACCTCAATCGGAGTTCGTATGCAAAAGTTATAACATTTAGAAGTTTGAAAATAAATTAAATTGAATTTCTAGATTTAACCGAATTATTTTTATAAAGGAAAATACGAATTTCCCGCCCCGGCTTGTACGGACGATACATGGCGAAATCTGGACCGCCTAAATCCAATCTAACGGCTATCAATTAACCCATGATGTGGCTGAATATCAACCATCCGATCTAAATCGGACGATCGATATTATATCGAGTGGTTCACTGTGCACTTAAATGACGCGGCACAATCTTGACCCTCCATCTAAGATCCAACGGCTATCCTTAACTGAGGCATTTACTATTCATTAGCGACGTGGCCCGATCTGGTGCGTCCATAAGGAATCCTACGGCCAACGTTTAAACCAAATGCTTACCGATTCCGAAGTGACGCGGAGAAATTCCGATGCTCCGATGAAGATCCAACGGTTGGAAAGCTTCGGGCGATGCGATGGCGAGGCGGCGGCTCGATCTCGCCGGACTTGAAGACGAAGACCAATCCAACGGCGCTGCAGCGTGCTCCGGCGAGGAAGAAGTCGCGACTCCGATGCGTCTCGACGTGAGGAACTCGGATCTACCCTCGGAACGGCGGAAGAAGTCTCCGGCGACGGCGAAACGCGACGCGAAGTCTTCGGGAACTCCGGCGACGGCTAGCGCGAGTTCTAGGGCCTCTCCAGTGGCGGCGCAACAGCGAGAAGGCGCGGAGATCAGCGGTGAGTCTCGGTAGGGGTTCCCCGGGTCTTAAATACCCCGCACACGGCGCGCAAACTCGGAAAGTACAATGGCGGCGGCGGAGTTTGACTCGGAGACGGCGGCGCTGAGTCCAGCTCGGAGACGACAGCTAACGACCACCCGATCTTCATCCGACGGTCCGGATATAACAGGCTTTCCGAATCGGTATCGTCTGATGATGGCCATGCGATTAGAATCCGACGGTGCGAAGGAGTTAGGGTTTCGTAAATGACGTGGCTCCTTAATGGCCGTTGGATTATAATCCGACGGTCGGCGTTAATCCTCCCGTTTCCACCGGCGGTCCGCACAGTGATGGTCTTCGGCCCGTTACTATTCACAAGAATTTTTCCGGGTTTTTGCATTTAAAATAATCCGAGAAAATAATTTGATTTATTTAGAGCAGTAAAAATACTCTAAAAATTCCAAGAAAAATCTCAAAAATACTTTGAGACATTCTGGACTTAAATAAAATATTTTTAACAAAACTTTATTTTAAACTTTTCTTTTTATAATTATTTCTTGACAGACGGCAATATATTTTAATTCAAAATAATTCAAATAAATCTCAGAATATCCAAATAAATCCAGAAAATTAACAAAAATCATAAATTGCAATAAATTAATATTAAATAAAGAAAATGTCAAAAATTGGGATGTTACACTTTTTAATAAATAATTAATTTTTTTTGGTAATAAGCTATAAAAACAAGTCTAGTCCAGTTTTTAGCTTTTGTTAGTTATATATGACTTTTAGTTTATGTCAAAAACCGTTTAAAAGTTAAGCTGTTTAGAGAGCTCACTGACTTTTCAAAAGTTGAAGCTAACTTTAAGCTCCTCTAAATAGAGTCTTAGTACTCCCTCTATTTCCTGTACTTGCCTGTATGCTCGAGAGTATATCTTATATTCATAAAACTTACTCTCTTCATTCCTAAATACATGTCATTGTAGCACTAAAATTTTTTCCTAAATATATATCATTATACACTTTCAATAAGACTTCTAACTATTTTTTTCCTTTGCATACCCCTACGATTTATTATTCTCGATGTTATTTATTGTCGTGAAATAGACTAATACACATCATCCAAGATCAACTAATAAGGTGTCCGTGCGTTGCAACAGAGTACTAAAAGATGGTGATATAGCAAAAAATGATTCTAAATTGTACAATGAACGTCAATTTTATCTTACACACATATAGTGAAGCATATAATACCTCTACTAATGTTGAAAAAGTTCGTGCCTCCTTGTCGCTTTGAGCCGAGCCGCGCGCGGCCGGCTCGGCTCATTTTTGTTTTTTTGCTTTTAAGTCTCTCCAAAAATGGGTAATTACATGTAGGTCCTTTCCGTAGTTTTTTTGAAAAGGATCTCTGGTTCAGAAAAATCGTGAATCTTTCGTGAAAGGACCCTAAATAAATACCAAAAAATAGCGTAGTTATGTTTTGGTCATTCCAGCTATTTTTCACGAAAAGAACCTTTCAGTTTAGCGCGATCGTGGATCCTTCGTGAGATGATCCTAGATAGATGCGAAAAAAATGTGATTGTGTTTCTATCCTTTCAGCCGTTTCGCATGTTTTCTCGACGATTTAAAAAAAAACACCGCCGAAAAAAACAAAATTGTGTCGGCGGAAAAAACAGCGCACTCGGCGTATCACGCTGCAAAATATTCCTAGTATGAACACATTTAGATCAACCTAACAAAGATGTCCACATTAGCGGTTGATGTTGTTTGTTGTGCAACATTAGTACAAATAAAAAACATAAAGCATTTAGGATGTTAGAACATCTTCATAGACGATATTCTTAGTAAATGTGCCAACGGAATTGAAGCTCCCATTTTTTCTTTTTGGGCGCAAGCAAGTGTCTTGATATTGCTCCTAGCAATAGCTCGCAAAAGGGAAACATATAGTTGTTCGTGGGAGAATATTGGAGGTAGACACCTACATGCGATACTGTTTGCTCATGTGCCTTATTCATGGTCATTGCAAAACTCAGTTTTATATGAAACTACTTCCTCTTAAATTTAAATGGGAATATTTCGTCATCAGAAAGGCACAAAGATAAGCAAAGCAGAAAAACTCTCTTTTTAGCATGTTGTCCTAACACAATTGCAGCATCTATGGTATTCCATTGGAAAACCTGGACTACCAACACGTCCCGTTTAACAACCCATTTGTTGGATCTAGGTTCCTTAGCAAAATCACAGGGCAATTGACCTTCAGTCTGAGGATGTGCGATGGCAATCCGTTAGGCATGAGAGAAAGAATTCAGAGGGGTAGTAGTTGTGAGGGAGATGGAGCCGTGTTGTGAGAGACACGGTGACGGATTACTGTGGTGCGGGTTGTTAGAGTATATTAGGCAGCACCAGATATGGTTAGTTTAGGATTGATTGTAATCCCGTGATAACCTTCCTTATCTCTAGGAGAGGCATCTTGCCCTCCAAGCCATGTACTCCTATATAAATAGCCTG
Organism: Guadua angustifolia; assembly: GCA_036346375.1. Taxonomy (NCBI): domain Eukaryota; kingdom Viridiplantae; phylum Streptophyta; class Magnoliopsida; order Poales; family Poaceae; genus Guadua; species Guadua angustifolia. Next base: position 17,685,678 of record CM070521.1, on the reverse strand, counting down.
AGGGCTCAGCAATACATCATCACACGCATTATACAATTCTCTCTTTCCTACATGGTATCACGAGTTTAGGGTTCTCATCCTAGACCTAGCCTTCCGCAGCCGCCATCGTGCCGCCCCCGGGGAGATCGATCTCCACCGGGGGCAGCGCCCTCGTAGTTAGGTTGCGTGGCCGATCCTTCTGATTCGCCACGTCCGTCGTCGTCGCGTCACGTCGTCAGCAGCAAAGATCAGAGTTCTCCCCGGATCCGCGTCGTGGTGGTCGTCTTCTCCGTCGTCGGCTGCGTCACGCCATGCCTCGCTCGCCCCGCCCACACGCTTATCGTGGTGACAACGTGGGCTGGGCCGCTGCCCAAGCTTCCCTCCGCCGCCGTCGTGTTGATGGCCGAGGAGGGAACGCTGATCTGTAGGTGCTGCCCGCCGCCGCGGCGGGCCCTCCGCGTCCACGCCGCCGTGGTTCTCTGGTCCCTCCTCCACTTCGCCCGCCGCGGCCATCTCCGCCACGGTCATCGTCGCCGACCGAGCCCCTCCGCCGGTCGGGCCTCGCTCCATGGCTCTGTCGCCTGGGGCCCTCCGCCGGTCGGGCCGCGCTGCGCCGGCCCCCGCCGATGGTTCGCTGGGCCATGAGACGATGGGGCTATGGGTACCCAGATCTGCTGCTGCTGCTGTACCTTTTTTTTTTTTCCCGATCAGAGATCGGGTTTGCGTCGCCCACCGCCAGTCGGCCTCGCGCATCTTCGACATCGGCATCGACAACACCGGCTTCCTCATCTTCTTCGACTGTGCGGCATGGCATGGCTCGCGGCGTGCGGAACGCTGCGTGGCTGCACCTCTTTGCTCGCGACATCGACCTACGTCGGCTCGTCGTCGCCACCACCGATCGGGAGGCTCCACCTTCGACTCCGTCTCGCACGCCCTCGGCCTGATCAACCGATCACGTGCGACCATCCTCCCGTGACGTCTGTCGTCTACTACGCGCTGCTTTTCCAAGCACAAGGGCTACCGCTGCGTCGCCTCCTCGGGCAGCAGCGCCGCCGTCTGTCGTCGTCCTCGCCGTTGCACCTCCATCGCTGCGCGTCTCTCGCGCATGGTCTTCTCCGGCTGTTCGAGTTCTTCGCCGACTTCTTTGAGCACCGCCGTCGTGACACTCCAGCGCCACCGTGGCTCTCCTCGTGCGTTACGGCTCTCTCGCCGTTGCCAGTCTGAGCCTTGGTGCGTCGCCCATCTACTTCTTCGACTTTGTTCACCACAACCTCGTCGCCAGCGTCGCCCTCTCGTCCTCGCCTACTTCGTCCACTCCGACAACCACGGGCTGCATCGGCACCTTCTTCCTCGCCGTTCTTTTGCGCACCGCAACCGTCGTGGAGGCCTTCTCTGCTGGTCCCTTTAGACGCTGACGCATGGTTGGGGCCCTCTGCCTAGTACGTTCGGTACTGGCAACACCGGTGCGTACCTTCGTTCCCGACGCGTTCCCGGGCCTGGCAAACCCGGCGCACGCCTCGTCCATGGCGGCTCGACAGTGTCGACTTCGGCATTGACCTTCTTCTTCATCGACTGCGTCGCCGTCTTCGTCTATGGCGCTCCCTCTTATGCGCCCTCATCACCCTGGCGCCCCTTGCGCGCCCGCGACTTGTGCGGCTCCTCCTCTTCGGCGACCTCAACGGCTCCCTCAACCACAGCTACCCTTCGCACGGCACCTCGACACGGCTTCTCGCCCTCGTGCTTGGCTACTTCGACATGGGCACAAAGGGCTACCGCCTTGCTTGAGCAACCTCGTCGGCTTCCACTCCAGCCACAGCATCTGTGACATATCGACCGTTACGACTGCGGGGGGATGTCAGCTCGTCTGCTTCTTCTACAGTCTCATCGTCTGCGCCACTCCCTTTGTGGATTGCGGGGGATGTTAGAGTATATTAGGCAGCACCAGATATAGTTAGTTTAGGATTGATTGTAATCCCGTGATAACCTTCCTTATCTCTAGGAGAGGCATCTTGCCCTCCAAGCCATGTACTCCTATATAAATAGCCTGAGGGCTCAGCAATATATCATTCTACGCATTATACAATTCTCTCTTTCCTACACGGGTAGTGGGGGCTGGGGTAGAGAGCAGGGGAGGTAGGCCACCGTGGCAGTGGAGGTCGAGGCTGGTGCAAGGAGCGGAGAGCAGCGGAGGTGGGTCGACGCGAGGAGAGCTGCGAGACGGCTCTGCGAGGGAGATAGCGGCGTGAGGAGGGTAGAGTAGCGTGGGCGGCAAAGAAATGGTGGTTTTTCTCTATGGTCCATGATTTTTTTGTGAATCTGGTTTTTTATTTGGTTTTTTAATGGACGCGGTTTGGGGTGGTGCATTGCGCTGCACGCGTGGAGAGGAGACAGGAGGACGATGTACAACTCCCCTTTAATATTAGTAGAGATAAGTGAGATAATGAAGAGTGTAATTTGTCATCTCTACGTATGCTTTAATTGAAGTGCAAAGTTCTAAAACGCCATTTATTCTGGAATGAAGGGAGTAGAGCATAGTTATTGCAATGTTTCACTCTTAATCTCTATTTAAATGCTTTGAAAGATATTTAAGTTGTTGTGGTATGTTATTTAATAGATGTATGTATGGTTATTTCGCATTAACTATTTTCTAGATTAAGTGCTTTCTCGATTTGTTTGTACGGTGGACCTTGAACAAATGTAGCGAAACGAAGGAAATCTATATATCAAACATTGTGCGGCATTATTTTTTTAAACAAAAAAGTATGTCATATGTATTTGGATGGAAGAAATATTACTTATAACACAGAGTGGAGCACATGCCCCCTCCAATTTCAAAATTGCTTGTACAATATTAAAAATCTGTTGGCATCAAAAACTTGAAGTAGGGTTTATCGGCACAACAACACATCTAATGAACACCGGGTTCGACTGGTTTAGACGTGCCAACCGATTTGATCTGTAATCGGTAAGAAAAATATAAAATACGCTCAAAACCGATCTCGTGGAACAATCAGTTTAGATCTAATCAGTTAAAAGCCGGTCAAATCAAAGATAATAATAAGTCTAGTTAACCGATTAAGGCTAACCAAAGGATAAATTTAGATTTTTTTCCAAAAAAGGCGATGCGCAATAAGATTGGAGAAAATCAAACCTCATTAGCGTAATCGAAGATGATCAACAATCGGCGACGCGCAACTTTATTGATCAAATCGAGTTACAAGAGAGAATCTAAATTACAGAGGCTACTCCTAATCGACAGAAAAATAACAGTAATGTGCTTTTTGATTGGATTGTGTTGTTTCTTACTTACTCTTGACCATCTTTTATAGCTATCAGTCGAGCATATCCTTTTTCAATATACTGTAAAAGCATAATCCGTATCAGCCTTAATCTGGATGACTCTTCCTAAAATATCCATCATAACAAAAAATCTCGAATATTTTCCCATATTGGATATCGGCTATAATGTATCAACCCTTAGCATGATAATTTTGATCATACCAGCAAAATTTTAGTGCAACCAGAACCCAACAAAGCCGCTCCCAAGAAAGAAAGGAGACGAAGATATGGGTTCTCTTGGTTTTCCTGAGGAAAAGCTTGGTTTTGACGGTGGACATAGGGCTGCAAAAAAAGCTTAAGGCTCGCGAGAGACTCGGTTCGAGCTCGACTGAAACTCCGAACGAGCCGAACTCAAATTCGAGCTCGCGAGCTTAACCGAGTCAAGCCCGAATAGTTTGTGAGCCTACTCGATCCTAAACCGAACATCCTTGAGTCGAGCTTTCTCAAGCTTGTTACCGAACTTCCTCGAGCCGAGCTTGCTCGAGCTTGTTACCGAGCCTACCGAGTTTACTATAATAACCAAGTGTACTCGACTTACCGAGTTTACTCGGGTTTATCAAGCTTACCGAGATTACTCGAGCCGAGCTCGAGCCTACTCAAACTTGAACCAAGTCGAGCTCGAGTCTAGGTCGAGACTCGAATCCCAACTCGAACTCGGCTCAAGCTCGATTCAAGTCTTACCGAACTCGAGTCTGAAGGGTTACGCTTATTCGAGCTCGGCTTGTTTACAGCTCTAGGTGGACATGAGCGTTAGACTGAACACAAGACATCTCGTTCCAGGTCTCTGCGCTTACAGTTCCACTGCACGGAGTGAGCAAGTGGGGCTTTTGCGGCTGTAGGTTTTCGTAGGTTGGTAAGCGAGCAGGACCGAATCCACTGTCGTTCAGCTCTGGCCGTAGGACGCCTAGTAAACCTAGCACCGGCTGTGGATTTTGGGCTGGCTGGGCAGCACAGCACAGCACCGGTAGGGCAGAGGCAGCGGGGAAGGGAGTTTCATGGGCGACTAGAGGAACAAGAAACAGTTGTGGCTCGCTGGGCCGTTCCCTGAGTTAATGGGTTTCCGGCCTGCTGCGATGGTTGCGGCTCAAATTGTGCAGTGGTCTGATTGAAACGCTGGACAATGAACACGCAGAGAGCAGCCGAGGAAGCAGGGCGGCAGGCAGGCAAGGCAAGCGAACAGCACAATAGAGGGCAAGCTGCCGAATGCGAACTTCTTATCTTAATTTATCTTCTCAATGTGTTAACAGCCAACTTGTCAGTAGATTAGCAAAATTGGAGAAGTGAACTATGACTGCAGGCACCAACAACGTCAAGTGTGGACACAATAATAAGTGATGGGGAGCTAGCTATCTATCTCAACAGCGACACTGCCAATTACCAAGAGCAGCAAGAGGACTTCAACATTTTGTATTGGTGACATGAGCACAAGATGATATATCCGGATTCCATATTAGTACTAGATGTGTTAATAGTTCCTATTTCCATGATTTCTTTGAAGTCTAATTTCAGTCTATCTGGAAGAATAATTAAGAAGACAAGAACAAATCTAACATGTGAGATTGTAGAAATAATTTTTACTATGAAATACTGGGAACAAGCTGATCAACGAGCTCAACACACTACAGAAAATGTTGAGCTGGCGACGATATTTGAAAATCTTTATCTAGATAGTTAGAAAGAATAATTGTAATCTTCATTTTTTTTCCTGTATCACTGAGCTATAGACTGTACTCTTCTTTTCTTTTCCAAGATTTTCTCATATTGAGTTTTTACTTGATAAAGTTTTTAGGTAGCCAAATATTAATAAAGCTCATTATTTAATTACAATTATTTGTCTACTTTTAAAGTTTTATTCCATATTTTTTATTTTCCTAATTTACATATATTTTTAAAAGTTTTCTAATTATTCTAGATTTTTTTGCAAATTTTTCTATATTTTTAAACTTTTATGATTTTTTAATTTTTCTAAACTTTTTTAAATTTTTTGCACCATACGAGCCAGCCTCGGTCTGGCACAACCTATCGGTCCATTCGAACTCGTGTCAACATGACATAGCCTAAGAACCACCTAGGCCAAGCTCGCTTGCTAGCCGGGCCTAAATGGACGGTGCCTAAACAAGCTGTGCCGTCCCAAGCGGCCTGTTTGGCCCCCAGTACATGTCAAGCTGTTAATGCAGCTCACCGTTAATGGCTTTTAATCTTGTCAGTTTTTTAACTAATGACCAAACTACCCTTATTTTATCTCTTCGTCCGATCATTCTCCTCTTTTTTTCTCCTCTCCTGCGGCAATGACACCAGCGCGCTGTCGCCTTTTGCCTCCCAGCCTTAGGTGTCGAGCATGCCGCTGCTGTCATGTCCTCCTCCTGCTAATTCCAGGCCACCCCAGTCATCTCTCTCGCTTCCTCCTACGCCCGCACCTAAAGCTCCCATGTCGTCTAGTCTAATTTGATGGGGAATCTTCCTTGAACTTTTTGATTTTTAGGATGGTGGTGTGTGATTTTTCTATAATGAGCAAGAATCTGTGGAGTTCGTTGAATTTGGTGTTAGTTTTTAGCAGTTTTTGAGTTCTTGGAGGAGGAGGAGGAGGAGGGTGGCGACGACGGTGAGAGAGAAGGGTATGCTGGTGGAGGAGTCGCCGCCGAAGCTATCGGAGGGGTTCTACGAGCTCGAGGCCATCTACCGATGCTACCTCAATCCGCAATCGCAAGTTACAGTGCTACTCGATCTCATAATGCTTCCTTCTCCAGGGTCTGGGCTATAGTTGGATCTGGATGGTGATAGCACCTCCTTTCTCCAAATCTGTTCTGTTTCTTGGAAATCCCAATGAACCGTAGAACCGGTTGCTACTGGATTCTTGGATCGAATTTGTTGTTCGGAGCATGGATAGTTCATATTTTTTGTACTTTTTCGTAGCTTTTGGGTTCTTGAATGTGAGCTGTGGTTTTGACGTAGATTAGTTGTTGATTTATGATCTAAATTTAAAGAGAAGGCTAACTTCTATTGAAGCGTAGCGGAGACCCGTCACTGATAGACTTGGGCTGAAGCAGAGTGGAGACTGAAGTTGGCCTATCAAGCAAGTTGTGCTGCCGCCAGGGATGTCTGAGGCGGTGCGAGAGGGCGAAGCCTCCCGCAGTCTGAATTGTTATGTTTTTTGACCTAGGTCACCACCGCCATATAAATATTCCTCCTGTAAGCCGCATGATTAGGAGAATCACATTGTAATCTCATGTGTTTTTGTAACTCTCTTGAAATAGTAAAGATTTACTGGCCGGCGCCCGTGGTTTTTCCCTTCCACGTTGGAGGGGTTTTTCATGTTAAATCTGTTCTCTTGTCTCTTTTGGTTTCGATCTATTTTGTGTTTGTCATCGTCGATTTCTAACAGTAGTCTGAAATTTTTTTGTTGTTTTGTAGTCCATGGATTTGTGTTTTCTTGTTTCTTGTATGATTTGATTATTGTCACTAACCTCCTCAGTCGTGGTAGCTCAGGAGAACTCGACCTCCATGGATGCGCCACCGCCCCACCTCAATATATTCACAGAGAGAATGGAGACGGTGGTGACGCATCATGTTAACAGGAAGATAAAGGAAGAAAGGGCATGAATGTCTTTTCCCGTCTGACTCAACAGCAAATTTTGGAAACACCAATTTACGGCATCTTTGATTTAGAGGATTCTAAAAATGGAGGAATAAGAAACATACTAGAATAGGGTAAAATATATACAAAACAGAGGATCAAAAACACATGAATTTTATAGGATTGATGTTGGGACCTAAATATGTAAATCCGAACCCTATGTGTATACTACATTAGTCTAGAATCACGCTAGTGCACACAGAATCAACATCAGTAAATATCACAATCATACATAACGGAAATAAGATAAAAGACATCATATATTAAATATTACTAGTTGTATGAACTTATGGTCAACATACAAGATTTACCTCACAAGGCTAATTAACAAATTAAACTACAGCAGAATAAAGATGTAGATAAACCTCTTAGTATATCACAAGCAACTAACAAAGCTCGGTATACCACAAGCAACTAACAAAACACGCACCCTAAACATTCGTCTCTTCTTGATACTTCTCCTCCAACAGGGGCGAATTTACATGTTATACCAGGTGAACTATGGCATACTCTGTAGATTCAGCCCAATATAGTCTATATGCAAAAAAAACGAAGTTTGTGACTAAGTAATCGTACGAGACGAAGAAAAATGATGATTGCGTAAACATACAAGACGAAAAAGCAGATTGCTTTTCTCCTGACACGAGCGCATGTCAGCGCCCATAGCTAGGGGTGGGCATTCGGTTTTTTCAGTTTAATCGGTTCGGTTTTTTCGGTTTTAAAATAATTCGGTTTTTTAAAACTGAAAACTAAATTTCTTGGATAAAAATAAAAAACCAAACCGAATTAACCGAAATATTTCGGTTCAGTTTTTCGGTTAACCGAAATATGAATAACACTAGGTAAATTAGATTTAATCATTCTCATATTGCAACACAAAATATGGATAAACCCACATAATATTCATATCTAATTACAATATAAGCATAATAAAACATATGAATATACTAAACATATGCATAATGTATTATTACATTTGAATTGTTTAGTGGTTTTAAGAAGAATACTATAAAAATGGTATTGTACACGGGTTATTCGGTTATTTCGGTTTTTGGAAGGAAAAACCGGACCGAATACCGAAAACCGAATTATACCAAAACAAAATCGAACCGAAAACGAAATAATCGATTAATTGGTTCGATTCGATTCGATAATCGGTTTCGGTTTAAAAATGCCCACCCCTGGCCGTAGCCAGCGATCGAAGCGAAGCGAAGAAAAGGCGCATAGCTACAGTATTTTTCTCGAAGCTACAGTATCATGGTGCTCACGAGAATTGCAACAGTAGTTCTTGTTTAGTTCTCGGTTCTCGTTCGCATGTCTGTTTTGGTTTTAGATTGATTCATTATTTCCAGGGGCGTAGCTCTCGGTATGGCAAGGTACGGCACCTGCCGTACCTTGTTTTTTCGGCTGGGATTTTTTTTGTGGTGCAGAGCTAGCTCAACAGTTGATTCCTTCAGTTGCGTGAAATGGCAGACATTCGTTTTGTCTCTGTGATGCGTATGTGGCTCCGTCTAACTGTTGAGCCAGGTTGGGATACTAGCTCTGCCACGCATGCATACATGCTTGCATGTTGTATGCAGCCATGCACGTTGACAACTTACAAGGAAATGAAGTAGTAGCTTAGGACGCAAGCTAATTGGGCCAAGCCCATTGCATTGCATCAGACTCGATGACTCGTCAGCACTAAGCAGATCAGGAGGCGGGAGCGCAAGCATCGTTTCGTGTCGCCGCCGCCGCCGCGAGAGCCAGGCGAGTGTTGATTACTTAATTGATTTGCAATTGTAGTGTTGTCTCTCATCGGCTGCTCATATGGTACAAATTTTGCCATACCTTAATTTTGTTCTATCCTCCGCCACTGATTATTTCATTATGATAATTCTGATTTAATCTATCCAAAACCTTTCTAGGGCATTAAGTGATTGATCTGAAAAGTTTGATTGGTTAATTCCTTGTAGATTTTGATTAATCTCGTAATTAAGGTTTGATCAATTTCCGTCATTATCTTAGGCAGTCAGCTTGTGAAGGACATAACTTTAGATCCATAAATTTGATTGAGCTGATTCTTATTGGGTTAGTTTTAAAATTGAATCTAGTTTCTACAGTTAAAATTTCACATCAATCCAACGGTTAGATCTTTGAAAATTACTATTTTAGTTAACATATATCAATCTATTTTTGCTGAAACCGAAGCAGTTTTTTTATAATTTGTTTAGGGGTGATTTAAGAATCAATAAAAATTTATTTTAGCTTCCGTGCAATCATTCACCCCTCCTATAATTGCTATATTAGTGTATATTGATCCTACATGTGATTTGAGTGCAAGACTACTAGTTGATTTATAGAGTAGAAACAAATATAACTGCTACTTTGCTAGAGACTAGAAAGTTGCTTGTTGATGCATTGCTTTTTTTTGTTTGTAGAGTTGTTGAATTATGAAGAGGAACGGAGACATTGCATCTCTTTTAGGAAACATGCGACAAAGAAAGAATTTCATTGTCAGCCGCTTCATCTCCTTCCATAGCTCCGCCTAGAACTGTGGCGGAAGATAAACCTCAAGAGCAAGAGAGAGTAATGGAAGAAATTATGAATCCTATGCCATCTTCTTCGCCTTCAGTTCCCCTTGATAATGTCTCGGCACCGGCACCGCCACCGCCACCACCGTCGGTCTATGATATCAATCGTCTTCCATATGATCCAAGTGAAAGACTGTTGTAGAGTATATGGACCCCGGGTATCTGCATGGCGGGCCGTGAGGACCACCCAAGAGGGGATGGGCCAAGCCGACTACATGAAGATGGGTATTGCTCAGGAGGCAGGCCGCCATGTGCAACAAGGAAACCCCGAATATGGAAACCAACCCTAATTAGGGAGGATACAATTGTAATCTTAACCGCTATCATGTTTAGCGGATAAGGAAAGAGATACAATCTCCTACTCTGTATCCGATCAGGACTCTTTTATGTAACCCGCACCTCTCTATTATATAAAGGAGGTGCGGGGGACCAAGAGAATCTCATCAGCAAATTAGCTAGCCACATATAATTCCAGAGCACATGACTAGGGTATTATCTTCTCCGCAAGAGCCCGAACCTATATACATCCGGTGTCTTGTGCTACCATCGAATTTGGATCCAGCGCCTAGCCCCCTTTTTATTGCCGACAACAAACGTCGACAGTTGGCGCGCCAGGTAGGGGGAGCGTTAAGATCAATCTGTAGGATCAAGGATACCGACTAGAGGGGGGTGAATAGGAGGTTTTAAATTTTCTAAGCTAAATTCAAGTTTTAATGTTTCTAAGCACAAGTGACAAATATGGCAAATTCAATGTCTAGCAATTTTAGTGACTTATCAAATAAAATTTCTACTCAAGTATGACAATAGCAACACAATGATGATCAATTTGCTAGAAACAATTCAAGAGTAAAAACAATGCAAACCACAAATGATGAACACGTGAATTTTATCCTGTGGTCTCGGAGACTTGCCGGTCTCCCCTACTCCACGTTGAGGTGGCTTGAACTTCTTCAAGCCAGCTCCACTCGCTTGAGCCTTCCTCGATCACTCGTGGTAGCTCTTCCCCGCTCCGGGTAGGCGAGCTCCTTGCCTTCACAACCGTCCGGGCCTTCACACAATCTTCTTTGTGAAGATCATGAGCCTCACGCCTTCAAGCCGTCTAGGAGACGACAACCTCCAAGAATAACAAACTTGACGTAGGCTTGAAACTCAAGAGTGCAATCAATATGGCTCAACTAATACAATGCACTCAATTTTCCTCTCCAAAACTCAAGAATCAAGAATTGAATGCACTAGTGTGTGGAGAGAGTTGCTAGGGCTTAGAATGTATTCAATAGAGTCACCAACCAGCCCCTAGCACATGTGAGGGGGTATTTATAACCCCCAAACACTCAAACTAGCCGTTACCTAATTTTTATTCGTGAAAAATCTGTATGGCTGGTACTACCGCCCTCTAAGGGCCGGTAGTACCGTCCCTGGGGTCCAACGGCTATACGGCGCATTTATTACACTGACACGTAGCCGTTATGGCGTGAAAGTTACATGGGCGGTACTACCACCAGGGAGGTCCGGTAGTACCGCACCTGCCAGCCAGAAAAGCGATCGCTCTGGAATAAAGCTACCGCCAACTAAGGTGCGGTAGTCGCGATTCATGATAGTACCGCTCAAGCCATCTTGATAGTCTGACTCTGACGACTCGAAGGAGAGGCGTTTTGCCATAAAGCTACCGCCGTAGAAATGCTTCAGTATCACGCATTTGCGTACTACCGCCCTATCACCGGTAGTCTTGGGATCTTGAAGGAATTTTCTGAATTGGTTTTTCTCTTGATCTCACGAATATGCAACTAGACTATTGAGCCATTATTGATGCACTTTTAAACTTCAAGACCCAAATCAAGTCCCTCTTAATAGTACGGCGACTATCCTAATAATCCGATCTTTACTTCTATCGACGATCGGGATCGCCAACCGCAAGAAGTGAGGTGGGGGTCAGTGTATTATGGGACCCGAGCCGTGTTTCGCTTGAACGGAGGAAGAAAACAGTCGTGATGATGGTCGGAGCAAGACGACAACGAGCACGAGGCAAGAGTTTATACTGGTTCGAGCCCCTGTGAAGGTAATAGCCCTACTCCAGTCGCCTCGCGACGGTGATTCTTGTTATATCGATGTACAGGGAGGTGTTTACAACTCAAGACAGTAATGGTGATTCCTAGCTCGAGCTGCTGTGTGTACTGGGTTGTCTTCGTTGTCCTTGGAGCTTACGCGTCCTTGGTCTTTATACCCTTACGACATAGCGGTGGAGACATCCCCGAAGGGCCTTCATGCACATCGAGTGGCGATAAGCGCCGGACTTGCGCAAGACTCTGAATCATCCCCCGACCGCTCTCGGCAGCTGCCGGTCAAGCGCTAGATCCGAATTCCGAGGCGGACCGAGGCTTGAGCGAGATCCCACCGAGCTCGAGGTCGGCGGGATCAAGCTTCGGGTTCACGGCACTCTAGGTCGGCGCCTCGGTGTGCACCAGTGCGTGGTGGGGCCTTCCGAGCTTGGGGATCCGTTGGCCGTCGCCGCCGGCGGTCAAGGAGCACCCAGCCCTCGTCGGCTAGCCCCGAGGCTCTAGGTGGGAGGAACTCTCGGGGCGACCTCGAGCCTTTGTCTCGAGCGGAGGCAACCTTCGAGTCTTGGCTCCTTGGCGAGGTCGAGCGGAGAAAGCGAGTTTTGGCCTCGACACACAGCAACCGGACTTCTCGATCTTTGAATGCGGATGTGAGCGATTAGCGGGCATCTGGCGGCGTCTCGACTCCGTGGCCGAGCCTTACTTGCACGAATCAAATCGCGGTTGGCACACCTTTTGAGGTGTCGTGGATTGGATTTTCTTTGCGTTGCGGTTTATAAGTCAGCGCCACATCGTCGATCGAAAAATTCTTGCTCTTGCGCCTTCGCCTTCCAAGCTTTCGCCGAAAGCAAGGTCCTCCTTTCGCCCTCGAGACTAAACCAGCCACAACCGCCATGGCCAAGCTAGGAAGGAGCACTCTGTCGCTTTTCGAGGATGAAGGAGCTCGAGTCCCTAGGGCCGCTAGATCCGTTTACATGGCGGTTGCCGGGCAACATGGATCGAAGCCGCACCCAGGGCAGCGAGATCGTCTGCCGCAAAAGCACTATGCCCTCTTTGGCTTGCGGACCCGGAGAGTGAGTTCGTCATGAAGGTCCTTTCAGTGCGACATCGAGCTCATCAACACAGTGCCAAACTCGTTCTTCTCCTCACCATCTTTTCCCATCTATCGAGGATTTCTAGGGATCCTCCAGACTCCTCGCTCTTCTTCGATACTTTAGTCTCTTAGCTCGGGAAGGATCCGTGGTCGGATGCCTCTACTTCGCAAGCGGGTCGGGCTCAAGTGGGCCTTCCCAAGTACCAACCTCGGGATTCCCTCGGCCCGTGGACCCGGCCGGTTCTACTGAAGAGGGGTGAGGCCGGGGACGCTGGTGTCTGAAGGACCCCATCGCCAACCACAAGAAGGAGACTCGGTCGGACGACCTCGAGGTCGACGAGGAGGCCATCGCCCTCATTCATATCTGTGCCATGCGCGGTCTCAACGGGTAGGCGATTGCCAACGATTTCCTGCGGAACCGTGTGTACCCTCTTAGGCGGAGGGAGCACCCGTTCTTGAGATCGAGGGTCGATGATCGACCCACGAGGGCACGTCTAGTAAGTCTTCTTGCCCCAAGGTGCGGCTCGTGTACACCCTCGATCTTCTCTTGACAACGCTTGTCTGCGGCGTAAAGAATCTGGGTCTCCGCCGGGATGGTGAGATGTTTGGGAAGCGGTACGAGTACGTCATTGGCAACCCGTCGAAGAATGTACTCCGTCGGAAGGGCGAGGTAAGCCACTCGACCAAGCGCCCGAGTCTTTTGCCCACGAGCCCCTTCGAGAAGCCGCTTGCACGAGCCCACCAGAGTTCTTTGAAGCGGCCAGAGGATGCTCCGTTACTGGCGGGGCGAGCAAGAAAGGGAAAAGCGACCACCCGGCCGGATCAAGCATTTGAGGGCGAAGCGCCATGTCGAGTGGGGGGACTGCGCCACGGTAAGGGCCCTACTATTCGAGCCCCCGAGCTTGTGTTTATGTGCCTCGCCGTTTGATGAGCTTTCCCTTATGCAGCAGCAGAGCGCGGCCGCCGCCGCCAGGTCTTCGAGCACTCCCCCGCCCCCAGAGCCTCGAGCTCGAACTCCCGCCGCGGCGGGCGATGCGGAGCCGGCTCGGACCCCGAGACCTCAAGTCACGAGGACACGCAAGCGCGGCGCCCCCTCGACATCGGGGCAACAAGACCTTCGACTACCCTCGGCGAGGAGGAGACTGGTGACCCAAGTAAGCCCCCGGCATCCCGGTCTGCGCCGCCCCTTTCGTATTTTTCTGGCTTAGTGTATGCTTTTGATCGCAGACCTTGAGCACCCGAGCTCGAAACTTGCCCGTTTTGACGATGGCTGTTGTCCAGGGCGAGTCCGAGTCTGGGGAGGAGGACACATTTAAGTTGGTCCCGTGCCGCCCCTCGCGCCCAACGCGGACTTCGTCGGGGTCGCCGAGCCCGGTTTTGGCCGGTGAGTTCGACCAGGGCCTCAACGATTCGGACGACGAAGAGCTCCAGCCCGCAACCAGCGTGGATTTTGACACCGGCGAGGCCCATGATCTGGTGCCGTTGTCGACTCTCCGGCGCCACCTCGAGGAGGATGCCCGAGCCAGCGGCGTGCGAAGTCGATACCCCGAGCTCCCGACCATGGCGCTCGAGCACCGAGGCGCGGCACCCATTGCGGTCGAGAACCTGCGGCGGACGGCCGCCGTCCCTTGGGCCGGAGGCGGGTGGGGCCCATCATGAGGCGGGACGATCGCGCCGTCGCGCCTTCCCGGTCGTCGGCAGGCGAACCCACCGGAGGAGGTGATTTGACGACGAGCCGCCCTAAGCGGTAACTCAAGACCACGCTCGCTGGCCGGCGCGGCCGAGGCCGACCTCGACTCTTGATGCGGCGGTCGACGAAGAGAGATCCCCTAATCGTATTGACGACCGCGAGAATTTACCCACAGCGCTGGAGGGCCATCTCCGCAAGGTAAGGGTCTTCTGCGCATCTCGTAGTTGGAAGTCTGAGCTCCTTGTCCCTCTCATTTGGGCCTCCTTTCGTCGTGAAGGTGATCGACCATGCCTCTCAAGGGCTTCAAGGCCTCAGAGAAACCTGTTGATGTGCTTAGGGACCTCTGAGCCTTGATCGAGGTGCGGAGGTCGAGCAGCGCCAAGCTCATCAAGTATAATCGAGGTCGAGCAAGGGCTCGAGCAGAAGGCCAGGGCTCGGCGATCTGCGCCCGAGACGATGAGGCGCAGAAGTGGCTCATCTTGGTGGAGCTCGAGCAGGCCGGGGCCTCGAGCGACCATGGTTATATGGCCGTGGAGCAAGAACGCTGCAGTCGGCCAAAGCGCTCGAGGTCGGCGGGCCAAAGTCAGCTACTGGAGAAGGCTGCTGCTGAGCGGGTGCCTCCCTTACGGGGCGTCCCGAACTCGAGGCCAAGATCACTGGAACTTGAAGAGAAGCAGTCGCGCCAACAAAGCGATCGAGGACAAGCGGGCCAAGGTCGAGGCCTTGGAGAAGGCCGCCGGAGATTTCTTCTTTGGAAGCGTCCCCGAGCTTGAGGCCAAGGTCTCGAGCTCGAAGGAAGCTCGAGCGTGCTAAAAAGGGCGGCGGCGAGCGATGGCCCGACTCAAGGCGAACGACACCGAGTGCGGATGCCTCCACGGTGGCCCTCGAGAACGAGTGAGCTATCGACCACGAGGCCAAAGTCGCCGAGCTCGAGCAAGAGAGGCTTGCCAGCGAGATGGCCGACCAAAAAAGCGTTAAAAAGCAAGGGATGTACTTAAAGAAGCAGATCATTTTGGTGAACAAAGAAACCTCGTTCTGTTGTAAACCCATAGCATGGGGATACTTGTAAGTCTTTCTTGCCGCTTTGTCTGCCGTGCCGTGCTCTTTAGGTCGTCTTGGCCGGTAGGGTAGTATACCAGCCCGTTGGGCCCGAGGTCGGCGGCAGCGTGCCTTGGGCACAAAGGCCTTGAATATGGACGAGAGGCCACGACACGCAAAGTTGAGGAACAATTCGCAAAGGTAGAAGGACCGAAGCGAACATCGTTAAGTAGATTAGTGCCTTCGCCGGCCCTTGCAACCATGCGCATTGCTCGACCGTCGAAGCGGCGAGGTTCTTGGCTCGAGCCCGGGCACAGGGGAGAGCTAGATTGCGAAGAGGTTTGGCTTACGTTTAGCTCGTCGTTGGGGTGAGCATAAAAACCAGCGTCACTTAGACTAAGAGCAAATGCACTACGCACGAAGGTCGTGTTCGAAAAGGGAAGGACGCCCGAAAAAGAAAAGTAGCAACACAAGTGGAAGCGAGATATAAAAGGGCAAAAATGAAAGACCGACTTTTTATTGAAATGTGAGGCATAGAGGTTACACATAAAACTTAGAAGTGATCTATGTTCCACGAGCTAGAGAGCACTCGCCATCGGGCATCGCTAGCCGGTAAGCCCGTCGATCTGTTGAAACAACTCTATAGGGGCCCTCCCCATGAGGATAACTTGTTGGTCTTTGGGCGAGCTCTAAATCCGTCTCGGGGCTAGGTCCCCAACAAGGAGCTTCCTAGGTCGATCGGCCAAAGCGCATGTCTGCGAAGAGCTTGCGGTAGTCGTTGATCGTAGCGATGCCTGACATCTTACTTCTTCTGCGAGGTGAGGTCGAGACCGTTCGTGCTCGAAGTCGACTTGAGTCGACCAAAGTGACCTGGCGAGCCAGTGACCTCGGGAGGCGGGGATGGCTTTGGTACCGAAAAGCAATTTGGAAGGCGTGGACCTGTTGCTCGGCTTGTCGTGGGTGCGAATAGACCATAGGGCGGTGGGAAGTTCGTCCACCGAGCCTTGCCGTGTCGGTCGAGCTCATCGCAACTTTCGTTTCTTCGCCCTAGACAATTTGCGGATTGGCGCATCCATTGCTCCGTTGCTTTGGGGTGAGCCACCGGGCGAAGCATATTTTGATGCGAGTTCCTCGCATAAAACTCTGGAACAACTCCTTTGGTAAAGCGGGTACCGTTGTCGTTGATAAGCTTACATGGAACCCGTGCACAGTGACCACGAACAAGTGGAAAAGCGAACCACCGCCCTAGCGATTATGGTCGAGACGGTTCGACCTCTATCCACTTGGTGAAGGTGTCGACAATGACGCAACGAGAACTTCTTCCCCGGTTGCTTGAGAAAAGGGCGAGGATGTCCGGCCCCATGTCGTGAAGGGCGGTGGCGGGATGGTCCGAGGCGTGTAAGCGGTGATGCGATTTTGAGGCGTGGGCGGCATGCTCGGCAGGTGCGGATGATATCCCGAGCATCTGGGCGCCGAAGGCCAATAGTACCCCATGCGGAAGGCCTTGCCGATCATTGTCTGTCTGAAGAGTCGCCCCTGAGGCTGAGTGAATGTCATGCGGAGAGTACTTACCCTCCTCCGTGGAGATGCCGCGTCGGGATCTGGAAACATTTAAATCAGTATAGCTTTCCTCGGCGGCGTGTATAGACTTCGCCGTAGCTGATCCGGCTCCTCTCGGTAGGGTCGGGTGGCATGTCGCCGGGCAAGAAGCGTGGATGGCCTCGGCCGGAGAGGATACCCGAGCCACGTGACCACGACCTCTTGGTCGGAGATCGATGGGGCCGCCCGATGTCTCGAGGATGACATCGGGTGGGATATCGTCGTCGGAGGAGCCGAGCTTGGAGAGGAAGTCATGTTGGAGTTGTCTCTCTGGGGATGTGCTTGATTTCCATGTTCGGAACCACTTCTCCATCTTGCGCACCTCGGCGAGTACTTTGCCATCGAGTCCCCGAGCCTTTGGTAGTCCTTGTTGGCCGGTTGATGTGAGTGGGAGTCACCCTTCACGACGGTGGCGCACACCCAAAGCTTTGCAAGCTCGTAAGCGGCGGGAGGGCCGTACTCCGCCACATTGTTGGTCATTTGGGAAGCCAAAGCAATTCGTACCTCAACTTATCGCTTGGCGAAAGGATAAGGATCGGCCCGAGCACTTGAAGGACCTCGAGCCGTTGAAGAACATGACCCAGGGAATCTCCTCTTCGTCTTGAAGCTCGGGAGCGGGCGGCGACGTCTGCTCGACCACGAAGTCGGCGAGCACTTGCGACTTTATGGCCGTGCGCGCCACGACCTGGACGTCGAACACCGCCAGTTCCATGGCCCATTTGGCGATTCGTCCTCCACCCTCCGGGTTCCTCAGGATGTCCCCGAGCGGGAAGTTGCTCGGGACGACCACGAGTCGCTTGGAAATAGTCTTGGAGCTTGCGAAGCCATGAGGAGGCGTATCGCGGTTTCAGTACTGCGGGTAGCGCTCCTTGAGCCGTCTGAGGACCTCGTGACATAATAGATGGGGTCTTCTTTGGGACCCCGCTCCGCCACCGAGGACGGCACTAACGGCGTGGGTGGTGGCAGCGAGGTAAAGCGACAACCTCTCGCCGGGTTGTGGCGTGGTGAGGAGGGTGGGGGCGATAAGTATACCTTCAAATCGTCGAAGGACATTTGCTTCAGAGTCCTCGAAGCCCGTGCTTGCTTGAGGTTTGGAAGAATGGGAGCCCACACTCGCCGAGCCTCGAGATAAACCTGCTGAGGGCGGCCATGCGGCCAGTGAGGCTCTGCACTTGCTTGATCGAAGTCGGGAGGGCCATCTTCTCGATCGCCTCGATCTTTTAGGGTTGGGCCGACCCGAGCCCCGATCATGTAGCCGAGCACCTTCCCGGCCTTGCTTGAATCGCACTTCTCGGGATTGAGCTTGATCTTGTCTTGGGTTCGAGGTTGGCGAAGGTCTCTTCGAGGTCGTGAGCGTGGTCGCCCTCAGCGGGGCTTTGGCGATGATGTAGTCACGTAGACCTCAAGGTTTCGCCCGTCTGGGGTTGAAGGTTTTGGTCATCGACGGCTGAAATGTGGCCCCCACATTGCATGAGACCAAGCGACATGGTCGTATAGCAATAGGTGCCAAGCGGCGTGTGAAGGAAGTCTTGCTCTCATAAATCGACCACAAGCTTGATCGGTGGTATCGAGTAAGCATCAAGAAACTCAACATCTTGGCATTAGCGGTGGAGTCGATGATCGGTCGATCTTGTGAGCGAAAGTTGTCCTTGAACAAGCCGAGTTCAACCCGTATGGTCGGCGCACATTCTCCACTTTCCTCCTTCTTACGCACGATGGTGGGTTGGCGACCATTGAATAATTGATCTCACGAATGAAACCGGCCTTGAGAGTTTGTCAAGGTTCTCCTTAATAATCGCGACTTTCTCTAGAGAGAAGCGACGCAGCTTCTAGCGTACAGGTCGGGAGCCGGATCCCACCTGCAACTTGTGCTCGATCACCTCCCTCGGGACGTCGGGTATGTCCGCGGGCTCCCAGCGAATATACCTTTGTTGGCGCGAAGGAAGGTGGCGAGCTCGAGTTCTATTTGGAACTCGGCTCGGCGAGGCGATGGGCCTTTTGGTGGTCACTTTCATCGGCGGCCTGACCTTCGTTGCCCATTTGGCTGGATGGCCGCCTACGCGGCGGCGTTCTTCGTCGTCGCCTCCGGGCGTATTTGGCTGGCGGCATGCTGCAAGAGCCAAGGCCTTGGTCTCGCAACCATGTGCCGCCTGCAGGTCGCCCAGCACGGTAATGATGCCGTTGGGGCCAGGCAGCTTCATGCATCGGTGGCCATAGTGGTTGGCGGCCATGAACTTGACCAAGGCGGGCCGTCCGAGGATGGCGTTGTACGGGAGGTCGCCCTCGACCACCTCGAAGGTGACCAGCTCGGTGCGGAAGTTGTCCGAGCCGTCGAAGGTGACGGGCAAGACCACCTGCCCTAGGGGAATGGTCGAGCTTAAGACACGATCGAAGAAGAGAATAGCGGCGTTCTTGACCTTCGGCCGGGAATCTGCATCGGTCAGCGCCCTGCTGCGACAAGTTAAGAGAGCGCTGCCGTCGACCATGGCGCGACCGAGCCAGCGGTGTTCGCGATGGTCGGAGTCACGACCAAAGCGGTCTTGGTCTCGGGCCATACAGGAGGCGTCCTCAAGAAGAAGGTGATGGTGGCTGACCCACTTGTAGAAACTGCTCGATGGGCTTCAGCGGCAACACAGTAGATGGTCATGTGGCGGCCTTGACCTCGCGCTGATGCGGTAGGCGATGAGCCACGAAGATGACATCGATCCGGCGCTTCGCCTTCTTTGGAACTCCAAATCGAGGTCGTCGTGTTCTGCGCTGCATTCACCCGGTCGGTGGTCGTCATCGCCGAGAACACGGGCATCTCACCCGCCCATCATAAGCGTCCGGCTTATACGCCATGCCTGCAGTCCGCAAGTCATGGCGGCTGCCTGTGGAATAAACGAGAACTTAACCCGTCATATCCGTCGCCCTCGGCCCTGCGGCCGAGCATCGTCCGCCGGGGTCAGATCGTTAGCCCTCTGCTGAAATTTGGTTCTTCGCTGGTGAGGTCAAGGTCGACCTTGGCGAGGCTTAGGGTCCTCTCGAGCTTGACCTCGGACCTCGAGGACCTCGCGCTGGCCATCCGCCGAAACGATCACCCGCGGTAGTCCTCCGCCGCCCCTGCGATCGCGCTTCCGCTTCTTGGAGGCGATGCCGTGTTCGGCGCCCCTGGAGTTAGAAGGGTCGGCTTCTGTTTGGTTTAGACCGAGCTTTCCTTGGTCGTAGTCGCGTTTCCAGCGGACGGCGTCGTCCGCGTCCGCGTATCGCTCTGCCATGCGAAAAAGCTTGTTGACGCTGAGCCTCGATGTGATCTCCAGGTCCTCGGTGAGGCGTCGATCACAGACCCCGAACTTGAAGGCCTTGATGACGGCCTCGTCAAAAATGCTCGGGATCGGGTTCCTCGTGCGGATGAATCGCCGCACAAAGTCGTATAGCGGCTCGTTCTTGCCACTGGATGACACGATCCAGTCCTTCTCCCTCCGGACGCCTTCGTAACAACTTTGGAAGTTGGGCGAAGGGCGTCTGAATTGGCACCACGACTGAAGGAGCGGGCCACGGTTAAAAAGCGGTCCTCGCGGCCCGTCGGCATGGTCGGAGGTAGTTGCCATCACGAGCTCGTCCCCCGCCGCCAAGATAGCGGTCGAGTAGATGGACAAGAACTTCGTCGGGGTTCTTGGTCCCGTCAGCGCCACGATCGTAGCGGGCTTGAACCGAGCCGCCACTTGACTGGCGAAGGCCGTCGGATCGCCATGCAGCCATAGGCGGGCGGGTGCGCGCCGGTCGTGGTCGTCGCCGACAAGATCCATTTCTTCGCCGGATTGAATCGAGCTTGCGGCGGCCCGACTGCGGTGGAAACGCCCATGGTGCGAACGCGGAATCACTGGTTAATGCTTGGCGGTCTGGACCCTCGGCACTGGCGGAATGTCGGGAAAGGTCGCGAACCTGCTGCCGATTGACTTCGGTGTGATGCGGCGGGCTGTCCACTGGCGCGTGCCGCGTGTAAATGGCGTCTGCGTCAAAGCCTCATCGAGCCCGTTGCTCGGTGGCTCTGTCGCGAGGCGTCCGTATGGTGTGGCGTGGCGTGTTATCAATACTTCTCGGGAGCGGGTCCCGAGTGCTGGCCGGTCTTTGCGGAGATGCGACCTCGGTCGCGGCCCGATCGAGTTCCTCAGCTAGGGCTCGACCAAAAAGTTCTTCCGACTTCACCCTATCGGGGTCAGCCATGACCCAGGCGATAGCGGGGCGCTCCCGGTAGGAGGAGCCTGGCGGCCCGAAGCGTCTTGGCCTTCTCTGGGCCTCCGCCGGGGCGGTTATAAGCAGTTGATGGCAACTGCACCATCCGGCGAAGCATCTTGAGTCTGCGGATCCACGATCATCGCTTCTCCTCGGCGCCTTGGCGTCGCCATCGTAACATCTTTGCTTTCGGCGGTGGCGGCGAAGCGAGGACACGGGTGGTCCGTGCACGAGGAAAATCCGTCAATGAGGTGCGCCATGCTCACAGGATCTGAGTGTCGTTCTGCGAAAAGAGCAAAATAATCGGGCCCCACGGTGGGCGCCAGCTGTCGACGATCGGGATCGCCAACGCAAGAAGTGAGGTGGGGTCGATGTATTATGGGACCCGAGCCGTGTTTCGCTCGAGCGGAGGAAAAAGTTGTGATGATGGTGGAGCAAGGCGACAACGAGCACGCGAGGCAAGAGTTTATCTTGGTTCGAGCCTGTGAAGGTAATAGCCCTACTCCGATCGCCTCGCGGCGGTGATTCTTGTTATATCGATGTGCGAGGAGGTGTTTACAACTCAAGGCGGTAATGGTGATTCCTAGCTCATTGCTTTGTGTGTCTTGGGTTGTCTTTGTTGTCCTTGGAGCTTCTGGCGTCCTTGGTCTTTATACCTTACGCATAGCGGTAGGAGACATCCGGGAAGGGCCTTCATGCACATCGAGTGGCGATAGCTTGCCGGACTTGCAGCGACTCTGAATCATCCCGACCGCTCTCAGCAATGCGGTCAAACGCTAGATCCGAAATCGAGGCGGACCGAGGCTTGAGCGAGATCACTTGGAGCTCGAGGTCGGCGGGATCAAGCTTCGGGTTCACAAACACTCTAGGTCGGCGCCTCGGTGTGCACCAGTCGTGGTCGGGGCCTTCCGAGCTTGGGGGATCCGTTGACCGCGCGCCGGCCGGTCAAGGAGCACCCAGCCCTCGTCAACTTCCAACTCCAAGATCGGTAAAATGTCTAGAAAAATATCTCTAAAGTTTTATACCTTCATTTCTTTTGCTTTCTTGATGCGTACTCCACTTTTTGCACTTGAAACCATCCGACATCTTTCGAAGAATACATTTTTCCTGTTTTCAACTTACTTGCACAAACAACGTTAGTCTATTAGCTTTGATTGTCATTAATTACCAAAACCTTAACCACATGGGGGCCTAGATGCTTTCACAATCCCGGCAAGCTCGATGGCCTCCATCAATGGAATCGTTATCACCTTCGCTCCCGGCCATGCTTTCCGCTTCGGGAGCCTCGACTTCATCGCCGACAACCTCGACAAGCTTGCTCTCTCAGACTCGGACCAGATCTAATATGGGAGAGACTTCATTGATACTTCATCCGGACTTCCATTCGGGTTGGGGAGCGCCGCGGCCATCTACTCACGATTAGTAAGCCGGGGGCTGACTTCCCGATTCGGATACGGTAAGGATTCGATCCGAGACATCTCGGATGCGGTCGTCATAAGCGGCATTTGAGAAAAAGTCGGCGGCGCCAGCTTGATCAAGAAGATGTCCGAGGCGCCGACTACGGTAAAGAGATGTTCACATTAGCGGACGGCTAAGCGCCCGGCGCCCAGCGCCACCTTCGACCTGACCACGAGCCACGCTTGCACCGGCGCCACCGCCAGCGGCCACGAGCCTCGTCTGCGCTCCGGCGCCACGCCAGCACGGCCACGAGCCTCGCTCCTCGAAGCGCCACCGCCGGCATAGCCACGAGCCACGCTGCGCCCAGCGCCACCTTCCAGGCGGCCACGAGCCTCGCTGCGCCCGGCGCCACCGCCGGCAATGCCGAGGAGCGCTGCGCCCAGCGCCACCGGCACGGTCACGAGCCACGCCTACGCCCCGGGCGCCACCTTCGGCATAGCCACAAGCCTACGCGTGCGCCCTGACCGCCACCTTCGGCACGACCACGAGACTCGCCTCGCCCGGCGCCCGGCCAGCATAGCCACGAAGCCACGCTGCGCCCAGCGCCACCGCCGGCATAGCCACGAGCCAGCGCTTGGGCGAGCGCCACCGCCAGCCTCGCCACGAGCCGCTTTGTGCCCGGCGCCACCTCCGCTGACCACGAGCCGCCTTTGCACCACGAAGCGCCACCTTCGGCATGGCCATGAGCCCCTGCGCCTCGGCGCCACCGCACATGCCACGAGCCCACGCCTGCGTCTCGGCGCTACGCCTTCGACGGCCACGAGCCACGCTGCGCCACGAAGTGCCACCTTGCCACGACCACGAGCCTCGCTGCGCCTGGCGCCACCTACGGCTCGACTACAAGCCTACGCCTGCGCCACGAGTATGGACGGCACGATCGTTAGGAAAACATGGAGCATAGAGCAGCTAAGTCGCTTTTTACTTAATTAAGTCAGTATGAATAAAATTGTTGTCTTTTTTGACTTGCTACTTAGTTGATCCACAACTAAGCAGTAAGTCGGGGGCTACACCTAATAGTGTGCGCATGCGCACATCTTTTTCTGAGTTTTGTTTTTTTTCCATTTTACTTAACAATTGCAAATGAATCCGAGTGCGTTAATTCTAAGTTGTAAAGCTCTGACCCCATGAACGGCGAACTTTAGTCACCCAAAATGCGTGCCTAGGAAAAAGAGCCATGAGCCGACTCCCAACGCTCGGGGGCTAGACTAGTCGGGCAGAGTGCTTAAACTAAAAGAGTCAAACCACTCGGATGAATTCAAAATCAATAAGGAAAAGGAGTAAAAAACTTTAAAGTTATATATAAATCAGTCGGACATCACATCCGGGTGAATTGTTTTTACATTGCCTAAGTTCTGCATATACATGATTTCAGGGCTACTAAATTTGGATGCGACGTGTGTGGGCCAACGCTTCAACAATGACATCAGTAGCTTCGGCGATGTATGAAACGACGCTAAATTTAAAGGGAGCGGTGCTGAATTTCGCCTTGAGCGGGAAAAGCGTTTTGACTTCTGTATACTGTTTGGGATACGGTATGCCCCATAATGGGCCACTGACTATCTGTAGCGATAGTGGTCTGCAGGCACCACTCGGCTAAAGCCTATTTAAACAACGGTATGCCCCAAGATGAGCCACCGCGATGGTCAATAATTGGTGGGTACCACTCGAGAAAGTTCAGCGTGGAGCTCTATTGAGTCCTTCACGATCTCTTTGCCTACAACAATTTTCATTTGGAAAGGAAAACCGATCGGAAGCGCATCAATAAGCTGGAAGCACTTGGCGTGAAGCATGACTTCGGTTGAAGTGCGACCAGGAAGGCGGCAACTCGATCGCAAAGCACTCGGGGGCTACTGTGGAGTATATGGACCCTGGGTATCTGCATGGCGGGCCGTGAGGACCACCCAAGAGAGGATGGGCCAAGCCGACTACATGAAGATGGGTATTGCCCAAGAGGCAAGCCGCCATGCGCAGCAAAGAAATCCCGAAGATGGAAACCAACCCTGCTTAGGGAGGCTACAATTGTAATCTTAACCGCTATCATGTTTAGCGGATAAGGAAAGAGATACAATCTCCTATTCTGTATCTGATTAGGACTCTTTTATGTAACCCGCACCTCTCTATTATATAAAGGGGGGTGCGAGGGACCAAGAGAATCTCATCAGCAAATTAGCTAGCCACATATAATTCCAGAGCACAGGACTACGGTATTATCTCCTCCGCGAGAGCCCGAATCTATATACATCCGGTGTCTTGTGCTACCATCGAGTTTGGATCCAGCGCCTAGCCCCCTTTTCATTATTGCCGACAACAAACGTCGACAGCTGCCAATCAAAGTTATCCTGTTAATGATCAAAATGCAATTCGAAGAGCATATATTCTTAAAGGTCCATTCCAACCATATGCACATAAATTTCCAAAAAGGAAAATTGGAAATAGAGATCGTCAATTCAATTTTGTATGGTTTGCTAAGCATCATTGGCTTGAATATAGTATCAAGAAGGATTCTATGTTTTGCTTTGTATGCTACTTGTTCAAAGATAACAAATGTAAGGACAAGAGGGCAGACACATTTACTACAAATGGTTGAAGAAATTGGAATATACAAGAGAAAGCACTTTTGAAACATGTGGGTTCTAGTACACATAATGCAACTCAAGAGAGATACAATGGCTTTGTGAATCCCAATGCAGCAATTGATTATCACATTGAGAAGTAGAGTGATGAGGATCTTCGTCTTTACAAGATTATGCTGACTTATTCACTTAGATGTATAAAGTTTCTTTTACATCAAGGATTGGCATTACGTGGACATGATGAAAGCGAAGAGCCTAGCAATAGAGGGAACTTCCTTGAACTTTTGAAGTTTCTTGCAACAAATAGTGAAGAAGTGAATAAGTATGTTTTGAAGAATGATCTAGGTAATTGCACTTTAACTTGCCCAGAGATTCAAAAGAAAATTATTCAATGTTGTGCCATAGA
Source organism: Guadua angustifolia (assembly GCA_036346375.1). NCBI lineage: Eukaryota > Viridiplantae > Streptophyta > Magnoliopsida > Poales > Poaceae > Guadua > Guadua angustifolia. The sequence continues at coordinate 17,660,027 of CM070521.1, read as the reverse complement.
AAGTAGAAAGAAAATTATTGAAGAACTTGGTGATGAGCCCTATGCAATTCTAGCTGATGAGTCTAGTGATATATCACATAAAGAACAACTAGCTCTTTGCTTGTGTTATGTTGATAAATTGGGAAGGCCATGTGAGCACTTTCTTAGAGTTGTTCATGTAGATGATACTACCTCTTTGTCACTTAAGGAAGCAATTGAAGGTTTACTTGTTAGTCATGGCTTGACTTTAACTCAAATCTGTGGTCAAGGTTATGATGGGGCTAGCAACATGAAAGGAGAGATTAAAGGGCTGAAAACATTGATCATGCAAGAGTCACCTTCTGCTTATTATATCCATTGTTTTGCACATTAACTTCAATTAGTTCTTGTTGCTGTTGCCAAGGGAAATAATGATTGCGTGTGGTTTTTTTATCAAGTATCACTCTTGCTGAATATTGTTGGAGTTTCTTATAAGCGTCGTGGAATGCTTCGAAATGCTAGACTTGAGAATATCATGAAAGTACTTGATTGTGGTGAACTTGAAACTGGGAGTGGATTGAATCAAGAGATGGGTTTGCCTAGACCCAGTGAGACTAGGTGGGGCTCTCATTATAAAACTGTTGTCAACATTATTGCTATGTATCCCACAATCCGCGATGTACTCATCACTCTTGGTAATGATGCTTCACAAAGGGGGATTGACCAAAAATACATACTATGGTTGGAGTATTTGAGTCATTTGACTTTATTTTCAGTGCACACTTAATGCTTGTTATTCTTGGATACACAAATGATTTATTCAAGTGTTTGCAAAGAAGAGAGCAAGATATTCTTAATGCAATCTCACTTGTTACCGTGGCAAAGAGTAGAATACAATAATTGAGGTCTAATGGCTGGAATCAGTTCCTTCAAAGGGTCACTTTGTTTTGCAATAAACATGGTGTCCAAGTTCCTGATATGGAGGGTAATTATGTGCCTTATGGAAGATCAGCACGGTTTGCATGAAACCAAACAAATGATGATCACTTTAGAAGAGAAATATATATTGGGGTCATTGATCAAATTAGTTAAGAGCTTGATAATCGGTTTGATGAGGTTAATATGGAGTTGCTTTCTTGTATGTCGGCCTTCAATCCTATCGACTTGTTTGCTTCTTTTGATGCACAGAAGGTGCGTAGACTTGCTGAGTTCTACCCTAATAACATCATCTCAAGTACCGATTTGATAAAGCTTGAGTTGCAACTTGATAACTATATTGACGACATAAGACTAGATGATAGATTCAAAGGTCTAGAGAAACTTGTTGATCTCTCAGTTAAGCTTGTTGAAACAAAGAGGCATATAGTTTATGATTTGCTTTATTTGCTTCTGAAATTGGTATAGCTTCTACCGGTGGCGACGGTAAGTGTTGAGAGGGTATTTTCTACAATGAGTTTAATCAAAAGTAAGTTGAGAAATAAGATGGGTGATAGTCTTTTGGATGATTGTCTAGTCACGTTTATTGAGCGGGATATTTTCTTCCAAGTTGATAAAAATGATATAATCAAGAGTTTCATGGCTATTAGAAGGTGGAGGCTAGACAAGAAGGACAATAAGTAATATTATATTCTTTGAACTATTGTAAGTGCGTAAGCTTCTTTTATGCATATTTCATACTTAAAATGTTCAAACTATTTATATTATATTCTTTGAACTATTGTAATATTATATTCTTTGAACTATTGTAATTTATACTTGTATTATCATGTTTCTAGTTATTTTATACTCGTATACCGAATTTCTCGACAACATTTGCAGTTGTTTACCGAATTGTTCATTGGATTTTACCGAATTGTATATTATATTATTAGCTCGGCATACCCTAACTTAAAATCCTAGATCCGCCACTGTCCTCCAACATCGATGTAGGCTCCTCAACTGGTGATTTATTATTATCAAGGGTGAGTACTTAAATCACTTAGTAAGTTATGCACAGAATGCAATCCTAGTATAACTATATGCAAGCCTTATTCCAAAGGAATGGCTAACATGGCTATTTTATAATAAAGCAGCATTCGTAAATGAATACAGTAGCTAGATTGAAAAGATGGTAAAACAAATAACAGTAATAGATAGATTCAGCATTTCTTAAGTAATAAAGGTATTCAATCCTAAGTCAAGTTCAAACATTCCATGGCAACCTGCCATCCCAACTAAGTTTCTATTTAATTAAACTAACCCTTGACTGTAATTCTCGAGCTATGCTCAATACCGCGAGCACGGCTATCCGAATAGATTTACACTCTACAGAGGTTACGCACTTTACCCACATGACATGATTGTCTTTTGGTGCCTTCTGAATTAACACACTACCTTTGGTGTGTTGGCAGAGAGATCATGATAAAGCCTTTATAATACTTTGCCTTAACCCGATACTACCCACTAAGATTTCAACACTAGTAGGATCACATCCAGGGCTCCCCTCTTGCGTCATGTGAGTTGACCATAACTCAAGACTCACACCGCCATTAATAGTATCAAAACTAAGATATTGCAAATTAATCAGTTAGGCTATCCCATACTAGACATGTGCTTACATGATTGGCTCAGGTCAAAGGCTTGCAAGGTTAAGTCCTTATGATGATCGAAGCAAGACTTCCATACACCCTCTGCCTATCGGGCCCCACCTTGGCGCACTTGCCCCTTACCATTTGCCCCAATGTAAGTGAATACCACCCCAGTTGATTATCAAGCATCACGTGCCATCAACAATTTAATATCGTTGTGTGACATTCATCGCCACAACAACTCAATCTTATCGTATGACCACACATGACACACAAGTTCATAACATTGTGCCATATTCCATTAGTCAAGATTAAACATTAATAATTCAATTACATGTGATGACGTGGCATGGCTAAGCATACTAATATGTTCTAACCATCCCATGATGATTATAATATTAATCAACTATAGTGAACCAATCTAGGGTGACAATAGATCATGGTATACAAATGATATGGTAGGATATAGATCAAAAGGTATATTAACTAAGTCCCAAATTGATTGAAAACAATTGTATACGTGAAATAGTATGTAATATGGTAAAACAATATAGCGATTTTGTAAACATAGGTTCAACATGATCAAAGTACAACTTGCCTTAGCAAAGGTCTTGATCTTGTTCTATAACTTGATCTTGAGTCGATGGATCTTCTTTCGATGCGTCGCACAACTCAACTTCTACACGAATCGAGAGAGAAAACCAAATAAAAACTAAAATAGAGAACAAATAAACTTCAAAAATCAAATAAAATTCATTATTAAATAGATCTCAATTTTACAATTTTTTTGAAATTCGAATCACCTCAATCGGAGCTCGTATGAGGGAGAACAAGCTCAAGAAAAATTAAAAAATCATAAAAATCTGAAAATTAAAAATCAAATAATAAACCGAATTATTTTTAAACAAAAAACTGTATTATTGCATCAGCGTGACGTCAGCACTTCCTTAGACTAATCACATGCTGACACATGGCCTCAGTCCATGGATTCGGTCTACGGGACCTCCTTTGGTCCACCGTGGGTGCGGTCCACGGTGCCTCGGCCCTTGTGTCCACCATGGAGTGAAGCTTGATTGGCTGCAGCGCCACCACGATGCACACCCTGATGGCCAATGTGTGCCAAAATCAAAACCGCCTACAGAAGATCTATAACATCCCAAAAAAATTTCTTTAGTATTGTTTATTGTTATTTTATTGCAATTTGTGTGTTTTTTATTTTTCTGTATTTATTGGATTTTTCTAGAATTTATTTGAAATTATTTTAAATTAAGTATATTGGCCTTTTTTTAAAACTAAGTAAAATTAGATAAAATTTAAATAAATTTTTGCTAAAATATTTTATTTGGTCCAAAATGTCTCAAAGTATTTTTTTTAGAATTTTCTGGAATTTTTTCTAGTATTTTTATTACTTATAATAAATCAAATTAATTTCAAGAATTATTTTAAACCAAAAACCCGAGAAATTCATTTACAATAGTACTCGGCCAAAGCCCAGCATTGTGTGGTCCGGCCCGGCGCTGTGTAGCCCAGCTCGCATCGCATTTCGGCCCGCTCGGCCCATCTGCTAGAGGTGTTCGCATCAGCCATTGGATTCGGATCAAGCGAAGGCGAGCCGTCGGATCAGCATCGCACAGTTGGGATTGGATCGTGCCGTTTCGGTCGTATTCGATCCAGACCATTGATCCGTTATGGACGGTTGAGATCGTGTCGGTTTGGGATTGCTTTATGGACGTTCGATCAGCATCTGACAGTTGTCCGTTGTCGTCTCGGGTTAGGATTTAGAGTCCACGCCGTTACGCCGCCGCCATCGTGTAGGATTAGGGTTCCATGTTTTGCGTGTCACCGAGGCTATTTAAGGGAGGGGACAGCACCCCAAGGTTTGCCAGACCGCGCCGTGTCTTTTGCTTTAAAGCATCGTCACCAAGGAGCACCAGAGAGCCCGCAAGACCTCGCCGATGTCCATGCTCACGCCGCCGTCGTTTTCTCCGAGTTGTGCCGTCATCAAGCCGCTACTCGCCGTGTTGGTCCCAGATCCAGAGTCCCCGCATCAAGCCAAACTGAGCCCACCTTTCCTCGTCACCGTTTAGTCGTCGGAGCACCGTGGGCCATGTCGTCATCCTCAAGTCCGATCAAATCCGTGCCGTCGTGCCGCCATCCGCATCGAGAAGCGCAAGAGCTGTCAGATCTTCCACCGACATGCCAGATCAAGCCACGTCAGCCTGTGAAGCAGTGAACGTCTCGGGTAACATTCACCGTCAGATCAAAGTTAGATGCTCAGGATCACACCGCATAAGACCGTGATTGGTTGTCGTTAGATCTGCGCCATGTAGATCGGATTGAGGTAATTCAAATTTCTAAAAATTTGTAAAATTGAGATCTATTTAATGGTGAATTTTATTTGATTTTTGTAGTTAATTTGCTCTTTGTTTTGGTATTTATTTGCTTTTCTCTCTCGATTCGCGTAGACGTTGAGTTGTACGACGCATCGGAGGACGATCTGTCAACTCAAAACCAAGTTCCAGAGCAAGACCAGGACCTTTGCTAAGGCAAGTTGTGCTTTGATCATGTTGAACCCATGTTTATAAAGTTGCTATTTTGGTTTACCATATTGCATATTATTTCATATTTACAAACGTTTTCAATATAAATTGGGACTTAGCTATCATACCTTTTGATTTATACCCTACCTTGTCATTTATATGCCATGATCTAATTGTTACCCTACATTGGTTCGCTATATTTGATTGATATTGAAGCCAACATGGGATGGTTAGATCGTAGTACTCGAATCATTAATGTTTAATCTTGACTAATGGAATATGGAACAATGATATGAACTTTTGTATCATGTGTGGTCACACGATGAGATTGAGTTGTTGTGACAAGGGATGTCACGCAACGATGTTGAATTGTGGATAGCACGTGGTGCTTGGTAATCAACTGGGATGATAATCACTTACATTGGAGCAAGTGGCAAGGGGCAAGTGTGCCAAAGTGGGCCCGATGGGCAGAGAGTATGTGGAAGTCTTGCTTTGATCACCCTAAGGACTTAATCTTGCGAGTTTTTGACCTGAGTCAATCATACAACCATATGTCTGTTATGGGGCAGCCTAACTGACTAATTTGCAATGTCTTAGCTTTAGTACTACTTGTAGTGGTGTGAGTTCAGGTTCACGGATGAACTCACATGGCGTAAAAGGGGGCTTTGTTGTGGTGGTTTAGCCCTTTAGTGTTGAAATCTCAACGGGTAGTACTGAGTTAGGGCAGGGCATTGTAAAGGCTTTGTTATAATCACTCGCCTGTGTGGTGTATGGTTGTATCATGTGGGTAAAGTGTATAATCTCTGCAGAGTGTAAATCTATTCGGATAGCCGTACTCGCGGTATTGAGCATAGCTCGGGAATTACAGTTAAGGGTTAGTTAATAAAATGCAAACTGAATGGGATGGCAGGTTGCCATATGGAAGGATGAATCTTGACTTAGGATTGAAAACTTAGTTTACTTAAGAAATGCTGAAAATATCTATTGCTATTACCTATTTTACTATCTTTTCATTCTATATACTGTACTTGTTCATAAATGTTGCTTTGTCACAAAATAGCCATGTTAGCCATTCCTTTGGAATAAACCTTGCATATAGCTATGTTAGATTGCATTCTATGCACAACTTATTGAGTGCTTTTGTACTCATTCTTGCCATCACCAACCAATCAATAGTTGAGGAGTCATCGCCTTTGTTGGAGGAGGAATTCCAGGAAAATGCGAGTCACTAGGCCCAAGTCTTGTCAGTCGCCTGTGGTGAATTAATGAGTTACCAGCGTCTTCTACTATTTCCACTGCATTTGTCTTAGTATTTATTTTCAGTCTAGCCCTACGTGGCTTAATAATGTAAGTTGGTCATAAGATCTTACACTTAGTTATATCAATAAATAGAGTCTTATTATTCTTATCGCTGTGTATGATGTGATACTTGCAAATGTTGAGTTGAGTGCACTAGCGTTGATCTAGGGACTAGTGCGGTAAACACAGTGGGTTCGAATTGGTGAATTCGGGTCCCGACAAGATCCAACGGTCATAGGTGACGGTCACGCTAGCAGCCACGTGGCTTAATCTAGATCGTTCGTGAAAGATCAAATGGTTATGCTTACTCCGAGCCGTTTACTGTTGGAGAGGCAACATGGCGAGATCTCAAGTGTACACTAGCGATCCAACGGCTAGGAGCTCTCCCGAAGATGATGGCAATGCAGTGGCAAGTCTTCACCGGACTTGGGGATGAAGACGATGAATACGGCGAACCGATGATCTCCGGTGACCAAGAAGCAGCGGTGGAGTTGCGACTCGACACGACAAGTCCAAATCAAGAACACAAGTAGTGGATCTCGGCTTGATGGTGACGAAAACCAAGGAAAACAAGCGGCGACCTCCCTTCTTCACTCCGACGAGCTTCTGAGCGTGAACTACCGTGGTTCTCGTGAAACGGGTCTGACCAACAAACGCGGTGTGTTCTGGTGAACCTTGGGAAGGTTGCAGCTCTTTAAATAGGGGCCTCGGTGGTCGTGTATGGCATTGGGAGTCCAACCGATGCAGCCACAACCGTCTGACGATGATCCAATGGCCAAGACTACTCCTGACGCGGCACGATCTCATCCTCTCTTTCCAAATCCAACGGATACGATCTAATCTTACCAAATCAATGCTATGCAATCCGCACCATTTGATCTCGATCCAACGCCCCATAAATACTAGGGTTTCCGGAGTCAATCCCCACCGTTGAATCAGAATCCGATGGCGGCTTCTAGAACATGGGCCAAGCAGGCGCACGAAGGCACTGCAGGACACGCACACACAGTCTTTGGGCTTTGGCCGATCTTTATTCAATGATTTTCTCGAATTTTTCATTTAAAATAATTACATAAATTAGTTTGATTTATTTTAGGCAATAAAAATATCAAGAAAATTCTCATAAATACTTTGAGACATTTTGAACTCAAATAAAATATTTTTAGCCAAACTTTATATTAACTTTATCTATATTTATCTAGTTTCCATTAAAAGGCCAATATACTTAATTTAAAAATAAATTCAATAAATCCCAAAAAAATCCAATAAATTCAGAAAAATCACAAGATGCACAAATATCAATAAAACAATAATAAAGGCAAATTTTGGGATGTTACAAACCCCCCCTTAACAGAATCTCGACTTCGAGATTCAAGGCTAACTAGGGAATAGGTTTGGGAATTCTGACTTCAGATCTTCTTCACGTTCCCACGTTGCTTCATTCTTTGAATGATTGCTCCACTGAACTCTACAAAAATAGACAGACTTATTCCTGGTCTTGCACTCCACCACATCCAAGATCTTGATCGGCTGCTCCTTGTAGGTCAGATCCTCTTGCAACTCAATTGATTCTAATGGTGTCTGCTCTGTTGACACTCTGAGATATTTCTTAAGTTGTGACACAAGGAACACAATATGTACTCCTACCAACGACTACGACAGTTCCAATTGATAAGCAACCTCCCCTCGGTAGCTCAAGATTTTAAACAGAACAACATATCTAGGTGCAAGCTTTCCTTTAGCGTGAAACCTTTTAACTCCTTCAAGAGGGGTAACTCTGAGAAACACCAAATCATCTGGCTCAAAACTCAAATCATGACGACGATTATCAGCATAGCTCTTTTGTCTTGATTGTGCTATTTTCAACCTCTCTTTGATCATAGCAATTTACTCTTCAGCTTCCTTGAGAATATCAGGCCCAAACACCGAACGCTCTCCCGTTTCATTCCAATTCAACGGGGTACGAGAAGCACAACTGTATAAAGCCTCAAATTGTGACGTTTACAAACTAGCCTGATAATTATTGTTATAGCTGAATTCTGCATACAACAAACACTTATCCCATGAAGTAGCATAAGCTAATGCACAAGCTCTTAGCATATCTTCCAAAATTTGATTAACCCTCTCAGTCTGATCATCTGTCTATGGATGATACGCTATACTAAAATTCAAATGAATTTCCATTGCTTCATGCAACTTATTCCAAAATATCAAAGTGAATTGGGTACCTAATCTTCTTAGGTACACCATGCAAACACACAATTCTTCATATGTACAGTTCTGCTAAACAATCTCCTGAGTAGGTAGTCTTGACTGATATAAAATGAGCAACTTTAGTCAAACGATCCACGATCACCCAAATAGAATCATATCCTCTCTTCTGAGTTTTAGGCAAATTCTCAGCACTATGAATTTTATTACCGGTTTGCCTCTCACTCCCACTCAGAAATTTTTGACAACTATAGCAAACCAACAGGTCTCTGATGCATTGCCTTACTCTCTGACACACACCACATAGAGCAACATGCTCAGCTACTTCAAGCTTCATGTTAGGCCACCAAAAGTTGTCCTTAAGACCTTGATACATTATAGCACTTCCTAGATGAATCAAATACTTAGAATCATAAGCTTCTTCCAGAATCAACTACGTAAGCTATTTCTTATTCGGTGCACAAATTCGACCTATAAACCACATGGTTCCTTGCTCATCCAGGGTAAAACCCTCAGCTAAATTTTCATCCTTCTTGGACTTGATCCTGTTGATTTTCTCATCAACCTTTTGTCCTTCCTTGATATGATCTTCTAGTGTTGTCTTCACATCCAAAGCAGCTACAAAATCTTGTGGAACAACTTTCAATTTCAGCTTCTGAAACTCTTTGCACAACTCCAGTTGATCGCTTATTATCATCATATTTGCACTGTGGCTCTTACGACTCAAAGTGTCAGCTACCACATTAGCCTTCCCAAGATGATAATGGATTCCAATATTATAATTCTTGATCAACTCCAGCCATTTTCTTTGCCTCATATTGAGATTTGACTGGGTGAATATATATTTTAGACTCTTATGGCTCGTATATTCTTCACATCTATTTCCAATGAGATAATGATGTAATATTTTCAAAGCATGTACTATGGTAGATTATTCCAAATCATGTGCTGGATAATTCTTCTCATGCGGCCTCAATTGCTTCGATGCATAGGTAACAATTTTGCCATTATGCATCAACACATATCCAAGACCCTGTCTTGAAGCATCACAATATATGTCAAAACTGCTCTGCACGTCTGATAATACTAACACAGGTGCTGATGTTAACTGCTTCTTCAACACTAGAAAACTCTTTTCGCATTCTGGCATTCACGCAAATTTCTTCTCCTTTTTCAACAATTGCGTAAGAGGTCTTGCAATTGTCGAAATCTCTTTTATGAACCAACAGTAATAACCCACCATTCCCAGAAAACTACGAATCTGGATGACAGACTTTAGTTACTCCCAACATAACACGGCTTCTACCTTACTTGGATCAACGGCAACTCCTTTAGCAATCATTACATGGCTAAGGAATTCAACCTTGTTCTTCCAAAAGTCACACTTATGAAAGTTCAAGCTCCATTAATTTGGTTTTGGTGTTAATGACAAATCTAATATTGAGACTAACTCTTTCAGTAATCATATATTGATTAGTCTCAATTGTTAATTAATGACAAATCTTTTTATAAGACTAACTCTTTTGTTGAGCTTAATTCTTATTAATCTCTTTTGGATGAAAAGATGAAAATATCAAAGGTATGCATTCGAGCTCATGTTATATATCTTGTTGCATTCCTTGGATACAATACCCATGATTATATTAACAAATCCAAATACGAGGCTAACTCTTTTATTGAGTATATCTTTGTTTAGTTTTGTCGACGATCGGGATCGCCAACCGCAAAAAATGTGGTAAAGGTCTCGAGTGATATGGGCCCCGAGTGTGCTTCGCTCAAGCGAAAGGAAAGTCTGAGACGAGGTTATGGTCGAACAAGGCGACAACGGCGGAGGCCGAGATTTATCTTGGTTCGAGCCTGTGGAAGGTAATAGCTCTCTCGATCGCCTTCTGTTGTTTTCTTAACTAATTACGAGTACAAGGGTGTTTTGCGGACTCAAGTTCAGCTATGGCTAAGTCTAAGCTCGAGCTAGGGTGCGTTGTGCGTAGTCGTTGTTTTCTGCCGTCCAAGGATTGTGCTCCCCGGTTTTATGCCTCCTCGATGCACATAGCGGTGGGCTAGATTCGGGAGTGGCCTTCATGCTGCCGAGGGCAGTAGAATAAGCTCGAACTTGTTGCATGCATCTGCGCTTTGCCCCGACCAGCGCCTTGAGCAACCGTCGGTCAAATTCTTGATCCGAACCGAGGGTGGATCGTGGCCCCGATCAAGGGCCCGCTTGAGCTCGAGGTCGGCGGGCCGTGCTCGGTCTAGCGCTCTAGGTCGAGCACCTCGGTATGCACCAGTCGGTAGGGGCCTCCGAGCTCGGGGTCCGCTGATTGCCATGGCCACCGGTCAAAGGACACCGACCCTCGTCTAGCTAGCCCGAGGCTTAAGGTCGTGGCGGAACATGGGCCGACCTTGAGTCTCCATAGCCGGGATCGATTCCCAGAATTTCCTTGAGGTCGAGGTCGTGCGGAAATGTAACGCCAGGTCTTGAGGATGCGACACCTGGCGCCTCTTGAACTCCGTCCGCAATGCGGATCACGAGCAGTTAGTGACACTGCTGCGTGCCTCGAAACCGCCACCCCGGCCTTAATTGCATCTGTCAAATCGTGGCCTTGGTGACGGTGCGGCTTATAAACCCAAAAAAGCTGCCGTCTCTTGAGGAAGCTTCCCGACCAGTGCCTTTCACCCAAGCAAAAAACCTTCCTCCCCCGCATTCGACTGAGATCGCCGTGATCGCCATGGCCAAGCTAGGGAGGAGCACTCTATCGCCTTCGAGGATGAAGGAACTCGAGACCCTGGGGCTGCTCGACCCATACACATGGCGGCTTCCGGGCAACGAGACCGAGCCAACCCCCAGGGACGACGAAATCGTCTATCTGAGCACGCCGTCCTCTTGACTGCGGACCCGGAGGCGAGTTCCTCTCCGTGGTCCTCGCTAGCTCTGAGATCGAGCTCGTAAACACAGTGCCGAACTCCATTCTTACTCTCGCCATCTTTTCCCACATGCGAGGGGTTCCTAGGAATCGTTCCCCCCCTCGCTCTTCTTTGGTACTTGACCTCTTAGCTCGGGAAGGACCCTATGGTCGGTGCCTCTATTTCCGGCAATGGACAGGGGCTCAAGTGGTCCTTCCCAAGATTCAATCTCGGGACTCCCTCGGGTCATGGGGGCGGTTGGTTCTGAAGAAAGGGAGCTCGACGCTGTCATATAAAGGAAAGCCGTCAGCGGGAAGAAGGAGACCCAGGCAAGGCGACCTCGAGGGCGACGAAGAGGCCATTGCCGCCATACACCTCTGCGGCGGCAGCAGTCTCACCGGCGGCGATCGCCGTTGATTTCTGCGGGCGAAAGTGTCTCCCTGCGGCGAACACATCCGTTCTTGAGATCCAGGGCATCGACTGGCAGCGAGAGTCGTCCGATAAGCCCTTTCTGCCCGTGGTCTTGCTCGAATCGCCCTTGATGGTCCACGAAGGCGCTCCTTTTGCACTCGAAGAGTCTTGGGTCGCCAACGGGATGTACGAGATGTTCGGGAAATTGGCGCACAACTATTCCATGGGCGACTTCGTCCCAAGGGCGTCTCGCCGATTCCGCTGCCACCAAAGGTGACCGACCTTGAGGCTCCGCAGACACCTGCCGAAGCGGTACATCGGTACGAGGGCGCGGCACCCGACCCACGGAGGGCGAAATCGCGGTGGATCCGCCGCCGTCCCCTTAGTGCGAGCGGGTGGGGCCCGGCCGTGGGCCGGGACGATCTTGCCATCGCGCCTTCCCGTCGTCGGCCAGGCGAACCCGGAGGCGATAAACGACCGAGCCGCCCAGGCGGGAACTCAAACCTTGGCCCGGCGTCGGCGGTGGTCGAGTCGACCTTGACACTGATGCGGCGTCGGCGAGGAGGAGATCCTCGCAATCGTTTTGGCGACGCGAGAATTTACCCGCCTGCGCTGGAAGGCCATCTCGCATGGTAAGGGTCTTCTGCGCATCTCGTAGTTAGTAGCTGAGCTCCTTATCCCTCTCATTTTGGACCTCCTCTCGTTCTGAGGTGATCGACCACGCCTCTCGAGGGCTTCAAGGTCTTCAAAACCTTGTTGTCGTGCTTAGGGGCCTCTGGGCCTTGATCGGCGCTGGAGGCGAAAGCGCTCTAGGCTCATCAGTACCATCGAGGTCGGCGGGGAGCTCGGCGAAGGCCAGAGGCTCGGCGATTTGCGCCAGACGATGAAGGCGCAAGAAGTGGCTCCGTGGCGAGCTCGAGCGAGCCGGGGCCTCGAGCGACCACGGCTTAAAGGTCGTGGAGCAAGAACGCCTGCACGATCGGCCAAGGCACTCGAGGCCGAAGCGGGCTAAAATCAGCTCTGGAGAAGGCTGCTGCAGGCGGGCGCCTGCCTGGGGCGTCCCCGGCTCGAGGCCAAGATCATGGAGCTCGAGGCTCGGTCGCGCCAACAAGGCGGTCGAGGACAAGCGAGCCAAGGTCGAGGCCACAGGAGAAAGCCCGCGGACGGTCGTCTTCCTCGTGGCGTCCCAGAGCTCAAGCCAAGGTCTCGGGCTCGAAGGGAGACTTGCGCCAAAAGAAGGGCGGCGAGCGCGCGATGGCCCAACTCCGGGGCGAATGGCGCCGTGCGGAAGCCTCCACGGTGGCCCTCGTAACGAGTGAGCTATCGTACGAGGGCCAAAGTCACCGAAACTCGGCGGAGAAGCTTGCCGCGAGATGGCAGTTGTAAAAAAACACTTAAGATGAAATGTGTTAAGAGCTGAGATTTGCTTTTGGAGAAGAACTATTGTCTCGTTTTAAGCTTATTGTCGAGAGTATTCGGTGTTCGTCTCTTTTGCTCCTAGTCGTGCGCCGTAGGTCGTATGCCAACAGGATACCCCTATCCAGCCCCCGTTGGGTCCGAGGTGGAGCGACGCGTGCCTCGGGCACAAGACGTAGATACGGACAGGCAGCCACGACCTGCAGAGTCGAGGACAAGTTCGCGAAAGTAGAGTGAACCAAAGCAAACCTGTTATGTAGATGGTTACACCCAGACTAATGCACGAGCAACCATCACGATCATGCGCATTTGCTCAACGGCCAAAGTGTCGCGGCTCCCGTCTCGGGCCGACGCGAGGGAGAGCTAGATCGGGAAGAGGTTAAACTACGTTTAGCTCATCCTTTGGGGTGAGCGTTAAACCCGCGACACGTGGGCCGAGAGTAATGCGTGCAGTGCGAAAGGTCGTGCTCTAATAAAAAGAAGGCTCGTGCAAGAATGGTAACAACACAAGTGGAAGCAAGTACAAAAGAGTGACAAAGGAACAATCGACTTTATTGAAATGTAAGGTATAGAGTTTACATAAAACTTCGAAGGTGATCAATGTTCCACGAGCTAGAGAGCTCTCGCCATCGGGCATCGCTAGCCAGTAAGCCCCGTGCGTCTGTTGAAAGCGACTCTATAGGGGCCCTCCCACAGTGGGGATAACTTGTTGGTCTTTGGGCCGAGCCTGAATCCGTCTCGGGGCTAGGTCCCCAACAAGGAGCTTCTAGGTCGTCTGACCGAGATGCATGTATGTGAAGAGCTTGCGGTGTCGTTGATCGTAGCGATTGCACGACATCTTACTTCTTCCATGAGGGTAAGGTCGAGACCGTTCGTGCTCGAAAGTCGACTTGTCGACCAAAGTGACTCTGGCGAGCCAACAGTAACCTCGGGAGGCGGGGCGGCCGGTACCAAACATGAGCTGGAAGGGTGTGGACCCCGTGGCTCGGCTTGTCGTGGTACGGATAGACCATAGGACGGTGGGAAGTTCGTCCACCCAGGTCTTGCCGTAGTGTTCAAGCTCATCTGCAACTCGTTTCTTGACGCCCTGGACGATTTGCTTGTTGGCGCGTTCCGCTGCTCCGTTGCTCTGGGGGTGAGCCACCGAAGCGAAGCATATTTTGACGCCGAGTTCCTCGCAAAACTCCTGGAACAACTCACTGGTAAACTGGGTACCGTTGTCAGTGATAATTTTGCATGGGACTCCATACCTGGTGACCACGAACAGGCGAAAGAAACGAACTGCCGCTCGAGCGGTGATGGTCGAGACTGGTTCTGCTTCGATCCACTTGGTGAACGTGTCGATGGCCACGAACAGGAACTTCTTTCCCCCGACCGCTTGGGGAAAAGGGCCGAGGATATCCAGCCCCCATGTCGAGAAGGGCGGTGGCGGGATGGTGCGGAGCGCGTGGCGGTGGTGCGACTTCCGGCGTGGAATTGGCATGCGCGCAAGTGCGGACAATATCACGAGCATCTTGAAAAGCCGTTGGCCAATAATACCCTATCGCGGAAGGCCTTGCCGACCATCGTCTGTCTGAAGAATGTGCTCCTGAGGGCCGAATGGATGTCGTTTAGTAGGTACTTACCCTCCTCCGTGGAGCGCACCGCACCGGGATCTGGGAAACATGCCGCTGTAGAGCTTCCTTGACGGCGTGTATAGACTTCGCGGCGCTGATCCGCTCCTCTCGGCGGTCGGGTGGTAGGTCGCCAGCATCAAGAAATCACGGATGGATTTGGCCTAGGAAGGTGTACCTTCGACCGCCACGAGCAAGGCCTCCTGCTCGGAGATCGAGGGGGCCGCCAGCATCTCCAGGATGACGTCGGGTGGGGCCTCGTCGTCGGAGGACGCGAGCTTGGAGAGGAAATCGGGCTGAGTTGTCCTTCACAGGGATGTGCTTGAGCTCCAAGTTCTGAAACCACTTCTCCATTTGCGCACCTCGGCAAGGTATTTAGATCATCGAGTCTCCCGAGCATTGGTACTCCTTGTTGTCTTGGTTGACGACAGTGGGAGTCGCCCTTACGATCAACGGTATGCGCCCAAAGCCTTGCAAGCTCGGAGGCCCTTCAAGAGAGCTTCGTACTCTACCACATTATTGGTCGCGCGAACCCAAAGCGAACCACGTACCTCGGTGGTCGCCGCAGTGTGAGAATGAGGATGCCAATTTCAAGCGCTTGAAGGATCTCGCCGTCAAAGAACATGACCCAAGGCTTTTCGTCCTCGATCTCAGGCTCGGGCGCAGATTGCGATGCCTGCTCGACCACGAAGTCGGCGAGCACCTGCGACTTGATGGCTGTTCGAGCGACGACCTGGACATCAAACGCCGCTAGTTCCATAGCCCACTTGGCGATGCGCCCGCCGCCGTCTGGGTTCCACAAGATGTCTCCAAGCGGGAAGTTGCTCAGGACGACCACGGAATGCGCCTAAAAATAGTCGGAGCTTGCGCGACGCCATGAGGAAACATCTGGCTGACCACGCACTGGGTAGCGCTCCCGGCCGTGCAAGACCCACGGCGTAATAAATTGGGTCTTCTTTGAGACCCGTTACGCCACCGGGCGGCAGCAGCGGCGTGGGCGGTGGCCGCGAGGTAGAGCTGCAACCTCTCGCCAGGTTGTGGCGTTGTAAGGAGGGGCGGGGACGACAGGTATACCTTCAGCTCGTCGAAGGACCGCTGCGCCTCCGGAGTCCACTCGAAGCCCCCGTGCTTGCGCAGAGTTTGGAAGAACGGGAGCCCGCACTCGCCGAGCCTCGAGATGAACCTGCTGAGGGCGGCCATGCGGCCGATGAGGCTCTGCACCTGCTTGACCGAGGTCAGGAGCGCCATCTTCTCGATCGCCTCGATCTTCTCTGGATTCGGGCCAACCCCCGAGCCTCCGATCATGTAGCCGAGCACCTTGCTCGACGCCGCGCCGAACACGCACTTTTCGGGATTGAGCTTGATCTCGTGCCTGTTCAGGTTAGTGAAGGTTTCCTCGAGGTCATGACGTGGTCACCCTCGGAGGGCTCTTGGCGATGATGTCGTCACGTAGACCTCAAGGTTCCGCCCGTCCGGGGTTGAATGTCTTGGTCATCGGTATTGAAATGTGGCCCCTGCATTCTTGCAGACCAAGCGACATGGTCGTATAGCAATAGGTGCCAAGCGGCGTGATGAAGGAAGTCTTGCTCTCGCGTCGCCGACCGCTTGACTTGATCTGGTGGTACCCCGAGTAGGCATCCAAAAAGCTCAACATCTTGGCATTCGCGGTGGAGTCGACGATCTGGTCGATGCGTGGAAGCGGGAAGTTATCCTTCGGGCAAGCCGAGCTTAACCCCGTAAGGTCGACGCACATTCTCCACTTTCCTCCCTTCTTCTGCAACTTGTGTTCGATCACCTCCCTCGGAACGCCGGGCATGTCTGCGGGTTCCCAAGCGAATATACCCTTGTTGGCGCGAAGGAAGGTGACGAGCTCGAGTTCCTATTTGGAACTCAGCTCGGCCGAGACATGGATGCACTTGGTCGGGTCGCCCTCCTCGAGCGGCACGGCCTTCGTCGCCCCGCTGGGCTGGATTACCGCCTTCTGGCGGGCGTTCTTCGCCGTCACCTCCGGACCGCGCTGGGGTAGCATGCCCGCAAGGGCCAAGGCCTTGGTCTCACACCCATGCGCCGCTGCGCAGTCGCCTTCTGCGGTGATGATGCCGTTCGGGCAGCGACTTCATACATCGATGGCCATAATGGTTGGCCGCCATAAACTTGACTAAGGCGGGCCGCCGAGAATGGCGTTATGCACGGAGATCACCTCGACCACCTCGAAGGTGACCAGCTCGGTCGCGGAAGTTGTCCGAGTCCTTTGGTCACGGCAAGACCACGCCCCGGGGATGGTCGAGCTCCGGAACGATCGAAAGAAGGGTATGGCGGCGCTCTTGACCTTCGACCGGGGAATCTGCATCCGATCGAGTGCTCCCACCTGCAGCAAGTTTAGAGAGCTGCCGCCGTCGACCATGACGCGCCCGACCGCGGTATTGCTGATGGTCGGGGTCACGACCAAGGCGGTCTTTAGGTCTCGAGCCATACCTGGGAGGGCGTCCTCCGGAGAGAAGGTGATGGTGGCCCTGGCCCACTTGCAGGGCTGCTCGGTGGGTCTTCCAGCGGCGACCTGGTAGATGGTTCGCGCGACGGCTTTGACCTCGCGCCTGGACTGGTAAGCCGACGAGCCGCCAAAGATGACATCGATCCGCGCCGCCTGCTGGAACTCCAAATCGAGGTCGTCGTGCTCGCGTTGGCGTTCACCTGTCGATGCGGTCATCATCCATCGAGAACACGGGCATCTCGCCCGCCCATCATAGAAGCGTCGGCTTGCTCGCCAAGCCTGCAGTTCGCAGGTCGTGGCCGGCCGCCCTATAAACAGTGAACTTTGCCGTCATATCCGGCGCCCTCGGCCCCTGCGACTGGCATCGGTCCGCCGAGGCCAGTCGTTAGCCCTCTTCTTTGCTGGTGCAGTTCTGCGCTGACGAGGTCAAGGCCGACCTTGGCGGGGTTTGGAGCCCTCACGAGCAGGCCTCGGACCTCGAGACCTCGCGGTGGCCGTCCGCCCGTCGACCACCCGCGGCGGACCGCGCCGCCCGTCGGTCACGCTTCCGCTTCTTAGCGGTGGTGCGTGGTCGGCACCACGAATTGACGGGCGGCCTCTGTTTGGTTTAGACCAAGCTTACCTTGGTCGTAGTCGCGCTTCGGTCAACTGCGTCGTCGCGTCCGCATATCGCCCGCCAAGCGAAAAAGTTTGTTGTGGCCGAGCCTCGAGGTGATCTCGGTCTTGATGAGGCGCCGGTCGCGCGACGCCGAACTTGAATGCCTTGATGACGGCCGTTGGAGATGCTCGAATCGGGTTCCTTGTGCGGATAAACCGTCGCACGAAATCCGCGATGGCTCGTTCTTGCCACGATGACACGGTCCAGTCCTTCTCCTCCCGCCGCTTCGTAACAACTCGAAAGTTGGAGCGAGGGGCGTTCTGATTTGGCACCACGACTGAAGGAACCGGGTTTACGGTTGAAAAGCAGTCCTCGCGACCCGTCGATCTGATCGGAGGTAGTTTGCCATCACCGGCTCGTCCCCACCGCCGCCAGATTGCGGTCGAGTAGATGGACAAGAACTTCGTCGGGGTTCTTAGTCCGTCAGCGCTTCGATCGATCGCGGGCTTAAACCGAGCCGCCATCCGACGCGCGCAGACCGTCGGAATCGCCATGCACCATCGACAAAGCGCCGGGTGTGGTCATCACCGACAAGGTCCCTGCGCTCTGGGACTTGAGTCGAGGCTGCCCGGCGGCCCGACCTTGGTGGGAACGACCACGGTGCGGGCGCGGAATCACTCGAGGTAATGCATAGCGGTCTGGACCTTCTGGCTACCGGGCGAGCGTCCGGGAGAGGTCCGCAGACCTGCTGCCGGTCGACTCAGAACTCGTGTGGCTCGACTCGGGCCTGGCCCAGCTTGGTGCGGTGCCCGCAGGACGCCGGCGCACCTTCGTCAAAGCCTCATCCCGAGCCCGCTGCCCGGGGGCCAGCTCCTGCGCAGGGGGCGTCCGATGGGTGCTCGGGTGACGGCGCGACGTGTTGTCATCACTCTTCTGGGAGCGGGTCCCCGAGTGTTGACCGGTCTGCTGGCGCGACCTCGGTCGCGATCAATCGAGCTCTTCGGCGGGGCTCGGTCAAAGAGCTCCGACCTCGCCCTATCGGGGTCGACCATGACCGGCGATAAGCTGGAGGCGCTCTCCGCGAAGGAGCACAGGGGGCCAGAGGATGTCTTGGCCCTCTCTGGGCCTCTCACGAGGGCGGTTATGGCAGTTGATGGCGGCGTGCACCATCCGGTGGGCGTCTCAGGTCTGCGGATCATGGTCATCCGCATTCCCTCCGCGCCTTGGCCGTCGCCATCGAGCGTCTTTGCCGCGGGCGGCGGTGAAAGCGTCGCAGGGCGCGGAGTCGAGTCCGTGCACGAATCACGCATGAGAAAAGTCCGTCGATGAAGAAGCGCCATGCTCCCGGTTCTTGATGTTGTTCTGCGGCGAAGCAATCGGGCCCCACGGTGGCGCCAAATTGTCGACGATCGGGATCGCCAACCGCAAAAATGTGGTAAAGGTCTCGAGTGATATGGGTTGAGCGGCGCCGCTCAAGCGAAAGGAAATATGAGCGAGGTTATGGTGAGCAAGGCGACAACGAGCGGGAGACCGAGATTTATACTGGATCAAGCCCCTGTGGAAGGTAATAGCTCTACTCCAGTCGTCTTGCGGCTGTTTTCTTGGCTAATTCTGAGTACAAGGGTGTTTTGCAGCTCAAGTTCAGCTATGGCTAAGTCTAAGCTCGAGCTAGGGTGTGTTGTGCGTAGTGCGTTGTTTTCTGCCGTCCCGAAGGACTGTGCTCCCCCGGTTTTATGCCTCCTCGATGCATAGCTTGGTGGGCTAGATTTCGGGAGTGGCCTTCATGCCTGCCGAGGGCACCATAATCGCTCGAACTTGTTGCATGCATCTGCGCCTGCCCCACGACCCGCGCCTTGAGCAACCGTCGGTCAAATGCTTGATCCAAAATCCGATGGTGGATCGTGGCCCCGATCAAGGGCCCGCCCGAGCTCGAGGTCGAGCGGGGCTGTGCTCGGGTCTAGCGCGCTCTAGGTCGAGCGCCTCGGTATGCACCCAGGTCGAGGCCGGGGGCCTCCCGAGCTCGGGGGGTCCGTTGACCGCGCGCCAGCCGGTCAAAGGACGCCCAGCCCTCATCAAGTTTCATCTCATTGAAAAATGGAAAACCCAAGGTATGCACTCGTATTCATTTTATGATATCTTAATGAATATTTTGGATTCAAGATTAAAGGATGAACTCTACCATTATTCAGACCTCAAGATGTGCATAATGTTTTCAATTCCATATTTACATAGATGCACGTATCTAGGGGGAGTTCGTCATTTAACTTGAAGGTTTCATTGTATTGATCTATTCTTTATTGACACGTATAAGGATCAAGACATTGAAACTAAATCTTTGAGTATATATATTCGAATTGCCTGGTTGTAGTATACTCATGGTAATATAGGATAACCTCCAATGTAATCAAAATTGAATATGTGCATATTGTCTCCAAATCAATTATATCTATGCACATATACATGTGGGGTTTATTCTATAGTTGATGCCTTAGAGTAATGGCCATTTCCATATAGTCCACACATTATGGATCATTACTTTTCATCAACATGAGTATATGAAAACTTGTGTAGTTAATATATACTCATATCAATTTAAATGAAAATTTAAATTGAGGTCAGTTGTCTTTTAATCATCAAAGGACATTTCATCATATGTTGATGGTGTTCTTTTGGATTGATTAAGGATAATCGATAATTCTTGAGTATAACGAAGCATTAGTTTCATCGGTGTACTCAAGACACATTTTTATCATTTAATTTGATTTGGGTTGTGCTCAATCGATATTAGAGGCTTCCATTATGTGTTAATGGAGTAAATATATGATTGAGACAACCATGTGTCTTGGACTAACTATCCTTATGAGTTGTGAATGAGATAGATTAAGTCCAAAAGGTTGAGATGAGAAAACGGGACAGTGACGCATCAAGTGAATATGGGCACCAAGAGGAGATCCTGAAGAAAAGAAGAGAAGAAATTCATCAAGAGATGATGGACAAAGAAGAGAAGAAGGGTGACGATCCCAAGGAGATGCAAAAAGATCAAAGATCTTAAAATACCCAAAGGGGATAGCGTGCGACAGCGAAGGTATAACTAGATAGGCTAAGGACTTTCTAGTCTTTGAGTCTAGTTTTTATCGTCGTACTATTAAGAGGGGTCGAGTTTTCTAGTTTGAGCTTCATCATATGTTGGTGCGTTCAACCCGCGTTTCACTCAAGCTCAACCTGTTTGGTTTTTGCATGGAGCTAACCATTTGGCATGTGTTGCGAATGGGTGACGCTTGTACTTTGGTTTTGCATAACGCTTTGATTTGCATGTGTTGCAAGTGGGATAAGCGTATGCGTTGGCTTTTGTATGAGGTTCGTATTTTGCATGTGTTGCGAATATTGAATTCATGCTTGGTGCTCGCATGAGCTATATACTTGCATGTGTTGCAAAGAAAATAGCTCATGCTTGCTTTAATTCAATTTCTTATTTGAAGTAATTGCTTGGAGCTAAGTTTTGCATGTGTTGCAAAAGGAGAGGGCTCAAGCAATTTGTGTTTATAGAGTATGCATAGAGTTAAGATTTACATGTGTTGCAAATAGTGAGCTCATGTATTTGAGTTTGTTTGGTTTTGTTTGGAGCTAAGTTTTGCATGTGTTGCAAAACGAGGATGCTTAAGCAAGTTGGATTTGGAGCTTACGTGCAGTTCTTTGAAGCATGTGAATAGTATTTGCAAATGTGTTTTGCAAATTATTTTGATCATGAGTTGATCATCACATGGTTCAAGTTTTAATCTTGTTGACCCTTGCTAGCTTGTAGTTATGCTTTTGATCAAGTCTATGTGAGGGATTTCGAGAAAATCAAAGTTAGACTTGAATGACTACATTAGAGTCTTTTTTTGTGATTTTGAAAAATATCTATGGTTGCTTAAATCTTGAAAATGAGTGGAGATTGTAGCCCTCGTGATAAGCTTCGCATAGAGTCGAAAATCACCTAAATTGGAGTTCGGAGTAAAAAGTTATGAGCGTTTTAGTGGCTTTACTAGTGGTAGTGCCACCCGAGTCGGCATTGCCGCTCAATTTTGCGGTAGTTATTTGCCAGAGGAGATTCTTTTGAGTTTTTAGGCCGGTACTACCGCTCCTCATGGTCGGTAGTGCCGGGGGTACTGTAGCAATAGCTAGTTTTAGTGCATTTAATGTCCGTTTTGCCCTCAACGGCTAGTTTTCTTTGTGAGGCTATAAAAAAAGGTCTTGGGGGGGCATTTGATGGTTGTTGAAGCTCTCATTTGTGTATTGGGTCTTGTGTGAGTATTTGGGAGGTGGTTTGCATGTGTTGCACTCTCTCAAGTTGATTTTGAGCTAAGAGTGAGACTAATTGCATGTGTTGCAATTAAAAGTGGGTTGAGAGTCTCTTATGCATGTGTTGCACTTGAGAAGGAGTCTAGGTGCATGTGTTGCACTAGGTGATCACCGGAAGCGTATGTGTTGCGCTAGGTGAAGCTCGAGCGGAGACACGGCTTATTACTCATGGAGGTTGCCGCCTCCTAAACGGCGTAGAGCGTCGTGCGCGGGAGCTCTCGAAGGAATTGTGAGAAGCCCTGGTGAGTTTGTGAAGGTTCGAGTTGAGCCTACCCGAAGGGGTGAAAAACTCCCACTAGTGGAATTGAGGCGAGTGCTCATTGTGGAGCCGGTCTAGGAATTGGGCTTGCCTCAACGTGGACTAGGTGAGACCGGCAAGTCTCCGAACACCACGGTGAAAAGTATTGTGTCTCCTTGTGTATGCTTGCAATTCTTTGTTTACCTTGTTGCAATTTACATTCTTAGAATTAAATTACTTGCTTGTCTTTATGATTGCAAATAGTGCACATAGTGTACCTAGTTGATTTAGACTTTAATTGTCAAAACCTTAGGTTATCGCTTCTGCATTAATTGTTATGGTTTTGGCATAAAAGTAATTGGGGTGAATTGCTTTGTAGAAATTCGTAGAAAAGTAAATTTTTAAAAGCCGCCTATTCACCCCCCCTCTAGTCGGCAATCTCGATCTTACAACTTGCTGAACTTAGCATACAACTATTGCTCATGCAGCCCTTTCAAAACCCTCCTCAAATGTTCTGCATGCTCTTCCCTCGTCTTGGAGTAAACGATAACATCATCTATAAACACTACGACAAATTTGTCCAAATATTCTATGAAAACCTTGTTCATCATGTTCAAGAAATTAGCAGGAACATTGGTCAATCTAAAAAACATGTCCGCAAACTCATAATATCTATTTTGCGTAGAGAACGCGGTCTTAGGAACATCCTCTGTACGAATCTCAACTGATGATGACATTCTGATCAAAGATCTATCTTGGAGAAAACTCCCGCTCCTCTTAACTGATCGAATAAATCGGTGATCCTGGGTAAAAGATACTTATTCTTCATCATTACTTCATTGAGTACTTGATAATCGATACACATCGTTAGACTTCTGTCTTTCTTTCTAACAAACAGAACAACGCTTCTCATAGAGACTACTCAATCCCACAAAACCTTTCCCTAGAAACTCTTCAATATGCCTCTTCATCTTAACCACTCATCAATTGGCATTCTATATGGTCTCTTCATTATTGATACTGTTCCAAGCATTAATTCAATCACAACCTTGATCTCTCAATCTGATGGCATACCAAGTAGGTCTTCAAGAGCACATCAATGTATTCTCTGACGATTGGCACATCCTCTAAACTGGCAACTTCCACACTATTAATCTTTAGCTGACCAATACGAATTGCAATCACTTGAAACCCCTTCTTTTCCACATTCAGGGTTTTCAACCGACATAACTTTTTGCCTGCAATCCAAAAAAGTCTTATGTATGAGCATCCAATTAATTTCAAGAATAACGTCAACGGCGATTCACTTGCAACCATACTCCATCATTAAGCAACTGAACTTTCAAACATCCTGGGTTAGATCGAACTTAACTGAGTACCTTATGACAATGACAAATCTTCTGGCTAACAAGCTTTACGCCAAATACCACTGAAGTGACTATCATTGCACATGCATCACTTTCAAGTGAACCACCAACATAGGTGCATACTTAGAAAAACATTCGACCCTTTATTTACTAATAACGCTTTTATTCCAAAACTTCTCATACCAGCATAACATTCATCTCTACTTCATTTCTTTCGCAAGGAAATCTTTCCATGAAATTCTTCACTAATCACTTTCCTTTACAAGTAGAGTTATAATATTGCACAAAGTAGATTCATTGTTCTAGAATTCCTTGATTCATCATTGGCGCTGAAGTTTTGACTGGGACAGAGTTGAGATTGACTTGAACCGATGTATTTCTTTCTTTTGAGGGCAATTGTTGGCAAAATGCATGGGCTTGTGGCAGGTATAACAGAGTTTAGGGCCAACTCTCTTCCTTGAGCATTCGTTGACTGAGGTAGTGTCTTCGCTTAGACGCCTTTTCTTCAACTGGTTCTTGGGCAAACTTCTCTTGCAACTTCACCACTCACTCTTGGTGTTATGTACTTAACTGAGATAACTTCTGGAATGATCATGCCTGTAGTAGTTGCTTGTCTTCCTTGTAGGCATTGATTAGAATAATGACCTTTCTTGTGACATCTGTAATAGATACATACCCCTTGTTGTGCTTTGTTAGTTGAAATTGCATGCTCATTATTGTCCACCTTGTAATTCAGGGCTAGTTACTTTAGAGGGCATTCTCTAGACCAATGACCTTCTTTATCACACAAGAAACATGCTGTTGATGAGGCCTCTTTCTGCTCTTCTGATGAAGGTTGACACGGTCAAGGTGTTGCGTCTTTAGTTCTTCAAGTGGTATCTCCAGTGCAGCTGACATTCCACCTCTTTTTTGACAATTCTTGAGCAACTGTAGTTCAAAGGTCCTTTTGCTGGCGTTGGGTCACGGCATTAACTATTAGATCCAAGGGACATTGAGTTGGACAATGATCTCGTCCTTCACAAAGGTAACATGTGATGTTACTCATGGGACACTTTCCAAGAGAATGGCTTCCTTCACAGCTAGAGCAATTGATTGCATGCTCGTCAGCGGTATGTCCTATTTCTCCACAGCGAATACATGCACGATCTTCTAACTTGTCTGGTTGACAGCACTTCAAAGAACAACATCTAGAACTCATGTGGGGTTCAGGAGTAGCATTCCGATCTGAATTCTCCTTAAAATTTCCATTGAGTTGATTACCACTCCATTAGCTCCATTGTTACCACTAATTTGAACCATCTGCTTGATTGCTCCACAGAGGTTAGGGGAGAGGGAAATAGCATAGATAAGAATTAGAGATTCTAATGTAGGGGAGATAGGTTTAACCCAACAACTTAAGCAATCAATATTAATAACTTAGTATAGTTGCTTACATAAGCCTAAAAGATATGCAACACATATTACACACTCAACAATCAAGGAAGAACCAAATTAACCTAAGCACAAAAAACTACCGCTTACATGGGTGACAATCTTATCTTAAACGGACATGACTCCCACACATGAATCTCAATGACTACTCAAAGAGCTGGGTCTTCTATCTTCTGGAACACTTCTTTGATCCACTCCTCTTTCAGTTTGATAATTCCTTCCTTCATGAGCCTCAGGGTTGACAGTGAGCACTCGATGTTTCCTCCTAAGGTGTGGCACACCACTTTCTATTAGAGACAACTCAGGTAAGATTTCAACTCGATCCAGCAAAGGTAAGAGAAAGAAACTTCAGCAAAAGGGAAAGAATAGAAGAATGAGATAAGTTAAGAACACATTATTCCTTTAGGTTAAGTCTTTTAATTTAGAAAATAATTTTGAAGATCCTAAAGAGACGACCAGACTATCTAGGGCCTAGACCTACAGTCAGTATGGCTCTCATACCACCTCTATCGGGACCCAAACATGCAAATTTGAACCCTCTGTGTATACTATACTAGTTTAGGATCACGTTAGTGCACATAGGCTCAACATCAATAAATAACACAATCATACACAAAGGAAATAAGATAAAAAACATCATATATTAAATATTACTAGTTGTATGACCTTATGGTCAACTTATAAGACTTTGCCTCACAAGGCTGATCAACAAATTAAACTGCGGTACAATAAAGACGTAGATAAACCCCTTAGTATACCACAGGCAACTGACAAGACTCGCACCCTAAACATTCATCTCTTCCTGATATTTCTCTTCCAACACTGATGTAGGCTCCTCAACTGGTGATTTGTTGTTGGCAAGGGTGAGTAATTAAATCACTCAATAAGTTGTGCACAGAATGCAATCCTAGTATAACTATATGCAAGGCTTATTCCAAAGGAATGGCTAATATGGCTATTTTACAATAAAGCAGCATTTGTAAATGAATACAGTAACTAGATTGAAAAGACAACAAAACAATTAACAGTAATAGATAGATTCAGTATTTCTCAAGTAACAAAGGTATTCAATCTTAAGTCAAGTTCAAACCTTCCATAGCAATCTGCCATCCCAACTAAGTTTCCATTTAATTAAACTAACCCTTTACTGTAATTCCTAAGCTATGCTCAATACCTCGAGCATGGCTATCCGAATAGATTTACACTCTACAGAGGTTATGCACTTTACCCACATGACATGATCGTCTCTTGGTGCCTTCCGAATTAACACACTTGCTTTGTTATGTCGACTTAGAGATCATGACAAAACCTTTACAATAGTTGGCCTTAACCCGATACTACCTGTTAAGGTTTCAACACTGGTGGGAATGGTTACCATATCCAGGGCCCCTATCTTACGCTATGTGAGTTGACCATAACTCGGGACTCACACCGCCATTGATAGTATCAAAGCTAAGACATTGCAAATTAATCAACTAGGTTGTCCCATACCAGACATATGGTTGTATGATTAGCTCAGATCAAAGGCTTGCAAGGTTAAATCCTTAAGATGATCGAAGCAAGACTTCCACATACCCTCTGCCCATCGGGCCCACCTTGGAACACTTGCCCCAATCTAAGTGAATACCACCCTAGTTAATTACCAAGCACCACGTGCTATTAACAATTCAACATCGTTGCATGACATCCATCGCCATAACAACTCAATCTCATTGTATGACCACACATGACACACAAGTTCATAACATTGTTCTATATTCCATCAGTCAAGATTAAACATTAATGATTCAAGTACATGTGATGACGTGGCATGACTAAGCATAGTAATATGTTCTAACCATCCCATATTGATTTTAACATTAATCAACTATAGTGAACCAATCTAGAGTGACAATAGATCATGGTATACAAATAACAAGGTAGAGTATAGATCAAAAGGTGTCGGGACCCGAATATGCAAATCCGGACCCTCTGTGTATACTGCACTAGTCCAGGATCACGCTAGTGCACACAGGCTCAACATTAGTGAATATCACAATCATACACAACGTAAATAAGGTAAAAGACATAATATATTAAACATTACCAGTTGTATGACCTTATGGTCAACTTACTTAGCAATGCCTCACAAGGCTAAACAACTAATTGAGCTGCAATGAATGAAGACGTAGATAACCCTCGGTATACCACGAGCAACCGACAAGGCTCGCACCTAAACATTCGTCCCTTCATGGTACTCCTTCTTCAAAGATCGATGATTTTTGTAGGCAAGGGTGAGTACACCAACACGTACTCAACAAGTTGTGCACAGAATGCAATTCTATCATAGCTATATGCAAGGCTTATTCCAAAGGAAGGCTTATGGTTCTTAAGCAGTAAGCAGCATTTTCAAACATAAACAATATATATAGATTGAAAAAGACAGTAAAACAAATAATAACAAGTAAATAGATTCCATTGTTTTCTCAAATCATACCCAAGTTCTCCATCCTAAATCAAGTTCCATTAACCACATGGCATCCTGCCATCCCATTCAGTTGTTCATTTTAATTAACTACCCCTTGACTGTAATTCCCGAGCATTGCTCAATACCGTGAGCACGGCTATCCGAATAGATTGTACACTCTGCAGAGGTTATGCACTTTACCCACACGATATAACCATGCACCACACAAAGTAACGATTATAACAAAGCCTTTACAATGCATCCTCTTAACCCGATGCTACCCGCTAAGGTTTCAACACGAAGGGCTACACCACCACGACAGGGCCCCTCTTGCGCCATGTGAGTTCTCCCGTGCACCGGACTCACACCACCAAGATAGCACTTAAGTTAAGCATTTGCAAATTAGTCACTAAGGTGCCCCATAACAGACGATGTGGTCGCAAGTTTGACTCAGTCAAAGGCTCGCAAGGTTAAGTCCTTAGGATTGATTAAAGCAAGACTTACGATACCCTTTCTCGCCCATCAGGCCCACCCCGCACCCTTGCCCCTTCCACTTGCTTTAATCTAAAGTGATTATCTCCCGGTTGGTTACCAAGCATCACATGCTTATCACAAATCAACATCATCATTGTGTGACTTCCTCGTCACGACAACTCAATCTCATTGTGCATCCACACATGACACACAACTTAACATCATTGTTCCATATTCCATTAGTCAAATTTAATAATCATCTTTTCATGTACTTGTGATGACGTGGCATGGCTAAGCATTCTATTCCGTTCTAATCCTCCATGTTGATTTTCTATTAACCAACTATAATTAACCAACCTAAGGTAACAAGTGGATCATGGCATACAATTTAACAAGGTAGGATGTAATTCAAAGGGTACAATAGCTAATCCCAAGTAAAGTTGAAATCATTTATAAACATGAAATAACAAATGATAAGTTAAATCAAAATAGCATGCAATCTATTCTATGGGTGCAACATGATCAAAGCACAACTTGCCTTCGTTAAGCTCCTGCTCTGGTGCGGAAATAATTCTGAGTTGAGAAATCCTTCCAAGCCTCGCACAATTCAACGTCTCACGCGAATCGAGAGAGAAAAGCAAATAAACACCAAATCCACATAGCAAACAAATTCAAAAATTCAAATAAAAGCTACCATTAGAAAGATCTCATTTTTACAAATTTTTAGGAATTTGAATCACCTCAAACGGAGTTCGTATGCAAAAGTTATAAGGTTTTGAAATTTGGAAATTCTGAAAATACCTAATTAATAAAATCCGAATTTCAATAATTATTTTATAAAGAAAATCCCAGTTTTTTCGGCGTCGGACGACACGCGCTTACGCGTTCAGCCAACTCAGCGCCAACACCACGCCACCTCGGTAGAACACGCCCACATGGCGCCAGCGCGACGAAGCGTCAACTTACTCGGCCGGCGGCGTGGGCGAATCTTGACGCTCCGTTGAGGATCCGATGGCTCAAGCTCGGCGGCGGCAAGCGGTGGCGGCGCAATTGGCCGGACCGAAAGCGATGGCGCCCCGACGACGCTCCGGCGAGTTCCGGCGAAGAAGAGGCAGCGCAGCTTCACCTTGGCGCGACGAACTCGATCCCACCCTCGGTTCGACGGAAGAGAATCCTAGCGACGGAAAACGCGCGCAATGCTTCAAGAACTCCGTGGCGCTTACGACGTCCTCCGAGCTTCTCCGGCGATGACGCGAGAGGGAAAAGAGGCGGTGGCTTGGGACGAGTCTCAGGAGGTGCTCGGGGGTCCCTTTTATACCCGGCGGGGCGCGGTAAGGATGGAAGGAAGACAATGGCAGCTTTCGGTTTCGGATCTGGCGGCGGGATTCCGGAATCGGAGACGACGACGCATGACCGGTCGATTAGCATCCGACGGTCCGGATTCATCTAGGGTTTCCATTTTTACCCGAATTTCCTTTTTAATCCGCCGGCCTGCACAGTACTTGGGCCGGGCCCATTACTGTTCATCCCATATATTCCCAAATTTCCTAATTTAATTATTCTGATTAAACATTTTGATTTATTTAAGGCTTTAGAAATACTCTAAAAATTCCCATAAAATTCTCAAAAATATTTTAAGCTACTTTGGACTTAAATAAAATATTTTCACAAAAACTTTATTTTGCAAATATCTTTTTATAATTATTTCTGGACAAAAGATAATGCATTTTAATTCAAAAGAATTCAAATAAATCTCAGAAAATCCAAATAAATTCAGAAAAATCATAAAAATCATAAATGGCCATAAAATAGTATTAATTTATTAAAATGCTGAAATTTTGGGATGTTACAAAAGGTATATTAACTAAGTCCCAAATTAATTAAAAACAATTGTATACGTGAAATACTATGCAATATGGTAAAACAATATAGCAATTTTGTAAACATGGGTTCAACATGACCAAAGCACAACTTGCCTTGGCAAAAATCTTGATCTTATTCTGGAAGTTGATCTTGAGTCGATGGATCTTCTTCCGATGCGTCGCACAACTCAACGTTTATGCGAATCGAGAGATAACCAAATAAACACCAAAATAGAGAGCAAACAAACTCTAAAAATCAAATAAAATTCACTATTAAATAGATCTCGATTTTACAAATTTTTAGAAATTTGAATCACCTCAATCGGATCTCGTATGAGGGAGAACGGGCTCGAGGAAAATTCAAAAATCATAAAAATATGAAAATTGAAAATCAAATAATAAACCAAATTATTTTTAAATAAAAAATCCACATTATTGTGTCAGTGTGATGTCGGCACTTCCCCGGACCAATCACATGCTAACACGTGGCCTCGGTCCATGGGACCTCCTCTGGTCCATCGTGGGTGCGATCCACGATGCCTCAACCCCTGTGCCCACCATGCAGTGAAGCCTGATTGGCTGCAGCACCGCTGCGATGCACACCCTGATGGCCGATGCTTGGTGAAATCAAAACCACTCGTGGAAGATCCAACGGTCACAGGTGATGGCGACACTAGCGGCTACGTGGCCTAATCCAGATCATTTGTGAAAGATTGAACGGTTACGCTTACCCCGAGCCGTTTACTATTGGAGAGGAAACGTGGCAAGATCTCGGGCGTACTCTAGCGATCCAATGGCTAGGAGCTCTCCCGAAGATGATGACGATGGGGCAACGAGTCTTCATTGGACTTAGAGATGAAGATGATGAATGCGGCGAACCAGCGATCTCTAGCGACCAAGAAGTAGCGGTGGAGATGTGTCTCGACACAATGAGTCCAAATAAAGAACCCAAGCAGCGGATCTCAGCTTGACGGCGATGAAAACCATGGAAAATGAGCGGTAGCCTCCCTTTTCCACTCCGGTGAGCTTCTAAGCACAAACTACGGTGGTTCTTGTGAAACGGGTTGACCAACAAACACGGCATGCATTGGCGAACCTCAGGAAGGTTGCGGCTCTTTAAATAGGGGCCTCAACGGTCACGTATGGCATTGGGAGTCCAACCGACGTGGCGGCAGAGTCCTGTTCCGATACGGCGGCGGCATTTGAGTCCTACGAGGAGACGACGACCCATAGCCGTCCGATGATAATCCAACGGCCAAGACTACTCCTTACACGGCATGATCTGATCCTCTCTTTCCAAATCCAACGGATATGATCTAATCTTACCGAATCAAGGCTATGTGATCCGCATCATTAGATCTTGATCGAACACCCCACAAGCACTAGGGTTTCCAGAGTCAATCCCCATCATTGGATCAGAATCCGATGGCAGCTTCTAGAACATAGGCCAAACGGGTCGCACAGCACACAAGCGGCAAGCCGTGCACGCACCATGCTGGGCTTCGGCCTAGTACTGTTTCCAGCGATTTTTCTAGATTTTTTATTTAAAATAATTACAGAAATGAGTTTGATTTATTTTAGGCAATAAAAATATCAAGAAAAATCCAAAAAATTCTCATAAATACTTTGAGACATTTTGAACTCAAATAAAATATTTTAACCAAAATTTATATTAACTTTATCTATATTATCTATTTTCCATTAAAAGGCTAATATACTTAATTTAAAAATAAATTCAATAAATCCCAAAGAATCCAATAAATTCAGAAAAATCACAAGATGCATAAATAGTAATAAAACAATAATAAAGGCAAATTTTAGGATGTTACAATTGAGTGTTTGGAACGCACTAATAGGAAACACACGGGATGACAAGAATCTGCCTTAAGAAAAAAGGTGTTTGGGTGGATGTTAGTTTTCCTTTAGAATCATAGGGATAGAAAATTTTCCTACATTTTTGGTTCACTGCATTCCTATGAATCAAATGGATGAATAGTTGCTATTAATATGGAATTCCTATTCCTCTATTTTTTTTCCTATTAATCAAAGAGGCCCTAGATTTACTAGGAAAGTACCATCAATTACACCAACATGTAAGATCACTCTACAATTACAAAACTACTATGAATAAAAGATCATAACCTTTTGGGACACCAAAAAATACTTCAAAAATTGTAGGCTAATCAAGCTAATTTGTCACTCAATCACTCCTTAGGGCATTGTTGATTCACAGAATTCTAAAAATGTGGAAATAAGAAAAACATAAGATTGCAATGTCATAGACTCTTGAATCCTATATGACTGAAAAACACAGGGATTTGCAACAAAGAATGTTTGATTACAAAAGGAATTGATAACATGAAGTTAGACCTCATGCTAGAATTCCTCCAAAATCTATAGATTTTACTATTCTATGAAATTCCTTTGAAGTAATTCTACAAACCAAACATACCTCATAGGAAATTTTCCTTTGAATTGGATTCCTCTATTTTTTTCCTTTAAAAATTCTAGGCCTGCCGTGGCAAATAAATAATTTTCTCATTAATAAATCATATGGCTATGTAAATCTAGAAGGATGAACACTGATGGCATTGGATAACTCCTTGCTCTTGACAATTAATGCCTTTACCCTTTCCTTTTGCCAACCAGGCTGCCACACAAAATTTCTGGACTGAACAAGTATATATAGATTTAGAATGAGCACATAAGAAATGTGTAATTAATAGGGCAAAATATCTATCTCATCATAAGCAAACTACGAGTGGATAGGATTGAAGATTTCTAGGAACTACACAGGAGTTTTCAGAGTTCTCACAAATTGTTACTTCTGCAGTTTAAGTTTTGAAGACTCATTTCACAGCCCAATGTCTCAACTTAATAAACAAGAATTCTATCATATATACACACAATTTGCTTGATCAGAAAACCTACAAGATACTTACAATAAGTCTCTGAACATACAGGGAAGGTATACACAATTCACAATCTCCCTGATACTAAACTATGCACAATCACACAAGTCAAATCAAGCTCTTGAAAAGAAGAAAATTAACTGAATCTGCATCAAGGTTCAACATCAAGGACAAAGAGTACATCATAATGCAGTGCCTCTACAAGCCTATGTATATTTACAATCACCTATACTAAGTTACTAACATCCTTCCAGGATGCCATGAACTGTACCTAAACTACTTTCAAGATGATCAGCTAATTAAAATTTTTCAGCTAGCTGTTCCAACTTCAAAACTGAAACAATATTGTCCTGACTTCATCTCTGAGCTTGAGCTCCTTCCACTCCTCCACCCACAGGGTGTAACTCGACTGCGGCGCGAGGACGTCGACGGACACGTCCTTGCTCTCCACCAACTTGCCGGAGTAGCGCTCGAACTCCCGCAGGCTCTCCAGCTTCATCACCAGCGCAGCCGCGTCGCGCTCGGCCATGGCGCTCTCCGTCTGCTCCCTCGCCTCCTCCACCCTCGCCCAGAAGCATGGGTCCTGCGTCAACCCGGCGAACTTGCTCCTCCTCGCCACGGCCAAGGTGTCACTAGCGCCAGCGCCGATGCCGCTGAAGCCCATCTCCTTCCACCACTTGTCGAACAGCTCATACCTGTAGTGTAGATGCAATGCACGTATATACATAAGCCCCGTGAACTCAATGATCTAGCATGAACAATGGAGCCATGCTACTGCTACCTTCTCTCGCGGCCGTGAGCGATGTAGGTTCCTCTTGTCTTGTGGAGGTTGTTACGGTGGTAGTCGGCGATGTCGAGTGGCTCGACGAGGAGCTGGTAGAAGTGGGCGGCGTTGACCCACTTGGCGCGGCGGTGGAAGTCGTGGGGGAGCTGGCTGGTGTCGAGCATGGCGAGCACGCTGTCCCAGAACTGGCCCAGCTTGATGCGGTATATGTTGGCCTTGCTAAACTTCTTGGGTGACCGCCGCTGCTTGAACGCGTCGTAGTACCCCGTGTCGCCGTCGAATGACGCCTTGTACCACTCGATCTGCGCACGGCACGGCGTGATCCGCCCCAACCGCGTCGCAAGGCCCGCAGATTCAGCTCGGGCTCCTGCCCGCCCGCTTCGACGTCTTCAGCCAGTGCCGCGCCTCCGTTGCCTCGCCGGCGATGCCGGAGGCCTCCAGAGCCAGGGAGATGCCGGCGTCGTAGTTGGACGCAGCTGGGCGTCGTCGTTAGCGGCCAGAGGCGCCGCTATGAGCAAGTCCGCGGCATTTTCAGCACGAGGTCACCGTAGCGAGTCGCGCTGCCTCGGGGACGCCCGCGCGCCGGAGTGCACCGGCCGCGAACGTGGCGTGAAACATCCGGATCGCGGCGGTCGGGTTATCGGCGACGCCGCGCCGTCCGGGAGCAAAAGACGACGCCCAGACGGCCGATACGGGCTCCGCCTGCGTCGCCGGAGCGGCGAAGCCGCTCCATCGCCACCGCGCCGACGTGCGCGCCAGATTGCCGCCGCAGCCTCTGGTCGATGTCATCCATGCGGCGATCACCGTGCCGTGTGGCGGTAGCTGGCGGCCATTGGTGCAGCTGCATTCGGTGATAGCGTCGCGCGCGGGGCGGCGTCGGCGTAAGAGGAGCCTCGGGACAAGGTCGTCTTCGCGAGACGACATGGCGGTTGCCGCCTACCGCCGCGCAGATGGCTCTGGACAGGGCCCCGTTGCCGAGCAGCGGGCTCCCGAAGGTTACGCATAGCACCGGAGGAGCCGGGGCACATGTCGAGCTTGACGACGAGATGCAGAGGTAGTGCAGGGCCGCGAGGGCGGCTATGGCGCCTCCCAGGGAGTGGCCGGTGAACACTACTGGCTTGCCCCTTATCTGGTTCAGTAGCATCTGCATCGTTATTAACCCAATCAAATGAGTGATCGATCATTCTTCTTAGGCATTTCCGTTTTCTTCGCAAAACATCGCAGCATCGAGCTAACCTCATTTCAATGCCAAAACATTGCGGCATCAAGCTAGCCTCATTTAAGTGTGAGAGGAAAAATATGAAATGTATGATTGAACAGATTCAAATCTTAAGCTGCAGACAGCAACATATACAATTCATATCTCAACAAAAAGATCAAGGAGAATATGAACATCTAGAGCAATAATCAGGTCGAACATTCAATTTATTCAATTTAGAAAGGAAATAAAGATACTACAAGGACATGAAAGTATAACATCAGACCAGGACAGGCCGACAGGGTAATGTTGAACATGATTGAAAAGATCAAGAAATGCTGAAGTCTCTGTTCAGTTATTTTTCCAAAGACGAATTAATGTAAGTGATCATATAGCACAAATAGAGACAAGCTGCAGTTCTCTGAAACATTATTGGAAATATCAAGAAATGCTGAAGTTACCATTTCTTCAGTTACTTGAGGACTGAAGAGTGCAATTAAGGTCATATGTCTTGAGTGAGTAGCAAGTAAAATGATCATAGATTTCAAGATCATCTGAAATTCTTCTACTCATTGTTAATCTTAAGCCATCTAACCAACTTGTTTATTTTCAAACAGCATAGGATCATATACCATTAAAAGCATTCTAAACTCTGACACTGACAGAGTGACAGTAACTATGCCCCACTGTTCCTCACCATATTCATATTCCATTCCATCAAAAATCAATGCCTTCATTCTTAGCATCCAGAAAGTAAGAAACATCATGGGTGCACAGAAATGACCACTGAATTTGTTCAGAACTTAACATGTATAGTATTGCCAGTTGCCACTGTCTCAATCATGAACTGCAGCATTGCATTCTATATGTCATATCATAGTCTGTTGCCCTGGGCCACCACAAATGCCTCAAGATGCAAGTGACAACAAAAGAACAATAAATTTTTTGGTGTGCTATGCAATGTCCCGTTTGTGCCGTACTTTTTTGTTTGCATTGACACAAAAGAACAGGTGCACAGCATCTCAAGTTAGCCGCCAAGTTTGGTAGGGATCGTACCCTTTACACACACACAAACCCTCCTTTGAGCTTTGAGATAAACTCATGCATACATACTCTATGTCAAAGGCATCATATTAATAAAAAAAAATCAAAAGAAGAAGAAGAAGATAGACACTAAAGTGGTCCATCAAAACACAAATTTCAACTTTACATGGCAAGACAACAAACAAAAAGGTGTAATTTACTAAATAATAAATAAGATGAAAGAGGAAAAGAGGGAGAAAAGGGAAAAGGGTAAAAGTCAATACTCATGGCAACCTATTTTTTGTTTCTTTTTTTCCATAATAAAGATTTTGTTCTTGTTTTTATCCCGCAATACTCTTGCATTTCTTGGCCCAATGAAGGTGTTAAATTATTGCCCACTGAAATACCAAATCATTGACACTGTAATAATAAAAGCAAGATGCATCTCTCATCTGTTAAAATCTGAACACAAGGACATGGCAACCAACTAACGATGGCCACATCAACATCATCATAACTTTTGCCCAAACTAACTAGAAAGGAAAATATCAGATCATCACAACCCAAATCACATTATAAGCAAAGTAATTAACAAGATAAACACCAAATTAAATGTTGGTTGGCCAGATATTTTCACTTGACTAATTAATTTACCTGGAACTCAGGGGAGCCGCACAATTCCAAGAACCACTGCAGCGCCAGCGCCTGCACAGCGACCGGCTCCCCGGCGGCGGCCTCCGGCTCGGCGGCGATCAGCGGCGCAAAGAACCGCCCAGCCGCTTCGTCGGCGCCGAGGCCAACCGGCGCGAAGATGTCGGCGCCGCCGCCCACCGCCGCTCTCGCCACCGACAGCGCGGCCTGCACCCCGGAGAACGCCACGTACACCGTGCGGCCGTCCCCGCCGCCACCGTGCACGAACCCCGACGTGCCGGCTGCGGCGGTAGCGGCCATGCAACGGTCCCAGGCGCGCGCCAGCAGTGGCGAGGAGGCGAGTAGGGCGCCGAGGACATGGCTGGTCTCGAACCTTGAAAGAGGAGAAGCATTTGAGCTTCTTTTATCTTTTTCCCCCCAAATTTTTACCCTTTTCGCGGGTGTCTCAAATAGGGCGCGAAAAGAAGCAGAAGAAACCAACTTTTTGCATGGTTCATGCAGGAAGTATTTATAGGTGATGAGAAGTGAGAAAAGTTAGGGAAAAATTTGGGAGTGAGGAACTTACATGGAATTTTCTTCTCCCCGGGCATCTTCCATGGCTGATGAGCTTCCCAGAAATGGGACTAGAGAGAAAGAGAGAGTTGAAGGGTCTGGGGCGTTAAGAGAGAGAGATGAAGTGGTCAAGTTTAATTTGGTGGCCTTTCTCCTATTGGGGGTGGGGCAAGATGCAGTATTTTTGATCTTGCACTTTCTGGTCAAATAATATGGGTTGATTTTCCACCAAGGGACTCCAAGAATTCAGTTGCTCACTTTGTAGTCCTCTCAAGGATCTTCTTGGGGCTGACTATGCTACAGTATAGGCCTATTTGGTAGAGTTCTAGATCCCAGTTTTATGTAAGATCTGAAATTTATAGGCTAAAATAAAGTGAATTAAGTTTATATTATTGGTCTAAAATATAAATAAAATGATCCATCTAACCACTCTTAGGGGGTGTTTGGGACAGCTCCAGCTCTACCAAAATCTGTGGAGTTGGTGGAGCAGGGTATTTCTAGCTCCAGAAATTTGTGGAGCTGGAGCTGTGGGTATATTAAGAGTGTTTAGGTAGATCATCTTGTTTATATTTTAGACTAAAAATATAAACTTAATTCACTTTATTTTAGCCTATAAGTTTCAGCTCTGAGCTGGAGCTGGGATCTGAAGCTCTCCTAAACAGGGCCTTAATGTATTCATAGCTCCAGCTCTAACAGATCTGGTGGAGTTAGAAATACCCAGCTTCAGCAAATTCACGGATCTGATGGAGCTAGAGTCCTACCAAACACACCTTATGTTGGACACTTGGGCTATGTTTTATCGTCCCAATCAAAAACCAATGGCATAAATCATGCAACACATTTAGTATTTTAGGTTTATAAGGTGACCTTTCGTAGCGTCAACTCCTCCTCAAAAATTGCAACTTATATTACGGGCACCGATCTTGCATAAAAAATTCTGCACTTTTCTAATAGCAAAGCATTGATTCCTGGCCCTTACGGAACCACTAACCCATATGCATAATGCACATTACAATATTTGGATTCTAATGTGGCATTACAGTTTATCTTATTAAGAGCAAAAACGACTTATTCCCAAAAAAAAATGAAATACCACAAAAAAATTGGCATCTATGCCACCAACTTAGCTGTGAGATACATGCACTTCATTTTTTATAGGCAATATGCACTTTATTGCTGATAAAGAAAGGTAGATGTTTCTAGTGCTTATTGGTCTATTGTCCATACGTTACATTCAACCTTTTTTTCCATTGTGCAACCTTTTTTTCCCCATTGTGCATGTGTTAAACTGTTAATCTTCATGCGTGTGCATGCAAACTGGCTTCAATTTATTTTGAGCGGAAATTTAGGTGGCCATCACATCTTACTCTCAGTCTCAACCCTCCACCTCAGCTGGTGTCTATAGAATTAATTACGCTACCAACTAAGCAAAAATCTGATGTGGCATAGGAATTAAGGAAGGAAGAGAAGGAAAAACAAAGAAACCGTGTCTCATACAAGAAACTGGATCGACGTGAGCACCAAGACGCAAGAAACAAGCAAAATCGGGGTTGTACGTTTCTGCGCGCTAACCAAGTTTTGTTTGTGGTGCATGCATTGGTTTATTGTGTTCTCTCTCCTCTAGACACTGTTCATGAAAATCATGGGTTAAGAAACTATGTACTGGTTTATTACTTTCTCTCTCTTCTAGACACTGTTCATAAAAACTATGAGTTAGGACTGCCCTTACCAACATTGGATCGAAGGCAACCTTTACAATTCCTATTTTGAGTAATTGAATAGGCCTTTTTATGCTTTGTGAACACTACACGTTCATGGCCCCAAAAAGGTGAGGAGGGGTCCCAAACCTCTCGATGCGAGGGTCCCAACTTTTGGATACTTTTGTGAAAGACTACCAAGCTGTCAAAGGCATATTTTATGAATGGGGTAAACATTAAGTACTCATAAACAACTCTTGTTTATTGTAGGATCAAATCACCACATGCTGCCCCTGTATTAAGTATTTGTTTTGAACTTTTCATCAACGACAAGGACTGCATTCTGGTAGGTCACTAAAATATAACGCCTAGTTTAGGCTCACGTAGGCATTGCGCGACATGTGAACACACGCTCAACAAAGACACTGCATATATTATTTACGCTGAATGTGCTTCTATGTATTATTATTTAAAAGTTATATAAATATTAAATTATAAATAAATGGTAGATAGTGATTAATTATCTCTTCGTTTGCTTCACGATTTATATAACTTGTGTCAGGGGTGATGGACAGAAGCACAACATGAAGCATTTGTTGACAACACTGAATAAAAAATATATATTTCCATACTTTGTTTTATTTAGTAAAAATTTCTTCAATTAATGAGAACGTCTATTTAAGCATTGAAGAAATTTTTGGATGGTAAATGGTAGAATTGTAACAAGTTAGGCTGTTTCTGATCGGTCTTTTTGTTTGTATTTTTTGAAGTTTATAGGGTTCTTATATGTTGGACCATCAACAACATACATTGGCCCGTTTTCTAAATACAGAAATTTCACACGATCTTTGCGGACATTGTTTTTATGTGAAACTATATATCCTATATATGCTTCAAACGAGCCAACAGTATGTTCAAGTAAAATATTTAGGGGGAAAACCCAATATGTGCTTGTGGAATAAAAGAGAATTTTTTTAATAATACATTTTTTATTCAAATTGCAAAACTATATCTCGAATAAAAAAATTACAAAAATATATCTCTGTCGCCCAATGGTTGGGCGCCAAGATGGCAAACCACTGAAAAATCCGATTCAATGCTGATGTGGCCCCTTTGTCGCCAAATAAAAATGAGAAATATCTCTGTCACCCGACCATTGGACGACAGAAATATGTCGCCATTTCATTTGGCGACTTATTTCTGTCGTCCAATGGTTGGGTGATAGAGATGTTTCTCCAAATGAATTGTAAAAATTAGTAAATTTTTTTTGGAGGAAATTAAATTTATGAGGAACATTTTTTCACTGATTTCATTCAAAAATTCTCTAGCATTAATTATTGAAAGTCAGTATTACTTCGACAGTTGCTAGAATTTTAGAGTTCAAACCAAGATTCAATAAATTAAAAAAAATCATATTTATCAGTGATAATTCATGTAGTATTTTACAAAATTATTATTCAGTATCTTTTGGTTGACAAAAAAATCAAATTTTGTTGTCCTCATTCTCTTTCAGTGTGTAGCAAATTTGACGACAAATCATAGAAAAGCATTGAATAAAACATTTATATTATAAAGTGTAGTAAGTACAACAACTATAGTAACATGGCATGTAAATAACACCAAAGATACAGAAGGAATTCATAGAATTGGGATACAATATAGGTGCATGCCTCTGGTGAAGGACTAAGTCACAAAACCATACATTCTATGGCCATGATTGTCAGAATAGGGCATGGTCAAATAGACGATAGGGGTATATTGGTTCCTGACGGGAAACTATGTTTGAATACTTGATAGTGGTTAATGTAATATCATCATCAGGATTCAAAGGACTCTGAGGACGCAAGGTTTGTGTCCTAGGTGGCATGAAATCGTCATCATCATCGTCATTTGTACGTTAGGAGGTACCTCTCCTTCAGGGCTGGATGGACGTCCTCTTGTATTGTTGCTGGAACGGCCTGTTGTAGTGCTTGAACGGCCAATTCTGATAGTGCTTGAATGTCGAGGTCTAGGTGACGCGAAATTGTCATTATCATCGTCATCGCCATAGTTAGGAGCAAGCCCTCCTTCCGTAGTGGTTGAACGTCCTCTTGAACTTTCTGCTGCAATAGTGATGGGTGGACATCTACCCCTCCAGTTAGATCCTCTTCTGCATCTTCTGCGATAACCAGGCATCACACCCCCGTCGAAGAGTACAAAACATCACTATGAATTCTGGGATATCTTTGTCCAGCAACTCTTCATCCTCGGGGAATGACTAACACACAAGACGAGCGTACGAAGTAGTGAACTTATAGATGATGCTAAAAAGATTAGTACAGGGAATAAATATTAAATAACTAACTTTAATATGCTTTGCATACTGATCGGGCATCATCAGTACCCTGTAAGATATTGTAGAGAAACCTGTAGCAGAAGGGTAGTCGGCTAGTTCGCACACTCTTAAATACCTTTGACGCCTCCATTGCAAGTGCGCATTGAGGTCATCGGAGGTCACAAGGTTTAGGCCAGAGGTTGTCACGTTATGCCTCGATTATGTTGGACTCCACTTTTGCAATTTGGACACCATTTTACTTAGGTTGTCCTCGTTGAATGGATCATCCTTTCCATTACACATAACCTTCAACATATAATGAAGGGTTATGCTACTCATATCAGGTGTCCACGACGATGCTTTGCTAGAGGATCCATCCATGGTGAAGTGTGAGTAGGAGCTGTGTATGTGTGCCTGCGGTTTTGCCTTTTATAGTCTCGAATGGGTGGTGTATAGACTAAGTGTTGGAATGTAAGTTTCAAACATGGAGACGGATAGCAAAACGCTGGAGCATATAGTCATGTCGGGCTGAAAAAGTAGTCATGCATGCACAGTCTCAGTACTGACAAATATACTGTGCAATAAGTGGTCAATTCAGAGTTAAAAGTAGGCAGTGAGTGGTCACTTCGGATTGTGCAGTGTGCAGTTAGCGCGTACTGACAAAGCCGATGGGACTTTGTACTGTGCAGTGAGTAGTCACGTCGGATTATGTTGTGTGCAGCGAGGGTTCATTTCAGACTGATAAAAGTCTTAAGCGAGTAATCACTACATTGATATTAAATGGTGGTCCTGAAGGATCTGCATTGACGGTTAGAAAGCAGGATATTATGAAAGGCTGTGTAGATATAATGTTTACAGCTATTGACCGTTAGATTAATGACAGTGTTTGGTCAAATCGGCTAACAAAGGTGATGGTAGAGTGCTATCAAATCGCTTGGAAAAAGTTTGAAGCATTGGGCAGAGTGTTGCAAATTGTCACTGCAAAAGGTGATGGATGCTTTCTTCTTTGACAACTCATCCTGACAAAGCAGCTACCAGTGACTTATGTAATTGGCCTAACAAAGCTACACGCCTGTGAGTTGTCCAATCGCCCTAAAAAAGCTACAGCGAGGAGGTGAAATGTGCAATTTTATGTTCACGGAGGCTATTTTTGAAAATAAAAAATGCAACAAGCTAAAACTACATGGTTATATGGTGATTCTTGCGTTGCGGATATTTTGGTTAAAGATTTTTAAAATCAACTATTCGTACAACGCAGCTCCGGCAACCTTATCATTTAGGGTATTAGCGTTAACATAATTTATATGCTAAGCAAGTTGTAAACAAGATATTTTTCTACAATATGGTTGTCCATGGACTGATCCCCTAAAATTTGTGTATAGACAGGTTATTTGGTGAACAGCTGAAAAGGTTTAAAAGTTTTAGAATCTGCGCATCTAGTGATCGTTTAGGGCGTTTGCGTTGGCAGAATCCAGATGCAATGCAATTTTAAATAGGATCTTTTTGCAGATTATGGTAGTATATATATCAAAGGGTGTTTCTAGGCTATTCCTCCATAATTTGTCATTTAAACAAGTTATTTTATATGTTGCCAAAAAATACTAAATGGCCATGCAATTACACGA
Organism: Guadua angustifolia; assembly: GCA_036346375.1. Lineage (NCBI taxonomy): Eukaryota > Viridiplantae > Streptophyta > Magnoliopsida > Poales > Poaceae > Guadua > Guadua angustifolia. The sequence continues at coordinate 17,617,110 of CM070521.1, read as the reverse complement.
TTGCGGTCCAGTGTTCTTTATAAGTTTGTGATTGCACCGTATAGGATATTTTAACTATTTTAAGGCATTAGTGTGGGATATTTTAAATAATAGTATTCCATAACCAAATACAATAGTTCGTCCAACATATCTGGAACGGATTTACTAAATACATAAGAAAAAAAAGTACCAACAATTCAAAACATAAGAAACTACTATCGGCCCTGTTTTGGGGTGGCTTCTCGCAGCTGGGCGGGCCTCCTGTGAATTTGCCCCTACGAGTACGTCAACTGTGTCGACGTGCGGTAGGCTCTCTGTGGTCTATTTGGAGGTGTAGCTTACTCCGGCTGAGAAGGCTATGTCGGTGGTGGTGCTCCCTACAACTGCGATGGTCCAGACTCATCCGCATCAACGAAGTACCTCGACACACCACCGTCGTTGAGGTCGTAGTTCGCATAAGCTAGATCATCAGGCTACCCCTTGTAGTCGTCAGGTGTAGGTGAAGCTGTAGACGAGAACCACCGTGTCTGTGAGCCTGTAACAAATAAAGAATTGTTGAGAGCATTCGAAAAATGATTGCAAAACATAGAAAGTGCGATTACGTACTCGCCTCCGGTGTGAGTGGCTAGACCAGCGTGTCCAACAGCTTGCCCTCTGGCAACCAGCGGTGTGACGGTGGCATGGGAGGTTGTAGCATGAGAAGATGTACCCGCAACAGCCCTAACTCCTCTAAGAGGCATGCCGTGAGCCACATCGAGAGGCTGGCAGCATCCCGCCAACTCGAGGATGTGTCTCTAGCTCTCCCGAAATCTCACGAAGAAAGAGGTGACCTCCTCTCTAGTCACGTCAAACCCGCTGGTCAAACGAGAAAGGAAGCTCCCCGACTCCTCGTAGTACTGGCCCAGCACATCAGTCTGGAAAATAAATTATGAATTAGTTAGCACAATTACCAACTGAGTGTACATGAGCTCATCGATAGGATGCAATGTACTGCACTATGTAGAGCCATGTCCGTATGGGCGGGATACGTGTCCCTTACCTTGGGAACGTGTTTAGGAGGATTGGGGTCAACACGCACCAAACACAAACGGGTACAAGAAGTGTACCACTGTCGGTAGCCACAGTATGTTTGCGGGTCGTACACTGCATCCTCGACATGGACGTCATCCAGGGCTCCTCCGCACTCCTCGACCCATGGCACCATACGTATGTGCCAGCGGGTGGCCCCATGCACGCCCTTCCTAGTCTAGATGTGCATAAGAAATAAATATAGCATTATTAGATGGCATTACATGATAATAACTATAGAACATCAATGCAGGGAACTTACGTGTGGTTGCCGTATGGGACCACACGGCCGACCAGGACTAGGAACTCTATCGTAGACCGAACTGCCTCATCACTCGATATTTTTGTTATTAATTAGTGTGGTGCTGATATTAATTTCATATTTTTGTCATTTCTGATACGGTTTATTTTCCGATGCCCTGCTTTGCATGTTCTTCCATCAAAATTAGGAACCCAAAATCTTTTCTGATACGTATTTAGAAATGTAAAGAATAATATGCTACCTGGGGATCCAACGAGGATCAAGCATCCAAAGCTTCTACGGTGTCCTCAGTCGTAGTAAACTGAGCTCCAAAGGATCCTGTCCCTCCTCTGGAAAATCAGTGGTCAAGTGGGCACGGTGACGACGATCAACGACCAGATCTAGCAACTCAAATAGCCAGTCGTCATCTCCATCCTAGTGAGCCATATCTGCAAATTACAAAAATAAAAGTTACAATTAAAATGCATGTAGAAAGAAATGCGTACAAAAAACTATACAAGCATCATAACAATATATAGAAACAAATGTGTACGAAAAACTATACATGCATCATAATAATGTATAGAAACAAATGCGTATGAAAACCTTATAAGCATCATAACAATATATAGAAACAAATTCCAATAATTTATCAAGCCACAACACTCATAATTACACGCAACTTGCTTACAACTAAGTAAAAAATAGAATTCATACAACATATATTACATCAATAAAATATGAATTTGATATATAGCATATGATAATTCAAATAGCTTCTTTGGGGGTATGATGACATCGTCCACTACTCTTTGCAGACAATGATCCCGCCCTTGCCGTCGGGTTGCCATCTCCTCTTTCATCTTCTTTGTTTTGTGGCTGGCAATTCTTAAACGTATGTCTTGTCCGGTTGCATAATGAACATTTCTTCACGCGTTTACTAGCTTTAGACTCATCCATGTCATTTCTGATACGTCTTATTTTCCGATGCCCTGCTTTGCATGTTCTTCCATCAAAATTAGGAACCCAAAATCTTTTATCAACACTAGGAGTTGTGATGAAAAAACCGACAACACCATAACCGTAAAGCTCCTCGCTCCAAGTTACCATCAGTTTTTCTTCATAAAATATTTAGATAGATATGTACTGGGTCATATTCCAAATAACGCACATGCGGCTATCACATGAGAACATGGCCTATGCAAAAGGTGGGGTTTGTTACACGAGCATTTGCAGTTAGCCTGCAAGATACACTCTTGGATGACAACCTTCTGGTTGGTTCCACGTGTCGACGTTTGTTACCGACAATAATGAAAAGGGGGCTACGCGCTGGACCCAAACTCGATGGTAACACAAGAACACCCGATGTATACAGGTTCGGGCTCTCACGGTGGAGATAATACCCTAGTCCTGTGCTCTGGAATTATATGTGGCTAGCTGATTGCCGATGAGATGTTCTGTTCTTTAGATGCCCCATCCCCTCCCTTTATATAATAGAGAAGGGCGGTTACAATATTGAGTCCTACTCGGATACGAAGTAGGGGTTTCTATCCTGAGCTCGTATCGGTTTGGATTACAATCATCCCCTGCCCAATACGACTCGGTTTCTTTAACTAAGGCCTATCCTGATTCTTCACGCTTTGCTTGGCCCAAGTAACCTTCAGTTTTATCTAGTCGACACGATCCAAGTTCGCTTGGCTGAGCCTTGGAGGCGCTTGCCAGGGCCCGGGACATACATATCCCACAGTAGCCCCCGAGTGCTTCATGATCGAATGCCTTCCAGTTGTTAAGCCTTCCCGAGTGCTTTTAGCCGAGTGCTTGTCGTTGGGCAAAAGAGGTCACGAAGAACTCGCCGAATTCTCTTTTGTTTTGAGCTGTCTTTGTCCCGGATTACCAGGCCGACTGATTTCTTGTATGTTTCAAAAATCATCTTTACGGCACCTGATTTCGTTCTGTAAACGCTATCAGCTTTTGGCCTGACATAAGGCATACCATAAGAGGATGTTGCTTCTGGGGTGGTACCCATCTATTCCGTGCATTACGGATTTCTGGCTTTTGGGCCCATCTTGGGGCATACCACTTGTTAACTTGATTCTTTTGGGCTATCGGCAGTTACGTACGTCGTGCGTACTTGCCAGCCCACCCTGAAATGCTCCCTAGGGCGGTTTCAGGGTTTTGGGAAGGGTGATGCGATTTCCCGCTCGGGGCGAGAATCGGCGCCGCTTCCTTATCAATACGGAGCAAATAGAGTGGCTTTATACCGTTGCTACTTGCCCCTTTGTTCTCCAACTTCTTCTCCTTCATGACCTCATTGCTAGGGTTAACTTTTCTCGTTACCCTAGTTTTCGCGCGATCGCGAGGATTCTTTATTCAAGAATGTCGCCTTCTTCTCCCGCAACCGCTCCCCCATCCGCCTCGCCCAAAGATTGGGCTACTTCGGTGACGACGGAGGGACGATTGGAGGATTTGGTCGGCATTGGTGTTTTTCCACCTTTGGTGATGCTTGCCGCCCGGCCCGCCGCAGGTGAATTCTGCCCTACTCCTCGTCTTTCAAGAGGTGGTCGTCTTTGAATCATTTTTTAAGCTGGCTTGGCCTTCCAAGCATCCCCTTTCTTTGGCGTTCGAGTTTTATGGAATCGAGTTAACTCATCTTAACCCTAACTCCATTCTTCAAATTGTCGCTTTTGTTAATCTCTGTGAGACCTATCTTGGCGTTCGGCCTCATTTTGATCTTTTTCGCCATCTTTTCCTCCTCAAGCCCTTCCCCTAGCAAGAATTCTCCCAAAACGGTTGGCGGTGCTGGGTTTCAGCTGAGGGAGGGCATGAAAAAATCTTATCTTCACATTCCTTTTAAAACCTCGAATAAGGGTTGGCACCAAGAGTGGTTTTATTGCGCCAATCTCGACCCTCATTGCTCGCCTTTCACCGACTCCACCCAAGCCTTCTCCCGATTGGATATCGCCTCCCAAAGACAATGAAATGAACGGTGGCTGATCTCCTGGGCTGATTGCGAATTGAAGGGGGCGGGCTTATGGCATGGCCGTTGTTGCCAACTTCGCACTACGAATCCGGCCCCTCAAGGACCGAAGTTCATCACAGGCATGAGTATGAAGGCCGCAATGACCCGACGCGGAGGTTTCGATGACATTTCTTCATGGCGTTTTTGATCGCGTCGCCGATTTCTTCGCCCCAAATGAGAAGATCGCTCCTCGAAACCCGACGCCTTTACAAAACTACATCCCGCTCCTCGGTGAAGAGGTTTCCATGGTATCTCTATGTGAATCTTTTTGCTCTTACGGGGCTTTGATCTGAATATGTGTTCTTCGTTTTTCGGACTTGCGAAGGAGAAGCCTTCTTCTCCGACGCCGCGCTCCCCGAATTCCTGTCCATAAGAGTGACAAGCGGACCTTTCCGACCGTCGCCCTCTGCAGCCAACCAGCCAAAGCGAGCAAAATAGGTGGTCTCGTGATGATCCCGTCGGAAAGGAAAAAACCAATTGTCCGTGAAGCTAAGAGGAAGCAGTCGGCGAGCAATGTGCGCCCGACTAGTGGCCCAAAGATTAGGGACACCGCAGCTATGCAGCCTCCTCCCCCGACTTCTTCCTCTTCAAGCCAATCTTCGATGCATGAAATTTCCGAGCCTCAGGCCCGTACTGCCACCGAGAGCATGCCTTCGCTCGTACGCCCGACTGGTGTTTCTGGTGATAGTCCTCCCACCTGGAGGGGTTTGAAGTGCAGGATAACAAGGTCCAACAGGTTGGATTCCCTTGTCTCCCCTTCCTTGCTCCCCTCGGATCGTGTCCCGATCGCTATTTCTTGCAGGATCTGTTGAAGAAATTCTTCATGAGGAACCGGTCTTGAGTCCTTCTATGGTTCTTTGGTGGAAGCCCTACCGACGTGGCGAGGGTGAGACGCCGACCGATGTTATGCCTCCAACAAATTTCGAGACCGAGTGCCCTCGAGCCGAGTGGTACCTTGTTGTCTTTTCCTCTCGAGCCGACCGCCCATACGACGCCTTCTATTGATGCTTTTGCTTTTTCTTTGCCGGAAGCTCCTTCCACCTCTCCTTGCACCACCACCATGCATCGAAATTTTCACCTCCCCGCCCGAGATCTCGGTCTTGGGCTGCATTCTTGATGACGAAGGTGACTTAGTCCTTTTGGATGGTGAGATCGAAAGACAGCACTGGGCGTCGTTCTTCGATGCTGCTCGTGAGTGTACGCGCCTCGGCAAGGTGAATTGTTTGCGCCGTACTTTTCTTCAAAGATCTTCTTTTCTTCGCGAAGCTTGATGTTGCTCTGTCATTTCCAGCGCTTGTCATCTTTTGCCAAAGACCGGAACTATCTTCTTCAAAAACTATTCCCGAGGATGAAAATGCGAAAAGATTACGCTGCTGAGGTTGAACAGCTCCGCAACGAGCTGGAGGAAGCTCTCGCGCGTGCCCGCATAGAAAATCGCGAAGAACTGGAAGGGCTTCGATGTCATGTCCAATCTCTGGAGGCCGAAAAACTGCATCTGACCAATTCTTCTAATGGTATTTTCCTGGTCCGAGTGCCTTGAGTCCTGATTCTATTCTTTGCCTTCTTAAGCCCCGCTCATTGTTTCTTCAGATTTTCGGGAAAGACTTGATGCTTCTCTTTCCCAAAATGAAGAGCTGAAGAGGGCCGAAGAAGAGGCTAAGAAAGAGGTAGCCAGACTGACAAGGGAACTGGACGGTGCGCTCTTTGATTTTTGCCTTATGTCTTTGTCGTCATCATTTTGTTAGACCCGAACTCAGCCGACTGGTATAATGCAGTGCACCGAGTCAACTCGCAGGCCCAGTTCTGGGTACTTAATGAAAAAATCCAATGTGCCGAAACGCAGACCGATCGCCTCCAAGCGAGCGCGGAGAAGGTGTTGCGGGTCTTAAGTCCCGATGAAGCCGGCACCAGCAATGTCCCTCATGACGTTAGCATCACAATTCAAAGGTTAGAGGGAGCCTCCACAAAGATTGCCGCGCACTTGGAGGACGTTGCAATTACGAGTGCCAGCCAGGTGTTGGCGATCACCAAGTCTCTGTATCCACGAGTGGAGCTAAAAGCTGTCCAAGAGGGTTTTGCCCGCACTGTTGATGATGATCAGGCGCTTGCCCTCATGGACGAAGTCAAGAATACCGATGCTGTTTTGGTGAAAAACTTAGATCTGGGTCCTGTAATCCTGCTTGTACCAAACTTGCTCTGTGTTTGAATTTGGGCTTTTTGTTCCGATCTTTGAAAAGAATTGTCTCCGGACTTGAATTTTCTTTGCGAAATATTTAATCCTTGTTTTAGCACGTCTGTTGAGCTTGGGCCCGTTAAACCTTTTGCTCCTCTGGGCCGCCCAAATTTTGCTTCTGAGCCTCCTCGAGATATGTGTAACAAAGACGCCCGGAAAGGTGGACCGTCTTCCCGCCCTGGTGACATGCGTCGTTTTGAGCGGCGTTGAGTCTCTCTCCAGGGACAGGCGTTGCCTCGCATAAGAGCGAGTTTGACCTTGGTTTTTGCATTTTGCAGTGCACTACCATCTTCATCCGTCCTATCCGTCTTCCTTCAGCAGGGGTTTCTTTGAAGTGCTCGCCCGTTCGTCTCCTTGATTTTTTTTCATCTTCTTGTGCCTGCCAAATTGTATCTGACGCTGGATCACTCTTCTTTCGCAGGTTCTTCTCTTCTTCTTCATGGACTCTTCTTCTTCCTCCGAGGATCTCTCTCCCTTGCCTCTTTCTCCCGAGTCGCCAGGCCCGCCGGTCGCGCCATGGATTGCGAACCTCATCTTCAATTTTGGGGACGATGCCCCTGCGGAGCCCAAAGACGATAATGCCGAGTTCTGGGCGAAATTTGATCTTGCCATGGCGGAAGCGGCGGAGCGGGAGGCCGTCGCCCGGGATACCACCGCTGTTGATGCTTTGATCGAGGCCGTCCCTAGGCTTGTTAAGGCCAAGGACGCCCTCATTGAAGCCGTGGGGCGGGTGCGCCGGGCGTAGAAGGGCGTAGAAGCGTAGAAGTGCGGCCTCATTTTGGACTTTTGCAGTAGTACTTTTGCTTTGTGTGTATATTTGGTGAAAGATGCTGAAGTCGTAAACAATGATGGTCTTCTTGTAATATTATTTTAGCTGCATTTCATATACCTTTTCCTTATTTAGATCTCGATCGACCTTGTCGAGTGATTTTTCCTTTGTGCTTGATCTCCTTGTCTGATTAGCGTAGCCCCCGAGCAACGCGAGTTTTTTCCTCAAGCGTGCTTTTAGGCGACTAGACTTTTTTCGCACAGGAGCAACGATTTGGCGGTTTAGAGCACTCGATTTTAGTTGTGATCATTGAAAAATAGGAACTGGTTTGCATGCGGGTTGCACATGTGCAACACTATTAGGTGTAGCCCCGACTTATCGCTTAATTGAGAAATAATTGAGTAGCAAGTCAATTGAATAAAGAATTTCGATACATGGTCTGCTTTTGAACAAACATCCTCTTGATTAGAGTTGCGCATGCAACACTATTAGTGTAGCCCCGACTTCATCGCTTAATTGAGGAACAATTGAGTAGCAAGTCAATTTTGACATCCTATTGAACTTTTTCAAGAATAAAAGCGGCGAGCTGCTCTATATTCCATGAGTTGCTAATGATGGCGCCGTCTTCTCGCTTAAGCTCAGAGGCCTCGGTCGTGTCACCTCGTCAGCGATGTAGGGCCTTCCCAAATTGGAGATAACTTGTGCTCGAGTTCGACTCTTTATCGAACCAAATCGCCCTTGGAGAATGCTCGGTTTGGACGTTTGGTCATGATATCGTAGCAGAACTGAAGGTATCCGCCGATCGACCACGGCGATCTCTCTTGCCTCTTCCAATATGTCAATATCTCCCATCCTGCTTTCTTCTGACTCGTCCTCCTTGAAGCTCCGGACCCGAGGGGATCCGAAGGTCAATTTCAGAGGTAGGACCGCCCGAGCCGTAGACCGTAAAGAAGGGTGATTGCCGATGGATCTGCTGGGGTGGTTCTCACGGCCCCAGTATCGACGGCAGCTTCTTTCACCCATCGGGTGGCGTATGGCTTGAGACGGTCAAAGATTCGTGCTTTTAGGCCTTGCAAAGACCATGCCGTTTGCCCTTTCCACCGACCGCTGCTTTTCGGATGAGCCACGGAGGCGAAGCAAATTTTGATGCCAAGCTCATCGCACCAGTCTTGAAAGTCTTCTCCTCGGAACTGGGTTCCATTGTCCGTGATAATCCTGTTTGGTACGCCAAATCTTACCACGATTTCTTGGAAGAATTCTTTGGCCTTGGCCGCTGTGATTGTAGCCACTGGTTTTGCTTCTATCCACTTAGTGAATTTATCCACGGCAACAAAGAGGTGGGTGAAGCCGCCTTGAGCCTTCTTCAATGGGCCGACCATGTCGAGCCCCCAGACTGCAAATGGCCAAGTGATTGGAATTGTTTGCAGTTTCTGAGCAGGTACGTGTATTTGGCGAGCGAAAAACTGGCAGCCTTCACAAGTTCGAACGATGTCTTCTGCGTCGGTCACGGCGATCGGCAGAAGAAACCTTGTCGACGCCTTGCCCACCAATGTGCTTGACGCGCGTGATGCCCACAAATTCGAGTGGATTTCGAGTAATTGCTTTCTTCTTCTGGCGATATGCATCGCCTTAGAACTCAGAGGCACTTTTTGAAATAACTCTTCTCCTACCACCACGTAACTCTTGCTGCGCCGCGAGATGCGCTCTGCTTCTGTTCGGTCTTCTGGAAGTTCGTCTTTCAATAGGTAATTGAGAAAAGGAGCCGTCCAGTCTGTGCTAATGACTAGGACCTCCTCTTCGTTAGATTTCTCTTCTGACTTGTTCTGCTCCTGCTTTTGGCTTACCGAGGGTTTGTAGATTTCCTCAACAAAAACCCCGGCCGGTGCGATGGCCCGAGTGGAGCCCAATTTTGCCAATTCATCTGCTTCTTCGTTGTCACGGCGGAGCACATGAATGAGCTTCAACCCGTCAAACTTGTCTTCAAGCTTCCGTACCTCCTGGCAGTATGCCGTCATGATGTCCTCGACACATGACCAATCTTTTTGTACTTGATTGATCACCAAAGATAGAGTCGCCTCGAATTGTTAGCCGAATACCGGAGATATCGCGATGCGAAGTCCGTGGATGAGTGCCAGACTTCGGCGGCGTTGTTAGATGCTGGGAAGTGAATCTGCAAGACGTATTTTAGGCGCTCACCTGTTGGAGAGATGAGGACCACGCCTGCTCCTGCGCCACTGAGCATGAGAGATCCGTCGAAGTACATTGTCCAATATTCCAGCTCTTCAACGTTTGTTGGTGATTGCAGCTCTATCCATTCGGCGGTGAAATCGGCGAGTACTTGAGATTTTACTGCCGTCCGTGGCCTGAAGGATACTTCGAAGGCTCCAAGCTCGACTGCCCATTTTGCGATCCTCCCGGTGGCCTCTCGGTTGTGAAGTATGTCCCCGAGCGGAAAAGTGGTAACTACCGTGATTGAATGCTCTTGGAAGTAGTGCTTGAGTTTGCGGGAGGCAAGCAGCACGGCGTATAGTAGTTTTCAGACTTGTGGATAGCGTGCCTTGGACTCTCCCAATACCTCACCGACGAAGTAGATGTGTCTCTGTACTTTCGGAGGTGCCCTTCTTCCTTCCGCTTACTACAATTGCCGCTACCGACTACATGAGTTGTTGCGGCGATGTAGAGCAAAAAGGATTCTTCCGATATTGGGGAACCAAAGACGGTGGAGATGACAGAACGTCTTCAATTCTTCAAGGCTGCTTTGTGCTTGATGGTCCATTGAAAATTACCTTGCTTCTTGAGAAGTTTGAAAAAAGGCATCCCCCGCGACCCCAGTCGGGAGATGAATCTGCCGAGTGCCACCATGCATCCAGTGAGCTTTTGGACGTCTTTCTGATTGGCTGGAGGCTTCATCTTCAGGATTGTATTGATTTTCTCTGGGTTTGCCTCGATGCCTCACTGTGAAACAATGAACCCGAGTAATTTCCCGGACGGGACTCCGAAGACGCATTTTTCAGGGTTGAGCTTCATTTTGTAGGCCCTTAGGCTTTCAAAGGTTTCGGCTAAGTCAGATATTAGGTCTTCCTTTGCTCGAGATTTGACGACAACGTCATCAACGTATGCTTCCACATTGCGCCCGATCTGAGAATGAAAACACCGCTGTATTGCGCGTTGGTAAGTCGCGCCAGCGTTCTTCAAGCCGAATGGCATTGTGACGTAGCAAAAGGCTCCGAATGGAGTGATGAATGAGGTCTTGATGCAATCTTCTTCTTTTAGCCTGATCTGGTGATATCTCGAGTAGGCATCCGAAAAGTCGAGGAGTTCGCAGCCCGCCGTGGAATCTACCACCTGGTCAATACGAGGCAACCCGAAAGGATCTTTCGGGCAGGCCTTGTTGAGATCGGTATAATCAACGCACATGCGCCAGCTTTTATTCTTTTTGCGAACAAGCTTTCGGGTTCGCCCGGTCCGGATGGTACACTTCTTTTATAAAGCCCTCGCTAATGACCGTGATTTCCTCCTTGATGGCCTCTTTCTGTCTTGAGCGAACCTTGAGTCATTGCTTGATGGGTTTGGCCTTTTCGCCCACGTTCAAGGAGTGCTCGATCACCTCACGGGAACAGGGCATGTCGGATGGTTTCCACGCGAAGATGTCCCGGTTAGCCCGAAGGAAGGTGACGAGCGCGTCCTCCTATTTGGCGGAGAGACCTACCCCAATCAAAGCCATCTGGTTGGAGTTGGATGGATCAAGGATTACCTTCTTGGTTCCCTCATCAGGCTTCAAACTTGTTTTAGCCTGCTTCTTGGTTGGTACCTCTCCTTCGTCTTCTTGAAGCGCGGCCGCCTGTCGGATCTTCTTTCTGTCATCTTCTATCTCCTGAGCTTCAGCCATCTCGCAGCTTTCTTTGTCGCAGACGAACGACCGCTTGACATCGCCATGAACAGAGATTATACCCCTTGGTCCTGGCATTTTCAGGATGAGGTAGGTATAATGTGGCACGGCCATGAATCTGGCTAGGCCGGGCCTGCCCAGAATGGCGTGATATGCCGTCTGGAAGTCAGCTACCTCGAAGTTAAGGTATTCCGTCCGGAAATTATCCTTGGTTCCAAACGTGACCGGCAAGGTGATTTGGCCGAGTGGAACAGAGGAAGTTCCGGGAATTACTCCATGGAAGGGTGACGAGCCCCGCTTCAACTCGGAGCGAGGAATCTTCATCTCGTCAAAAGTCTTGGAGAAGAGCACATTGAGTCCACATCCTCCATCGACCAGCACCTTCTTGAGCTTGACGTTGCGAACCACTGAGTCCAATACCAGCGGAAATCTTCCGGGGTACGGGATGTGGTCTGGATGGTCGGAGCGGCTAAAGGTTATGGGGACCTCGGACCATTTGAGGTACTGAGGTACAGCTGGCACGATGGCGTTGACGTCTCTTTCCGTGAGCTTCTGCTTTCGCTTTGATTCATAGGCCATCGACCCCCCGTAGATGTAATTGAGTTCCTTTTCCGTCTTTTGATATTCTCCGTCGTCATCTTCAGGGGGATCTTGTTTCTTCTTCTCTTCTTCTTTTGCTTCGCCCTTGGCGGTCGCCTCGACTCTCCGCAAACCTCCTCAGAGTGAAACAATCCTTCGCCGCATGTTTACTATTTGGGTGAAAGGGACATATTGCCTCCATCACCGTGTCATAATTGTCGGTCCGTGGCGCGCGTCGTCGGTCTTGCTCGGTCGCTGCCACTATTTCTTCGGGCTTCCGTTTTTTGTCACGTTGTCTTGTTGACTCGGCGTAATCCTTTTTATCCTTCTGACGCGGGTGATCATCCTGTCGTTCGGCTAAAGCATCTGAGGCCGTTGCATACCGATCTGCCAGCTCGAACATCTCCCTTACGGTGGATGGCGGCTTCCGAGACATCTTTTTGATCAGGTCGGGGTCGTTGACGCCCTTCGGAATCTTTGCGATGATCGCTGCCTCGAAATGTCCTCGATCAGATTCTTCTTCTCGCATGAAGCACCGGATGAATTCTCGAGCGTCTCGTTCTTCTTCTGGCGGCGGTGGTATAGGTCCCCTTGTGTTCCGGGCCGCTCGTAAGTGCCACGAAAATTGGTGATAAAATGCTCGCAGAGTTCCTCCCAGAGTCTATGGAATTCGCCGGAGAGCCCGTGAGCCATGCTTGAGCGAAGAGGTGAGCATGACCGGAGATAATTAGCCATCACATTATGATTTCCCCCGCCATGATTGCAAGGAGTAGACTTGGAGCCAAGCTTCCGGATCTCTTTCCCCGTCAAATTTGGTGATGCTTTTCGGGTTGAATCCTTCGGGCCAAACCACTCGGCGGAGGCGAGGAGTGAAAGCCCGGATGCCCTCAATAGGGCCATTGCCTCGCTTTTGTGGAGAACGCCGGTGAGGCGACCTGGCTCGGTGACCTTCTCCTTCTCCTCCGTCGTGGTAGCGGAGGTTTCGACGGTCTTCTCGTTCGTCGTGGCCAATGCCAAAACGTTCATAGTTATCTCTGCGCCTGCGGCGCTCTTCATCTTCGCGATCATTTTTTCTGGCGTTCAAATCTGCACGGAGGTCCCGGCCAATGCTGTGTCGAGCGTCCTCTCCTCGTTGAAGCTCCCTTTGTGTCATCGCGGGCAGTATTCGCTTTTCGACTGCGAAAGCGATGGGGCGAGTACGGGATGGCGCCTTTTCTCTTGGTGCCTCTTGGTGCTGCTGAATTGCCGCCGCCGCAACCATAGCCTGAACTTGGGCTACGATCGGAGCGGCCGGGCTATCGGTCCGAGTAGTGGTGCTAAGGTGTCGAGGGCGCCTTGGAGGCGGCGATGTTCTGCTGGGGTATGGAAAACCGATCGTTCCCCACCTTTGTGCGCAAGATTTCTTCATTCACGCCGGCCTCTGTCTTTGGAGGAGTCTCGCAGGTTTTCTTGATGATGATGGTTTTCCTCCGTAGTTTTTGCGCGCCCTTTTGCGGAGGGTCCGTTTCAATCACAAAAATCTTTGAAAGATTGAAGAATTTCCTACCTCTCCTTCGAATCGGAGGTGCGGGAAGGCGAGTCTTGTTGTGAATGTGAATCCAGTGGTTTGCTTGTGTATTCGACCACTCGGGGCTCGTCATTAGCTTGATCGACTCGAGGCGAGGATCGGGCCCTTGGCTTATCGCCCTAGGACGAGATGGCCATGCCCGGTCTCGATCCGAGTGGTTGGCCACTAAGAGAACCTCGAATTGGTTTCAGATCGAATCGATCCGAATCCAAACGGAGAGCGACCAAAGTTGTCGCCGATGAAATCCAGCTTCCAAAGCAAAATACCGAGCCGGTGCGAAGATGGTCGTGCTCTCAAGATTGCCATCGAGCTTGTTGCGTTTGATCCTAGCGCAGCCCCTACCGGCGCGCTAATCGCCGACGCTTGTTACCGATAATAATGAAAAGGGGCTACGCTACTGACCCAAACTCGATGGTAACACAAGAACACCCGATGTATACTGTGTTCGGGCTCTCACGGTGGAGATAATACCCTAGTCCTGTGCTCGAATTATATGTGGCTAGTGATTGCCGATGAGATGTTACATTCTTTAGATGCCCCGCCCCTCCCTTTATATAATAGAGAAGGGCGGTTACAATATTGAGTCCTACTCGGATCACGAGTAGGGGTTTCTATCCCGAGCTCAGATCGGTTTGGATTACAATCATCCCCGTAATACGACTCGGTTTCTTTAACTAAGGCCTATCTCGATTCTTCACGCTTTGCTTGGCCCAAGTAACCTTCAGTTTTATCTAGTCGACACAATCCAAGTTTGCCTGGCTGAGCCTTGGAGGACTGCTTGGTGGGCCCCGGGACATACATATCCCACACCACGCCATCCTTTATCCCTGCATATCACCTCAAAGCGCAATGTTCGAGCACCATCTTTGATAGCTATATGCTTGGCTGCCTACTGATTCTTCCCATCCATGTATTTAATGATCATGGTAGAGTACAATAGCTTCTCATCTCTCATTACTATTTCAGTAGTTTGATGCCTATCCACAAAGTACTTGGTTGTGCCCCGCAGCACTCTCTCAACAATTCCTACCAACGGGAGATACCTCATCCCTCTCATTACCCAATTCGCACCTAAATGCCTTATGCACCATCGACTCTACAAGTTAGGCTATGGAAATAGCTCATCTTCCCCTGTTTGCAACTGTTTGATAGCACTAAGCAGACTAGCACGCCTATCATGCAGCATGCACATATCTTGATGAGTTTTTACCACCTCGATCTTCAAGTTCCGTAGGAACCATAGCCAACTCTCGTAGTTCTCGCTTTCTACAAAGGCAAAAGCGACAGGCAGAATCCGATTGTTTCCATCAACGCCCACAGCTGTCATTATTTGCCCTTTGTATTTCCTAGTTAAGAATGTGTCGTCCACGCACAACAATGGACGATAGTGATAGAACACCTTAATGCAAGCTCTGAATATGAAGAAAACTCTCTTCAGATACCTCTTGGTCGGCCACTTGCTTGACATATAGTCTTGATAATCATAATAAGTGTAGGATTTCTTCCCTGAATGCAACTGAGCAATGCGGGCATATTATGGTATGAGTTTTCAAATTTCCTGAACCTCATTTCTGAGGCCTTCTGTTTCACCCTCCATGCTTTACCGTAGCTAATTGTGTACTGATATATGTTCTCGATTGTTTGGATAATAGCACGGGGCTCAAAATTAAGATTCTCCACTATCTCTGGGTACATGATATTTATGATATACCCAGATGACAAATTCCTGTGAGCCATCAGAGTTTCCTCAGTCATATAGCTATGCTGCTCAACCTTCGAACATAGCCAGTGGGTGCCCCATTTGAGCTTGTACGGGTGCACTCTCCAAGGGCACCCATGGATCTCGCACACCACATCGTAGCAGGTTGAGGTAGACTTCTTAACCCTAAAAGTCCTTCTTACTGATAAGACCTAATCTTTCACAGCATCCTACAATACCTCTTTTATCGGGTACATACTATTAGGCCTAACCTCATTGCCACTATACTGTCAAGGTGTATCATTGCTTTCATTCACAACCAGCTTATTAAATTGATGTGTGCTCCAATCTGTTGGCACAAGCGGCTCCGTACCTACATCTTCCTCATCCGAGTTATCGTTTTCTACTTCTATTTTGGTGTATTCACGGTCTTTTTCTTCCATCCTTGTTATTATTTTCTCAATTTCCTCGCATTCGTCTACTTGTCCCTGCGCTTCTTGTCCAATGTTTCCATCATCCTCCCTAACCTCGACTTGTTCACCACTCTTGTAAATGATGTCCCCGTTGTATTCCTGTACATGCTGCTCACGGCTAGATTCCCCAATTTCGGTGTCACCATAACTGAACTCATTTTGAGGCCCATTACACTCACCGGCGTCCAACTGCTGCTAGGGGCAACAACCCTATCATATGCTTATACTAAAAGCATCCGATACCATCCACGTTGCTCCGCCCCCTCACATATGACCTCCATGATGTAGTTCTTTTCACCTCTACTAACTCCCAGTAAACAGGATCATTTCGCATACTACAAAGGAAAAATAACTTCAACTGGCACTGATCTGGTTCTATCCAGAAAGTATAATACAATCAGTTCAACACAGAAGAAAATGTACACTCTTCGACCCTACTCAAACTTCTATCCACATACTGGAAGTTACTCAGATCTGCACCCTCTAAACCATACATGATAACCCCTTCTCCATAATAGATTATAAATAGAACTCATTTTGACATATCTGTGAATTCATTCATTCCCCCACGAATTAATTACTTACCGTAAAAAAATACTATGACAACTAATATAACTATATCGATATACTCAAAAAAAATCTAGATTTATCTATAGAAAAATAACTATAAATATATATCTAACTAGATCTATCTACATTCATAAAAATATACATCCCCCTATTTCTATCTTAAAAAACATCTGCACTCCTAAAAATATATATCTATATACTTCTATCGTAAAAAACATCTATATTCTTAAAAATATATTATTATTCCTAAAACATCTACGTACAAGTATTTATACGAATCAACTAAATTACTAAAACTATACAAAATCTATCCGTAACCGCTAAATTTAACTAGATCTAAAAATTTTCCTATCCTACCATAATTAATTGCTAAACAAAATAAAAAGAAAAAAATTACCTGTACAAATGTCGCACGGCTACATATTTCTTCTCATCTTCTTTTTTTCTCTCCTCTCCCTCCCTCCCTTTTTCTATTCTCTCCCTCCCACTCCTCTCTTCTCTTTTCTCTGACTCGGTTGAAATGAGGGCTACCTGGCTACAGTGCGCAAGCCGCGAAATATATACTAGATCTCTGTCGCCAATTGGTTTGGCGATAGAGGCGCGCGCTCCCTCTGTCGCCAAACCAATGGTCGATTTAATACTAGTCGTCGTATGGTTGGATGACAGAGGGCCGTGGTGTCGACGTGGCTTTCTGTCGCTCGTTCAAACGGTGACGTGGCCCTTTGTCACCCATTCAATTGGCGATATTTCCCTCGCGTGTTCTTATCAGGCGGCAGAGGTATATTTTTACAATTTTTTTATTCGAGGTATAGTTTTGCAATTTGAATAAAAAATATATTATTAAAAAAATCGAATTAAATATCCCGGTCCTTCACCAGTTTCAGGAAACAATGTGATCTTCAGCACTGGTGCCAACCACCAGACTGTAGTTTCTTCATTGCTTTTAATTAAAACCAGTTTCCTGATTGGTTGAAAGAATTCAACCTTGTAGATTATTACACTGTGATTGATGTATCAGCGGACAAATCGGGTGAAGACATATATAAGCTGACAGCTACTGCATTGAATCTTATTTAATCTGTGGACCTAGTTAATAACAATTTCCCTTTTATCTTTTCTGTTTCTTGCTTCTTCTTTTAGGCCAGTGTGGATCGATATGAAAAAGCCTTCCGCCCGTGATTGCACCATGATCAAGAGCGTGCGGCATATTCATATCAACCCAAGTGAGAGTCAAAATCGTTGTCCTTCTCTCTTCTGCCTAAAAGAAATCGCAAATCCTAATATAGGGCTACTGAATAAAACAATAATTAATTAAGGTTGTTAGGCCTTTGATAATAATATTACTTAGTAGAGCTAGCACTTAAAACTTGAACAGATTCTCCCAGTGATCTTTCATAAATGGAGTTTGATGTGACAAAAAATGTAATTTATCTCACCTACGCACAGGTTTTTTTTTTTAGAGGACGATAGACCTGGGTAAATTGAGACCACAATACCACATATGGACCTGATTTTTCTTTTGTGATTTTTTTACTGTGATTTTATTCAGATGCCAACATATCTCTCTTTTATTTTGACTAATACTAATAACTAATAAGAGGGTAAAATGGCAAAAATTACTTTTGTTTGTAAGATTAATCATTTCACAATATTTGTCCAACTCCCCAATACGCAAATGCCAAGATAAGGCAAGTGTAGAAGATTAAAAAAAATGCAGCCTTATTCCCCTCTATGACAAATATTGTGAAAGATCATCTTCCAATCAATTGCATAAATATTGTGAAATGGTGGGGGTAATTATGTAATTCTATGTCAACAGTAAAAACATAAGAGGTGCAGTATAGATGGAGACGAAAATTAACCATAAGAAACTATAATTATTTTATTAAAACAAAGAAAAAAGTTATCATGTTAGCTCTCAATGGCTATAAGTTATCATATTAACAGATAAAAAAATCTACACCACTGATTATGAGTCAAAATTATAACAACCTAGATTTATGATGGAATTTAAAACTATACTAAGACCCTGTTTGTTTGGGCTTTTTCACCAGTTTAAAAGCCAAAAAGTTAAAGTCTAAACAAACGAGTAGCTTTTTGTCTGGGCTTTTCAAAAGCCATAAGCCTCTATATAACTAAAAGCCAAAAGCCACTAGAGAGATGTTTTTTTTGGCTTATTGATGATTGGTTTTAGACTAATAATACTAAAGTTAGATAAAATCATTCACCTCTATCACGTACAAAAGCCATTAAATTTTAAGCTGTTTAAGCCAAAAAAATTAGCTTTAAGCTATAAACAAAAGTCTAAACCTAAACAAATAGGGCCTAATACAATTCGTTTCAAATTCTGAGAAGAGAGAAATAGAAATAAAGTGTCCATAATATTTGCCGTGTGATGCCTCTCCTAACTTGACACGGATAAAGTCCAAGTGCTTCTACCGTTCCTATCAACAAGAAGCGGGTGTAGGTTGTCGAGACTCGAATATGTAAATCTATATCCTCGTATATACCGCTCTAGTCCAGAATCACGCTAGTACACATAGACTCAATAAAGATAAATTTCACAATCATACACAGCAAAAACATAATAAAAGACTTCATATATTAATTATAAACCTGTTAGTCCAAGACCTTGGGTTTCTTAATCGAACTTACGAAAATATAAATTGTAGACTCCTAGAGATCAAAACGGAGACAATGGGGATTGATTATTTAATTGGCAAGCGACTCTGACAAAATATACGGTTTACAAGGTGATTAAAATGATCATAGGATACTAATCACTGATTACAAATACTTGATGAATTCATATTCAAGATGCCAAATTGCTGATGATCAATCATTTTAACAATGTGGATCAACCCTCTATTTACCCTAGATGAAGAGGCGACAGTTCTCAAAAAGGGCGTTGTGTAATTAGGAGACGTCTTCCCATCAAACGGTGTCTTCTCGCTGAAAGGTGCCTTTTCCAGAGATAACGTTCAGATGATTAGATATACCTGTCAGATAATTGTCCACATGGAGATATATGCGGGATAACCGTTTGTCCCAGACCAGTTCACTGGTCGGGGTGGCTATTTCACTGGCCGACGACGACCAGTGTAAAGCAAGATTTTTACCATCTTTTGACTAAATTGGTCCAAGATCTAACCATTCGGATAGAGATGGTCTTTGCTTAATGTATTATGAGCTTTATGTCTCGTAGGCCCATTTAACAATGTATAGTCATGAATAATATTGAGGTCTTAATTAAAAGATAGGCATTTAATCCTCGTCAGCTAGCCCTTAAGTCTTAAGAAATAAGAGTTTATTACTCAAAACTTTTCATCTTCTATGATTTTATGGGTTTATGTGTCAATTATTTGACTAATTTAAGCGCTGATAATTAGGAGATCCTTGTGATTCTCTTAGTAACTGAACCGACACTGGTCATTTCTAATACGTGTGGTATGATTGCTTTCAAACTTCTTTAGTTGTCTTAGCTTTTCATTATCTTCCTTTATTTCTCCTTCATCACTAATGATGAGGGGTATTATCAAGAGAAAATGGTGAGGAGCTGAAATATCTAAAGTAGTTTTAAGGATAACATTTGATTCCTTCACACATTTAGGCTTTTGAAGAGTAGATTACTTTCAGATTTTTTGATTTGTTTGAGCTTCTCATCATCCTCCCTTATTTCCTAGATGAAGAGTATGATCAAGGGAGGATGGTGAAAAGTTAAAATATCTGAAAAAGTTTGAGGAAAATATTTTACAAGAAGATTGCTTGAGAATAAGATCTTTCTGATTTCAAAGAAGGAATTTTGAGAACATCAAGCTGGTGTCAATTACCATTTATTAAAAAGGTAGTTTGCTTTTTGTTGGAAAATGAAACGGTGTCCGAAACTAACACTTATTGGACTATATAAAGGGGGTAAATCCTTTCAGATTTCTCACACCCTTGTTGCTTTCAAGTGCATAAAATTTCTTAAGCCCTTTTGCAACCTCTAAACTTTTGTTCTTCAATCCCTTTCTTCTTCCCAAACCAAATGGCCATATATAAGTCGATTCTTACTGAGGGGAGGATCAAGAAACTAGAAGACCAAGGTTTGATCTCTCATCGCGCAATGCTGTGATTGGACCCTAGCGGAGAGGATATGAAGCTAGTGCCTTAGGAGGAGTGCTTCATTCTGTTTGCTGCTCTTGTGAGGTTAGGGTTCCACCTCCCTGAGAGCGAGTTTTTTGGCCGACGTGCTCGATAACTATGAGAATGAGATGCATCATCTTCTCCCTAACTCCATTCTTATTTTGAGTATTTTCTCGCATCTTTGTGAAGCTTTCCTTGGCATTCTTCCTCCAGTTCACCTTTTCCACTTCTTCTATCAATACACTAAAAATAGCAAGAGTCAGGGTCTCTTTGGGAGCGCTTATTTTAAGCTCCAAAATAAAATGGCTTCCCAATATCCCCACTTCTGAACAATGATACATGGCACGATTACCAGAAGGAGTGGTTTTACTCAGAGATTCAAGGGGGTAGCCGTCTTTGATTTACAGGGAAGATTGCCCCTAGTTGGACTAGGACCGAAGTGAAGAGAGAAAGATTCGCTGGTCCTCACCAAGGAGGAGAAGGATATTGTAAAGATCGTTGGAAAACTAGTGAAAGGAGGCTTGATGGTGTAGATGATCATTTTTTATTCTTTTGCTCCACAAGATAAGTCCTATGAAGAGAAAGTGCAGATTCACCTGCAGGATGGAAGGTGATTAGTATTCAACTAAGGACGAACCTGAAGGTAAGAACATTCTCCAGTACCGACCTCTTTTCTTCTTTTTTTTAGTAGAGAATTTTATTGATGTTTTGAATATTACTCCTATCAGTGCTGACCACCAAAGAGGCATGGTCAAGAGTTGCGTTTATACTACGCATCTCTGCTGATGGGTCCGACCTGGCTACCTTGGATAGCCAGCCATCCAACCTGATCAAACAAACCATTGAGTTCATTAATGAACGCATCATGGCAAACACTAAGAAACTTCTTTGGATTTTTTTATCTAATTATTTTTTATGCTCAACAATTGAATTTATTCTCTTAGATGCATGGTTGAAAGCGACCTACCGAACAACCCAAGGTCTCAGCCTCGACCCCTTCGGTCAAGAAAAAAAAAAGACCAGGGGTGCTTCAGAGGTGGTGGACCCTACACTACTGAGACTAGTGCTGATCCGACCTTCCCATTTGTTCAGGGTGAGAGTGAGGATTCTGTAACATCCCAATTTTTTGATTTTTCAATAATTAAATATTATTTTATTGCAATTTATGATTTTTGTGAATTTTTTGGATTTA
Source organism: Guadua angustifolia (assembly GCA_036346375.1). Taxonomy (NCBI): domain Eukaryota; kingdom Viridiplantae; phylum Streptophyta; class Magnoliopsida; order Poales; family Poaceae; genus Guadua; species Guadua angustifolia. Next base: position 17,595,707 of record CM070521.1, on the reverse strand, counting down.
TTGGATTTTCTGAGATTTATTTAAATCATTTCGAATTGGTATATATGGCTTTTGTTAAGAAATATTTATAAAAAGGAAATTTAAAATAAAGTCTGCCCAAAAATATTTTATTTGAGTATAGAAGGTCTCGAAGTATTTTTGGGAAGTTTCTTTTTCTCTGGGATTGAATCGGAATAGTAATTGAATTGATTGAACCGGATTAGGAATCGGATGCGTGAAGAACTTCTGGCTTCTCCAGCGTGTAGGGCGTAGCCGAATGGAATTTTTGCGCTGGCGTTGAGCTCGTCACGGATCCGAAGATAGGCGCGAAGGAGTTTCCCGTTTCGTCCGTAGCGTAGCCGATTCGGTTTCTTTAGCGCCAGCGCCGAACCATCTGGGACTCGGAAGTTCATCCGCGCGGGAAAAAGGACGGCATGGTCGTTTCAATCGCACTGGCGCCAAGTTTTCGACGGCTCAGATTGAGACCTTTCCGGGCGCACGGGAAAAATGGACAGCTGGGCTGTGGGCCTGCGCGTGGCGCCGTGATCGACTAGGAAGCGGAGTCCTGGGCATGCAAGAGAGGGCGAGCGCTCGCTATTTAAGCCGTGGGCAGGCAACGCCAGGAGGAACGAGCGGCAGAAGAAAAATTCCAGGCGATGGAGCGAGTTGCGTCGGCCGAGTTTTCGCGAAGGACAGCAGAGCGCAGGCGTCGTCGAAAGAATTGAGGGGCAAGGAAATTAGGGGCAATCGAGGAGTCGCACCATCGTCGTGGAATTTCGCGAGGAAGTCGCAGCGTCGTCAGGAGGTTTCCGAGCGCGCGCTGCCGAGTTGTCGCCAAGGTCGTTATCTTCGTCTCCGGTGAATTCAAGCCGCCGTCGCTTCATCGCCGATCGGGAGCTTCGTCAGCCGTCGGATCGTAATCAAGTGCACGGAATTCATCCACGTCACTACGGAATCGGTAAGCGTCTTATATTAAATATCAACTGTTGGATTTAGTCGGACGGTTGATATTAGGCCACGTAGTAGATTTACCTGTAACCGTTAGATTGAGTTTATCAGTCTAGATTTCGCCACATTTTGTCCGTAGAAGCTGGGGCAGGAAAATTCGGATTTTCTTTATAAAAATAATTCGGAAAGATTTAGAATTTCTAATTCTAGAGTTTAGTTTATTTTCAAAACTTCTAAATGCTACAGCTTTTGCATATGAACTCCGATTTGGGTAATTCGAATTCCGAAAGGTTTGTAAGATTGAGATCTTTCCTATGGTGGATTTTATTTGAATTTTCGAGTTCATTTGCTATTTGTTCTTGGTGTTTATTTGCTATTTCTTTCGATTCGCGTAGACGTTGAGTTGAGCGAGGTTCCGGAGGAGGATTAAACAACTCAAGGATAATCTTCGGAGCAATACCAGGAGCTTAAGCAAGGCAAGTTGTGCTTTGATCATGTTGCACCCATAAACTAGATTGCATGCTATTTTGATTTACCTTATCACTTGTTATTTTATGTGTATAAATGATTTCAACCTAAGTTTGGGATTAGCTATCGTACCCTTTGAATTATACCCTACCTTGATATTTGTATGCCATGATCCACTTGTCACCTTAGATTAGTTAACTATAGTTGGTTAATACTGAAATCAACATGGATGGTTAGACCGGAATAGAATGCTTAGCCATGCCACGTCATCACATGTACTTGAATCTTTGATAAATAATCTTGACTAATGGAATATGGAACAATGTTATGAATTTGTGTGTCATGTGTGGTCACACGATGAGATTGAGTTGTGGTGGCAATGGATGTCACATAACGATATTGAATTGTTGATGACACGTGGTGCTTGGTAATCAACTGGGGTGGTTATGATTTTGGCCTGAGCAAGTGGCAAGGGCAAGATGCGAGGTGGGCCCGATGGGCGAGGGTATGTGTATGTCTTGCTTTGATCAAACCATAAGGACACCTTGCGAGTCTTTGACTGAGTCAATCGTGCAACCACATGTCTATTATGGGGCACCTAGGTGACTAATTTGCAATGTCTTAGCTTTGGTACTACCGATGATGGGGTGGTTCATCCTTTTTAATGAACCCAGATGGCGCAAGAGGGGGGCCCTGTTGTGGTTATCAGACCCTTCAGTGTTGAAACCTTAGCGGGTGGTACTGAGTTAAGACAGAACATTGTAAAGGCTTTGTCATGATTCTCTGCCGGCACACCAAAGGAAGTGTGCTAATGGCCAGGCACAAAAGAGATTATCATGTCATGTGGGTAAAGTGCATAACCTCTGCAGAGTGTACAACCTATTCGGATAGCCGTGCTCACGGTATTGAGCAATGCTCGGGATTTACATCAAGGGTTTAGACTTTTTGAAAATTTGGGATGGATGGCAGGGTTGCCATGGAAAGTTGAATCTTGACTTAGGATGAAACACTTGGTTTTACTTGAGAAATGTGAATCTATCTATTACTGTTATTTGTTTTACTGCATTTCAATCTATATACTGTACATGTTTTTAAATGCTGCTTAGTTGCAAATGAACCATTTAGCCATTCCTTTGGAATAACCCTTGCATAGCTATGATAGAATTGCATTCTGTGCACAACTTGTTGAGTACGTGTTGGTGTACTCACCCTTGCCTACAAACATCATCGATCTTTGAAGAAGGAGTACCATGGAGAGACGAATGTTTAGGGTGCGAGCCTTGTCGGTTACTGTGGTATCTTGAGGGTTACCTACGTCTTCATTCATTGCGTAGTTCAATTAGTTGTTCAGCCTTGTGAGGCATTGTTAAGTAAGTTGACCATAAGGTCATACAACTGGTAATATTAATATATTATGTCTTTTATCTTATATACGTTGTGTATGATTGTGATATTCACTAATGTTGAGCCTGTGTGCATTAGCGTGATCCTGGACTAGTGCAGTATACATAGAGGGTCCGGATTTGCATATTCGGGTCCCGACAGATTCGGAGGATAATGTTTCTCTGATCATAAGGAAGAGAAAGAAGACCTCCAACCAGGATGTTGGAGCATCTTCACTCATATTGTCCTGGGAAATTGACTTAGAACTTCAATGCAGGTACATATAATTTACCTTATACCTTTATTCTAAGTACTTATCTTTAGAATTTAAGAATTTTTTGTTATTTGTTTTTAGCCCATAGGCGACTGCTCCTGGTCCCTCTATTGATTAGGATGTGGCTACCCAGGTCAATGCTAAGGCTAATCCATAGGTCACCCTGTTGACGACCAGTGTGGAACATGTCTTGGTTCTGATCGAAGAGGCTCATCCGACCAGTGGGCAAGTAAAACCCACCTAGCACTAAGGATGAGAATCCCTTGGCTGCTAGTAATGAAACATTGGTTGATCAGGAGTTGCCGACCACAGAGGAGATTGATCCTCCTCCCGCGACGATAACCAAGGTGGTCAAGATGACCACCGCTGTTGAAGAGGCTTCTACTGTTGGAGAGATTGAAGACCTCCCTACTGCAGAGGAGACTTTGGTTATTCTGACCAGTGAAGACAAGGGGATGGAGGTAGCACCTGAAAGGGCAATAACTACTGACATCATCCAACCAGTGATTTTACTATTGGCTTCTTCCTTTGATCACCTTGATCAGAGGGACAACAAGCATGTTTTTGAAAACTTACAAGCGAAGTTATTTATCTTGTTCTTCTTTTTCTTCTTTTTTGAAGAAAGGTAGCCCTTAATTCATTTGCTTTTTTAATTTGCTCTTTTTCAGCATTCGCAAGAAATATTTGAGCTGCTAAGCCAGTAGGCAAGGACTTTGGCCAAAGCCAAAGTAGAAAAAAGTAAGAATAAGCTTTATTGTTATTTTTTCTCTTTTCTGTATCCTTTCTATTCTAACATAACTGTTCTGACATAGACAAAAAGAACAAATAAAAGAATTAGAGAAGCAACTCTTTGTGGCTTAGAATATCACCAAGGGAAACAAATTTGACCTTATTGCTATCAAGAGCTACCATGAGAACAAAACTACTATACACCATGAAGCCTTTAAAAAGAAGTAGTACAAAAATACTCTTCAGGCAAATGAGTCTGATATAGCATGTAAGAATAGAATTCTGACCTATTTTGAAATCAATTTTATTTGGGAAAACTGAAAGCAAATATGAAATCAAACTTTGCAGACATGAAAAATATAATAAAGGCCAGAGAATCTCGACCTTCTGCATGGAAAGAAGAGAGAATAAAAGCTGAAGAGAAAAGGTCGATGATAAAGAATGATAAAGATAGACTAACCGACTAGTTAAAAATCTTCGTAAAAGATTTGGCCATAGTTCAGAGAGGTAGGAAATCTATTTTGAACTTCATTCTTGAACAGCTTCAAAAAATCACCAAGGATTTAAAGGAAAAATAGGTGAAACTTACAAATCTGTTGGTTGATAAGTTGGTCAAGGGGGTGAATGACCAGTTGAAGATTATTCAGAACCAGATCCCCATCATGGTGCAGACCATCAAGATAGCATCCGAGCTTCAATCACCAGCCATGTAAGTACCCTCTTCATCAAGTTGAGGCATTTCTACAAGGATGTGGATCAGTTGGAGAGACTAGCGCCCGACTTGAAGCTTTGTACTAAAGAAGAGATCAATAGAAAATGTGCAGAATTAGCTTCTGCCATTGAGACATACATGAGCAATGTAAAGATTGTATATAAACAAAATGTATGATCTTATTGAAATGAATGAAAAAGAATCTCTTTTTGTGTCATATTATGTCTTGTGTTTATTTTGTGCATATTTTTTTAGTATATTACTAGTCCCCAACTATTTATATATTGAATAGCAATGTGTTCGGAATACAAATAGTTATGTGAGTGATGACCTATTCTTTTCACAAAGTACTTGGTATTAACCGGTAGCATATCAGACATAAGCTCATGCTAATGAGTTTTAGTGCAGTACGAACTAGCTTACAAGAAAAGTCTCTATTAGATGTTAACTCACAATCCGACCAGCAACCTTGTACACTGCTTATAGAGAAGTCAATCAAATGATGACTTTTGTGAATTCCCAAAGGATTATCAGAATAGACAATTTAAAAAAATAATAATTAAAAATATATCATATGTAAATGAAAAAGGAACTTATTCACACATAGAACCTGCAAAGATACTGGATATTCCAAGTATTGGACAAAATTCTTTCATCTTCCATAGCAAGCCAAATAGAATTTGGTTGCGTAGATATTACAGCAAAAGGACCTTCCCACTTGGGAGATAACTTATGCATGTTATATTGATTCTAGATACGCCTTAGAACCAAGTCTCCCACATTTAAGCTTCATAGTTAAACTCTTTTGTTGTAATATCTTCTTAAACCTTATAGATAGGCTACTGACCTGATAAGTGTTTGGTCTCACTTTTCTTCTAAGAGATTGATATCATCTTCACACTAGTCTTCTTGATTGATCTATTCATAGAGAGATGTCCGTGTAGAGCCTAAATGAATTTCATTTGGCAATATGGTTTTAGCTTCATAGACCAGTTTGTCGAAGGTTAGTGATCGACAACACACTTATATTGGGGTACTTTTGGGATATGCAGGACCAAACACGCAATCGGGGGCACACGATGTAGACAGGTTCGGGCCTCTTGATCGAGTAATACCCTACTCCTATGTCGGCGATGGATGAGATCGATGAACAAATTACAAGTCGAGGATGCTAGTCCTGATTACAAAGAAGAATATTGATATGGGGGTGGCTAGACTATGGCTATTGGACGCCTGTGTGGAGATCTTCATGTGAGTCTGACTTTGGATGGCAATGGCTTGAAGCTTGCACTCTGAATTGGCTTGCTGGGATCTGTGATTGGCTGGCTTCCAATTGACCTGTTCTGGATGACGTCCTCCCTAGTCCTTATATAGCGGGTTGAAGTACCGAATCGTAGCTGATGAGGAGTCCTATTGCTGTTGTGATCTCTGTATCGCACCTGAATTTCTATAGATGGCGGACATATTCGAGTAGGTTTCCTCGTATCGGGAACACGATCGAGTCCTGCCTTGTACAGGGATATCTCTTCTCTATATATCTTATCCCATTGAACTAGGCTCGAAATATCTGGAGTTCCCAAATACTGATAGAGATGTATATGGTATGGCCTTTGACTTTATGGCGCATGCCCATTTCCTGTATCTGGATATTCGACAGTAGCCTCCGAACTCTGCTTAGCAGAGGGTTCGTTTGAGCGCTTGGTCGATTAGCGCCAAATCTGGTTTGGCCGAGCAATGCTTTGCCTGCTTGTGGTCGAATGATTCGAGCAAGTTGGGAATCACTAAGTACGATGTGTGGGGTCGAGCGCTCTGTTGCAAGCCTAGCTCGAATGCTTAGGGTAACCTTACGTTGCTCGATATTGACCAGTCAACCCGACTCTAAGCGGAGCTGGAACCTTTGTTAGAAACTCTAAATGTTGAGCAGTTTCAGCATTTATTGTTCTTATCAGAGGCGCTACGGTGAATGCGGCGCCATCATTCTGCTTTTCTCGGCGATTGACGTGCCGTTCGGCGAGAAATGAACCGTTGTGTTCGGACACTTTTGGCCTATAAATCCTCGGATTTGGAACTGTAGCCATTTCATTCTTGAATCCTTAGCCTTTCTCTCGAAGCCTCCATTTTGCCTCCTTGAACCCTTGCGTTTCCACGTCTTGAGAGATTTCCTTTTTTCCTGTTCCAATGGTGTCTACTAACCCTAAGACCGCTGCACAACCGAAGAAGGAGACTGCGGCATCGCCAGCTGTGGGGCCGGTCTTCAGCGACGAGACTTTTTAGCAAGTGTGGTAGAAGTCCACCATGACAGAGAAGCGTCTCGCGGAGTTAGAGAAAGGCGGCTTCGTTCCTCCTCGGGCGTTCTTCCACTGGAGGCCATATGTTGGTGAGGATTATCTGATTCCTAAGGATGGGGATGAAACTGTAGTTTTTGAGTCTTTCTTCCGTTGTGGTCTCAGCTTTCCCCTTCTGCTTTTCTGCTTGCCGTTCTGGACTTCTACGGAATCCATCTTTTTCACCTAAGCCCCCAATTTGATCACGATGCTTAGTGTTTTCACTCATCTCTGTGAGGCCTTCCTGGGTATCAGGCGCAGCCTCAATCTGTTTTGCCATTTTTACTACTTGAAGAGAATGACCAAAAATGATGTCGTCAAGGGTGTTGGATTTCACCTCCGCAGCGGTGCTGCTGGCATGTATATTCCTGTACCGATGACTTCTTCTTAGCAATCGGACTGAAAGAAGAGGTGGTTTTATATCACCTCGCCGAACATAGTCAATTTTTCTTTGTATTATCAACCATATTTCTCGTGCTCTACTGACCTCTGGACGAAAGTTCCTCCGTCGACGGCGCGAAATAAGCGTTACATCGTGAAGATGGAGGAGCTGAGGAAGAGGGGGCTAACTAGGTGGCATGTCTCTTGTGATTTCCTGAAGCGGCAATCGAATCTGCTGAAATGCTAAGACCACCTAGCTTGGGAGTACTCTGAGGTCGATGATGTGACCAGAGACAGCTCTGAGAGTAAGTGTGATGACTTCTTTTATCGCTTTTTCCCCTTTTCCATGACTGGTGTCTAACAAACTGATTTACTAACCAACAGTCATGTCAGATGCCAACATCTCTACTCGATTGAGCAAAATCTTCCATGGCTCAGATCCTGGCCCCTGCGGCGTAGAGGCTTACTCTCTAGCCAATCCTCGACTAGAGGTATGTATCGAGTGACGACCAATCTTGTCGTACTTGGACACACGTCATCGCTTAACTGGTTCTTACTTTTTAGGACGCCGAGCAGGACGAATACAGTGGGCTGCTCGAGGGAGCCACTGTGCTTGATGATGAGCTAACTCGGGACGGTGAGCAAGCGTCGGGCTCAACTCCTGCCAGTACGGAGCCATCCACGGAGGACTCAGTGCGCGCCATCATAGCCCCCAGCGAGGTCGAGGCAGCTCAGGAGCAGGAGGCGACAGATTATCCAGATATGCATGTGGGCTACCCAAGGCTACTCTTTTGGCCCAAAAAGGTTTCTAAATTTCAAAATCGTTCTAATTTAATTAATCCACAAAAAAGTTTCAATTATGAAAATGGTCAAACCAGCTCTAATAATTATGAAATTTTCTCAAGAAGTTCCTGACATAATCTATCAATTAAAAAAAATATTTTCAACATTTTATCACCTTTTAAATTTTCTCAAAAATTCAAACATTGTTGTCCTTAATAGGAAAATATTTTAAATAAGTAGCTAAAAATGTATCAATACATAATTTGTCATTTTAAACATAATTCAACAAAGAATACAAATCTTGTGTCATTACATGTTCTTCGCGAATGTTTGAATCAAATAAACTAGTTATGTTTTTTTTTGTTCATTTTGTTTTGTACAATTTAAAGTGTTTTCATATTCTGATAAATATTTGTGTACAATGCAACTAGGTTTGGTTGGGGTACCAAATCAATATAAAATTCAAAAAAATAGTGACGTACTTCTTAATTTACTGTACTTATGTAAAAAATATCAAGTTCGAATTCGTTATCTGTTAATAGTAACAAAAATGAGAAAATTCTGACACATAATAAATCAAAAGGAAAAGACAAGGACAAATGCTACTATTCACATTGAACTTACCTTTTTCGTTTCTTCCAGCACACATAGTGTTTGAAATTGAAATTTTAAGCATCCTACAATAGACATAATCAATTTTTTTTGAAATTTTCATGTTAATTTGATTCCTCAACCGATTGGGTTGCACCAGTTACACTTTAAGGGTGGGTTGCACCTAATAGGTTGCACGGGCGATGTGTTAAAACAAAAAAAAGGGAAACAGCTCGGTATGACATGCAAGGTAACCAGAAGAAATTTATTTTCGAAAGAGGTTTCCAAACGACATGAGTGGTTAGCGAGAAACACTACAAGAAAATAGAGCTGCATAAGAATGTCCATTTCAGTTTATTTTACTCTGAATAGTGAAAGTACCAGACATAGCAGAATTTCAAAGGATTTGACCAGATGTAGATGCAGTCATGGTCTTCGTTAAGCAGCTATCGATGCCTGACCGGCCAACCATTACCGGCCTCTTATTCCCTCGGCGACCACTCCAAAATCTTGAAAAGTTCACTTCACATTAAGTGGCTTAGACCGTGACGGTCTACGATACATCTACATATTATTTATAGATGGAAGTAAACACAATTTATACAATAAACTGTCTATATAGCTATCTATAATGATCTCCTATATAATTAATAGACTGCCCGTACAATAGTTACAAAGTATAAAACTGTCTATAAAGTCATATGTTAAATAGTAGACATATCTCTCCTACTTTTCTCTTCTCTGCATCATCTAAAATCCCACTTTTATAGATAGCTGATATATACCATTGTATATGCCCTCTGTGGAAAACTCGAAGCAAGCGCACACATGATCTGTTAGTTAACATGTGATTTATGTGTTGTTTCCTCCATCTAAGATGTATTTCCTTTTTAACATATAGATTAATAAGATATTAAAAATAGTTAGATTAATCTTAATTATTATTTTTAAATACTATATTTAATATATGCATGCAGAAAATTTCAAGTAAGCTAGTAAACGCCGATCCTACCAATGGGTCAAGGCAGTTCTGAAAAGTCGATGTACGTACCCTCGCCGACCATCTACGCCGCTCGATCAGGTTAGAGACCGTAGATTAACGGCTAAGATCAATGGGAAGGAGATGAGACGCTTCGACCATCTATCTTTACTATCTTAGCACAACCACCTGTGAACTCTCCCTTCCTCTTTCGTTCAATTAGATTCAGGCCCATCTAAGGTCTAGCGTAAGTGGGCCAACCGTATAGAGCTTCTAAATTTTTGGAGCCTCCAGTATATGCTCCACTACACTACTAGAGAATGGCCTATCACAATCGGTTCTAACCGGATTTACAATCGGTTTTAAAACCGCTTGTAAGCAATCGCTTGTGATACTCCAGACAGTATCACAAGCGGTTTTATAACCGCTTATAGAAGCCACTTAAAAAGAGAAATAATATTGTGAGGAATGAGATTCGAACCCACGACCTCCTCACCCCTCCTCGTGACCCATGCGTCATGCGTTAGAAATTGGCTTCTACAAGCGGTTCGTGTTCTCAACCGCTTGTAAAAGTCTACAACCGATTGGGGACATGAACCACTTGTAGAAATTGGCTTCTACAAGCGGTTCGTGTCCTCAACCGCTTGTAGAAGCCCTCTCCTGGCTCGTGGCTATTGAACCGCTTGTGATGTACTATCACAACCGGTTCCAAATGAACCGGTTGTAGAGGTACCGCTTGTGATGCTTGTTTTTTCTAGTAGTGCTACTATGGCCTGCTAAGGTTTTTGAGTTCTAACGCATGGCGCGTCGTATTTTGCCGATTCCGTGACTCAGCTGCCGTCCGCCGAGGCGTGATCGCCATTCGCCAGCAGTAGCAGGTCAGCGCCAACGATCCAGCTGCTTCTACCCTGCTGGCCGGCCGGGCCTAATTTATTTAATTATTCATCGCAGGCCGCCGCCCAGCACCAGCAAAGACCGCATCCACAAAGAATATCAAGGGCTTGCGCTTGCAGTTGTTGACCAATGACGACAAGAAGGTGCGTGGTCTGCGACCCGACTCCATGACTCAATCCATGATTTTGGTTCATTCAATTATTCAATATTTTATTTACACAATGCTAAGCCTAAATTATCTTATATGGTTTGTAGTTCTGTACTAGTTCAATTATTAAATCAGCGATCAATCTTATGGTGAATATTTCTTGCCTTGCCCCTTGGAATAAATGATGTTCTGGTAACAATTATTGGATTGGCAAAGATTGCATTTGAAAATGATGTTCCGGAGAAGATTAAATATGAAGATATAATTGAAGATTTTATTTCGAAGAACACCAGGCGCATAATGCTTTTTACTAGAAGTTAAAAAGATATCGATAAGAAAGATTTACCCTTTACTCTTTTAACATTAATGCTTATTGTAGTTCTAAATATTGGGAAAAAACATATAGTTATATAATGGAATCACATTTTGGTTATTTGTATTTCTCTAGTATAGGGTCCCATTTTGTGTTTCGCACCAGGACCTCAAAAACTTAGGTACGGCCCTGATTAGATTCGTAACATTGGCTTCTGATCAAACGGTTCCAATTATATCTGGCGCAAATGGCAAGGATAAGAATCTATCCACACAAGCTAGGCAAGGAGATTGTTTAGCAAACTCATGAGAGAAAACCTTGCCTTTTCTAGGCCTGTTGACATGTTTTTTTGATATAAATCTAGTCCCGTGCGAGTATTATTGAAAAATGATCCACTCACCTACCGTAAAAGCGTTGGTAGATGGCATGTGTCACCTGTCACACCTGTATACCACAGCAGGAGGTTGTGCTCGCGGCAGTAAGGCCAGCTGCGGCAGGAGAAGGGCAAATGCAGTAGAAACTAGGTACTAAGGTAGGGCACCTTGACAGGGCCTACTACCACACCCGAGAAGCTCGACACCTTGCAGCCGAGCTAGAGGAGCATAGCAGCAAGTTTGCTGCAGGTTCAGACTCCTACCACGGTACACGGACTTGGCAGATGATACATCAGCGCTTCCGCTATTGAGGAGGCTATTTTTTTAATTATGTTTGCATAAAGACTAGATTTAATTTGCAAAATAAAATAGGAGATGGTTAGAACAGTTAAGGCTTCGAGGTAGGCTATGCTGATAGGTTTGGTTTGGTTTCGCCTATCCGTCGGTGGAACCCTAAGCAGTCACCGGTCAATGTGGTAAAGAATAATTCTATGAAGGACAGGAAGTGATGGGACTCTCGTACTAGCCATGCGTCCCAACGCTAGTGCATGGTCCAGCTGGTCTTGGTCTACGTCCACTTGAAGTCTTCAGCGTTTGAACAGCGCATCCACATATATACTTGTGTATGTAATTAATTCCCTACTAATGAGGTAATTATAGCTACATTCTTTTCACATTTTTGTTTGTGCTGGAAATAAAATGTCCCAATCCTTTAGAGGCTAAACTTGAGTAATTTTAACCTGTACTCCGATGAGTGCAGATCCCTTAGAGTTTGAAAGCAACTCCACCGGTAGAGTTGCAATCAACCATTCATTTCCTCCAACGGCTTATATTATACCACTTTCACCTGATCAAAAATAAATGGTTAAAATTGTAACTCCACCGAAAGGTAGAGTTAACTTTTAACTCCAGACGATATGCACGCAGCCGTACTCCTATCTAGTTTTGAACCAGTTGTTCAGAGTTCAGATTGACTTGTACATAGGCAGTACGTATAAAAGAAAACAGAAGCAGAACATGGGAGAAATTCTTATCCATTGATTTAGTTCTTCATTGAGCATGAAAATTACGGTGACTCACCATAGACATACTGGCGCAAATGATATATAATTGAATATAGCATTATATTGCCTGATCTGAGGAATGACATGCAGGATATTGGAAAAACTAAATTCCCTAAAAGCAAATAACAGCTTGATAGATGCTTTCTTAATTTTATTAACCCTACCCAACAAAGTGTGATTCATGGTTGATATGCTGACACAAGCTTGGATGCCATCCGTTCAATCATCTAACGATGTCAATCAGATGACATACACAGAATACGCAACATTTATTGCGCACGTCAGCTATGATGTCATACGCATTATTCAGAAAGTGAGATCTTGTTCTTGCGTCCTGAAAGCAATGCTGAAAAGGTGGGGCCTCAGGAGAAGCCGCCCACGCGAAAGAAACGCGTGAAAGGCAAGAAAAATAATATACTACTAGTTGTATATGTCTGCTGCTGCCTCATAGCTACACCAAAAAGATCCCACGAAACACAACAGAGATGCATGTTGTCAGGGGTCATCAACATGCAGCATCTTACCCCCAAGGATTAATCACATTAATGAGCAAACAAAAAAGAAATCAGTGTTTAAAATAGTAGGATCGTACTGGTGAATGGTAATACAAATGCTTATAGTAATACTATCAAAAATACCAATACTGATGTTGAGAATGAATCTCGGATGTACAGGTAGGAACAAATTTGGTGAAATGAAAATTTGTCATGCATGCATCGGTTGATTGATGTACCATCATCATGAAAAGCAGCAGCTTCACAAATGTCAAATATTGCCCACTAGTACTTGAAGAGTTCCTTGTCCACAAGTAAGAGACTCCGCATGCCCTATCAAGATAAGCAAGCGAGTCTTAGTGCCTCGCTACATGAAATTCAGATATGGCCGGCAAAAATTTCATTCACAGCAAAGTACAGAGTGGACCTGTGGGGATAGAAATTATGATAAGGACAATACAATGTGGATGAAATGATTCTACTTTTCAGCAGAAACAATCAGGCTCTAATTTTAGATATTATCGCATATTTTGATATTCATGTATAATCAGCTGAATACAGTGATGTAAAATCCAGTCTCTTTTGCACTGAGATGTGATCCTAAGTCAAATTTGGTACAGCTAGCATAACACAACAGGGATGCAATATCAAAGTCGTGATTTTTTACAGGGTTAACACACGCCTTGTAATTCCCTGTCTTGTGGTGCTATTGTATAGTATTGCTGGAGAAATCTACTGAAAAATGTCAGTGCCTAACCTATCTAGACTCACTGGGGAAGGCAACGCCACCTGCCCACCCATGTGAAAGCCCAATGTGGCTGCCATACGATGATACGAGTCAATGTGGTGTCAGAAACTTTGATATTGATGAGGAATCAAGAGGGTGATCCTGACCAAAAACATGTTCCAACTACCAACAACAGGTGATTGTGCTGGATGAAGAGCCATGCATCAGAAATATCCGGGTGTGTGGTCCCTTGAGAAAGAATTTTGCATTAGAAATGATGTTTTGAGCTATTGATCCTCAGTGTTGAAGATTTCTTCAGATTCCACTGGAGATGACCAGTAATGAAGAAGGGATTCCACTGTCAATCGTCGCATGGCACTCAACATTGAGATGAAGAACCAACAACCATCAATTTTATATTCTTCTAGAGGATTTCTGTGACCAAAGCTCCGAACATTCACCTAGCAAAAAGTTTTATAATCAAGTCAGCATCAGAAAATTGGCAATAGAAGGGGAAAGTGACACATCTAAATGGAAATATTGAAAATTTGAAATTACCGCGGAACTAAGCTTGTTCATGTTCACCAAATGGTCCTTCCACAAAGTATCAAGTGTCTTCAGAAGTATTTCCCTCTGCAATTCAACAGAGTTGAAGATAATAGATAATAAATATGCTTTGCCTTTAGATAAAAGATAGAATAGTCATGACCAGACATATAACTTATCAAGAAAAGCTAAACTATCCAGTTATTCTGCATTCCCGTGAGGCCATAATTCAAGATCCATTAATTTTAATTTTAATCATATGCCGGTTTGTAAAAGAATAATATTTAACAAACAGCATTACATATGATCACAGGATTCAATGAGAACATATAGTAAACACAGTCCAGATTGAAACATCACTTGCAAAGTGCCCAAGACTGAATATAACCATGACGTGCACAGCAAACAGATAGGGTTAAGTTGGGCTTTATCTCCTGACAAGATCGTATAAACAAATTCATAAGAGAAGCAAACCTCAATTCCCCTAATGTATGAATCATCATAACGTGACTCTTGCACAGCATCCAAGTAGGTGGCTATTAGAAAGTCCCCAAAATATTTGCGGAGTAGATTGACAGTGTTTGTATATCTCCCCTTCCTGGATTGTTTATCACAAAGTATAGAAAAACTATCAATAACTGCAGATGGATGTTGAACTACATGTCTAGGACAAAAATATATGGAATATTATATCACAACATACTTTGATGTATCATCAACACAAATGGCAAACCACCGCATTACTGAAGATGTTTTCTTACGGATTCCTCTGAATGAATTAGGTGGCACTGGCATGTTTGGGAGAGCAAAATTGTCAACCTTCATAGAGCCACATCCAAGCATTTGCTCAAGTGATGATTGTAGGTCTTCCTCTTGGATCTCCTTGAATGATTCTGTAAAGCATCTCAAAGTGAGAAGACCTACTGCAGAAGAACAAGAACTCAATATCATCTCAGGCTTATTACCGTTCAGTAAATTTCTCCCCAGACTGACAAACTCATCCAAAAGCTTTGCCAAATTCCATGTCTTTGGAGCCTGAAAGAAAAAATGTAATTTGAACAACTGACATAACCACACACACACACACACACACAAAGAAATCTAGAAAGAAACTTAAGAATCAGGGCATGCCAAAGTACCTTCTGGGGATCAACATTTCCCAAAATAATTTCATCGACTATGGCTTGCATGTACCTAGTAGCATTTCAGGTAAAGGCATGTAACTGGAAAAACTTTCAGAGATAAACAGTTATTTAAATAAAAAAGGGAACAGCAAAAATGGAATCATTTTGTATACAGAAAGGGCGAATAGTTGACTTATTATGGTCTCTAGTACTGCACGCGTAGGGATGTCAGTTTTACCCATGGGTTTGGGTACCCGACTCGATAAGAGCGGGTATGGGTAGCACTTTAGACCCATGGGTTTACGGGTTTGGGTACCCGATAAGCCCATAGGATGAGTGTGGGTATCAATTTGTACCCATGGGTATCCAATGGGTATCCTATGACATGTGAGCCCACTTTTTTAAGGTATATTAAAAAAATAAACTCACTGACTGCTCAGCTAAGTTGGCTCCTCCCTAATTCCCCTCGCCCCCATCGCCTCCCTCCCCTCGCCTTTGCCTCCCTTGGCGGCCGACGCCTGCTCCTCCCCTCGTCGCCGGCTCCTCGCATAGGCTCCCTTCGGCCCGGCGTATATAGTGCCCAAAAGAAGAGAGAGAAAGGAGAGGTGAGAAGGAGATAGAGGGAGAGCGACCCCTAGTCACCCAAAACACACTGTTCCCCGTGCGTCCCCCCGAGGTCTAGTGTTCCGGCGGATTGAGCCATGGCCTCCAGCGTCTGTGAGGGGGGAGGAGCATACGGCGGCCATGGCGCCCCCACCTCACCGCCTTCGCCCTTCGGTGCTCACGTACAGATCTGTACCCGTGGGTACCCATTGGGTTTGGGTTTAGGCATAGATCTATACCCGCAAAGCTTAGTGGGTTTGAGTAGACGGAACTTTCTTCGGGTTTGGATTTAAGGCAGTGGTACCCTGAGGTACCCACCCGATTGCCATCCCTATGCACGCGTGAACAATACCGTGTACTGTAGCATTAGGGTTAGGAAGGGGGATTACCTTCCTAAATAAGAATACCTATTTCCCTAAATAATTAATTAGTTTCCTTGGACAGAGATTAGTTAATTGTTATCTCATCTATTAGATAGGAAGGTTATCTATTACTCCCTCTGGTCAAGAAAACTTGTTGTTTGGGTCTCTTTCCAAAAGCTCTAGAAAACTTTTCATTTGGGAAGATTTAGGCTTATGTTGCCACTTATGCCCCTAATTATGGGAATTGCTAATATAAGGTCACCCTCACCAAAGATTTGGCGAGGACACCTTCTCCTTTTGACAAGTGGCATCACCTCCTTCCTTCCTCCCTTCCTTCTCCCTCAGAAGCCCTCTCCTTGTAGCAAGTGACAAAACTCAAAATAGTTTTTCTATTTCAAATTTTTCCCTCAAGTTTTTGAAAACAAGTATTTTTTGACCAATTTCAAAAGTTTTGTTTAAGCGAAGTTTTCAACCGAAAGTTTGTTGAATAGAAACTTTTTGAACCAAAAGTTTTTTGAATTGAATGCTTTCAGAGCTGAAACTTTTCGATTTAAATTTTTTTTTTTTAGTTGAAACTTTCGGAATTTTTTTATTGAAAATTTTTCGAGTTGAATTTTAAATCAAAACTTTTCGAACCAAAAGTTTGTTGAATCGAAACTTTTCAAACGGAAAGCTTTTGAATTGAAACTTTTCTGAGTTGAAACATTTCGATTTGAAACTTTCCAAGTTAAAACTTTCTGATTTGAAACTTTTCGATTTGAAAGATTACGAGTTGAAACTTTCTAATTTGAAATTTTTTGATTTAAAACTCTTCATGTTGAAACTTTCTGAGTTGAAACTCTTTCGATTTGAAACTTTTCGAGTTGAAAATTTCCAAGTTGAAACTTTCTAATCTGAAACTTTTCAAGTTTAAACCTTGTGATTTGAAATTTTTCAATTTAAATTTTTTTCAAGTTTAAAATTGAGTTGAATTTTTTCGAGTTGAAACTTCCTATTTAAAATTTTCAAAGTTTAAATGTTGTAATTTTAAATTTTTGTGTTAAAGAGGGAAGAAGGTGGGTGGGAGAAGTGACAACTAAAAGGGGAAGGGGGAGGTGGATGGAGAAGATGACACATAGCATCCTAGGAAGATGTCCTTAAATTTGTTAGTTTGATGTTAACCTCAAAATAGTCATACCCATTAAGTATTGCATGCATACACTCCTTTAACTCCCTATGATTCTCAAAAAAGTTGCTCTTGACTACACCAGAGAATCGTGAGTATATAGCCATCTACTAGTACTACCAACACTACTCGGATCGTGAGTATATAGCCATGTACTAGTACTACCAACACTACTCGGAGGAACAAGCCAGCCCACCAGCCTAACCTAAGGTCGACCCGGTGGCCAAGCTCATGCGACGAGTCACGCACGACCTCCCCGCCAACACACACGTCGAGACCCGCACTTTACCATCATCCAACGTGTGCTCCTACACCACCACGGCCTCCTTCGCTCACTACTTGACTCTCCGGCTGACGATGCAGCCTTTGTGTCGGGACATTTTTGCCCATAGGCGCTCGAGGTCACCGTGGAGCTAGGCCACTTGGGCATGCCCTGCACGGCCATGCAAGGGCTGGCCAGCATAGGCCCAATGGCAGCAGCGGTCGCGGAGAGGCGACAATGTGAGGCACCCAATGGCGACGAAGTCATGAACGCTTGTGGACGACAACAACAGAGATGGGCAGCCTGGCTCGACCTTGTATCGTTAATGGTGTTAAGAACGACTACAATGGTGAGCGAGGAGTTAAGCTGGTTAGGTGGGAGGCAATGTATTAACATCAGTGCGAGTAAGAGAGTAAAAACTATCCTTACCATGGTATTTGTTTTCCTATCTAAAACGACAAGTATTGCTGACTTGAGGGAGTAGTTAGCAAGGTTATGATTTAACTTGGTCTTTTTGTTGGGAGAGCCCTTTATATTAGAAGGCTTACTGTAATAGTTGGAGGCAAGCAATGAATAATCAAACAAGTCTCTAGTCTCCCTCCTTTCAAAAGTCAGGACTTAGAGCCTCTCTAACATGTCAGCGAATAGCCCTGCCGGTGGCTAGATGAGTAAGAGCACCCTAACCATGGTTATCACGGCGCCCTGGCGAGGTGAGGCGCCTCCAAGGCGCCAATTAGGCGACCAAACTCCATTGCTGAAATGGCTCACTCCCTAGCTTTCTGCTCCTAATCTCCATGGCAATACTCCATCTCCATGGCAATAAAGACTGTCAATACTTCATCTCCATGGCATGGAGCAGAAAGTATCGCCGTGCCTCGCCTGGAGGAAGATCCAATACTCCATCTCCAAGTCCAATACTCTCTGTTCCTCACTCCAATGCTCTCCCACCGGACAGAGTGACATGCGCCTGCGCCCCTGCTTATCTCCATTGGATTCCACTTAAAGCCTCCTTAAGAATAGATCTCAGCCTTCCGTCCAGTAAGCTAGAAGTCGTTTGGCCTCCAATATGATTGCCAACTTCTCTTCTATACTCAATTCTCAGTAGAACTTCGAACTTTCCATTACGCTATTTAGCAACTCCTGACATTCCCAGCTCATCTCCATGCCAAGCGATGGGCGGAGGCGAAGGAACCTAGACGGAGGCATGACGAGCTAGAGGGCGGAGGCGACGAGCTGGAGCCTGGAGACAGCGGAGGTGACAGGCGGAGGCGATGGGCTAGAGCTTGGACGAAGTGGCGGCCAAATCGGGGACGGCGGGGATGGCAGCGACGTGGAGATGCCGGATCTAGTTGTCCCCGACACCATGATCGCCGGATCTGGTCTCAGCCGAGGCGGGAACACCGGATCTAGTCTCGACCGAGGTGGGCATCCCGGGTCTTGTAGCGACAGCAGCGGGAGGCGACGGCAGTGCAGTTGGAGACGCGTGAGGCCGCGGCAGATCTTCCTCTAGGCGAGGCGACCGGCCATGGTGGTCTTGCTCCGGCGACCGGACGCCTAGGCAATGACTTAGTAACACTGACCCTAACCTCGGTCCTTGGACCCGTACCCAACCAACACTTACCTCAACATGACTAATGATAATGTTCAAGTGGAAGTTTGAATATCATTTTCAAAAACTAGAAAAATGTAAGATTTTAGCATCAGATAGAAGGGGTTCCTACCTTCCCTCAAAAGAAGTGGAAAGATAAAAACTCATGAGCTTCTTCTATTCATAAGACTTAACTGACAAGCTAGGAAAACTGATTTTGATTAAGAGAAAAATGAGCATGCAGGCAAAGAAATTACAAGAGCAGCAGCAAGCATCAATACATAAGTCATGTACTCATGTTCACATAAGACATGATAAACAAATTCTGAACTCTTAAGTGAACTCACAGTTAAATGTCATCGCATCATACAAAATAATGAAGCATCAATAACCTAATAGAGTAGAACATATTATCAGTTTACTCAATAATATGCTTCTGACAAGGAGCTACCCCACATGCCCTTAAGAATGGATTATTTGTACTGTGCAGTTTTGATCCAAAAGAATGATTGTGTTAGAATTTGATCGCTACCTCTCAGGTGACCATTTCATTAACTACATTTCAAAGCTAGATAAGAGAGGGGATACTAAACTTACTGGAAAATTTGTTCACTGCAGCTTTCAGAGTCACCTGATAATATCACCTGCCTAAGATTATACACGTGCTTTCTTTGGACCTATCAAAATAAGAATGACAACCCATGAATAAGCACAATGCAATGAAAAGAGAAAATTCACATTAACCAATTAAGAAAACCAAGCCCTGTTATATCGGGGAATTAAGCCCCAGCAATAACAACAATAAGGGTAACCTTCCCGTCTAGATAATGAAGCAGCATAGTTTATACGAATCAAAAGGGGCATTCACATTAATAGTAGTCTGTGGGGACCGGTAAAGAATATAACAAGATAACATAGAAGTATAGCAACTGGGAGAAATTAAGTACCTCTAAGACTTCATCAAACTCAACAAGACTTTTCCTTATGCCAAAATAATACTTCTCTGCGTTGATTTGAAGGCCTAGAAGCTGCATTTCAAAAAAGCAATGAATGTAATCAAGACAATACACTGTGATGCCAAAACAAAAAATGTTTGGCATGGCAATAAATGCAATCTTACCTGTTTTACAACAGCATTACTCTCGATAGCTATGTCTTCATCATTTGTTATCCTTGTTATAAGCCTCACAGCCCATTCGGTGTCCAAATTGAATTTCCGGAACATTTCATCTTGTAAGCTACTCGACCAAAGTTAGACTGTTAGCTTCAGTAAGTAAAACGAACATCACATCATACAATAAATGCAATAGTTTAGTAGAGCATGAATATTTATGTTTGGGAACAGACATACCTCACCATAAACCGTGTTGACCCAGGATCACCTTGCCTGCCAGCTCTACCACGTAACTGGGAAAAAGAAATGCCTACAAATTTAATGGCAGTGTGACAGCAAACATTTTATTACTCAGAATTATACTCCAAGCATGCCTTTTGTCCAAAGAAATGACAAATTCCACAAATTCAACAAACCACAAAAGAGTGTAAGACAACAGGATGCATCCAAAGCACAAATTTTGCATGTGATTTCTGACTAGTCATACTGTCAAAAGAGATAAAAATAACACACAAATTAATTGATAGCAAATTTATTGACAGGAAGACGTAATTAAAAGAACAAATAACATATACAAGCATATGAAGACAGTAGAAGCATCATCTGAACTCGATAGGTTCTGTCTGTAATACAGTGCTAGTTGATTCTACATTTATGTGCCCAGGCTAAGCAGCTTAGTGAAATTGTTTGGTCAAAGACAATCCGGATAACTAAGAAACTTTATTTAGTCTAGAATCACATGGTTCTATGTGATAGAAAACAGACAAGCATCATGCCATAGGTATTATCCCCTGCAGCATCAGGAATAACTTACTTGGTTATCTATTCGGCGTGACTCATGCAGAGAAGTTCCTATTACATGAAGCCCACCTAATGCCTTCACCTCAGCACCTTCAGCAGAACAATGAATTTCACAATCCTTTAATACAGCGAGATAAGCAAGTCCTATTGCATCACAAAGAGGGTACATCTCAGTCACTTCAGCCACTCGCTCTTGTAGTTTCTCCATCCCAATCGTATGACTGATATCTATAGACTCAGCAATAGTGGATTTTGCCTTCTGAAATGACCATTCATTTCTCTCACTTTTGTGAACATATTTTGCTACAAGTATATATGAAAAGTGAGCCAAACAACAACAACAAAATTTGCTACAAGTAACAGAATACACAACATTGATACACCAATACTTATTACTTACCCATGATTGCAGCTTTAGCAAGCAGACCTAGTGATGATGGTCCAAGTTTTATCTTGGAGAGACCCTACCAAAAATAAAAAGAAACAGTGAGGAACACATGCAAAGCTTTAAGCTGGATGAAAAAAGCTCAAAATGAACCACCTTGAGGGATGTGGATTCCCCTTCAGTTTCAACATCTGGGTGGTCATGGGTCAAAAATGGAAGAATGTTATCTTCCACAATTTCTTTTGAAAGCATCTAGCAACAACAAAAAAATGGTCAGGCCCTGAGGAGAAATGTTCCTGCTAGCTTTTAGTTTTCACATTTATCACATATATTATCAAAGGAATTACATAGAGAGCAGAGACTAAATATATAGATAAACTAACCTTAGGGTTACCACCTAAAATAATATCTGTTCCTCTGCCAGCCATGTTAGTTGAAATTGTTATAGCATGTTTCCTTCCGGCTTGTGCGATTATCTCAGCCTCTCTTGCAGCATACTGCCGACAATGATACAATTAGCTCTAGACACAGAAGAATTAGTTACACTAAAAGCAAGAGTTTGCAAACCTTTGGTCTCGCATTAAGGACATTGTGAGGAATATTGTGAGCTTTAAGAAGGTCTGATAAGTATTCTGAACTCTCGACACTGCAACAGGTATAAACACCATTATTCAAACACAGGAACACATACTTGCATCCTCGCAATTTTGCTCCCTACTGATAAGCAACCCTGTGCTTGACTAACTACTATGTCTATCTTCGACTATTCAATTCCTTATCTACGTTTAACCTTGTTAATTTGGGAATACATATAAGGATCTACTTCCCACCTATGCTTATTCCGCCTCCCCATTGTACTGAATTGGTGGGACTGATCTTCCCATTCCCTTACAATTTTCTCCAAAGCAAACATCAATTCCTATTCCTAGTTTATTCTATCTAATCAAATACCACCAAGGGACAAACTTAAGTAGTAAACTAGTAATTTGCTCTCTGCATTTTTAGCTTAGTTACCAGAAACACGGTTCGTCTGAGTTACAGTACGGGATTTGGGTTCGCAATTCACCACTTTTTCTTCCAATTTCCATTGCAAACACAAACCCCATACCCTAAACCAGTTTGGGTTCGACTAATCTAGTTCACGATTATAATAAACAACAATGATCCCACAGCACAAGCAACAATTATGGAGGCAGTTATGTTGGAGAACCCTGATTGCCGACAGCAACAACCAACAACTTCCAGCAGACGAAAAAAATATCTCATGCTCCAGAATCCAGATGTTTGAGCCTAATTATATGCTTTATATTAAGCTTGGTGATATACGATGCAGTGATGGTCAGATTATTTTTGGATTGAAAGGAAAATTCACCTTGTGGTTCCAACTAAAACAGGACGACCCAATTGAAACATAGACTCTACCTCTGCCCTGACATATTGCCATTTGCCTCTTGCAGTCTATAAAAAGCAATAATATCCATCAAACTTTTTTCTCATCATAAATGAAAGACTGTGATGATCTTATGCATCATGGCTCAGAAGCCTTACCGCAAAAGCTTGGATAGGCAAATCCACCCGTATATTTGGCAGATTCGTGGGTACTTCAATAACTGGCATCTTAAACATCTTAAGAAATTCCTTTTCCTGTAAAACTAGTATGATCATGTCATTTGAGCATATATGATACAAACTAAGAAATTATCCAGAAAGCAGCCAAACAGATATTGTACCTCTGTCTTAGCTGTTCCTGTCATCCCAGAAAGCTTAGGGTAGAGCTTAAACAGAGATTGATACGTAATTTGAGCCACAATTACTGAATCTGCCTGATAAAATTGCAATTAGCATTGCACACCAGAAACTATCATAAACTTTCACAAAAATGACAAACTAGTTCCATTGGCATAAACTGGCAGTGCATAAGTGTATAATGACCTGGATTTTGAGTTCTTCTTTTGCTTCTACTGCTTGATGAATACCATCAGACCACCTTCTTTTCGGTTCGACTCGGCCGGTTAGCTGCAGAAGAATTAGCATTCTAGTCCCAGAACAGTGTCTTCCCAAAATATGCAATTATTACGGACTAATAGGCAGTGTCAAATATGTAATCAAGAGCGGATCTATTGCATATGAAATAGAGCTCGTAAAATGTCCATAAAGATGATGAAAAGCATTGGTACTCTTCTCATGTTACTAAATCGAAACAATGCAGAGCTGCGTGGCAGCGTTTAAGGATCAGGATGATTGAATATGATTTATTTAGGTAAATAGAAATGTTCATCACAGTATCAACAGCTTCCAAGTCACAATTGATAAAACATGGCGCAAAGTCGAGTAAATCAACAAATGGAATTTTCAGTGACTCATGCATGGTTATCTCTTAATCGATAAAACATGACACAAAGCTGAGTAAATCAACAAATGGAACTTTCAGTGACTCGTGAATGGCTATCTCATGATAGAGCAGATTACTTTGCAGAAGCTCCTGTGCACATGGACATTGGTATTGGCATATTACACAAAATATATGTTGTGCTAAATTCAGCAGTTCTTAGATGGGTCATGTGAAACTGCATGTATTATCATAGAAATCATGCTACCAATTGTGGAGACAATGTGCCCCAAGATAGTCAAAAATGAAAGGATTCCAAAATAGATACCACACCCTGGATGCACTGAATAGCTGGTGAATTTAATCCAAGAACAGGACTACAATATTATCCGATGTTCTATTAAGTTTTCTAGGATAGTTTTCTAGTGCACTGACAGTTGTTTGGGACTGCTGCAATATGACTGTACAGAATGATATGGTGTATCTATGCATGTTTCCCATTTTAAACCTACTTGAAAAGCTTGCTGCTGTGAAGCTGACCATCTAATCTCGATTGTAGATCGTAAAATTCTTGAGAGAAGAAACCTTGTTTTGCAGTTCACATCTATCAAGTTTTTTCTTTGAAATAAAACCTAGAATGCCACCCTCCATCCAAAATTTAAAAAGTAATGGTCAACTAACTAAATCACTATATTATGGCAAATAAGACAACTGAAACTGAGATAGTACCTCATTAATTATGAGAGCTTTTCCATTCCTGACAATATACTGGACATCCCGGCGGTAAAACTCTTTGGCCTTCAATGCATTCATCACAAATCTGTAGCATTTGACAAGGTTAGAATCTTCAAACATCACATGTCCAAGTTAGTATTAAGTTGGTTGCACCTCTCATGTAGTGGATTATTTAACACTATATTTTAACAGCTATTTGGACGCACAGTGACAAAGGAAGTGCACAAGCATGAAGCAACAAAATAGCATTTAAACAACTTTTTTAACAGGAAAACACATATAAACAACTTAAGACTACCATGGACAAAGTGCGACATGCTGACATTTCTGACTTGCTAGTAAGCAATTTTAACACATTAATATAACTGCATTTCAAAAGTTGAGTTGACTAGTTGACTATGATAGTTGCACATAGCAAGATAGTCACAATCAGACAGAAAGCTACAAAAGAAATAAACAGTGATGGCACCTTGCCCATGGATCATTCTCATCCCATAGATCATTTGTCCCAAGAATCATCTCAGCATAAGTAACTCCATCCTCTGTTAGATCTATATTATTGCCCTTCAGTTCTACAGTATAATGCTGCAGGAATAAATCAACATAATCATTTTAAGTATCAAATATTATGGATCCAATTTGTAACATTTAGTTTCAAGCAACAAGAAAATACTCACAACACCCTCCATGAGAAGGTCTGCAACTTTAGCAGCAACTGGATACCGTGCTGCGTCTCTATTATCCTGGTAACAAGGTGGGAAATGTTGGTGAATATCTTACATTTTGACTGGTCAAGAAACTCAAAATGGCGTTGGAGGAATAAGGTTAGAGAAAGAATTAAGGATAAACCTCTCCACTTATTAACAATGGGTTTCTTCCCTCATCTATAAGAACTGAGTCCACTTCATCCACAATAGCAAAATGGAATGGTCTTGGCCTATCAAATTGTGTATTATGCAGAAAATTAACAAACAGAGAGAAACCACAATTCAGAAAAATGGGAGAGGACAGCCTCAAATGTACCATCTCATAACTAGCTGTTCTTTGTTCCGTGATAAGTTGTCACGGAGGTAGTCAAATCCAAGCTCCTGTAGGTTATGAGCAGTCTTTGAGGAGCTATCCCTATATAATACTAAATAACCAGATAAGCAGGTAAAGGGCACATTCACAAGTACTTGCATGTGTTCGTCATGAGTAGATCGCATAAAAGATTCAAAGTCAACTTCAACAAATATAAAAATCTCATACCAAGTTACCACAAGAAAGAAAAATGCCTCTTCTGAGATGAATAACCACATGATAAGAGTAAGACTAACTAAAAGTTGTCCTTCTACTGAGAATCTCACCGAGTTGTTAGTGTATGTAATGTCACACCTATAGTTGGCTCTTCTCTCATCAGACTTCATACCCGCCTATGCATATGTCACAGAAGAAACAGAGTAACAGACAGTTATATGTTTGCCTCCGATGATATATTTCTATAAAGTACTGTAACAACAACAGGTGTATCCAACCCAGAAAGAGAAGGGGATCAAGAAAGTATAGCGTCATTCACCATAGTATAAATACCTGAATTAGACCCACAGTAAGACCAAGAAAACGATGAACACGACCCATCCATTCAGCATCTCGCTGCGCCAGATAATCATTTACAGTGACCACTGAAAAAGGATCACATTGTTTATAAAATGTGAAGTGGGAATGGAGGACATGGAGGGCTAACTAGAGCTTGAAATGTGCAAAGTGGGTCAGATCAACGTATCTGGTGATCACGGCAAATCAACCTTGAATAACCGTTTTTGTTCAGATCATTAAACACGAACGAGAACCGTATATTCCATGGTAACCGTAATCACTTAAAATTTACTCATATTTAAAGTAGTATTCACTATGATTGTCACAAACTACACTGGGTAATGTGGTTGTAACTTGCATTAAGTTTTCCCTTGAATTATTAGACTAAAGGTGCACCAGAGCACTCCTCACTTCTTATTGGCTACAGAAACAGAATATTGATATTATCGTCATGGCATAGTTCCTTCTGGTTGTCCACTTATCAAAATGTGTAGGTATATAATGGGAATGATAAGGGATATGATATGATCCACTAAATCTTAAGACAATGTAGAGACACAACGCAGTCAATAGTCATTGAGAAGTGAATGTAAGAAATACAATACCATGAACCCCTTCCCCTGTCAGGGCATTGAGATAAGCCGCCAAGGTCGACACAAGCGTCTTCCCCTCTCCAGTCTTCATCTCCGCAATGCACCCATCATGAAGCACGGCACCACCAATAATCTAACACAAACACATCAATGAAGTAAAACTCGATCATCCCCCAGCAAACTCGTGCATTCCATCCACACCCTAACCAAGCAATGCCGAATACCTGAACATCGAAATGCCGCATCCCAAGCGTCCTTGTCGCCGCCTCCCTCACCACGGCAAAAGCCTCTGGACAGAAGCAAACACCAATGCATCAAACGACAACTCAAAGGAAAACGTGTTGCAATGCAGCACTGGACAATAACAGCAGCAGTACCAGCCTGGACGTCGGCGAGCATCTCCCCGTGGCACAGGCGGGCGCGGAACTCCACCGTCTTCGCCTTCAGCTGCAAAAACGCATAAACCCATCAGCCACATGAAGAAACCATCGGGAACCAATAATTTGGGAGGGGTTTCCGCGCCACCTGTTCGTCGGAAAGCCTCCGAAGCGGCGGCTCGAGCGCGTTGACGGCGGCGACGAGGCGGCGGTAGTCGCGCACCACCCAGGCGTCGAGGCTGCATAGGTCCCTCCAAGAACCCGCCCTGGCCGCAGCGGCGGTGGTGGCAGTGGGCGAGGGGGAGGTGGCAGTGCAGGAGAGAGGAGAAGGCTTCTCACTCTTGGGGTTGGGATTCGTTCTGGGAGTGAATCTAGAGTTGGGGAAGAAGCGAGGGGTCGGGATGGAGAGGAGGAAGGTGGAAGGGGAGGAGAGGGGGGGCGGCCATGGGAGGCGGAGAAGAGGAGAGAGCGAACGATACAGGAGAAGAGGAGAGGAAAGCTGAGGAAGAAAGGGATATTTTGTTGTCGCAACAAAAAAAATAAAAATACAAAGGAAATTTCTTATTCGACACCTTCACTGGTATGTTATAGAAAAAATATCTCTTTATGTTTCTATAGGATCTTAACTTTCATCTCTTATTTATTATTGCCATCAACTCAATTAGAAAAATATATCATTAACCCTAAAAAACCTGTCATTTTTTATCAAAATGGCCAAGAAATCTTCTTTCTCCTCTCTTCTTCAAGCCTTCTCCTCTTTGTCTACAGAGCACTATCATTCTCCCTTTGTCTGTTTCCTCCTCTATAATCTCAGGAGCCATTGTATCCGCATTTCTTGTTGCTGCCCTCCTCTCCTTGTCTCACCGCTGGCCTCCTCCCCTCGAACCGCCAGCACTGCCACATCCCACCTCTCATTGTTGGCCTCCTCCTTCCCTGCGTGGCCTCCCTTTGTTATCCCGCCATTGGCCTCCTCCCCTCCAATCATCAGTGCCACTGCATTCCCACCTCAAATCATCGGCCTCCTCGTTCTCCCATTGGCCTCCTCGTCTTTGACTTCATCCTCTTACCATCGCCCGCCACCCCTCGACCCGTCGATTGGCCCTGGGGACACTAGACGACGAAGATCTAGGACTCCAAGAAGAGGACCTACGCCACGTAGAGGAGGTTGCATGCTTGCCAATGACGAAGGGTTGGTTTAGGGGAGGGCTTGGGTGGTAGGGTAGGTGAGTAGCTAGGAGAGAGCGGTTGCAATGGAAGCTCGAGCGCGTGCAACCGTGGTGCAAGTAGGTAACCAAGTAGGGGCATGGTGGCTTGATGTCATCAGCTAGTCTCTTGTAAGGGGATGAGCTACTAACATTATCGAAAGTTAGAAATCAACAATAAACTTATATCTTCGGGTACCTTCGAATTTAGTAGAGTCAGATACGAAAACGGGGGTACACGATGTAGACAGGTTCGGACCTCCGTATGGAGTAATACCCTACTCTTGTATGGATGATGTATAAAATTGATGAACAGAATACAAAGCAAGATGCCTAGCTCTAATTACAATAAAGATTGAACTTGAGGGTGGCTAAGCTATGGCTAAAGATGTTCTACTCAAAAGGTCTTATCGCTTGTCTAGCTCTGGATGGTTGTAGTCTAAGAATTGCCTCCTCCCCTAGGGATGCCTACTCTCATCCTTATATAGTCAGGGTAGCCTTGCCTCAGGTCGAGTTGTAGTCAGTTTGTGATATCAGATCGTAGCCGATGAGGAATCCATCGTCGCGTGATCTTCAAAGTATATCTAAACTTCCTTAAATATCAGACATACTTGAGTTGGTTTTCTCGTAATGGGAACACGATCGAGTCCTTCCCTGCATGAAGATACCCCTCCACATATATCTTATCCTATAGAACCGGGCCCGTGATATCCGGAGTTTCTAGATGCTTGCTTGAGTGTATACGGTATAGTCTTTGAGTTTCTCATGCATATACATATCCTATATTTAGATATTCGACAGTAGCCCCCCGAACTCTGCTTGGAGGGGGCTTCGTTTAAGCACTTGGTCGATTACTGCCAAGTTCTGACTTGGTCGAGTAATGCTTCGCCTGCTTGTAGTCGAATGACTCGAGTAGGTTGGGAATCGTAAGTATCGAGTAGGCATGCACTGGGTCGAGCGCCCTGCGGCAAGACCAACTCGAGTTCTTTAGGTTACCATATATTACTCGAGGTTGACTCATCAACTCGACTCTGAGCAGAGTTAGAACATACATCATAAATTCTAAACGTTGGGCAGTGAAGCATTTATTGTCGTTGCCTGCAACTCCAAGGCGGGTGCAGCGCAATCATTCCGCTTTTTTTGTCAATCGAGGTGTCGTGCCATAGGGAATTGAACCATTCACCTCTAAGGAAGATTTCGGTTTTATAAATGCCCATGCCCAGAACTGTAGCTACTACCTTCCCATTTGTGTCTCCATTCTTATTCTCGAAACTTCCGTCGCGCTCCTTAAGCCCTAGCACCGCCTCCTTCAAAGAATTTACCCCGCATCTCCCTCAATGGTGTCCCATCCTTCAACTAGCGCCAGAGTCGCTCCGCCACCAAAGAAGAAAACTGACCGAGGCGGTCTTCGAGGATGAGGCCTTTAAAAAGGTATGGTAGAAGTCGATGATGATGGAGAAGCATCTCACCGAGCTGGAGGAAGATGGCTTCGTTCCCCTTGAGAGTTCTTTCGTTGGAGACCAGCACTCGATGAGTCATATCCCACCCCTAAGGATGAGGATGAAACCATTGTGTTCGAGGCTTTCTTCCGCTGCGGACTTAGTTTTCCCCCTTCGCAATTTTTGTTCGACATTTTGGACTTCTATCAAATTCAACTCTTCCACCTGAGCCCTAACTCGATCACGATGCTCAATGTGTTCATCCATCTCTGTAAGGCCTTTCTGGGTATCAAGCCTAGCCTCAATCTGTTTCACCACTTCTACACTTTGAAGAGGGCGACAAGAAATGAAGCGATTGGGGGCGCCGATTTTCACCTCCGCAATGGTGTAGCAAGCGTGTACATTTCTATTCCAGTTACCTTTTCTTGGCAATCAGATTGAAAAAATGGTGGTTTTACATCATCTCCCTGGACACCGTGAATCTTTCTCTGGTCTACCAACCACTCTTCCTTAATCCAATCGACCTTTGGATAAAAGTCCCTCCTTTGACTGCCCGTAACACGCATTACGTTCAGAAGATTAAGGAGCCGAGGAAGAACAGATTAATAGGGTGGCATGTGACCAGAGACTTCATCACGCACCAGTGAGTCCGTTGAAGTGCCGAGACCACTTGGCCTGGGGCAACTCTAGAGTCGATGATGCTACCTGGGATAATCCTGGAAGTAAGTCTCGTAAGGTTGTCGTTCTCTTTGTCTTAGTTGACGAATGGTGAATTGACTCGCATCTTACCAAATTTGTCGAACTCGGACTTCTCCTCTAGGCTGAGCAAGATATTCTAGGGCTTAGAACCTGGTGCCTATGGCATTGAGGCATATTCACTTGCCAACCCTTGGTCGGAGGTGAGGATTGTATAGCAACATGTAATGCATCATTCGTGCATCTGTCATCTGCCTTATTCTAGCATATCCTCGAGAAGCCAAGTTCAACGAGGAAAGTGGGTTGATTGAGGGAGTCATCAGTCTGAAGGATGACGGGCTGACCCGAAATGATGATCAGACGTCAGGCTCTGTCTTTGCCGATGTTGGCTCTCCTCCGAGTAATCCTGCATCTACCATCGCCCCAAGCGAGGGCGAGGTGGCCTTAGAGCTAGCGGTGGTCGAGTCCCCTCAAGCGAGGAGGTCGGAGTCTCTAGCACCCCTTCAGCCAGCCAAATGGCCTCGGACCTCGTCGTCGAGACCATCCGACTAGGTGACCTTGAATCACTCGCTTGGATGTTATGAGGTTTCTTTCGATGTAATTTGGAAAATACTGAATGAACAGTGAGATACCTAGGGGGTCGATACGCAGAAGTCAGTGACTCCTCCGCAAACATCTCCCTGAGTAGAGTCCCCATCGACCAGAGCGGTTGAGTAGGTAAAGCCACTATCGAGTAGTGCTTGTCGATTCTATCTTCGATAGTTGTTCGCTGATATTAGCTACTGATCTACAGATTCAGTCACCGACTGCTGACCCACTGGCGTCACCTCTTGCGCTGATCAAAAAGCCAACTGCCGAGACTAGACCAGTCCTAACAAAAAATACTGCACAAAGAAAAAATGTGCTGGCAAAACTTAAACTGGCGAAGTGAGTCACCTCTTTTTCCCCTTGTGATTGTTCCTCTTCATTTTGGAGACACTAAACAGGAAATCTCCTGTAGGAAAAGTGTGTCCAGCGGTGCTGTCGATGATATCAATGTAGCTGCCTTGTCATCTCTTGGCACGGTCGCTGCTGTCGCAACTCCCTCTTCGACAGCTCCTGCAACAATGACTGTTCCCCCTCCTTCAGCTTCCCAAGTGCCTTAGATATTCTGGTCAGTCTTAAAGCCCCAGTTTCGGGTACGTGACTATGTCCAAATATCTCCTGGCTTTGCCTTGTGCCTGCTTCACTCTCTAACACCTCTTGGCTTATTCTCATAGCGCGCCGCGGACACCCTACTCAAAGCAGAAGCTTTCTAGGAGCAGGCCCACCAACAAATGAAGTGGCTCATGGCGTCCAGTCAACAAGTGTTCAAGATGAGAGATGCGGAACTAGGAGCCCTTTAAGCTGAGCTAGAGGCTGCCAAGGCTGAGACAAAGAAACTGAGGATGGCGGCAGTGAAGCTGGAGGCCGAGAAGACCATGATCAACACTGCGTGGCTCGAAGCCAAAGTCGAACGAGATGAGACGAAGGCGGGTAGGAAGGCAGTCGAGGTCGAGAAGGTTGCAACAGATGCGGAACTTGCTATTTTGCAGTTGGAGACCATTGAACACATGACTTCGTCTACCCGTCTTGTGACTTCCCACACGCTCATCATGGTGAAGAGCCACCACCCAGGCCTGGACCTCTCGTACTAGATGAAGGATTCACATGCGAGGCGAGTCAGGCCGCCGATTATGTCGAGTCCTTTAGAAACCTTGCTGGGAAGTTCGTAGCTAGTTGGAGCTGTCTTTTAATGACGATGGTGACGATATCAGCTAGACCTCTTGTCCTAACCTTATCGATGTAATGCTGATACTGTTGCTACTGTAGTCTTAAGCGATAGTGCCAAATTATTTGCTCGTCTATTGTGCTTTGCTTGCTATTTCCTTGCCAATAAAACATAGAAGCACAAATAGATGCACTTCTGATTTAGCACTCATAGACTCTCAGTAGTAGCTTTGTTGGCATGCGTACGCTTGGTTGTGTCTGCACACAAGGCTCTAAGTTGAAGTGACACTACGTGGTTTTTTGCATGTCTTCATCGACCTTATGACTCAGACTTTGTAGCAAACATGAACTTGCTGGGCAGCGCATGTAGAATTGACTAAAGGCCTCGTCTCCCACCGGCCGCTGAGTTTTAGATGTTTGATAATCTGGTGTTTGTACGCGTGCATGATAGAATCGCTCGTCGTCGGGTTCAGGTATGGCCACACATTTGTTTGGTTTACTGACATGCTAAGTACGTGATCGAGTAAATACGCGCAAAAAATCATATGTAAAAGAGACAAATAAACTGAGATTAAGGAAGTGTTCCTACAGTGTGTTTCGCTCGATAACGGTATCAACCAAAAGAAAACTGGAAAGAGGTATCATGTTACCCGTAGCCCCTGACTCCTTACTTGATGAAACCATCGAGTGAAGAGTAGAGTATAGTAAGCACAATGCTGTGATGTCGCCCCTGGCTCTGTACCCAATAGCTGGATCGAGATGAAAGTGGAGCATTAGTATCACGCACCTGTTTCGACTCCGAACCCCTTATTCGATAGATATATCGACCCAAGTGGAGCTAGGTGAAGGCAAAATCAAGCAATGTAGCCCCCGACCTCCTGCTCGATGACCGCCTCGAATAGAAGGAAGAGCGTATGCGTCGACATGCATGATGTAGCTCATGACCCTTTACTCGATTCAAGGAAAAAGTAGGGCATAAGCATCAAGAAGCATTACAAAAGATCAAGCGATATAGCTCCCTTCCCTCCACCTGATAAGTGCATCGAGTTGATGGTAGAGCAAGGACCAAATACGTGATGTAGGCCCCGGCTCTCTACTCGATGAATGTATCAAGGAGAAAGTAAGGCGTGAACATCACGAATGGTAGCCTTCGACCGTACGCTCAGTTAGAGCCCCCAAACGTGCTAGCGAGGCTCAGACTTCTTTTTTTACGTGTGTCTGAATGCTGTTGTAACCTTCGTGCCCTTTTGCTTCCACGTGGCTCATCATGACTTAGCATCTCTTTAGTTTCCGTATTTATGTGGAAGTGCAAAGGACTCCTCATGGATAGGAACTGATGCGACTTTGGGCGGTTTTCGATTATGGCACGATCCGTTCCTTAAGCTATAAATACACGGGGCTTGTTGTCACCTGCCACAACCCGTCTTCTCTCTTGTTCCTTGCTCGCAACATTTTTGCCTCTTAACTCCATCCATGGCCTCCACTCTGCCATCATCCCCGTCTATGAAGATCGTTGTAGACTCTCCTCCCCCTACACCACTGGCTGCTGTCTCCCCTGGTCGGATCATCATCTCCTCCAATGGGGAAGACAAGGTCGACTGGGAGGATATCAAGAGGGAGGTTTGGCCGCAGGAGGAAGACGAAGTCACTAACAAACTGCGCGTCGTCGTCGAAGAGGACGATGTTACTCTTGCTCACTTCGCGAGAGCAGATGCCACCACCGGCACATGAAGAGAAGAAGGTGGAGCTGCCAACGCCGTCTAGGGAGGTGGAGCTCAAAACAGTTTCACCGCTCTGGCACCTGCTCACCCTTCAAGCCTTTGTGGTGCCCAGAGGCTTTTGGCGATAGAGAGGTCACCTTCTCCGTCGGCAAGCGACTGGGTTTTCACCGCTTCTTCCAGCCTGTACAGAGGGTGCAAGCCCATCCCGGGGACCATTCTTTTTCAGTCCCCATGGATGCCAGAGAGGCGGCGCGACGCCTCCGAGGACAAGTAGTTATAGGATACCTGTTTCAAAATGTAATAGAATGACTTTTGTTAGTGAAATTAATAAAGTTTTACTTGCTTGAACTTTTGTTGTTTGGTGACTCGAATGCACTGTCTTTTTTATTTTACATATAAAATCTTCTCAACTGCTGGATGCTCCATGAGTTCTCCAGTATTGCTCCTTCTAACGTAGATAACCGCACCGATCCTAGCCGAGTTGCTTCGACCACCACATAGTGACCTTCCCACTTAGGTGAGAGCTTGTTACGATTATCTTACTTCTGCACCTTTCGTAGTACCAAGTCCCCTGCAATGAGCACTCTTGTCAGTGGTTTTCGCCAGACAGCTATTATGCTTCGATGGAGTCCGAGGTTCAATAGAGGGGATCTTCACGGACGGACACCTATGAGCTCTCTCGAGGGATCTACGCAGATAAGGATTCAAGAACACGTCGATATACCCAGGTTCGAGCCCCCAATGTGGGTAACAGCCCTACGTCCTGCTTCTGCTCTTGTTAATGTGTTGGAGGGGATTACAAGTGCACAATCTACACTCCGGGTTCCTCTTGAGCTCTATCAGTGCTCTCCTACTCTTGTTCTCTCTCAGCTTTCTTCGGCTCTTGGTCCTCTGGTTGTTTTTCGTCGCCCCCCTCTCCCATGCACCGAGCCCCCCTTATATAGGCTGGGCTGGCTCGGGCATGTGGGAAGGATGACATCACACTGATTACACTTCATTTATTACATCAATCGTTGTAGCCCCATCCTCTGGCCTCATTCTTTGCACCATCGTCCAACTCCGCCCGGTCCGCCCGAGAAGTGACTTGTATGGGACGAGTTAGATGCAGGACGACAGAGGGATAAGCCATCGTGCCGTCAGCAAAGCCACGCACATTCAATGGTTCTGACACGGGGTGTCGGGGGAGAAGACTTCTAGGCAAAGCTCCCCCATTCCTTCGGTGTACGTCTTCACGCCTCGGCCGGCGGTGATCCTCGAGTACCTTCGACTCGTCAGCGACCACATAATGACCACCTAGCGTCGGGGCACGATCGCCCACTGCCGCCAGTCGCCACGCCTTGACAGCGCTTAGCGCTAAGGCCTGATCGCCCACCTGCTTGCCAGGCTATCGTGCATCGGCACCCGTGGCTCCTCCTAACCGTGGCGGAGAGGGTACCCTGGCGTAAAGTACGCTAACAACTCTTTTTTGGATTCTCAGGCCATGATATCTGTGCAAGGCTTGCTGATACTTGGCTGCTTGAATGGATACTCGATCTCTGTATTCTTCAATTAGATTTACATCATTAGTTCACATCTGCTCTTGTTCCTTTTCTAAGTAGTTGTCCACTCAAGGTGATTTAAACGTTAACTCGATTGGAAGCACTGCTTCTGCTCCATAGACCAAGAAAAACGGTGTTTCATCAGTGGCTCGACTAGTTGATGTACGAACGGTCCATAACACCGAGGGTAGCTCTTTTGCCCACCGGGTCAAATAAGCCTTGAGCCTATCTAATATGTGAGTCTTGATCCCTTGTAATATTATGCCGTTGGCGCATTCGACCTAACTGTCACTCTGAGGATGAGCTACGGAGGTGAAGCAAAATTTGGTACCCAATTCTTCGCAAAAAACTGTAAAAGTATTGCTCTTGAACTGGCTACTATTATATGTAATTACTCGATTTAGAATGCTGAATCGAGTAACAATGCTCCTCATGAATTTTTTGGTCACTTCTGAGGTGATGCTCCTAATGGGTTTGGCTTTGATCCACTTGATGAGCGTGTCGATTGCCACGAAGAAGAACTTGTAGCCTCCTTGAGCTCTTGGGAAAGGTCCCAAAATGTCTAAGCCCTAGACGGAGAAAGACCAAGATAGAGGAATAGTTTGCAGGGTCTGGGCTAGTCGAGTGGTTTGCTTGCTGTAAAATTGGCAGTTTTCACACTTTTTCACTAGCTCACAAGCATCCTGAAGGGTAGTCGGCTAGTAGAAACCCTGCTGGAAAACTTTTTCGACTAGAGTGCGATAGGACACATGGTGTCGCAGATGCCTTTATGGACATCAAGCAATATTTTATTACCCTCTTCTTTAGTGACGCACTTCATCAAGATTCCGTTACTCCCTTTTCGGTAGAGTTTATCGTCTACCAATGCATATAGCTTGGACTTACAAGCAATTTTCTCGGCTGAGGTATCATCGTCAGGGATCTCTCAACCTTCAAGATAGACCTGGAATAGAGTCATCCAAGTCGGCTCGTGTTCGAGTAGTGCAGCTTCCGTGTCTGCGAGTTTTGCCTCGCTGACTTGACCAGGCTGCTGGTCAAGTTGGGTACAACTATCTCCCGTACAAGAGAGACAGATGGTTTAAGGAGTTTCTCAATAAAGACTCCTGCAGGTGCAGGTAAACAGAACAAAGCGAGTCTGGCAAGTTCATTGGCGG
Organism: Guadua angustifolia; assembly: GCA_036346375.1. NCBI lineage: Eukaryota > Viridiplantae > Streptophyta > Magnoliopsida > Poales > Poaceae > Guadua > Guadua angustifolia. The sequence continues at coordinate 17,559,084 of CM070521.1, read as the reverse complement.
TGGAGTTATCACTTTATCTGATATGCCTTACCTCGAGCCCTTTGAACTTGTGCTCCAATTTGTGAACCTCATTCAGGTATGCCGCCACGCTGTCATCCGAGCACTAGTACTCTTTCTGCACTTAGTTTACGACTAGATGTGAGTCCCCTTTCATGAGTAATCGCCTGATCCCAAGTGCCTTAGCTATTCGGAGCCCGTTGACCAGTCCCTTGTATTCTGCAATATTATTTGAAGCTTGAAAATCGAGTTGGATGACATACTTGAGTTCCTTACCTATCAGAAACTTGAGTATGATATCGGACCCCGAACCCTGAAGCGTGAGCGATCCATCGAAGAACATAGTCTAGTGGTTATCGACCGTCTTGCGCTCCTTTTCCTTGACATGTGTCCATTCTACGATGAAGTCTGCTAAAACTCTTGACCTAACACTGGTCCGTGGTCTGAAATCAACCTTGAACTCATTGAGTTCGACCGCCCACTATGCAATTTGCCCTGTCGCCTCTCGGTAGTGTATTACCTCTTTGAGTAGATACGTTGTTATGACCGTAATCTTATGCGCTTGGAAGTAGTGTCGTAGCTTACGGAAGTTCACAAGGATGACATACAACATCTTCTGTATTTGAGGGTATCGCAGCTTGGTGTCATGCAAAACCTCGCTCACGTAGTATACTAGCTTCTGGACTTCGACATTTTTCTCGGGGCAATGCCGTTCGACCACCAGGACTATGCTTACTTTTCAAGTCTTGAAAAGCTTTTTCTGCCTCCTCGGTCCACTCGAAATTGTCCGGCTTCTTAAGTAGCTTGAAGAAGGGTAACTCTCGCTCGCCCATCGAGAGATGAATCGACTAAGGGTTGCGATGTAGCCTGTGAGCTTTTGCACTTCTCTCAGAGTCCACAGGGGACGCATCTGGTCAATATTCTCATTTTCCATAGGTTGGCCTCGATGCCTCGACTGGACACCAGGAAGCTGAGAAGTTTGCTGGATGGGATGCCGAACGTGCACTTCTTGGGATTAAGCATCATTTGATACTTCCTGAGGTTGTTGGATGTTTCCTCGAGGTCACCGATTAAGGTGTTTTCAGTTTTTGATTTTGCCCCTTGCTTAGACGACTCAGGCTTATCGCTTATCGCTACCATGCTTGGGGTCGTCGAGGTGATCTCAGGCCTCGGCCCGTATGGTGTATTTGTTCACTAACTCAAAGAGCTCCTTAGTAGTTTTGATCTTTTGAGTAGCGAACTTTCCCTTTAGCTCTCTATCCTTAACACCGTTCTTGAAGGCCACTATGACTGTTTCATTTGAGATGTCAGGGATCAAGTTGCGCTTGTCGCTGAAGCGTTGGATAAAGCTGCACAATGACTCTCCTGGTTTCTGCACCACTCGATGCAAGTCGTTGTGCGTTTCGGGGTGCTCGTACGTACCATGAAAATTAGTGATGAATTGGGCCGGCAACTCCGCCCACAACGATATCGATTGAGGTGGGAGGTTGAGTAACCAAGATCTTGCCACGCCATCCAAGGTGGTGAGCAGATAGTTGGCCATCACCTTCTCGTTTCCTTCGGCAGCTCTCATGACTATAGTGTAGATCTGCAGCCATTCAATAGGGTTGATTTTGCCCGAGTACTTTTCAATAGGGCCTGGTTTGAACTTGTCAGGCCATCTGACTGTGCGTAGCTTGGGAGTGAATGCTTTGCACCCCTCATCGACGTCCTCAAGGGTCACCTGCCATTGCTATTGGCGTGCGTCTTGTCAAGGAGGGAACCTGCACTGTGCCGATGAGCGACCACTTGAAGGTAGAGATTTGCCGCTTCAGGCATGATGTGCTGGAGATTGGCCCCTCGAAGATGGGGACTCGTTTTCTCATCGCTCGCGCTCTTCGTGGTCACGTTCTTCCCTCTGATCGCATAGGACATCATACAAATCTCATCGATTGTGAGGAATATGGTCTCGAAGATTCCCAAGGCATCTCTGGTGGGGGTTGGAACGAACTGTCCTAGAGGCACGATGGCTGGAGCTAGCCATCGCTGATCTCACTACTCGATGACTATTATGAGATGGTCCCCGTAGCTGACTCCTAGCGCCTTGTTGGCTGGGCGTCCGAACCTTGAGTTGGCTGCTCAAGCAATCTAGGCTTGCGCGGCATCAAGTAGCGTCTTCATCTAGTCGAACATTGGAGTCATCGGGTTGCCTGGATCTTGTGGTGAAAGAAATTTCAGCATTATATGAGCACACAGGACATTTGCCTGAGGGGTACTGAAGATGTTACTACTATGGCTCTGATGGGATGCTGCTCCTCGGGTGCGGCTGGGCCCATCATTGTGGTCGTGCTGCCGAAGAGTCTGCTGTCCCTAAAATCTAGTGCCCGTAGGTGAGGTGTTGCTGGATTATCGAGGTCGAGCTGCCTAGACAAATTGGACACGATCATGGCTGTGGCCGCGATAGTTAGATCTCGACGATGATCTGTAGTGTTGGGAGCAACAGCGTTTGCAGCCGCTCACGCTGCGGTTGTCACCGCTATAGGATCTTGAGGCATGCACGGGGGGATTTGGCGTCCCTGACCATCTATGGTTTCTACCCATGGAACCCTTTCTTGTCAGCTTCCAACAGCAACACCATTGTTGGCTCTGGCCATGAACACACATCGATCCGTTCGGCTACTGCTCTGACTGCTAAGCCGTCGCTGTCACTTTCCGTCTCGATGTACTTGAGGACGCTGGGTTCTATAGGGTCGAAGTCTATGAAGCACACCTCTCGGCATGGGTCCTAGGAGCGGGACTCGGTGAAGCCGATGTGCTCAAGATTTCTGCCTAGTCTCCATCGATAAAGCATGGTTCCAAAGGTGATCTCAGATCTAGCTACTGGAGCTTGGTCGACGTTGGAAACTCTGCCATGAACACGCACCGAAGACATGTCTGATCTGCAAAAATAGCTAAAAACCCCTACCTAGCACGCCAACTGTCGAAGGTTAGAAATCGACAATAAACTTATATTTTCGGGTACCTTCGAATTTAGTAGAGTCAGGCACGAAAACGGGGGCACACGATGTAGACAGGTTTGAGCCTCCGTGTGGAGTAATACCCTACTTCTGTATAGATGATGTGTGAAGTCGATGAACAAAGTACAAAGTAGGATGTCTAGCTCTAATTACAATGAAGATTGAATTTGGGGGTGGCTAAGCTATGGCTAAAGATGTTCTACTCAAAAGGTCTTCTCGCTTGTCTATTTCTGGTTGGCTGTAGTCTAAGAATTGCCTCCTCCCCTGGAGATACCTACTCTTGTCCTTATATAGTCAGGGTAGTCTTACCTCATGTCAAGTTGTATTCGGTTTGTGATATCAGATCGTAGCTGATAAGGAGTCCATCGTCGCGTGATCTTCAGAGTATATCCAAACTTTCTTAGATATCAGACGTACTTGAGTTGGTTTCCTCGTAACGAGAACACGATCGAGTCCTTCGCTGCATGAAGATACCCCCTCCACATATATCTTATCCCATAGAACTGGACCCGTGATATCCGAAGTTTCTAGACGCTTGTTTGAGTGTATACGGTATGGTCTTTAAGTTTCCTGTGCATGTACATATCTCATATTTAGATATTCGACAAACACCTTAGGTTCTCGATCGTTGTTTTGAGCAAAAAAAGGAAAGAGGAAAGAGTGGAAGAGGAAGAAGATAAGGCATAATAGACTTTTTACTCAACACTTAACAGTCAACTCACTGTAAACCGATGAGACTGGCAAATAAGGAATGAAAGTTGAGATTTGATAGCAAGAAAGAGAGAAGTAGTTTTTTTATGGTATAAGAGGAATGGTGCCAACTTTTAGTGACAAATAAGGAATCTTCTCAAAAATATGTATAACATCGTTTATGTCATTAAAAATTTGCTCATGCATTTTTATTATTCTTTAATCGGTGTTTATTTAATTTTATCGCTGTATCTACTTTTTCATCAAGTCCCCGTTAAGAAATATAAAAACCCATAATAATACCATAAAAGCATATAAAAATAAAAAAATAAAAATAGCCAAAAAATATAGAAAAGCTTAAGGATAACTTTACATAATTTTCACTTTTGAAAATAATTTACACTAAAAATATTCTAAAAATTTACATTAAGGAAAACATTTTTATCTCCCTTAACATTTATGGAACATTGCTCAAATTTTGCATCAAATTTTCTTGATGCAAAATTTTTGTGAATTTTTTTTTCAGAAGTGGTCCCTTAATTTTTACTATTTTTCATATTTTTTTTTCAAATTTTCATTTTGATGATATTTTTCATATTTATTAACAATCAACTCGTTGACATGAAGAAAAATTGGCCAGAGTGGTAAAAATGAAATGCACATTGGCGGAAGGATGGCAAAAACGAAATGAGCAAATTTTTTTATGACAAATGATATCTATATATACTACAAATGTTGGAGATATATGTAGGGGTGGCCACTTTCTTTGCCCACACTCTAGGACACTATAGTTTCTCTGATTGCCAAAGCTATAATATTTTTTTATTTTTTTTAAATTATTTTTTTGAAAAAATTCTTAAAGAAAATCTTCTCTCTCTATTAAAATTGAGGTATGATCTACTTTTTTTCTATTTTTAAAGAAAATCTTCTCTGTGTTAAAATTGAGGGGTCACTCGCAGCAACATGCGGGGTTCTAACTAGTTGCACATATTTTAAGTGGTAGGAACCAAATTTTCCCAAGAAAGAAGGGAACACTTGCATTTGTGTGTAACTAGGTCTTGCTATCAATTTAATAAGTTATTATCGAGCTTTTTTGAAATTGACAAAATTTGGCATAAAATCATTTTATTTATCATTTAATTGGTTATTTCAAATTCGAGCTAACGAGTCATTATTGAGCTAAGCCTAATTAATATTTTTATTTCAAATATATTTATTTTAATTTTAAACTGATTAACTACTATAATCGAATCAATTTTGGTAGGAACCCAAGGATTTTTTTTTTCACGAGCCCTACCGGGACTTACACAAAGGGCCCCACTTGCAGATGCTGCGCATCGGTTAAAGGCCCATGCCGGATGGGAATGACTGGACGCCAGGTTAAGGCGAGGAATGAATGGGCTTGGCCTACCAGTAAAGAAAAAGGCCTCTACAAAATCCTAATATAAGCCCATTTAGTAATATGAGCTCATTAAGGCCCGGCCAACCTGTTATATTCCCAAAAGCAATCCGGTTGAAACGACGTGATGCGCCGACGTGTCGTAGGCTTCGGTTGCTGCCTGCCTCACACCGACGGCAATTAACAGGTCGTAATTCGGGTGAATATTAGTGGTAATTAACTAATTCTTTTGTGTGCCACACTACACAGAAGTGTGGTATCACTCCATACATCATGCTTTCTGTGGTGAACAAAAAAGATGCGTATAATTGTAGCGCTTTCTCCTAGCGGACCTGAGGATGCATGGCAGGTGGGCCAGCCATATGACCCCAAAAAAAAAATCCTATCTGTCCTCGGTGGCAACCATGCAAACTAAAGATGACTTTAGAAGGCGGGAACAATGACTTAAGCCTTCAATCCATGAACAATCTAGCTCTAGCAACCCCACGTCCCATGGCATTAGGTGCTAGATTTGCGCTCTTTCAAAACCCCCTAACAAGATTAATTAGTGCTAGTGGTAGTCTAGTACCCTACTCCCTCCCTTCTGCAATATAATTAATTATCTTATCATGGAAAGCACCGTTTCGTAGTATACTCCCTTCGTTTAGAAATATAAGACGTATTTTAACTTTACACAAGAATTAAGGTTAGAGTGAAATTGAGAAATATATGTGTAAAAATGACTTAAATACCCCCACTTAATTGTCTTAGAAGATGAGAGATAATAGTTTGTGTGTGGTTGTAATGAATAAATGCATGTAGTTGAGAGAGAATAAATATGTGTATAGTAGAAAAACCTTATTAAATATACATACAAGTCTTATATTTCTGAACAAAATCATTTAAACTATAGCCTTTATATTTCTGAATGGTAACTATAGCCTTATATTTCTGAACGGAAGAAGTAACAATTTTTTTAATAATACATTTTTTATTCGAAATTTCAAAAATATACCACCGAATTTTTTTTCTTCAGAAATATACCTCTGTCGCCCGTTGGTTGGGCGACAGGGGCCTAAATAGAAAAAAACACCAGCGACAGGATGCCAAGCGGTGACGTGGCTTCGCCTACGCGTGAGCAGGTCCGAAAATTAAAGCAGGCGTGTCGCGTGAGCTAAGCGAAAGGATCCTGTCGCCCGATGAAATGGCTACAGGAAACAAATCGATGAATGGCTGGGTGACACGCACCCTTGTCGCCCAGCCATATGGCGATAGGTAATTTGAAAAAAATATTAATTAGTTTACTAATTCATTGAATTAGAATTTGCAAAAAAATATGTCTAATCGTGGACAAATATTATAAGATATTGGACGAGGGCAATTAGATGGATTTTTTTTAAATAATATATTTCTGTAAAAAATTTACAGAAATATTATGTCGAAAAAATTACAGAAATACCCTATAGTCGCAATTCCAAATTGACATACATCTTTGTTTCAATAGTCGCAGTTCTGTCGTGGATTGGAATTGCGACTCAAATCACTCGCGACCATTTAAACCGCGGAAATCGTGGCCCTTAAGGGTTTTCGCAGACCCATGGGACAAGCCGGATTCAGGTCCAAAAATACGAGAAAAATCAAGAGCGACCTCATAGCAGGTGCTACTACTTACGTATGGGCGAGATAGCAAGACGCGTTGCGGCAGAAATTGCGAAAATCGGAAAAGGCACTTTCATGACCATGAAACCACGTAAATCGTGGCCACTTAGGGTTTTCGTGGGTCGCGGGACAAGCGAATCTGACCCAAAAATCTGAAAAAAATCAAGGCGACCTCATAGGCTACCACTACGTATGGGCGAGATACCCGACGCGTTGCCCGTAGGAAGTTCTGAAAATCGAAAAAAGGCACTCGCGCCATGAAACCACGAAGTTCTGACGTCGAAAAATTTTAAAATTTTTATGGAGGTTCTGATAAATCAGTGATATTACCATAAAAATTTCAAATGATTTTTAAGATGTGAGGAAATTTTTAAATTCAAACAATACAACTGTCACGATAAAATTTGGCCGACAAGTTTGAACCGAATGAAAAATGAAACAAACCACGTTAGAAAATTTTAAGGGCACATACGAAAAGTTCAGATGATAAAATAAGTAATAGATTAGATTATATTACAAGGGCATTACAACAAAGGGCGAAATTGCTTGGCGAACTAACTACGAAAGCCTTTGTTTGTCATGGTGGAACAAATGATCATTCCGCCTATCCGGAGTGCGGCCGAATGATGTCCCACATTTTACGCATATTACGACCGTGTTTAATTTGCGATTTGTCCTCGGACACCGCTCAATCCCTACTATGAAAGAACTCCATGGAGATCCGTAGTTCTCCCGGTTTGTCGCCGAATGGGTGGCCTATGCCGACGTCTCGGTGTGTAAGACATAATTTTTGGTCTTTTTATGTGGATTTCGCCCTCCCATATGGGCATGTCATCCGATTCAGCGTCCCCTATGTTAATACCACGGGTTCGGTTAGTGCACTAACGCGTCAAGGATTTGTTCGCGTCTTTGCGGACCTCGGCGATTACTTCCCTTGTCCTTCTTCTTGAGAGGAGGAACCTCTTGCACCTCTCGGTGTTTTGGTACATTAGCGGAGGCATGCGGAGCCTTTGCTCTGTTTGGCTCGCACTCCACTATATGGTGCGGGAGGTGTGTGTTGGGCTTATCCTTGGACAACGAGCGTGCCCATGATCAATGCAATATGCCCTTTGGTCGTTGAATAACACCGAGGCGTACTCGAGTCCAGCTTTTACAGGCGGTAGTGGCACCACGAGAGGGTTGCTCCCCGCTTATCCCATCTGAGAAGCATGAGATGTGGGTGGTGCGTCTCGGGTCCACCCAGCTTGAAGTAGCCGCACCATTCATCCTCGGTAGAGGCACCGGTAGAATCTCGGTCCGCTAGATCATCGTGGCGGTATCAACCACCGCCTGCGAGCCATGTTCGCAAAGGTCGGGCTTGCGGGTGGCCTGGAGGAGGTTTCTCCTTTGACTTGAGCAAATTCGCAAGTTTCCTTTTGAACTCTGTGTGCGATGAGCGGTTTAGAACTACTACTTTATGAGTTTAACATGAGTATGTCGCATGAAACTCACCGATTGGTTGGCCCTTGCCCACCGCCCTAAGCTCTGGTCGATCTAGAAAAGGACATATCTGGCGGCCTCTCCACCGGGTGAAGTTCTCGGCGAAGCGGGGTAGGCGTTATGGCGGTTGGAGAGAAATTAGTGTCACGTCGTTCGGCCCGTCGATCCATTGGAAGAAGCAACACGGTCCTTGTGCTAGAAAAAAGAAAAACGATGCATGAAATGGTAGTGTTACCTGTATTGTGTGGACACCATGAGGTTTACCTCGTGAGGTGCGCCACTATGATGAGTGATGTGGCGGCCGTCTCTCCATGGGTAGATTGCATCATCTTCGCGGTGAGGTTGCGATCGCATTTGGTCGGGCAACTCCGTCGAATCTCGGCGTCGGCGCTCATGGCATCTGGATATTGGGGCGGGATAATACGCTTCTTTGAAGAGGTGTGATGAAACGACATTGTGCCCTAGTTTGTGTAGATTCAGCTAACGTTTATTGCTGGTTTGGCCGTGTTGAATGTCTACCCCTCGGCCCGGTTTTATAGTGGTGGTGAGGGGTTACTCCACATAATTACAGCACTTGTCCATTTTTATGGCCTGGCATCCTATGTGAAAAGCTGGACGACGTGTCACCCATCATCAAAGCCGACACGAAACCTTATGAGAAAAGTTGCGCACGACCTATCACCTGTCAAAGAGCGCACGATGTGTCACCCTCTGCGAAATTTGCCCGACGAAACCGCGTGTTGTCGTTTGATCTGAAAAGCGGGATGCGCGTGTTGTCGTTTGATCTGGCGGGATGCGGCGTGTTGTCGTCTCGGCGAGCGGCGTGGTGCAGTGTTGTCGTTCGACCGATAAAGGTAATAGGTGTGTGACAAAGCTACTAGGCGATGAAAGGATTAACTAAGGACATAAGATTTAAATTACAAAAATGCGAATGCAATTGTTAGTGCAACATATTCAAGCGATCAACAAAGTACATAATACACTACCAATAATAAAAAAAAAAGAAACTCTTCGGCCTCGCATGCAGGGGTGGCCTCCTCCTCCGAACACAGCCTGCGAGTACGTCAAGCTGCGTCGGTAGTGGTGGGCCCTCTGCCGCTTAGCTGGGCGTCGCGTGACGAAATTTGAGTAGGATCGTCGGTGGTGGCGCTCCGTATATTGTGATGACCCACCTCATCCGGCGAGGAAGCTCGCTTCTGAGGTCTTCGTAGTCCACCGGTGCAGGTCATCACCACGGTCCTCGAGTCGTCGAGAACAAGTGCAACACAGCGCATAAAAACAGCGTACTGGGAACTGTAGCAAATGAAGAATTGTTTAGAGCATTATGTCTGCGATTGTAACACGTGAACAAAGCAGTGCATCAAGGTACTCACCGACAACAGGCGTGCCCTCTCGCGACTGCGGGATGGTAGCGTCTTGAAGATGTACTCGCTGCACCCTTGCCCCCTTAAGCGGCACGCATACTGAGCTGCGTCGGTAGGGACGCGAGATCCGGACAACTCGAGGCGTGTCTCGAGGCGCCCGAAACCTCCGCGGCTCGACGATCCGTCACCAGAAAATAAAGCTCACTTGTTATTTTAAGCGATGCGTACACAATTTAGTTTTAAATACTACCGACGCATCACAAACCGTCCAAGCCACTCAAGGTCGGTTAAATGCGTGTGGTCAAAGGCCACAGACACGTGGGGTGGTAGCACACCACGAACTGTCGGCAAGCATTGTTGGCGCCGATCCTCGAGGGCGTCTGGGCAACTGAACAGACCGCGATCGGAAGGCCGAGGAGGTAGGAGACGTCCTGCAAAGTGATCGACATCTCCCCGACAGGGAGATGGAAGGTGTGCGTCTCCGCCCTCCACCGATCCACCAGAGCGGTGATCAGCGACCGGTCGTACGGGAACCGGCGTCCCAGGTGCTCCACCATCCGGCCGAGGGGCAGCAACCCTGAAGCGCGAAGCCTAAGAAACAAAGACATGTCATTAATATCAGTGCTGCACTAGTCATGCTGCTAGAACAAACATGTTTACAAATTTAAATACTGATATGTTACCTGGGGACCCAACGCGGATCGATCGTCGGGGCTAGCTGCATACTGCCTAGGTCGAAGGACGCCCAATTTGCATAGGGTCCCCTCAGTCCTCTGGGACGCAAGGTGGCGGAGGCACGGTGATCATGATCGATGGCCGGGTCCAACAACTCGAGCGGCCACTCCTCATCTCTCCTATTTGGTGAGCCATCGCTGCAATTTACAAAAAAAAGAAGTTAGAACCGAAACACATATGTAAACAAAAGAGTCCGTAAAACTGCACAAGCATCACAACAATATGTTGAAACAAATACGCACATAAAAAACGGAGAAGCTCATTACAAAATATCCTGAAACAGTTGCAACAATTTATCGAGACACAACACTCGCAACAACTAGGTACAAAACAGAATTCATACAACACACGTTACATCGATGAAATATAAATTTGATATATGACATATGATAATGCAAACTGCTTGTCATCCGGTGCGATGGCGTCGTGCAGCAGTCGGGTGGCCATCTCCTCCCTCGTCTTCTTCGTTTTGTGCTTGGGAGTTCTTGAACGTATGTCCTCGTTGGTTGCACAATGAGCATTTCTTCACGCGTTTGCCGGCTTCTGACTCATCCATGTCATTTCTTATACGCCTTGTTTTTCGACGCCCTGCTTTCCCTCTTCTCGCATCAAAATCAGGGACCCAGAACCTTTCATCAATACTAGGAGTTGTGGTGAAAGAACCCACAACCCCATAACCATAAAGCTCTTCGCTCCAAGTTGCCATCACCCTCTCCTTCATGAAATATTCAGATAGGTATGTACCAGGTTGCATTCCAAATAAAGCACATGCGGCTATGACATGAGAACATAGCACATGCAAAAGGTATGGTGGTTGCACGAGCATTTGCACTCACCATAAGATGCACTCTGGGTGACAACCCTCTGGTTGGTTCCACGCCTTCCTTTATCCTCGCAAATCACCTCAAGCGCAAAGGTCCGTGCACCAACCTTGATAGCTCTGTGTTTGGCCATATACGAGTCTTCTCATCCATGTATTTAGTGATCATCGAAGAGTACAAGAACTTCTCATCTCTCATTACTATGTCAAGAATCGATGCATGCTGTCCACAAAGTATTTGGTTGTACCTCTCGGCACTCCTCGACAATTCCTACCAAGGAAGACATCTCATACCTCGCATTACCCGGCTTGTAAACTTACGCAAAGTTAGTGGTCATCACACCGTATCGGCACCATGTGTGTCATATAGCGATGACCACTTCTCTTTCGGATTCAGTGCTTGATCAAATCAGAAACATTTGATTGGCCTTTGCCTCCGACGACGGTTAGTCGCCTCATCCTCTGTTGGCGGGGGAAAAGAGCTCACTTTGCTCGTGTTCCATCGCCACTAGTGTTGTTAAATCGCTCCTTGTGTTTCCTTGTCGTCATCAAGATTTTTCCACAGGTTGAACTTACTCTCCGGTTATAGTTACTGAGTCTTTTGAACATGTTCATCGATTGCTTGTTCTGAATTGCTTCTGAGTTTGCACCCAAATGCCTCATGCACCATCGACTATGCAAGTCGGGCCATCGAATGGCTCCTCTTCCCCTGCTTGCGGTGGTTGATAGCACTAAGCAAGCCAAAGATGCCCGCTATGCAAGACGCACACATCCGGACGAGTTTTGACCACCCCGATCTTCAAGTTTCAGAGGAACCACAGCCAACTCTCGTAGTTCTCGCTTTCACGAAGGCAAACGCAATGAGCGAGAATCTGGTTGTTCCCATCGACGCCCACGGTATCGCCAAGATTTGCCCTCTGTATTTCTCGGTCAAGAATGTACCGCCCACGCACAACAATGGACGACGGTGATAGAACGCCTTAATGCAAGCTCGAATGCGAAGAACACTCTCCTCGATGCATTTTAGTTGGCCACTTCATTGTGGACAATCTTGATAATCATAGTAGGTCCTGCATTTCTTCCTCAATGCAATCGAAGCGGTCTTGAGGCAGGTTATGGTCTGAGTCTTCAAACTTCCCAAACCTCATTTCTAATGCCTTACATTTCACCCTCCACGCCTTCCCATAGCTAATTGTGTATCGATATCCGTTCTCGATCGCTCGAATAATAGCACGGGCTCAAAACTCAGATTCTCCACTATCTCTGCGTACATGATGTTCGCGACATACCGAATGATAGGTTCACGTGAGCCATCATTGCTTCTCGATCATACATGTGTCTTTGCTCAACCTTGAACATAGCCAATGGGTGCCCCAGGCTTGTCTGCGTGCACTCTCCACGGATACCCATGGATCTCACACACCACGTCAGAAGCGTGTTAGGGTTGATTTCTTAACCACGAAAGTCCTTCTTAATGATAGAGCCCAATCTTTCACGGCATCTGCATAGCCTCTTTTGTCGGGTAGATCTTGTTAAGACTAACCTCATTATCGATTATCGCCAAGGCATGTGGTTGCTTTCATTGACAACTTGACCTATCAAATTCTGCGTGCTCCACTCTGCCGCACACAAGCGACTCCGTACCTCCATCTTCCTCATCCGACTCATCGTCGTCCTCCTCTTCTGCTCTGCTGTACTCATGATCTTCTTCTTCCATCCTAACTATTATTTCATCAATTTGCTCACCTTCGTCTACCAGTCCCTACACTTCTTGGCCAACATTTTCATCATCCTCCTGAAACTCAACATTTTCATCATCATTGCATTGCTGAGCATGCTGCTCATGCTTAGATCCCCCAATTTGGTGTCACCAAAATCGAGCTCAATTGGAGGCCGATGCACTCACCGGCGTCCAAGCTGCTGTTTGAGGGCAACATCCTCTCATATGCTCGCACTAAAAGCACCGATTCCATCCCTTTGCTCTGCTAGCCCTCACATATGATCTCCACGATGAGGTTCCTTCACTCAACTAGCTCGATAAATAGGGTCGTTTAGCATACTACATAGGCAAAATACCTTCAACTCGCACTTCTTTTGTTCCATCCGAAAAGTATAATACAACCATTTCAACACGGAAGCAAATGTGCGCTCCTCGACTCTACTCAAACTTCTGTCCACATACTGCATGTTACTAAGATCTGCACCCTCCAAACCATGCATTACAACCCCATCTCCATAATAGATTCTAAATGGAACTCGTTCTGCCATATCTGCGAATCCATTCATTCACCCACGAATTAATTATTTTCCGTATAAAATACTATGACGTAACATAACTATACCTACATGCTACGAAAATATATATATAACTGTAAAAAACATCTACATTCCTAATAATTTATATCGATGAACTTATATCTGTAAAACATGTACATTCATTCCTAACAACATATACATATCGATGTACTTATATCTTAAAAAAATATACATTCGTAACTTTTCTAAAATATACTCCTATCCGTAAAAAATATCTAAATTTTCTAAACTAGAACTAGCTGTGACCTATCAATTTACCTAAAATTCTCTATTCGTAACCTATCAATTAACCTAGATCTATCTATAACCTATCAATTTACCTACATTTATCCCCTAAATTTATCCATAAACTACATCTAAAACTATTTCTAATCTACCACTTTTTCCTGCTACAGTGCCCTAGATCTAAAACTATTTCTAACATATTATAATTTACTGCTAACAAAAATAAATAATGTAAATTTACCTCAAAAGCGATTCTTGCAGAATCTCCCCCTCTTCCTCCTCTCCTCTCCTCCTCCTCTTCCTCTCTCTCCCTCTCTTCTTCTCAAATCACCCGAATGGCTACAGTGCCCGGGCGAAGCCATTTTATAAACGCTCGTGTCGTCCATTCATCGGGCGACAGGGCCCGCGCCACCCCTGTCTCTCGACCATCAGTCGATTTGCTTAGTGTCGCTTGGTCACGCGACACGCCTGCGGATCCTTTCGCCCGTTCAGCGGCGACACGCCTGTTCGGATCCTTTCGCCTGCTCACGGGCGACACGGCCACGCCACCGCCCGCATCCACGTCGCTTGTGTTTTTTTCTATTTATTCGCCGCCCAACCAATGGGCGACAGAGGTATATTTCTGAATTTTTTTTTCGGTGGTATATTTTTGAAATTTCGAATAAAAATGTATTATTAAAAAAATTCAAGAAGTAACTATATAAGTCCCTTCTCGTGGGGAGCAGCGTCTCTTAATATGTCCGTTAAGAAAAATTAAAGTGTAGTTTCTGTAATATTTCCATTTTGTAACTCTAATAAAAAAATTGTTGAGTAATTATAGTATACCCTTTAATACAAGTATGTACAATTCAGTAGCATTAATTTTTTTTATGTATCAAACTTATTTTCAGGACCGAGGGGTAGCTAGCAGGGCCTTCCATTTGGTTCTTAAGTTCAAAATCATTACTTTTTTAGCCATATAGCAATTTTTTTGCAAATTTGACCCCCTTTAAACGCAATTGCAAAAATAGCCTTACATCCTAGAGCGCGGTAGCACATGCTACGTCGTAGGAGCGCGGAAGGTGACATATCCAGTACTTCCACGGTTAGAGGTAGAATTATTTTTACAATTACATTCGTAAAAAATTCAGATTTACAAAAAATATTATACATAGAGCTGAAAAAGTGTTCATTTCCCTTGTTCAGCCTTCAATAGCAATGATGACTAGGCCTGGGCATTCGGTTTTTTCGGTTCGGTTTTTTCGGTTTCTGAAAAATTCGGTTTTTGAACTTCTTAAACCGAACCGAAACCGAACAACCGAAAAAACCGAACCGAATAAACCGAATTAATTCGGTTCGGTTTTTTCGGTTATTCGGTTAACCGAATTATCCTTGAGAAATGAAAGGCAGACTACCTATATTCATCTACTGCATGGGAGCCCAACCTCTGTTTCTAAATTCTAATCTAGAAGATGGTAGCATGTACCTCGCCAAATCCAAGAGGACCAAGACTAATACAGAAATCAAAATCAAATAAAAACTGGCATTATAAGACCTCTCCTAGGGAACAAAAGGATTGAATGGTAAAGAACTGTTTCACAGGATAATTGCCCCAACTCTTGTATTTTGTATCATAGCACAAGTTTAAGTGCCTAATAGCCACTCCCAGCTAGAAAAACTTGAAGGTCTGCAAAAAACAAGTGACCATGCAACACAAGAACGAGCTTCTGTTACTGCAAAAGGTCATGTTGCTAGATATTTCCCTATGCTATCGGAGATTTATCTGTTACTACATGCACTAGGAAGGCGATGAACATTCCAGATCCAACTAGTAGATATCAGGTTATAGCGAATCGAAGCGTCACATATCGAGAGCAAAATCACAAACAAACTATGCTTCAGCAATTCAGCATCCATCACACATTACATCACACATCAAGACAGATCTTAACAGGGCTGCGGAAAAGATCCCAAGAAATGAATTGCGAGTTTAGAACTTGGCAGGCTAGGGAGAAGCAAGATCTGCAGGGGGAAGGGTGAGGTGAAGTGAGGTGAGGAAGGGGACCGACCATGCCGTCTTCGGCGGAGTCTGCGGCCCCGGGGGCGTCGGAGGAGGACCCCAGCCGCGCCCTCTGCATTGCCTTGTCGGCTGGGGGCTGCGTTGGGCCGTCGGCTCAGGATGGCTGGCTGGGATGGCCGTCGCCGCCTCGCCGGTCGCAGGATGTGTTGGGCTGACTCGCCGACGTCGCCGTCGCGGGATGGCTGGCTGGAGCCTGGATGCCCGGATGGGATGGCCCTCCGCTGGACGCCTGGACGCTGCTGGCCCTAGCCGCAAGCCGGGTGCGGCCGCCGCCCGCCGGCCGTGCGGGATCGCCGGGATGGGAAGCCGGGTAGGCTAGGGTTTGCAGCCGCAAGGCAAGGGCAAGGGCGCAGGGCATGAGGGCAAAGCCGCAAGGGGCCAAGGGCTGAGTGATTTGGGGATTTGGTTTGGGGGAGTCGGGACTTTGGCGATTCGGTGAATCGGTGCGGTCCGTGTGGGCTGGGCTGGGACTGGCGCTGGCGGACTGCGGAACACGGCCACACGGAAACAGCAAGCGAAGACTCGAAGTGCGCCGGACCTGGTTTGTAATTCGGTTTTCGGGTCGGTTCGGTTTCCAAACATACAAAACCGAACCGTAAATCGTAAACCGAACAGTGCTAGAAAAAAAACCGAACCGAAAACCGAAAACCGAAAAAACCGCTAATTTCGATTATTTCGGTTCGGTTCGGTTCGGTTTTCGGTTTTCGGTTTAAAAATGCCCACCCCTAATGATGACCAAAGGATGGAGGCACTGGATGCTGTCATATCAAGTCATCATCAAGATTGGATTCATGGGTCTACAAGTTTTGTTGCTGCATGGCTTAGCTTGCTTGCTTGTTCATTGGTCACCACGAGTGGTTGGTTCACTTTACATCTGGACCATTCGTTTCGGATCCGCCCAGACGAAGAATCACATCATCGAGCGGCATTCAACCTACAGTGTCGCCACTTGAATTTTGGTTATTAATTTGGAAAAAAATCATTTTTCAACTTTTAACTATTGAGTGAGTCTGAATATCAATCTGTTTTGGGACTTCGAGGGTAAAAAGTAAACGGTTTCAAAGTTAGCAGTTGATTTTTAAAACCAACCTATAATTGAAGGTTGAAATAAAGACTTCTACCCTCGCAAAAAAAAAAAAAAAAAAGAAAGAAATACTTCTACTAGGGGCGTATCCACCGTTGGGGCTGGATGGGGCGCCAGCCCCACCTCCAATCGGCCGAATCCTCCCTCTTTTTAGTATCCCTAATGTTAAAAAGAAGTAGAAACATGGCGCCATGGTGACAAATCGATAAATTTAGCAACTGGCAACTAGGAGTAAGATGTAAGAAGAAAAGTAGAAACAATACTGCCACACAAGTGGTCAGGGGTGAAAACAGGACAGGAAATATCCGCCCGATCCGATCCCGAATCCGTTTAAAATCCGTACCGATATTAACCGTATCCGTATCCGAAAAATCCGATGTAATATGGGTTAGGATATGGGAAGAGCAATATCCGATCCGTATCCAAAAAATCTCATGTAATATGGGTTAGGATATGGGAAGAGCAATATCCGACCCGATATTCGGTAAATATCCGACCCGATATCCGGATAAAATCAGTTATTCTTCCATTAACTTGGTTCATTATTGGATAGATAGAATAGTTGTTTGATACTGACACTAAAAAACACTACTTTGTTATTAAGCGTGAACTTCAACAAATCTATCAACAAACAAATAGAGTGATGACATAATGCTTTTACCTAAATTGATTTGTTCAACTTATTTGATAAACTTCTTTTCTATTCAAATTATCGAATTAGTTGAGTCACTAAATTGCACCTTTAACTATACTACTATCCCACGTTGAAATAATTATGACTTGAAGCTAATGTTGTAAGGTTAATGCTTCATTCGTTCTTTTACGTACACAATTATGTACTATACTACTATCGATTATGATATCCGATCCCGACCGAATCAAATCTGTATCCGCTCAATGATCTGAATCCCGAATAATCCGAATTCGTATCCGTATCCGGGACATCCGTATCCGACTCCGAATCCCAAAAAAAATATGGGTTAGGATACGGGACGAGCAATATCCGCCCGTATCCGACCCGATTTCACCCTTACAAGTGGACCATCAAAATTAGTCATAGGCTCCCTTATTCTCATGGGTTTTCACTTGGTACAATACTCAGAATCCTTTACTGTAGCGTAGCACTAGGAGTCCAAGAGATGAACAGTGTCGGTGTTGTCTCACAGGCGGCAGATCGGCGACGACAGGCGATGCGGCGAGCGCAGCCGACTGTGGGCGTGACCACACGGTGGTGGCTGATTCGAAGAACTTCGCCACGCACGCCACCGATGGCGGTGCCAAGACCAGGCGAGGGCGCCAGGTGTGCACCAGGGCCAAGGCAGGCGGGTAGCCAATAGGTGGCAGAGGCCTGAGAAGAGTTATCGGCCACTTAGAGCGCGGGGCAAAATACGCATCGCCATAGGAGCATCGGGCGGAACACGCATTGTCGGGAACTGAGCGAAACGCGCATCACTAGAGGAGAGGAATCGGCCGTTAGGAGCGCCGTCTAGCCGACGACTGAACGCGCATCTCCAGAGCCATAGAGAGGAACCGAGACTCCCTCCGTCCAGTCGGCAGCCGAACATGCAACGCCAAAGTCCAGATAGAAACCAAGCTCAGGTATGAAAAAATTGCCCCAAGTCCCAATGCAATTCCTCATGCCTAAATACCTTTTGTTGTGATAACTGATGTCTGATTTTTGTATTCTGTTGCCTAAGTCTATTCAATTGACTGATTGATATTTTTGTCTCTCTGATTTAATATGTATGAATTTGGAATTTGGTTGGCAATAGATCAGTAGATATATCATTAGTATGTTTATGTTGAGTCAGAACTTCGATATAGGAGTCTCATCTCTACTTTCATCCTGGATTCGTTACTGACTTCTACATATTAAGGGTCTGTTTGGTAGAGCTCTAGATTCTAGTTTCTCCTGAAATCTGAAACTTGTAGGCTAAAATAAAGTGAATTAAGTTTATATTTTTAGTTTAAAATGTAAACAAGATGATCTATCTAAATACTTTTAATGTACTCATAGCTTCAGCTTCACGAATCTGGTGAAACTAAAATTTTAGAATCTGAATTCCTACCAAACACACCCTAAGTATGAGGAATGAGGTCGTTTATTACAGATACGGCGCAAAGTTGAGGGGAATGAATGTGCATATGATTGGTACATCCAGTCCTTGTGAGATAAAACGGGATAATAATAATAATAATAATAGTAATTAATGTCCCTTATTATGCATGCGTGACTTTGATTGTAAACGTCACAAGCGCCATCATTCAGATCGACGCGTATCACGGATCGTCCGTCCTTGCCTGGTTCTTGGCAACCATGCATGCATGGCAGCTTGGATGCCTCGAAATAGATAGTCTTTACCATAGATTGTGATGGGCATTGCGCTGTTAATGTTCCTTTGATGGAGGCTGGAAAGGGCTCTTTTGTTTTTTCACTTTGTGAAAGGCATAATATGGAATATATGAGATGGATTAATTATTTAGTTCTATTCTAGATCAAGGGGTTAATGACCTTTATTACGAAGATATTTTTGATCCCTTAAATAAGAAGAAGAACAAAAGGTGATCAAAATAAAAGCAGCGATCATCTGCGTAGAGATGATCTGAACTACGGAGAAGAAAATCCACACAAACATCGTATAAATCCAACCCACATTCTCTGTAACTTGATATATAGTTATTGAGATAGTTATTACCCTCACAAACGAGGTGCACTTGATAGATTTTAGCGGGAAAAGAGGGTCAAATTCTCTCTAAGTAAAGACTTGACAGTTGTAATATACAATCGCCAACAAGAATTTCGATAATTCATTTTTAAATTCGATGGATAATTCATTTTATCTATCATGTGTGACCACACCTAGAGATCAACGGTTCCATACAACCGCATATTAATATATATAGGAGCGTACACACACATTATCTATCATATTGTTGAATGTACGCGTGTACATACCATTTGATCCAACATGTGCATGTCCCACTCCACTACTACAGAATAATACAACACTATCTCTTCATCTGAGTCGGTTTTAAACTTTTTATGAAAAACCGATAGTGATAAATAATTCAACGTGGGTGAGAAATATGGTGCAAAACATCACTATCGGTATAGCCTTAAAACCGAAAGTGATAAGCCAAATCATCATCACTATCGGTTTCGAGGTTAGAACTGATAGCATCACTATCGGTTCTCAGGTCTGAACCGGTAGTAATATTTTACTATTGGTTCTGATATCAGAATCGATAGTGATAAATCATTACGATCGGTTTTTAAGATTAGAACCAATAGTGATAGTACACATACCTCTTCAAAAGCCAAGGCATCCACCTCGCGTTTGACCCCTCGGCTTCCTCTCTGTTCTACAAAAAAGGAGTTTACTTCTCTCCACTCGTATCACCCATATGCCTCCCCTCGCCAGCGTCACCCATTTGCCTCCCTAAGCACGTTGCCCATCTGCCTCCTCTCCTCTGCGTTGCCCATTTGCCTCCCCGAGCATGTCATCATCATCTTCTCCCCCCAAGCACATCGTCACTGCCTCTCTGAACACGTTGCATTCATCTCCTCCCCTGAGCTCGTCGTCATCTTCTCCTTCCCCGAACACGTCACCGTCGTCTACTCCTTCGAGCACGTCGTTGCCCCCTCCCCGAGCACATCGCTGTTGTCTCCTCCCCTGAGCACATCTTCGATGCCTCCTCCTTGATTGGTGTTAGCTACACTGACTTTTTAGTTGGTGCTTTGTGAGTATAATCATCTTTTTGTGATTAAATATCTTTATTAGTTACTGCAAAGGGGATAGAAAATTTACTTGTCTTGAGAACCTTGCATATGGTGAGGCATTGTTCGATGAGGAATTGAGCTGGCTAGACTGTTTGTGATAACATTGATTAATTATTTACATCTTGCAATACTTGATTAGTTCAATTGGTATCATCTGTTAAGTGCTACTATATATATATATATTTCATACTCATTGTGCTTACTGTTCTACTTATTCTTGTATGCTATTGTTTTGTTCATGCTCTAGCAGCCTCTATTTACATGCTTTTGTAATTTATATTGTTGTAGTTTCAGTAAGCATTCTTGAGTATTGATTCTCTTAAATATATTTTGGTACTATTGATTAGGTTTCATAAACTATCAATTATTAAATCTATTTTTAAAGGTAAGGTTATCATAAATCAGCCTAATATCTTGTCTCTAGTGGCGAGGAGGCCTTTCTAAAGCAGCCCGATATCTAAGAACACCTTACAATCAACACCTAAAAATACTGCCCTTGTCGACCGCTGAAGCGCTGGCAGTCGACACGTGTTACCTGCCGCGTTCTAGTATAGTGGCAGGAGGTACCACGCAGCACAAGCTTGAAAGGAGCAAGATGTGGAGCAGTGCTACCTCGGTAGTATTAATTAAGTGATTTAATTAATCAAAGTCATTAATTAAATGATTAATCACATGATTAATTAATTAAAGTGATTGATTAATTAATTAAAGTGAATATTATTCACACGTTTTCCATGGAGCGATGCTACCTTTGTAGGAACCTTACCATGATTCCACAGTGCGCTGTGCTTTCCACGGTCGCATAGCGGCTTTTTTTATAAATTTATTGAAAGGAAGATCAGATTTGCATAAAAAAAAGTTCATGAGGGGTAGGAAAGTGGTGGATTCAAAGCATGGTTAACAAAATCGATGAAAATCAATCGTATCGAGCTAGTTCGAAACTCTAAACCGATCAATAAACCGGTCAAATTTTTTTCAAAAAAGCAAAACAATTTATGTCATGTAAACCGGTCGAAATCGATGAAAAGCGAGCTATTTTTGATGAAAATCGCTCAAAAAAATGGCCACAAGAACATTTCAATTCATTAATCGATTTTCGGTGAAAATCGGTCAACCAATCGATTTTCAATTTTTTTTCATGACGTTTGATTTCGAAACCCTTTAGTTTTTACAATTTTTCGTTCGATTTTTACGGTAAATAGGTGCTACTAGATCTTCGATTTTTATCCTCAATTCAGTTTTTGTAAACCCTACTTCAAAGTACGCAGACTCCTCTGTGATCCTCTCCTTGTCATGTTGCATGCCTGCACGGGCTCATTTTTTTTCTTTACTTCCTCTCTTTTCTTATCCTTATTTTTCTCCTTCACTTGCTAACACGCCTGTGTTTCGTGACGATATGCGATGCATGATGTTCTTCTGCCTCTTCATCGATCTCCCATTGCAGCCAAGTTATCACCTCGAGGATTAGTTCATTTCTTTTTCCTGATGACTAGCTAGGATACCATCACTTCGCGCGCGCACACACACATATATATATATACACACACACACTAGGTTGAGTTGCGCGCGATGCCGCGCCGTGAGAAAAAAAAATTTGGCACGAGGTTTTTACAAATCGAATTTGCGGAACCACGGGTCTCTTTTTTCAAAATAACCGGCGGAAGGATCTATTTACGATTTCGATATTTTTAAATCTTTCGGGTCGAAAGAACCGGTGTTTTTTTTTTGCAAAATAACTGGTGGAAGGGCCTCAGCCGGCGAATCTATGGGACCGCTATAAACCTTCGACGAATCCTCGTTTTTTTAGAAAATTGCGTAGAGGGAACTAAACATCATTTCGAATTTTTTCGGGTCTAGTCTAAAAAAAATTGACGAAATGACCTAAACGCGATTTCCAATTCAGCTATAAACCCTTGACGAATCTGTGTTTTTTTAAAAACCGCGTGTAAGGATCTAAATGTAATTTCGATATTTTTTGGGTCTATTTTACTTAAAAAACTGACGAAAGGACATAAACGCGATTTTTTATTTTTTGAAAGAACCTAAATGCGATTTTTGGATTTTCGGGGGACCTCCTCGAGGGGGCGACACGTGGTCCCCTAAGGAGGCGCCAATCTCGAGCTCTATTATATAGAGTATATATATATATATATATATATATATATATATATATACACACACACACACACACATCTTGTATACATACTGAGACATATACATATATATAGTATAATTACCTAGGTATCATAATCTAAAAAGGATATTTTTTCTGTGTATTTTCATATGAATTTTTTTGAAATGTTTAAGATGCTGAGTCTAACTAGTTTACTAACTAGTTCAAATAAATTTGAACTGAAATTCAAATTAAAGTTTTCCTTTTTGATGATAGTTTGGTCGTAGGTATATATGCTGATTTTATATATAAATCAGCAAAACATGTGATCCAAACTCGTTCAAAATCTTTGAATTCAAGTATATTTTTTCAAAGATATGTGTTTCATTTGAATTGTTATAGATAGGTATATACTCTAAAACTGAAAATTTTGAAAAATATACTTTAATATAGCTTGAATTTGCCCATTTGAAATCATGGTGCCCCATTTATTTCCTATATATATATATATATATATATATATATATATATATATATATATATATATATATATATATATATATATATATTCCATACTCTGGGTGTACGTACTCCACCTTCAATATACCGTTTAAATGATGTTGTTATACCTTTTTATCCTTTTGAGTATACTCTAATACTGACTATAAAATACTCCAAATTGGGTTCCACGAAAAATTTCATTAAAGTCCACCCTTTATAGCATAATTTGTTTATATATTCCTTTTAACATATAGAAAAGGGTATGTAGCAAAAAAATAAAGGGTTTCGATGAAATTTTTTAGTCATGTCGCATTGGAGTATCTTAGAATTATTATTGGAGTGTACCAAAAGTGATAAAAGAGTATAAAGTATTCATTTAAGTGGTATATGAGAGTTGGGAGTATGTACTCCCGGGAGTACGGAAAAGGCTTCCTATATATATATATATATAAAGCCTTTTTCATACTCCTGAGAGTACATACTTTCACATCTAATATATCACTTAAATGAACACTTTATACTCCTTTATCACTTTCGGTATACTTTAATAATAATTCTAAGATACTCCAATGTGACATGGTTGAAAAAATTTCGTCAGAGCTCTTTATTTTTTTACTACATACCATTTTCTATATGTAAAAGGAATATATAAACAAATTATGCTATAAAGGGTGAACTTTAATGAAAATTTTCGTGGAACTCACTTTGGAGTATCTTATAATCAGTATTAAAGTATACTTAAAAGTTAAAAGGATGAAGATGTATAACAACATCATTTAAACGATATACTGTAGATAGGAGTACATACACTATGCGTGTGTATATAGGAAGCCGAAATGGGGCACCATGATTTTAAATGTGTGAATTCAAGCCATATTTAATTATATTTTTCAAAATTTCATTTTTAGGGTATATATGCCCATCTATAACAATTCAAATGAAACACATAACTTTGAAAAATTATACTTGAATTCAAAGATTTTGAACGACTTTGGATCACATGCTTTGCTGATTTATATATAAAATCAGTACATACCTGCAACCAAACTATCATAAAAAAGGGAAACCCTAGTTTAAATTTCAGTTCAAACCTGTTTGAACTAGTTAGTAAACTGGTTAAACTCAGCATCCTAAGAATTTTAAAAAATTTCACATAAAATTACATAGAGAAATATCCTCATGGTGCCCAAGCATCATGGTGCCCTAGGTAATTGTACTCCCTATATATGTGTGTGTATGTACGTATAGGAAAAATATCTTTTACTCCTGGGAGTAGTTACTCCCACCTCAGAGATACCATATAAACAAACTTGAAATACTCCTTTATCACTTTGGATACACTCATACACTAATTATAAGATACTCCAATGTGAGCTACATGAAAAAATTGCAAGGGAGTCCATGATTTTTAGCGTATTTTACAAATACCTTCATATACGCACATAAAAAGGAGTATGTCAAAAAAATATGCATACCACCTCTAAAAAAATGTACATACCACCTAGATGATCTTATATAATTGTATACTACGCGTACATGCCCTCCATCGCACGAGATACCCCATACGTTGTGAGATACGGTTTAAGAAGTAATTACTCCCGGAAGTAGAAAAGAGACTTCCTATGTGTGTGTGTATGTGTGTGTGTGTATATATATGTGTGTGTGTGAAGTTTCGCCCGTGGAAACTACCATAATGCGCCTCTAATAAGAACTTAGCGTTTGCTCAAGACGCAGCAAACTTGCAATAATTTTGTATAAAGAAGGGCATGTGAATATCTACTATATAAAAGGTGCAAGAATCCCCCGCTCATGAGGTGTGCTATATGTCAGCGCTCGCACAGAGGTCTTCCGAAAAATTAGAAATTGTGTTTAGATCCTTTCGCGCGGTTTTTTACTAAAATAGACCCAAAAAATATCGAAATTATGTTTAAGTCCCTCCACGCGGTTTTCTAAAAAAACACAAATTCGTCGAAGGTTTATAGCCGAATTGGAAATCGTGTTTAAATCCTTTCGTCGATTTTTTAGTAGAATAGATCCGAAAAAATTTGAAATTACGTTTAGGTTCCTTCACGCGGTTTTCTAAAAAAAACGCAGATTCATCGAAAGTTTATAGCAATTTATAGGTTCGCCGGCAAGGGTCCTTTCACCGGTTATTTTGCAAAAAAAAAAGCCGGTTCTTTTGATCCAGAAGATTTAAAAAAATTTGGAATCGTAAATAGATCCTTTCGCCGGTTATTTTGAAAAAAGAGACTTGTGGTTCTGCAAATTCGATTTGCAAAAAACTCGTGCCAGATTTTTTCCTCACGGTGCAGCATCGCGCGTGGCTCAACCTAGTAGATTCTTTATAATTCGTGGTAAATAAAGCTTCCCGTGTTCTAAATAGAACCCTGAATGTAAGTTTTGTAGTGACCAGGTCACCAGCGAACCCTGAATCCAGGTGGTTTCCCTAGTTTACCAGCTACGTTACATGATAGTTTCGTTGAAAAACGCTACGTAGATTAATTATACGTTTATTTGACACACAAAGATCAACTGTCATCCTCGAAAAAAATTAGATCAAATTGACGGTGCAGCTTGCACTTCAGGAGTGACGACGAGGCAGAGAACACAGTGCATATCTAGTTTCCTGGAACTCTTTTTTTTTTCATATCTAGCGTTCCAACTTATTTTTCTGTAAAATTAGCTTACTCCCATCACAGAAGACACGACAGGGTGACACGTATCGAGCAACGTGGAAACTCTTGCTCCTACGCTCACACGAGCTTCCGTGCTCCCCATACGTGGAAGGGAGCTACCATGCTCCCTGAGAAGATAGGTGTTAGAAAACAGGGATTACAAAACCGTTTTTCAAAATTCGCGGTACGGTTTTCGTAAAAATTGCGCGAAAAACCGCTCAAAAACCGAAAGGTTTAAAAATTAAAAAAGTTCGAATTTTTTTTAAAAAAATCGAAAACCGTTTGGTTTTCAACGAAAACCGCGGTTTTTCACGAAAAACCGCTCGGTTTTTGACGAAAACCGACCCGGCCATTTGAATGTTCTTCGAGGTTTTGAGCGGTTTTTGACGAAAAACCGCTCACATAAATTTTTCCTAAATTTTTAAATTTTCTTTTTAAATTAGAACGGTTTACCGAGCGGTTTTAAGTTTCGAACCGAAGCGGTATCGAGTCGTTTTCGTCGGTTTTGTGAACCCTGTTAGAAAGGGAATTAATTTTGCAATTATGCATGTGAGGGAGCTAGATTTAGAAAAAAAAAATTTATGTAGCTAGGTAAGTGATGAGTTCTAAGGCGGGTTGAGGGTTGAATCGATTGATCCATGCAAAGCTGGTAAAGTTACAAGCTGTAGATTAATTGGGTGCAGCCGGCGGTGGAACGGTACACGCGCGATCGCGAGGCACATCGATCGATCGCACGCAAACTAATGGCGGGAAATGTGTGAGACTCCGCGGCCGGCCCGTCGATCTGCAGGTGGGGCCAGCGGCCCGGCCGCCCGGGGTTCTGCGCGCTGCACATGCATGGCCGGCAGCGGCGCTCGATCACGTGGTGCCCGGACGGATCTGCCGGAGCCCGGCCGGCCAGGGTTCATGCACGGAAACATGCATGAATTGTCGCTTTGGGAAATCCAACCGGCAAAACCATGGATCTCTTTTTTTTTTACTCGACATCTTGTCACTTTGAGAAAGCACCGACTATACCCATGGTTCCGTGCACAAATTTTACCCTTCGTTCCCTCCACAAAAGACGGGAATTTTGCATCACTGTTGGACGGGATTTCTCGCCGGTTCATGCGAAAATTGAATTATTTTATCAGATAAGTGAAATGTCATCGGTAACTAATCTTTGCCTTCTCCTTAGTTGGGTAAGCACATGAGTAAACAGGATTAAAATATTTTGTCTGGCCTCACTTGTGGAGATACTTAATAAGGGTGGACTGGGGAATTACATACTACTCTTTCCGTTTCATTTTGATAAGGCTTATTTTTTTAATGGTCTTATTCACAAATATAAGACATGCATGTAGATTTAATGGGGCCTTTTCTTCTATACCCCTATTTATTCTCTGTCAACCATATGCATTTATTCATTACCACTCACATAAAGTATATCTTTCATCTTCCAAAACAATTAAGTGGGGGCATCTAAGTCATTTTCTCTCATACCTTTCTCAATTTCAACGCAACCTTAATCATTGTGCAAAGTCAAAATACGACTTATAAAAATTAACGGAGGGAGTAAGAAGTTAAATGAGAATTGCATATGCGAACAAATTCCTGACCAAAAGTAACAAGTACGTATTCACGAATAGAGTAAAAACATGTAAACTTTTACAGTAAATTAAACTTGTTAAATATGATGACTCATATATAATCTTTTATGATTTGGAAAGTTGTATGAAATAGATCTTAATAGGATTAGAATTCCTACTTACTCTATACACTACTACGTAGCAGTCATCACTCTTAGGCTCGTCCACGCCATTATTGTTTTATAGGAGTCGATAAATGATACTCGTGGTTATCATGCCGGCTCTAGAACCGTAGTGATAATAGATATCTTCTTGCGGTTCATTGTACAACCCAAGTGATACTCTAACTATCTCTCCGGTTTACAATAGAATCCCAAGATGATATTCACTATCTCTGCGGTTGTAACATCCCAAAAATTTGGCTATTTTGAATTTTATAATTTATTCTGAATTTTTGAGAATTTTCAGAATTTATTTGGAATTAAATGGATTTTTGGAAATAGACCTTTCTTTGGAAATTAATTTAATAATGAAAAGTTTTAATAAAATATAAATAGAAATATTTTATTTGAGTTCAAAATATCCTAAAATATTTTCTAGAATTTTTCTAGAATTTTCCGATATTTTTAATGTCTCAAATAATTTAAATGAATATTTAGAATTATTTTTATTCGAAAAACAATTGAAACTCAATATGAACAGTAATGGGCCAAGCCCATTACTGTGCGCGTCACGGCCCGCTTGGCCGAAACCCTAACGCCACTGGATCGCAACCGTTCGATCCGTATCGGACGACTAAGATTTACTCAAGATTTAAATGCCCTTCTAAATATTTTTAGATTGATGGACCGATGGATATGCGCCATGTCGTTTCGTCTATGGGGAAGGGAAGCGTCACCGTCAGCCGTTACTACCGAGCACACCGCGCGACGAAACCGCCGCCATGATCACTCCGCCGCTTCATTAACTGACGCAGTGTATAAAGCACGTCTTCCCGCACCTTTTGAGCCCTTTCACGTTTCCCGAGAACCACCGTAGAGCACGCACGCCCTCGTCGTAGTTCCGAAGCTGTTCTGCCGCGTTTGCACCACCGCCGATCACCCTCTGCCGTCTTCGAGGCCACCGGAGTGATCCTTGTGTCAAGCCGCATCTGGAGAGTCAGTTCGTGTTGCCGGAGAAGCCCTGGAGCACCATCGGAGCCGTCGTCTTCTTCAACTCCGGTCTTCGAACGCCGCCGCCTTCGCCGAACTTGCGAGCAACTTCAGCCGTTGGATCTACATCGCACGGTTCTGGTGAGTCCACGTGTTCCCTCTCGGTAGAGACCAGAATAGCGTCGCAATAGATCTTAGCCGTAGATCTAGACTTGAATGGCTAGGATAGCGCCACGTGCCCAAGGAAGGGATTGCCCACGTGTGTCCGAGCTTCATCAGTTGGCAGCCGTTGGATCTTAGATATGCGGCCTAGATCTAGCCACGTAGCCATGGTACAGTAAACTTCATTTTCAATTATTAGCCGTTAGATCTTGATCGCATGACTCTTGTGTAGCCACGAAGTCTAGATAACCATAGCCGTTAGATCTATGTCATTAGCGTAAGATTGATTAGATCTGGACCACTGGATTTTGGATGAGCGATGCGGATGCACCCACGCGTCGCGCACCGGGGTAGCCACGTCGCCAGTCACGCCGCGTGTGTTAGATCCAATCCGAGCCGTTCGAATTTGAATAGATGGTGAGGATTGCGCCGCGCACCGGGCTAATCTCATGTTGACACGTGTCGTGCGGGAATCGAGGCGACAGAGCTGCCGTTGATGTCGACGTTGTCGGCGTACTATACACCGGGGTACCCTCTTCGCCGTACAAAGCGCGTGGCCCACGTGGCGATCTAACAGCGGGTGGGTGTTTACACCCCGCCCACGTAACGCCACCCACGGGCGCGACGGCGAAAGGTGGGCGACCACGCCTGCCGCCGGCGCCACCTACGTGGCGCTTAGCGGCAATCCGCGAAGCACGCCACCACCGGTGCCGGTCCACGTGGCGCGAAGCGGCAGTGTGCGACGACGCCGCTCACCGGCGTCGGCCTACGTGGCGGCTTTGGCGGGCGGCGGGCGAAAGCACGCCCAACGCCATCGTGCCGGTTCACGTGGCGCGGCGGGCGGCAGGTGGTGACCACGCCGCCAAAGATTCACTACGTGGCGGCTCGGCGATCGGGCGAGCACGCCTTTCACCGGGTGCCGGTTTCACGTGGCGGGCGAGCGCGGGCGACTACGCGCTGCCGCCCGGCGTTCACCTACGTGGCGGCTTTGGCGGCGATCGGGCGAAGCACACCCACCACCGGTGCCGGGTCCACGGGCGCTGGCGGCAGTGGCGACCACGCTTACCGCCCGGCGCCCTTACGTACGTAGCTCGGCAGTCGGCGAGCACGCCAACCACCGGTGCGGTCTCCGTGGCGCGGCGGCGAGGGCGACCACGCCGCTCGCCGTCTAGTTTACGTGGCGTTCTGGCGGACGGTCGGCGAAAGCACGCCCAGCCCACCGGTGCCGGCCCACGTGGCGGCGTGAAGCGGCAGTGGGCGACCACGCGCTCGCCCGGCGCCACCTTCCCGCGTGGCATGCGGGAAAGCACACCTCGCTTTGCTCTACGCCATGCAAAAGGGTGGGATGCGTGGTGGCTTCATCTGAAGTTTCTTCGCCCACAGCAGGTCGAGAGAACTCTTTGTACACTGCATGTCGGTCCCATGGAATTCTCGCCATAAGCCCGTTCCTCCGACGCTCTCACCTACATCACGAGAGGTCACATTCCTAAGAGCCGAAGCGAAGGCATGCTTGGCATTAATTAGCGCCAAGGAACGGGACAATAAGCATAAAGGTGTAATAAATGCATGTAAGATAAACATGATGACATCCCTCCTCTATCTGACTCGTGTAAGCCCGAGTATATAAGGGCACCGGAGAACATACGAGTGACGGGAGGGAGAGAGGAGAAAAAAGAGAAGAAAGAAAGTAGACTCAACAGAAGAGTTGGTCACCAACAAACTCTGTAACCAAGCCCAAAAGACTAAATCCAAGATCAAGCAGGAAGTAAGGCTGTTACCCTTCTTCATGGGGGCCTGAACCTGGGTAAAATCGTGTGTTCATCTGGATTTTGGACTCTAGAACTCGTTAGTGTGAGAGGTGCCGGGTTTCCATCTGTTAGGGTTCGCGGCTACCAAAGACACCCCTATCGAACCAAACCCGCTCAGACTTGGGCTCGCGCTTGAAATACACCGACAGACGCCACTCGGTCAATGCCCCCTGCTCGATTTTGATCCGTTATCGTGATGATGCCACGGTCAAGACCGCAGCGAGCGATCCGAAGTGTTGGTGCAATCTCTACCGCTGATTTCATCGCATGCGGCTCAGATTGAGACATGTGGCGTTTAACGAATCTTGGCGCTTGACCGGTCGGTTGAGTCGTTGTTCAATTTGATCTTCGCTGTTAGATCTTGATCCGAGGGTTGAAATTGTGCCACGGTTTGCCACCTAATGGAATAACCGAGCCGAAGAGTCGGGATAGATCCAGTCGTCCATTTTTAATCGGACGGTTGAGATTAGATCAAGCGCGGTTGATAATTTGTTGACACGCAGTAGCGACCGGATCGCGTTGCACACGGTCATGCCGACGTCATCGATGGGACCCACTTATCGCTGTCTTGGCACAAGAGCGGCGTCATCGCGCGTCATAGACAATTTTTGAAATAAAAAAAATAATATATTTATTTCGGTCGAAAATGGTTTCGGTGCTGACGTCATTAATGGTAATGCTGACGTCATAATTTCCGGATTTTCCGTATAAAAATAAATAAAGAAATTCGGTTTATTCTTTTAAATTTATTTTCAAACTTCAAATGATCATAACTTTTGCGTTTTAACTTCGATTAGAGTGATTTCAATTTCTAAAAATTTGTAAAATCAAGATCTATTTATTGGTGAATTTTGTAGAATTTGTAGAGTTGATTTTGCTCTTTGGAAAATATATTTATTGTGTGAACATATGATTTGCGTAGACGTTGATTTGCCGGAGACTTACGAGGGGGAATTCTTAGAGCAAGATTAAGCTTCGAATCAAGACCATCAACTTTTCAAAGGCAAGTTATGCTTTGACCATGTTGCTCCTAAATTTTGAAAAATGTATTTTGTTTCAAACTATGCATGCTAATTAAACTAAAAATGAATTTAAATACTTTGGGTGAATTAGTTAGTTAACCTAATTGTTATTGCCACCTTGTTAATAATATTTACATGCCATGATTCCTTTGATAACCTAAGTTTGGTGATATTAGTTGGTTGATAATATTGTGCCAACACGGGAGGCTAGACCGT
Source organism: Guadua angustifolia (assembly GCA_036346375.1). Taxonomy (NCBI): domain Eukaryota; kingdom Viridiplantae; phylum Streptophyta; class Magnoliopsida; order Poales; family Poaceae; genus Guadua; species Guadua angustifolia. Next base: position 17,527,285 of record CM070521.1, on the reverse strand, counting down.
GAATAGTTGCTTAGCCATGCTTATAACGTAAACAATTTTGTTTGGATTACAAAAGCAATATTGACTAAAGAAATAGTAAATGCTTTTTGATAAAAGGTGGAATATTGTTGGTAATGATGTTGGAATGTAGAGACCTGTGTGGTTCTACATGAAGGATGATTACGGGCATGTGTTGCACTGTTAATAACTTGGGGTGGAATTGATTTAGACTCTGCAAGTGGATCGAGGGTTTGTGCAGTGGGCTGTGTGGCAACCTGGGGTGGGTTGAGTGTTGTGAGGGTGTGTGCCAAAATGTGAGAGAAGGATGTCTTGCCTTGGCCGCTTAATGACTTCACCTTGCAAGCCTTTGACTGAGTCTCTCGTGCAACCACATGTCCGAAAGGGAAGACCTAGTTTAGTAGGATTCGATGTCTTACCTTTGATACTCGGGTGGCGATTACACGGGTAATCAGATGGGGAGCGTGCCTGTATACGGCTTGGTACCGTCCAACGGTGTTTGTCGGTCCTATACTTCGGCTCTGAGTGAGGGAAGTGATAGTGAAGACAACCCGGAGAGGTTCTTAGGTGGAGATAGAAGTCTCTGAAAGGCTTTGTTACGGTCAATCGCCTTTGTGGTGTGCGACATTATCTTGTGGGTAAAGTGTACAACCTCTGCAGAGTGTTAAAACTGTTCGAATAGCCGAGTCCACGGTACTGGACAATGCTCGGGAATTACAGACAAGGGGTAGTGTTTTGAAAATAAAATAGGGTGGAAGGCTGTGCGCCAAAGTTAATGATGAATGTTGATTAGCGACTATGTGTCCAAAATAATGTTGAAAACAATTTGAGACATATAATGGTTATATGGTTTTGATGCTTTCAATCTAAATGAATAGTAGTTTAAAATATTGATGCAAAAGCAAAATAACCAGTAAAGCCATTCCTTTGTAACAAGCCATGCATGTAGTAATAGAACCGTGATTCATTGCATGACTTGTTGAGTACGGTGTGTACTCACCCTTGCGGACAAAATTTACCGTAAGAAGAGACTACGCCAAAGATATGAGGAAGAGTTCGCTGAAGTGCCGATAACTAGGGAGCAAGCCTCCGTCTGTATGCCTGTGGGCGATGGAGGGATCACTCTGAAGTTTACTTTCATACCGTTATTTCATCGCTTACTCAATAATGTAAGCCCTGTGTGGCAAACTATTGTAAGGGACCATAAGGTCATACAACTCGTTTATATATGTGCTTGAAGTACTTATTTGTTATTCCGCTGTGTATGATGTGATGCTTTAACCATGTTTAGCCTGTGTGCACTAGCGCGATCCTGGACTAGTGCTGAATACACAGAGTGTCCGGATTTGCAAATTCAGGGCACGACAGAGGTGGTATCAGAGCATACTGACTGTAGGACTTGACCCTAGGTAGACTGGCCAATAAAGATAAGGTTAGTTTCTAAAGATTAAAATTGTACAAGATTATGAATGAAATCTTGACTAATCTTTTCTTCTTACTTCGTGTCTATGCTGCAATTTTCTGTTGTTACTTCGTGATTTTAAAATTTATAGCTAATGAGGTGTGTTTTGACAGATGAGGAGGATCCATACCTTTGGTGAGCGCACTGGAGGCTTCGCTGCTGAGCTGTGGTATCTGCTGCAATTTCTTGAGGGCTTCGTGAGGCAGATCTACTGAGAAACCTCGGTGGTCCGGCGAAGATCGTCGAGATCTTGGGCCTGCTGCTCGAGCTCCCCCTGCTCGACCTCGATGGTCCTGATGAGCTTGGAGCGCTCGACCTCCGCGCGCCTATCACGCTCAGAGGCCCTCAAAGACATCGGCATGCTCTTGAAGGCCTTGTAGCCCACGAGAGGCATGGTCGATCACCTTCACGATTTAAAAGGGGGCCCAAAATGTGAGTGGACAAGGAGCTCAGACAACGAACTACGGCACGCAGGAAGACCCTTACCTCGCAAGATGGCCTCCAGCGTGCAGTGTAAATTCTCGCGGCCATCCGTAGCGATCGCGAGGGATCTCCCTCCTCATCGGCCCGTGTTGAGTCGGGGCGGTCATGGTTACTGGTGGCGACTTGGGCCAGTGGTCCAGACTCGCCCGATGGCGGCCCGGTCTTCCGCGCTCTTCCGGTGGACTCAACTCGCCACCGGGGGGGCGGCAGATCGCCTCGACCTCGCGGCCGGGCCTCACTGCCTCCCAAGACCGGGAATGGCGGCCGGCCGCCGCGCATCCTCGACCTCCACGGCTCGATGCCGCACTGCACACGGCGCCCACACCGAGAGATATATGAGCACCCGCACTGGTCACCTTCGGTGGGCGGCGCCGTGGCCTCAACGCTCGAGCGACCGCGGCCGGAGGAGCTCGGTGTCGCCGGCGCGCCGCAAAGCTCGGTGTCTGCCTCGTGGTGACACCGGAGAGACAACGCGGCAGCTGCGCCATGGTCGGCGGTGCGCCATGGGCCTCGCCGTGTCAAAATCCACGCCGGTTGCGGGTCGGCTCACATCGCCCGTGTCGCCGAGGCCTTGGTCGAACTCACGGCGAAACCAGCTCGGCGACCACGACGAATTGCGGCGCGAGAGGCGGCGCGACCATTCAATGTGTCCTCCTCCTCGGACTCGGACTTCATCGATAATGACCATCGCCAAACGGGCAAGTTTCGAGCTCGGGCGCCAAGGTCTGCGATCAAGAGCATACGCTAAGCCGAAAGATGCGCGGGGCGCAGCCTAAGATGCCGGGTTTTTACTGGGTCACCACCGCCCGCCTCGCCGAGGGTCGGCGAAGATCTTGCTGCCCCGGCACACGGGAGCACGCCGCTCGCGCCCCACTAGCTCGGGACCTCAGACTCGGGCCGCTTCTGCCGCCACAGCGGCGGTCCTAGGGCCTCGAGCCCGAGCACCTGGCCTACTGGGGCTCGGTTCAAGGGCGGCCGCCAGACTGCTGTTACAAAGAGAAAAAACTTATCAACCGACAGTCACAAGGGCGCGGCTCTGGGCTCGACCGGTGGGATCCTTACCATGGCACGGTCCCCCCACTCGACGTGGGGTTTCTTCGCCCGAGGGGCCCGCCCCGCAATGGAGGCCTCTTCTTCCCTTTCTGTTCTTGTTTCTCCGGGGCGGGAGCATCCGCCTGGTCAGTGTCGAATGCCTTCTTGATGGTCCTCGCAAGACGAGAGGGTCAAGAAAGGCCTCGGGGCCACTAAGACGAGCCCTTGGTCCGATTGGTTTACTCGGTTTCGGCGGAGCACGCTCCTTGGGACGGAGTCGTCCATGGAATAGTTGCGCCAGCTTTCAACATCTCGCATCCTGCTTGGCGACTCCAAGACTCTTCTGAGCTGCAAAAGGAGCGCCCTTCAGGACCATCAAGGGCGATTCGAGAAAGACCACGGGCAGAAAGGGCTTACCGGACGCATTTCGCATGTTCGGGTCGATGCACCCTCGATCTCAAGAACGGGTGCGTTCGTCTCACAAGGGAGACACTTTGCCCGCAGAAATCAACCGTGATCGCCGCCGGTGAGACCAAGGCCGCGCAGATGTATGGTGGCAATGGCCTCTTCGCCGCCCTCGAGGTCGCCTGACCTGGGTCGCCTTCCCGCCGACGGCTTTCTCGGTATGACAATAAGGCCGAGCCCCTTTCTTCGTAGAACCATCGCCGCCCACTACCGAGGGAGTCCTGAGATTGAATCTTGGGAAGGACTACTTGAGCCCCGTCCACGCCGAAATAGAGGCACCCGATCATTGTGGTCCTTCCCGGAGCTAAGAGGTCAAGCTCAAAGAAGAGCGAGGGTGGGGAACGATTCCTAGAAACCCCTCGCATGTGTGGGAAAAGATGGCGAGAGTAAGAATGGAGTTCGCAGCACTGTGTTTATGAGCTCGATCTCGCAGTTGGTGAGGACCACGAGAGGAACTCGCTCTCCCGGTCCGCAGTCAAGAGGACGGCAGTGCTCGGTGCAGACGATTCGTCTGCCCCTCGGGGTTGGCTCGGTCTCTGTCTGAAGCCGCCATGTGTATGGGTCGAGCAATTTCTGTGGTCTCGAAGTTCCTTCATCCTCGAAGGTGACAGAGTGCTCCTCCTAGCTTGGCCATGGCGATCGCGGCGATCTCGGTCGAAGGCGGGGGAGGAAGGTTTCTTGCTTGGAGGACGAAAGGCACTGGTTGGGAAGCTTCCTCAAGAGACTGCAGTTTTTTTGGGTTTATAAGCCGCACCGTCGCCAAATCCGCATCATGGCGCTTTGAGGACTCGCCGGCCATGATTTGACATATGCAATTATGGCCTTGGCTATGGCGGTTTCGAGACACGGCAGGTGTCACCAACCGTTCGCATCCATACCACGGCGACGGAGATCAAGAGGCGCCAGGTGTCGTATCCTCAAGACCTGGCATTACATTCCCGCACGACCTCGACCTCAAGGAAGTTCTGGGAATCGTTCCCGGCTATGGAGACTCAAGGTTGGCCCATGTTCCGGCCACGACCTTAAGCCTCGGGGTTAGCCGACGAGGGCCGAGCGCCTTTGATCGGTCGGGCGGTCAATCTGGACTTCGAGCTCGGAGGCCCCTGCCTCGACTGGTGCATGCCGAGGCGCCGACCTAGGCGCGCTAGACCCGAGCACGACCCGCCGACCTCGAGCTCAAGGGCCGGCCTTGTTCTAAGCCACGATCCGCCCTGGATTTCGGATCGAGCATTTGATCGACGGCTGCTCAAGGCGCGGTCGTGGGGCAGGAGTGGATGCGTGCAACAAGTTCGGAAGCAGTTACCGCCGGCCCTCAACGTGCGCGAGGGCCACTTCCCGGGAATCTAGCCCAACCGTTGCGTGCTGAGGAGGCATAAAAACCTAGGGAACACAGTCCTTTGAAGAGACGGAGACAACACACAACGCGCCCTAGCTCGAGCTTAGACTTAGCCATTGTTGAACTTGAGCTGTAAAGACACCTTTGTACTCAGAATTAGCCAAAAGAACTGCCGCAAGGTGACTGGAGTAGAGCTATTACCTCCCGAGGGGCTCGAACCAGTATAAATCTCGGTCTCTCGCTCGTTGTCGTCTCACTCCGACCATAACCACGTTCATACTTTTCCTCCGACTAAGTGAAGCGCAGCTCGGGTCCCATATCACACCGACCCCGAACTCACTTCTTGCGGTCGGCGATCCAGATCATCGACAGTTTTAATATTTCAAAAATCAAATAATGCTTGCAAATTGAACACAAATGCAGTCAAATTCAAACAAATTCAAGTGTAGTCAAAATCACAAAAATCCAAATGCAGTGATATGCTAGTCTCCGACCAATCAAATGAAACTTTCAATTTGATCAAAACAAAGCATAACCTCAATTTCCATTATTGCATATATTACATTAATTGTTACATATGAGAAAATAAACATGTCATTCATACAAATGAAAGCATACATTTCATTACTACAACTAAGCTACGATTTGACCTTCGTTACGATCGCGGCATATGTACGTAGCTTCGTCACTCTCTTCCATGGTACTTAGGTCAACGTCCTCTCCAAAAGGGGTAAACTCATCGAATTGGTTGTACTCTTCCTCGTCGACAACATTCTCAACTCCGACAATCCTTCTTTTTCCTTAAATAACCACGTGGCGCCCTTGTTAGCCGGCCGGCCATAAAGAAGATTTGTGTAACATAATTAGCAAGTATGAATGGTTCTTCTCAGATCCGATTTAGTTTGAGGTCCACGGTAGTGATACTGCATTTGTCGATATTCACGCCCGGAAGTCTCGACCCATTGGCATCGAAAGAGAGGGACCATCAAAGGTCCATAGTCAAGCTCTCAAATCTCTTCTATGAATCAGAGTAGGTTTGCCTATTTCCATTCATTGTCATAGGCATCTATACTGATACCGCTATTTTGATTGGTGCTCTTTTATCTTGTGCTCTTGTATAAAATGTAAAACTATTTATGTCATATCCTTGGAATGTCCGAATTGTAGTTGATGGTCCCTGAGCCAACACTTTCAATTGAGTCTCCGCCTCGTGACACATCATGTGTCTACGCAACCAATCGTCGGTTATCTCTGTGTTTCTCGCGAGCCAAACCTCGACCTCCTCGTGTTTGTTTTGGATAGTACGCTCTTGTGTATCTTGACATACGGGCCACCACAACCGATTGTCCCAAAATCGTGAAATGTGCTTGTGTAAATGAAGCTAGATTGCTAGTACATACCGACGCTTAGTGTCCTTTTCCCCCGTAGCCTTCCCTCATGCCGAGATACGTGCACACCAATCGGTTTGAGATCCATATAATCGACGCAGAACTCAATGACCTCCTCGGTTCCCCACCATCGGCAATGCAGCCTTCCGTTGATTTGATACATTAACATATTTCTTTATAACCCCATGAATCTCTCGAAGGGTACATCCGATGTAGAAATACAGGACCAAGAATCTGTGATCTCTTTCACAATGTGAACAATGAGATGGACCATAATATCAAAAAGATGGAGGGAAACACATCTCAAGCCCGCATGCAGTGTGGACCATGTCTTCCGCAGCCTTATCTAGTTTTAATGGATCGATGGCCTTCGTGAAATCGCGTTGAAGAATGAACACAACTAGATAATTGGGTCTCAAACTTTCTCCGCGTAACCCCCTAATTGCAATTGGAAGCATCTGTGTCATCGCCACGGGCAATCGTGAGACTTCATACCAATTAACTTTAAGTCTTTCATTGAGACTAGTCTCTTTATGTTAGCAGAGTAACCAGACGAACTTTGACTCCGTGCAAGCATTCGCAAATGCTAATTTTCTTTCTTTCTCAAAGTGTAGCAGTCAGGAAGGTACTTTTTGCTCAGTATCCATTTCTTCGTGATGCAGCTCCTTCCTCGCTTTTATATCTTCGAGGTCCATCCTGCTTGAAGTGTATCTTTCGCTTTGCCAGTATGTCCAAGAAGATACCAAGCAAGCTATCACACACTCTTCTCTATGTGCATGACGCCGATCATGCGGTCGAACTTCCGTGTGCCGCCAATAAGGTAGGATCCAAAATACTGATTTCTTTTTCCACAAAGGAGCCTTATCCCGAAGTCGGAATAGATGTATCGCCGACTTTCTTTCCGTGAATAATTGTAAGATCCTTTACAGCCGCAAATATCTGTTTCTCAGTGTGATTCTTTGAGCCGAGGCGCCTTTGTCCCGTCAAAAGCTCTCTTATTATTACGGTATGGGTGATCCTTGCGGAGGAACCTATGATGCCGCATGTAAGCTATTTTTTCGGCGGTTCTTCACCACCGGCTAGTCAGATCATCCAAGCTTTGGATGCATCCGCTGAAGTTTTTGCCGCTCGGCCCGATAAAGTTGCCAAGAGCAGATAATCATTAATGGTTACAAACAATAATGCCCGTAGGATAAAGTTTTCTTTTATACTCATCCCATACCCGTACACCATCGCTCCACAATACTAGAAGATCTTCAACCAATAGTTTGAGGTACACATCGATATCATTGCTGTGTTGCTCGGGCCCTTGGATCAATAGTGGCATCATAATGTACTTTCGCTTCATGCAAAGCCAAGGAGGAAGGTTGTAGATGCATAAAGTCACCAGCCAAGTGTCGTGTGACGACTACTCATGTTGCCAAAAGGATTCATCCCATCCGTACTCAACCCGAACCTTATATTTCTACATCATATACAAAGTGCTTCTTATATTTTCGCCGATGTTCCTCCATTGCACAGAATCAGTAGGGTGTCTGAGCATTCCATCCTTCTTACGCTCTTCGGCGTGCCATGGTAGCAATTGGGCATGCCTTTTGTTCGCAAACAATCGCTTTACACGAGGAATTATAGGGAAATACCACACCACCTTACGGGGACACCTCTTCTTCTTACGCCTCACCCCGACATCTTCATTCTCGATATCGTTGCCGCGTTCTTATACCGCTTTTGCTTTGCAAACAACACAGCATCCATGTCGCAAACTCATTATGTATACAATATGCAATCGCTTGGACATGCGTATTCTTTGTACTTCCATTCCAACGAGCGCATAACCCGCTTGGCCTAGTACGTAGTTGAAGGCAACACGTTACCCTATAGAAGCAAGTCATCCAAGAGACATAACAGCTCAGTAAAGCTCTTATCGGACCAACCATTGCTTGCCTTCAACTACGTGAGGAAAGCACAAGATGCACTTTTGTGCTCCTCCTTGCAGCCCGGGTACAATGGCATTATAGAGTCCTCTACCATACGCTCGAACTTTTAAAACTCCCTTTCACTCGTGAAGTCCCTCCCCATCACGCAAAGATTTGATCTAGATCATCTTCGTGGCTATCAACGAATGCATCTTCCACCGCCATCATATCGTTGTCTTTGTCATCTTCATTAATGTGTTGCCCTTCATATACAATATCATCTTCATCAATGTGTTGCCCTTCATGTACAATATCATCTTCACCGTACTTGGTCCAACAGTTATAGCCAGCCTTGAAACCCCTTCGAAGCAAGTGTGCACGTATCGACTCTATGTTAGAAAATAGCTTCTCATTTTTGCAATCAACGCATGGACAACAAATATACTCCACCAAATTCTTCGACTTGTGTGCCGCAGCCGTATTCAGAAAACAAGTCACACCATTAAAGAACTCTGGACCACGACGGTCCGTGTCATACATCCACCTTCGGTCCATCTACAGTTGATTATATCGAACTACATTCAGTATATCAATAAACATACCAAAATAATTTATTCTTTACATTAGTCATGTAGTGCTAATTAATTAAAACGATAAACACATTGTCGGTGTTTCGTATAATCGGCAAGTAAATTTGTGAGTTTGGGGGGTCGCACGTCCCCTCTCCTCGAATGGTTAGACTAAGAAAGTCCCGGATGTATACTGGTTCGGGCTGAACGTCCCTACTTCTAGTTCGTGGTGGTGGTTTGTATTATTCTAAGTGCCGGAGGTCACCGGAGGTTACAAGCGGAGGCTAAGGACAGGCCCTTAGCGCTCACTCGGGAAGGAGAAGGTCGGGAGGGCTTGCCTCAGTTGGATGTTGTGCCGGGTCGAAAGGCTTAGTGTGTGTCCAGCGAGAAAGCAAATGAACGTGTCCGTCCCCCCTCCTCCCTGAGGGCCCTGCCTCCCTTTATATAGGCCGAGGGGGCAGGTTACACGGGATTTTGAAAAAAGGTAGGGGCACACTAAGTCCGGGTGTCCCGGTCTTTGGTCTTGATGATTGACAGTTTTCTGTTGACCCCATGCTGGGTTGGTAGTCACAACGGACGGCGCTCCGTTGGGAAGGTGCGCACCTGCCCTCTGTGCGCCTGTCAGATGGAGTGGCCACAACGGACGGCGCATCGTTGGGAAGGTGCGCTTGACAGATGTTGACGGCTTGAGGGGACGGGTGCTTCGGTTGAGGCCGCCCTCTGGTCGCCTTGGGAAGGAGCCACCAGCCCCAACATGACCGCTGTTCTGTGGAGACGGGTGACCAACAGGCGAGGCCGCTGACGTGGCGGAGGTTGCGGAGCCAAAGCTCGTTAGGCCCCTGCCAAGATCCAGTCTGAGCTACTATGTGCTGCTCGGACCCGGGTCTTGGGCAGACCTTGCAAGGGCGCCTAGCGTAGCCCTTGGTTGGAGGTGGAGCTTGCGGTGGTGTCGGACCTGGGTCTGGGTCGGGGCCGACGGGGGCGCCCGACCCGAGGCTAGGTCGGCCTGACCGAAGGCGGGGACTCTTTACGGCTAGAGGGGGCCATCGACGATGTCGCCAAAGATGGCCCTTCCTCTTCGGGCTCAGATCATCACGATCCGGCTTCAAACTCGGATCACTTGAGAGAGATGCGATCTTGAAATGGATGCATACTTTGCTGTGGGGGTACCCCTGGTAGGAGTATTCGTCACACATTATAAGCAGTGTTCAAAAATTCGGTGCTTGGCGGCGATATTGCGGCCGATATTGTGGTTGGCGGCTATAAACGCAATGAATTCAGCCCTGGCTACTGCTTAGCTATTAAATAAATTGCGTCCTTGGCGAAGTCTTGGCGGTCCTTGGCGGGTCTTGGCGGGCGTGGCGGCTAGCACAAAATTATGAGAGAGACCATTTTGATCTACTATTTACATGGCTTGAAGACCATGATTGAAAGATTTACGTCGTCGCCCACAAAATAAGGTATACTAAGTCACTAACATAGTACTTACTACTTAGTTTATTACTTAATTAATTGAGTAGCATGTGTTCAAGTATTTTAGTTTAATATTCTACTTTAATATTTGATGTCTTGCAATTTGCAAATAACTAGAAAAGAAAACTAAAAATTTTATTCATAATAAAATCAATAATATATATGAATTATATTAATTCTCGATCACGAGGGCCAAAACGCCGAGACCAGAATTGTATCGCAAATACAGCCTTGGCGCTAAGGCGGCGTTTAATCGCCACTTAATCCGCCGAGCGAACTCTTGAACACTGATTATAAGCACATAACTGCAAATAACAAAATAATTGTAAATGATTAAATTTACAAATACATCTAGCAATTTTGCCTATATTAAGATACATAAAACCTTTTCACTATTTAAATATCCATCTAGCATTTCATTTTGTTATGTAGTGCTATTAAATTCAATTAATATACATCAAACAAGCATATAATTGAATATAAGAATATATTTCTAAATAATTATGTATCTTGCAACTTTCATTATTGGAAAATCCATCTACCATTTTTCATTATTTAAATATTCAACTAGCAATTCTCACGATTTATAATTCATCTAGCAATTTTTACTATTTAAATATCCATATAACAATTTTTCATTATTGAAAAGAATTACGCTTATGCATAATTGTCCATCTAGCAATTTTCATTACTTAAAATCCACTACATCAATAAAATGGATAAGAATTATAATTTATTAAATAATTTAGCTATATCTTAATTTGAGCACTACCGACCTAAAATGTTCACACCATACAATCAAGAATTATCAACATCTAATGCAATATATAAAGTAAAATTTTACTAAAATATAACATAGATCAAGTCAGTAATTAACCTCGAAAAGAAATACGAGACAAATTTTAATACAATTTTTCAGAGCAACTCGCCAAGGTAATAACTACAGAGCAAAACAGAGCTTCTTTTTATTCTCGCTTCTACGGAGAAGAAGTCATCTCAAGAAAAATATTAACACAATGTTTTGGCAAGACTCTCCCCATAAATAACAATCGAGCAAACAGAGCTCCTCTCGCTCGCTTCGACGGGGAAGGCTTGGCCGTACGATATATAAATACCTTATCACTATCCGCTCACAGAGAACCCAAAGCGATAACGTGAAATTACGCAGAAAATTCTAAGGGCAGAAAACACATATCACTACCGTTAAATACTAAACCGGTTATCATCAAAAGTTATATGGAATTGCGGATATATATGGAATGGAACCGAAGGATATATCACTACCGGTTTTGGGTGTAAACCGCAAGTGATAGTCTGTTATCACCGCTTGCTGGTAATACAAACCGCAAAGGATACGTCGCACCTTTCCAACTATCGCGCCAACCGTCTATTGCTCCATTCTTCCGGCGCTTCCCGCTTCTCCGCTGTACAACCGCTTGCGCTTTCACATTCTCTCGCTAATCAAGGTTCTTCCCCATCTGCCTCTATATAATGCCCATTCCTTAATCTAAAGCACCACTCATCACAATCCACTACTGCTGCAAGAATGGCCCCCCAAGAAGCGAGCACATATTGGGCAAAGCCCCGCTCCATTGCCAGAGAAGGAGGAGAAGAAGGGGGAGAAGAAGGAGGAGGAGGAGGAGGAGGAGGAGGCAAAGGAGGAGGAGGAGGGCGACGACGACGACAGCGACGGCGGTGAGGTCCTGCGGCGTTGGGGCAAGACCAACTCCGCCACCGAATCGGATTCGGAGGAGGAGGACGATCACCGCGTGAACCGACGGTCATCAAAGGCAGCCCGGCTACGAGGAGGAGGAGGAGGAGGACGATGACTTTTGGATATAGGGTTTCACGCCATTTTGGGTTTCAAACGGTTAATAGCCATTGGCCTGTTATATTTTGTATATATAATTAGGACTAAATATGTAATAATGGACGGTATAACTAATTATGTTTTGTAAATGTTCTGTGTTTTAACTAATACATATCCCGCAAATTATAAATTTTGTTAATGTTCTGTGCGAGATAAATTACAAATTTTTAATATGTTCTATTTTTTTAACTAATTATGCTTTGATATGTTCTCAGGCGTAGATAAATTACAATGCTTCTTATGTTCTTGCATCAACTAATTATGGGGAACAAGAATATCACCGCCGTTTTAGAGTAAACCTAAAGTGAAAATGGTCTTATCAACGCCGGTTTGTAGTCGAACGTAAATGATAAATCACTACCGGCTTGACATATAAACCAAAGTGATATCTTCTTATCACCGCCGTTCTCTATAAAACCGCAATGATATTGCCTCCATTCCTCGGAAATTTATATTATTCTTATCACCGCCGATTTGGTTAGAACTGGCAGGATAATATTATCACCGCCGGCTGAGTTTAGAACCGGTAGTGATATCACCGCCGGCCGGATCTACCCTAAGCAGGATGGGGGATCGCGGATGAGGCAGTCTGTAATAGTGATAGGAGGACAAAGAATACCATTTATGCCCATAGGGTGGTCATAGACAACCCAAGCAACTAAAAAGTTACAAACCAACTCATCTAAAGTAAAAGGAACACGAGAGGATTAGATGCAGATGGACCGCGATGAACGGATGTATCAGAAAAACCATGTAGGTGCTAAATTTTGGAGGGGTGTTATGGAGTTCAAAAAATTATAGAAGAAGACATGGTGAAGAGGGGTGTAAACTATATGTATTGTCCTTACTTTGATTGCACCAATCTCAGGATATTTAACAACTCAGCTTAAATTGAAGATCACTTAATTCGGCGTGACTTCGTGATAAATTACACGTGTTGAATCCATCATGGGGAGACAAGTACTACCCGTCCGGTATGCAACGAAGACATGCTGGAACCTAATCACGAGTTGCAGCATGATATGTTTGAGGAGGATGATTTAGAGCATATGTTGCGGGATGTAGAGGGAAATAACATAAAGAGTGAGTTTGAAAAGTAGAATACACCAAGTTGGGTTCGGTCCTTACATTATTTGAACTAAAGGCAAAACACTGTTGGATAAATACAAGTTTCAATGTACTTTTAGTTCTTCTATCGGATGTGCTTCCGGAGAGAAACGAGTTTCCAACAAGCATTTATGAAGCGAAGAAGCTATTATGTCCCATGAAAATGGAAATAGAAAGAATACATACATGTCCAAATGATTGCATCTTGTATCGTAACACATATAAGGAATTACACGTTTGTCCAGTTTGTGGTGTACCTCGGTACAAATAAAAGGAGAAGCATAATGACAAAAAGCGTAAGAGCTGAGGTGACGATGATGAAGATATCAACAAAGAGGCATCGACTATTTAGAGTGGTTGTTTGTAAATGCCAAGGTGGCAAAATTGTTGTGTTGGTATTATGAATCTTAGAAGGAAGATGGCAAGTTAAGAAACCCCACTGATTTGGCTCAGTGAAGAAACATTGATTAGAAATATAAGGAGTTTGGTGCCGAGATGAGGAACATAAGATTTTAATTGAGTACCGATGGAATGAATTTATTTGGTAATATGAGCAGTCGTTATAGCACTTGGCAAGTTCTATTGTGTATCTACAATCTCTCCTTGGTTGTGTATAAAACAGAAGTATAACATAATGTCATTACTAATCTCAAGACCCAAACAACCCTCGAAATGATATTGATGTGTACCTAGCACCACTAATTGAGGATTTGGTAAAATTGTGGAACGAGGAGGTCGTGTTGTGGGATGCATACAAAAGAGATAACTGCACTACAAATGATTTTTTGGTCCTTGGTAATTTGGCGAGCAACAGTACGAAGGGAGCCAAACCTTATCATATTTGTGAAGAGGAGGCTAAGAGCTTTTGGCAGCTAAATTCCAAAAAAACTGCATACATAGGTCACCGTATACCTCGAAGTCCTCAATACCGCAAGATGGATGACAAATTTGATGGTAAGAGGGAAGTTCGTTCAGCCCCGCAGTCTATGAGTGGAAGGCAAGTGTATTCACACGTGGAGGATATCGATGTTTAGTATAGAAAGAGCTATAAATTTGTTCATCCTAGGTCCATTTGGAAGAAGAGGTCGATATTTTTGGACTTACTATACTAGAAGAAGTTAGATGTCCAGTATTGTATTGATGTCATGTACGTTGAGAAGAATGTTTAAAACAATCTGGTTGGCATCCTGCTGAACATAAGTGGGAAGACCAAGGATAATGTGAATGCTCGTCGTGACATAGCCTACATGGCAAGCTTGTAGTGATAGAGGAGGATAAAAAAGATATGTACATCCTCACTGCATGCTACACCTTGTCCAAGAAGGAGAAATAAGACATTTGCTAGTGTTTCCAATTTATTAAAGTTCCATCGGGCTACACCACAAATATTAAGAAACTTGTGTCCATGGACGATTTGAAGTTGCTTGGTATGAAGTCCCACGACTGCCAAGTCTTGATGACCCAAATAGCAATCACAAAGATATGTTATTTCTTTCATGCAATTTCTTTAGAGGTTATTTATCCCGATATACTAGACAACCTACAGAGTGAGGTGATGCAGACTCTATGTCAGCTTGAGATGCATTTCCCTTGGTCATTCTTCGATGTCATTGTCCACCTTGTTGTTCACCTTGCTAGAAAGATTAAGATATGTGCACGTGTATTCCTATATTACATGTATCCGTTCGAAAGGTACATGGGTATATTAAAGTCATATATGAGAAATCGATTGAGGCTTGGGGGTAGTATTGTTGAAGGTTATGGGATTGAAGAGATTATTGAGTTCTACATTGACTATCTAGGTAAAAGACAAGCACTTGGTGTTTCTGTATCTCATCATAAGGGTAGATTTGGAGACAAAGGAATCATTAGATCCAAACATTGAGTAGCACAAGTTAATATTATGGGAAGAGACCTCAGATTAAGTCAGTCTCGTGGAGCTACTTCGTCACGGAGCAAGATCTTAACACCTTCACCGACGTCGTCTTCCCCAACTCCAGTGTAACATCCCAATTTTTGACATTTTAACTATTTAATATTATTTTATTGCAATTTATGATTTTTGTGAATTTTTTGGATTTAATTGGATTTTCTGAGATTTATTTGAATTATTGTGAATTAATATATAAAGCCTTTTGTTAAGAAATAGTTATAAAAAGAAAAGTTTAAAATAGAGTTTTACCAAAAATATTTTATTTAAGTCCAGAATGTCTCAAAGTATTTTTGAGATTTTTTTGGGAATTTTTAGAGTATTTTTACTACCCTAAATAAATCAATTTATTTTCTCGAATTAATTTAAATGGAAAATCCGGAAATTCCCCGTGAACAGTAACGGGCCGCGGCCTAATTACTGTGCGGACCGATTGTAAAACGAGAGGGTTATCGTGCGCCGTCGGATGGCCATCTAACGGTCGAGATCAGCCCACGTCATTTATGAAAACCCTAATACTTGCGACCGTTAGATCTTGATCGAACGGTCGTTATCGATCGGTACCGATTCAGACTCCACCTTTTATTCGGATCGTCAGATCGTGATCGAACGGTCGGAGATCATCGTGTTCGATTCGAATTGCGCCGCCGCCGTCTCCGAGTTGGATATGCCACCGCCACTTTTCCTTCCAAGTTTGCGCGCACGTTGAGGGTATTTAAGGGCCGGGGAACCCCTCCCGAGGATCTCCACACCTCGCCGCACCTTTTCCCTGTTGCGCCACCGCCGAAGGAGCATCGAAGACATCGCGGGAGCTCACTGGAGTTCGCCAAGTTCCGCCGAGGAGTTTCGCCGGGTTTTCATCATCAACGGTGACTCTTCCACTGAGTGGGAGTCGGATTCGAGCTCAGCGTGTCGAGACACGTCGGAATCGCTACCTCTTCATCGCTGGAGAACGCTGAGTCGCCGTCGGCTTGGTCTTCGTCGAAGCGTCAGGAGTCGTCCACGTCGCCAGTGAATAGTGGATCACACGGGTAAGTGATAGCCATTAGATTAAGATCGTAGGGTCACGGTTGAGCCACGTTATTTAAGTCAACAAGAAGGGCTCGATGTTTATAGCCGCTGGATTTGAATTGTGTGATCACGGTTGGGCCACGCCGATTAAGTGCACAAGAAACCGTGTGGGTAACGTGGTCGTCCGATTTAGATCGGGTGGTCGTTGTTAAGCCACGCTATGGATTGAATAGGAAGCGTTAGATTGGTATCCAATGGTTCATATTAAGCCACGTGTCGGCCGTACCAATCCGGTGCAGTGCTGACGTAATAAATTTGGTTTTTCTTTATAAAAATAAATCGGGTAAATCTAGAAATTCAATTTAATTTATTTTTAAACTTCTAAATGCTATAACTTTTGCATACGAACTCCGATTGAGGTGATTCAAATTCCAAAAAATTTGTAAAATTGAGATATTTCTAATGGTGGCTTTTGTTTGAATTTTTGAGTTTATTTGTTCTTTGGTTTTGGTGTTTATTTGCTATTTCTTCTCGATTCGCGTAGACGTTGAATTGTGCGAGGCTTCAGAAGAGGAATTTGCAACCCAGGAACAATTCTTAGACCAAGACCAGGAGCTTAAGCAAGGCAAGTTGTGCTTTGATCATGTTGCACCTATGTTTACAAAATTGCTATTTTGATTTACTTTATTGCATGGTATTTTATGTGTACAAATGATTTTGACTTAACTTTGGGATTAATTAATGTATCCTTTGAATTACACCCTACCTTGCTATTTGTATACCATAATCCACTTGTCACCTTAGGTTGGTTTACTATAGTTGGTTAATACTGAAATCAACATGGATGGTTAGAACGGGATAGAATTGCTTAGCCATGCCACGTCATCACATGTACATGAGATGTTGAGTATAAATTTTGACTAATGGAATATGGAACAATGATGATGACTTGTGTGTCATGTGTGGTCACACAAAGAGATTGAGTTGTCGTATGGGAGGTCACACAACGATGTTGATTTGTGAGTAGCACGTGGTGCTTGGTAACCAACCGGGGTTAATCACTTTACGATTGAAGCAAGTGGAAGGGGCAAGTGTGCTGTGGGCTCAGAGAGCCGAGGGTATGTGTAAGTCTTGCTTTAATCAATCCTAAGGACTTAACCTTGTGAGCCTTTGACCCGAGTCAATCATGCAACCACATGTTCTGCTATGGGGGCCTTAGCCGACTAATTTGCAAATGCTTAACTTGAGTGCTATCGTGGTGGTGTGAGTCCCGTGTACGGAGAAACTCACATGGTGCAAGAGGGGGGCCTCATAGGTGGTGTAACCCTTGTTGTTGAAACCTCAAATGGTAGCACCGGGTTAAGAGGATGCATTGTAAAGGCTTTGTTATAATCGCTCACCGTGTGGTGCATGGTTGTATCATGTGGGTAAAGTGCATAACCTCCGCAGAGTGTATAAACTATTCTGGATAGCCATGTTCACAGATGAGCAATGCTCGAATTAAAGTCAAGGGGTAGTTAATTAAAATGAACAACTGGATGGGATAGCAGGATGCCATGTGGATAAAGGAAACTTGACTTAGGATGGAAACTTGGGTTTATTTGAGAATCACTGAATCTATTTACTTGCTATTATTTGTTTTAGTGTCTTTCAATCTATGTATTGTATGTGCTTTTAAATGCTGCTTTATTGCAAATGAACCCTTAGCCTTTCCTTTGGAATAAGCCTGCATATAGCTATGATAGAACTGCATTTTGTGCACAACTTGTTGAGTACGTGTTGGTGTACTCATCTTTGCTTAACAACCAACAACAGTGGAGGAATCATCGTCGTTATTGGAGGAGGACTTTCAGGTGGACGCGTGTCACTAGGCCAATCCTTGTCAGTCGCCTGTGGTGTGCTGATGGGGCATCTACGTCTTTTGGTATTTTCCGCTGCATTTGTTCAAGTTATCTTTCAGTCTAGCCCATGTGGCTGAATAATTGTAAGTGATCATAAGATCATACACTAGTTAAATTCAATAAATAAAGTCTTATTATTCTTATCGCTAGGTATGATATGATGCTTACCGATGTTAAGTGTGCACTAGCGATTGATCCCGGGACTAGTGCGGTAAAACATGCGGATTCAATTGGTGAATTCGGGTCCTTACGAGGTGGTATCGAGCATACCGACCGTAGGTCTTGGCCCTAGATAGTTGGTCGTCCCTATAGGTCCTTCAAAATTATTTTCAAAGTAAAAGTCCTAACCTCGAAGAATAATGTGTTCTTGACTTATCTCATTCTTCTATTTCGTTCTTACCAAAAATTCTTTCTTTTCCCTCGCTGAAATTTCTTTCCTTACCTCTCAATCAAGTAAGTTAAAACCTTACCCGAAGTTATCTTAAGTAGAAAACGATATACCACACTTTAGGAGGTGGCATTGAGTGCCCGCCGCTACCATAAAGATCACGGCGAAAGAATCATCAAGCTCATGGAAGAGCGGATCAATGAAGTGTATCAGAGCTAGAAGACTCAAGGCTTCAAGTAGCCAGCTGAGACTCATGTGGGAGTCGCGCTTCCTAAGTTAAGGGTGTCGCCATGTAGACAGCTTGTTTTGCGTGTTTAGGTTGAATTGGTTCTTCTTGACTCATTGGGTGCAAGATGTGTTGCAAAGCTTTTAGGCTTATATAAGCAAACCATACCAAGTTACTAATATTGATTGCTTGTTATTAAGGTTAAACCTAATTGCCCCAAGATTAGAGATTCTTGCATCTTATCTATGCTATTCTATCTTCCCTAACCTAAAAACAAATCAAGGTGATGGTGAACACTGTGGTAACAACGAGTGGCGGTGAAGTGCAGCATTCACGAATGACAGCTTAATGAGGAAGCGCCACCACGTACCAAAGACCACCCAGAGACATGTAGAACTTAGGAGCTTTCTTAGTCAAGACAAACCCAAATTTTATGCAAACGATGATGCAAACAAATGCGTAACATGACCAACCAAGTCAGAGGCAACACTAACATGCAACAAGGTCACAATGGGCAACGTTTCATTCTAAGTCGCCAGACTTATGAGAACCCGCCCACCAACATTCTCGTGCAATGCTAATCCTTTGAGGCCGATGATTGGTTAAGAACCATTGAGAGAAAGTTGCATATCACGCAAAGGTGAGGGCAACGAGAAGGTGTTGTATGCTTCAGACTAGCTAGAAGGACTCCGACCAATGAATGGTGGGAGAACTATTACAAAGACATGAAGCCCCACAGAGATTACTTGGGAAGAGTTTTCACTGCCTCCACAAGATTACAAAATTCGAAGGAATGATGGATCTTAAGAAGGAAGAGTTTAGGGCTCAAGCAAGGAGGCCGCTTAGTGGCGTAATACTTGAACAAATTTACCTCGCTTAGCACGATATGCACCAAGATGTAGCTACATAAGGCTAGATGCCTCGCTTTTTGAAGGGTTTAACTTAGATTATGTGTGGACCTGACACCCACAATTTCCCCGATTTTCGTGAGTTAGTTAATAAAGCTTTAATCCTTGAGGATAAGCGTAAAGAATTGGGTGAAGATCGTAAGCCAGGATGGCTAGTCAGCAGTATGCACCAAATCAACTTAGGTTAAGGATGACACCGCAACAGCTTGCCTAATTCAACCCCAAAGGACCAACAAGACATCAGCCAGCCATCTCGCCCCACTAATCTCAATTTTCAAACACCAGCATCGTGGAGGCAATACACCGCCAGGAAGTCAAGAAGTCATTGTCAAGAAATGTTTCTCTTGTAAACGAAAGCAAGGACATTTCACCAACAAGTGTCCGAAGAAAGTAAACGCTACTCCGCTCATTTCAACTTAGGAACTACCTCAGCCTAAAGCCCCAAAGGATTTGAAAGTAATCGAGTACCAAGCAGGCAAATGAGTATCGCCGCGCACATCTCGGCATGGAAGGATTAACCATATCACCGCAGAGGAAGCTCAAGGAGCAACAGCGCTAGTAATCGGGTAAGTTTTGGTTAACTCAAGATCAGCCTATAGCTTTTATTTGATTCTCGAGCGCCACATTCGCTCGCTCTCAAGTTTTGCAATGAAGAATGGATTTGTCTGTTAAGAATCTTAAGTGTGTGCTTTTAGTCCAAGCCCTGTGATCTGAATTTCGATCTAGCCTTGGGTGTTTGGGGGTTGTTGCTTATGAATGGGATAGAGTTCCTAGCAAATCTCATCCTATTAGACACTCAAACCTTGGATGTTATTCGGGAATGGATTGGTTGTCCAAGCATAATGTCAGCTGGATTGTGGGACAAAGGATGGTAACCCTAGAAAGCCCTAGTGGCAAGAAAGTGGAAGTGCGGCAACCGCAGCTCGGGATGGTCAGCTTAATGATCAATAGTGTGAAGGTTGCTAACCTAGAAGATGTGCCAGTGGTTAGAGATTTTCCGGAAGTATTTCCTGAAGATTTACCAAGCATACCGCCAGATCGAGATATCGAGTTTGTTATTGAGTTAGTACCTGGAACAGCACCAATAGCAAAGAGGCCATATAGGGTGCCAACCGATGAGCTAGTAGAAATGAAGAAGCAGATTGAGGAATTACTCGAGAAAGGTTTCATTCAACCTAGTTCTTCCCCGTGGGGAGCGCCAGTGTTGTTCGTCAGAAAGAAAGATGGGAGTCTAAGGATGTGCATTGATTATCGTGCACTCAATGAAGTGACGATTAAGAATAAGTATCCCTTACCAAGGATCGATGATTTGTTTGATCAATTGAGAGGAGCAGGAGTTTTCTCCAAGATAGATCTGCGATTAGGATATCATCAGTTGAGGATTCGGAGGAAGATATACCAAGACGTGATTTTCTACCCGTATGGACATTATGAGTTCACAAATATGTTTTCGGATTAATAAATGCCCTCAGATACTTCATGAACATGATGAATAAGGTATTCATGGAGTACTTGGATAAATTTGTGGTTGTCTTTATAGACGATATCCTTGTGTACTCTAAGTCAGAAGAAGAGCATGTAGAACATTTGAAGTTGGTATTGGAGAAGTTATGAGAACAACAGTTGTATGCCAAATTCAGTAAGTGTGATTTCTGGAAGGAAAAAGTAGAATTTCTTGGCCATGTGATAACCGCTAAAGGAGTTGCCGTGGACCCAAGTAAAGTGGAAGCTGTGATGAATTGGGAGCAACCAAGACGCTACCCAAACCGTAGTTTTTCGAATAGCGGATATTATCGCTTGCTCATAGAAGGATTTCAACGATTATGTAGACCCCTTACACAATTGTTAAAGAAAGAAAAGAAGTTTGCATGGACGCTAGAGTGCGTAAAAGAGTTTTGAGGAGTTAAAGAAGCGATTAACATCCTCACTAGTGTTAGTATTGCCGATGTGCGTGGTGGCTTTGAAATTTATTGTGATGCGCCAAGACAAGGACTTGGCTGTGTATTAATGCAGAATGGCAAAGTTGTAGCCTACGATCAAGGCAATTGAGGCCGCATGAAGAAAATTATCCGATGCATGACCTGGAGTTAGCAGCTGTAGTGCATGCCTTAAAGATATGGCGTCATTATCTCATCGGAAATAGATGTGAGATATACACGGATCATAAGAGCTTGAAGTACATATTTACCCAGTCAGACCTTAATATGAGACAAAGGAGATGGCTAGAACTAATTAAGGATTATAATGTCGGAATCCATTATCATCCCGAGAAAGCTAATGTGGTAGCCGATGCTTTGAGTAGTAAAGGCCACAAGTGTAAATTCGCAATAGCCGCGATCAACCGGAGTTATGTGAGGAATTTCGGTTGAGATTAGAGGTTGTGCCACAAGGATTTGTAGTCGCTTTAGAAGTAAAGCCAACTCTTGAGGATCAAATCAAGGAAAGGCAAAGTAATGATGAGAAGATCAGCAGGATCAAGGCTAAGAAGGAAGAGGGTTTAGCCAAGATTTCTCTAGATGAGCGAGGAACCCTATGGTTTAAAGGTCTGATTTGTGTGCCAAATGAGAAGGAACTTAAACAATTGATTCTTGAGGAAGCACACGATTCTAAGTATTCTATTCACCTTTAAGTGCCAAGATGTACCAAGATCTTAAGAAGAAATTCTGGTGGCCAAGTATGAAGCGTGAAGTGGCAGAGCATGTTGCTTTATGTGATGTGTGTCAGAGAGTAAAAGCAATGCATCAAAAGCCTGCAGGACTTTTACAGCCATTAAAGATTCCTGAATGGAAATGGGAGGAGATTGGTATGGATTTTATCACGGGATTGCCCAAGACTCAAAGAGGTTATGATTCCATATGGGTCATCATTGATCATTGATCAAAGTTGCTCACTTTATTCTAGTGAAGACAACTTATTCGGGGATCAATCATGGAATTATACATGTCAAGAATTGTGTGTTTACATGGTGTGCCTAAGAAAATCGAGACGATCGAGGTACCCAGCTTTACCTCAAGATTTTGGGATAAATTGCATGAAGCAATGGGAACTCGTCTGAATTTCAAGATCGCTTATCATCCGCAGTACGTATGATCGACGTGAGCGAAGTTAATTAGATTTTTAGAAGATATGTTGAGGGCTTGTGCGATATCATACAAGACATCATGGGATAAATGTTTGCCATATGCGTAATCTGCTTATAACAATAGTTACTAAAGTTAGTTTGCAAATGTCACCATTTGAGGCCTTATATGGTCGCAGTATTGTCGCACTCGTTAAATTGGAATGAAACGGGGAGCTGCTCGATATTTGGGCCTCGAGTTGCTTAGAGAGGCCGAGGAGCAAGTAGCCATGATCGAGAAAGACTAAGAATGTTCCACCAAGGCGTAAGAGTTATGCCGATAATCGTCGCCATAATTGAGTTTCGAGTCTAATGATTTTGTGTATCTCAAAGTCACTCCCTTGAAAGGTGTAAAAGGTTCAACTTTAAAGGAAAACTCGCACCTAGATATGTAGGACCATTTAAGATCTTGAGCCGCAGAGGAGAGGTTATGTGACGCTTGGAGTTGCCCCCAAATATTAGCAGGTGAGTTCATGATGTGTTCCACGTGTCGCAACTTAAGAATGTCTCTCAGAGTGCCAAAGAGAGCATAATCCGTAGAAGCTATCGAGTTACAGAGGATCTGACTTACAAAGAGCAAATTATTAAGATTCTCGGATGTAATGGAGCGAGGACCGTAAATAATTCAACACGCTTTTGTAGAGTTCATGAGTAACCATTCGTAAAAATGAAGCAACCTGGGAGTGTGAAGAAGATCTGAAAGTCAATTCCCAAACCTATTCTCTGTTACACTTAATCTTCGGTCGAGATTCTCAAGTATGGGAGGTTTGTAACATCCCAATTTTTGACATTTTAACTATTTAATATTATTTTATTGCAATTTATGATTTTTGTGAATTTTTTGGATTTAAATTTTCCGAGATTTATTTGAATTATTGTGAATTAATATATAAAGCCTTTTGTTAAGAAATAGTTATAAAAAGAAAAGTTTAAAATAGAGTTTTACCAAAAATATTTTATTTAAGTCCAGAATGTCTCAAAGTATTTTTTGAGATTTTTTGGGAATTTTAGAGTATTTTTACTACCCTAAATAAATCAATTTATTTTCTCGAATTAATTTAAATGGAAAATCCGGAAATTCTTTCGTGAATGCGAACGGCCGCGCCTAATTATCGGCGGACCGATTGTAAACGGAGGGTTATCGCAGCGCTTGGATGGCCATCTAACTACCGAGATCACCCCACGCCATTTATGAAAACCCTAATGCTTATGCATCGCTAGATCTTGATCGAACGGTCGTTATCGATCGGTACCGATTCAGACTCCACCTTTTATTCGGATCGTCAGATCGTGATCGAATGGTCGGAGATCATCGTGTCCGATTCAAATTGCGCCGCCGCCGTCTTCGAGTTGGATACGCCACCGCCACTTTTCCTTCCAAGTTTGCGCGCACGTTGAGGGTATTTAAGGGCCGGGGAACCCCTCCCGAGGATCTCCACACCTCGCCGCACCTTTTCCTCGCTGCCGCCACGAGGAGCATCGGAATCGCGGAGCTCACCGAGTTCGCCAAGTTCCGCCGAGGAGTTTCGCCGGTTTTCATCATCAACGGTGACTCTTCCGCCGAGCGGAGTCGGATTCGAGCTCAACGGTCGAGACACGCCGAATCGCTACCTCTTCATCGCCGGAGAACGCCGAGTCGCCGCCGCTTGGTCTTCATCCTCGGCCCGCAGCCGCCCTATTGGCTGCCTCTCATTGCCGATCGGGAGAAACGCCGACGATCTTCATCCGCCGAGTTCGCCCAAGTGAATAGTGGATCACACGTAAGTGATAGCCATTAGATTAAGATCGTAGGGTCACCGCTGAGCCACGTTATTTAAGTCAACAAAGAAGGGCTTGGTGTTTATAGCCGCTGATTTGAATCGTGTGATCACGGTTGGGCCATGTCGATTATGCACAAGAACCGTAGTGGGTAAACGTGGGTCGTCCGATTTAGATATGGTGGTCAAGGTTGCACGCTATGATTGAATAGGAAGCGTAGATTGGTATCCAATGGTTCATATTAAGCCACTGTGTCGGCCGCACCAATCCGTGCAAAGGTCGACGCTATAAATTTGGTTTTTCTTTATAAAAATAAATCGGGTAAATCTAGAAATTCAATTTAATTTATTTTTAAACTTCTAAATGCTATAACTTTTGCATACGAACTCCGATTGAGGTGATTCAAATTCCAAAAAATTTGTAAAATTGAGATATTTATAATGGTGGCTTTTGTTTGAATTTTTGAGTTTATTTGTTCTTTGGTTTTGGTGTTTATTTGCTATTTCTTCTCGATTCGCGTAGACGTTGAATTGTGCGAGGCTTCGGAAGAGGAATTTGCAACCCAGGAACAATTCTTAGACCAAGACCAGGAGCTTAAGCAAGGAAAGTTGTGCTTTGATCATGTTGCACCCATGTTTACAAAATTACTATTTTGATTTACTTTATTGCATGGTATTTTATGTGTACAAATGATTTTGACTTAACTTTGGGATTAGTTAATGTATCCTTTGAATTACACCCTACCTTGCTATTTGTATGCCATAATTCACTTGTCACCTTAGGTTGGTTTACTATATTTGGTTAATACTGAAATCAACATGGATGGTTAGAACGAGATAGAATTGCTTAGCCATGCCACGTCATCACATGTACATGAGATGTTGAGTATAAATTTTGACTAATGGAATATGGAACAATGATGATGACTTGTGTGTCATGTGTGGTCACACAAAGAGATTGAGTTGTCGTGGCGGGGAGGTCACACAACGATGTTGATTTGTGAGTAGCACGTGGTGTTTGGTAACCAACCGGGGGTTAATCACTTTACGATTGAAGCAAGTGGAAGGGGCAAGTGTGCCAGGTGGGCTCAGAGGAGCTGAGGGTATGTGTAAGTCTTGCTTTAATCAATCCTAAGGACTTAACCTTGCGAGCCTTTGACCTGAAGTCAATCATGCAACCACATGTTCATATGGGGCACTTAGCCGACTAATTTGCAAATGCTTAACTTGAGTGCTATCGTGGTGGTGTGAGTCCCGGTGTACGGAGAAACTCACATGGCGCAAGAGGGGCCCTCATAGGTGGTGTAACCTTCGTGTTGAAACCTCACGGTAGCACCGGGTTAAGAGGATGCATTGTAAAGGCTTTGTTATAATCGCTCACCGTGTGGTGCATGGTTGTATCATGTGGGTAAAGTGCATAACCTCTCGCAGAGTGTACTAACTATTCGGATAGCCGTGTTTCACGGATTGAGCAATGCTCTAGATTACAAATAAGGGGTAGTTAATTAAAATGAACAATCGGATGGGATGGCAGGATGCCATGTGGATAAAGGAAACTTGACTTAGGATGGAAACTTGGGTTTATTTGAGAATCACTGAATCTATTTACTTGCTATTATTTGTTTTAGTGTCTTTCAATCTATGTATTGTATGTGCTTTTAAATGTCGCTTATTGCAAATGAACCCTTAGCCTTTCCTTTTGAATAAGCCCGCATATAGCTATGATAGAACCCTGATTTTGTGCACAACTTGTTGAGTACGTGTTGGTGTACTCATCTTTGCTTAACAACCAACAACAGTGGAGGAATCATCGTCGTTATTGGAGGAGGACTTTCAGGTGGACGCGTGTCACTAGGCCAATCCTTGTTAGTCGCCTGTGGTGTGCCGATGGGCATCTACGCCTTTGGTATTTTCCACAGATTTGTTCTGTTATTCTTCGCCTAGCCCATGTGGTCAATAATTGTAAGTGATCATAAGATCATACACTAGTTAAATTCAATAAATAAAGTCTTATTATTCTTATCGCTATGTATGATATGATGCTTACCAATGTTAAGTCGCGGTGCACTAGCGATTGATCCCGGACTAGTGCGTAAAACACAAAGGATTCAATTGGTGAATTCGTCCTTACATCTCGCCACCTCTTCGTCGCGCCAACGCCGAACTCACGAAGCTCATCAACCGTTGGATCTCGCATCCAACGATCAAGGTGAGTCCACGTGTTTCTCTCAGAGAAAACCAGAGCAAAGGCAAAGAAGAGATTTTAGCCGAGAAATTTCGATGATTTGAAAGGTTAGATTCTATTATCGCCCACCTTCTGGACCCGCCCACATGTTCCTTAGATAAGTTAGATAGTAGCCATTAGATCTTGGATATACGGTCAATATTCAGCCACGTAGTTGCGTTAATAGTAAACCCCATCTTCATTTATCAGCCGTTAGATCTTGATCGTGTGATTCTAGTGTAGCCACGTAGTCTAATTAACCGTAGGTGTTAGATCTGTGTTGTTAGCGAGGGATTGATTAGATCTAGACCGTCGGATTTTACTTGTGCGGTTCGACGCGCCCACGCCGTCGCAAGACCGGGTAGCCACGTAGTTGATCACAATGCGTGAATTGGATTCAATCCGGGCCGTTGAATTTTGAATGAACGGTAGAGATCTTGCCGCGTGCTGAGCCAGTCCCGAGATGATGCGTGAGGAACCGAGGAGTCCTCGACGCTGTTGCTGTCGACGTCGCCCGATTTACTTTTAGCCGTCCGATCAGGATTCGGTGGCCTCTGTGATGCCACGCGGTCGATTCCGAGTAGACCGAACCGGTCAACAGTCAATCGCGGGTCGTCCATTTTGAATCGGACGATCGAGATTAGATCAAGCTTTCTTGCTGATAATTCATCGCCACGCGTCGCGCTCAGATCGTACACGCGGTCATATCGACGACGTAAGTCGACGCATCACGGGGACCCACATGTCGGCCATGGCACAAAGATGCCGACGCCGAGAGTGACGCCATGCCGACGCATAATTCGATTTTTTAGAAAAATAATTCGTGAAAATCAAATCTAGTGCTGACGCCATGCCGACGCTATAATTCAATTTCCGTGATAAAAATAAATAAAGAAATTTGGTTTATTCTTTTGATTTATTTTCAAACTTCAAATGGCTATAACTTTTGCGTTTAACTCCGATTTAAGTGATTCCAATTTCTAAAAATTTGTAAAATCAAGATCTATTTATTGGTGAATTTTGTAGAATTTTTAGAGCTGATTTTACTCTCTGTAAAATGTATTTATTGTGTGTATATATGATTTGCGTAGACGTTGATTTGCCGGAGAGTTACGAAGGTGAATTTCCAGCACAAGACCTAGCTCCGGATCAGAATCAGTAGCTTTTTGAAGGCAATTTGTGCTTTGACCATTTTGCTCATACGATTTGAAAATGTATTTTGATTCAAACTATGCATGCTAATTCAACTAAAAATGGATTTAAATAATTTGGGTGAATTAGCTAAAACAACCTATTTGTTATTGCCACCTTGTCACTAGTATTTGTATGCCATGATTCCTTGTGATACCCTAAGCTTGGTAATAATAGTTGGTTGATAATATTGTGCCAACACGAGAGGCTAGACCGTGAATAGTTGCTTAGCCATGCATATAACGTAAATGATCTTTTTGATTACAAAAGCAACTTTGACTAAAGGAATATTGAATGCATTTTGATAAAAGGTGAAATGTTGTTGGTAATGATGTTGGAATGTAGAGACCTGTGTGGTTCTACATGAAGGATGATTACGGGCATGAGTTACACCATTAAACAACTTGGGATGGAAATGATTTAGACTGGGGCAAGTGGACCGAGGCTTTGTGCCAGGTGGGCCTTCGTGGCATTTGGGAGGGTTGAGTGTTGTGAGGGCTGTGTACCAATTTTGAGAGAACGATGTCTTGCCTTGTTCGGTTAAGGACTTCACCTTGCAAGCCTTTGACCCGAAGTCTCTCGTGACAACCACATGTCCTAATGGGAAGACCTAGTTTAGTAGGATTTCGATATCTCACCTTTGATACCTGGGTGGCGCTATAACCGGATGTAATTGTACTGGGAGCGTATTCGTGCTACGGCTTGGTACCCTATCCAATCTGTTCGTTCGGTCTCTATACTTCGCTCTAAGTGAGGGAAGTGATAGTGAAGGCAACCCGAGAGGTTCCTAGGTTGAGCTAGAAGTCTCGAAAGGCTTTGTTACTGGCCAATTGCCTTTATGGCGCATGCGATCAGATCTTGTGGGTAAAGTGTACATCCTCTCGCAGAGTGTTAAAACTGCTCAATAGCCGAGTCCACCAGATCGATAATGCTCGGGATTACAACCAAGGGGTAGAGTTTTGAAAATAAAATGGGTGGAAGGCAGGTGCCGAGAGTTGATGATAAAAGTGGATTAAGGACTGTGTGTCCAAAATTATGTGGAAAACAATTAAAGAACTTATTATGTTAATAAGGTTTTGTTGCTTTATATCTAAATAAATAGTAATTTAAAATATTGAGGCAATGCAAAATAACCAATTGAGCCATTCTTTGTAACAAGCCATGCATGTAGTAATAGAACCGCATTCTGCGGCATGACTTGTTGAGTACGGCAGTAATCACCCCTCATGGGCAACAATTTACCGTGAGGAGGAGTCTACACCGCATGGGAGGAGGATTTTACCGAGAGCCAAGGAACTAGGGAAGCAAGCCTCGCTGTGGTGCCCGTGGTCGAGATGGAGCATCACGACGCTTAATTTTCCGCCAATTGAACTCTTGTTACTCTGATTATTGTAAGCCCTGCGTGGCAAACTATTGTAAGAAGACCATAAGGTCATACAACTCATTTATATACATGTTTGAAGTACTTTATTACTATTCCGCTGTGTATGTTGTTGGTACTTTGAACCCTGTTTAGCCTGTGTGCACTAGCACGATCCTGGACTAGTGCAGAATACACAGAGTGTCCGGATTTGTAGATTCGGGGCATGACAGAGGACAAGTTCGACGGACTGGAGCTCACCCATGTGCTCCACTGGGACAATGAAGTAGCAGCATTTGTGCTCGCCAGTTAGGCTCCAAATGGCCCTGCTCCAGCTTGGAGTCTTCCTTGAAGAGCTTCATAAACCAACGACGAGCCGACAGTGGGAGTCGGACAAATCAGGGGAGAAGCCGGCCAAGGCAGAAGTCTTGGTCATCAACCCCGACTGGACAAAACCCTATCTGGATTATCTTCTAAGGGACAAGCTTCCGAGGATCAAGCAGACAAAGCCGAGTGCATCACGCCGCGGCAAGAGCTACTTGGTGGTCGGGAGGAGCTCTTTCAAAGAGTGCCTCCGGGTCCTTAGGCGGTGCATATCGAGCAAGAAGGAAGAGCCTCGTGCAAATTCACTTGGGAATCATGACATCATGCAGCGTCAAGTACTCTGGTAGGCAAAGCTTATCGCCAAGATTTTTTCGCCGATCACAGAATGCAGACATCGAAGATATCATCCGCGACGCGCGGAAGGTCTGCCGCTTTTTGCCCGCAGATTCATATATCGCAAGACAAGAGCTTCAGACCATTCCGATCACTTGGCCGTTCGCAGTTTGGGGGCTCGACATAGTCGGACCCTTCAAAAAGGCCTAAGGTGGATTTGCTTTCCTCTTCGTTGCCATCAACAAATTCACCAAATGGATTGAGGCCAAGCCGCCAGCCACGATCACCGCAACAAAGCCGAGAATTTTTCAAGAAATTATCGCCGATTCGGCCTCGCCGAACAGATCAT
The DNA here is from genome assembly GCA_036346375.1 of Guadua angustifolia. Classification (NCBI taxonomy): domain Eukaryota; kingdom Viridiplantae; phylum Streptophyta; class Magnoliopsida; order Poales; family Poaceae; genus Guadua; species Guadua angustifolia. Next base: position 17,497,167 of record CM070521.1, on the reverse strand, counting down.
CATCGGCTAACGGCACCCAATTCTTAAGCTTAAGAATTCCAAGATCGGTGCGACGAGCTCGCATCAAGATTTGCTTTTACTCCGTGGGCCATCCCCTAGTAAGTAAGTGTGTCGAACGGGTCAATGGCATGGTGCTGCAGGGCCTAAAGGCTAGAATATTTGATCGTCTCAAACCATACGCAGCAAGATGGGTAAAAGAATTTCCTTCGGTACTCTAGGGGCTGAGAACTACCCCCAGCAGGGCTACCGGACAGTCACCTTTTTTCCTAGTATATGGTTCGGAGGCGGTCCTATCTACCGAGCTAGCATTCGGATCCCAACGGGTTCGGAGCTACAAGGAAGCCGAGTCAGAAGAAGGCCGACTGGAAGATCTCGACAAGCTGGAGGAAGCCAGAGACGTGGCATCAATCCAGTCGGCTAAGTACCTCCAGGGTTTGCGCCGCTATCACGATCGGAATGTTCGGGCCGAAGCTTAAAGGACCCGGTTCTTAGAAAGAATCGTAAAGCGAGCACAAGCTCTCCCTGTCGAAGGCCCTTACATTGTCGACGGTGGTGCGCTTAGGACTTACCTACCAAGTGAGAAGACGGCGCAAGCATTTCCGCAACACTTGGAACATAGAACAGCTGCCGCTTACACCCAAATATGCATTTCGCTGTGTCATTGTAATTATGACGTTTGACTTACTACTTAATTGATTCTCAATTAGCAAAGAAGTCGTGGGCTACACCTAACAAGGTCCTAATGCAAACACCTATCCTTTCGACATGCTCTTTGCCTTTTTTCTTCCTAGCGATTATGACTAAATCCGAAAAGCGTTAAATCCAAGTAGTGAAACTCAACAATGAAATCTAGCTCCCCACCAAGGTTTGAGAAAGGAGCCACGCTACACTCCCGACACTCCTGGGGCTAGGCTAGCTCGGGCAGAGCGATCAAACAAAAAGACAACGTGGCACTCGTGAGGGGATTCGTAAACCATAAAAATATATAGCATCACATGTATATATATTGAACATTATGTCCAATTACATATTTTACATACGACATATCTTGAAAAGCGCCGGCCTATGGCGGATGCCAAGACGCCCAAGGCCTCGACATAAGGATGTCTGCCGACTCAAGAGAGCCGGACGACCTCAAGTAGGACCTCCACTGGCGGCGCCACATGCGACGGCTTCTCCTCCGCTAACTCAAGAAGGGCGAGATCATAATCCGCCTGTAGCTCCTCGTCCGACTCCCCTGCGGAGAGGCGAGGCGAGGGCGAGTCGCTTCACCGCCAGAGCGCCATCTCCAAGTCGAAAGCGAACTCTTCACGAGGAGGCGAGGTGAGGGCGAGTCTGGTCATCGCTTAAACGGCAGAGCTAGAGGAAGACGCAATTAGAAGACTTCTAAAGACCTTGAAGATGCGAAGATGTGAAGAATGGGTGATCGCTCCCAGAGCGGTGACACTTTATATAGCCAGAGGCGAACAACCCAAGCTGCACTCAAACCGCATTCTCTCAAGGGAAGTCTAAACGGCCTCGAGGATACACGGGTGCTAAGGCAACATTAAAAATGCACTAAGCGCAGGAGATCAAGCTTAAGGCCGACAACAAGATGGCGCCAGAAGAGAGTTCTTCTCGCGGTGAAGCCATTCATGACTAACAGTAATCCCATCAAAAGAAGTGCGGCAATTATAACACGAGTCCGTGTTTACAAAAGATCCAAGTCCAGATTTTCCACCAAGGAGGAGGCCACGTCCCTAACTTCATCAAGAAGAACGGCAACTTGATCATCGTCGACGGAACAGGCAAAGCCCTCCTTGATGGCCTCCAGCTCCACTCCGGGATAGAGCGACTTCACGATAGCTAATGCTTGGCTAGCCGGTGGTCGCTGCCTCCCTAATGTGAGCCCCGAGCCTTTCGGGACCAAGTGATACCAAGAGAGGGCTTCATCCTCATTGCTCGCTTCTACCTCCAGTGGCTCGGTGAATTTGGCTATCTTCCTCGACCGAGTCGCATGATTTGTCACGGCTCAGGCGCCTTGATCTCCCCATTGAGGACATCGAATCGCGCTGCGTTTTTCTCCCTGTCTTCTCGCAAAACACCCGATTGTCACTAGAGGCGCCACAAACGCAAGGGATGTAGCGCCGAAGTTGGGATATGTATACCTTCCACTTCCCGGCCAGCTTATCGTTGTCGCCCAAGTTTGGAACTCTAACTTTAGCACTGGACTTACTCTGGAAGGTCGGAAGCAAGTGGACTATTCAAGTCAAGCAACTAAACTAAGTCAAGATGACAACAATCAAGGTGGCAACTAAGTAAGTAAAGGAACACTCACCCCAGAGCGCCTCCATCAAGGCTTGGACTTGGGCCTGGAGCTTTTCCTGCTCGGCTTGGCTATCACAATGACGCCTTAAGTCGGCCTCAGACTCTTCATGCTCCCTAACCTTGGGATGTATTTCGAGGAGGGCGCCCTCACTCTGAGGGCCTTTCACTCCAAGAATTCCAGGAGGATGAAGAAGACATACCACTCGGCACGAGTAAGAAGAACAAGAAGATGGCTTACCTGGATCACCGGCGCCTCGATGGCATTTTGGTAGAGCTCCTCCTCATCTTTTCTCATCCCTCGCCAAGGCCTTCCACCTATCCTCGTAGAAATAAAACCTGAGCGAGGATCGGGCGGGCGAGGCCGAGGGGTTGTCGGGGAATCTCCTCCACGGGAGAGGAGGAGCAGAAGCGGACTCGGCCATCTGCCTCGGGAGGTCGACTTGGCACCCTGTGGAACCGGCGGGCACGCCAACACACCGGCGAGGCGCTCTGCTCGCCTGGGTTGTTTCTTGCCACACCAGCAAGAAGCGGTTGCCGGGCGGGGCTATCCTCCCTGCCCGCAGCCTCTTGGTGTAGCTCGAGGTTCTAATCAGACCTTCGGGAACGACCGCCTTGCTACTCGATCGCCATAAAAGAAGTCAAGCGCGCGCTAAGAAAACAAGAACAAGAGATTGACAGGGGGACCAACCTGTCGGACCTCCTTATCCTGAATCAACGCCCTTTCCGAGTGGTCGAACCACTCGGGGAGGGGTTCGGTGTCGCTTGAGCCCGCGGAGGTCAGGGTGCCATCTTCTTGACGCAGGGTCTGCTGGTCCCGGATAGCTAGCCTCCGGTATGCTAGGCGCGAGCACCCGCTTCTAAGATCTCCCTGCCGAGGGCTTCCTCTTCACGCTCTTGCCTCGGGATGACGGATCGACAAAAGCCGCTACCGTGGTGCTCTGGCATGGAGGGGAGAGAGGAAGGGGTGTCTGAGGAAAAAGCAACGCGATTTTAGGAGGAACAAGAAGTGCGGAATTAGTTCATAGCCACGCCGGGTGAACAACAACCAAACATCAATAAGCTTGAGTACTCACTCGTGAGGGGGATTCACAGCAGTAAGGTCTTCTTGAATGCCCCGGGAAGGATCAAACATCCAGTGGTTGTAAGATCGCCATCCTAATGATGAGCGATCTTGGTCGATATCCCTGAGACCTCCTGGCCGGGTCGTTTCTCCCTATATTCATATCCCAGGAAGACTCGTTCCTTGATGGGTTGCACCTGGCGAATGGCGAAGTTAGCAAGTATCCCGACGCCGGTCAGACTTGCCTCCTTCAGGTCGCAGATCAAGGCGTGGAGCTCGTTGACCTACTCCATCTCATGGTCTAGAGGGACTGTGGTCCAAGAAGAAGAAGCCCTTGGGGGCTCTCCGGAGAAGGGAGGGAGGCAAGGATCAGGATATTGGCACAATAGAACCATTTCCGGTGCCAACCCTTGTTTGAAGTCCTGAAGGGAATGGCGAAATAAAGCTTCCTCATCCCATCTCTCACCGAAGCTGGCCTCCAACCGCCTTTAGGGAGCCCCTGCCTGAAGGGTTTGAGGAGGAAAAGTTGACGAAAAAGATTAAAGTGTTGGCGAATCCCAAGAAATGCCTCGCAAAGATGAATGAAGACGGCGATGTGGAGAATTGAGTTGGGATTCAAATGAACCAACTCGATGCCATAAAAATAAAGGAGCCTGTGAAAAAAAGCACTGGACGGGAGCCCGCTGGAAGGACTCGAAGACGATGATCTCCTTGGGGCGAGGGGAGGGATAAGATTCACCCCAAGCTGGACGAGCGCCAATCAACATCGCCGGCGGCATAACTCCAAGGGTAACCATCGTGGTCCAAAGCGCTCTCGCTGTTGATGGGACCCGCCGGGTCGGAGGCGCGGGCGCTTTGGGAAGAAGGAATCGACATTCTCAGAAGGAATCGTCGGTGACGCGAGGGAAGAAATGCAGCGACGGCTAACCCTAGCAATGAAGCTTGCGAGGAAGGCGATGAACTTTTCGTAGTCGAAGAAGCAGGGTGTGGTGTGCGGCGAAGACTCAAGTCTCGCGGGCGCCGTAACCATAAAGGTGATGATGGATCTCACTCGGAGTGGGGACCGCCTTCCTCACGCTGTCGCGACCAGTTCCGACAAGAGCACGCCCACCTTGACTCGCCAATCAACACCATGACCGTGGCAGCGCTATCGCTAAGGCAAAACCCGCTTTGGGATATGATACACCCCACGCGGTCAATCACCGCTTCGTCTTAACGGATCTCGGTGCCTTCCAAACTAAAATTGAAACGCCCCTTATACGCGTCGGAAGTTGTTCACCGTTGTCGCAAGACGGAATCGTATTTCGAGTGGGTTCAAATCAATGACTCAGAGGGTATGCCCCATGAAGGGCCAAGGCTATGCAATCGATATTATCGTATAGGTACCCCTGATAATCCAAGGTACGCCTCGCCGAGCCGACCAGACATGTACAGTACCACTCGCTTAAAAGCCAAATGATGGTGCACCCCACGACTTACGGTTGCTATGCAATCGATATGATCGGGTATGGGCATCATTAAACCAATCCAAGGCACGCCCTCGCTGAAGCGATCATCAGACATGTATAGTACCACTCGCTAAAAGCCAATGATGGTGCGCCCATGACGGGCCAAGCTATGTTCGATATGGTCTGGGTATGGGCATCACTAAACTAATCCAAGGTACCACTCGGCCTAAGGCCAACCGAAACAAGGATACACTCCAGGACTAGCCAACCGCCAATCTCCCAATAAATAGGGATGGATATCACTCGGAAGAGTAAGCATGGGGCCATTGAGTTCTTCACGACCTCCTTGCCGACAGCATAGCATTCGGCGGAGAAAGCCCGTCAAGAAGTCACGCCAGGGCTTGGAAACATCCAGTGAGCATAATGGCGGTCGAGAAGCAACCAAAGGATGGCAACTCAGTCGCAAAGCACTCGGGGGCTACTGTGGAATACACGGATCCTGGGTATTTGCTTAATGGGCCGTCTGGATTATCCCAAGGGGGTGGGCTAGGCCAGCCATGAAGAAGAGGGACCTTCCAAGGCACTCCCACTGCAAGCAAAGAAGGGAAAGACCGAGAGAAGGTGTCGACAGGATTAGGTGGGTAGCACCCGCTACTGCAGAAGGGCGGCTCGCCTCGCATGCTACTGCATGGTCGGCAGCCTACAAGATAGCCTCCCCACGCCCAACCACCCGCTACGCTCAACAACCTCCACTATCAGACACAGCAATCCTCCTCTCGCTGTATAAAGAGGAGGGAGCTTTGAGAGAGAGAGGACTTGTAAGAAAGAACACACCCCATACACCAAGAAACACCGAACGCAGACTAGGTATTATTCCATCGGAGAGCCCCAACTCGATAAATCTCCTTGTGTCTTACGCTACCATCAAGCCTGTGTCTTCCGCTTGCCCGGCTTCAATTTCTTCTTTTATTGCCATCATAAACATCGATAACCAGGATATATCCATATCTCGACGCGACAATCATATGGCTAACGGGCTTTCACATACCACGCCCTCAAGAACCTCGCGTCTTGGCTTTCAGGTCTTTGAAGAAAGACTATAGCAACCGTCTGTCGCCGCCTCAGCTCAGTGGGACGACGGCACAGTCAAGGGCCTCCGACTCAAAGCGGGTGGGCGGCGGCCGGCTGCCTCCTGCTCAGTGGAGGGTAGGCACAGACCGCCAATGGGTCTCGTTCGAGGGAATGCAGCACCCGGGAAAATCCTCGCCAAGTAGAGTACCCGGTGTCGACGACGGGATCGCCGACCGCAAGAAGTGAGTTAGGGGTTGGTGAGACGGACCCAGCCGCTTCACTTAGCTCTGAGGAAAAGTATGAACGCGTTATGGTCTGAGGAGACGACAACGAGCTTAGAGATCGAGATTTATACCGTTCGAGCCTCGGGAGGTAATAGTTTCATCCGGGCCGCCTTAGGCGCTTCTTTTGGCTAATTTCGAGTACAAGGGTGTCTTTACAACCAAGTTCAACAATGGCTAAGTCTAAGCTCGAGCTAGGGCGCTGTGTGTTGTCTTCGCCTCCTCAAAGGACTGTGGTTCTAGGTTTTATGCCTCCTCAAGACGCAATCCACAAGCAGATTCCGGAAGTGGCTCCTCAAGACGTTGAGGGCCGGCAGAATCGCTTCCTCAACTTGTTGCACGCATCCACTCGCGCCCACCACCCACGCCTTGAGTAACAAGCGTTTACTAAATGCTCGATCCAAAATCCAAGGGCGGATCGTGGCTTTAACAAGGGCCCGCCCGAGCTCGAGGTCGAAGTGGCCGCAGCTCGGCTCCAGCGCGCTTTAGGTCGAAAGCGCCAAGATGCACCTGTGTCGAGACCGGGCTCTGAGCTCGGGGGTCCGCTGACTGCGACGCCACGGCCAAGGGGTGCCCACTCGCCTACCTAGCCCCGAGGCTTGAGGTCGGGTTTTAACATGGGCCGACCTTGAGTTCCATAGCGGGAACGATTCTGTAACTTCCTTGAGGTCGAGGTCGTGGCGGGAATGTAACGCTGTGTCTTGAGGATACGACACCTGGCGCTTGATCTCCGTCACTTCGTACGGATGCGTATCAGCAGACACTCGCAGTCTCAAAACCACCGCCATCAGCCAATAGCATCTCACAAATCGTACGGGCGAAGTTCAAGCGCCATGTCCGGATTTGGATGACGGGCATGGGCTTATAAACCCAAAAAGTCCGCAGCTCTCTTGAGGAAGCTTCCCAATTGCGTTTTCGCCCTCCAAGAAGAAACCTTCCTCCCGCCACCGAGATCGCCAGCGACGCTATGGCTGCTAGCTGAGGAGCACTCGCTTTCGAGGATGAAGGAACTCGAGACCGGGCTGCTGACCCATACACATGGCGGCTTCCGCAACGACCGAAGCTAACCCTGTGGACGATGAAATCGCTCGACCGAAAGCACTTCGCCCTTCGCTCAAGGGATTCCCGGAGAGCGAAGTTCTCTCCGTGGTCCTCACCACCGCGAGATCGAGCTCATAAACCCGTGCCAACTCCATTCTACTCTCCATCTTTTCCCACCCGTAAGCGAGGGGTTTCTAGGAATCGCTTCCCACCCTCGCTTCTTCTTTCAGATTTCACCTCTTCCGCCCGAAGGACCCCGTGGTCGGGTGCCTCTATTTTCAAGAGCATGACAGGCTCAAGTGGTCCTTCCTCAAGATTCAATCTCGGATCACGGCCGGCCGAGCGATGGTTCTACTCAAGAAAGGGGAGTTTCACGACAGCTTGTTACCAGGAAAGTCTCGCCGACGGAAGAAGGAGACCTTAATCCAAGCGACTCGAGGACGACGAAGAGGCTATTGCCGCCATACATCTCGCGCCGAGCGCGGGTCTTCACCGCAAGCGATCGCCATTGATTTCAAGGAACCGAGTGTCTCTCATGGGAGACGAACGCATCTGCTTCGAGATCTAGGGGCGACATTCACACGCGAGAGTACGCCCGGTAGAAGCCCTTCGCTGTGGTCTTGCTCGACCGCTCTTCGATGGTCCCCAAGGGCGCCTTTTTGCAAAGCCAAGCGAGTCTTGGGTCGCCGACAGATGTACGAGATGCCCAGGGAAAGTGGCGCACAACTATTCCATGGACGACTCGTCCTAAGGAACGGTTCGCCGAAAACCCGAGGTAAACCAATCGCACTCAAGGGCCTGCCTTTAGTGGGCCCGAGGCTTTTTTTCTTGACCCTCTCGCGCGCTGTGCAGACCATCAAGAGTCGCTCGACATGTACCAGACGGATGCTTCCCCGCTGCCCTGAGGGGGCAAGGGCAAGAAAGGGAAAAAGAGGCCTCCCGCCTGGCCTGGAGCGGGCCCCTGGAGGCGAAGAAGCCCCACGCCGAGGGGGGCCGTGCCATGGTAAGGATCCCACTGGCCGAGTTCATGAGCCAAGGCCTGCCTGAACTGCTTGCTGATAAGTTTTTTTTCTTGTAGCAACAGAGTGAGGCGGCCACCGCCTGACTTCGAGCCCCCCAACTGCCCAGGTGCTCGGGCTCGAGGTTCAGGACTGGGCCGGGCTGGCGAGCTGAGCTGAGCCACTCGAGTCCCTCGATGTCCCAGTCAGGGGCTGAAGCGACGTGTTCCCTGCGTGGCACCGGCAAAGAAGATCTTCGCCGACCTCGACGAGGCGGAGGTCAGTGACCTGTAAACCCCAAAGATCTTAAACTGCAATGCCCCAAGATCTTTCTCGCTTAGCGATGCTTTTGATCGCAGACTTGAGCGCCCGAGCTTAAACTTGCCCATTTTAACGATGGTCAAGTATCCGTATGAGTCCGAGTCCGGAGGAGGAGGACACATTCGACTGGTCCTCGCCGCCCGCGCCCAACGTGAACTCCGCTGGTCGCCGAGCCGGGTTCCGGCCGCATGAAGTTCGACTAAGGCCTCGACCAAGACGGGACGATGATGAGCCCTAGCCCGCAACCAGCTGGATTTTGACACGCATGAGGCCCTATGGGCGACTGTCGACCATGACGCAATGGCCGACAAGAGCTCTCCCTGTCACCATGGAGGAGGACACTCAGTAGCTTTGCGGCCGCTGGCCGGGCGACACCCCAGCTCCCGGCCACGGGTCGCCAGTGTTGAGGTTGCGACGCCGCCAACCACCGATCGGTGACCAGCCGGTGGCTCTGGCAGATCTTCAAACTGGGTCGCTTGGTGCCGAGAGGTCGCAAAGATCCCAGTCGGGTGGAGGTCGAGGATGCCGCGAGGCCCTACCGCCATTCCCCTGGTGTCGTGGAGACGAGTGAGGCCCCTACCGCGTGAGGTCGAGATCGATCTGCTGGCCAAGTTTTGGCAAGGAAAGAGTCCACCTAAGAGGCCGAAGAACGTGCCGCCATCTAAGTGGAGTTCGACCCTCGGCCCAACAAAATGCCTGCAGGTCAATGATCCGTTCCCGACTCCAACACGTGGGCCGATGAGGAGGAGAGAGATCCTCGCGATCACACTGAGATCGCCATGAGAATTTACTCCGGCACTCGAGGGCCATCTTCGCGAGGTAAGGGTCTTCCCGCGATATCACCAGTTCGCTATCCGAGCTCCTTGTCCACTCACATTTTGGGCCCTTTCGTCATGTGAGGTGATCGACCATGCCTCCTCGTGGGCTACAAGGCCTTCAAGAGCATGCCGAAGGAGCCGAGGGGCCTCCTCAACGTGATAGAGGCGCCGGAGGTCGAAGGCGCCCAAGCTCATCAGACCATCGAGGTCGGCAGGGGAGCTCGAGTGAAGCAGCCCAAGAGCTCGACGATCCGCGCCGGACGATGAGGGTGCAAGAGGTGGCTCACGCGCAGGCTCGAGGCAGGCTGTGGCCTCCGAACGCGATTTCTGGCTTTAAGGTCATGAGCAAGAACGCATTTGACGGCCATTAGGCGCCGAGGCCGAGCGGCTAAAGTTAAAGCTCGGGAGAAGGCTTGCCGAAGCCGACGCCTCCCCCACCGAGAAGTGCCCCCAGCTCTAGGCCAAGGTCCTAGAACTCAAGAGAAGCTGGGCACGCCAACAAGGCCGAGGACGAAGCGCGCCAAGGTCGAGGCATCGGGGAAACCGCCAACTAGTCGCCCTCCTCACGAAGGCCCCCGAGCTCGAGGCCAAGCTTCTTGAGCTCAAGGGAGGCTTGAGCGGCTAAAAGGGCGCGACGAGCGTGATGGCCTAACTCCAAGATGAACGGCCGCTGAAGGCAACGATGCCTCTACACGCGGCCTCCGTAACAGAGAGTGAGTTATCGGCCCCGAGGGCTATAAGGTCGCCGAGCTCGAGCAAGAGAAGCTTGCCCGCCGAGATGGCCGAGCCAGAGAAGACGTTATAAAGCAAGTAATGTTCAAAATAGAAAATGTGATCGCTTTGTTTGGGGGAACGAGGAAACCTTGTCCCGATTGAAATTATAGCTGCGGATGCTTGTCCTCCGGCTTCTTGCTCGCTTGTTACGCCAAGGCTTCTTGGTCGTGGGCCGATAGATAGCCTTACCCAGCCTTCTGCTGGCTCCGAGGTCGAGCGACGCGCCTGGGCACAAGACGAGACACGGACGAGCTGCCATGACCTCAGAGAAGAGAAAAGCCCGCAAGGGGAGTGACACAGCGAGCCCGCTAAGCGGATGGCTATATTTAGGTTAATGCTCGAGCAACCATCACGACCATGCACATTTGCTCAACATACCAGTGGCGAGGCCCTGGTTTCTGCCCGCACAGGGGAGAGCTAGATCAAGAGGTTCGCTTACGCTTAGCTCGCCCAAGGGGTGAACGCCAAACCCGCCGGACACGTAGACCAAGAGCAAACGCGGTTGCCACAAAAGGTCGTGGCTTCTAACAAAAAAAAGGCTCGCATAAAGAATGGTAACAACACAAGTGGAAGCAATCATAAAGGGTGAAAAAGGAGCAATCCGCCTTTTATTGAAATGCAAGGTATAGAGTTTACACATAAAACTTCCGGCTGATCTATGTTCCACCAGCTAGAGAGAGCTCTTCATCGGGCATCGCTAGCCAAGAAGCCCCCGTGGCCATCCGCTGAAACGACTCTATAGGGGCCCTCCCACCATGGGGGACAACTTGTTGGTGGCTGGACGAGCCCCGAACTGGCCTCGTGGCTAGGTCCCCAACAAGGAGATTCCTAGGTCGCATCGACCGAGACGACATATCTCAAGAGCTTGCGTACGCGTTGATCGTAGCAAAGCAGCACGGGATCTTTACTTCTTCCATGAGGGTAAGGTCGAGACTGTTTCAGCGCTCAAGTCGACTTGGTCGACTAAGCCGACTCTCGGCAGAGCCTCAACAGAATTCCTGGGAGGATCGGATCATTGCTTCGCACCAAACACGAGCCGGAAGGGTGTGGACCCTGTGGTCTCGCTCGCCTGTCAGGTACGGATAGACCATAGGATCGTGGAAGTTCTGCCCACCCGTGTCTTGCCAGAGCTCGAGCTCATCTCGCAACTCGCTTCTTGACGCCGGACGACGGTTCGCTGGCGTTGCTCACGCTCCGCTGTTCGGGGTGAGCCACCGGCGAAGCTATATTTTGATGCCGAGTTCCTCGCGAAAACTCGAACAACTCATCGGTAAACCGGGTACCGTTGTCAAGATAATTTTGCATGGAACTCCGCACCGGGTGACCACGCAATCGTTTAAAAAACGAACCGCTGAGCAAAGTTGATGGTCAGACCGTTCTACTTGATCCACTTGGTGAAGGTGTCGGCGGCTACAAACAGAACTTCTTTTCCCCACCGCTAAAAGGGTCGAGGATATCCAAATTCTGTCGTAGAAGGCCAGCGAAGCGGGATGGTCCGGAGCGCGAGAAGCGGCCGGAAGCGACTTCCGGCGTGGAATTGGCATGCTGTAAGTGCGCGGACGATATCACGAAAGTATCTTGAAGAGCCAAGCACAATAATACCCCATGCGGAAGGCCTTGCCACCATCGCCCTGCACGAAGAATGTGCTCGACAGAGGTCTAATGGATGTCGCTTAGTAGGTACTTACCTCCTCGTGGAGACGCGATCGCCGCCAGATGCGGAAACATGTCATCCAGAGCTTCCTTCGACGAAGCTGCAGTATAGGCTCGCCCGGGCGCTGATCCGCTCCTCCTGCAGGTCGGGTGGTAGGTCGCCTGCAAGGAAATCACGATGGATTTGGCCCAGGAGGTGTACCTTCGACCGCCACGAGCAAGGCCTCCCATTCGGAGATCAAGGAGCTGCTAACGCCTTCTAGGATGACGCCTGGGATCTCGCTGCCGAAGAGGTGAGCTTGGAGAGGAAATCGCCGGAGTTGTCCCTCCTAGGGATGTGCTTGAGCTCCGTGGTTCAAACCACTTCTCCATTTTGCGACCTCGGCAAGGTATTTTGCCATCGAAGTCTCCGAGCATTGATAATCTTGTTGTACGGGTTGATTTACGAGCTGCCGAGTCGCCTCACGACCAACCCACAGACGCCCAAAGCAAGCTCGAGGTCTCCGCCAAGAGAGCTTCAGATTTCGCCACATTATTGGTCGCCGTGGAACCCAAAACGTAACCACGACTCACCTGGTCGCTGTGTGAGAATAAGGATGCCACCCGAGCGTGAAGGACCTCAAGCCGTCAAGAACATGACACAAGGCTTTTTCGCCTCGACCTGCTCGGCGCAGATTATGACACTCGCCGACCACAAAGTCGGCGAAAGCACCGCGACTTGATGGTCGTTCGAGCGACGACCGGACATCAAACGCCGCCACTTCCATAGCCCACTTGGTGACGCCTCGCGCCGTCTGGTTCCGTAAGATGTCTCCAAGCGGGAAGTTGCTGGACGACCACTGAATGCGCCGAAAATAGTGCCGAGCTATGCTGATGCCATGAGGAGAGCATGCAGCAGCCTTCTTCGCACTCAAGGATAGCGCCCTTCTGCCGCAAGACTCGGCCGACGTAATAGATTGGGTGTCTGCTGAGACCCTGCTCGCCACTAGGACAAGATCGACAACAGGGCGGTGGCCAGCGAGGTAGAGCAAGAACTTCGCCAGTTGCGGCGTTGTAAGGAGGGGTGGGACGACAGTATACCTTCAGCTCGTCAAGGACTGGCTGCGCCCCCGAGTCCACTCAAGCCCCTGTGCTTGCGAAGTTTAGAAGAATGGGAGCCAGCGCCACCGAGCCTCGAGATGAACTCACGAGGGCGGCTATGCGGCCAGTGAGGCTCGTGACCGCTTGATCGGGGTCGGGCGCCATCTTCTCGATCACTCGATCTTTCCTCGGATTCGCCAACCCCGAGCCCCGATCATGTAGCCGAGCACCTTGTTCGACGCCACGCCCGAACACGCACTTTTCGGGATTGAGCTTGATCTTGTGCCTGTTCAGGTTGGTGAAGGTCTCCTTGAGGTCGCGAACGGGTCGCCTTGAGGGGCTCTTGGCAATGATGTCGCCCACGAGACCTCAAGGTTTCGCCCGATCCGGGTTCGAATGTCTTGGTCATCGCGCTGAAATGTGGCCCCGTGACGGGCGCAGCACTAAACGACATGGTCATATAGCAATAGGTGCCAAACGGCGTGATGAAGGAAGTCTTGCTCGCCGTCGATCGCCAAACTTTGATCTCGTGGTACCCGAGTAGGCATCCAAGAAGCTCAACATCTTTGCGCTTATGTGGAGTCGACGATCCGGGTCGACGCGCGGAAGCGGAAGTTATCCTTCTGCAAGCCGAGTACTACCCCGTATGGTCGGCGACATTCTCCACTTTCCTCCTTCTTCTCCACGATGACCGGGTTGGCTACCCACTGGGTAATTAACCTCACTGATGAAGCCGCCTTCGTGAGCTTGTCGAGGTTCTTCTTGATGATCGCGACCTTCTCCCGGAGAAACGACGCAGCTTCTCGTGCATGTGTCGAGCCGGATCTCACCGCAACTTGTGCTCGATCACTCTCGACGCCGCATGTCCGCTGGGTTCCCAAGCGAATATACCCTTGTTGGCGCTGGAGGAAGGTGACGAGCTCGAGTTCTATTTGGAACTACGGCCGAGACGTGGATGCACTTGGTCGGTCTCCTCGAGCAAGACGGCCTTCGCCGCCCCATCATCTGGATCACCGCCTTCTGGCGCGCTTTGTTTGTCGCCGCCGACCGCACTGGGCAAGGCCAGACCGCAAGAGCCAATGCCTTGGTCTCACACCCATGCGCCGCCAGCAGTCGCCTCGCACGGTGATGATGCCGCTCGGGCTGCAGCAACATACATCGATGGCTATAATGGTTGGCCGCCATGAACTTGACCAAGGCAGCCGCCCGAGAATGGCGCGTAACGGAGGTCACCGACCACCTCCAAAGTGACCGCTCGGCGGAAGTTGTCCGAAGTCAGCCGAAGGTCACACGCAAGACCACCGCCCAGGGGATGGTCGAGCTCCCTGAACGATCCTCAAGAAGGGTATGGCGACGCTCTTGATCTTCGACGGGAATCGTGATCCGGCCGAGCACTCCTACCGCAGAAGTTTAGAGAGCCGCCGTCAACCATGACGCCACCGATCATGCTGTATTGCTGATGGTCCGGGTCACGACCAAGGCGGTCTTTAGGTCTCGAGCCATACCTGGAAGGGCATCCTCCGGAGAGAAGGTGATGGTGGCCCCGGCCCACTTGCATGGCTGCTCGATGGGCTTTCAACGGGCGACCAGTAGATGGTCTCAGCAGCGCTTTGACCTCGCTACCGATCGGTAAGCCGACGAGCCGCCAAAGATGACATCGATCCGGCCACCCCGCTGGAACTCCAAATCGAGGTCATCGTGGCTCAGGCTTGCTGTTCACCCCTGTCGGCCTGGTCGTCATCCTGGGAGCACGGGCATCTCGCCCGCCCATCATAGAAGGCGTCCAGCTTTGCTTTGCCAAGCCCCGCAGACCGCCGAGGTCGGTGGCCGCCCCGCCCTATGAAATAGGCAGAACTTTGCTTCGTCATATCCCGAAGGCCTTCGGCCCCGCGGCCGCATCGGCCCGCCACTGGGGCCTGTGTCGCTGGTCCTCTGTTGGGCCGGTTTCACAAGGATTGACGAGGTCGAGGACGACCTTGGCGGGTTTTGGAGCCCTCTCGAGCTTGACCTCGGAACTCGAGGACCTCGCGCTGGCCGTCCGCCGATACGATCACCCGCGGCAGACCGCCACCTCCCCGTCGGTCACACTTCCACTTCTTAGCGGTGATGCCGTGGTCGGCACCCCTGGAATTGGACGGGCCGGCCTCTGTTTGGTTTAGACCAAGCTTACCTTGGTCGAAGTCGCGCTCCAGCCGGATCGCTCGCTCAAGGCCCACGATCGCTTCCGCCATGCGAAAAGTTTGTTGACGCCGAGCCTCGAGGTGATCTCTAGGTCTTCGAAGGTAGCCGGCTCGCGACGCCGAACTTGAATGCCTTGATGACGGCCGCCACGGAGATGCTCGGAATCGTTCCTTGTGCAGATAAACCGCCGCATCAAATCACGCATGCGCTCGTTTGCCCCGAATGACACGATCCAGTCCTTCTCCTCCTCGCCGTCAGAATAACTTTGAAAGTTGGAGCGGAGAGCGTTCTCGATTTGGCGCCACGACCGAAGCGAACCAGTTTCGGTTGAAAAGTCGTCTCGCGCCCATCCAAGACGGCCGGAGGTAGTTTGCCATCACCAGCTCGTCCCCACCAGCCGCCAGGATGGCGGTCGAGTAGATGGACAAGAACTCGTCGGGGTTCTTAGTCCCATCGAAGTGCTCAATCAGCGCGGGCTTGAACCGAGCCAGCCACCGCACACGGCGCAGACCGTCGGAATACGCCATGCAGCCATAGGCCGGGACAGGCACGCGCCGGGTGTGGTCATCGCCGACGAGGTCCTTGCTGCTACTGGATTCGGAGCCGAGGCTGCCCTAGTGGCCCGACCTTCTGGGGGAACGCCCACGGTGCCGGGCGCGAGAATCACCTGGTAGGTAACACAAACGGTCCTGACCTACGGCGCTGGCGGACGTCCGGAGAGGTCCACGACCTGCCACGGCCGACTCAGAGCTCGTGGTGACCCGGCCAGTTCGCCCTACTTGGTGCGGCAGTTCGCAGACGCCGGCGTTCGCCTCAAAGCCTCATCCCAGCTCGCCGCCGGGGGCGCCCCGCAGGGGGCGTCCGATGGGTGCGCTGGTGATGGCGCTGACGTGTTGTCATCACTCTTTCCGGAGCGGGTCCCGAAAGTGCCGATTTCGATGCAAAGGCACGACCTCTGTCGTAGTCGATCGAGCTCTTCGCCGTGGCTCGCCAAAGAGCTCCGACCTTGCCCTATCGGGTCGGCCATGACCCGGCGATAGCAGCTGGAGGCGCCCCTGCGGAGAGAGGAGCACAGGGGGCCAGTGGACGGCCGGTGGTCTCCTCGGCCTCCCGTCGGAGTGCGGTTATGGCTCGGTTGATGGCGATGTGCACCATCCGGCGGGCGTTTTCGGGGTCTCGGATCACGGCCATCCGATTTTCTCCGCGCTTGGCCATCCGCCATCGTAACGCGGCCGCTTTCAAGGGCGGCGAAAGGCGTAAACAGGGACACGGAGTCGGAGTCCGTGCCTGAATCCATGCTTGAGGAAAGTCCGTCGATGAAGTGCGCCATGCTCCTGGGCTCTTGATGTTGTTCCTACGAATAAATGAAGCAACCGGGCCCCACGGTGGGTGCCAGTTGTCGATGATCGGGATCGCTGACCGCAAGAAGTGAGTTAGGGTTGCAGTGATACGGACCCGAAGAGCGCTTCACTTAGCTCTGAGGAAAAGTATGAACGCGGTTATGGTCGGAGTGAGACGACAATGAGCGAGAGACCGAGATTTATACTGGTTCGAGCCCCTGGGGAGGTAATAGCTCTACTCCAGTCGCCTTGCGGCAGTTCTTTTGGCTAATTCTGAGTACAAGGGTGTCTTTACAGCTCAAGTTCAACAATGGCTAAGTCTAAGCTCGACCTAGGGCGCGTTGTGTGTTGTCTTCGTCTCCTCAAAGGACTGTGTTCCCTAGGTTTTTATGCCTCCTCAGCACGCAACGGCCGGGCTAGATTCCCGAGAAGTGGCTCTCAAGACGCTGAGGGCCTAGCAGAATCGCTCAACTTGTTGCACGATCCACTCGCCCCACGACTCCGCTTTGAGCAACCGTCGGTCAAATGCTCGATCCGAATCCAAGGGCGGATCATGGTTGAACAAGGGCCCGAGCCGAGGCTCGAGGTCGAGCGGGCCGTGGTTTCGGGTCTAGCGCGCCTAGGTCGAAGCGCCAAGACGCACTCCGTGTCGAGACCGGGCCTCCCGAGCTCGGGGTCCGCTGACCGTGGCGCCACCGGCCAAAGGGCGCCTAATTTCGCCACGGGCGATCATCGTGTGATCGCCACTCTTGGCCGGGAAGGTCAGTGGATGGATCCCATCCTAGCCTTCCTGTGAGACCGAGTGATCCCCGACGATGAAGCCTCAGCTGAGAAGATTGCACGCAAGGCCAAGTGCTATACTCTGGTAGGTGGGGACCTATACCGCCGGAGAAGAAATGGAATTCTACTAAAGTGCATCACTCAGAAGAGGGAGCGCTCTCTCGATATCC
Source organism: Guadua angustifolia (assembly GCA_036346375.1). Classification (NCBI taxonomy): domain Eukaryota; kingdom Viridiplantae; phylum Streptophyta; class Magnoliopsida; order Poales; family Poaceae; genus Guadua; species Guadua angustifolia. The sequence continues at coordinate 17,479,844 of CM070521.1, read as the reverse complement.
AAGGAGGCATAAAAGTGGAGCCATATGTCCCACGGACGCTTGTCGCGAAAGCTGCTTCGCCAAGGATTTTATTGGCCTATCGCCTCCAAGATGCTTGCGAGTCGGTGAGGAAATGCGGCACGCCAATTCTTCGCCAGTAAATCCAACCGACCAGCCTAAGCTCAGAACCATCCCGCTCTCTTGGCCGTTCGCGTCTGGGCCGACATCTGGCCCGTTCGTGGCCCAGGCTACACGGGCTTCACCCACCTGTTCGTCGCGATCAACAAATTCACTAAGTGGGTCGAAGCCGAAGCAGTACGTGCCATCACGGCTTCCGCTGCTATCAAGTTCATCCATGGAATCTTCACCCGCTTTGGAGTCGCTAATCGCATCATCACCGACAACGGCACCCAGTTCACCAGCACGACCTTCCTGGAGTTTTGTGATTAGGTGGGCACCAAGGTATGCTTTGCTTCGGTGGCCCATCCCAAGAGCAATGGCCAAGCTGAGCGTGCCAACGCGCTGGTGTTGAGGGGCTTAAAGACCAGAGCATTTGATCGACTCCATAAGCGGGGGGCGCGGTGGACGGAAGAACCCCCGGCTGTGATGTGGTCGCTCCGAACCACACCTAGTCGAGCGACTGGAGAAACGCCCTTCTTCCTGGTCTACGGCGCGGAAGCTGTTCTTCCGTCCGAGCTGTCGCTCGGCTCGCCGCGTGTCTCGGCGTTCAGCGAGAAAGGACAAGAAGACCACCGTGGAGAAGATGTCAATCTTCTGGAGGAGGTGCGCGACCGGGCGGTCTTGCACGCCGCTCAGTACTAGCAAAGTCTCAGGCGGTACCATGCCATCCGGGTCTGCGAGAGGACACCGGCGAGAGGCGCGACCGGTCTTGCGAGAATCTAGACGCATGCCGCTCCACAAACCGCCTCCCCTGGGAGGGTCCTTAAGGTTGTCTCAAGATCTCGACCCGGCGGTCCTGGCCACTAAGGACGATCAGAGCGGCCAACTCTTTAACGTGGAGTTGTTGCAAAAGTTTTGCCCCTAAAAGTCGTAAGTAGCCGATGAGTTTGCCTTGATCTACTGGTGGGTGAGTTTTCCCGGCCGATCGGCGATCACGCGGTTAGTAAAGTTGTTTTCCTTAAAGGCTTCTGCTTTATTCTCCTCGCTTGTGCCCTGGTGGGTAATATTGTGCGGGGTTGTCATGGGTTCCGGCGGTTTGGCCGCTCCTTGTTGATCTGCGGTAACACCCGGCATTCGTGTCGCATGAGGACGGGCGACCAGGAGCGTGAGTGCGGCACGATGACTCAAATGCGGCTCGCACACCTCGGGTTGGCTCTATGAAGCACCGCTGGCTATCACCGCGAGCACCGCAAGCCCGATACCACTCTTGGGAACTTACTGCCTTGCCACGCAACGCCGCGGGCTGGTTCTGAATCACAAGGACCTAAGTTTCAAAGAAAGGGACCATGACATACCCGCGCAAGAACTTGCATTCTCTAATATATTTCCTACATGCTTTGCATAACGTCTACTTGTGCTTTCAGTAGCTACGTGCAATCGCAGATGAAGTGCTGGAGCACTGACCTAGTTCAAACATCTAAGATGGCCCCGTGGCGGCCTGGCGGGTAGCCGGGTGACCACGCTCTGCCCACCGGGCGAGAAGGTGGTGACCACACCCTGCTCGCCGAGTGTTGGCTTCCGTGACCAGCCTAGGGGCTGGTCGCCCGGCGGCCTATGACAAAGATAAGTTGCTCGCCTTGGCAGTACCGACTTATCTTTTGCATCTGCACCCTGTTGGGTTGAGTTGTGCGTGGTTGTCACCGGCCCCGCTACCCTGATGGCTCCTCGTTGATAAAAGGAAATACCTAGCGTTTGCGTCACAAGGACGGGTGACCAGGAGTGCGAGTGTGGCACGGTGACTCAAATGCGGCTCGCACACCCTAAGTTGGCTCACAAGCACCATTGCTATCACCGCGAAAGCAATCAGAGGTCTGAGCACCGCTCTTGGGAGCCTACTGCCTTGTTGCGCAACGCTGCGGCCAAGTTCCAAGAGATCACAAGGATATAAGTTCCAAAAGGGCAAGAGTCAGTGACAACCTTGTGCAAAGACTTAAAAAACTTTGCTTGTCTACATTCTGCATGTTTCGCGTAATCTTCGCTTGCGTTATTGCAATCACTAAAAAAAATGCCTAAGTATCGACCTAACTCAAGTGTTCAGTTCGTGATCATGACAAGGTCAATGATTGTCTGATAATTGAGTTGAGCAAACGCAACCAAGGTGCGAACAAGCAAACGTGCACAGGTAAAACCCGAAGGTGCTAATTTCATTACAATTACTAAGGTTGTTCTAGCATACAAAAAAAAGGAACAGAAAGAAACAAAGAAAATGAAGGAAGCAGCCCAGGCCATCAGTTGTCGTTGGCAGCTTGGATGTTCCCATCGTCCTCCTCGGCCTCCAGCTCTGCTGCCACCGCATCGAGGTCCGGGCCCTCCGCCGCCATCATGCCAACGACGTGTTCTGCGGCTTCGCGCTCGCGCGCCTACGTCTGGGCCTCGTCTCCCTCAATGCCATCCGCGATGGTCATTGGGTTGAAGGTGGCGTCGCGGTTGGCGTAGCACGCCAGCATGAAGGTCGCAATGGCCATGGCAACCTGCCACCCTTCATGGACGGAGCGGGCGGCCATGGCGGCTGGTAGGCCGGAGAGCACCACGGCAGCCCGAGTGATGCAGTGGGCGTAATGCATCGTTGTGGGCCAAGCGGCTCCCGAAGATCCACGCCCAGCGGCTCCAAGGCCCTCGCCATGCGCCGGTAAGATGGCTGGAGCATAAACGTAATGTTGTGCATACATGACGCCGCTCTCTCTGCCGCCGTCAAGGCTACCTTAGCCTCTGTGTCCCGGGCGAAAGGGTTGCCCGGTGGGTCTCTCTCTTGGGCCAGCAAGGCCTCCTCCTCTCCACTCCTCGCGGCGCCGCCATCTGCTTCACGATGAATGGGCTTGCTACCGGGTGGTCAGCCGCGAGGAGGGCGTTCATGCCGAGAGTGCCAGCCGAGCTCGCAAGCAACAGACCAAAGCCGGTGTGGCATGTGGCGAGGATATCAAGTGGGAGCAGGAGTCTTGGCGCCAAGCGATAGGGTGGGTATTTTTAAACCGAAATCAATTATCGAATCAACCAAACCGAATTAACCGATTATTTCGTTTATTCGGTTTTCGATTTTCGCCGGTTTTGTTTTGATATAATTCGCTGGTCGGTTTGGTTCGGTTTTCGCTTTCAAAACCGAAATAACCAATAACCTAATAGCGTATATACAATACTACTTTTATAATATTCTTCCTAAAGTCACTAAATAATTGCCATGTTATAATACATTTATGCATATGTTTAGTATATTCATATGTTCTATTATGCTTATATTGTAATGACATATGAATATTGTATGGGTTTATCCATACTTTGTGTTGCAATATGAGAAGAACTAAATCTAATCTACCTAATGTTATTCATATTTTGCTAATCGAATCAATTAACCGAATCAAATATTTTGCTAATTCGGTTCGTTTTTATTTTGTCGAGAAATTCGGTTTCAGTTTTCAAAAACCGAGTTATTTTAAAATCGAAAAAACCGAATGCCCACCCCTAGCCAATGACGCCCGGTCCATTGCTTGAGCCGCCAGTCGCCCTTGAGCAGAAGTCCTCGCCAAGGTTTATCGCGCTGTGGATGTCTACGCGGCTAGGGCACCCTTATGGACCGCCCTCGGGGGCGACTTGAAGCTGAAGGAGGTGGCTGGAACCATAAGCCCGCTCGGGCGGGCACCAGCAGCGGCTGGAGTCGGTGTCGGTACAGCCGGCGCTGGAGGAAGGGTGGCGGGTGTCGCCGCCCCAGATGAAGATGTCACCGCTCCGAGCGCGCTTGGTGAAGCGGTGGAGACGGTGGTAGCCGGAGTTTGATCCCCGGCACGGGCCCTCTTGGGGTCCGCACCCGGGGCGTCCAGAGCGATCGACCATTTGCCTGCGCTCCAATCATCGGCCGGGGCCTGGTCCCTGATCACCAGGGGACCGCGGGCCGATAGCACGGCGGGGCCGGTGGAGTCCATTGCCGAGAGTGACTTCATGATCCGAAGCCGCTCCGCGAACTCCAGGTCGCAGAGCGGTCGGGCCCCGGCGGGAAAATCCAGGCCGCTCGGCTTTGTGGGAGTAGCCCATATAGCCACCTTGAGATGGCGGGGCCATCCAGATCTCCCGTGCCTGGCGCAAAAAGAAGACGAGGATATTAGTTGATGTCGACCACGAGGGGGAATATACATATTCAAGAGAAGAGCAGAAGAACTTACGGCCTGGGTACGTGCGCGTCATGTCGTCGTCCCCTGTATACTGCCATGTAGGGCAGGCACGACGACGGGGGGGGGCTAATCCTCCGAGCCATGAAGTCTCAGACTACCAGCGCCCCAATCAGGTCGGTGCCCCGCAACTGGTCGATGCGGGCCGCCATTGCCAGGAGCTCTGCCGTCTCCTCGACGGGCGAACTCTAGCTTTCGCGGGCTTCTGCCCGCGCGCAGGGCATCCCGAGGAGGTCAACCCCGCTGTCGTCACCGATGTAGTGCCAGTCGCCCTGCCATAACTTCCAATTGGATCTTGGCTGGAAGGGAATGTAGCGAGGGGCCGACCCATCGCGGAGACAGAAGTGGCAGCTCCCCACTGTTCCACTGTTAGGGGAGCTGCAACAGGTGAAGAAATAACGGAAGAGAGGAAGATTAGGCATCACCCCTGTGAACATCTCGCGGAGGTAGGCGAAGGTGGAGAGAATGACGATGGAGTTAGGGGAGAGATGGAGATGATGGACCTCGTAGAAGTGAAGGACGATGAGGAAGAATTCGGAGAATGGCGGCACCAAGCCCGCCAAAAGTCCCTAGGCGAAGACGATGATCTCCCCTGGTTCGTAGCTGGGCACGAGGGTTCCCGGGCGAAGGTGGAGGGAGCCCTCAGGTGCCATCTTGGAGAGCAGGCCTACCCTGTCCGTGCCAACGGTGGAAGGGAGCAGAGGAGGTTGTGCCATTGATGCAGAAATGAGATTTCTTGAACAAGGAAGACAAAAGGGCAAAGAGTAAGGTGCGCAAGAATCAGAAGACGTGAACTGCTGGTTGAGGGCGCGTATATATATAGGCCCCTCACACAGACGGTTCGCGAGCAGGCAAAAGGATGCGACGTTTCGGGACCCAAGAAAAATTGGCGGAAGTTGGGAGGACCGAGGCGGTTGCATGCTCAAAAGTGGTGGATCCATCCAGGAACGCACCGACATTAAATGAAGACCGAAAAGAAACTAGCGCACGTTCCAGGACGGACCCGGTGGCTACTGTCAGTATACTTTGCACCGGGGTACCCTCTCCGCCGCAGAATAGTGGGCCCAAAAAAGCGGCCTAACTCAGCGTGGAGGCTCGGGCGGCGGTGGGCGATCATGCTCGCTTTCGCGCGGAAGCCCACGGGCGGCTGGCGGCAGTGGGCGATCATGCCCGCCGCCGGGCGGAAGCCCACGGGCGGCTCGGGCGAAAGGTGGGCGATCATGCCCTGCCCGTCGGGCGGTAAGCCCACTGGCGGCCTAGCGAGTGGGCGGGTGATCGGGCCCTGCTCATCAGGCCACGAAGGCAATCAAAGGAATGAGGAGAAGGCTTAGCCTTGAAGTCTCCCTCCCCTGGCACCCTATGTTAGGGTCATTGATTGCGAAGCATTCTGCTATCGACACGACGATGGCTCATCCCTCTAATGCCTCTCACCAAACCCGTCGCAGGAGCGTCGTATCCCGGACGGACCGGGCGAAGCCACTCAGCGGCATTAAATGGGGTTTGAAGGACAAGGCTATAGTGACGGGTGTAATAAATGAGTCATGGGTCGATGTAAGGCTCGAATGATGGGTGTAATTAATGAATTGTAGATCAGTATAGCGTCACCTTCTCACCTGCACGAGCCAACCCCGTCTATATAAGGGCGCTCTGGTGCATAGAGAAGGGGGCTGGTCGAAGACAGGAGAAAGGAGAACCATTGTGATTGCCTTCACACTTCCTCAACAAAGATCTAGCAGGATGTAGGGCTATTACCCACGCTGGGGCCCTGAACCTGGGTACATCACCGTGTTCATCGATCTGTTAATCCCCGGGATCCACCGTGTGAGAGTCATTAGGGTTTCCGACCACGAAGATGCCCTCTACCGAACCATACCCTCCATCTTGGGAGTAGTCAACCATGTTCGTTGACGGGGTCCTGTCCGATGCAATACGCCGACACAATCCTTCTGTATGTGCCCACTGTTCTTGCAAAAGCGATAGATGGGCCCATTAGAAGTAGAGTTAGATGCAGTAGAGGCCTTCTCCTTTGGCTTTTACTTGCTCGACTCAGCCTTAGGAGAAAAATACAACTTCTTTTTAGACTTTGATTCTCTTTGAAATTTCCTTTTAACCATGGCCAATATGGAAAACTTGGTCCTTCTTCTCAGTCTTAAGCCTCTCCTCCTAGACACACATAGCGATCAACTCACTCATGGTCCACTGTTCCTTCTGAGTATTTAATTAATCTTGAAGGCATTGTACTCAGAAAGAAGAAAGGTCATAATAAAATAGACCAAGAAACCATCAGAAATGGCCATATCCATGCCCTTAAGTTTGGTAGCCATATCAGTCAACATCATGATATGCTCACGAACATTGCTAGAGCCATCATACTTAGCATGAGCATCTTCATGATCAAAGTACTGGCATATACTTTTGAGGAGCCCTTAAATTGCTCCACAACTAAGGCCAAGTATTGCTTAGCATTATCGGATTCAGGGATTGCTCCCCTTATCCCTACAGATATGATGCTTTTCATAATCATTAAGGACATGCAGTTTGACCGCCCCACATTTGCGCTATTAAGTCATAGAGTTTCTTTTTCTTAGTGAAACTCATCATCAACAGAAGGAGCTACAGGAGCATCCTCACGTAAAGCATAATCTAAGTCCGTGCATGACTCCAAGGACAATCAAAATCCTCTCCTTCCAAGAAGGAAAGTTTGTCCCACTCAGCTGTTCAATGCGATTCAAGTAAGCGGCAATATTAGTGTTGTTCATGACTGAATCAAAATAAAATATAATTAGTAAACATTAAAAAATAAATGTCTTGCATAAAAATTAACCCTATGTTGGTCTGATTAATATCATGCTAATGACAGGAAATTTAATAGTTCTATCTCGCATCACCGTTGGGCAGAAATGAAAAAGAACTAGTTATCTTATTGATGCTAAACCGAGCCAGATTTACCATAAATCGAGACTAATCTGGGCTAAAACAAAGACATATGGGTCTAAAGGATCAAGGTAGGATAGAGACTGGCTCTGATACCAAATGATAGGACTAATGCTAAGCATAAACACTAGCCTAAACAAGATCAAAGAAAAGTGCAGAACATTAGCGTTAGATTTTACTAACCCGGAGATGAAGTAGAAGCCATTAGAGTTCTTGTTGGTGTAGATGATTTGGTCGGCCAGAACACCAAGCACGATGTAGAAGTCAAGGAGCACTGAGACCTTCTTGGCGATGGTTTAGTCTTCGCTAGTCTCAACGCCAAAACCCTAGATTGGATTGGTCTTTCGGGAAGAACTGAACTCTAGAGCAGATTGCATCTTGAGTTGCGGATTTTCCCTCTTAGGGTCTGTTTGTTTTAGCTTTTGATTCTAGATTCTCGCCCCCAAAAGGAGAATAAAAAACAAACAATCCGATTCTGGAATCCGATTCTCACAATCCAGTCCACCCATATACACTAGAATCAACAATCCACTTCATATGTGCTTTTGGATTTTAACTTTTGAAGAATTAGTTTCTCTACAACCACAATCCAGAATCAGTTTTTAGGGAATTCAAAGCCGAAACAAACAGGCCCTTAATATAGCGTTGGCTAACGGACCAAAACCAAAAATATTTGGTAGCTCCCGATCAGAGCGCGTAATGGTGGGTCAAGCCCAGATTTTCGGATTTTCTTCCTTGATTTTCGGTATTTTTTGTTATGACTGAAGATCACCGCCGGATTTAGGGTCGGGTTTCAGTTACTTGCTAGGTTCAGCTCGGATTTTTTGTTTAGGTTTCTTGTCAAGTCGGGTTTTGCAAAACCCTCACCCGACCCGACCTATTCCCACCCCTAGAACTGCAGTACTGTAAATCCGTCGGGTACCTGCCGGATTCGGGTTTGGATATAGTTTTTTTCCAATTCGAGTTTTTTGTTGGGTTGGGTTTTATGAAACCTGCACTCGAACCGACTCGTTGCCATCCTTGATATCAATGTCTAAAACAACAATTATTTATAATCGGATGAGTAAGATGCAGTCCGTCACATCCGTACATGACACACTCCATCCCTAATCCGTATGCATGAAACACGACTAGGCTGATTTTATACTACTAGTGGTGGTGGAGTAATTTGGGGTCTTGGATCTGCCGCCAAATAAACTGCCAAGCGAACGAACCGACCAAGCCGTTGCAGACTTCAATGCTACGTACTTTACCCTCCGCCAGAGGGAGATTCCGCAGTTGTCTTGGACGACTCCACCGTCTACCTGTCTAAACCACCTACCGTGCTTATCACGTATCAGGCGGCTAGGCTTACATGGCTCCTAGGCAATTCTACTCCATTTCTTTTTTGTTTCCTTTCAGATAATCTCTTGACTAGGCACCTCTCATCAACCCTCGATCACAAATTATTGTCACAATGGAAAATGCGTACTCAAGGCCCTTTGATTATCTTGCATGGTCCTTTGATTATCTTGTTTGCCAATATAATATATAATATACCTTCTTTTAAGTAATCAGATGTGTCAAATCGATACTTGTACTTACTGAAAAAAGAATCAAATCTAGTATATTCATCATAAAAACTGATTTTGCAATGCTATATGCTTCCTCAAATCACAAATAGTTGACGTTTTAGATATAGATACAATTAAGCTTTTGCAACTTTGATTGTTAATATCTTTTAAATATTTAAATTGGATATATGAAAATGATATGTGTAGATTTATCTCAAAAATAATTTAATAATAATATAATTTTATTAGATTTATAAATATATTATAATAGAAATTAGTGGCTAAAACTATATTTTAGAGACCATATCGATATCCAAAACAACAGCTATTTGTGACCATAGATATTTTTGTATCCACTAGAATTATGTTGTGATGGGAACCAATGGTCGAAGTACAAAATGCCAATAATTTGTCGTACACTAGAGAGATTATTATTTGTTTATGTACGAAAAGAAACATTAGAGTACGGATAAGTACATAATATGCCTTCACACACTTATTTTTTTAGATAATGAAATATTATGTCTCCTAACCTCTGCATTGTAGGATGCGCATAGCCAACCGTTTATTACAAAGTTACAGCAAAAAGATGTTAATAAAAAGATATCCAACCATTTATTACAAAGTTATTTAAAAACTACCAATAAAAAGACATTTAAATACTGAAAGAAAGTTGCAACAAGTCATTAGAAGTATACATGAAACATAAAGCCTATAACAAATAAGTACTTGTTCCAAGCTTGTTTATCATGACCTCTCGGCCAGTATCGAATCACTCAAGGAATCGGTGCTTCTCTACTCGATATAGGTTTTTTCTGCCTTTAGGAAAAGAACGTACATTCGAAGACCACGATCGAAATGATGGCAGGCCACTACTTTCTGCTCGAAAAGGAGAGCCATCAGATTGATCACAAACATTCCTACTTTTCACTTTGAAAATCACAAGAATTTGGATGCGAGATAGTCCGCTGGACATTGATCAAAAGAATGGTGGCTAGTAGCACTACTTGTAATAGGTGGCCTCCTCTCAATCTCCTTGTGAAAATAGCCACCCGTAGTTAACGAGACCGCTTACAACCAACGGAAATGGAGGCTAGCTACTTGGTGATGCACCGGTCAATGTAGCAATGATAAGGGCTCAGAATGATAGGGAAAAATAGGACATGTGAAAAGCATTGGATGGACTGTACATGCCACCAAAGTTGTGATTGCCGACACAAGTTCGGTGTAATGGTTCGGTGTAATGGTATACACTTACTCCGGTACGTCTGACACATGACATACTATCGCATAATTGAAAACCATACATAGAATGTATGGACGACCTTCCTGGCTGTGTATACACCAGTATAAAATTGATATGATGTTGGCTGACAGCTTTGTACTACAAGGAAAAAGAAAAAGAAATCTCACTTATCTACGGTAGGCAACACCTGTTCTCTACCACGCCTACAGAGCACGGGAGTTGGCCAACGCCACGGCAGTGCGCAGGCGAGTGCGGTAGCAACTGAGCAGGCGGGCTAGCAGGCGAGCCCATGGGGGCGGGCTCGCATGGGTAGCCGGCCGAACACTGGAGCACACGGCAGACCTTAGGTAGCGCGGAAGGTATCCTTCCACGATTCCTGAGCGTGGCAGCTGTCCTACTGTGGTCATGTGTGGTTCTACGACGTTGGCCATCTCCTATGCTGTTCCGACGCGACAAAGGATATGTCATCTGCTGTATCTTTTAGGGTAGAAAGAATGCACTATTTTTTAAAATGTGTATACAAAGAAGCTATTTAAAAAAAGGAAAAAAAAAGGCAGAGATAGAACTACGTAGGACCAGACAAATGATGAGTTAAAAAAAAAACGTACCGGCTTCTTGGAAATTATCACAGGAGCAATGTGATCATTCTACCTTTTCCTTTTAAAGCGGAATATATGCCACTTTATCTCACAATGAGCTTATTTAATTTAATAAGCCAAAAGAAAAGGTAGTGCGGCTAGTAGAAGTTAAGGGGCTGTTTGATTACCTGGTTTCATATGGTCAGACTCGCGGGAGTCAGGGAATCAGCGTTTGGTTGCTCATTATATCTCGTGAGTCTGCACTCACGCATACAGGATGGTTGTTTGGTTGCCTACGCGCGGTGCGGATACTAGGCTAGTACGATGCACAAAGCACTCGCAGCCAGACTCAGGGGATACGAGCTCCATGACCGTTTTCCTACAGGCTCCTACGGCCAGACTCGTATGAGACGGCAACCAAACAACCCCTGATACTCTTTTTTTTTGTGTAAAGCGAAGGGAAATGGCTTGAAAAATGGGGACGTACTAGTAGTACACTGGTAATACATATATGACAGTTGATTAAACAGGGTGACGTCTTCACTTCTGAAACTACTCCAACCCAAAAAGCTGATAAAGTACTTCGATTAATTGCATATCTAATCACTTGATTAAGTTACTGTGCGCGGCACTTGTTCGTTTGTTGGATGTATCCTCAATAATAAAACATGTACATGTTCGTGAGCCAAAGCTGGTAAGTAGTAGCTATAATGTTGTGCTGATAACAATCGGCCGGCTAGCTTGACCTAGGTGAATTGTTTAGATCACGTCGAATTAGTTTCTAGTACAACAACATCTAACAGTAATATACAATCCTGGTGATTATCTACGCAATTTAGTTCGTTAATTTTTTCGATAAAGGAAGCTTTTATTAATCTTAATAAATTACATCAAGGTGATATAATTATACTAAGAAGACTCCCGGCCTCTACACAGTTAGGGTGTACACAGCCAAACACACACACACAAGAAAAAACAAAGGAACCGTCATGCAAACTACATCACGCAATATTGTCTTCAAGGCTATCCACCATCATAGCAACACTTGGACCGCGATAAAACTCTCCAATGACAACGCTCCAAGAAGGACTCGACACGCACACGCACCGCCATTGCCATGATCCAACCAAAGGAAGGCCGACTAAAGGTTTTCACCTCGAGAGTAAATCCTCGACTACAAAACAATGCCTTCAACAAGACCATTGCTGTGCACAATCAACTAAGGTCGATCTAGGATTTCTCCCCAAGTCAAATCACGGAGATCCCAAGTGTTGCAACCACCGCATTCCGAGCTAGTGCCGCCATACCACTTAATCTTAGCTAATAGCAACGCCATCTTCTCAAGGCCGCATAAACAATTTTAGATGTTCGATTCTACGATGACATATTCATGAAGCTAGCCAATAGGGACACGATCATCAAGTCCATAGAGTGCATCTAAAAAATGAGTTGTGTCGCCTAAGAAAAGCGAATCCGCGAATCGATGTTAAGATGACATAGGTCAAAAGAAATGTATGAACAACGCTAGAAAGAGATGAAGACGCTGGTTAAGAGTAGTCACCGGTGACAACCCAAACTTGCCGACGAAAGTGACTAAACGACCCACAAGGGCGTGACACCACCAGACAAAGCGGAAGCACCTGACGACGCCCCACGGAGGAAAACGACGATCACGCCGCCGTGGTGAGGTGGAGGTGTTGTCGACGACGCCTAAGGAAGACAAAGGCACCCGTGGGGCCACCATCGCCGCCCAAATAAAGTCGCCAAGGCGTTAGCCCAAACACCACCAACCTCACCATTGTTCAAGAAGGAGTCACCATGAAATCCGCGCCAATGAAGCGCAGCCATCGTAGCTACACCAACAAAGAAGAGCTATGGATAGAGGACGCCGCCGTCCGACGCCGCCGCCGTCCGACGTCGCTCACGGAACCCTAGAAACATCTAGGGTGCGCAGCAGAAGAAGCGACAGATCGCGCTAAGCCGGCTTTGCTTTGCATCACCGCTGGGCCAACCGATTCCGCCATACAATCGAGACGCTGGCGCGCAAGCACGCGCAGCCACCGCAGAAGAACCCGCGGCCTTCATCCGCCCGAGCGAGCCCTCCCCAAACTCAAGACACTGCTCCACCCCGCCACAAAGATAGATCCGGGAGGGAGCTAGATCCAGGCCACCGAGCCGCGGATCCAACCTTCCCAAGGCCGGGAGGCCCGCCGCAACAACGGCCGCAGAGGGAGGGGACGAGCCGCAGAGGGAGGGGACGACGGCCGCAGAGGATGTAGGAAGAACAACTCCCCGCCGCCGCCTTCTTTGCGCCCGCGCGAGCCTCTCGGCGGGACGCTCCGGCGACGGCGAGGCAGGGAAGGGAGGGGGAAGGCCTGGCAGCGGCGGTTTGAATCCGAGATTCCCTGAGGGTCGGGGGATGCGCTGGAAAGAAACGCGTTCCCTGAGGTTCGTTAATTACGTGCATCCAAGGGCAAGTTGATTTGTAAGATAGATTAAGATCACGCGCACCGGTATTAATCGGAACAGGTTAATATTTAAGACACTTGGCAACCATCTTAATTGTTTCGTAGCCGATGCTACAGATGATCTTGGAAATTTTTTTATTTAATATTTTTTTATTTTTTTTTAAAAAATAATCAATAGAAATTTTTTTTCTAAAAAAGACTCCCATCGCCTAAATATAGAGCAATCGTCCCATATTCAGGCGATAGGGACCTAGCTGTAAAAAACACTGTATAATTATTATCATATGTGTTTCGTAATATGAGACATTTTTTACGGTATTTTTTACGATAAGGTCCATATCGTTCGAATATGGGCGATCGCCCTATACCATTTTCGCACTATTTTTTTCCTTGATTATTTTCAAAAAAGATTTAAAATAAATATCTCTACTAATATAAATTTGCAGTTAGTGGCAGTGGTCCGTTCTTCTAAGCCCCCCCTCCATCCGTCATATCTCTAATAATGACCGGTCATTATAGCTAATTATTCTTTCCTGATTTACAACCAGCCATATATCTCTAAATATGGTTGATTATTATAGCAAAATCTCTAATTATTGTTGGTAATTAATAGCCGACCAATCATTCCTTTTGTACTCTATATATACTGTACAATTTTCACAAAATCAATCAAGAGAATTCGAAAGAATGCCAGAGCGCCAAAGGTCCGAATGGCAATGGTTTCGGCAAAGAGCACTCGTGTTCGAGGAATCCCCGTGTCGCCTCGCAAGACGGTGGATGACGGGACGAGCGAGGCGACGAGAAAGACGAGGTCGATGGCGCCGAGTAGCGCGCGCTACGGGCATAGCGAGAGAAAGAGGAACATGAGCTGGTAATATAAATTGCAAAAAGGGATAAAAATGATTGATTGATTTTTTAGATTGGTAATGTATATTGCTACGTACAATATATTTAGTTTTAATTCATATCGGAGAAGAAACTATAAAAACTTTTGTAATCGGGAGAAATAGATGTTTGATCTTGTAGCACAATTTTCTTTTATTGCTTGACCTTTATGTTTCGTTATCAATTTTATTTTTCGTAGCAACACACGGACATTGATCTAGTTAAATAAAAAATAGATGATCTTGAGCTCACGGGCCCGATGGACCGATCCAAGATCTATTGCCACGTCGTCCATTGGTAGTTTTATTTTAAAGATGCAAGGCGGACAAACACAATCTATCTGTACAATACTCATATATCACATACACATATACACAAGCATATTCTCTACAACGCTAAATAATTAATCGGAGGCTGCACGATCTCTAAATTATGAAAACCCGTTATCTTACTTTAACATGTACATATATAAACTCATTTTTATTAGTGACCGCGCATATGGATCTAGTCATCTAGACTTGAATGCGGGATGGCTAAGGCGGCGCAAAACGGCACCCCGAGCAACGCTCAGTTCTCCGTCGGCTATCGGTAGTTGAGCTGAGCACGCATGATGGCGACACACCGGATCGATCTCGGGCTCGTGCATCATCATCTCCTCCACGAGCTGGAAGATTAGATCAAATCAGTCGCGCGCCGAGAAAAATCAATTGATCTCTAGATTAAAGCTGGCTGGCTACATTTATTAATTTACTGGCCCATCGTGGACAAAAAATAATCTGTACGTTCCCAAATGCGTGCATATCTTTGGTTGACTAGACCAGATAGAACATGAGGCTGACAGGGCAACATAGTCAGAAACGTCCTACCACTAACGATCATTTACTAAAGGAAGCGAGGACCAAGAAATTTTTAGTGTTAGCGTGGCCTTTGAAAAACAGGACCAAACAGAACAAAAAAAAAACACTTGCATTTAACATCTACGGCTACGATCGATCGATGGTCGAATTCGTTGGAATACCTCGGCCGTTCAATGGAGTACGATTGAAAGAGAGGCTAATATAGGCTGACATGCATTTGAAGTTTTGAACACATCAAGCTTAATTAGCTAGCTGGTTAGCGAGACAGTGACCAGGTAGGTTACAAGCATCTATGATCTGACCACGTCTGGTCCACGGCCAAACTGACGGCTCCATGGTCCAGTGTCACAAACTCACAATAGACCGGAATTAACCCAGGTTCTGCCTGCACGGACCACTCAGTGACATGATATGTTCGGCGTGCATTTTCATTTAATTTGGACATTTTCATTTAAATTAAGCCAAACAATCCTCGGAACAACATAAGATCATGAATAATTACGTATGGTTGAGGCATCTTTGCATGTGACCCCACCCAAGCCTAGCTAAAGTAAATCAGCAACCCAAGCTAAGGGTCTATTTGTTTTTTTCTTTTGATTCTAGATTCTGGCTCTAAAAACAGAATAAAAAATAAACAGTCCGATTTTAGAATTCGGATCTCACAATCCACTTCATATGTGATTTTGGATTCTAACTTTTGGAGGATCGCTTCTCTACAATCACAATCCAAAAGCAGTTTTTAGAGAATCCAAAGTAAAAACAAACGGGCCCTAATTAAGCAGTCAACTTAGGGCATATATAGTGGTGTAGGCGACGATTGTTTGTAAAATATCTTTATATTATTTATAAATAGGAATAAAGACAACAAATGCAATAGATTGACTATATACTCCCTCTAGTCATAAATAGTTGTCGTTTTGGATATAAGTATAGTCAAACTTTTGAAACTTTGACTGTCAATATCTTTTTAAATATTTAAATTGGATATATGAAAATTATATGTGTAGATTTGTCTCGAAAAGTATTTTCATAATATTATAATTTTATTAGGTTTTATAAATATATTATAATAGAAATTAGTGGTCAAAACTGTGTTTTGGTGACTGTGTCAATATCCAAAATAATAACTGTGGAGTATATGGACCCCGGGTATCTACATGGCGGGCCGTGAGGATCACCCAAGAGGGGATGGGCCAAGCCGATCGCATGAAGATGGGTATTTCAGAGGCAAAGCCGCCATGCGCAACAAGGAAACCCTGAAGATGGAAACCAACTCTACTTAGGAAGGATACAATTGTAATCCTAACCGCTATCATGCTTAGCAGATAAGGAAAGAGATACAATCTCCACCTTGTAACCAATTAGGACTCTCCTTTGTAACCACCCTCCTCCGCTATATAAAGGGGGTGGGGAGGAGGAGAGGACGAGACACAAGACAATATCTCATCAAGAAATAAGTTAGCCACATATAATTCCGAGCACAGACTAGGGTATTATCTCCACCGTGAGAGCCCGAACTCAGATACATCGGGTGTTCTTGTGCTACCATCGAAGTTTGGGTCCAGTAGCAGAGCCCCTTTTCATTATTGTTTCGGAATAAACGTCGGCGGTTGGCGCGCTGTAGGGGCTGCGCTTAGATCAATCTTAGCAAGCTCGATGGCGATCTTCGACGATGGCGTGGCGAAGCACTTGGGCGAGGCGGCCAAAGAACGAGGCTTCAAGCCGTCGGCGCGGCACGATGCCACGATGGTTGTCGCGCGGTGACGGCCGGCGCGGCGTCGTATGCGCGCAATGTAGGCGGTCGGCGATTTCGAGTGCATGGCCAAGGAGGCGGCAAGTCATGGGCGCTTAGCAACCGATCGATTCGATCGGTCATGGCGGCGCAGAATCAAGGGCGCGGTCACAGACGCTGGAGGTGAGGCGATGCATCCGGCGACGCGGACGGGCGACGGAGCCAAGGCGCCGGTAAGGTGGTCGCGTGGCTGCGGCGGGCGTGAGACACCAAAGAATTCCTCCACGAGCAAAACCAAAAAGAATTCTCCACGGCGTGAGACACAAAAGGACTTCTCGGGAATCTTTTAGTCGGCAAGAAATCTTTTAGTCAAGCACTTCTAGTCGTCCGCGACCGATCTTCACGAGAGCAATCGGCACAAAGCAATCGATCAGGCCTCTTTACAAAGAAATCTTCACGCGGCGAAGTCTTCACGGCAGTAAGGAGGCCGCAGCAGGAGACAATGGCCGAGGCGCCAAGAGCAGAGCGCAGAGATCGGGCTTGGTCGGCCAATGATGGCGATCGAGCGACGCGGCCGGAGAACGGCGCGGGCGCCGCGACCGCGGCTTCGGAGGAAGCCGCAGAGGTCGGGCGAATCCAGATCAAGAGTGATGGTCCATGCAGAGGCTACTTAAGCGGCGGCCGATTCGACGGTAAGGTCCGAAGCGCCACTTTTCAAGCACGACCACGAAGCCGACGTTTACGCCCGAAGCGCCAACTTCAAGACGGCCACGAAGCCACGCCGCGCTTCGAAGCGCCACATTCGCACGGCCACGAGCCACGCCGCGCCCGAAGCGCCAATTCGCACGGCCACGAAGCCACGCCGCGCTTCGAAGCGCCAACTTCGCACGGCCACGAGCTACGCCGCGCTTCGAAGCGCCAACTTCGCACGGCCACGAAGCCACGCCGCGCTTACGAAGCGCCAATTCGCACGACCACGAAGCCACGCCGCGCTTCGAAGCGCCAACTTCGCAGACGACCAGAGTCACGCCGCGCTTCGAAGCGCCAATTCGCGACGCTTAAGAGCTACGCCGCGCTTCGAAGCGCCAACTTCGGCAGACGCCACGAAGCCACGCCGCGCTTACGAAGCGCCAATTCGCACGCCACGAAGCCACGCCGCGCTTCGAAGCGCCACATTCGCACGGCCACGAAGCCACGCCGCGCTTCGAAGCGCCACATTCGCACGCCACGAAGCCACGCCGCGCTTCGAAGCGCCACATTCGCACGGCTAAGAGCTACGCCGCGCTTCGAAGCGCCAACTTCGCACGGCTAAGAGCTACGCCGCGCCGAAGCGCCAACTTCGCACGGCCACGAGCCACGCTTATGAGCGCGCTTAAGAGCGCCGCGCTTCGAAGCGCCAACTAAGAGCATACGCCGCGCCGAAGCGCCAACTTCGACGCGCTAAGAGTTTACGCCGCGCTTCGAAGCGCCATTTCGCATCGCCACGAAGCCACGCCGCGCTTCGAAGCGCCAACTTCGCATGGCTACGAAGCCACGCCGCGCTTATTTAGCGCTATAATCGGCATGGCCACGAAGTTTACGCTTACGCTTCGAAGGTTACCTTTTCGACGCCACGAAGCTAACGCCGCGCTTCGAAGCGCCACATTCGCACGCTAAGAGCTACGCCCGTTTCGAAGCGCCACTTCCAAGACGGCCACGAAGTTTACGCCGCGCTTCGAAGCGCCACATTCGCACGGCTAAGAGCCACGCCACGCTTCGAAGCGCCACCTCAAGACGGCCACGAGTTTACGCGCGCTTCGAAGCTCCACATTCGCACGGCCACGACATAACGCCGCGCTTCGAAGCGCCACCTTTCGCACGGCCAGAGCTAACGCCGCACTTCGAAGCGCCACCTTTGGCACGGCTAAGAGCCACGCCACGCTTCGAAGGCCACCTTCGCAGACGACCACGAAGCCCACGATCGCGCTTCGAAGGCATTTTCAAGACGGCCACGAGCCTATGCTGCGCCACGAGCAAGGACGGCACGATCGTCAAGAACATATGGAGCATAAAGCGCCTAAGTCGCTTTTACTCAATTATGTCATTATAAATAAAATTGTTGGCTTTCTTGACTTGCTACTTAGTTAATCCACAACTAAGCAAAGAAGTCGGGGCTACACTTAATAGTGTTAGCATGCTAACTCTGCTGGGAAGATTACTTGTTTCAAGAGATGCCATGTGTCGAAATTTTATTCAATTGACTTGCTACTTAGTTAATCCACAACTAAGCAAGAAGTCGGGGCTACACCTAATAGTGTAAAAGCATCGCACATCTTTTTCTTAATGATTGCAAATAAACCGAAAAGGCGTTAATCCGAGTTGTGAAGCTCTAACCCCATGAATGGTGAACTTTAGTCACCCAAAGCGTGCTCGGGAAAAAGAGCCATGAGCCGACTCCCGACGCTCGCGGGCTAGACTAGTCGGGCAAAGTGCTTAAACAAAAGGAGTCAAACCACTCGGATGAATTCAAAATCAATAAGAAAAAGGAGTAAAAAAACTCTAAAATTATATATAAACCAGTCGGACACCACATCCGAGTGAATTGTTTTTACATTGCCTATGTTCTGCATATACATGATTTCAGGGCTGTTAAATTTGGAGGCGATGCGTGTGGGCCAACGTTTCAACGACGACATCAACAACTTCGATGACGAATGAATTTAAAGGAGCGACGCTGAGTTTCACCTTGAGCAGGAAAAACGTTTTGACCTCTGCATATCGTTTGGGATACGGTATGCCTCATGATGGGCCACTGGCTGTACACCGCGACGGTCGGATATAATTCAACGCGTGGATCTCTATTGAGTCCTTCACGATCTCTTTGCCTACAATGGGCACTCTACCGAAAGGAAAACAAGTTGGGAAACTACATCAAGAATCGAAGCACTTTGCGTGAAGCGTGACTCGGTTGAAATTGCGACCAAGAAGGCGGCAATTCGACGCAGCACTCGGGGCTCTTGTGGAGTATATAGACCCCGGGTATCTGCATGGCATGCCGTGAGGACCACCCAAGAGGGGATGGGCCAAGCCGACTGCATGAATATGGGTATTGCCCAGGAGGCAGGCCGCCATGCGCCGCAAGGAAACCCCGAAGATGGAAACCAACCCTGCTTAGGGAGGATACAATTGTAATCCTAGCCACTATCATGTATAACGGATAAGGAAAGAGATACAATCTTCACCTCAGATCCGAGTGGAACTCCTTGTAACCGCCTCCTCGCTATATAAAGGAGGGGCGGGGAGGCATAAAGCACGCATAATGTAACATCTTATCGGCAATCGGCTAGCCACATATAATTTCAGAGCACGTGACTAGGGTATTATCTCCACCGTGAGAGCCCGAACTCAGATACATCGGGTGTTCTTGTGCTACCATCGAAGTTTGGGTCAGTAGCAGTAGCCCCCTTTTCATTATTTTTCGGTAACAAACGCCGACGTAACTCCTTTTGTAACCGCCCTCCTCGCTATATAAAGGGAGGCGGGGAGGCATAAAGCACGCACAAATAACATCTTATCGGCAATCGGCTAGCCACATATAATTCCGAGCACGTAACTAGGGTATTATCTCCACCGTGAGAGCCCGAACTCAGATACATCGGGTGTTCTTGTGCTACCATCGAGTTTGGGTCCAGCGCGTAGCCCCCTTTTCATTATTGTCGGTAACAAACGTCGACAGTTGGCGCGCCAGGTAGGGGCTGCGTCAAGATCAACTTCAGCAAACTCGGTGGCGATCTTCGATAGCTTTTCTGGCGGCTGTGACGGCCCCTTTTTCATGCGACAGAGTTTTTATTCTCGGCGGTTGGACGTCTTGTTTCTGGCTTCGGTGCATGCGACTAGAAGCCTGGACATCATTGGTCTTGCATGCATCTAGTGCTGGCGTCTTGATGCTTTGACGTCATTTGCTCCTGGCCATTGTGTTTTTGTATGCGTGAGATTTTTCCTTGCAGATTGAAGG
Source organism: Guadua angustifolia (assembly GCA_036346375.1). NCBI lineage: Eukaryota > Viridiplantae > Streptophyta > Magnoliopsida > Poales > Poaceae > Guadua > Guadua angustifolia. Next base: position 17,459,281 of record CM070521.1, on the reverse strand, counting down.
CTTGGCGACCTGATTGCTGGACAACGTACCGCATGCACAAGATCACGCCCTCTTGCGATCAGATTGGTGTAAGGACCCGAATCCAACCATTCAATCCACTCGTGTTTTTTCGCACTAGTCCTGTGATCAAACGCTAGTGCACACGACTTAACATCGGTAAGCATCATATCATACACAACGATAAGAATAATAGGACTTTATTGATTGAATGTAACTAGTGTATGATCTTATGATCACTTACATTATTCACCTTTCAAGGCAATAATAATATCAATAAGACAAATGCAATGAAAGTAGTAGAAAACGAGATGTCCCATCAAGACACCACAAAGCGATCGACAAGAATTGGCCTAGTGACACGCTGGCCCACCGAAAGTCCTTCTCCAATATTGAAGATGATTCCTCCATCGTTGTTGGTTGTTAAGTAAGGGTGAGTACACCAACACGTACTCAACAAGTTGTGCATGTAATGCATTTCTATTATAACTATATGCGTGCTTATTCCAAAGGAATGGCTAAGGGTTCATTTGCGAAGAAGCAAAGATTTAAAAACACATACATAATGTAGATTGAAAAGACAAGAAACAAATAATAACAAGTAAATAGATTCAGCGATTCTCAAATAAACCCAAGTTCTTCATCCTAAGTCAAGTTCCATTATCCACATGGCATCCTCGCCATCCCATCCAGCTTGACAAGTTTTAATTAACTACCTTTAGTTGACCAAGGCAAGACTAACTAAAACCAAATGCGATCGCCTAATTGCCACTCTTGGCCAATTAAAACCAAATGCGACCGCCTAATTGCCACTCTTGGCCCACCAAATTGCCTAATTGCCACCCTTGGCCCATTAAAACCAAATGCGATCGCCTAATTGCCACTCTTGGCCCACCAAAACCAAATGCGATCACTAATTGCCATTCTTGGCCCACCGAAACAATCTTGCCACTTGCCTCGGTTTAAATCATTTTTCCCACCCAGCTTGATTACTAAACACCACGTGCTCTTCACAAATCAACATCGTTGCGTGACTCCGCTGTCACAACAACTCAATCTCTTTGTGCGACCGCACATGGCCCACAAATTATTATCATAGTTCCATATTCCATTAGTCAAGATTAATAAACAATATTCCCAAGAGCATGTGATGACGTGGCATGGCTAAGCATCTCTAATTCGGTCTAACCACCCATGTTGATTTTCTATTAACCAACTATAATTAACCATCCTAAGGTGACAAGTGGATCATGGCATACAACTAGCAAGGTAGGGTGTAATTCAAAGGGTACGATAGCTAATCCCAAAATTATGTTGAAATCATTTATACACATAAAATAACAAGTGATAAGGTAAATCAAAATAGCATGCAATCTAGTTTATGGGTGCAACATGATCAAAGCACAACTTGCCTTGCTTAAGCTCCTGGTATTAATCCGAAGATTGTTCTTGAGCTGTTAATTCCTCCTTCGAAACTTCGCTCAACTCAATGTCTACGCGAATCGAGAGAGAAAAGCAAATAAACACCAAATCCAAAGAACAAACAAACTAAAAAAATCCCGATAAAAACCATCAATAGATAGACCTCAATTTTATAAATTTTTAGGAATTTGAATCACTCAAATCGGAGTTCGTATGCGAAAATTATAAGGTTTTGAAGTTTGGAAATTCCTGAAAATAACCTTAATTCATAAATCCCGAATTTAATCGAATTATTTTTATAAAAGAAATTCCGACTTTTCCCGCCCGATCATACGGACGATATGTGGCGAAATTTAGGCTGATGAACTCAATCTAATGGTTACGAGTAAATCTACTACGTTGTCTAATATCAATCGTCCGACTTAAATTCAACGGTCGGTATTTAATCTAAGATGCTTACCGATTCCGAAATAACGTGGGCGAATTCCGATCGCTTGATTAAGATCCGATGGTTGACGAAGTTCCTGATCGGCGATTGCAGAGCGGCGACTTGAATCCACCGGAGACGACGACCTCGGCAGCACGCGCTTGGAAATCTCCTGGCGACGCTTGCGACTTTTCCTCGACGACGCGACTTGCTCGATGCTCCCGATTCCTTGCCGCTCAATTCCTCCGGCAATGCCTGCGCACTGCTATCCTTCGCGAAATCCAACGAACGCTGTCGCAACTCCTCGATTGCTCTCGATTTTTCTTGGACGCTCGCTTGGTTTCTAGGCGACGATTCAACGGAGAAAACTAGCACCGGTGGATGTGCTCTGGGATGAAGGACCTCAGGGTACGGACGGGGCTTTTATAGCCTTGGCTTGTGCGCAAGGATGGAAAGCAAATCCGTGACCGACGCGCTGCGGAATTTGGAAATCGAATCAAAGGCAATAACCGGCGCTTGAATCGGCCACCTTTCCTTTTCCGCGTGTTTCTCCCGGACGGACTCCGCGCCTTACCAAATTCGACGCCAATTGCCTGCGTTCGAACGGCCACGACGTCGCTCCTCCCGCCTGATGCAGCCACGCGCGGATGGACTCCGAAGCCTCGCGATGGCGCTGGCGACAAGAACTCGAATCGGCTACGTACGAATTTTTCCCGCGCGCCCGGACGGAAGACTCGATCGAACTTCAGCTGGCCACGTCGCCCTTCGTTTGTTCACGCGTGGCGCGCTCTCGCCCTGAAACGGACCCCATGCCTCGATGAATTTGGCGCCAGCGACTCCTTTTCGCCGCCACGTCGACACGAGCAGGCCTCCTCGGTCACGATAGCCTAGTCCGCGCGGGAGAGGTACACGGCAATGTGATCGACTTCCTACACGTCGCCCGGATGCAGCTTCCTTGCTCGATTGAAGTCCTTATCGGAATACAGTAGTACTTGAACTCTCCCCACGCCACAAGAGCAGAAAACTTCGATCACGTCGTCTAATCCCACGCGGCGGAAGTTCGTGACACGACGCCTTGCTACGGACGCTTGGCTCGACAATTTCCTTCGGCCGGTCTGTCCAAACAGGACACGTAGCATGTTATTATCATCAGTTTTTCCCAACCTCTCTTTTCTTAAAATACCTAAATGTATTTGATTTAATTGAGTCCCCCTTAAACACCAGGGAAATTCCCAGAGGATACTTCGGGACCTTATGGGCTTACTAAAACATTTTTGACAAAACTTTACTTTGGGATTATCTATTTATAAATAATTCTGTAACAAGGACAATATACTTCCAATTAACATGATTTCGACAGATCTCAGAAAATCCGAATAAATCCAGCAAATTCACAAGAATCACGAAATGCAATAAAATAATATTCGTTAGTTGAAAAGCTCAAAAATTGGGATGTTACAATTGGAAGCGCAGATTTATTGCGTCCAGTTGTTGTTGCGGCCAGTGCGTTGTTCTTTCCTGAAGCTGGATTATTTCCCTGTGGCCGGATTGTTCCTTGTGGCTGAGACGGGGAGATTGGATTGTCCCTGGTGGCAGCATGCAAAAAGCAGAGGGCGACTAGAAGTTTTGATGTGTTTGCATGTCTGAAGATTTTCGTCCCGGCGTATTGATTTTCATCCGATGCATGCAGCGTGGCGACTAGAAATGCATGCATGCATGTTCTTGGTGATGATTAGATCACTCGATAATCCATGGCTCCTGTATTTACTGGCGGCGGATTGCATTGCGGCTGGACAACTTTTTCTAGCGGCCGGTGGCTAGGAAGCAGATCGATTTGCGCCTGAGAGGCGACGCGTGAAAAGCAATTAGATTGGCAGCAACGCGTCCACGCGGCAGAAGATTTCGTCCCGGGCGTGGCAGATCAGGGCAAGGCGCGGTTTCTCGGCGAGGCAAGATCAGAGCAAGGCGCTACGCACAATGATCAGGGAAGCGAGCGGAGTTCCTGAGGCGCTCCTTGCTGGCGACGTGACGTCGTGCGGACGTTCCATGATTCGTAGCAAGCATCATGTCAGGCGCAGCACAGCAGGCACGCGACGCGCGGCTTGGTCTTCACGCATCGTCCCGGCAGCACAGAAGATTCATTCATAAAAAAATCGTCAGATTCGTCGAGCCGGCGTCTCGGCGAGCTGCTCGCTTCGAAGCCGGAGAACCTTTCGAAGAAACTTTCGACGACTTCGCTTCGGAGTCAGGAAGAAGACCAGCAAGTTTGGCTGAACCACCGAGGACAAGAAGCAACAGAAACCTTCTCGGCAAGGTCATCAGGGAGGTGCTGTGCTCACGTCCTAGGAGTTCAGGGCACGCACGTCACAGGCATTAATTCCCATGGAGAAGCAATCAACTCAGAGGGAAACAGAGCTCGGCCATCCGACCACTCGGAATCGAGCCAAAATTAGTCATGAGCTAATGCCTAAGTCTTTTAATATTTAAATTATGCATTCAAATATGCAGCTTAATTTTTATATATATCCGAGTGGTTTTAAAAAATTATTCGGATCACTCGGGTAATTTTTTGCAAAAAGATATATACTACTCAGATTCTTCTCTGATTATTGTTTCAGGAAATTATTTTGGTGTCGATATTAAGCCTATAATGCATGGAGGCACTAAACCTGGCGCTTCCACCGACTGATTCGTCGACTACTTCAAACTGGGCTGTACCGCCCCTCGATCGCTTTTTTGCTACTACAAACAACTCAGAGCGCCACTTTCGACGCCACGAGCCAACGCCAGGTTTCGAAGCGCCACCTTTCAAGACGACCACGAGTTTACACGCCAGCGCCGAAGCGCCACCTCAAGACGGCCAAGAGCCACGCCTGCGCCCGAAGCGCCAACCACCGCACGCCACGAAGTTTACGCCGCGCTTCGAAGCGCCACCTCCAAGACGGCTAAGAGCTACGCCGCGCTTCGAAGCGCCAACCACGCTGACGCCACGAAGCACGCGCGCTTCGAAGCGCCACCTCGCGTGACGCTAAGAGCTACGCCGCGCTTCGAAGCGCCAACCACGCAAGACGCCACGAAGTTTACGCCGCGCTTCGAAGCGCCACCTCGACGCGGCTTAAGAGCTACGCCGCGCTTGAAGCGCCAACCACCAAGACGCCACGAGCCTACGCCGCGCTTCGAAGCGCCACCTCGCAGACGGCTAAGAGCCACACTGCGCTTCGAAGCGCCAACCATCGCACGGCTAAGAGCCACGCTATGCGCCGAAGTGCCACCTTCGGCACGGCCACGAGCCTACGCCTGCGTCCCGAGCGCCACCTTCGGCACGTCCATGAGCCATGCCAGTGCCACAAGCAAGGACGACACAATCGTCAGCAACACATGGAGCATAAAGCAGCTAAGTCGCTTTTACTCAATTATGTCATTATGAATAAAATTGTTGGCTTTCTTGACTTGCTACTTAGTTAATCCACAACTAAGCGAAGAAGTCGGGGCTACACTCTAATAGTGTCTTGATGCGCACATCTTTTTCTCGAAGTTGTATTTTTCTTCTACTTAACGATTGCAAATGAATCCGAAAAGTTATTCCGAGTTGTGAAGCTCAACCCCATGAACGGCGAACTTTAGTTACCCAAAACGCGTGTGCGGGAAAAAGAGCCTATGAGCCGACTCGACGCCGGGGCTAGACTAGTCGAGCAGAGTGTTTAAACAAAGAGAGTCAAACCACTTGATGAATTCAAAATCAATAAGGAAAAGGAGTAAAAACTCTAAAGTTATATATAAATTAGTTGGATATCACATCCGAAAGTGAATTGTTTTTACATCGCCTAAGTTCGCATATATATGATTTCGTGGCTACTAAATTTGATGCGACGCTGGAGCTCTATTGAGTCCTTCGCGATCTCTTTGCCTACAATGGGCACTCTACCGAAAGGAAAACCAATCGAAACTACATCAAGAATCGAAGCATTTGGCGTGAAGCATGACTCACCGAGCCGTGACCAGAAGGCAAGACTCGATCACAAAGCACTCGGGGCTCTTGTGGAGTATATGGACCCTGCATCTGCATGGCGGGCGTGAGGATCACCCAAGAGGATGGGCCAAGCCGATCGCATGAAGATGGGTATTTCCCAGGAGGCAGGCCGCCATGCGCAACAAGGAAACCCTGAAGATGGAAACCAACTCTACTTAGGAAGGATACAATTGTAATCCTAACCGCTATCATGCTTAGCAGATAAGGAAAGAGATACAATCTCCACCTTGTAACCAATTAGGACTCTCCTTTGTAACCACCCTCCTCCGCTATATAAAGGGGGGTGGGGGAGGAGGAGAGGGACGAGACACAAGACAATATCTCATCAGCAAATAAGTTAGCCACATATAATTCCAGAGCACAGGACTAGGGTATTATCTCCACCGTGAGAGCCCGAACCTGTATACATCGGGTGTTCTTGTGCTACCATCGAGTTTGGGTCCAAGTACAGTAGCCCCTTTTCATTATTTGCTTTGAATAAACGTCAACAATAACTATTTGTAACCAGAGAGAGTAGCTGTCTATGATGGTATCTCGTACAATTAATAAATTATCTACAATATAATATATTGTATATAAAATCACCTAGCATGTACAATGGTTTAGTCAGCTATCTATAAGAGATGTCACGTAGGATTTTAAATAATGTAGAAAAGAGAGAAGAAGGAGAGAGAAACCTGTTCTCTACTATTTAATAGACAATATTATAGATAGCTTTATATTTTATATACTATTGTATAAACAGTCTATTAATTGAATAAGAGACTATTAGAAACAATTGAATAGATAATCTATTTTATAAATTATTTTACTACTGTTTATAGTTAATATAAAAATATAGACAGAACTAGCGCTCGGACGTCCGATACTGTTCATTCCATCGGACGCCTTTTGCAACATTTTTTTTCAACGCTTGAAATATTTTTTCCGACGTGTGCAATATTTTTTTAACGCTTGCAACATTCGCTACTGTGCCGCATTTCACTGTTTGTCGAAGAAAAATGTTGCACGTGTTGACAAAAAATATTACATATGTAAAAAAAAATATTTCAATACGTTCGAAAAATTCAGACATCACAAGTATAGTAATTTTGTAAAAATATATTATAGACAGCTACATCGTACGCCTCTCACGATCCCTCAGTCACAGCCTACCAACGAGGCGCTGTTAGCTGTTTTACGAAACCGCATAAAACGCAGCCTCCCTCGGATCATCCTGATCCATCCTTCCACGCGCGCGCGCGCACACAACACGAGACGGAAACACCTCTCTCTTTCTCTTCTCTCTCCTCCGCGGCATAGCACAGAGGCCGGCGAGGGGATCGCCGCCGCCATGAGGCTCCTCGTCCCCGATGGCGCGCGCCACCACCACCGCCACCCGTCCGAGGCGCCGGCCCTGCCGCCGCCCTCCCCCGCGCAGGCGTTAGGGGCAGCGGGGAGCGGGAGGACGGTCGTGGTGGGGATCAGGAGGGACGCCGCCAGCCACGAGCTCCTCACCTGGGCCCTCGTCAAGGTCGCCAATGCGGGCGACCGCGTCGTCGCCCTCCACGTCTCCGCCGACGGTGCGTCCCTCCTCCCTGCACCCATCACATCCGCGGGTGGCTGTCGGTTACTTGGTCTTGTAATCTGGGATTGATTTGTGTTTGAGGAGCTTCTAAGTTCTAATCTACTGAGTTTGCTTGCTTACGCTGTTTGTCCCTGTGTTCGTTTGGATTTTAGTAGTTTTTGTTCCTAGGATTAGTTGGAGTTGCAAATCTGGGACCTATTTTGTTCTTACCGATTCGATCTTGTTACGAGATTAATCCCCTTTTTTTTCGCTTCTATCTCCTTGTTTAGGAGGAGGGGTGGGATTGGATGAGAGTAGCCAGGCCGCGGATTCGCTTGTGTCGGTGCTCGCCGTGTACGACGGCTTCTGCAGCCTCAAGCAGGTCAGTCGTCCCAATACTCAATTGCAAAACAAAATTCTCTCCTTTCTACTTCATCAATGAGTTGTTTGCGGATTTTCTGCAATGGTGGCCTTTTCATCGCGAATACCATTACCTTCCAATTTGGCTGGTAATCACTGGTCCGTCCATTTTTGTTCAACGTTTACCAACTTTGCCGTAGCACTCATGCTACCATTTTTTTTACTGGATGGTCCAATTTTTATCTTTCTTTTTCGACGCCTTGTAATTTTGGTCACCTTTAATCTTTGTACTACCAACATTTTGGCTTTTTATGCAATTGAACTGCCAAAGTTAGTCTATCTGCAAAAGGTTGAGAAGATGGGATTTTATAGCTCACTGGTCTTTAATGGGAGGCTGCCTCAAAATTTCCATCACTTTGTTGTTCCATTTACATTCACCAGATCAATTTGGAGCTCAAGGTCTGTGGAGGTTCATCTATCCGGAAAACTCTGGTGAAAGAAGCGGCATCTTATGGTGCCGCACATCTGATCCTCGGTGTCGCAAAGAATTCCCGGTCTTTTGGGTACTCAATTTGGAACATTCTCCACTCCATATTGCTACCTTAATCCAAATGTTCTCTGAAATTAGTACTTTTGTTTACTCCATATATTAGATTCTCCACTTCAGTCGCCAAGTACTGCGCAAAGAGAGTTCCCTCAAGTTGCTCAGTTCTTGCAGTGGACAATGGCAAGATTGTTTACCACAGAGATGCTGTGCAACAAGAACCATACCATAGCGCTAGTACAAGTATGTTGATCAAACAATTTCATTTGCAGTATATTTCTTTGTTTGGAGTGGCTATAAATTCAGTATGCGAAGTCTTCAATTGGAATGCAGTGGCTGAGACACCAAGGAGCTACCGGAAGCTCCTAACTTCCATGATTGGAGAGAAACTTCAGGACGAACATGTAAAGGACAACAAGTCCATTTCTCAAGCTGTCACCATGCCAATGAGGTCTCCCACACCACCAAAAGAAGCTTCATTAGCATTGGTTCCGGTGAAGGGTTGCCGACGTGAATCGCCAGAAGTGGCAACTGGCTGGCCCCTCTTAAGAAAGAAGTTCTCACCAGACCGAAAATCTGCCGTGACTGACAAGTCCAAGATGTCTGTGGTGCAGTGGGCAATGCGGCTCCCGAGCAGGTATTCAGCAGTTTCACCAGTCCATTTAGAGCACAGAACCACAAGACCAGACTCATCCACCAGTGTCAGTCGTATTTTGCGTGACCGGGTGGTTGTCCCTTCCAGAAACAATTCAGGAAGGTCTTCTGTGGTGATCAAAGAGTTGGATAAGGAATTTCCAGAGGAGTTGACCTCACTCAAAAAGAGATTCTCATCCGTTTATTCTTCGTATAGTCACAGTGAGCTTGCAAAGATCACTTCTGATTTCTCACCTGGTATGCATTTCAGATTTGTCTCTGTTATTGCTAACTTTTTAGACATGTTATGCTTAGCGATCAGATTGGCTGTTTTGTGCAGAGTGTGTAGTTGGACAAGGTGGCACAAGTCAAGTTTACAAAGGTTGTTCCACAAATGGCAAGGAGTTGGCAGTGAAGATCATGAATTATTCCGGTGAGGTGTTGAAGGAGTTCGTCTCAGAGATTGAGATTGTCAGCTCCCTCAGCCACAAGAATATCATATCCCTCATTGGCTTCTGCTTCAACAACAATGACCTTCTGTTGGTGTACGAATACTTGCAAAGAGGCAGCCTAGAAGAGATACTGCATGGTGTGTTTTTAGATCTTTTACCACCTTATTTCTCCATGTGCCATTACCATGTAAAAGCTCATCTTAACTTTAATGTGATGTAGGTGAGAAAGAATGCAATAATGTATTCGGTTGGACCGAGAGGTTCAACGTGGCAGTGGGAGTCGCTCGTGCACTGGATTATCTCCACGGTAATGGCAACAGTCATCCAGTGATCCATAGGGATGTCAAGTCGTCAAACATCCTCATCTCAGAGGATTTCGAGCCAAAGGTAGCCTTCCCCTATCCATTAGCAAGAAATGCTTCAGTTCTTGTGCAACATCGAATTAACTGAATTCAAGTATTCTATATTCGTGTGATGCAGTTATCGGACTTTGGCCTCGCGCTCTGGGCTGCTGATGCAGCATCACAGATCATATGTAATGATGTTGCAGGAACTTTTGGGTTAGTTAGCTTATCATTTGTTCGCTAGCTTTACCTTTTCTTACTACGTTTCAACATTTTCCTTACTGATGTAGACATACCTTCCACCAGGTACTTAGCTCCTGAATACTTCATGCATGGCAAGATGAACGACAAAATTGATGTGTACGCTTTTGGTGTAGTTCTTCTTGAACTCATCTCAGGCAGGAAACCACTCTGCACTGGTTGTCCGAAAGGCCAGGAGAGTCTAGTCATGTGGGTAGGTGTCATGTTCTATGCATCATCATTTGTCAATTTCTTGTTTGAATCTAAAATTTGGCTTGAATTATGGTAAAGAATGGTTCCTTTCCTTGCTTTGAACAAATGATTAACGGCTGTTTGTTTTGTATAGGCGAATTCCATCATACAAGGAGGAAAGCTCACACAACTCGTAGATCCTAGCTTCCGTACTGAAGGCCATGCCAATGAAGTCGAGAGGATGACTCTTGCTGCTTCGCTGTGCATCAGACCAGCAACTCAACACCGTCCTCAAATGGCAGTCGTAAGATTTTAATTCCGATGCATAGATTGCGTGAGTTATCATGTTATGTATTTCCTTTGTGCTGTCTCATAAGCATCCGTGTGTAAACATCAGGTTCTGAAGCTACTTGAAGGTGACAATGATATTCTTAAGTGGGCTAGATCACAAGTCGGATTGTCATACGAGAGCGATGGTGATGAAGGTGTGGTTATACCGCCAGAGAATAACACCAACATCCAGTCCTACATCAACCTTGCATTTGATGTCGACGATGATTCCGCCTCTGTCAGCAGCAACGATTTCATCACAGCGAACACGTCCTTGGAAGAGTACCTGCGGGGAAGATGGAGCCGATCGTCAAGCTTCGATTGATCGATCCATGGCAGAGTTACCCCTTTTTGTGTATAGATCTTTTTTCCCCCTTCTTTTAAGTTAATTTTTGCTCTTGGATGAGAGGTGGCACCCACAATGCCCTCCTCCAAGCCTATCATTTGATTGTCTTAGCTCTGTTCTTTCCTCTCAGAAGGATGCATTTCGTTTGTTACACCCGAGTTCTGTCATCCAAAGGATGAAAAATAAAGTAGGAAGAATTTAATCGTGGGTTGTTGCCCACACCCAAATCAATGGTGTTTGTAATACCCGTTGCTCATTTTTAGGATAAACTTACATTCTAGACTTCTAGTTATGAGCTAATAAATTACTGCTAAATCTAACTGAATATGCTAAACTGTGTCCAATGCCTTGCATGTTCATCAAACTGTTCCAAGGTAAAATCAGGATCTGTATAAGGTATCCTTGTAAGATGTGATCACATTCCAATATTAATCTAGGCTGTACCTCATATGATGATCCTTGTCCAACCATTAAGCAATTAAGAAAAATTCTCAATTTCATAACTATTCAGTGTCGGCTTCACGACTAGTAGTCATCTGCATCATGGGATGGAATGATTTGAGTAGTTCATCCAGCGAATTCATTAAGAAGATGATGGAAAACGAAAGCTAAGGGCCCGTTTGTTTTTGTTTTTGATTCCGGATTCTGGCCTCAAAAGCAGAATAAAAACAAACACTCTGATTCTAGGAATCGATTCTCACAATTCAGCCCACCTATGGCCTAGTTCGTTTCAGCTTCTCGATTATATGAGATGCTGCTTCTGATTATAGGAGAATCGGGCCGAACCGGCTGTGACTTCTAGGTTTCAGACCAGGCCAGTGAGAATCAGCAAGAATCAGTGAGAATCAGGTTCCAGTCGAATTCTGATTCTATATAAAGGGCAACTTCTGATTGTAGAAGAAACTGTCCAGAATCCTCCCGTTCGGCAAACAATCCACCATTTTTTAAGCAGAAACTATTCAGAGGCTGAAACGAACGGGGCCATATATACAATCTACTTTATATGTGTTTTTGGATTCTAGGTTTTAGAGAATCAACTTCTCAAAAACCATAATTTAGAATTGGCTTTTAAAGAATCCAAAACAAAAATAAACACGAATAATTTCATAAGCGCTCAGTTGGGGCATGTTACATCACATGGACCAGCCTGCCGACTATGGCAGGGATCTTGGAAAGCATTTTGCGCATGGATGACAACATCAGCAAACCGACATCAAGAAGCCATGATCATCCTACTTGTCGACAAGAATGAATAGGAATAATGGTCATGATCATCCTACTTGTCGACAAGAATGAATAGGAATAATGATGACGGTGACACTTAGACATGGATAATATCATACCGGTGTACAATTTTATGTTTAATATAATCATATACATTTAGAAGTATACACATGTTTAATTATATGTACACAAAATTTCACTTATAATATTACTATAAATGCATATCAAAGATAACATATTATTTAGTAAACTGTAACATTACAAAAAAATTGAGCTATTTTAAATTTTCCTCATTTTCAAAATTTTTGTGAATTTAAAATTTCCTTTCAATGCAAACAAATCATTTGAATCAAATTTTATAAGTTTAAATTAGTTCAAAACAATTTATTCAGGTTCTAAAAGCTTTAAAGTATTTTTGAGAATTTTCTAGAATTTTTCTACAATTATTCGCTATTTATTTTGGCCTTTTTGCATTTTTCTAGAATTTCCTAAAAAGAAAAAATATTTTCTTTTTCTGTTTTCTGCGTGGGCCATTTTCTTTCTCAGTGGCCCACTTCTTTTCCCCGCCGCCCAGCCCGACCTGTCTCTCCTTGGGTCGACACCTCGCCTTCTCGCGGCTCAGCCCGCACAGCACACCTTGCCCTCGCTCCCGCTGCATCATGGGGCCCGCCTAGCAGCGTCAGTGCCTCCGTCTTCCACCCCAACTCCGCCATTGCCCACTTCCATGCAACCGCCACCACGATTTCCATGGCCGTTTGTGTTGTATCTGTGCCAAACTCCTCGACGTCCGAGCCTATAAATACCGCAGCTCTTTTCCCCCCTCTTTTCTCTTGTGTTTTTTCACTTGGTTTCGCCGCCAATCGCAAACCCAAGTGCCATTGTTCTATGAGGCGTCCTTGCTATTGATCTCCGCTGTCGGTGAGTGTTGGCCACTATGTAACATCCCAAAATTTGGAGTTTTGGAATATTTAAAAATCAAAAGCGAACCATTTGCTTTTTCTTGGAATTAACCAAGCTTAAATTGAATTTTCAAATAATAAAAAGATTTAATTTGATTAATCTGTTCATCAAATTAAAGGTTTCCAGTTTTTATTGGGTTCCTTATGCTTCAAGGAATTTTTTTGTATTTTTAGAGATTTTTCTGAATTTATTTGCTTTTATTCGGATTTTTGGAATTTATTTAATTCGAAAATGTTTTAATTCTCTTTCCTGCCTCGGGCCGAATCCCTTTTCCGTCGGCCCGCTTCTGTTCAAATCTGGCCCATTCCTATTTCCATTCGGCCCTCATTCGCCTGGCCCAGTCCAACTGAAAACCCTAGCTCGCGCCAAGCCTCACCGTTGGATCCCGATCGCGCGGTCATCAGTCGCCCATGTGGCCCTTCAGTGTGAGCCATTGGATCAGCACTGCGCGAACGGCCGTGATAGTGCCATGTCGCTCCATCGCGCCACCGCCACCTGCAGCCCTAACCCTAGCCGCCGCTCTCGGATTTCGCGTCGGGCCCGCCTCCCAAGACCCCTATTTAAGGCACCGCACCTGCCGACCCCTTCCGTGCCGCCCGAGACCCTTTCGTTGCGCCGTGTGACCTCGCCGAAGTCCGCCGCCATGCTCGAGACCTTCGCCGTTTTCCCTCCCCGCCGGTGAGTCTCCGCCTTGATGGGTTGCACCGTCGTGATGCCCGCGTCTCCCTCTTTCCGATCCATGCCGAGCCGAGCCCAATCCGTCGCATCTTCGCTGCTTGCCGTGTCTCGTTCCTCGTGTCCAGCGAGTCTTCGCCGCCACCTCGCCGTCGAGCTACTTCAATCATCTGTGGCCGTCCGATCTTCGGTGAACACCCTTGATCGCGCCACGTTGCCATCGGTTGCGCCTCGCTTCATCGCCGTTTGATTCGGAGCCACCGACGGATGACCGCCGCGTGGCTTGTCCTCGTCAGCCACCGTGTCATCGCCTCGTGTCTGCCAGCCAGCCGCCATCTGTAGGATCGATATATATATTAAACTAGCAATCAGAGGGGGGGTGAATGATTGCGCGGAAGCTAAAATCAAATTTTTGATTATTTTTGAAACACCCCAATTCGGACTCAAATTGCCTGATTCGGATTCGACAAAAACAGAGATATACACGTCTACTAAAATAGTAATTTCTGATGATCCAACCGTTAGATCGATGTGAAATTTTAACTGTAGAAACTAGATTCAATTTGCAAGCTAACACAATAAAAAACAGCTCGATCGGATCTGCGGATCTAAAGTTATTTTCTTCGCAATTTTACTGAATCAGACGCCAGACCAAATAAAGACAGATTAATACACGTTCACCAAAATAATAATTCCTAAAGATTCCACCGTTGGATCGACGTCAAATTTTATCTGTAGAAACTAGATTCAATTTCCAAATTAAAACAACAGGAATCAGGTTGATCGGATCTACGGATCAAAAGATATTACCTTCGAAATTTTACTGTATCAATAATGTTGAAAATTAATCTAACCCTAATTACGAGATTATACTAACGTGCAGATGAATCATCCTGTTTGTGGTTTCTATCGCTACATTCCAAACAGCCATGCATGCAATCTGGTCTTTGTTTTGAACCGAACAATTTAGCCTCACCTCGATCGTCAGGAGACTTACAAGCCGCAGAACCTCTCGTCAGAAGAAAACTCGACGCAAGAAGTCCGCCACGAACCTCTAGGCACACCACCAATAGAGACCTCCCAGCCGCCAGGAGACACAACGCCAAAGACAGATCAGGGCCGTTCCTCATATTTCGGGGGCCCTAGCGCAAGTCATGAAATGGGGCCCTTGATTTCAGCAACATAAAAATGTTTTTATCTATTAATTGCAAAGGCATATGTTAAGTGTATAATCAAGACATTTCTTGAGTTGCAAAGATGACGCATACATGATATTAATCAAAATAAGCGATCTGGTTGCAAATATACATGATATATCCCCTCAAAAAACTAATAATAGAAGAGAAAAGAGAGGGAGAGAATGTCTAGCACAGACATATCCCGATATCAATGATAGAAGAGAGAGAGAGGGGAGAGAATAATTGTAGAGGTGGTCGCAGGTTCCATATCTCAAAAACTAGACCATGCTAAATGAGGGCCATCATATACCATCTACTACCTGCGAATTCAAAATAAGCAAACCCATCATTTAAAATAATTTCTTCTCACATTTCTAGATGCAAAATCATCAATAATGGTATCTATATTAATCTGATCTAACATAGCCTTCTCGATGCATAAAGTGGCTAGACCATTCAACCTTTCTTGAGACATTGTTGACCTCAAATAATTTTTTAATAATTTCAATTTTGAAAAGCTTCTTTCAGCTGATGCTACAGTAGTTGGTATAGTAAATAATATTCGATAAGCAACTAAAACATTTGGATAACAATCTACATCTCCAAAGTGAACTTAAATATTTCAATAGTTGCCAAAGGCTCATCCGCAAAGTCATTTGCAACACTCTTAATTCGTAACAAAAATCATCTAACTCAACATCACATGATTCATTTTGAGAAAAAGTTTCCACAAATTTAATGCAACATTTTCTTAATTCAGTACCATCTAATGACTTCATACTCTTTGAACTAAGTAAAAACCCAAATATACTTTTAAACCCTTGAAGTTCCTCAAATCTATTTTTCAATGAAGTATTTGCCATGTCCACCATCACTAAGAAGTAATTTGCTTCAAAAGACTTCTCAGCGGAAAGAATTTCATCAATGTGATCACTTTCATCAAATTGCTTTTTCCTAGTTGCACGACGTTTTATTGGAAATGACGGTTCTATATTCATATCAGATGCAATACCTTTGCAATGTCCATACTAGATGCAAAGCCTTCATTTCTATAATTATGAAAATATTGCATTATACCCTCGATTTGTTGCAAGGTAGAATCAATGCACATGGATGTAGATTGTAAACTAGCTTTTGCATTATACCCTCTAGTATGGAGGAGGCCAGGGAATTCTTCTTTCTATAGGTTATGAACTAGCTTTTGCTAAATATCTACAAATTGTAGCCTATATACCTATTAAGCTGGTTAATTTGTGGCTTCTTGTGAAGGCCCCTCCTATAAATATAATCAGTGTCAAGCCAAATATATGTCTTTAGGCTAATGGAGAACATGAACATGATGTTGCTAGTTATAAGTAATACAAAGTAATGATCTCGGCAAAAAGATTAAACTAGCTAGCACTACTGAGAAGTCTGGACACCACTGTAGTTACTACAGTTATTATTTGTTAGCAATAACTTGGTATCAAGTTCAGTTTACTGTTTGCACCTAATTAAGTTACCATTGCAGGAACGATCCCATCTGTTTGTGAACTGCATGCTGATAAGGAGCACATATATATACTACTTGCACAGTTGCACTTGCGGCTTGCCACAGGCACAAGAAGATTTCAGAAGAAAACTTGACAAACACAGTACATGCAAGAACAAATTAGCAATATTCAAGTGGAGACTAATTAATTCTCACATTCTTGTGCGGCGGCAGGGCGAGGCGGTACTTCTTGAGTCTTGACACCGACGCGGCGCCTTGCTCTTCTTTTCCTGGAGGATGAACACCATGGACTTCTTGAGTCTTGACACCAACGAGGCGACGAGGTGGTTCCCGAAGGGAGGCGAAAGGCCGTTTGCCCGTTTGCTGCTTGACCTGCCTCGTTTCTTGGAAGTTGGACCAACAGAAGATAAGGAGATGAAGAGCTATGACCATAATATATACTGATTACTTACATGGGCCGGGACCCCTCCCTATCGTGGGCCCTAGGCGACGGCACCTATTGCACCGCCCAGGAACGGCCCTGAGACAGATGCCAGGAAAGCCAGCCAACGAGCAGAATCTTCTAGTCATTCTTGCATCGGCCAAGACTTCTAATCATGCATGCACTTTAATCATCTTGCACAGCCCCTAACGCAGGAAAGAATCTCCAAGCTTTGGCACTAGAACCCTCCAGATTTGGCGCAATGAAGAAAATCAAGCGCTAGAAAATTTCTTATACTGCCTCAACTAGAAGTTCTCTCGCCAGACGTCCGCTAGTGCTTCGCATGTATGCACGCCACACCCGGTAGCAAAACAACGACGATAAAACGGCCAAGCCTCCACCGCCGCTAAAAGCTCAAGATGAAAAACTACCGAGGCTACAACGCAGAAAAGCAATCAATTCATTGATTAGGTTTCCTGAGTTTTTATACAACTCAAAACCCTAACACATGTATGCATATCCACCGCCCAATACACATGCCCAATGTATGCATACAACCCAAAATTCACACATGCACGCCAGACGCCCGCTTGCTACACTCACGTGACTAACCAACTTCGTGTGCACCGTTTCTAGCCCGAACGCCCCGCATGACATCCTCGACCACCAAGACCTCGATTCTCCTCGAATCTAGTCCCGAACCTCGATTCCTCCATGAACCTAGTTCCGCATCGTCATCGACCACGTTAAGCCCTCGAGCAACACCTGCACACGAATAAACAAACAACGCATTCGAGCACAAGTCCACGACTTGACTCAAGGTTAATCCATGCAACCACTCACACGATGCATTGCATCAAGCAAAACCATCATGCTATCAGCAGCATAATTAAATGAACATCTGAGCACAAGTCCACAACTTGCCTCAAAATCAATCCATGCAACCACTCACATGAGTGCATTGCATCAAACAAAATCCATCATGCTATCACCAGCATAATAATCATATCAATATAGCACATGCACAAGCACCACACATGCTATAACCAAAATCACTTCACAATGCCAATTTCACCATTCAACCAATTTTTCATCACATGATCTCACACCATCTCAGCCCTAGCCCTCTACGTGGCTGCCACGTCAACGTGGTCTACCACGTCATCGCAAGTCTTCTCGGTGCTCTCGGTTCACGGTGAGCCGTGTCTCTGACATATGGGCCCCACGTGTCAGAGGCAACTCTTTTTCCTATTTATTCAATTTCCAGAAAATCCAAAATTCCATCCAATCCTGTGCTGCCACGTGTCACCTTCTCTGATTTTTCTTCATTTTCTCTCCCGAGAGACTTCCAGAAGCTCATTCTCCTTCGTCCGAACTCCGATTGAAGCGATTCAAATTTCTAAATTTTTGCAAAATCGAGCTCTACATTTCAGAGCTATTTATTTTCAATTTTGAGTTTGTTTGTTTCTCTATTTTGTATTTATTTGGTTTTATTGCTTTCTTTTCCGGTAGACGCGAATCCCGTAGAAGCGAACGGAGACTTCGAAGATCAAGACTCAGCATTAGATTAGCAAGGCAAGTCGTAACCTTAGATCATGTTGAACCTATGTTTGCAAAACTATTTTATTTTGTACAATTGCATGCTATTTTTGTATCAATGCTTAGTTTTGAGAGTAGCTATTTACCTGATTGCCATTATGCCACCTTGATTACTGGAATGTCATATACCCATTGTTAACCTCAGGTTGGGACATTACTAGTTGGACATAATCATAATACCAACATTGGGTTAACGTAGCTATGCTTAGACCTGCTTAGTCGTATGATAGGATTCATGTCACTGTGAATTAATGTTAATCTTGACTTAATGAGATATTGAATTCTGGCTATTGACCATTGTTGTAAAACTTGTTGTACCATGGCAGGGGATGCCATTGGTATTGGTTGACCAAAATGTTTTCCCTCGGGCAAATGATCGTGCAGTAAATGGGGTGCTGTCTAGCACATTGTGATGTGGCTGTCTTGCCTGAGACAATTTAAAGACTTAATCTTGTGCGCCATTGAACTGGGTCTAACCGTGCAACCACAAGTCTGGTATGGGACAGACCTAGCTGATTAATTTGCGATGTCTAGTCTTGAGTACTGCCAAATATTGGTGTGGGTTCCAGGATGGACAGGTAGACTCACATGGCTCAAGAGGGGGCCCCGAGGTGTGAAACCTTAGAGGGTAGTACTGGGTTTAGACATGCATTGTAAAGGCTTTGTAGTGATCTCTCTGCTGACACACCAAAGAAAGTGTGTTCGTAGCGCTTGGCACTAAGGGATGATCATGTCTTGTGGGTAAAGCTGTACAACCTCTGCAGAGTGTCAAACTATTCGAATAGCCGTGTCTGCAGTTATGGACAAGCCCGGGGATTTCACACGGGGTATAGAGTGTTTCATGAAATGTGGAAATGTTGGGATGTGAACGAGGAGTTCACTGTTGTTTTGTTGTTTCAAGCTATACTGTTGAATTTGGTGGTTGATACTTGTTTCGAATGATGTAGGGTGATGCCTCGCCATTCTGTTCATATTGTCTACCATTGATTTACCAGTTATTTATTATTGTTATTATTAATTTTTCCTTCAATCTATTTATTGTATTTAAATTCAAGTTATTGCTTTCTACAAATGAACCATATGACTATCCTTTGTCAAGCCGTGCATGAATATATTGCATCATTTCCCTATGGCTTGCTAAGTACGTTTTGTACTCACGGCTTTACACCCTTGTTGTTCAGTTGCTGAGAAAGGACCAGGTAATGAATATCAAGAGGATGAGTACTATGAAGACTACGTCGACTAGGAAGGCGTTTCCCCAGACGATTGCTTGTGGCATATCGAATGGCTCAAGTTATCTTATTTCCGCTGCAACAGTTTTATTTGTTTCTTAAAGCCGAGAGGCATTGGTATATGAACCTTGACCATAATGTCGTTTGCTTTATTCAATAATAATTTGCTTCTTCTTAGTTATTTCGATGTATGGAATGATAAGTCATCTATGTTTCCACTGTGTGCACTAGCGTGATCCTGGACTAGTGCAGTATATACAAAGGGTTTCGAATTTGCATATCCGAGTCTCGACACACTATCACTTGCACCTTTGTTCTCCTCGCATTGTTTGCATCCTTTTTCCCTCAAACTCGAGCCTGTTTCATCGCATTTTGCTCTCGGGCGAGGTTTTCTTCCTCAACTCCGGTGAGGCCCGCGCCACCATCGAGCCACTCCTCCATGTTGACCGTTGTTGATGCGTCACATCGTGGTGCCAAGCACGAGCTACGTCGGCACCATCTGGGTGCCCGATCGGATTCGCAACTGACGCAGTGGTCGCATTGGCCATGCCACATCAGCAACCGTGTGGCAGCCGTGTCATCGCTGTAACATCCTAAAATTTGCTTATAATATTGTTTTATTGCTATTTGTGCATTTTATGATTTTCCGAATTTATTGGATTTTTCTAGAATTTAATTGAATTTATTTTAAATTAAGTATATCAGCATTTTGAGAAAACTAATTATATATAGATAAAATTAATATTAAGTTTGGCTAAAAATATTTTATTTGAATCCAAAATATCTCCAAGTATTTATGAGAATTTTCATGGATTTTTCCTGATAAATTTATTGTCTAAAACTAATTAAACTAATTTCTGTAATTATTTTAATTCAAAAATACGGAAAGAATTATTGAACATTGTTGGGCCAGAGCTTGTTACTGTTCACATGCGCGACCCATTTTCGTGCGGCCTATTCGGCCAGTTCTCTAGGAACCGAAGCGGTTGTTGTAGATCTTAGATCGAATGGCTATCGTTAAGCCGTGTTTGCTGTCTAGTGTCAGTCGTTGGATCGCGAAGGAGCACCTGAGATTCGAAGATGGGATTGAAAACCCTAGTGTTCGCGAGACATTGGATCATGATCTAGCGGTGTGGATTGGGTTGGTTGGATTAGGATAGATTAGATCGTATCCATTGGTTTTGGAAAGGGTGGGTCGGATTGAGTCGCGTCAGGAGTGATTTGTGCCATTGTTTGTTGATCGGATGGCTACAGGTCATAGTTTCTGATCAGGAGCTGAGATGGACTCTGTTGCCATGTCGGTTGGGTTTCCCAGCACCGTACACAATCATCAAGGGGTATTTAAGGGTGCCATAGCCTCTCCGAGGTTCTCCTAAGATCACCGCAGCTTTTGATGGGAGCCGTTTCACAAGAGCCACCGTAGAACACATCCAGGAGCTTGCCGTAGTTGCCGCAAGCACCACCGCTCTTTTTTCCACCGTTGTGCCACTGTCAAGCCATCTTCTGTCGCACCAGTTCCAGATTTGAGATCTTCACGTTGCGTCGCACCGATCTCACCATTTCACGTTGTTGTTCCGTCATCGTAACACCGTCACCAAGGTTGTCGTCTTTGTCATTGGTGAAGAACCTCGATCGCATCACCATCATTGTCGGGAGAAGCTTTTAGCCATCAGATCAATAGCCAACATTCGAGATCAAGCCACATCGCCGTGTCAACAGTGAACCGCTTCATCCGGGGTAGTTGTTTGATCTTAGATCGTGCGGTCCTGGTGTTGCCGCGTGTTCCACCGTCCGTAGTCATTCGATCGCAAGTGAACGGTTTGGATCACGCCACACGGGAAGGCCAATAGCACGCTGACGCATGGCAGCGCAGAGACCGAAGCACCGTGCATCGGGTTCATGGTGGACCAAGGGAGGGGCGTGGACAGGGTGCATGGACCAGAGCCACGTTGCAACATGGGATTGGTCCGAGGGATCGTTGATGTCATGCTAACATCACAAATGCAATTTTTCAGTATAAAAATAATTCAGTATATTATTTGATTTTTAATTTTGTTATTTCTAGAATTTTTTAATCTTCTTCGAGCCCGTTCTCCCTCGTACGAGCTCTGATTGAGTTGATTCAAATTTCTAAAAATTTGTAAAATTGAGATCCATTTAGTGGTGAATTTTATTTGATTTTTGAAGTTCATTTTCCCTCTGTTTTGGTATTTATTTAATTTTCTCTCTCGTTTCGCGTATACGTTGAGTTGTGTGACGTATTGGAGGACGATCCGTCAACCCAAGAGCAAGTTTCAAAGCAAGACTAGAACCTTTACCAAGGAAAGTTGTTCTTTGATCATGTTGAACTCATGTTTATAAAACTGTTATATCATTTTATCTTATTGCATATTAATTCACGTATACAATGGATTCAAATTAAATTGGGACTTAGTTAATCTTCCAATTTGATCTATATTCTACGTTGTCATTTGTATGCCAAGATATATTGTCACCCTAGATTGGTTTATTATAGTTGGTTAATAATAAATTCAACATAGGATGGTTAGACTAGGGATAGCAATCAGGTGCGGCGGGTACGGGTAGTACTCGCCCATACCCATACCCACGAATCAAAATCTCCCCCACGGGTATACCCGCGAAGGGTCGCGGGCGAAAAATCTCGCCCATACCCGTCCGCTCATGGGTGCCGATACCATGGTATACCCGCTATCCGCCACCATCAACAATCTTTTCAACCAAATGGCACTAGGAGCTAATGAGCTATGGTACTAATACATTCTTTTTGACGAAGTTATGGATATTAGCTACATTCTTTGGATTAAAGAATGATTATCAATGATTCAAAATTTCAAATGTACATGAGAATAAGAATTAAAATAATAGATGCAGACAAATAATACACGGATACTCAAGTTCAACAATTACTAAAATGAGTTACCACAAATTGGGAATTAAGGGGCTAACTAGGTGCCTATTCTAGCCCATATATCAATAGGATACATCGGGTAATCAGGCAGAATGGGTACGGGTGAAGCTCCCCCATACCCATACCCGTTTGCCCGTCGGGTAGAGTTTGACCCCCATAAACATACCCGCAGGTAATGAAAGAGGAACATACCCACCTCTATTAGGGTTTTTACCCGTGGGTATACGGGTAATCGGGTAAAATTGCCATCCCTAGGTTAGACCGTGTTAGTTGCTTAGCAATGCTACGTCATCACATGTACTTGAATCATCAATGTCTAAACTTGACTAATGGAATATGGAACAATGATATGAACTTGTGTGTCATGTGAGGTCGCACAATGATATTGAGTTGTAGTGGTGAGAGATGTCACGCAACGATGTTGAATTGCTGATGGCACGTGGTGCTTGGTAATCAACTGGGGTGGTAATCACTTAGATTGGGGCAAGTGGCAAGGGGAAAGTGTGCCAAGGTGGGCCCGATGGGCAGAGGGTATGTGGAAGTCTTGCTTTGATCATCTTAAGGACTTAACCTTACAAGCCTTTGACCTGAGTCAATCATGCAGCCACATATCTGGTATGGGACAGCCTAGCTGATTAGTTTGCAATGTATTAGCTTGGTACTATCAATGGCAGTGTGAGTCATGAGTCATGGATCCACTCACATGGCGCAAGAGGGGGACCCTGGATGTGGTAACCAGTCCCACCAGTGTTGAAACCTTAGCGGGTAGTATCGGGTTAAGATAGTGCATTGTAAAGGCTTTGTTATAATCACTCGCCTTTGTGGTGTATGGTTGTATCATGTGGGTAAAGTGCATAACCTCTGTAGAGTGTAAATCTATGAGTCATCTACGTCTTCTATTTTCCGCTACATATGTCTTAAGTTTTATTTGGGTTTAGCCTTATGTGGCTTAATAATGTAAGATGGTCATAATCATACACTTAGTTATATCAATAAATGAAGTTTTATTATAATTATCATTGTGTATGATGTGATATTTACCAATGTTAAGCTGTGTGCATTAGCGTTGATCTTGGGACTAGTGCGGTAAACACAATGGGTCCGAATTGGTGAATTTGAGTCCCGACAGAGGTGGTATCAGAGCATACTGATTGTAGTTCTTGGCCCTAGATAACATGGTGGTGTCCTAGGTGTGTCCAAAACTATTTTCTAAAGAAAAATCTAAATTTGGATAACAAGACACTCTTAACTTTTCTTATTATCTAATTCTTGCCTTTGCTGAATTTTCATTTTCTTGTTGCCATTTCAAGTTGAGGACTCAACTATTTCTCTTTTGAATAGATGAGGATGGCGCAGACCTACGGGGGAGCACGAGGGAGGTTTTGCTGTAGAGCTTTGGAGGATGCTTCAGGTTTTGGGAGGCTTCGTGAGACCGATGTACAGAGGCCATTACTGGGTCGTGAACACAGTTACACGTGGAATTATCTGCATGATCCTTATATAATCAAGAGAAGATGAAATAGCAAGCAAAGCAATTAACATCACTGTGAGGAGAGGTACCTTCGAGATTGGCATTCAGGAGGCTTCACGACTAGCTTTGGGGAGGATCTACCGTGATTAGTCGCATGAACTCGATGACACCGTGTTTCGACTTCACCCTTTAGGACGCGCATCACAGCAACAAAGGATCGAGGAGGAGGAGAATGCTACTACCGTGCACTTGGCACAATTGGTAGCCGCACAAGACGCACACATGAGATTAATTGTGTGCACTATGTAGCTCTTAGACTTTTGTAAGCAACCATACCAAGTATTAATAAAAGTTGTTTAAGTTTGGGTTTAACCTGTTTTCCCCCACCTTAGAAAATTCTTGCATCTTATCTATGCTTCATCTCTTTTCCTTAACCTAAGGAGCAATAAGCAGATGGTGAATATTCGTGGCAACAACGGTCCTTCAGGAAGTGGTCTTCACCACAGTGACAACCCCAATGATGGAGTACCATTGCAACCATTGCCGTCAGATGACATGTAGAATCTGGGAGCTTTCCTTGCAGTGCAGACTCAGCCTATGCAAACAATGATGCAACAAGTTCAGAGTGTGACAACCCAAGCTATCAACAGCAACAACACTCATCATGGCAACAATGGATCACATCCTTATTCTAAGTTTGATTTTATGAGGACTCGTCCGCCGACATTCTTAGGCAATGTCAACCCTGTGGAAGCCGATGATTGGCTTAGGACCATTAAAAGGAAGCTGCATATTACTCAATGTGAGAAATGAGAAGGTGCTTTACACTTCTCATCAGCTAGAAGGAACTACTACAGAATAGTGGGAGAACTATTGTGCCGTGCATGAAGCCCCACTAGAGATCACATGGGATGAATTTACTACTGCTTTCCATCAGTATCACGTACCTGAAGGCATGATGGATCTAAAGAAGGAGGAATTTATAGCTTTGAAGTAAGGAGGTCAATCAGTGGTCGATTATTTGAATAAGTTTACTCAGTTAGAACGCTATGCCCTGAAGATGTGGCTACAGACAAGGCTAAGCAGTCTCGCTTTATGAAGGGATTAAACTTTGGATTGCAGGTGGGATTGATCACCCACAACTTCCCTAATTTTCAGGAACTAGTCAACAAGGCATTGATTTGGAGGACAAGTGCAAGGAGCTTGGTGCGGATCACAAGCACAGAATTGCTAATCAAGGAGGGCGACCAAACTAGTTTAGATTGAGAATGTCTTCGCATAGTTTGCTAGGTTTCAGCCGCAAGTGGCAAACAAGACATCAACCCCCACACCTCACCT
The DNA here is from genome assembly GCA_036346375.1 of Guadua angustifolia. NCBI lineage: Eukaryota > Viridiplantae > Streptophyta > Magnoliopsida > Poales > Poaceae > Guadua > Guadua angustifolia. Next base: position 17,433,899 of record CM070521.1, on the reverse strand, counting down.
TGTTAATTAGAATAGCTCAAGGAAGCAATGCACGAGGAGGGAATCAATAGTCTATTGTCAGGCGTTGCTATACTTGCAATGAACCAAGACATTTTGCTAACAAGTGTCCACAGAGAGGAGGAATCACGCCAGTTTATTTCAACTTGGGAACTACACCTGCCAAGGCACCTACATCAGGAGGGAACCATGCAATAGGTCAAGCTGGAGCTACACCTCAAGCAACAGTACGTGGCAGAGTCAACCATATCATTGCAGATGGAGGCCAGGAGGCATCAGATGTTGTGATGGGTAAGTTTTTGGTAAACTCAGTACCTGCTACAGTTTTATTTGATTTTGGAGCTTCGCATTCATTTGTTTCTTGAAGTTTTGCAATTGAAAATGGATTTGTTGTCAAGAATCTTAATTGTGTGCTTTTAGTCCAAGCCATAAGATATGAACTTAGATCTAGCCTTGGGTGTTTGTGAGTTAAGTTGATCATGGATGGAATAGAATTTTTAGCGAATATTATCTTATTGGATACTCAAACCCTAGATGTTATCCTTAGAATGGATTAGCTGTCCAAGCATAAAGCTGTTTTGGATTGTGGCCAAAGAATTGTGTCATTGGAAAGTCCTAGTGGCAAGAAAGTGGATATTCAAGCGACAACAGTTCATGATGGTCAGTTAATGGTTAACCATGTGAAAGTTGCTAGCATAGAGGATGTGCCAGTTGTTAGAGAATATCCGGATGTTTTTCCTGAAGATTTGCCTGGTTTGCCACTAGATCAGGATATTGAGTTTGTTATTGAGTTAGTGCCGGGAACAATACCAATAGCAAAGAGACCATATCACATGCCAACAGATGAATTAGTTGAGATGAAGAAGCAAATCGAGGAATTGTTTGAGAAAGGTCTTATAAGACCTAATTCTTCGCTATGGGGAGCGCCAGTTTTGTTCGTTAGAAAGAAAGATGAAAGCCTAAGAATGTGTATCGATTATAGTACACTTAATGAAGTGACGATCAAGAATATGTATATGTTGCCCAGGATCGACGACTTGTGCGACCAGCTTAGAGGAGCTGGAGTTTTCTTGAAGATAGATCTCTGATCAGGATATCATCAATTAAAGATTCATGCGGAGGATGTTCCTAAAACCGCATTCTCTACGCGGTATGGATGTTATGAGTTTACGGTTATGTCTTTTGGATTGACCAATGCTCCGGCATATTTCATGAATATGATGAATAAGGTTTTTATAGACTATTTGGACAAGTTTGTCGTTGTCTTCATAGATGATATTCTCGTTTACTCAAAGTCTGAAGAAGAGCATGTTGAACATTTGAAGTTGGTTTTGGAAAGGCTGCGAGAACAACAGTTGTATGAGTTCAGCAAGTATGATTTTTGGAAAGAGAAAGTTAAATTTCTTGGTCATGTGATGACTGCTAAAGGAGTTACTGTTGATCCATGTAAGATAGAAGCAGTGTTACATTGGGAGCAACTGAAATCTGTTGCTTAGATTCGTAGTTTTCTAGGAATGGTAGGATATTACCATCAGTTCATAGAAGGATTCTCAATGATTGCTAGACCCCTTATGCAATTGTTGAAGGAGAAGAAGTTTGCATGGACACTAGAGTGTGAAAAGAGTTTTCTTGAGTTAAAGAAGTGTCTGACAACCGCACCTATGTTAGTGTTGCTAGATGTGCAGAATAACTTTGATGTTTATTGTGATGCTTCAAGGCAATGTCTTGGATGCGTGTTAATGCAGAATGGCAAGATTGTTGCCTATACGTCGTGACAATTGAGACCGCATGAGGAGAATTATCATTCTCATGATTTGGAATTAGCTGTCGTGGTGTATGCTTTGAAAATATGGTGACATTATCTCATTGGAAACAGATGTGAGATATATACAGACCATAAGAGTCTAAAGTATATATTCACTCAGTCGGATCTCAATATGAGGCAAAGAAGATGGCTGAAATTGATCAAGAATTATAATGTTGGAATCCATTATCATCTGGTAAGGCTAATGTGGCAGCCGATGCTTTGAGTCGTAAGAGCCACAGTGCAAATATGTTGGTACCAACTGATCAACTAGAATTTTGCAAAGAGTTTCAGAAGCTGAAATTAGAAATTGTTCCATAAGGTTTTGTATCTGCTTTGGAAGTGAAGCCAATACTTGAAGATCAAATTAGAGAAGGTCAGAAGGATGATGAGAAAATTTACAGAACAAGTCAAAGAAGGAGGAAGGCTTAGTGCAGGATTTTACTGTGGATGAGCAAGGTTCCATGAGGTTTAAGGGTAGAATTTGTGTACCAAACAAGAAGGAGCTTAAGCAATTGATTCTTGAGGAAGCTCATGATTCCAAGTATTCAATTCATTCAGAGGTGCTAAGATGTATCAAGATCTCAAGGAAAGGTTTTGGTGGCCTAACATGAAGCGTGAAGTAACTGAACACGTAGCTCTATGTCACGTGTGCCAAAGGGTAAAAGCTATGCATCAAAAGCCTGCTGGTTTATTATAACCATTGAAGGTTCTAGAGTGGAAATGGGAGGAAATCGGAATGAATTTTAAAACCAGTTTGCCTAAGAATCAGAGAGGTTATGATTCCATTGGGGTTATCGTGGATCATTTGACCAAAGTTACTCATTTCATTCCTGTAAAGACTACCTATTTAGGAGATCGCTTAGCAGAGCTATATATATCAAAGATTGTGTGTTTGCATGGTGTGCCTAAGAAGATTATGTCAGATAGAGGTACCCAATTTACCTCGAGATTTTGGAACAAATTTGTAAGGACCCGAATCCAACCATTCGAATCCACTGTGTTTTTCCGCACTAGTCCCAGGATCAAACGCTAGTGCACACAGCTTAACATCGGTAAGCATCATATCATACACAACTATAAGAATAATAAGACTTTATTGATTGAATATAACTAGTGTATGATCTTATGATCACTTACAATATTCAGCCTCACGAGGCAAAAGTAAGATCAATGAGACAAATGCAGCGGAAAGTAGTAGAAAACGTAGATGTCCCATCAAGACACCACAGCAAATGACTAGGATTGGCCTAGTGACACGCTGGCCCACCGTAAGTCCTCCTCCAACGATGATTCCTCCTTGTTGTTGGTTGTTAAGCAAGGGTGAGTACACCAACACGTACTCAACAAGTTGTGCATGTAATGCAATTCTTATCATAGCTATATGCAAGGCTTATTCCAAAGGAATGGCTAAGTGGTTCATAAGCGATGGCGGCGTTTTCAAACATAAACAATATGTAGATTGAAAAGACAGTAAAACAAATAATAGCAGTAAGTAGATTCAGTGATTCTCAAATAAACCAAGTTTCTCATCCTAAGTCAAGATTCCACCTTTCATGACAACCTGCCATCCATCCCAAGTTTTATCTCGAAAACATCTAAACCCTTGACTGTAATCCCCGAGCTTGCTCAATACCGTGAGCACGGCTATCCGAATAGATTGTACACTCTGCAGAGGTTATGCACTTTACCCACACGACATGATAATCTCTTTGATGCCAAGCTATTAGCACACTTCCCTTGGTATGCCGGCAGAGAATCATGACAAAGCCTTTACAATGCTCTGCCTTAGCCCAGTACTACCCGCTAAGGTTTCAACACTGAAGGGACATCCTGTCCCAGCAGGGCCCCCCTCTTGCGCCATCTGGGTTCATTCAAAGGTGAACCACACCACCATGATAGTACTAAAGCCAAGACTTTGCAAATTAGTCAACTAGGCTGCCCCATAATGAATATGTGGTTGCATGATTGACTCAGGTCAAAGGCTCGCAAGGTGTCCTTATGGTTTGATCAAAGCAAGACATACACATACCCTTTGCCCCTCGGGCCCACCTAGGCATCCCGCCTTGCCACTTGCTCGACCCAAAACCATAACCACCCCAGCTTGATTACCAAGCACCATGTGCCATCAACAATTCAATATCGCTATGTGACATCCATTGCCACCACAACTCAATCTCATCGTGTGACCACACATGACACACAAATTAACATCATTGTTCCATATTCCATTAGTCAAATTTAATAATCAACATTCCATGTACATGTGATGACGTGGCATGGCTAAGCATTCTAATCCGATCTAACCATCCATGTTGATTTCATTATTAACCAACTATAGTGAACCAACCTAGGGTGACAAGTGGATCATGGCATACAACTAGCAAGGTAGGGTGTAATTCAAAGTGTACAATAACTAATCCCAAACTTATGTTGAAATCATTTATACCCATAAAATAACAAGTGATAAGGTAAATCAAAATAGCATGCAATCTAGTTTATGGGTGCAACATGATCAAAGCACAATTTGCCTTACTTAAGTTCCTGGTATTGCTCCGAAGATTGCTCTTGCGATAATAGTTCCTCCTTCGAAACCTCGCCCAACTCAACGTCTACGCGAATCGAGAGAGAAAAGCAAATAAAAACTAAAACCAAAGGGCAAACAAATCCAACAATTCAAATAAAAGCCACCATTAGAAAGATCTCATTTTTACAAATTTTTAGGAATTTGAATCACCTCAATCGGAGTTCGTATGCGAAAGTTATGAGGTTTTGAAGTTTGAAAATCTTGAAAATACCCTGAAAATAGAAATTCCGAATTTAGTGAATTATTTTTATATGGAAAAATCTGGTTTTTCCCGCCCGATCCGTACGGACGCGACGTGGCAATTTGTGGACTGTTGATCTAAAGATCGACGGCTGAGACTTTACCGAGCGGTTTCCTATTCACCTGATGACGTGGCGTGATCTTGGCGCTCCGTTGGCGATCGGACGGCTGATAACTTTACCGAGCGTTGATGGCTGGCGACGGCGCTAGTCAACCGGAGACGAAGACGACGACGCTCCCGATGGCGCTCCGGCGTACTTCGGCGAAGAAGAAGTGGCGCAACAGGTTCGGCGCAACGCAACGACCTCAAATCCGCTTCCCACTCAAATAAAGAGATACTCGGCGACGACGAGACGCGCAATCTTCGAGAACTCCGGCATGGGCGCAATTGCCACGGCGACGTGAGGGAAAGACGCGGTGGCTCAAGGTGAGTCTCGGGAGAGCTCGGGATCACTATTTATACATGGTGCGGAATCCAAGGAAAGTTCGGTGGGCTAGCATTCAAGTCGAAGACGGCATGCATGTGTCCGAAGTTGAAGACGATGAACCCCGCCGCATGATTTCCATCCGATGGTCGAAATTGTCTTAGGGTTTCCTAATTTACACGGTTTTCTTTTTAATCCGCCTGCCAGATAAAGAATCGGGCCGCCCATTACTATTCACGATTATTTCCGAATTTCCTATTTTAATTAATCCGATTAAATGTCTTGATTTATTTGAGGTATTAAAATACTCTAAAATTCCGAAAACTCTCAAAAATACTTTGAGACATTCTTAACTTAAATAAAATATTTTCACAAAAACTTTATTTTGAAAATCTCTTTTATAATTATTTCTTAACAAAAGATAATGTATTTAATTCAAAAGATTTCAAATAAATCTTTAAAATCCAAATAAATTCAGAAAATTCACAAAATTCATATTTAGCAATAAAATAATATTAATTAATTGAAAAGCTGAAATTTTGGGATGTTACAAACCTCCCCCCTTTAACGGAATCTCGTCCCCGAGATTTAGGGCTGGCTAGAGAATAGGTTTGGGAATTATACTTTCAGATTCTCTTCACGCTCCCAAGTTGATTCATTCTCTGAATGGTTACTCCATTGAACTCTGCAAAAGCGACTAGATTTATTTCTGGTCCTACGCTCCATTACATCCAAAATCTTTAACGGGTTGCTCTTTATAAGTCAGATCTTCCTGCAACTCGATAGCTTCTAACGGCGTTTGTTCTGCTGGCACTCTGAGACATTTCTTGAGTCACACATGGAACACATCATGGACTCCTGCTAATGACAAGGTAACTCCAAATGATACATAACCTCTCCTCTACGGCTTAAGATCTTAAATGGTCCAACTAACCAGGTGCAAGTTTTCTCTTGACATGGAATCTCTTAACACCTTCCTGATAAATCAATACTAAATCATGGTTTCTCAAGTATCATTTGCTTAGGATCTTCCTATCCAAGACAATCGATTTGACCTTAAATCCTCGGGTATCCTAATCACTCAAACTTATATTTCTTGGCTAAGCCTTCTTCTTTTCTTAACTTGATTTTGTATATATATATATATATATATATATATATATATATATATATATATATATATTTTTTTTCTTCGAACCTCCGTGGTCTTATCTTCTAATGTTGGTTTTTATTTTCCAAGGTGGGTATGAAACTTTGTCAAACGATTTCCGATTTCGACCTCATGAATTCTTTGCATAACCCTGATTAATTGTTCGTTATCGACCTATTGCACTGCGGCCTCGTTAACTCAAACATCGACTACCACATTGGTCTTACTAGAATGCCTATGGAGTCTGACACTAGCATCTTTTGATCATTTCCAGTCATTTTCTTCGTTTCATATTAAGGTTTAACTGAGTAAATATACAATTTAGACCCTTATGGTTCACATCTATCTTTGTTGAGTTAGTGACACCATATTTCAAATCGTGCACTATGATAGCTAACTCCAAGTCATGTTTAGAGTAATTCTCCTCATCTTTGTCTCGACACCTTATCGCATGGCAACACCCTTGTCATTTTACGCTGATTTACCTTCCAGATCATACCTAGAAGTAACACCTTATATGTCGAACTGCTCCGCATAGTTGGTAATTCTAACACAGGTATCGATGTTAACCGCTCCTTCAAATTCCGAAAACTCTTCTCACATGTTGGCATTCATGCAATTATTTCTTATCAACCATCACATAAAAGATCTAGCTATTGTTGAAACCCTTCCATGAACTAGCTCCTAGAACTTCAACGCTAAGTGACGGACTTTGGTTGCTCCCAATGCAACACAACTTTTTCCTTGTTTGATTCAACATCAACTCCTTCAGTGGTATTTATATGACCTAAGAGTTCAACATTTTTCTCCTAAGGATCACACTTATTAACTTAACGTACGACTGCTGCTCCCACAATCTTCTCAAAACCAATTTAACATATTCTGCATGTTCTTCTTTTGCTTTAAAGTATACTAGAATGTCACTTATATGGCAACCATTAGTTTATCCAAACAACCCCTAAATACCTTAGTCATCATGTTCATGAAGTATGCAGGGCATTGGTCAATCCAGGAGGTATAGCTAAAATTTATATTATCCATCGGTTGGCTAACACGAACTTATAGCCTTATGTTTGAGCATCTAACTAATTTCAAGAATAACTTAATTATCCAACACAATATGATTTTCCTAGAACTCTACTCTCTCAACAAGCACTGAATTCTCAACATCCTGTTTAAATCTAGCACAACTGAGCATTTACTGACAAATCTTCCTATTAATGAGATTATGCTGGGTACCACTTAAACTAGCCACCATTTCACATGCATCATTTTTAGATAAACCCTTAACACCAGATTATTCTTAGAGAGACATCTAACTCATTAATTTGTATTATTGCTCTTCATTTCAATACTCCGTATACTAATGTATTAACCATTCCTGCTTCATTTCTTTCGACAAGAAAACCTCTACATGGAATTCATCACTAATCTCTTTACTTTACAAGTAGGGTTATGATATTGCACTAAGTAAACTCATGGCTCCTAACTTCCTTGATTTAGCATTGGCGCTAGGGCTTTGATAGGGACAGAGTTGAAATTGACTCGAACTAACATGATTGTTTTCTTTTAAGGGCACTTATTGGCAAAGTACTCAGGTTTGTGGCAAATATAGCAGAGTCTATGGTGAACTTTCTTTCTTTAGCATTCGATAATTGGAAAAGTATCTTTACTTAAACGCCTTTTCTTCAATTGGTTCTCTATGCAAATTTCTCTCGCAATTTCACCGCTCATTCTTGGTGTTATGTATCAGCCTAAGGTAACTTTCGGTATATCCATGGCTATAGGAATTAAGTGTTTTCTCTGTGGACATAGGTTAGCGTAATGGCCTTTTTTGCGACGGTTGTAGCACTCAATGCCGCTCTCCTTGTGATTTATTACTTCCTGATTCGCAACACATCTCCTAGTAAAATGATCTTCTTCACCATTACAAGGAACCTACTGTGGGCGTTGGCCACTCACTGGTTTCTTGACTAAGGTTGACAGGTTCAGGAGGGTGTGTCTTTATTTCTCCACAGCGAATGCACGCACGATCTTCTAAACTAGTTGATTGACAGCACTCCAAAGAACAATGTCTAGATCCAGAACCAACTGCAGGGGTAGCGTTTCTCTCAATAATCTCGAGCCCATCCTCTGTTTTATATAGGTGAAACATTTCCTGAAACGTTAGTATACGAGTCCTTATGAATTTGGATGACCTTGAGTCAGCACAGGGACCATTGATAATAGTTCGAGATGCTTTACTGACATTAGCTTATTTGGTTATATTTTGTATTTGTTTTGCCATTGATTGTATCAACTGAGTCTGAGTAGCCAAAAACTCTCTAAAACTCTGCATATCTATTGGTGGTGATAGTTTGAAGAACTGATTCATCCTTGGAGTTTTCACTGGGTTGATTTTCACTTCCATTAGCTCTATTGCTTATCACTATTCTGAACCATCTGCTTGATTACCTCAAAGGGTTAGGAAAGGAAGAAATAGCATAGGTAAGGAGCAAGAATCCTAGCACAGGGGAGATAGGTTTAACCCAATAACTTAAGCAATTAATATTAATGACTTGGTATGGCTGCTTATATAAGCCTAAAAGCTTTGCAACGCATACTGCACACTCAGCAATCAAGAAGAACTAATTCAACCTAAACACACAAAACTACCGTCTACATGGGCGACACTCCTATCTTAGAAAACGCGACTCCCACACATGAGTCTCAACTGGCTACTTGAAGCACTGAGTCTTCTAGTTTTTAATACACTTCGTTGATCCGCTCCTCCATGAGCTTGACGATTCTTTCCTTCATGGTCGGTAGGGTAGTAGCAGGCACTTGATGACATCTCCTAAAGTGTGGTATATTGTTTTCTACTTGAGATACTCAGGTAAGATTTTAACTCCATTCAGCGGAGGTAAGAGAAAGAAATTTCAGCAAAAGATAAGAAGGAATTTTTTGGTAAGGACAGAATTTAGAAGAACGAGATAAGTCAAGGACACATTATTCTTCTCGGTTGGGTCATTTTACTTTTAGAAAATAATTTTGAAGGACCTATAGAGACGACCAACTATCTAGGGCCAAGACCTACAGTCAGTATGCTCTGATACCACCTCTGTAAGGACCCGAATCCAACCATTGAATCCATTGTGTTTTTCCGCACTAGTCCTGTGATCAAACGCTAGTGCACACAGATTTTAACATCGGTAAGCATCATATCATACACAACGATAAGAATAATAAGATTTTATTGATTGAATATAACTAGTGTATGATCTTATGATCACTTACAATATTCACCTCACGAGGCAATAGTAAGATCAATGAGACAAATGCAATGAAAGTAGTAGAAAACGAGATGTCCCATCAAGACACCACAGCAAATGACTAGGATTGGCCTAGTGACACGCGCCCACCAGTAAGTCCTCCTCCAACGATGATTCCTCCATCGTTGTTGGTTGTTAAGCAAGGGTGAGTACACCAACACGTACTCAACAAATTGTGCACAGAATGCAATTCTTATCATAGCTATATGCAAGGCTTATTCCAAAGGAATGGCTAAGTGGTTCATAAGCAGTAAGCAGCGTTTTCAAACATAAACAATATGTAGATTGAAAAGACAGTAAAACAAATAATAGCAGTAAGTAGATTCAGTGATTCTCAAATAAACCAAGTTTCTCATCCTAAGTCAAGATTCCACCTTTCATGACAACCTGCCATCTATCCCCAGTTTTATCTCGAAAACATCTAAACCCTTGACTGTAATCTCCGAGCTTGCTCAATACCGTGAGCACGGCTATCCGAATAGATTGTACACTCTGCAGAGGTTATGCACTTTACCCACACGACATGATAATCTCTTTGATGCCAAGCTATTAGCACACTTCCCTTGGTATGCCGGCAGAGAATCATGACAAAGCCTTTACAATGCTTTGCCTTAGCCCAGTACTACCCGCTAAGGTTTCAACACTGAAGGGACATCCTGTCCTAGCAGGGCCCCCCTCTTGCGCTATCTGGGTTCATTCAAAGGTGAACCACACCACCATGATAGTACTAAAGCCAAGACTTTGCAAATTAGTCAGCTAGGCTGCCCCATAACAGACATGTGGTTGCATGATTGACTCAAGTCAAAGGCTCGCAAGGTGTCCTTATGGTTTGATCAAAGCAAGACATACACATACCCTTTGCCCCTCGGGCCCACCCAGGCATCCTGCCCTTACCACTTGCTCCGACCCAAAATCATAACCACCCAGCTTGATTACCAAGCACCATGTGCCATCAACAATTCAATATCGCTATGTGACATCCATTGCCACCACAACTCAATCTCATTGTGTGACCACACATGACACACAAATTAACATCATTGTTCCATATTCCATTAGTCAAATTTAATAATCAACATTCTATGTACATGTGATGACGTGGCATGGCTAAGCATTCTAATCCGATCTAACCATCCACGTTGATTTCATTATTAACCAACTATAGTGAACCAACCTAGGGTGACAAGTGGATCATGGCATACAACTAGCAAGGTAGGGTGTAATTCAAAGGGTACAATAACTAATCCCAAACTTATGTTGAAATCATTTATACCCATAAAATAACAAGTGATAAGGTAAATCAAAATAGCATGCAATCTAGTTTATGGGTGCAACATGATCAAAGCACAACTTGCCTTGCTTAAGTTCCTGGTATTGCTCCGAAGATTGCTCTTGCGATAATAGTTCCTCCTTCAAACCTCGCCCAACTCAACGCTCACGCGAATCGAGAGAGAAAAGCAAATAAAACCAAAACCAAAGGGCAAACAAATCCAACAATTCAAATAAAAGCCACCATTAGAAAGATCTCATTTTACAAATTTTTAGGAATTTGAATCACCTCAATCGGAGTTCGATGCGAAAGTTATGAGGTTTTGAAGTTTGAAAATCTTGAAAATACCACGAAAATAGAAATTCCGAATTTAGCTTAATTATTTTTATATGGAAAAATCTGGTTTTTCCCGCCCGATCCGCACGGACGCGACGTGGCAATTTGTAGGACCGTTGATCTAAAGATCGACAATTTGAGACTTTACCGAGCGGTTTCCTATTCACCGACGACGTGGCGTGATCTTGGCGCTCGCTGGCGATCGGACGGCCGATAACTTTCCGAGCGGTGATGGTGGCGACGGCGCTTAGTCAATCGGAGACGAAGACGACGACGCGCCCGATGGCGCCCGGCATTTCGGCGAAGAAGAAGTGGCGAACAGGTTCGGGCGAACGCAACGACCTCAAATCCGCTTCCACTCGGCGAAAGAGATACTCGGCGACGACGAGACGCTGCGCAATCCTTCGAGAACTCCGGTGAGTCGGGCAATTGCCACGGCGATCTCGACAAAGGCGCGTGAGGGAAAGACGCGGTGGCTCAAGGTGAGTCTCGGGAGAGCTCGGGATCACTATTTATACCGCAAAAGTGCGGAATCCAAGGAAAGTTCGCGGCGACGCTAGTTCAAGTCGAAGACGCTCGGCATGGTGTCCGAGTTGAAGACGATGAACCTCGCCGCATGATTTCCATCCGACGGTCGAAATTGTCTTAGGGTTTTAATTTACACGGTTTTCCTTTTTAATCCTGCTGCCAAGACAAAGAATCGGCCGCCGTTATCGTTCACGATTATTTCCCGAATTTCCTATTTTAATTAATCCGATTAAATGTCTTGATTTATTTGAGGTATTAAAATACTCTAAAATTCCCAAAAACTCTCAAAAATACTTTGAGACATTCTTAACTTAAATAAAATATTTTCACAAAAACTTTTTTGCAAATCTCTTTTTATAATTATTTATTAACAAAAGATAATGTATTTAATTCAAAAGATTTCAAATAAATCTCAGAAAATCCAAATAAATTCAGAAAATTCACAAAATTCATATTTAGCAATAAAATAATATTAATTAATTGAAAAGCTGAAATTTTGAGATGTTACAAAATTGCATGAAGCAATGGGGACCAGCTTGAATTTCAATACAGTGTATCATTTGTAGATAGATGGTCAGACTGAAAGGGTTAATCAGATTCTTAAAGATATGTTAAGAGCTTATGCATTAACTTATGCTACATCATGGGATAAGTGTTTACCGTACACAGAATTCAGCTATAATGACAATTATTAGGCTAGTTTGCAAATGTCACCGTTTGAAGCTATATATGGTCGTGCCTGTTGTACCCTGTTGAATTAGAATAAAACGGGAGAGCATTTGGTATTTGGGTGTGATATTCTCAAGGAAGCTGAAGATCAAGTTGCTATGATCAGAGAGATATTGAAAATAGCACAGTCAAGGTAAAAGAGTTATGCTGATAATCATCGTCGTGATTTGAGATTTGAGCTAGATGATTTTGTGTATCTCATAGTTACCCCTCTTAAAAGTGTCAAAAGGGTTTTAGTTAAAGGAAAGTTTGCACCGAGATATGTTGGTCCGTTCAAAATTTTGAGTCGTTGAGGAGAGGTTGCTTATCAGTTGGAATTGCCACAGTCGTTGGCAGGAGTGCATGATGTGTTCCATGTGTCACAGCTTAAGAAATGTCTCAGAGTTCCAACAAAGCAGACGCCGTTAGAAACAATTGAACTGCAGGAGGACCTAATTTACAAGGAGCAACCAATCAAAATTTTGGATGTGATGGAGCGCAAGATCAGGAACAAGTCTTTTCATTTTTGCAGAGTTTAATAGAGCAGTCATTTAGAGAATGAAGCAACCTGGGAGCGTGTAGAGAATCTGAAGTCAGAATTACCTAACCTATTCTTTAGATAGTCCTGAATCTCGGGGTCAAGATTCTACTAAAAGGGGACATTTGTAGCATCCCAAAACTTGCTTATAATATTGTTTTGTTACCATTTGTGCATTTTGTGATTTTTCTAAATTTATTGGATTTTTTTGGAATTTAATTGAATTTATTTCAAATTAAGTGTATTGGCCTTTTGAGAAAACTAATTATATGTAGATAAAATTAATATTAAGTTTAGCTAAAAATATTTTATTTGAGTCCAAAATTCTCAAAGTATTTATGAGAATTTTCTTGGATTTTTCTTGATACCTTTATTGCCTAAAACTAATTAAACTAATTTTTATAATTATTTTAATTAAAAAATGCGGAAAGAATCGTTGAACAGTGTTGGGCTAGAGCCTGGTACTGTTCTCGCGTGTGGCCCATTTTCAAGCAGCCTGTTCGGCCCGTTCTCTAGGAACCAAAGCGGTTGCCGTTGATCTTAGATCGAACAGCTATCATTAAGCCACGTTTACTGTCTAGTGTCAGCCGTTGGATCGCGAAGGCATGCCTGAAATTTGAAGATGGGATCGAAAACCCTAGTGCTCGTGAGACGTTGGATCAAGATCTAGCGGTGTGGATTGTGTTGCATTGGGTTAGGATAGATTAGATCGTATCCGTTGGTTTTGGAAAGGGTGGGTCGGATCGAGTCGCATCGGGAGTGATATGTGCCATTGATTGTTGATCGGACGACTATGGGTCATCGTTTCCGATCGGGACTCAGAGCACTGTCACCGTAGCCGAGATGGACTCTGCCGTCGTGTCAGTTGGGTTTCCTAGCGCCGTACGTGACCGTTGAGGGGTATTTAAGGGTGCCGCAGCCTCTCCGAGGTTCTCCTAAGATCGCTTCAGCTTTGGGTCGAAGCTGTTTCACAAGAGCCACCGTAGAACGTGCCCAGGAGCTTGCTCCAGTTGTCGCAAGCACTGCCACTTGTTTTTTCGCCGTTGTGCTGCCATCAAGCCATCTTCCGTCGCATTGGTTCCAGATTTGAGGTCTTTGCGTCACGCTGCGCCGATCTCACCATTTCGCCTCGCTGTTCCGTCGCCGTAACGCCATCACTAAGATCATCGCCTTCGTCGCTGGTGAATAACCTCGGCTACGTAACCAACATTGTCGGGAGAAGCTTTCAGCCACCGAATCAATAGCCAACGTTTGAGATCAAGCCACGTCGCCGCGTCAACAGTGAACCGCTCCATCTGGGGTAGCTGTTTGATCTATATCGTGTGGTCCTGGTGTTGCCGCGTGTTCCATCATCCACAGTCGTTCAATCGTAGTGAATGGCTTGGATCGCGCCGTACGAGAAGGCCAATAGCACGCTGATGCGTGGCAGCGCAGAGATCGAAGCGTCGTGCACCGAGTTCACCGTGGACTGGGTGCATGGACCAGAGCCACATGGCAGCACGGGATTGGTCCAGGGGATCGCTGATGTCATTCTAACATCATAAATGCAATTTTTCAGCATAAAAATAATTCGGTATATTATTTGATTTTTAATTTTCTGATTTTTTGAATTTTTTAATCTTCTTTGAGCCCATTCTCCCTCATACGAGCTCCGATTGAGGTGATTCAAATTTCTAAAAATGTATAAAATTGAGATCTATTTAGTGGTTAAGAATAAATTCAACATGGGATGGTTAGACCATGTTAATTGCTTAGCCATGCTACGTTATCACATGTACTTGAATTATCAATGTTTAATCTTGACTAATGGAATATGGAACAGTGATATGAACTTGTTGCCATGTGAGGTCACACGATGAGATTGAGTTGTAGTGGCGAGGGATGTCACGTAATGATGTTGAATTATTGATGACACGTGGTCCTTGGTAATCAACTAGGGTGGAAATCACTTAGATTAGGGCAAGGGGCAAATATGCTAAGGTGGGCCCGATGGGTAGAGGGTATGTGGAAGTCTTACTTCGATTATCTTAAGGACTTAACATTGCAAGCCTTTGACCTAAGTCAATCATGCAGCCACATGTCTGGTATGGGACAGTCTAACTGATTAATTTGCAATGTCTTAGCTTAGTACTATCAATGGCGGTGTGAGTCACGAGTTATGGATCAACTCATATAGCGCAAGAGAGGGGCCTTGAATGTGGTAACCAGTCCCACTAGTGTTGAAACCTTAGCAGGTAGTATCGGGTTAAGGTAATGCATTGTAAAGGCTTTGTTATAATCACTCGCCTTTGTGGGGTATGGTTGTATCATGTGGGTAAATACATAACCTCTGTAGAATGTAAATCTATTTGGATAGGCGTGCTCGTGGTATTGAGCATAGCTCGGAAATTACAGTTGAGGGTTAGTTTAATTAAAATGGAATCTTGGTTGGGATGGCAGGATGCCATATGGAAGGTTGGAAACTTGACTTAGGATTGAAAACTTGGTTTAATTAAAGAATGCTGAAATTATTACTTATTGTTGTTTGTTTTATTGTCTTTACAATCTATTATCATATTTGTTCATAAATGCCACTTTATTGCAAATTAGCCATGTTAGCCTTTGCCTTTGGAACAAGCCTTGCATATAGTTATATAGAATTGCATTCTATGCACAACTTGTTGAGTGCTTTCAAGTACTCACCCTTGCCAACAACCACAATCACCAGTTGAGAAGTCTACGCCTTTGTTGGAGGAGTTCTGGGAGGACACGAGTCATTAGGGTCTAAACCTTTTTAGTTGCCTGTGGTGAACTGATGAGTCAGCTACATCTTCTATTTTCCACTGCATATGTCTTAAGTTTTATTTGGGTTTAGCCTTGCGTGGCTTCCTAATGTAAAATGGTTATAAGATCATACACTTAGTTATATCAATAAATGAAGTCTTATTATTATCGATGTATATGATGTGATATTTACCAATGTTAATCTGTGTGCACTAGCATTGATCCTGGGACAGAGTGGTAAACACAGTGGGTCTGATTTGGTGAATTCAAATCCCGACAATCGCCACGTGGCAAGCCACATGTGCCCTACCAGCCACATGGCCTCACTACAAGAAACAGTGAAAAATTCGTGGGTTTTTTTAAATTCATGGGCAAAAACCCACTTAATTTATATATTTAAATTAAATCGGTTTATAAAAACCCACGTATTTAATTAAATTGTGAATAAAAAACCCACGAATTTATATATTTAAATTAAATCGGTTTATAAAAATACCCATGCATTTACTTAAATTTGTGGGCAAAAAAAACTCACGAATTTATATACAAATTTAGGGCTGCGCGGGCGTCTTTCTCTCTCTCTCTCTCTCTTCGCTCCTCTCCCTGTCGCCTCGCTCCTCTCACGACCCACCATCATGCCGACACCGCACGCCCGTTGCGCCCACCGCCGCCTTGCACATAGGCCTTCCCCTTCCTGCCAGTCCGCCCTCACTTGAACCCCCGCGCCGCCCCCGCCTCGCCCACGCCTCCCTCCCAGACCCCCGCTCTGCCTGCCCGTCCCATGACGGCCGTGACGCCTCGACTCCGCCTCTCCCCGTCCCTCGCGATCTCAGGCTGCACGACCGCTCTCTCCCGATCGGCGCTCTCCTCCTCCGCAGGCGGCGTGGCGGCTTGTCCTCCACGGCTCGTCCTCCGTGGCGGGCAGTGACTCCTCCTCTGCGCTCACCGGCTCTAGTCCTCCTCCTGGACCTTCACGGCTCCTCGGCTCCTCGACTTCGGCTCTAGCCCTCGGCGTGAGCAACAGAGCAATTGAGCAAGGTAATTCCTTTGGTTGCTTTTGTCTAATTATCGTTTGTGAAAAGTTTGTGGTGGCTCCTAGGTTTTAGCTCATGACTATGAATTGGTAGGTAATCTTTGTGGTAATATGTTATGATGCTTGTTGGATGACTGTAATCTTTTGTCTGAGTGGATGTCCAGATCATTAGGGAGGTCATGGCGAAATTTTTTCTAGTTAGCCCGCTAAGCTTTAAATGCTTTAGGGTTGTTTTCGCTAGTGTTATTTATGGTTTTGGTAGCATCCGTGGCGCGGTTGGTGTTTGGGGTGTTACAAGTGTCACTAGTGTGTAAATATGAAAAGGTGAAATGGAAATGCTAGCTTTCATGGTTTGATGTTGTCAAATGCTTCTTGGAAGTGGTAGGATGTTGCTTGGTAGTGTGTAAATATGAAGAGATTGCTTTTTGCCTTTGTTGTCAAATTGTGAATCCGGCATCATCTAGTAAATGATTGCTTTTGCATTTGTGTTGCAACAGAATTTTGATTTGCCCTGTTGCCTTGTGGATCAACTCCTTGGATGATGGCATCGATATTAAGTGTCTGTTTTGGTATTCCATTCTAGTATTAATGCTTAATTAGAAGGTGTGCAACCGATGGGACGAGAGTACTTAAAATGTTTAACATTGCTTTTTACTCCTCTGTTGTAGCATAAACTGATAATAGTTTTGGATTTGTTAGGATCATTAAGTCTTGGGTTTTAACTACATGAATGACTTTGCACTTGATGTCTATAAAATATATAATGACTTAGCATAGTCCGCCATGTCATTGCGTAGTCACCTAGGTGCCCCTATCCATGTGAACCAAGCCATTGATGCGTGGGCCCCACGTGTTAGTTGGCTTTTCTTTTGTTTTCCCTAATTCCTAAAATTCAAAAAATTCCAGCCAATCACATTGTGCCACATGTCATTCCTTTCAATTTCTTTGATTTTTTATCTGAACCACTTTCGAGGGCCTGTTCTCCTCTGTTCAAGCTCCGATTTCAATGATTTAAATTCTAAATTCAAGCTATTTTAGTACCATTATTGTTTATTTTTTAAAATTTTACTGTATTTCTTTTATTTATTGTTTTTCTTATTTCGTGTGTAGACGACATCGTCAAAGCTCAATCAAATCAACAGTTGAAAGTAGAACCAGTAGGGGGCAACGAAGGCAAGTATTCCTTGACCATGTTGATCCCAAGTTTATAAAATTCTAATGTTGTTTTAAATTATTGACGAGGGCTGGGCGTCCTTTGACCGGCTGGCGCGCGGTCAACGGAACCCCTGAGCTCGGGAGACCCCCGATCTCAACCTATATGCGTGCCGAGGCACTCGACCTAGAGCGCGCTAGACCAGAGCACGGCCTCGCTCGACCTCGAGCTCGGGCGGGCCCTTATTCGAAGCCACGATCCGCCCTTGGATTTCGGATCAAGCATTTGACCGACAGTTGCTCAAGGCGCTGGTCGTGGGGCAGAGAGGATGCGCACAACAAGTTGAAGCGATTCTGCCGCCCTCAACGTGCCGAGGGCCACTTCGAGGAATCTAGCTTTGGCGTTCATGTCTTGAGGAGGTATAAAACCTAGGGAACACAGTCCTTTGGGGCGACGAAGACGGCACACAACGCGCCCTAGCTCGAGCTTAGACTTAGCCATTGTTGAACTTGAGTCAAAAACACCCTTGTACTCGTAATTAGCTAAAAGAACCGCATGAAGGCGATCGGAGTAGAGCTATTACCTCCCCAGGGGCTCGAACCAATATAAATCTCGGTCTCCCGCTCGTTGTCGTCTCACTCCGACCATAACCGCGTCCATACTTTTCCTCCGACTAAGTGAAGCGCAGCTCGGGTTCCGTATCACACCGACCCCTAACTCACTTCTTGCGGTCGGTGATCCCGATCGTCGACAGCTGGCGCCCACCGTGGGGCCCGGTTGCTTCACTTGTTCGCAGGAACAACATCAAGAGCCCAGGAGCATGGCGCACTTCATCGACGGACTTTCCTCAAGCATGGATTCGGGCACGGACTCCGACTCCGTGTCCCTTTTTTACGACGCCGCCGCCCTCGGCAAAGACGTTACGATGGCGGATGGCCAAGGTGCGAGGGAAATCACGGATGGCCGTGATCCGCAGACCCCTGAAGACGCCCGCCGGATGGTGCACATCGCCATCAACCAAGCCATAACCGCACTCCGGTGGGAGGCCTAGGAGAGGGCCAGCACGTCCACTGGGACCCCCAGGCTCCCTCTCACGGGGGAGCGCCTCCGCGCTATCGCCCGGGTCATGGCCGACCCCGATAGGGCGAGGTCGGAGCTCTTGGCCGAGCCTCGGCGAAGAGCTCGATCAGGCCGCGACCGAGGTCGCGCCTCTGCAGACCGGTCGCGATTCGGGACCCGCCTCGAAAAAGTGATGACAACACGTCGCGCGCCGCCACAAGACCCATCAAACGCCTCTGTGCAGGGGTGGCCCGAGCGGCGGGCTCGGGATGAGGCTTTGACACAGCGCGCGGCGCGCATGCGGCTACCGCACCAAGGAGCCCAGGCCCGAGCCAGAGGCACACGAACTCCGAAGTCGACCGCGGCGGTCTGCGGACCTCTCCGGACATTCGCCCAGCGCCAGAAGGTCGGGATCGCTTGCGCTACCTACGGTGATTCGCGCCCGCATCGTGGTCGATCCCACGAAGGTCGGACGCCGGGAGCCTCGATTCGAATCCGGCAAATGCAGGGACCTTGTCGGTGATGACCACACCGGCGCAAGACTTTGTCGACCTATGGTCGCATGGCGTATTCCGACGGTCTCGCCGCGTCGCGATGGCCGCTTCGGTTCAAGCCCGCTGATCGGAAGGCCGATGGGACTAAGAACCCCGACGAGTTCTTGTCCATCTACTCGACCGCCATCTGGTGGCCGGGGCGGTATGGTGATGGCAAACTACCTCCGATCGTCTTTGGACGGGGCCGCGAGGACCTGGCTTTTCAACCAGAAACCTGGTTCCTTCAGGTCGTGGCGCCAAATCCAGAATGCCCTCCGCTCCAACTTGCAGAGTTGTTACGAGCGGCTGGGGAGGGAAAAGGACCTGGATCGTGTCATCCAGGGCAAGAATGAGCCGCTGCTTGATTTTGTGCGGCGATTTATCCGCACAAGGAACGATTCCGAGCATCTCCGACGGCCGCCATCAAGGCATTCAAGTTCGGCGTCCGCGACGGCGCCATCAAGACTCGAGATCACCTCGAGGCTCGGCACAACAACTTTTTCCGCATGGCGAGCGATATGCGACGCGACGACCTTGATCCATTTGAAACGCGACTACGACCAAGGTAAGCTTGGTCTAAACCAAACAGAGGCCGCCCGCCCAATTTCTGGGCGCCGACCACGCGACCACCGCTAAGAAGCGGAGCGTGACCGTCGGGAGGCGGCGGTCCGCCGGGTGATCGTTTGGCGGACGGCCGTGCGAGGTCCTCGAGGTCCGAGGTCGCTCGAGAGGGCTCAAACCTCGCCAAGGTCGGCCTCGGCCTCATCAGCCTGTAACCAGGCCCAAAGAAGAGGGCCAACGACACTGGCCTCACTGGCCGATGCCCGGCCACGAGGGAGAGGCGCTCGGGTTATGATGAGGCAAAGTTACGCTTATTTCATAGGCGGCGGCCACGACTGCGACACTGCGGAGGCTGGCAAGGCAAACTAGACGCTTATGATGATGGGCGAGATGCCGTGCTCGGAAGGATGACGATCGGCAAGACAGGTAAATACCGGGCGGCGCGAGCACGACGACCTCGATGAGTTAGAGAGAGGGCGAAGGCCGGATCGATGTCATCTTTGGCGGCTCGTCGGCTTACTACCCAGCGGCGAGGTCAAAGCCGCCCATGAACCATCTACTGTGTCATCACCGAGGGCCCATCGAAAGCGATCCCGCAAGTGGGCCGGGCCACCATCACCTTCTCTCCGGAGGACGCCCTGTGTATGGCTCGAGACTCGAAGACCGCCTTGGTCGTGACCGACCATCGCAATATCATGATCCGAGGCGCGTCATGGTCGACTTCATGAAGTTCTCTAAACTTTGCTGCAGTAGAGCACTCGGCCGGATGCAGATTCCCGGTCAAAGATCAAGAGCGTCGCCATACCCTTCTTTGGGATCGTTCAGGAGCTCGACCATTCCCAGGGCAGGTGGTCTTGCCCGTGACCTTCGGGACTCCGGACAACTTCCAGACCGAATTTGGTCACCTTCGAGGTGGTCGAGGGTGACCTCCGCATAACGCCATTCTCGGGCGGCTGCCTTGGTCAAGTTTATGGCGGCCAACCATTATAGTCATCGATGTATGAAGTCGCCGGCCCAACGGCATCATCACCGTCAAGGGCGACACAGAGGTGGCGCATGGGTGTGAGACCAAGGCCTTGGCTCTTGCAGTATCTTGCCTGGTGCGGTCCGGAGGCGACACAGAAGAACGCCGCCGAAGGCAGCAATCTAGCCCAGTGGGGCGACGAAGGCCATGCCGCTCGAGGAGGGTGACCCGACCAAGTGCATCCACGTCTCGGCCAAGCTGAGTTCCAAATAGGAACTCGAGCTCGTCACCTTCCTTCACGCCAACAAGGGTATATTCGCTTGGGAGCCCGCAGACATGCCCGGCGTTTCGAGGGAGGTGATCGAGCACAAGTTGCAGGTGAGACCCGGCTCTCGGCCTGTGCGCCAGAAGCTGCGTCGCTTCTCCCCGGAGAAGGTCGCGGTCATCAAGGAGAATCTTGACAAGCTCCTGAAGGCCGGCTTCATCCGTGAAATTAATTACTTTGAGTGGCTGGCCAATCCGGTCATCGTGCAGAAGAAGGGAGGAAAGTGGAGAACGTGCGTCGACCATACAGGGTTGAACTCGGCTTGCCCGAAGGATAACTTCTCACTTCCGCGCATCGACCAGATCGTCGACTCCACCGCAAATGCCAAGATGTTGAGCTTCTTGGATGCTTACTCGGGTTACCACCAGATCAAGTTGGCGGTTGACGACGAGAGCAAGACTTCCTTCATCACACCGTTTGGCACATATTGTTATACGACAATGTCATTTGGTCTGCGCAATGCGGGGGCCACATTTCAACGTCTGATGACCAAGACATTCGAACCCCAGATCGGGCGAAACCTTGAGGTCTACGTGGATGACATCATCGTTAAGAGCCCCTCCGAGGGTGACCACGTTCGCGACCTCGAGAAAACCTTCGCCAACCTGAACAGGCACAAGATCAAGCTCAATCCCGAAAAGTGCGTGTTCGGCGCGGCGTCGGGCAAGGTGCTCGGCTACATGATCGGGGCTCGGGGTTGGCTGAATCCGGAGAAGATCGAGGCGATCGAGAAGATGGCGCCCCCGACCTTGATCAAGCAGGTGCAGAGCCTCACCGGCCGCATGGCCGCCCTCAGCAGGTTCATCTCGAGGCTCGGCGAGCGCGGGCTCCCGTTCTTCCAAACTCTGCGCAAGCACGGGGGCTTCGAGTGGATTCCGGAGGCGCAGCGGTCCTTCGACGAGCTGAAGGTATACCTGTCGTCCCCACCCCTCCTTACAACACCACAACCTGGCGAGGTTCTTTGCTCTACCTCATGGGCCACCGCTTATTTGTCGATGCCGTCCGGTGGTAGAACACGGGGGTCTCAAGAAGACCCAATTTATTACGTCAATGCAGGTCTTGCACGACGAAGGGCGCTACCCGAGGTCGAAAGTGCTCATATGCTCTCCTCATGGCGTCGCGCAAGCTCGGCACTATTTTCAGCGCATTCCGTGGTCGCCCCGAGCTTCCGCTTGTAGACATCTTGCGAAACCCAGACGGCGGCGGCGCCGCCAAGTGGGCTATGGGCTGGCGGCGTTTGATGTCCGTGTCGCGCTCGAACGACCATCAAGTCACGGTGCTTTCGCCGACTTGCGTGGTCGGCGGTGTGTATGACTGCGCCCGGCCGGAGGTCGAGGACGAAAAGCCTGGGTCATGTTCTTCGACGGCTCGAGGTCCTTCACGCGCTCGAAATTTGGAATCCTTATTCTCACTGCTTGTGGCGACCGGTGAGGTACGTGGTTCGTTTTGGGTTATGGCGATCAATAATGTGGCAGAGCACGGCTCTCTTGGCGGCCTCCGAGCTTGTAAGGCTTTGGGCGTCATGCCGGTTGATCGTAAAGGGCGACTCCTAAATGTCAACCAACCATTACAACAAGGAGTATCAATGCTCGGAAGACTCGATGGCGAAATACCTTGCCGAGGTGCGCAAAATGGAGAAGTGGTTTCAGAACCTGGAGCTCAAGCACATCCCCAGGAAGGACAACTCCAGCACCGATTTCCTCTCCAAGCTCGCCTCTTCCGATGACGAGATCCCACCCGACGTCATCCTAGAGGTGTTGGCAGCTCCCTCGATCTCCGAACAGGAGGCCTTGCTCGTGGCGATCGAAGGTACACCTCCCTGGGCCAAATCCATATGTGATTTCCTTGCACGGGGCGACCTACCACCCGACCCTGCCGAGAGGAGCCGGATCAAGCGCCGAGCGAGTCTATACAAGCTCGTCGAAGGGAAGCTCTACAGGCGACATGTTTCCGGCATCCTGGCGCGGTGCGTCCCCACGGAGGAGGGTAAGTACCTACTAAATGACATCCATTCAGGCCTCTGTGGAGCACATTCTTCGTACAGGACGATGGTCGGCAAGGCCTTCCGCATGGGGTATTATTGGCCAACGGCTCTTCAAGATGCTCGTGATATCGTCCGCACTTGCCGCGCATGCCAATTCCACGCCCAGAAGTTGCACCAGCCTGCCTACGCGCTCCGGACCATCCCGCTTTGGCCCTTCTCGACATGAAATTTGGATATCCTCGACCTTTTCCTCAAGCGGTCGGGGAAAGAAGTTCTGTTCGTGACCATCGACACCTTCACCAAGTGGATCGGCCGAACCGGTCTCGACCATCACTGCTCGGGCGGCAGTTCATTTTTTTTGCTTGTTCATGGTCACCAGGTACGGAGTTCCATGCAAAATTATCACTGACAACGGTACCCAGTTTACCAGTGAGTTGTTCTAGGAGTTTTGCGAGAACTTCGGCATCAACATATGCTTCGCCTCGGTGGCTCACCCCGAGCAACGCGAGCGGGAACGCATATGAACCGCAAATCGTCGTAGCCAAGAAGCGAGTTGCAGATGAGCTCGAACGCTACGGCAAGACCTGGATGGACGAACTTCCCACCGTTCTATGGTCTATTCGTACCACGACAAGCCGAGCCACAGTGGTCCACACCCTTCCGGCCGTGTTGATCTTGGCCGCCCCGCCTCCCGAGGTCTGCCCTGGGCTCTGCCGTCAGTCGGCAGTCGACCAAGTCGATTTCGAGCACGAACGGTCTCTCGACCTTACCTCGCGGAAGAAGTAAGATGTCGTGCATTTTACGATCAACGCACTACCGCAAGCTCTTCGCAGACATGCGTCTCGGTCGATGACGACCTAGGAGCTCCTTGTTGGGGACCTAGCCCTCGAGGCGGATTGAGGCTCGCCCGGCACCAACAAGTTGTCCCCACGGTGGAGGGCCCCTATAGAGTCGTTTCAACAGATCGCGACGGGCTTACTGGCTAGCGATGCCCGATGGCGAGAGCTCTCTAGCTTGGAACATAGATCACCGGAAATTTTATGTGTAAACTCTATACCTTACATTTCAATAAAGCTGATTGTTCCTTTTTCACCCTTTATGATTGCTTCCACTTGTGTTGTTACCATTCTTTGTATGAGCCTTTTTTGTGTTCGAGCACGACCTTTCGCGCGTAGCACGTTTGCTCTTGGTCTACATGTCGTGGGCTTGACGTTCACCTCAGTGGACGAGCTAAA
Organism: Guadua angustifolia; assembly: GCA_036346375.1. Classification (NCBI taxonomy): domain Eukaryota; kingdom Viridiplantae; phylum Streptophyta; class Magnoliopsida; order Poales; family Poaceae; genus Guadua; species Guadua angustifolia. The sequence continues at coordinate 17,409,395 of CM070521.1, read as the reverse complement.
CGTAAGCCGAACCTCTTCGCGATCTAGCTCTCCCTATGCGGCCCGAGCCGAGGGCCTCGCCACTTTGGTACGTTGAGCAAATGCGCATAGTCGTGATGGTTGCTCGAGCATTAACTCGAGTGTGGCCATCCGCTTAGCGGGCTCGCTTTGTGTCACTCCCTTGCGGGCTTTTCCTCTACTCTCTGTGTCGTGGCCGCTCGTCTGTTCTCGTCTTGTGCCCAAGGCACGCGTCGCTCGACCTCGGCCCAACGAAATGGATAAGGCTATCCTATTGGCGCCACGACCAAGAGAGCGCGAGCGTGGCGAATGAGCAAAGCCGGAGGGACAAGTATCCGCAACTATGAATTTAAATCAGGGACAAGGTTTCCTCGTTCCCCCAAACAAAACGATATGTTTTCTATTGGAACATTACTTGCTTTATAACGTCTTTTACAGCTTCGGCCATATCGCGGGCAAACTTCTCTTGCTCAAGCTCGGCGACCTTGGCCCTTAGGGCCGATAGCTCACTCTGGTTCTGAAGGGCCACCGTGGAGGCATCCGCAGCTCGGCGCCGTTCGTCTTGGAGTTGGGCCATCGCGCTCGTCGCCGCCTTTTTGGCGCGCTCAAGTCTCCCTTCGAGCTCCGAGAGCTTGGCCTCGAGCTCGGGGGACGCCTTCACCGAGGAGGACGACCGGTCCGCGGCGGCTTTCTCCAGTGCCTCGGCCTTGGCGCGCTCGTCCTCGATTGCCTTGTTGGCGTGCCCAAGCTTCTCTTCGAGTTCCAGGACCTTGGCCTCGAGCTCGGGGGACGCCTTCAGTGGGGGAGACGTCAGCTCGGCAGCAGCCTTCTCTAGAGCTTCAACTTTAGCCCGCTCGACCTCGAGCGCCTTGGCCGACCGTGCGCGTTCTTGCTCCACGGCCTTAAAGCGTGGTCGCGTTCGAGGCCCCGGCTCGCTCGAGCTCGCGCGTGGGCTACCTCCTGCGCCCTCATCGTCCGGGCGCAGACGGCGACTCTTGGGCTCGCCTTTGCTCGAGCTCCCCCTGCTCGACCTCTATGGTCCTGATGAGCTTGGAGCGCTCGACCTCCCGCGCCTCTATCACGTTCAGGAGGCCCCTTAGCACGTCAGCATGCTCTTGAAGGCCTTCACGATGAAAAGGGGGGGCCCAAAATGTGAGTGGACAAGGAGCTCAGGCTACGAACTACGAAGTGCGCAGGAAGACCCTTACCTCGCGGAGATGGCCCTCCAGGCGTGCACGGGTAAATTCCTCGTGGTCGTCCTGCACGATCGCGAGGATCTCCTCCTCCTCATCGCCGCCGTGTTGGAGCCGGGCGGCCAAGGTTCTTCATTGGCGACTTGGGCTAGGGCCAGACTCCCGCCCGATGGCGGCTTGGTCTTCACGCCTCTTCCGGTGGACTCAACTTCGCCCCGGGGCGCGTGGCGAGATCGATTCCGACCTCATGGCCGGGCCTCACTCGTCTCCGGCACCAAGGAATGGCGGCCGGGTCCATCATGCATCCCGACCTCCACGGCACAGGGACGCTGCGGCCTCGACACGGCAAGCGGCACTTGTTGGAGTGGCCGTGGCGGAGGAGCTCGGTACCGCCGCGCTGCCATGGCTCTAAGTGTCCTCCCTCGCGGTGGCACCGGAGAGACAATGTCGGCAGATCGTCATGGTCGGCAATTGCGTCATGGGCCTCGTCGGTGTCAAAATCCGTGACCGTTGCGGTAGGGGCTCGTCATCGTCCGTGTCGTCAAGGCCTTGGTCGAACTTCGCCGTCGGAACCGAGCTCAGCGACCGACGGAGTTAGCGGCGCGAGAGGCGGCGGACCAATCGAATGTGTCCTCCTCCTCGAACTCGGACTCGCATTCGGATAATGACCATCGTCAAACGGCAAGTTTGAGCTCGGGCGCTCAAGGTCTGCGATCAAGAGCATACACTAAGCGAAAGATGCGGGGCGTTGCGCCTCTTAAGATCTTTGTCGGGGTTTACAGGTCTGACCTCGCCTCATCGAGGGTCGGCGAAGATCTTCTGCCCGGTGCCGCACACGGAGCGTTGCCGCCTGCGCCCCGCCACTGGGACCTCGGGACTCGGGCGGCTCGCGTCGCCAGCGGCGGTCCAGGCCTCGAGCCCGAGCACCTGGGCCGGTGGGGGCTCGAGTCCGGCGGGCCGCCGCTCTGTTGCTACAAAGAGGAAAAACTCATCAACCGATAGGGTCACGCAAGCTGAGCTCTGGGCTCGGCCGGTGGGATCCTTGCTATGGCACGGTCCCCCACTCGGCGATGGGATTTCTTCACCCGAGGGGCCCGCTCCAGTGGCGGAAGGCCTCTTCTTCCTTTCTTGCCCTTGCCCCCTCCGACAGCGGAGCATCCTTTGGTCAGTATCAAGCGGCTCTTGATGGTCTACGGCGCACGAGAGGGTCAAGAAAGGCCTCGGGGCCGCTAAGACGAGCCCTTGGTCTGATTGGTTTACCTCGGGTTTTCGGCGGAGCACGTTCCTTGGGACGGAGTCGTCCATGGAGTAGTTGTGCGACAGTTTCTCGAACATCTCGTACATCCTGTCGGCGACCCAAGACTCCTTCGGTGCTGCAAAAAGGAGCGCCCTTCAGGGACCATTGAAGGGCAGATTCGAGCAAGACCACGAAGCAGGAAAGGTCTTACCGGACGTACTCTCGCGTGTCGGGTCGATGCGCCCTTGGATCTCGAAGAACGGGTGCGTTCACCTCCGCAGGGGAGACACTCGGTTCCGCAGGAAATCAACGGCGATCACCTGCCCGGTGAGACCGCGCTCGGCACAGAGGAGTATGGCGGCAATGGACTCTTCGTCGTCCTCGAGGTCGCCCGATTCTGGGGTCCCCTTCTTCCCGTCGACGGGCTTTCCCTCGTGATAATGACGTCTGAAGCTCCCTTTCTTCGAGTAGAACCGGCGCTCGGCCCGAGGGAGTCCCGAGACTTGGACCTTGGGAAGGACCACTTGAGCCCCTGTCATTTGTCGGAAATAGAGGCACCGACCACGTGGTCCTTCCGGAGTGGAAGAAATTTGAAATCGAGAAAGAAGAAGCGAGGGGTGGGGAAGGATTCCTAGGAACCCCTCGCACGAGTGGGAAAAAGATGGCGAGAGTAAGAATGGAGTTCGGCACTGTGTTTATGAGCTCGATCTCGTGAGTGGTGAGGACCACGAGAGGAACTTCGCTCTCCGGGTCCGCAGTCAAGAGGACGGCGTGCTCGGTATAAACGATTTAAATCGTCCCGGGGTTGGCTCGGCCTCGTTGCGGAAGCCGCCATGTGAATGGGTCGATCGGCCCTGTGGTCTCGAGTTCCTTCATCCTCGGCGATAAAGTGCTCCTCCCTAGCTTGGCCATGGCGATTGCGGCGATCTCGGTCGAAGGCAGGGGAGGAAGGTTTTTTGCTTAGGCGGAAGGGCTTGGAGGACGAAAGGCACCGGGTGAAGCTTCCTCAAGAGACTGCAGATTTTTGGGTTTATAAGCCGACCGTCACCAAATCCGGACATGGCGCCGGAGGACTCGCCGGCCACGATTTGACAGATGCAATTAAGGCCGGGGTGGCGGTTTCGAGGCACGGCAGGTGTCACCAACCGCTCGCATCCGTACCGGGACGACGGAGATCAAGAGGCACCAGGTGTCGTATCCTCAAGACCTGGCGTTACATTCCCGCACGACCTCGACCTCAAGGAAGTTCTGGGAATCGATCCCGGCTATGGAGACTCAAGGTCGGCCCCTGTTCCGGCCACGACCTTAAGCCTCGGGGGCTAGGCGACGAGGGTGGCGTCCTTTGGCCGGGCGCATGGTCAATCGGACCCCCAAGCTCGAGGAGACCCGATCTCGACCTATATATCGCCGAGGCGCTCGACCTAGAGCGCGCTAGACCAGGCTGCGGCCTCGCTCGACCTCGAGCTCGGGCGGGCCCTTATTCGAAGCCACGATCCGCCCTTGGATTTCGGATCAAGCATTTGACCGACGGTTGCTCAAGGCGCGGGTCGTGGGGCAGGAGTGGATGCGTACAACAAGTTCGGAAGCAGTTACCGCCGGCCCTCAACGTGCACGAGGGCCACTTCCCGGGAATCTAGCCTGGCCGTTGCGTGCTGAGGAGGTATAAAAACCTAGGGAACACAGTCCTTTGGGGCAGACGAAGACGGCACACAACGCGCCCTAGCTCGAGCTTAGACTTAGCCATTGTTGAACTTGAGCTGTAAAAACACCCTTGTACTCAGAATTAGCCAAAAGAACTGCCGCAAGGCGACTGGAGTAGAGCTATTACCTCCCCAGGGGCTCGAACCAGTATAAATCTCGGTCTCCCGCTCGTTGTCGTCTCACTCCGACCATAACCGCGTCCATACTTTTCCTCCGACTAAGTGAAGCGCAGCTCGGGTCCCGTATCACACCGACCCCTAACTCACTTCTTGCGGTCGGCGATCCCGATCGTCGACAATTATGTATTCTTACTTTTATGAAATGTACCTTAATTATAGTATTAAGGTCTAGTTAAATTCTAGAATTATTATACCGTCATTGTCATTAATCATATCGAACCATGGTCAACCTAGATTATACTAGCTATTTTATTTGGTGATGACCAATAGAGTAGCATGGGACAGTAGAATTGCTTAGTCCAGTTTAAACGTTTCGGTATTATGCCATTACGAGAATCATTTCAAACATTGTTTAAACTCATTTGTGAAGTTGCGGCAACTGGTATTGCTACTGTTATTTAAATGAAATAAAGTGGAAAAATAATTTAGACTAGGGCAGATGGATGTTTGGTAGGTGCAGGAAGCACGAGACATTGTAAAGTGAATGTTTCGCCCTAGTCAATTAAGGACCGAAGCGTGTGTTACCATAGACTAAGCACTACCGTACAACCACAAATCTATATTGGTGCAACCTGGCTAATTAATTTGTGTCTCATGATTGGCTTAGCTAGTTGGTGGAATGTGGGTGTCGGATGGAGACAAGTTTTCCCACACGGCACAGGAGGGGCTTTTGACCGGGTGGAGGGAACCCTTCAGTGGTGAAACCTTAGTGGGCGAGGTTAATAACGGGGTTGTACATTGTAAAAGCCTTATCATGATCTCTTTGCCGACACAACAAAGAAAGTGTGTTAATTTCATGGCAAAGACATGATCATGTCTTATGGGTAAAGTTGTACACACTCTGCAGAGTTAAAACTACTTAAGTAGCCGTACCCATGGTCAAGGGTAGGCGAGGTATGCTTGCACATTGTAGAATTTTTATGTTTTTTAAATAAAAATGATGGTTTAGGAATTCGTGAGTAGATGAAACTCTCGGGTTGTTGTTTGGCGGTTGGAGCTAATCAGGTGGTTGGAACATGTTTTAGTTGTCATATCAAGTACAATTATTACAACTACATTTGGTCAAATGATGCTTTATGAAATTACTAATCGTACTTAAAGATAAACATTACTTTATGCTAAATGAGCCATATTAAGCCTTTATTTGTTTATCCTTGCATATAGTTATCATGCATTATGTTTCCAAGACTTGCGGAGTACATTTTGTACTTACCCTAACAATATCCCAACTTTTCATAGACAAGTGCATAGAAGTTGAAGGTGACTACGAGTTCTTCGCTTGTGGTTACGACGAAGGTGATTCGGATTATTAGGACGCATACCCCAGTCGATTGCCTATTGGGCAAATGGATGGGCTTATCCTGTTGCTGTTATTTCATTTCCGTTGCTACTTTATTGAACTCAAACCATATGGTTGTTTATTTTGTAATGGTTGGTCATAAGGCTGGTACCTTTTATTTAAGTATTAATATTTGATTCATGATATGGATGTGTTATCATCACTGTGTGTACTAGCTTTTTTTGAACTAATACAGTTATACACAGAGGGTTCGGATTTGGAAATCCGATCTTGACAAAGGTGGTATCAGAGCCATATCGACTATAGGTTGCGATCTAATTAGAATAGCAAGACTTAAGGACTATATTAAAAATAAGTATTTATAAAAATTCTAAGTTTTTTGCTACTACCTTACCCTTATTAGTCTCTTGTTTTTGTTTTCTTTTTATTTTGTTTAAAAATCATTTTGTTGATTTTTCTTTCTATTACTTCAAAATTTATAGATGTCGTTCATCAACTCTTGCATTAAGAAGGATGGTGGATTCTGTGAGTAGCTATGGTTCATGCTTCAGGAACTTGGAACTATTCATCACCCAAAGTATCATGGGTTCACAGTCGAGGAGGATGGTTGTGAGTTTTGGAGGGTCAAGGTCACTATCTTCTCCAAGAACCACTTGGGGGGCGACAAACCTTATCGCTTCATTTTGTGAATAGAGAAACATACAAGCTAGGATGCCAGGAGACTGCTAGGGAGACGATTGCTCGTCTTGGGTATATCTTCCGCCATGAGCTTTAGCATACATCCCATTGTTACTTTCCCGCTAGTGAGGAGAACAATCTGTTCAGTCGATTCAGGAATGCTGATGAAGAGGAAGATACCATTGTGGTCCACATGGCAGCCTTCATCAAGGCGTAGGACAATACCTATGTTCATGTGGACTTGGAGTTTATGGACACCTATGACAAGCTGCAGGCAGCTCAGTTGAAGGAGATTTAGGCTACTGCTGTAGAGGAGACCCAAAGCAAAAAGCGTCAACACTCTTGTCTTCACACTATTCCTCGCAAGAAGGTCTCCTATCCACCAGAGGTCTGCATAACTGCACCAGAGTACCAGAATCTCTTCACCCCTGCAGGAAGAGTAGGAATTTCTACTGTTGTTGGTCCTCATCTCACTAATGAGGACATGTCTGAGCCTGAGGAGGAAGACCCAAAGCCAGTTGAGGCAAAGGAGGATGTCGAGTTTGAGGAGTAGTTTCGTTCCTAGTATTAGTTTAGCTTCTAGTCCAGTTTGCTTCCTAGTTCAGTTTGTCGGTAGTCGATATATTTTGGTGTGTTTGGATGACATCTAGTCTTAGTGCACTTGTGATATCGCCATAATAAAACTATTCCCTTAATTGGAATAAGTTATTTCACTTCGAGTTTAATTGCTTGTTTGGTCTTGGAATGGCTGCCTCCATAGTCTTCTTATCTTTGCTCTTTCCCTCTCATCTTTTGCTAACCTTTCCTGGCTGTCACATCAGATGGAGAACTAAGGAAGAGGTCATGGAGTGGTTGTAAAGGAGGTCGTAGACGTGGCTAGGCAGTGCCACAAGAACAACATAATGTTTTGGAACAGCAAGAACAACCAGAGCAGCAAATGCCACTGCCGCCACCACCATTCTAACCCCCAGCGGCAGACATCTAATAGGTGATAGCAATGCAACTTCAGTTGTTGCAAGCCCTTGCACAAAATATAGTGAATAATCCACAGCCAACACCAGCCATAACACCAGTCTAAACTTGGGAGTTTATGATAACTAGACAACTTACTTTTGTAGGAGCAGGTAAACCCTTGGAGGCAAACGATTGGCTAAAAGATGTGGAGAAGCTTTAGTTGGCTCAAGGTGATGACCATGGAAAAGTTCTTTATGCGAGTCACCAGCAAAAAGGAGTAGCTGCAATTTGGTGGGATAATTTCTGTGCAGCCTATCAGAATGCTCAAGCTATTACTTGAGAGGAATTCTCTAAAGCTTTTTGTACTGCACACGTGCCTGCAAGCATTATTAAGATGAAGAAGAGAGAGTTCTGCAAACTGCATCAGGGAAACCAGAGTGTTTCTAAGTACCTCAACAAGTTTACACAACTGTCGATGTATACACCAGAAGATGTGGCAACTGAAGGAGCTAAAGTCTGGAGGTTCATGGAGGGACTTGATAAAGAGGCTCACCATTACAAGAGAGAATGGAGTAACCCATCAATCAGCATCATACATCTTGGTGTCTCATTGAGTCAAAGTAACCATCTGCTCGCACGCCCATTGGAGTAACATCCAATTCAACCACGCAGGGGGGTACAAGTATACTACATGTTATTTAGCCACATCTATCCCACACTAGACATGTTGTACGTTTAGACCCAGTTCAATGGCGCACAACAATAAGTCCTTAAATGGTCCCTAAGCGAAACATCCACATCCCAAATATGCTAATCGCACCCCCTTTACAGCACAATCACTTGCCCAAGTGAAAACTATTTTGTTTAATCAAGACCAATGACATACCCTACCATGCCACAATAAATTTACAACAATAACTATTCGCTACAATTTCATATCTTATTAAGTCAAGTTTATCAATATTCATTATGTGATATGAACCCATTGTACAACTAAGCATGCCTAAGCATAGCTACGATAACCTAATGTTGGTAATACATTTATATCCAACTATTAATGTTCCAACCTAGGGTAACAATAGATATAGGGTATTCAAATAATCAAGGTGGCATAATGATAAATAAGTATTTAACTATTCCTAACAAATAATCATTGATATAGAAATAGCATGCAATTTGTATAAAATGAAATATTTTTGCAAACATAGGTTCAACATGATCAAAGGTCATGACTTGCCTTGTTCATATACATTTGTTGCTAAGTTTTGAACTTCAAATACTTTGTTCACTCCCTTGGTATTAATGTCTACTGGAAAAGAAATCAAGAACTACAAAATAAATAACAAATAGAGACTCAAACAAATTCCAAATTTAAAATAGATGCCTATGAAATAAACATCTCAATTGTAGATGAATTTAAAAATTTGAATGGTTTCAATCAGAGAAAATTGAGAAAATAAAAAAGGAGAGAGAAAATCAGAGACTGGCAGGTGGGACTAGTGAATTTTTTGGATTTATGAAAAAAGAATTTTAGAAAAAGGGCTAAAAGACTGACATATGGAGCCATAGTCTACGGACCAAGTCTATAGGTTTTCCTAGTCAACGTGGACCGAGTTCATGGAATTGGACTGTAGACATGAGGGTCCACACATTGAAGACTGAATCTGCCTACCCAAGCGCTGATCGAGCAACACGTTGGTGTCTGGCATAGACCTGGCGGTGAGGTGGCAGCGAGGTGGACATCTACATTAGTAGCCATGCCAGCTAGGTCGATGCCAACTCCGGCGATAGTCGGCGACAACAACGGTGGCAAGAACCATGCAAGGAAGAGATGCATCCGAGCAAACTGGACACGGGGAACTCTGTGACGCAGTTGGATTCGACAGAATGTGACCACGGTGATCAGAACTGAACGAAGAAGTAGTAGGGCGGTGGGGCTAGTTGCAGCGAAGAACTCCAGTGGGTCTCTAGCCAATAGGAAGGGAGCATTGCATAGAATGCGATGTGGTACATCTAAAGGTGTGGTCTGTGGCGAAGAAGTCTCACCATTAGTGATGACTTGGGCCGGGGAAGGCAATTGTGTTGCACGACTTTTCGAGCTCCAATCGGCAAGAAGATGGCTTAATCCCGAGATAAACTTTAGGGTTTTCAGGAGAGGAGACAATGGTGATCCTCATGACACGAACAAGGCTCGGTTTATAGCTGGATTGAGGTAGCTACACGTGTGGAGCCTAGACTCGGCAAGGCATGTGTGGTGAGGTCTCTGTGAAGAAGGCGCACGATACAGGCATACTATGGGGCTGGGCTAAGCTGGCAGGCTAAGGAGATGGGCTGAACGGAGGTGGGCGGGGGGAAACGGGTCAACAGGCCAGTGGCCCAAAAAAGGAATGGGCCCGCCGAAATTCAGCCTGAGAAGATTTTTGAAAAAGAAAAATGATTTGTGAATTAAGAAAATACTAGAAATTCAAAAAAAACTTAGAAAAATCCTTTAAGCACAAGGAACAAAGTAAAACCGAATTTCTTATATTTGATATATAGATTAGCCAAATTAAAATTTTGCATGAAAGGAAGATTCAAATTAAGATTTATTAAATTTAAGAAAAAACCAAATGGTTTCTTTTAAATTTTAAAACTATCCGATAGAATTTTCATAATTTTTCCTAACCTATCCGCTCCATACTCAACTACATATCTAAATAATTCTACATATCTACATAAATATTACTAATCTAAACAACTAAATAACTACACATCTAATTATTTTAATCGTTAACCTACCATGTTTTCAAAACATAATTCATGCAATAAAGTTCTAACATGATCATCCTTCTCTTCTTCCCCTTCTCCTCCTCTCCTCTTCTCTTCCTCTCTTTTTCTCTTTTCTTCCCTCTCTTCTCTTTTCTTCTTTCGTTGATCTAGACCTAGATCGGGGGTTCTAGCCCCTCAGTCGCTCGATGGCTCCTCTATCACCATTTCAATTGGTGACAGAAGGTTGGGTCTCTCTGTTCCCATTTGAAATAGTGAAAGCTGACCTGGCCACCCGTGTGGCTAGTCCTATCGCCATTTGAAATGGCTAAATAGCTCTGTCACCGTTTGGATTGGTGATAGAGGCTTTGTTATCATTTCAAATGGTTACAAAGGTCCATTTCTGTAAAAAAAAATTCAGCATATTAATTCTGTAATTGTTTTCTTTTTTGGATTATTTAAAAAATTCGGCAAATAGGCTAGGCTTCTTGTTGCCTAGTTGCTTGCTGAGCTGCATGCACAAAGGAGACGAACAAAGCTATCGCTACATCCTCACCTCCTCTTCACTTCAACACTGAGGGCTCATTTGGGAGCCTAAATCCTAGCCCATTCCCAAGGCTAAAATTCCGCTGGGCTACTGTGCCTTGGACCAGTAGAAAGCGCATTTGGATGCCCACCAGACAGGGATTTCTCGGCCCGATCCATCCAGTTTCCACGGGGAAAATTTTTGCGACTCCTCACGTCGGGCTTGCATTCCCCGTCGGGCCTCCGCTCGCGCCGCCTCCTCTCACGACAGGGCCTCTCGCGATGGAGCCTCTCACGCTGCCTCCTCTCGCGACGGAGCCTCTCGCGTCGTCTCCTCTCATGATGGAGCCTCTCGCGCTGCCTCCTTTCACGCTGCCTCTTCTCGCGACTGACCCTCTCGCGCTGCCTCCTCTCGGGATCTCGACAACACTCGTGGATTGCTCCATCAGGACAACCTCTTCCTCTGCCTCTCTCGCTCGCGACTGCCGGTGAAGTCTTTCGTAATCTTGTGAACTCATTCTCTTCATCCTCTCCCTCCTCTACTGTGTCTTAGATTTGTTGCTGTAGGTACCTACAAAGGAGAAGAGGAGGGTCTAGATCTGCTGATTGGGAGAGGAGGGAGAGGAGGGAGAGCAAAGAGCCACCGAAAGGCTTCATCGGGGAAGAGGAGGGTTCAGATCTGCAAGTTCATGCGGAACCGTAGGTATGAATTCTTGTTCTTTCCCTTGTTGTGAAGTTTCCCTAATCCTTGTTCTTTCCCTTGCTGTAAAAGTTTCCCAAATCCTTGTTCTTCTTCTTCCTCTCCTCCTTCTGTTTCAATGAATGTGAATTTGGAGCTTGACCATTGGCAGTTCGCCTTGTCGTAGGAACTGATGAGAGATTTGGCTCAATCTATGTTTGGCATTGCTAATCCGCTATACTAATACTATAGAGTTCTGAATGCTTCAACTCTGTACATATCAACTCCTATTTGTTGTTGCTGTGAAGTTTCAGTATAGTAGTCTAAGGTCACATGTCTCTTGCAAGAACCTGTGGCGGGCTAGTGATTATAGAGGAATAGGATAGGGGAAATGTACCGGCAGTACAGGGTGATGAATTGATTGGGTTAGAAGTTACGAATTCGACACAGCAACTTTTGTGGATTCAGAGTTTTGCTTCTCTCAGAAATTTGATAAAGCAGGAAAAATTCTCTTAGAATTCATGCATAGCTAGAACGAATCAAATATGTACTGAGTTGTAGTTACAACTTACAATGGAATAAATTAATATGTCAAACTAACCCCCCCAGAAATTCTGCACATCTGAGTGCATAATGTGCTTATTACAACATTAATATGAAAACATCACCAATTAAAGATGTTGGATATCTAAGGCCAAAAGTGAACAAAAGAATAATAAGCTCACAAAAAATACCATCGCACGACGAGACTCACCATATATTTTGTGTAGCTATACTATACATATCTCAAGTTCTAGAGAGCATCATGGTCTACTGTAAATGACTTGCCCATATAAAACTCTCAGGTAAAATGTATGTGTAAACCTAGCGGCGATTGGTTCGATGTGACATAAAATGTGCAGCGAACGAAGCATAGTCTGTTGGAAGCTTGGGGTGAACATGTGCGGGAGCAATTTTTGACGTGCTTTCTTTCAGAGTTCTTGCTGATGTTTCTGTGTTATCTTCATTTTCTGGAACAGAACTTCTATTCAGTTCAGCTTCTTGTGACTTTCCTCTAGCCGTGGGAGGTTCAATGCGCGCAGGTTTTGGTGAAGATCATTGCACTGGAACCCTGGAATATGCAGGTGCATCTCTCCTTTGTTCAGTACTTGACTTAGAGAATGCTTCAGCAGAGGTTTTTCTCTCCTTTGGCGTGCTTTCAAATTCATCAGTATATTGTGCTCCAGTTCGGTCACGGCCATCTCTCCTTGTATCTGAAATTACCTCCCGTGTCCTGCGCGATTGTATCTGCTCTCTAGACCACTTTGTCTGAGCAGTCTGTTGTTGCTCTGATTCCTTCTCACTGTCATCTGAATCAAAGTAAGGTCTAGCATTTCTTGCTCTAGTTTCCCTGCGGGCTACAATACCTGTGTTTTCATTATGCAGCTCTTGACTAGAATTTGCGCCTACAGAAATATTATTTGTCAAAGAAGTTGGAGCATTACCAGATCGTTCAGATAACTCCCCTGTATCACCTGGCTCAAAATAATTCCTTGTCATCGTTGATCTTGCTTCCCCACACGCTCCAACACTTTGATTCTTGTCATAAAGTTCATTATTGTAGAAGGGATTAGGTGATTTGTCAATGATTATTTTTTTGTGATCAGGTGATGTATCAATGATTGTTTTTTGTGCATACTATTTCTTTATATATTGTCTGTTATTATCTTGGAAATATGTTTTAGTGGAGCTTCTTGTCATTTTCTTCACATGTCAACTTAAGAACTTCTTGTCACTATCTTACATGAGAATTGTTTAATAATACACTAATTCACAATATGTTATATTTGTACGTATTAGCAAATGGGCTCCACAAAGGAGCTCATTAGGAAATTTATGCTTAAGAAAGAAGAGGATGACGATGAGTTGTTTCTTGTATTGGTTCCTACTTTGCTTTCGTGCCTTTATGATGAAAAAAGACCAGTCCATATATCATCACTTACCGACGCTAAAAAAGTTAAGAAGATCTTAGAAGGCCATAAGAGTTGGTGTATGGTTGAGTTCCGAATGGAATCAGAGATATTCAGGGCTACATCAAATTTTCTTAGAGTGGAGGGTTTGTTACATGACACAAGGGGAGTTACTGTTGAGGAGCAGCTAGGGATGTTTATGTACATGATCTCTCACAATGCTAGCAACCAAAAGCTTCAAAAAGCATTCCAACATAGCGCCGAAACAATTCATAGCAAAATAAAGGAAGTCTTTGAGATAATTCCTAGTCAAACTCATAGATTTGTCAAGCTCCCAAGTTCAAATCAAACTCACGTGAAGATTATATCGGATCCACGATTTTGGCCTTATTTTCAGGTAAATTCATACACAATAGACACCTAACTTTTCCCAAGATTTTCCTATATTAATTTCCTATATTTATGTGCAAAACTGCATTGGTGCTATTGATGGCATACATATTCCCATCACTTTATTGAAGAGAAAGCAGCTCCTTATAGAAATAGGAAATGAACATTGTCACAAAATGTGATGCTAGCTTGTGACTTTGACTTGAACTTCACATTTATTTCATGTGGATGGAAAGGGTCAGCATCAGATGCAGGAGTCCTTCATTCTGCTCTTAGCAAGGGGTTTAGAGGGTAAATTTTATCTTGTGGATGGTGGGTACGCAAACACACCTTCTTTTCTTGCCCCATATCGAGGAGTCAAATACCATATTAGTGAATTTAGGAGGCGTCGCTCAGCTCGAAGATATGATTATGCAGACTATAAAGAATTGTTCAACCATCGTCGTGCCCTCCTTTGCAACCACATTGAAAGGGCAATTGGTGTTTTGAAGAAGCGATTCTCAATCCTGAAAGTGGGCACATTTCATCCCATTAAACTCAGATAAAGATCCCAGCTGTAGCTGTTGCATTTCACAACATCATTACAGGTCAGAATGGTCAAGATGGGTGGTTGGATCACCAACCTGCCTATATTCAATCAAATGATTTTGTCGATATACCATAGGGTGACAATAATTACCAAAATAACATTGAGTCAAACAATGGAAGTACTCTTAGAGATCAAATTGCAATGCAAATGTGGAATGACTATAATCATTAATTGGACACGACTTGTGAAATGACCCCCATTTTGCCATAGAATGCAAAAATGGAAATCTAATATGCTTGTAGTACTAGTCCCTGGATCAATAGCTAGTACGCACATTTACAACAATTGGAATCATAGCCATACATCAAATTATTAAAGCTAATACTAATATACAAAGAAATCTTACAACTTAGAGCATATAGCAGCAAAAAAAGCAAAGCCTTGTAGTGTGCCCATCCAACCCGCAGGCAACTGACGAGGCATAAATTCCTAGAAAAGACCACTTCAATGAAGATCCCGCATCCTGCGACGAAAACAAACCTTCGAAGTTTCGCTAACTTTATTCACCTAAAACAACAGATTAAGCAAGGGTGAGTACTTTCGTACTCAACAAGACTTAAAGATGATATTTGCAAATGCATAAATACAGGCCAAGTCAAAGGAGGCTAGTACAGTTAATTTGCATAAAGCAAAATTGAATTTGTAAATCAATTGACATGTACAAACGGAATTTGTAAAAGCAAGTTTGATTGATAACAAATAAATAAAGCATAAATAATACTCACATCCCTTCGCGAGCTACCAATAATCCAATCATGAAATCCATCAATGTCGGCCCTTTGACATAAAGTAACAGTTGCTAAACAAGTTCAAATCAAAACCCATTTTCAGATGATACCAAAATCTAGTATTGAAATGACTTCACCAAGTGCCCATGACTACGGACGCGGCTAATCGATTAGATTTATTGTCGGTGTTTCGTATAACCGGCAAGTAAATTTGTAAGTTTAGGGGGTCGCACGTCCCCTCTCCTCGAATGGTTAGACTAAGGAAGTCCCGGATGTATACTGGTTCGGGTGGAACGTCCCTACTTCCAGTTCGTGGTGGTGGTTTGTATTACTCTGGATGCCGAAGGTCACCGGAGATTACAAGCGGAGGCTAAGGATAGGCCCTTAGCGTTCGTCCGCAAGGAGGAGGTCGGGAGGGCTTGTCTAAGTTGGATGTTAAGCTGGGTCCGAAGGCTCAATGTGTGTTAAGTGAGAAAGCGAGTGAACGTGTATGCGTGCATGCGTGGGTTGCCCTTCCCTGAGGGCCCTGCCTCCCTTTATATATGCAGAGGGGGCAGGTTACACGGGATTTTGAAAAAGTGGTAGGGATACGCTAGGCCCGGGTGTCCCGGTCTTCGGTCTTGATGATTGACGGTTTTCTGTTCATCTCATGCTGGGTTAGTAGTCACAACGGACGGCGCTCCGTTGGGAAGGTGCGCACCTGCCCTCTGTGCGCCTGTCAGATGTTGACGGCTTGAGGGGACGGGTGCTTTGGCTGAGGCCGCCCTTTGGTCGCCTTGGGAAGGAGCCATCCGCCCCAACATGGCCGTCGTGTCCGTGAGACGGGTGATCGGCTCGGTGTAGACCGTCGACGTGGCGGAGGTTGCGGAGCTAGAGCTCGTTGGGGCCCCGGTCAAGACCCAGGCTGGAGCTTGTGGTGGCGTCGGACCGGGTCTCAGGTGGACCCGTGGGGCGCTGGCGTGGGCCCCGGGTGAGTCGAACTGCGGTGGCGTCGGACCTGGGTCTAGGTCGGGGCCGTGGGCGCCTGGACCCGAGGTCGCCTGAGTAATCAAGGGGCCCTTTATGGCGGAGGAGGCCTTCGATCAAGACGTGACCAAAGACGCCCATTTGACATTACATCCAATGCTCAGTGATAATCCTATTCGTGGGGGACGAAGAATTCAGCAATACCCTCTTCAGCGCTCCGTATCACTGTCGGTCCAGGCTCCGAGCCCGGATCACTGGGCGAGATACGATCTTGAAATAGATGTATACTTTGCTGTGGGGTATCCCTGATATAAGTATTCATCATTTATACTCTACAGAGGTATACAACTTTACCCACAAGTTGGTGAGTACAACGAGGACTCGAGACAGAGTCCATCCCGAACATGCAAGAACGATGACCGAGTCACTAACATGTGTCCTAATCTATGGCCATGATTCGGCGACGCGTTTCAATCCAACCCGCACATGGTCATCCAATGGTTATAGAATACTAAGGTGCTAATCCAATACAACTTACTCCCGAGCATCCAAATCTGATCTGACAGCTATTGTCTTAACTTCTAGAAGGTGGGCTATTGGGCTGGCGCAACGGTCTGGCCAGCACACAGTAAAAGGTTTTCCGGCCCAACACTGTTAAACCATTTCTCCCGAATTTCTTTAAAAATTGTAATAATTATTCTAATTAATTTAAGGTAGCAAAAATATCAGCAAAAATCCAAGAAAAACTCAAAAATACTTTGAGATATTTTGAACACAAATAAAATATTTTTAGCCAAACTTTATATTAATTATATCTATAATTAATTAGTTTTCACAAAAATCCAAATTACTTAATTTAAAATAAACTCAAATAAATTCCAGAATAATCTAATAAATTTAGAAAAACCATAAAATGCACAAAATAATACAATAAATTAAATAAATAGCAAAAAAATTGGGATGTTACAAGGTCAAGGTAGAGGTAGGGGTGCAAACGGATCGGATACGGACGGATTTCGCTCATTCCGTATCCTATTCCAATTTTTTTCTCGGATATAGAATCGGATACGGACAGTGCCGGATTCGAATACGAATACGGATTACTTCGGTCGCGAATACGGAGCGAATACAGATCGTTCCGGATACGGTTAGTCTCGATTCTTAATAGTTAGTCGGATTATGCGTGAAAGCGAAACCATATATGTCGCATATTAAATACACAAAACTTTACTAGAACCTTGGAGACATATAAGTGTTTCAAATTCAATAATAGTTGCCTTCCCTATATAAGAATAATATGCAGCCAAATATAATTCCAATCAACATATGAACTTATATGATGTAGAATGTTTATGTTTATCGGATATCTATTGCACTCATTTACACTGATATTTTTCGGATATCTCGGATATGCGGGTATGGATCGGATACGGATCGGATACTTCTCTTTTCATATCTTACCCCATATTTTTTTCGGATAGGCAGATTCGAATCCGGATCGAATCCGGATATAACCGGATATCATTTTTTCGGATTCGAATCGGATTTTAAACGAATTCGGTCTTCGGTCGGTCGGGAATTATCCGCTCCGTTTGCACCCCTAGGTAGAGGTCCCCACTTATTCCCAATCAGTCAATCTCCTGTGAAACCACAAGAACAAAAAGGGAAATAATTGGAATCAGTTTAGAAGAAGACACTGAATCCAAGACTCGGTAGAAGAACGAAAACCGTAAACCCCTGGCATCTAGGCACGAAGTGAAATAGGAAGGTGGGAAGGAAAGCAGGGAGACCTTACCGCAGGTGAAACAGCGCACTGGAATGATTATCTTCACCACCGTCGTGGGCAAAGAAGCAGTTTTTTTATAAGGGTATGCACATAACACACCTCACACACACTCTACACACGCACACACAAGAAAACTTTTTGGAGGCCTTAGAGCCTTCGGAGGACAGAAACAAGTTGTCCCATTGAATATGCGTTGTGTGTGTATCCACTATTTTTTTCATCAAAAACATAATCCGGACAAAAATTCAAACACCCACATCCGAGTAGAGTCAAACGTGAAGGCACCATACGCTCACCTGGCGAGCAAACCAATCGAATCGCGCTCGGTCTTTGAGAAAGGGTTTTGGGGGTTAGAGGGATGCCCTAGACTTGGTCTCGAGAGAGAGGAATGATAATATTGCACATTGGTACCTGGTTCTTTAAGGATTTAGATGTAAGTTCACCAAAAAGTTCCCGCAGCGGTGTGGTTATGTGGGATATATACATCCCAGGTATCTGCAAAGCAGGCCTGCGAGGCCCAACTGGACAATGCTGGTTTGGGCCAACTGCAAGGCAATAGAAGCTACTAGGGGTTACGCCAGACGTGCGGAACAAGGAAGCCCGGAGATAGCAACCGATCCGGATTAGGTAGAATACGATTGTAATTTGAGCTGTTGCCAAAACGGATAGGTACAGGAGATATAATCCCTACTTTGTATCCGATCAAGACTCTCTTTTGTAACCGCCCTCCTCTGCTATATAAAGGGAGAGACGGGGGAACAACAACGGATAATCTCATCAGCAAATAGCTAGCCACATATAATTCTAGAGCACAGGACTAGGGTATTATCTCCTCCGTGAGAGCTTAAACCTGTATACATCCGATGTCTTATGCTACCATCGAGTTTGGATCCAGCGCCTAGCCCCCTTTTCATTATTGCCGACAACAAACGTCGACAGTTGGCACGCCAGGTAGGGGCTGCGCTAAGATCAATCTCAGTAGGCTCGATGGCGATCTTCAACGAAGACATGGCCACCTTTGCTTCGGCCCAGGCGTTCCGCTTCGGAAGTCTAGATTTCATCGCCGACGATTTTGGCCAACTCATCCTTTCGGATTCAGATCAGATCTAATCTGGAGGGGATTCTGTTGCTCTCCTAGCCGGGCAACCACTCGGATCAGGATCGGGCATGGCCATCTGTCCCCGGACTGTAAGCCAAAAGTTTGTCCCCCGGTTGGAGCAAGAACCCGCCAAGGACAAGTCCCGAGTGGAGAAAAACGCCAGAAAACCACTCGGATCTAAAGGTCAGCCCAGCCTATCTTCTTGTTCTTCTGATCCAGAAGGTGGGGCGAAAGTTTTCAAAGGCTTTCGCGGCGCCAATGTCGAAGACCCGCGAATCGATTCCCAATGAGCGTAAGGATCTGCGAATCTCGCAGAGGCGAGAGCGCCTTAAGAAGCTGCGCGAAAGTCTCTCCAGTATTAATGAAGAACTTCTGCAGATGAAGATGGGGAACCAATCGGTTTTTCATACTCCTCAGTAGAATATCGTCGCATCAAAGACGCTCCTCAACACATTGGGGCCAATGCTCGGTTCCGACAACCCAGCAGCGCCGATCGTGGCCCAAGTCCAGGCCATGGTGACGGCAGCAACGATCCAACAACATCTGGAAGAACCGGGGGAAAAGGAACACTCTCATACCCAGTGTTCGAAAATTCGGTACTTGGCGGCGATATTGCAGCCAATATTGCGGTTGGCGGCTATAAACGCAATGAATTCAGCCCTTGGCAGTCTGTTTGGCGGCTGGACCGAAATTGCGGTCCTTGGCGGTCCTTGGCGGGCCTTGGCGGGTGTGGCGGCTGGCACAAAACTATGGGAGAGACCATTTTGATCTACTGTTTACATGACCTGATGACCATGATTGAAAGATTCACATAAATAAGCCCTCAAAATAGGGTATACTAAGTCACTAACATAGTACTTACCACTTAGTTTATTACTTGATTAATTGAGTAGTATGTGTTCAAGTATTTTAGTTTAATATTCTACTTTAATATTTGATGTCTTGCAATTTGCAAATAACTAGAAAAGAAAACTAAAAATTTTTATTCATAAGTGTTCAAGAGTTCGCTCGGCGGATTCGTGGCGGTTAGGCACCGCCAAGCGCCAAGGCCGTATTTGTGGTGCAATTGAGGGTCTCGGCGTTTTGACCCTACGTGAGAATTAATATAATTCATATATATTATTGATTTTATTATAAATAAAAATTTTAGTTTTCTTTTCTAGTTATTTGCAAATTGCAAGACATCAAATATTAAAGTAGAATATTAAACTAAAATACTTGAACACATGCTACTCAATTAATCAAGTAATAAACTAAGTAGTAAGTACTATGTTAGTGACTTAGTATACCTTATTTTGTGAGCGACGACGAGAATATTTCAATCATGGTCATCAGGTCATGTAAACAGTAGACCAAAATGATCTCTCTCATAATTTTGTGCCAGCCGCCACGCCCGCCAAGGACTGCCAAGACCCGCCAAGGACCGCAATTTCAGCCCAACCGCCAAATAGGCCGCCAAGGGCTGAATTCATTGCGTTTATAGCCGCCAACCGCAATATCGGCCGCAATATCGCCGCCAAATACCGAATTTTTGAACACTATCATAATAAAATCAATAATATATATGAATTATATTAATTCTCGGCCGCCGAGAGCCAAAACGTCGAGACCCGCAATTGCGCCGCAAATACGGCCTTGGCACTTGGCAGTGCCTAACCGCCACGAATCCGCCGAGCGAACTCTTGAACGCCTTTGCCATAGCGTCACTCAAAGCCGGCAAGAAGAACATAGCTCGCACAATCGGGGCGTGCGCCGATTAGAGCTTCGATGAGGAGGCGACGCCTGGCAAAGCATTAGCAGTGACCTCCGAGTAGACCTGAATGCCAGGCGGCGGGATCGGGAGGATGAAGAGCATCGCAGGCGCAAAGATGACTACGAACGTTTCGGCATCCAACACGATGACCGAGACGACCGCAGAAGCCATCACCACCGCAACAAAGGCGATAGTGAAGACCGCCGAGTTAGATCACCTCCTCGACGTTCCCCACGTCGGCGCAGCGATGGGCCTATTGAGGGTATTCGGGCCTTCACCCCCCGGCTCCGCCGAGTGGTCTGGCCAGAAGGATTCAACCCTAAGGGCATTACCAAGTTTGACGGAGAAAGAGATCCAGAAGCTTGGTTGCAAGTTTATTCCCTTGCGATCATGGTAGCAGGGGGCGATCACAACGTAATGGCCAACTATCTACTGGTCATGCTTACTCCTTCAGCTCAAGCCTGGCTCACCGGACTTCCAGCGAATTCTATAGATTCCTGGGGAGATCTTTGTGAGCAGTTCATTACCAATTTCCAGGGCACTTATGAGCAGCACAGGACTCAATGGGACTGTACACCGCCCGTAAAAGGCGAAACACTCCGAGGGTTTATCCGGCGCTTCATGCAGAAGAAGAATACGATCAGGGATATCTCGGAGGCTGCAGTCATCGCGGCATTCTAGAAAGGCGTCAACGACTCCGATTTGATAAAGAAGATGTCCCGAAAACCGCCGACTACGATGAGGAACATGTTTGAATTGGCAGACCGCTATGCAACGGCCTCGGACTCCTTGGCCGAACGGCAAGACGACCATCCACGGCATAGAGACAGGAAGGATCATGCCGAGTCCTCTAGGCAGCGAGATAGGAAGCGGAAGCCTGAAGAACTAGTGGCGGCGACCGAGCAAGGCCGACATCGCGCGCCGCGCACAGATGATTATAACGCAGTAATGGAGGTAGCTTGCCCTTTCCACCCAAAGGGAAACACACTGCGAAGGATTGCTTCACTTTGAGGAGGTTCGCCAAGGAGTCTAGAAAGCAGCCGGCCAAGGGCGAAGCAAAAGATGAAGAAAAGAAAAAGCAAGATTCACCTGAAGACGATGAGGACGAGTACCAGAAGATGGAGTGTGAGCTCAACTACATCTATGGGGGCTTAACGGCTTATGAGTCCAAGCGAAAGCAAAAGCATACGGCTCGGGACATCAATGCAGTCATGCCAACAACTCCCTAATACCTCAAATGGTCCGAGGTTCCGATCGCCTTCGACCGCTCTGATCACCCGGATCACGTCCCATATCCAGGTAGATATCCTCTTGTTTTGGACCCTGTGATTCGCAGTGTTAAACTCAAAAGGGTGTTGGTTGATGGGGGGAGCGGACTCAACGTCCTCTTCTCTAAAACCTTCGACGACATGAAGATTCCTCGCTCCGAGCTAAAACGGGGCTCATCACCATTTCATAGAGTAATTCCCCGAACCTCTTCGGTCTCACTCGGGCAAATCACTTTGTCGGTCACGTTCGGGACCAGAGAAAACTACCGGATGGAGTATCTCAATTTCGAAGTGGCTGATTTCCAGACGGCATACCACGCCATCTTGGGAAGGCCAGGACTTGCTAGGTTTATGGCTGTACCCCACTACACTTATCTTGTCTTGAAGATGCCAGGGCCGAAGGGCATTATCTCCGTCCGTGGCGACGTCAAGCAGTCATTCGTGTGCGACAGAGTGAGCTGTGATATGGTCGAAACTCAAGAGGCATCAGCCGACAGGGAGAAGATCCAGCAGGCAGCTACACATCAGCAAGATGAAGGAGAAGTCCCGGTCAAGAAACAAGCCAAGACAAGCATGAAGCCTGACGAGGGGACTAAGAAGGTAATCCTTGACCCGTCCAACTCGGCTCAAACGGCTTTGATCGGGACAGGACTCAACTCCAAATAGGAAGACGCGCTCGTCACCTTTCTTCGAGCCAACCGGGACATTTTCACGTGGAAACCATCCGATATGCCCGGTGTTTCTAGGGAGGTGATCGAGCATTCTCTCAATGTCGACGAGAGGGCGAAACCCATCAAGCATAGGCTCCGACGATTCGCTCAGGACCGCCGGGAGGCCATCAGGGAAGAGATCACTAAGCTTTTAGCGGCAGGCTTTATAAAAGAAGTGTATCATCTCGACTAGCTAGCGAACCCAGTTCTTGTTCGCAAAAAGAATAAAGGCTGGCGTATGTGCGTTGATTATACCGATCTTAACAAAGCATGCCCGAAAGATCCTTTCGGGCTGCCTCGCATTGACCAGGTGGTATATTCAACGGCAGGCTGCGAACTCCTTAGCTTCCTGGATGCCTACTCAGGGTATCACCAGATCAGGCTAAGAGAAGAAGATTGCATCAAAACTTCGTTCATCACTCCGTTTGGGGCATTTTGCTATGTCACAATGCCGTTTGGTTTGAAAAACGCTGGCGTAATCTATCAGCGCGCGATACAGCGGTGTTTTCACACCCAAATCGGACGCAACGTGGAGGCATATGTCGATGACGTCGTCGTCAAGTCTCGTGCAAAGGAAGACCTCATATCCGACTTGGCTGAGACATTTGAAAGTTTAAGGGCTTACAAGATGAAGCTTAACCCTGAAAAGTGTGTTTTTGGAGTTCCCTTAGGAAAACTGCTCGGATTCATTGTGTCTCAACGGGGCATCGAAGCAAACCCGGAAAAGATCAATGCAATCTTGAAGATGAAACCTCCGACTAGCCAGAAAGACGTTCAGAAGCTCACAGGCTGCATGGTGGCACTCGGCAGGTTCATTTCTCGCCTAGGATCGCGGGGAATGCCCTTTTTCAAACTTCTGAAGAAGCAGGGCAAATTTAAGTGGACGACCAAAGCACAACAAGCGTTCGAAGAGCTCAAGGCATTCTTGTCATCGCCACTTGTGCTGGTCTCGCCAATGCCCGAAGAACCCCTTTTGCTTTACACTGCTGCAACGACTCATGTAGTCAGCGCTGCAATCGTTGTAGAGCGGGAGGAAGCGGGGCATCTCCAAAAGGTCTAGCGGCCAGTTTACTTCATCAGTGAGGTGTTAGGAGAATCCAAGGCACGGTGTCCGCAGGTGCAGAAACTGTTGTACGCCGTATTGCTTACCTCACGCAAACTCAAACATTACTTTTAAGAGCATTCAATTTCGGTGGTCACCTCTTTCCCTCTTGGGGATATACTTCATAATCGGGAAGCCACTGGCAGAATTGCAAAATGGGTGGTTGAGCTTGGAGCTTTTGAAATCTCCTTCAGGCCGCGAACAGCAGTGAAATCTCAGGTACTCGCCGACTTCACCGCTGAATGGGTGGAATTGCAGACCCCCACGGCTACTGAAGATCTCGAGTATTAGACAATGTATTTCGACGGCTCCCTCATGCTCTGCGACGCGAGGGCTGGTGTGGTGCTCATCTCTCCGACAGGCGAGCGCTTGAAATACGTGCTTCAGCTCCATTTTCAGGCGTCAAACAATGCCGCCGAGTACGAAGCACTCATCCACGGACTTCGTATCATGACCTACCTCAATGTTCGATGACTGACAATCCGTGGCGACTCCATGTTGGTGATCAACCAAGTGCAAAAAGACTGGTCGTGCGTCGGAGACAACATGGCTGCATATTGCCAAGAAGTGAGGAAACTAGAAGACAAGATCGACGGCTGGAACTCATCCACGTGCTCCGCCGCGACAATGAAGCAACAGACGAGCTTGCAAGACTAGGCTCCAGTCGGGCAACAGTACCGGCTGGAGTGTTTGTCGAAGAGCTCCACAAACCTTCAATAAGCCAACAGCAGGAGCCAAGCAAATCAGAAGAAGCACCGACTAAAGAAGAAGTCTTAGTCATCAATCCTGACTGGACAGCTCCTTTCCTAAGCTACTTGTTAAAGGACGAGCTACCCGAAGACCGCGTAGAGGCAGAGCGCATCACACACCGGAGCAAGAGCTATGTGGTGGTCGGCGAGGAACTCTTCCAAAAAAGCGCTTCAGGAGTACTAAGGCATTGCATATCAGAGCAAGAAGGGAGAAGTCTCCTCAAAGAAATCCACTCGGGAATTTGCGGGCATCACGCTGCATCAAGTACCCTGGTGGGCAAAGCTTATCGTCAAGGTTTCTTCTGGCTAACTGTCGTCTCTGACGCAGAGGATATTGTTCGAACCTGCGAGGGCTGCCAGTTCTTCACTCGACAGATACACGTGCCGACGCAGGAGCCGCAAACCATCCCGATCACCTGGCCGTTTGCAGTCTGGGGCCTCGACATGGTCAGCCCATTGAAGAAGGCTCAAGGTGGTTTCACTCATCTCTTCGTTGCCATTGATAAATTCACCAAGTGGATCGAGGCAAAACCTGTCGCCACAATCACGGCGGCCAATGCCAAGGAGTTCTTCCAGGAAATCGTGGTAAGATTCGGTGTACCAAACAGGATCATCACAGATAATGGAACTCAATTCCGAGATGAAGAATTTCAAGATCAAAAGTGCGATGAGCTCGGCATCAAAATCGCCGCCTCGTAGCTCATCCAAAAAGCAGCGGTCGGTGGAGCGGGCGAAGCGGCATGGTGTTACAAGGTTTAAAAGCAAGGATTTTTTATTGTCTCAAGCCATATGCTACTCGATGGGTAAAAGAATTGCCTTCGGTGCTCTGGGGCCTGATAACTACTCCTAGCAGGGCTACCGGGCAGTCACCTTTTTTCCTAGTATACGGCTTAGAAGCGGTCCTACCCACTGAGTTGACATTCGGATCCCCTCGGGTTCAGAGTTACAAGGAGGCCGAGTCGAAGGAGAACAGGATAGAAGATATCGACCGATTGGAGGAGGCAAGAGAAGTCGCAGCTATCCAGTTGGCCAAGTACCTCTATGGCCTACGCCGTTACCACGACCAAATGTTCGGGGCCGCCGTGCTTTCTCTAAGGGAAATTTGGTCTTAATAAAGAATTAAAAGCACGAGCACAAGCTCTCTCCAAGCTGGGA
The DNA here is from genome assembly GCA_036346375.1 of Guadua angustifolia. Classification (NCBI taxonomy): domain Eukaryota; kingdom Viridiplantae; phylum Streptophyta; class Magnoliopsida; order Poales; family Poaceae; genus Guadua; species Guadua angustifolia. The sequence goes on along the minus strand of CM070521.1, from coordinate 17,383,963 downwards.
AATCCACTACATCATCGACGAGGTGACACGCCCGGGGGCTTACAGACTTAAGCGGGAAGATGGCGCTATCATCAGCAATTCATGGAACATAGAGCAGCTACGTCGTTTTTACTCTTAAAAATACTGTACATTAGCTATGTTGTTCATGAATAAAGTTTTTTCTTCTTGACTTACTACTCAATTGATGCTCAATTAAGCAGTAAGTCGGGGGCTACATCTAATAGTGTTGCGCATGCGCAACCCTTCTTGTGAGTCATTTATTGTTTCTTCTCCCTAATGGTCGTGACTAGGCCCGAGTGCTCTAATTCCAAATCGTGAAACTCTGACCCCATGAAAGACGAACCCTAGCTACTCAAAAACGCGAGCTTGGGAAAAACGGCCATGTGCCGACTCCTAACGCCCGGGGGCTAGGTTAGTTGGGCAGAGTGCTTAAACGAACAAGGATGAGAGCCACTCGGACAAATGCCATGATCAAAAGGGAAAGAAATTTTATTACGATCATTCAGGTCCGAACATTACATAAGATTTTGTAAGAACCTAAGGTCTCGCCGAAGCAGCCCCATCCTTCAATAAGGGCATCCTCACCTGAAAAGCTTGGGACTCCTCGGCGGCAAGATCGGCGGCGATGTCGCAGCCACGGCCTCCTCTTCCGCAAGCTCGGCCAGCGCACGGTCATACTCGGCCCAAAGCTCAGCTAGAGGGTCCTCCTCCTCTTCAGGCGTCGGTGGAGCTTCATCTTCAATGACCAGCTCCTCCGCCGAGGGGGGAGATGGCGGAGTCTCATCACCGGACAGAGAGGATTGGGATGAAGCCATCGGAGGTTCAAGAAAAATGTTGAAGATTGTGGAGAAAAGCTTTAGGCCGGGGGTGATCGTTCAAGCAAGCGGTGACATCCTTATATACCCAAAGCGGGGAAACCAAACGGTCCAGAATAAATGCAAGTGCGGGAAGCTAAAGCGGCCCTCACCAGATTTCAAAGCGGCCGAGAAGATGCGTAGTCAAGGGATATCAAACCAGGCGTGGCGCATGCAAACGTTAAAGTCAAGAAGCTACTGAAGACACAATGAAGCAATTAAAAGCCAAAACATGGCCCAGTCGCCAGATGGGTTTTTCCCAAGGCGCAAAAGAATAATTACAGAACAAGTTTTAAGCAAACAGAAGTCTACGCGGTGCCCAAATCCAAGTTCTCAACTAAAGCAGAGGCGGTATCCCTAACCTCGTCAACCAGGGTAAGCACTTGATCATCGTCAACGGTGCTAGCGAAGCCCTCCTTGATGGCTTCAAGTTCCACTCGGGGATACAAGGACTTCACAATGGCCAATGCTTGGCAGGCGCTGGTGGTCACTATTTCCTTTAAGTGTGCCACCAGCTTCTTGGGTCCCTCCTCCAGCCGTTGGATCATGGCGTCCACGTCATATGGAACTTCGCTGGGCCCAGCATCGACAAGACTCAGCACCTGCAGCATTCTTTCAGAGCCCGCTTGGAGTCTGTCAACTCGCGCCTTAGTAGATTTAATCTTCTCATCAAGAGCGCGATACTGGGCCTGCGAGTTGACTCGGTGCACTGCAAAACCAGTCGAGTCAGCTAGAAGACGCTAAAAGGCACGAAAAGGAACGATGGACGAGTCAGAAGTAAACCTTCCAGCTCTTTGTTCATCTTGACCGTCTCGGCTGTGGCTTCCTTCTCAGACTTCTTCAGCTTCTCGACTTGCTCATCGGAGGACTTAAGCTTTACCCGAAGATCTGCAGCAGCGAAGACCGAAGTCAATATGGGGAGGGCGAGTCAAGAAGTAAAAAGCCAAAATATGGACCAACGCAGTCGGACAAAGGAGTTACCATCAAGGGAGCACGTCAGGTTCAGCTTCTCCACCTTGAATGTTGAGACCTAGGCCCGAAGCCTTTCTAGCTCCTCTCGGTTCTTGACTCGGGCCCGGTTGAGTTCTTCCTGCAATCCCAAGCGGACTCGCTCAACCTCGGCCTCATAGTCCTTCCTCATCTTGGTCTTCGGGAGCAACTCCTAGAGAAGGGCGTTCCGGTCTTGGGCACGCTCTGCCAGGCGCTGAAGGCGACAAGACGAACAACAAAGTTACGTCAAGCATCAAAGACAAAGAAGAGAGCTTCAAAAGCAACTCAGCACAAGCAACTTACACTACCAAGACGAAAACAAGTGTAAGCGGTGTCGCAGAAAGATGCCCATTCCTTGGCCTCGTCTTCATCATCATAGGTACCCCGTCGCCATGTTTATTGAAAAAGGCAACCCGTACAGGAGAATTTGGGCTGGGAGGCCAAGGGAGTTCTTCAGGCGGAGGCGAATTGCGAGAGGGCTGGGGGAGTTCTTCCGGCAGAGGTAAAGGATCAGCGGTAGGACCAGGAGGCGTAGTTTTCCCAGTCGACCCAGGAGGAGTCTGCGGCCGGGGGCTGCTCGGGTCTGGGCCAACCTCGGTGTTAGGGGCCTTAGGGGCAGTCAGAAGATCCATTGCCGACTGCTCCGGATCCACACCTGGGGCGATGTGCTTGGCCTCGGCTGGAGCCTTGGCCCCTGGATCGTCGGAGGTGCCTTCAGCAACCACTCCCTGGGGCTCCTGATGCGGCGCGTCTACGGGGACCTCAGTGGCAGGCTCTCTGGGAAAAGAAACTGTCAGGGCATGACCCGGAGGAATAAGGAAGAGCGAGCAAGAAGACCAACCTGCCAGATCTCGTTATCTTAAACCCCGAGCCCTTCCGAAGCGAAGTCCGCTTGAGATTAGGGCGGTCTGCGGCGCCCGCCTGGGGACAAAGGGTCTTTGGTCAAAAGTGAGGCAGAGGCATCTTTGTCGGTCGAGTCTTGGTCGGGGCTCAAGGGCCTCTGGGGCCATGGATTGACTTGAAGACGACGAAGTTGTGGGGGGAGAACGTATGGCTGCCGAGTCCCGAACCTTCGGGCCTCCAGTCGGGTGCACGTTTGCCACCGACTTCCTCCTCTCTTCCTTGGACGCACGGACGATTGGACGTTTTCCCTTTTCCAAGGGGTCTTCAGCTTCATTCGCCTTGCTCTTCTTGGCGCTTGGAGTCGGGGGCGACGTGCGAGTAGGACGTTTTAAGCAGCGCTCTTGTGCACGGGAACTTCGAACAGCGCGCGTAAAAAAAAGCGTCCGGCCTGCGCAGCATAAACAAGATACATGCTCAATCACAGCTAAGCAAGAATCAGAAGGCCCAATCCTGGGAAATAAGAAGGCATCTTACCGGAGGGGGAGGGTTTGATTTCTTGAAGGGTCTTGGGCATCCGTCGTTGGTGATCTGAACGCCCAGAGCGAACAAGTCGACCATGCGGCTAAGGAGCTCCTTCCTTGGAATTGGTTCGGGCACCTCCCGAGTAGGATCGGTCGGTCCTTCGTGTTCATATCCAAGATGAACTCGTTCCTTGAGGGGCTGAACTCGGCGGGAGCTAAAGCTGAGAACGTTGGCCACTCCGGTGAGTCCGTTCTCCTTTAGTTCAGCAATCATCCCCATGAGGTCTACCACCTGGTCCATCCCGTCACCCGTGGGAAGCGATGTCCAATTAATTGAAGGCTTGGGTGGCGTTCCGAAAAAAGCAGGCAGGGAAGGCTTAGGATTGGAACAATAAAACCGTTCCTGGTGCCAGCCCTTATTTGAGGTTTTGAAGGGAATGGCAAAATAGTCTCTCTTCAAGCCGTCCCTCAGCTGGAGTCCGGCACCTCCAACTGCTTTGGGGGAACTCTTGCTGGGGAAAGGCTTGAGGAGGAAAAGATGGCGAAAAAGATTGAAATGTGGGCGAATGCCAAAAAAACCTCGCAAAGATGAACAAAAATGGCAATTTGAAGGATAGAATTGGGATTGAGATGAGTCAATTCAACTCCATAGAATTCAAGAAGACCTCGAAAGAAGGGGCATGCAGGAAGGCCAAATCCGCGCAAGAAGAAAGATTCGAAGACAACCACCTCTTCAGTGCGAGGCGTGGGGCAAGATTCACATGTGGCAGGTCGCGCAGAAAGCATCACCAACGGGGGAAAAACGTTGGCGCTGACGAGATCTTCTAGTCGCTTATCCGTCGTCACAGAAGTGGCCCAATCCTTGGTCGAGGCGGACGGAGGAGCATCCTGGGGAGGAGAAGAAGACATTCTCTAGGCGGAAGAAGCCTGCGATCACGTCAAATTGGGGAGACGAAGGATGCTAACCCTAGCGGCGGGATTCGCAAGAGGAGCGTTGAAAATGAGAAGTCGAAGGAGCAAATGAGAATAGTGCGCAGAAAACCGTCTCAGTCGCACCTAGTCTCATATTTATAGGGAGCGATGCTAGCTTTCGCTTTGAGCGGGAAAACGCTTCACCTTCCGCATGTCTTGGGGTTGCCCTAGGGCGCGCTTCAAGATAGGCTTGTGGCCGTGTACAGTGAACCATTGTACAGAGGCGCAATTGGGCCAAAACTAATTTGGGAAACAGTATGCCCCATGATGGGCCAAAAGCCAATGACCGCGTCAGATGGGAATTGGGTACCTTCCAAATATAAACATCCTCTTATGATATGCCTCATGATAGGTCGTATGCTGGATACCGTTCGAAACGGGAACAGATATCATAAAGATAGTTTAAATGGAAATTCCAGAGGTACGCCTCATAACAGGCCAATAGCTGTGCGCTCTGGTGCACAGGTACCACTCGGCTAAAAGCCAACTTGAACGGAGATACTCTCCACACCGAGTTGTGTGCTGACTCGAGAAATTGGGTCGGGAACCACTCGGAATAATGACACGTGGGGCTCTATCGAGTCCTTCATGACCTCCTTGCCAACTATGAAGCACTCGGCTGCATAAAAAAACCAGTCGGGAAGTCTTGGGATTAAGAAGGCAATTCGACTGCAAAGCACTCGGGGCTACTGTGGGATATATACATCCTGTGTCGCAAAAGCAAGCTGTGAGGCCCAATCGGACAATCTTTGGGTCAGCCGATCGCAAGGCAATAGAAGCTACTAGGGGTTACACCAGACGTGCGGAAGAAGGAAGCCCTGGAGATAGCAACCGATCCGGATTAGGTAGGATACGATTGTAATCTGAGCTATTGCCAAAATGAATAGGTACAGGAGATATAATCCGTACTTTGTATCCGATCAGGACTCTCTTTTGTAACCGCCCTCCTCTGCTATATAAAGGGAGGGACGGGGGAACAACAACTGACAATCTCATCAGCAAATAGCTAGCGACATATAATTCCAGAGCATAGGACTAGGGTATTATCTCCTCCGTGAGAGCCCGAACCTGTATACATCCGATGTCTTGTGCTACCATCGAGTTTGGATCCAGCGCCTAGCCCCCTTTTCATTATTGCCGACAACAAACGTCGACAGGTTCCGATTCCGGGTTTAACACAGTGCAGAGTGTAGTCTTTTTTTCTTTTTCTTTTTTTGTTACGTAACACTTAGGGCTGGGCAAATAAACCGGAAATCAAAAACTAAAACTATTAAAACTGAAACCGAAACCGAAGCCGAAAAAACCGAAACCGAATTGTTCGGTTGTTGATTCGGTTAGCTGTATGGAATAACCGAATTTTTTTTGGCTAATTCGGTTTTAAATCTAGGTTAACCGAACTAACCAAACTATGTGACTACTTTGGTTAGTATTTCTTCAATAAGCTTAGTATTATCTTTGCTGTGCGGAAATGTTCTGCTCATCATATTTTTAAACTGTGCTGATTCGTTATGTTCATATTTTAGTATTATCTTTGCCAAAATGAATCTGCCTTTTCTATGTTAACCACAAAATTCTAACTGGAATTTATGGTCCAAATCAGAAACTATTAAGATTGATCAACTACCTTATTCTTGTGTCCGCAATGCACATGTTTGTAATTTTCTTTTAGTCTTGTACCTTTGTGGCCTGGTTAGGAGAATTACACTAGGTCTGAGCCTATTGAATAATTACTATTTAGTGTATGGAAGTCATAGATAATCACTCAACAGGTGCACTGTTACATCAGTTTGCATTTGCCCTTTGGTCATTTAAAAATGTATTGGTTGAAGTTCTACCATAACAGTTTTACTGAGTCTGTCAAGTAAACTTGTGCTATTATTAGTCAACGTGTATATTTTTTATGTCCATATGTAAATAATTGCATGTTTACTAGCATCATGTATTATCTTTGTACTTACAATATTCTCGTTTGAACTCTCGGTTTGAATTCTCACAGTTAATTCGGTTAAAACCGAAACTAAAAACGAATTATCGGTTAGCAAAGTGTCGATTCATGAAATTTTTAAACATAGTTTGGTTTCCGTTTTGAAATAACCGAATTTTCCGAAAAACCGAAACCGAATTTTTCGGTTAAACCAAATGCCCAGGCCTAGTAACACTTACAAATATAACTGTAGTTCTTTCTAACTTATACTTAAATTCTTGGGGTTTCTATAATTTAATTACTCCGTCAAAAACGGGATGAACAACTTAGGAATGATAAAAAAACATAATGGGAAATTGATCTGGATTACTAAGCAATCAGAGTTTCACAGAAACCCAGTATTTCTCATTCGATTTAGGGATTAATGACAAATAAATACTCATAAGATGAAAAATATTGCAGCGGAATGATATAATTGATGTCTTTGTTGGGTAGTGACGTGGAGGTGGCGGCGAGAGCAATGCTGTTTGGCTAGGGTTTAGAGAGTCTACAAAGGATGGCCATGTTTGCTCCAAATTTGGGCCAAACCTCTTAATGGATCGTAAACTGTTTAGTGAGAGGATGTGACAATGACCACACCTTGGTGCTAGAGGGGACGCGGATCCTCTGTCGTAACGGAAGAGAGCCGTTGGTCCACTACCACATGGGCCCCACGTGCGTAGGGTCCACACGACAGTGGGCCAATTGCACTCTGCTGTTACGACAGAGGATCTACAATCTGCTAGAGGTGACTCCTATGTGGAGTCGAAACATATTGGCTTTATCAGGCAATTGCCATTTGTAGCCCTAAAATCCCAGTATTATAGTAACATGTAGAAACGATTAATTCATGAGAAATAATAAAAAAACCTATACTGTTGTCCTCCAAATTAACGTATAGACCAAGAACCTTCCGATTAAGACACTAAGGCCCTGTTTGTTTGGACTTTTTCACTGGCTTAAAAGTCAAAAAGTTAAAGTCTAAACAAACGAGTAGCTTTTTATCTGGGCTTTTCAAAAGCCATAAGCCTCTATATAACTAAAAGCCAAAAGCCACTAGAGAGAGGTTTTTTTGGCTTATTGATGGTTGATTTTAGACTAATAACACTAAAGTTAGATAAAACTGCCCACCTCTATCACGTACAAAAGCCATTGGCTTTTAAGCTGTTTAAGCCAAACAGTGTTCAAGAAATCGGATTTCGGCGGCGCCTAGGCACCGCCTAGGCGGTAGGCGGTGATCGGCCACCTAATCTGAGCCTCGGCGGGCGTTAAGCGATGAAGCCGCCTAAGCGATCATGAGCGGTCCGAGGCGGGATTAGCGCGCGATCGCGAGGCGATCATGGCGGCGATTAGGTTGACGCAGCGCCGACCGTGATGGACTCTGAGCCTTTTGATGGGATGACTTCAATAGAGACAGACAGAGACACAGGCGTATGCATGAGCAATAAGATTGACCTTCGGTGGACTCGGAGTGAGACGGCAGAACCCTAGTCGTCGCCGCAGTCACCGCCGGTCGCCACACAGGTTACTCCCCTGCTCCGCCCCCTCTGCCGCCTCTCCCTACTCCGCCCCCTCCGCTGCCTCTCCCTCGGTCCCTCCTCCGCTGCCTCTCCTTGCTCACGGCCGTTGCCTCTCCTTGCTCACGGGCGCCTCTCTCCCCTCTGCCCCCTCATTGCCTCTCCTTGCTCACTTTGGCGCCGCCTCTTCTGCCGCCTCTCCCTCGATCTCTCTGACTCTTTCGATCTGTCTCCCCTCTGAGCCGAAGTGTCGCTCGGTTTTGCTATTGGCTCGATCTGTCTCCCCCTCTCTCGATCACTCGATCAGTATGAGTGTAGGACAGTATATGGGATCCTTGTGATGAATCAATGTCTGCCATCTATTATTTCTAATATAAATCAATGTCTGTCATCTATTATTTTGCAAGTCATCGGTATTTCCTAATGTCATCTATTATGCCATCTATTGTTTTGTAATTTGTATATTAGAATCAATGTCGTCATCCCAAGCATCTGCATCGGTTGCAAAACAAGCGAGCTCTAACCTTCTCAAAAGAAATTCCGATGGTATAGGATGGGAATATGGGATCCTTGTGGATGAAAATAATTTGGATAGAGTGAAGTGCAAATTGTGTGGGAAGGAAGTTAGTGGAGGGATCTATAGAATTAAACAACATGTTGGACATATAAGAGGCAATGTCAAAGCATGTCCCAAGTCTAACAAGGAAGATCAAGATAAGTGCAAAAAATCAATTGATGATGTTAGAGAAAAGAAGAAGGTCAAGAATTCAAAAGAACAGGAGATAAGGAACGAAGTGGTCATCGATCATAATGAAGGAGAAGGAGAAGGGTTTGAGGTGATTGGGTCGTCCTCGGGACCTCGAGCAGTAGGGCCTATGGAGAAATATGCAGCGTCCGTTGATCCTTCTATTCCTTTATCACGGGCCAATAGATAAACAAGCATTAATCAACACATCGCTAAAGAAAGACTTCACATGTGCAACCAATATGTTGCTAGATGGCTTTATGCTCATGGTATGCCTTCTTAACTAATATATTGGTTATTTTTTATTTTGGTTTTGCTATTGGCCTGTTGCTAACTTTATATTTTTGCATATGTGATTCATGTAGGCAAACCATTCAATGCCATCAACAATTATGAATTCAAGCAAATGTTGGAAGTTATTGGTCGCTTTGGCCCAAACTATCCCGATCCTTCCCAATATGAATGTCGTGAGAAGTTGTTAAAGGAAGAAGTGGAGAGAGCCAAGAATTTGTTGAAGCAACATGAACAAGAAAGGGCCTTGAGTGGATGCTCTATCATGACCGATGCTTGGACAGATCAAAAAAGGAGAAGCATAATGAATATATGTGTGCATTGTAGCTTAGGGACTAGTTTCCTACAATCAAAGGAGGTTTCTGAAGAATCACATACAAGTGAGTTCATCTTTCAGTATGTCGATTCTTGCATTGAACAAATAGGTTCACAAAATGTAGTACAAGTTGTCACCGACAATGCTTCAAACAACATGGAGGCAAGAGACTTGCTATTGGAGAAAAGACAAAATATTTTTTGGAGCTCATGTGCAACTCACACTAGTAACTTGATGCTACAAGGAATTGGTGGCATGGTCAAGTACAAGAAAACGGTTGAGCAAGCAAAGGCTATGACTATTTTTATTTATTCGCATCATAGGACCTTAGCTTTGATGAGAAAGCACACAAAGAAAAGAGATATAATTAGGCCCGGTGTGACTAGATTTGCTTCGACATTTCTTACTTTGCAAAGTCTAATTGAGAAGAAAACCGAACTAAGGAATATGGCAGTTAGCAAGGAATGGGATGACTACCCTCTCACAAAGAAGGGTAAAGGACTAAAGGCAACGGGCACAATCATCAGTAGGGCCTTTTGGAATGGTGTGAACAATTGTTTGAAGGTATAACATATGCTTTAATAAGTTAATACTTGCTGTCCATTAATTCATTTTTCTTTATTTGCTATTTAGAAGTGTAATATATTGCCATTACGTGTAGGTTTTTGAGCCATTAGTGCAAGTTCTTCGCATTGTTGATGGGGATGGTCCTTCTATGGCTTTTGTCTATGGAGAAATTATAGAGGCAAAGAAGCAAATCAAGGAGGCCTTAAACAACCATGAGCCCAACTATAAGTTGTTGATGGAAGCCATTGATAGAAAGATGAAGACAAGGCTTGATTCTCCATTGCACTTGGCATGTTATGTCTTGAATCCATATTATAGCTATCGTGACCCAACGATCTTTTTGGATCAAGCTATAAATGAAGGATTATATGAATATGTTGATCGTTTTTACCATGGTGATCTTGAGGAAATGGATATAGTGATGAATGTAGAATTTGACAAATTTAGACATAAAGAAAGATTATTTGGGAAGGCTATTGCTATAATTGGATACCAAAAATCCTCTATTATTCCCGGTAAACCATTGTTCATTTCCATTGATAGATGCATATTGTTCATTTTCAATTCTCATTGATCGATGTTGTTTCATTTGGATCCTATTATCTAGCAAGTTGGTGGACCAAATATGGAGGTCATGTTCCACATTTGCAAAAAATGGCAATAAGGTTGCTCTCTTTGACGGCAAGTTCATCGGGTTGTGAAAGGAATTGGAGCACCTTTGATATGGTAACTAACTAACTCTCAAGTCTCATAAATCATAGTTGATTATCATACTCAACTTGATTATGTCATCTCATTCTTTGCAATTTGTAATGTAGGTTCATACTAAGAAAAGAAATAAGCTAGATACTCGTCGTCTTAGAGATCTAGTCTTTGTTCAATTCAATGCAAAATTGCTGAGAAGAAAAGAGGAAAGCAAGACCAAGAATATTGATGTCCTTTTAACTAGCAATGCTAGACATGCACAAGGTTGGTTGATTGATGGTGTGGATGATGATGATGTGGATCCCGAAACGGGCCTTTCTTGGAGGATTATTGATGAAGCAAGTGGGGCAGGTGATGCCATGCAACCTCGTAGGAGCTCAAGAGTGAGAGAACTACATGAAGATGATTGGGAGTCTGAAGGGGAAGAGGAAGAGGAAGAGGAAGAGGGAGATGATGATGAAGTTGAGTTTGAATCAAAGCAAGAAGAAGTGATCCCAACCAAGGATTATGGTGTAGAGGACGAAGACTGAGATTGAAACCTTAATCGCCATTTTATCATGCTTGAAAACTTGTGTTTTGCACTTTTGCTAAATTCGAACCATGAACGCTTGTGTGGCTTGTTGCTTGTGGGTTATGGTGTGAGAACTTATGTCTGTGGGTGGTACTATGTCTATGTTATTTATTTAATTGTGTGCTTAACTGCTTAGTTATTTGGTTCTTTACATCCTACATATCTACTATAATCTATTTTATCCGACCGCCTAGGGCTGACCGCCTAGATCCGATTAATCCCTGATTAATCCGTCTAGGCGCTGAGCCCTACCTCACCGCCCGACTAGCGCCTAGCGCCTTCTTGAACATTGAAGCCAAAAAGCTGGCTTTAAGCTATAAGCCAAAAAGCCTAAGTTTAAACAAATAGGGCCTAAGTATACTAGCAATTCGATATTTTTCAATCAGCTTTGACCAGCCTGAAACCTTATCCTCTATATCCACCACTCGTCTCTCTCTCCTTTCTTGTGCTCTCCACTCTCTCTCTCCTTGTGGTCACTGGTCTGTGGAGCCCACATGTCTGGCAAGCAGAGGTTGAGGTAGAGCTCCTTGGTGGGAAACTTCTTCGCAAGCAGCACCTCGTTCTGCGAGGAGAGGAAACCCATGGTTTTGCTTGAACATCTAGCATGCGTGCGTTTTGGTGGAAGTACCGGGTGGGGAACACCTTAGTGAGGAGTAACCTAGTGGTGGAGCGGCACTCATAGAGGAGGCACTGGCATGGTGGGAGGAGGACGTCGGTAATGGGAAACATTGGTTTCGGTCATCTTCCACATCGCTAAGGATGGGATCTGGCGGATCCGATCATCTTCCTTGTCACCGGCGATGAGATCTACCAGATCCTGTGACCCTCGCCTGCCTCCTAATCTGTGTCATAGAACAATTGTCTATTGGAGGCTGGCAAGTGGCGACTGATAGTATGCAGGCGGCACAATGTGCACTACAGGAATCTTGAAAATTTTCGTCGGCCATTTTAACTTTTGTCGGCTTTTAAGAAAGCCGACGAAATTTAATTTATTTACGACGACCAAAATCAGTCGACGAAAGTTATGGTTTAATTTTCGTCGGCTTCTATATAGCCCACGAAATTTAATTAATTTTTGTTGGCAAGGAGAAACCGACGAAAGTAAACCCCGGGTTAGGGTTTCGGTCAACGTTATTATTTTCGTCGGTTGGGTTGTGGCCGACGAAAATTAATAATTTTTCGTCGGCTAAGAGAAACCCACAAAAATAAACCCCGGGTTAGGGTTACGTGGCGACTCTTATTTTCGTCGGTTGGGTTGTGACCGATGAAAATTACTTATTTTTCGTCGGCTAAAAGAAACCCACGAAAATAGCACGCCTTATTGACTCCGGTTCGGCTTGGTACGGCAATTTCATGCGTTTCATCTCTCATGCCCTTGCCGCCCGACATACCATCGCCGCCCGCTCCATGCACGCCGCCGCCATGCCAGCCATGCCGCCATGCCGCCCACGCCTGCCCGCGCCGTGCCACACCGCCATGCCATCGCCATCACCCGCTCCCAGGTGCTATGCTTCCTCTCCCCTACACCGTGCTGAGATGGCAATTCAGTTGGCAATTTCGTTGAATTTGGGTGTTAAGGTTTGGGTAGTTTAGAAATTGAATCTTGGAATTGGGGGTTACAAATCAGAATGTGTTGCCTTGCCCACTGTTGATTGCTAGTGTATATATCAGACTGTTGTGATTCTCGTAATGTCGTCTACATGTCATTCTGAGATGCCTTGCTTTGTCATGTTTTTCTGAAGAACAGCTGCATTTTAAGATGAGTGTAGATGCCATCAAATATAAACTATACTTCTAGAACTAAGAATATTTCTAGCATGTATTTTTTATCACTTTCTCAAAGTAATATCATCATATTTACATCATTATAAAATTCAAGATGGAAAATACAATGGAAAGATAGGTTTCACAAACAAATCAATACAGAAAATAACAAAATCTTGAAATTGATTATTCAAAATAACTTGTTAGTTGTTAGTTTCTATCCTTACTCCCTGGTAAAAATTGTAGTAAACATACAAGGAAGGAATTGTAGGAAGGCAGGGGGCAACTTACCATGACAATATTAAGTGATCAGAATCCACCTGATTCTAATTCACTGAATATAGTACTAAAAATAAAAACAAAAGGAAGAATAAAAGAGTTATGATATTTTTCTGTCACTTTCAATTGACAAGACAAATGTGATATTGTTTAGAATTTCATTGATTCTTATTGATTGACTAACACAAAATGTCAATATGATAGTATACTCAGAAACTAAGTTCTTCAATGGTGTATTTTCAAAAGTTATTATCAAGGGGAAAATATGGTGGTATTGTACACATGTGTAAGTAATAAATAATAAAAGTTCTTGTGATCAGCTAAACTAGTCAAACACAGCTATCGCTATGACTGAGATATGTAGCTTCCAAAATTTTTCATGCATTGGCATTACAAGAGCATCTCAGATACAAGGTGGAAAAGTAGCCAAAATTAACCTACTTGTACAAGTTTCTCATTACATTGAATACAGTATTCCAAAATCATCTTCTATTTTAACTCAAATGGGAAAAGTAGACATTTTAATGTTGAGTCAGCATACTTGTGGGAACTCCTGCTAGATCTAAGCAAATAAACCCCATCGTTGTCACTAGAAGGAAACAGAAGTGAAAAAGAAAACATATATGAAGAGATTATACGGGGATATATAGACATCGGTACCATCTATGCCAAGATATATCAAGACTTGATCACCAATATAGACATCCGATTACCATCTATGCCAAGATATATGCAAAAAATAAACCCATGATATTATTCTTTTGTTCTTTTTACATCCGAGTACTGTTTGGTCATCACTGTAATAATTGTTTTCCTTTCCAAATTACCTTTGTTAGTGTCATGAAACCTATGTGTTACCTGTTCGGACCGGCACGCCACACATGCGCCACACATGTGAGATGTCTTTGGTCAAATTGTCCTTTTGGACAGCCTCGGAGTGACCGATAGGCGTAGTATTTATGCGAGCCACGGGGTCGAACGAGATTTCGGCAACATAACCTCGATGTTCTCCATTGCACCATATCCGGGCGTGCGAGATGGAGAACGATGAGGTTATGTCGCCGAATTTCTTTTCGGACCCTACTGAGCTAAATCATAAATCCGTGCTTTGTCGGCCACTCTTGGGTGGGTTTAGGACATATCCTTACCTATAGATGTAGGGCCATGATATATATAGGAACGAAAAAACTCATGATTACACTTGTTTTAATCTATAGCCTCAAGTATGGGTGACGATCGGCGATGGATGTATGATGGTTGGGATAAGAGTGGGGCTCACTCGGATGAGTGGGTGGCCAAGACTACGGCTTTTGTGAACCGTGTGTTCTCTTTGTCTAATACCGATAAGGTGAGGTGCCCATGCGGGAAGTGCTAAAATTTGTCCAAACATGACAAGACAAAGGTGACGCTAGACCTTTGTCGGCACGGTTTCATGCCAAGCTATGAGCTGTGGGTGCACCACGGCGAGTCATTCTCTCAAACTGAAGTAGAAGAGGTAGATGATGATAGGGCGGGCGATGATAGGATGGACGAGATGCTTGAAGCTATACGGCCGGAGTTCGAACTACATTCCGAGGATCCGCCTACACCAGAGGTTAAAAGGTAAACCGACAAAAATAAACCATTAACTTTCGCGGGCTCGACTAAAACCGACGAAAATTTATCTTATTAACTTTCGTGGGCTAGAAGAAAACCGACGAAAATTAATTACTTCTCGTCGGCCATCGTGGCCTACGAAAATTGTGGCTTCCACAGTAACTTTCGTCGGCGCGTTCCTGGCCGACAAAAATAACTTACTTTCGTCGGTTGCCGACGAAAATTAAGCTAACTTTCAGCTCCTTATCTCTGACGGCCGTAGTCCGACGAAAATAAGGCTAATTTTCGTTGGCAATGGTCTTATTTTCGTGGGCTTCTGGCCCACGAAAATTTTCAGGATTCCTGTAGTGGTGTAGAGGAGGGTAGCTACTGGCATGGTAGAGGCAATACGTTAGGAGGAGGACACCATGATGAGATCCGTCGGATCCGATCGTCTTCCTCATCACTAGCGATGGGATCTGCCAAATCCCATGACCCTCGCCTATCTCCTCATTTGGGTCACAAAATGGTACAACATTGACTCTATCAACGTCGTCTCGTGGCTCAACTTCGCCACTATATGTGTCACGGGCAACTTTGAGCTCTGGCTTCACCCTCTTAGGTGAGTAGAGGGAGAAGGCATTGGTCCTGGTAAGTGGCAAGGGCGGGATGGCGGTCGCAGATGAGCATGTCGAGTTTTTGGCTTTTGTGTTGTTTTTCTGATGAAACTTTTCAAATTTTGATGAAATTTACTGAAACTTCTTAAAACCGTTGGGTTGAAACTTGCTGAAACTTGTTGAAACTTACTGAAACTTGTTGTAAACTCATGAGTTGAAACTTTAGTGAAACTTGAGTTCCAAAACTTGAAACTCATTTAAACTTTAGTTTGGAATTTTCTATAAACTTTTAAAAATATGTGAAACTTGCTGAAATATGAAACTTTTCAAACGTTCTTTTAAAACTTGCTAAAACTTGTTGCTTCTATACTTTTTTTGCAACAATTAAGCATTAATTAATAACTGAGCTGCCAGACACAAAATTCTAAATATGTGCAGCGAGGTACATGAAAACCATACACACCTTGGTGGTGTGTCACAAGAGTTCTTAAACCACTAAACGCAAATTTTCCATTTTTATTGACAGTGACCGAGTCGTTACCAATCTAGCCGATCAATGATTACATGATAAGATACTTCCACACTGGATCAAGCCGGTGTCCATCTCGGTGTGAACGAGAGTTAATCTATCGTATGCCGGTCCGGCCATCAGTAATATATCAGGTTTCAAGTAGTTCTCCCCTAAAACCCATGCCTCGAGACGTGACAACTATCGATATTTTGCTGAAACTTGAAAGTATGTGTTCGTAGCCTAAACATTTGGTGCTCAAGCTCCAAACTTTGTTTTGGAACCTGAAACTTTGGAAATTTTTGCTTTTGTAGCCCCCTTGTCAACTTTTTTCTTCAAAAATAGTCCCTATACGAGTAATTAAATTTCATTTTAACCCCATGTCGGAAAGCGGAAGATCCGTTAGGCGATGCGTGTCACCTATCATGGTCTGGTTGTTCGGGAAGTAGATGAGGGTGCGGCAAGTTGACCAACCGTGGCAGGCCGCGGACCCACATCGCTGCTGAGCTTTTACAACTCGGAAGGAGGTACCGAGTTGGGCGTACTCAACTGGACATCACTCTTGCTACACTGCCGTAGCTCGGCAAGTGCTGCCCAGGGATATAAATTTCACCAAAATTTGTCGAATTTTCACCGAAATTTTGGATTTCGGGCCACCACAAAATCCAAACTACCGGCCGGATAAAACATATTGAAATTGCTACAGTAACCACCGAAATTTCTTTTTTGGCAAAATTTTGCCAAATTTCACCGAAATTTCATGATTTGTGGCCGTTTTCAAAATTTTAGGGCTGAATTTGACTAGATTTAGTCCAATAACCTTTAAGAAAGTCATCTTCCGTGAAAATTTCTTGAAAAACTGAATTTTTGAGGCATTTTAAAATTTAGGCAAAAACACTGTTAGATTTTTATAAAATTTTACAAGCTTGATAATGATTGAAAAAATTATGGTACTATTTGTAATAATTTAGGATCATAAATAAAAATTTTAAAAATAAGTGAACTTCATTTATTATTTTTAAAAAATAAAAATAGAATAAACATAATTGGGACAATAACCTTGTTAGATTTTTGTAAATTTTCTCGAGTGAGATCATGATCTAAAATTTTTATGAGAGATTAAGAATTGCCTCAGTACCATTTTATAATTTTTTTAAAAAAATTAATTTTTTTTGTTTGGTCAATCAAATCTATATAAACACTGAACTTCATTTGTTATATTATATTTCAAAAACTAAAAAGAGAAAGAACATAAATGCTACTGTGTTTTGTAAGAATTTTATAAATTCACTGGAGTTTGATCATGATTCAAAATTTTTAATGAGATCTTAAACATTTCCTTATCACTCTTCTGTAAAAGTTTAAAAAAATTTAAACCTTTTTTTATTGCTAAAGTAAATCTATGTATTGATCATCGGTCTATTATCAGGATGTAGCACTATCAGAATTTTTAAAAATTAGTTAAGCATTATAATCATCTAAAAATTTTATATAACGATTAATGCTACATTAGGACTATCAACAAAAAATTTCAAAATTTTTTAACATGTTTTGGACTATTTTTCCTTTCGTTCAAGTTTGCCGTAAGGCTTTTAACATGATAGTAGCACTGTTTGAATTTTAGAAAATTCATACATCCTGACCATCTTCCGAAAAATTTATGAGAATATTATAGATGTGTCAGGATCATGCAAAAAAAAAGGTTCAAAATTTTATAACCTCGTTTGTTCTAATTTTTTTTCAGTTCAAACTTGCTGGTCAGCGTTTTATCAAGACAGTAGCAATGTTTGAATTTTTAAAAATTCCTTAGATTTTATAATCATCTGGATTTTTATGCCAATATCATCAATATGTCAGGAATCTTCAGAAAATTTTTCAAACATTTGTGTCATCATTTGACTCACTTTTCAGCCAGTGCAAAACGAGCGAAATTTTGGCAATTTCGCGCGGAAATTTCGGTAATTTCACCGAATTTCGAATTTTTTCGGTGGCAAATGGATCGGATTTGAATTTTGGTTTTTGAATTTTGTCCGAAATATCGAAATTTCGAATTTCGACCATGCTCGGTATTTTTTCCCAAACGATATTTGAATCCTTGGTGCTGCCACACTGCACTGTCGTGGCAACCTGCCACCTCCCATGTTGTCATGCTTCCTTACTCTCGCTCACCCCACCTACCGTGGTGTTGCCTACCTTCCAAGTAGGGCCGGCAAAAAGCTCAAAGCTTGTGAGCAATTTGAACTCGACTCGTTATGAGCTCGGCTCGTAAAATAAACGAGTTGAGTCGAGCCGACTTCCTAGCTCGTTATCTTAATAAGCCAAGCCTGAGCTAACTCATGAGCCGCTCGTTAGCTCGTTTAGACTCGGTAACTGAATATTCAACGAGATGATTTTTGATGCAAAATACTTTTATTAGACGAATATTTAAATTATGTACATCTATGTAATCATGTTAGGTTGGAATATAATTGGTAGGATTGTTAGCTAGCTCCTCACTAACTATCTATGTTCTACTTGTATGCTGGATAATTAGTTACGGTTTCATTTATGTAGTTCTTCTATTGCATGTGTGTGTTAATGTTTGTAATATGGTTACGACGTGGCTTAGTTATCTTCTGAGTAATTACCTTAGCTCACGTGGCTTAAGTTAACTTCGCTCATCTTAACTTATATAGCTCGCGAGCTACTCATGAGCTACTCGAGCTTTTTATTGAATTGAGCCGAGCTGAATTTTCAACTTGTTAGATTAACGAGCCGAGCTGAGCTATCTTTTTTTTAACGAGTCAAGTCGATCCGGCTCGATAGCCAACCCTACTTCCAAGCTCCTTCGGCGCCGTAAGGATCGTGTCAACTGCCACACCTTCCGAGGTTATCGGGAGGCTATTTTCACAGCTTCAAACGAAAGAAGGTCATATGCATTAAAAATAAAGTTTGAAGGGCTAAAAAAATGGATTACTTTGTTCTCGAAACCTCAAAACATTGTTTTGAAACTCTGAAACATTATTTGGGTATCGCGGTCGCGGGGTCATTTGTCATCCGTTGATGCAAAATTTGAAAATTGAACCTGGTATCGCCTCCGCATTTGGGGATTTCGCCGCCGCCTCGGCCACTCCCCGATGAAGCCATCGTTCGCCTCCGCCGCCGCGGCTTCCTCCGGCGGGCGGAGGACCGCGACGTTCGCGGGCACGAGCGTGTTCCTGTCGCGGAACCTGGTGGCCCCCGAGGTGTTCGACGCCGTGCACGACGCGCTCCGCCTCAACGGCGCCGAGGTCTTTCTCTGCGCCGACCCCGGCCGCACGGGGCACCTCGACTTCCACGTCATCTCCTCCTCCTCCCACGTACGCACCCTTGGCTCCCCCCACCCACCACCCCAGCGCGGCGCGACTGCCTCTTCTGTTCCCAAATCCCTAAATGTTTGCTTCCGTTTGGGTCTCATATTCTGCAGGAGAGGTTCTCGGATCTGAGGGCCAAAGGCTGCAATTTGCTCGGTAAAGTGCGCTGCTGATTTTGTTCAGTTTGGCAATGAGTGTTAATTTTCTTGGGTGATTGTGAGTTGTCATCTAGTGGAATTAGCTCAAATGACAGAGAGTTTTTACACTAAGTGGTACCAATGCTTTGTAATTGGGAAGCTTTTGGCTTGGATTTTGGACTTTGTGTATTTGTAATCTGTAAACAGGTAGGTCCATGCTTTCTTGGTAAAGTGTGGAAACTAAACCTAAACTCGTTGATTTGGATTTATTTCTTGTTTGTTATTTTACTAGATGCAAATATTTCAGATTGTTACAATACTGGATCAGTGTAGCTAAGGTTTGAGACTTTTTCAGATATGAGGGGTAGATGCTGCAACTTGCTTGATGGACTGTGCTGAATTTTGCAATTTAGAGCTAAAATTTGTTTAAATCTGTATAGAATTTATTTTAAAATTTAGTAGCTCTGTAATAATGTCTTTAAGTTGTTAAACTTCTTTAGTTATGAGGATCTGGGATCCTACACGGTTGTACACCATAATTTTTATTATTATGATTTATGAATGCTCTAGAGGACAAACGCTTTGAAATTTTTCGGTTAGCAAGCCTATTTTAGTGCCTTAAATTTTGGTATCTCACTATATCTTGCTTTTAGTTTAGATTTGATGGAGTCGAAAGCCCGAATTTACTCTGTGGTTTGCAAAGTTTCACGCCATAGGGCTAGAACTTGTAGAAGTTGGATTAATTATTGCACTAGTCTGGTGGCTGAACGTTGCAATAGTGCAGATGTTATTATGGTACTCTGTCATGAGTTACTAAGGACCATGATCTAGAAAAATCTGAAAGCAATTTGATAACATTTTACAATTTCTCTTGAACTAAGGCAACGGTCACATGCCTGTTTGTCTACTTTGTCTGGCTTCTTTGTTAGTATGGAGTAAAAGTGTGATGTGTTTTGCAGTGCTGTAGTGCATAAAATTATCTAAGGTTGACACCGCAGTCAACCAAAGCCATCTAATAAGTTCCTCTAATGACTAATAATAAAACATATTTCCACAACCATCTTGTGTTTTAGCATTGAGTGTAAGACCAGGTTTAATTTTTTGATAGGACCACAGTGCATTCTTTCCTGTGCTAAGGAACGTCGCTCCCTGCCTAAGCAAGGTTATACTTGTTGTCTTGCAATGGATGGGGTTAAGGTACTCTGTTCAGGCTTTGAAAAAGATGAGAAGGTATTGTGGTTCACATCTTGTCTTACTGTTGCAGTTCCATTGGTAAATTCATGAGGTACTTATCTCAAGTTCTTTTTTGTTCTTGCAGGCTAAGATCGAACAATTTGTGACAGCTATGGGAGGTCTTTTGCGAACTAAAGTGTCCATGGATGTCAACTTCGTAATTGCAAAGGATGTCTTGGCTGCCAAGTATCAAGTAAGTTATGCTGAAAGCTGTTAACATGGAATGGAAATGATTTGCTAATTGCCATTGCAGTTGGTGTAGTATGACCGTATGGGAAGTTATATATGCTTACCCTACATGTTCTATGAATTGCTATGTAGCCCATCTAGGAGTGAAGCCTCTGGTGTTCAGAAGTAATTCTTTCATAATGTTAGTATAGAAAATTGCCAAATATATTATACTATTATATAAAATTCCTTTATTTTGTCTAGGCACTGTTCAGTGCAGTACAGTGCACATAGTGTTAGTTTAGTTTAATAGTGAAATGCCAAATTAAGCCATAAATCTGGTACAGGTCATTTTCATTTGAACTCCGGCTTCCCACAACATAAAGAAAAATGCCTTTCTAGGTTGTTGGGGTTTGTGTAGCAAACATTAATAGAAACAATCTTGATTTTAGTGCTCATATTGAGGTTGACACTTTGGATGCTGAGCAGAGCCCTTTGGTTCACCTAGTTAGGGTTGATTACCCATTTTTTGGCTGTCCCCATTTTCATGTTAGAATTGTGTAGCTTTCCCTACTTACTGATTACCTATGGAGCTTCTGTACCTACTGTGGCTCTTATGCTTTAAAGCTAGCAAGACTAATTGCCTGCTAGGTTTGGTTTCTGTTAACTTCTTTGACCTTGGTATGGAAGCAAGAATTGTTTTACGATGTCATGTCCTCTGAGCATTGATACTGTTGGTCTGATATGACTAATTGGGATGTGCTTTAATCTTTTTTGTGTTGTGCAGTGGGCTGTGAATAATCTAAAGAAGCCTATTGTCAGCATGAACTGGTTGGAGCAATGCTGGACCGAACATCGTGTTGTGCCTCATGAACCTTACAGGATTCTCCCTTTCACTGGGTTGACTATTTGCATCACCAAACTGAATGCAGGTAGGTGCATTTTAATTGTAATCAGCCTGGAGATGGAAGTGAGTTCAACTTTTTTCTTTCGATCAATACATGCATTTCTCTTGCATCTTTATAAAAGTCGGCAGTTGTTGACTATGGGGATAATTTTATCAAATGAAATATGATAATGATCTAGCGAAGGTTCATAAAACTGGCTAGGTAAACAGGTACTACCATTTACTGGAAATACTGGCATATGGTGGTATTTGGAATCCCAGCTGGTGAACATTGCTCAGATATTCTGTATTACCCTGATTATGGCCAAGTTCTCTGGGCTTTCCATTATTGTTTGATGTAAAAAATTTAAAACCATCAATAATTACTCAAGAATTGGCCATTTTTCAATTTTGAGTTGGGACTGGACTAAACCAGACAGTTTTACAGGTGGTTCCTGCCCAGTATCTGGTAGATTTATGCTTGGGTTTTTGGGGTTTGGGGCTAAGATTTGTGCCATAGTGATCCCACTGGAAACCGGCCAGAAACTGTTAATAGCTAGCTGGTAGGAACTGGTCCCTGTTCAGATAATGAACTAATGGTCATAGCCATGTAGAGCTGCCAAAATCTGTGGCATTAAGAAGATACCATCAGTACTGTCTTATGGTAACTACATTTGTCAATATGCTTTATTCTGTTCAATGTTTGTTAAACTTTGTTTACTTCATTTTTCATGCCTTATATTTCTTTTGTTTAATAAGATGAACGGAAGGAATTGGAGGAAATAATAGTGCAGAATGGTGGCCAGTATTCAGCAAATCTTACAAGGAAGTGCACTCATTTAGTTGCAAATATATCCTTTGGTGTTTTCTGCATTTTTTTTTCAAATTTGAGATTTCATCTGTTCAAATTAGTTACTCTCTCTCTTCCTTTTGAGCTTTAGTGGAATAGATCTCAAGAAAGTAATATGCTTCCTTGATTTCGACCAAAGATGGGATCCTCCACCCTGTATTTTGTTTCCCACACAGCTATAGAACAGGGAATACAGCAGTACAAGGATGATATTACAAGTAATGTTGTAATGATGCTCATGTGTCCTCAGTCACTTTAGGCTGTTGATCTATGCTCAGTGAAAAAAGGTGGTGCTGTGGTATGTCACATGTAACAGGGTGTCTCAATGATGATTCATAAGTGGGGCCCTTTAGGTTCATTTCTGCAGCACAACTGAAAGGTGTTGACACATCCAAAGAAATTTGGTTCAATCTGATGATGAAGGGTCTTTCTAGGCACTTAACAGCAAAAATGATAGATCAAATGAAATTTCAGGAAATCTATGCAATCATGCTCCTCGTATAGAAGGCTATAAATGTTAGCTGTGAATTTCTAAAGCCATGTATCCATCCCTACAATGCAAAATGATGAACTGATAGAAAACTAAGGGCCTGTTTGGTTTCCTTGCTCACCCTTGACTATACTTGCTATTGGGCAAGGAGGCATGTTTGGTTACCTTGCTCACCAAAGAGTAATTAAGGATTTCCTTGCTTCTGAGGGATAACCTAATTTACTGTCCTACACTACCAAGGATTTCCTTGCCCACTATCAAGGCTAGGCAAGAGTTGGCAAGGAAAACAAACATGACCTACATTAGACTATCAGAATTAACTTATTTTTGCTCTACTGTTGGTGACACGTGCTGCTTGACTTTCAATTAGTGTTGTTCATTTCCTGTATGACTTTCTCAAAAATACTGCACTTGATTTGCTACATGCATATGTCTTATTTATCGGAAAATCTTAAAGGAACTTTCTTAACATGTTATTACGAACCTGGAGGTGACAAGTATGTTGTGGCCAAAAAATGGGGTCATATTCACATTGTAGATCCGAGATGGGTTGACCAATCCGTTGCTCGAAGAGGTAATAGTTAGCATGCATGTGTCACTATTGGCCTTGCTGCTGTTATTTGCTTGTTTCTCCTGTAGAAGTTACAACGCTAGTAAGGTTAAACTAACCTCATCATTTTCTTTCTTAATTGGAACGCAGCTTGCCTAGAAGAACATTCCTATCTTGTTTGTCAGAATTCTACTAATTTTAATGGTGTAAAAAGTTCCCTTAAGGAGCAACACAACCCAGAGATCAGTAGTGCAAGTTTTCAACCTGTTCCAGCAACATCAGTTGACGATTCAGTATCAACGTCACAGTATGTGCCTCCTTTGTTTGGTGATGCTTCAAATATTTGCAGCACTGATATTGCTGGTGCTCCTAGTGTCCAAGAGTCAAAAGAAATGCAGGTTGATAGTCATGTAGCTGAGGATTCAGAGGGTGTCCAAGAGACAAAAGAAATGCAGTTTGGTAGTCATGTAGCTGAGGATTCAGAGGCAGAAGATGATCTTTATTTATCACAGTGCAGAATTTCTCTGGTGGGTTTTGAGGACAAAGAGTTGTCAAGGTTAGTCATGATGATACGGAATGGTGGTGGATCCCGGCATGTTATGTTAAGTGAGAGGCTTACTCATATTATTCTAGGTGCACCTTCAGAGGAGTAAGTTCATGTCACTGTTCTGCATATACTAGTTTTGTTATGAACTGGTTGTGATTGCAGCTAATGGATCTTATTTGTCTTATCAGAGAGAAAAAGGAGGTAAGACGTCTGGCTGCTTGGGGTATGGTAAATGTGGTAAAAGTTACGTGGTTAGAAGACTGCAATAGAGCAAAGAAGGAAGTCAAAGTATCTCCAACTCATTTGGCTAGCGAGTTACTTTCAAAAGGTATGGAAACACCACGTTTTGTTGTATATCAGGTTGTTGATATGGATCACACAAAAAGAAATGTTTTCTTGCTTGACTTCATTTTCCAATATTTTTGTACCTTTTGAATTCAGAATTTTCGTATGCGGGCATGGAAAAATCTGCTGATAAATGTGAAACAAAGGCAGCCAAAAGCTCATGTCGAATTTTTGTTCCAACCGTCAATGATTCACATGATAAACAACTAGGAAAGGATCTGTCAACTGAAAGAAAAGCAGCAAGGGGCAAACATGAAAACATGAAAAACACCCGAACAGCAACTAGGTCTGCAAAATCAAGTCAACAGAATGGAGTGGTCAGTATTGGCGAGTACAACCCCCAGTTGCAAGCAACTTCTGCAATGAATTCGCGGAGTAGCGGATCTTCAAACACTTTCAAAGGGAAAACATTTTGTTTCTCAAAATCATTTCCTCATGATAAGGTATGCTAAGCTGTTAATTGTTACAAGCATATGTATATATTGGTATTACTCTTTTGTATAAGGTGTTCTCTGCAATTTGCTCTTGCGTTGTAGATGACTTCATATGACCCATTTGGCACATGGAATAGAAGTGTGTTCATTCCAAACATGGTATCAGAGCACATGGCAACTTCCCCAACCCTAACCATAGCCATCACCACCGTCCTCAGGCTGCTGCCTTCCTCTTCTCCTTCCTCTCCTATTGCCCGTGTCGGATCCCAAGCCAACAAGCTTCGGCCACGCTGCCCGGGTCTTCCTTAGCACCGGCCTGCGTTGTCCCAAGCTTGAGTTGGGTTGTATCCCGCCGCCCCGCGCTGGATGTCGCCTTCCCGCATCGGATCCTATGTCGCCCTGTGTCGATCCACGCTAGATCCCGCCATCCTATGCTGAATCTCGACCCCCTATACCGAATCTCGCCAACCCGCATCTGATTCGTGCTGGATCTCGCCGCCTTGTGCTAGATCCTGCCGCCTTCGAGCTTTTGTTGTGCTGCCCCGGTCTTTCTCAACTCCGGTCGTGTCGCCCTGACTTGAGCTCCTGCCGCGCCGCCCTAAGCTCCACTTGTGCTCTGCATCGAGTTGATGGCTGTTGGTAGCTCCTCCGTCTCCATCCTACTCCCCAAGGTTGTGTTCAATGGGACAGACTTTCGAGAGTGGTCTGTGCACTTGTGGATCTGCCTCAATAGCCAGCACCTATGGGATCACCTCACTGGCAAGTGGTGTTGTCTTGTCCACCTTTTCTTGCTCCGCTAGTCAGGCCACCCTATCGGTGTTGGTGCCATCACGGCTGATCTTGACACTGTTGCTGCATTTGAGGATGCTGTGATGGACCAGTCTGACCTTCATGCCTATGAGAGGTGGTAGGGTGATGAGGCTTGTGCCATCGCCATCCTTATTGGGAGCATGCCCGTCGATATCTCTATGGACTTCACCGAGCTCTTGTTGTCACAACTGATGTGGGAGTGTGTCCAGGCACATTATCAGCCGTGCTATGATGCTTTCTACCTCTATGGTACACCAGGCGTACTCTCTCCAGCAGCTTGACGCCACTATTGATGATTTCTATCACCAGATCACTGGAGTGTCGCTAGCTTGACTCTTTGGGCCCGGATGTCTATTGGACTTGTCCCTGCTATGTGTAGACCCGTGCTCACCACGAGACTCATTGTCTGTA
Organism: Guadua angustifolia; assembly: GCA_036346375.1. Lineage (NCBI taxonomy): Eukaryota > Viridiplantae > Streptophyta > Magnoliopsida > Poales > Poaceae > Guadua > Guadua angustifolia. Next base: position 17,358,172 of record CM070521.1, on the reverse strand, counting down.
TGACTTCCTGACGCGTCTTTGACCAGAGTTCGAGCCGGTTAATGCTCACCTTTTGGCTCGCTCACCACTCTCGTCTTTGGTGGAGGCACTCACTTTTGTTCGATCCAAGGATACTCGTCTTTGTGGCATGACTTAATGGTTGTCTTTTGTTGTCCTGGCTGCCTGTACACCTACTACTCTTGGTAGCTACCATGGCAGTAGCTTCTATTATTGCTCCTTCAGCACCGGTGAGTGCTACAAGTGCCTCTACTGGTGGCCTTCATTGCACTTGGTGTCAGCGTGATGGCCACACCCCACTGGACTTTCTACTCTAGGAAACGGAGCTAGGGCTACAGAGGTGGTCGCCCTCAGCATGGCTCTACTCAAGAGGTATTTATGCTCCTCGCTAGCCAGACACCACATGGTAGCTAGTCTCCTTCATTCAATGTCTGGTCGTTAGCCTTACCTCAGGCTCTTTGGGTGTTGTCAGTCTTGCTACTTGGCCTCTAGCCACTCACTCTCCCACTTCAAATATATCATGTCCTTGGATCCTGGACTCTGCTACTTCTTTCCACATGATGCCAAATTCCACTCACCTCATCACTTTGAGTCTCTCTGTTCTACCTGTTTCCATTCAGATTGCAAATGGTACTTCTCTTCCTGTTACTAATCGAGGCACTTTTGGTCTTTGCATTTCTAGTTTCCATATCCCTGCAGTTTCTCATATTCCTAGGCTTGCTATGCAACCTATGTTTGTGGGTCAGATTACCGATCATGTCGAGCTAGACATGTGCTGTGTTCAGGACTGCATCATAGGGACTTTGGTTGGTGCTCACGCCTCCTTGATTCTTATTGTTTCTGGAAGTTCGACTAGCTTCGTCTTCCTTCCACTTCCGCTACCTTCATCAGCCATTCGATCACTACTGCCTTTGCCTTCGGCGCCACCACTTCCATCAGTTTTGCTTAGTGGCATCATTGCTTAGGTCAACTATGTGTGTTGTGTCTTCTTTAGTTGGTAGTGGTGTTCTTGGGTCTGTTCCCGTGATTATTCTTTATCTTGTATGGGTTGCAAGCTTGGCAAGCAGCTACAACTCTCTTATGGTTCTAGTGACTGTTTCTACTCGTCCTTTTGATTTGATTCACTATGATGTATGAGGTCCATCTCCTTTGTTTTGAAAGGAATATTATGTGATCTTCATTGATGACTTCTCTCACCATACTTGGATTTATTTCATGTCTTCTCGTAGCCAGGTCCCTTCTATTTATCAGTCTTTTGGTACTATGGTTTGTCCTTAGTTTGATTTGGCCATTCGTGTCTTGTGTTGATTCTGCAGTTGAGTACTCTTCCACTGCTTTTCATTCGTTTCTTTTAGCGTAGGGCATCCTTCCTTAGTATTCTTGTCACAGTGCTCATGTTCAGTACTATGTTTCTGAGCACATGCATCATCACCTTCTTGAGACTACCTATGCTCTAATGCTGGCCTTTTTTGTTCCACCTCACTTCTGGGCTAAGGTCGTTTCTGTTAGGGTTGCAGCTTGCTATTCCTCAAGGGCCCAATGGGCTAAAATACATGTACAGTAGAAGAAGTAAAAAGGCAAATAAGCCCCTATACATATAGCTAATCTAACACCCCCCCTCAAACTCATGGTGGGTCTACAACACTGAGTTTGGAGAGATGGAAACTATGTTGCGCTTTAGTTTGTGCTTTGGTGAAGAAGTCGGCCGGTGAAGCAGCGAAGGCACATGACGAAGAGTAACCACCGATCTTGCACAGGAGCGAACATAGTGAGCATCGACGCCGATGTGTTTGGTGAGCTCATGCTTTCTGGGATCACGCATCTTGATGGAGCAGTCTTTGTCAAGGCAGCGATCGTCGGAGTAGAAATAGCCACACCCAAGTCAGCAAGAAACCACCGAAGCCAAGTCACCTCAAGATCCACGGAGGCGGCAGACGGAGCTCGGCCTCGGTGCTAGAGCGAGAAACAATGATCGACGCCGATTCCAAGAGATCAAGGAAGATCCAAGAAAGACACAAGAGGTCGAGACGGACTTGCGATCGGCGGGATCGCTAGCCTGTAGCATTTGAGTAGGCCCAAGTATGAGACAATCGGAGTGGGGAAGAACAAGCGACGGCGGTTGTACTCACGAAGGTAGCGAAGAACCCAAGAAGGTGACCGTAGTGCACATCGGTGGGAGATGCCATAAACCGACTAAGGATGTGCTGGCGTGAGATACATCCGGACGAGTGAAGCCAAGGTAGACAAGACTCCCACCGTGGTGTGATGGCGAGTGGGATCAGCTAGAGGAACCCCATCGATGGCTCAAGTGAAGGTGAAGTTCCATCGAGTGTCGTGATCTTGTCGTCGATAAGGCAAGCACGAGCAAGAAGCTCCTGGATGTACTTACGCTGAGAGAGGTAGGAGCCTGTAGGGGTGGACTCAACCTCAATCCCCAAGAAGTACCGAAGAGGGCCCAGATCAGACATCTGAAACTGCTCACTAAGGCGCGCCTTAACAAAGGCAATAAAGTGAGAACATCTCCAGTGATGAGCATGTCATCAACGTAGAGGAGGAGAAGGGTCCGACCACGAGGAGAGGTGTGGACAAAAAAGCGGTCATGCCGTTGGGAACAAAACCAAAGAGTAAGAATAATGTATAAAGCGCCAAACCAAGTGTTGAAGTATAAGTGAATTGCCCACCTTTCCTCATCAGTTTAAGCTTTTGGGTGAACTAGCTGGTGCATGCAACTCAATATGGTATCAGAGCTAAGAGGTCTCGAGTTCAAGACCCGGTTGGCGCAATTTAAGAAAAATAATTGCAGCCCACTTCTATTCCACGTCCTAGGCCTGAGGGAGTCTGCACGTGAGGGGGAGTGTTGAAGTATAAGTGAATTGCCCACCTTTCCTCATCAGTTTAAGCTTTTGGGTGGCTGGTGCATGCAACTCAATACCAAGCACGAGGGGCCTGCTTGAGGCCGTAGAGAGAGCGATGAAGGCGACAGACGTGACCATCAGGAACACTGTAGCAAGGAGGTGGGTGCATGTAGACCTCCTCACGCAACTCGCCGTGAAGAAATGCATTCTTCACATCGAGCTTGGAGATGGTCCACCGACGAGCGTAAGCAATGACCACAAGGAGAGGATGGTTGTCTTGTGGGCAACTGGAGAGTACGTCTCGCCATAGTCACGGCCATGCTCCTGCTGAAAACCACGAGCGACAAGACGCGCCTTGTGGCGCTCAAGAGAACCGTCTGAACGAGTCTTGATCTTATAAACCCACTTGCATGTGATCGAGGTGACGGTGGAGGGACAGGGAACAAGATCCCAAGTACCAGTGCGCTCAAGGGCAGCAAGCTCCTCAGCCATCACAAACTGCCACTCATGATGAGTAACAGCATCGCGGTAAGAGGCAGGCTTAGAGGAGGTGATGACAGAAGCAGAGAACCCGTATCGGATAGGACGGGAAATCGTGCTTCTATCACGAAGAGTGTATCGTGGGGAAGAAGGGGCAGGATCCAAGGCAAGAGGAGGAACCGAAGAGGGAGAAGGATCCGAGGAGGAGGAAGGAGTCCGACGAGAGTAGTGAAAACGGACAGGAGGTCGAACAGGAAGAAGTGAAGGTGTCTGAGAAAGAGAAGGTGGTAGAGGAGGAACCGAAATAGGTGCAGGAGGAGAGAGAACAGCAGGAGGAGAGGAAGGTATGGTGGGAGGTGCAGAGGGTGGTGGAGGTGGTAAAGAGGAAGAAGAAGGGATAGTGAAGCGGGCAGGTAGACTGAGAAAGGAGAGAGACTCAAGTAAGGAGGAGGTGTCGAAGGAGGAGTCAAAGGAACGGGACTCGTCAAAGAAGGGAAGAGACTCGTCGAACGTGACATCTCGAGAGACCCGAATCCTACGACCAAGAGGATCCCAACAGCGAAACCCCTTACGCTCAGAGTCATAGCCAAGGAAAGCGATCGCATCGATCGAGCGATCCACTTTGTGCGCCACGAGGTCAAGAAGAACATAGACAACACACCCAAAGGTGCGAAGGTGACTGTACTGAGGGGGTCTGCCATAGAGACGCTCAACTGGAGTGGCACCCTGAAGAGCAGTGGACGGCTGAATGTTGATGAGATAGACAGCCGTAGAGATAGCCTCCGCCCAGAAATGGGGAGGAACAGAGGCAGCGAGCATTAATGCTCGGCGATCTAAAGAAGGTGACGGTGCTTGCGCTCTGCAACTCCATTCTCGCGCATGAGCACCGTGCTGCAATATCGAGGAAGGGTGCCTCGATCAAGAAGAAACCGACGGAGAGCGATGAGCGTGTATCTCGCCAGGTAGTCGTAAACACCCGAATGGGTGAGTCGAATCGAGTATGAACCATGGTCGAGAAAGCCCGATAGGCAGCTAATACCTGATCACGAGACTTAAGAAAGTAAATCCAGGTGAACCGAGAATAATCATCAATGAAAATGATATACCAACGATGACCCTCTTTCGAAACGAAGGGGGTCGGTCCCCATACATCTGAGTGTATTAAATCAAAAGGTCGACTCGACACAAAATCACTACTAGGATATGGGAGTCAGAGTCGCTTGCCTGCTTACGATACCGACAGGAAGGAGGTATCACGAGACCTTCCCAAGAACACCACGACTCATCAATGAAGACAGACGGGACTCTGACATGTGACCCAAACGATGATGCCACCGAGCAAAACTGGCGGAGGTAGTAGTGGCGAAGACAGTGGCATCTGAAGCGAGACGATCGGGGTGAGGAGGTAGACGATGGAAGCGGAAGGAAGAACGAAGCGGTCGAGTTCCCAAGCGTGGGGAGTCACGGGTCCGCCGTCGAACCAACTAAGCGCCCCCAGATTTGCGAGCCTGAATAGAACAAGAGTCAGCTTCCAGAGTAATACGAAAACCAAGGTCAGAGAGCCGACCAGCAGAGATCAGCTGGATAGTAAGATAGGGCACATGAGAAACAGAAGGAACCCAAAAGGAAGACGTGTGAAGAGTGCCCTGTCCAGCAACTGAAAGAAGGGTACCATCAGCCGTCCTCACGGACACAGGAGTGACCGGAGACCTCAAGGAACCTGTGAGTCGGATCTGGTGTTATATGGAAAGAAGCTCGAGAATCAAGATACGGATACGAGGCGCAGAGGAGCATGGTCGCCATGGCGAGAAGAGGCGTGGGAACACGAGTCCAAGCGAAGCTCCATACGATCAAGACGCTGAGTCAAGGCCTGAACCCAATCAGGAGCACGACTCGCCCTAGAGCTGCCGGTGGTACTGGAGGTACTCCGAAGTGCACTGTCTTATGAAGACGCTTAAACCTTCTTGAATGGTGTGGCGACCTTCTTGCGATGAGTTGCGCTGAGTCACCGAACTCGCGGGTGAAGTTGCTAGTAGACCCTCCCCACGACCGGAGCCTCCTAGGTGCGGGAGAGCAGAGCAGAAGAGGCGGTCGTGGATCGAGGGAACCTCCGAAACACCCAACACGATCGCAGGCGAGGAGAGAACGCCACGAAGACGAGTCTCCTCTGCACGAGCCTGCGTCAGGGCCTCCACCATGGACGGGAGCGGCGAAGCGGCAGGCCGAGCACGGAGGGGCTCAAACTCGGCGGCCGGGTGAGGAAGCCCGAAGACCCGAGCTCAAAGACGATGATCTGGAGGCGAACACACCGCCACAAGAAGTGTCGGGAGGAGGCTCCAAAGCGTCGGTGACAAGACACGCCATCGAACCGACGATAGAAGTCATCAACGAGAGAGTCTGCTGCTTTGGAGAGTCTCGGCCAGCGTAGAAGAGGTGTAGAAACTCGTCGCTTTCGGCCGGTATCGGGCTTGCACGTACTCCACATCACACGTCTGAGACTCGGGTTGACCACGTCGAGCGCGAGGTCGGTCGCATCTTGCCAATGAGGCGGCGATAGCACGAACCTCCGGCACGCCAATCCTCTAGGCGTTGAAAGGCGGTGTAGGCGTCAAGAGCACGCCAGAGGCTCGCGACCATGGCATGGTCAAGACCGGAAATTTGCATCGAGCCGAAAGGCAACGGTGGTAGGGCGGCGCCGGTGAGATGCCCCCAAAGACGCTGACTGTCGAGACAAACACGAAGCAAGGTGGACCACTCGCGGAAGTTGGTGCCGCCGAGGCCGATCTGCGGCGTCGACCGTCCAACAACACGAGGAGGGGCCGCCATGACGCCGAGACGGAGCCGAACGGCCGGTAGGACGGCTGCTCAGCAATGGGAGCAAAGCCCCTCTGGTCCTCTGTTCTTAAGTAGCAGTCATGGAGAGGGTGCTTCGGTGGTCCTCTGTTCTTAACCAATAGAACAGAGCGAGGGCTTGATCTGCTTGCTTGCCGGCTCAGTATGAGCGAGGTGCAACGGCGATGTGAAGGTGGAGAGGGCTGGCTCGGGCGCAGAGCAGAGCAGGGGCTGGCTCGGGAGCAGAGGCGCGAAGGAGAGGCCACGCGAGGGGTGGCTCAGCCTTGGAGGGCGTCCGTGAGGCGCACGACGCCATGGCCGCCATGACAGAAGCACTAAGAGAGAGGCTACAAGAGAGAGGAGGCGAGGAGCAAGGCGTCGACTCTGTGGCGGCGGCGATCGTGCGGCTAGCCGGAGAGGCAAGGCTGCAGAGGAGGAGAAACCCTAGAGCTCTGATACCAAGTTAGGGTTGCAGCTTGCTATTCCTCAAGGGCCCAATGGGCTAAAATACATGTACAGTAGAAGAGGTAAAAAGGCAAATAAGCCCCTATACATATAGCTAATCTAACAGTTTCCACCTCCTCCTATCTTGTCAACCTACAGCCTTCCACTTCTCTTTAGGGTTCTATTCCTGTTTAGCGTTTCTATTGTAGGTCTCCTGAGTACAATCACCTTCCTGCTTTTGGTTGCGTCTGCTTTGTTCTTCTTCCAACCTGTGAGCGCACGAAGTTGATTGCTCAGTTAGTTGAGTATGTTTTCCTTGGCTACAGTGCTAAGCACAAGGGTTGTTGCTCGTCGGATGCGCATTTCATGCGATGTCACCTTCGATGAGTCCTGGCCTTACTATTCTTGTGACGACACTTGTAGTCTGGACTTTCTTGCTAAGTCGATCTCCTTTTTGGCTTTTCCTGACCTTTACCTCTCCACTCTGTTGGTTTCGCTTCTGTCTCCTCTACCACATCTGCCGGTTTCACCTTTACTCCTTCCCCTCCAGCTCCCCTTGATTCCCCATCGGTGGATCCTGCTAGCTCTTTTGTTGAGATCTCCCCCTTTCCATTGCACTACACTCGTTGTCCCCATTCTGATCCTTCTCCGTCCTTGTTGGGTCCTACTCTAGTTTATTGTTCTCCCTCCTTATTGGGTCTAGCTCCAGTTCCTTGTTTTCCCTCCTTGTTGGGCCCTGCTCTAGTATCTCCTCTGAGGTATACTCTTTGTGATCGGAGTGCGATTACGTGCTCTAATTGCTATGGTTTTGCAGCTTTTGCTACCTCTCTTACTGAATCTACCTCTTATTGTGTTGTTGCATCTCATCCTGAGTGGCACCTTGCTATGGCTAAAGAGATTGCTGCTTTGGAACGTATTAGCGCTTGGGACCTTGTTCCCTTTCTTGCTTGTGTTACTCTTATCACGTGCAAGTGGGTCTATAAGATCAATACTCATTTTGACGGTTACCACTAAGCACTACAATGCGTGTCTCGTTGCACATGGTTTTTAACAAGAGTATAGGCGTGACTATCATGAGACTTTTGCCCCTATTGCTCATATGACCATTATTCGCACTCTTGTTGTCGTTGCCTCTATTCAGTAGTGGACTATCTCATAGCTTGATGTTAAGATTGTCTTTCTCAATGTCGAGTTGCGAGAGGTCTACATGCACCCGCATCTTGGGTAATTTGTTCCGGATGGTCAATTTTGTTTCCTCCATTGTTTTCTATGGGCTCAAACAAGCCCCTCATGCTTGGTTTGAGCGTTTCACTCTTATTGTCACTGCTGCTGGCTTTTTCGATAGTGATGGCTCGTGGTCAGATTCTTCTTCTCTGTGTGGATGACATGCTCATCACTGGAGATGACCCTTAGTATACTGATTTTGTGAAGACATGTCTCCGGGAGTAGTACTAGATGTCTGATTTGGGTCCTCTTCGCCACGTCTTTGGGAATGAGATCACTTCTACGCCTGATGGCTACTACCACCTAGCAGAAGTACAACCATGCGGCTTCTTGATTGTGCTTGTCTCACTAATCAGCTCACGGTGGACATTCCTATGGAGCTTCACCTTAGCTACATCCTACTAGCAGTAGCCCTCTAGAGGCTCCTACTCGCTATCGCCACCTTGTTGGGAGCTTGGTTTACCTTGGTGTCTCTCTGATCGTTCTAATCGTTGGTCTCTCTCTGCTGTTTGTTCTTTTTTCTTTCTTGATTGCTTGGAAGACGAAGAAGTAGACCGTAGTTTCCCACTCGAGTGCTGAGGATGAGTTGAGGGCTTTGGCATCTGTGACAATTGAGATCACCTGGCTACGGTGGCTCCTTGAGGACTTTGGTGTTTAGGTTTCTGCAACTACTACGTTACTGTTAGACAACACTGGTGCAATTAACATTGCTTGAGATCTGTTTGACGCGGGGGGGGGGGGCGTTATTACAAGTATATGTATCTATTTGTATTAGCCCTTTGTAGAGGGTGTTTTTTGCTATTTGCTCTTGTCTTGTACATGACTTCTTTTGGCCCATGGAATCGATGCTTGTTCTTTCCAATAACATTAATATCTCATTCATTTCTTTTATTGGAGTCACCTTCTTATTCCACTTATGATGACTTCTCCTGGTTCAATATTGACTGGATTTGGTGTCGGGGACAAACAGGTCAACAGTAAATTATGCTGTTAAAAATTTCAAATATTAGACGCTGATCCATCAACTTGTTGAGAGATTATTTGAAGTTGCTAGACATAGTATGCTAGAGCTAAAAAAATGCTTGATCATATTTATCTAGATAGTGTCTTATTTTCTTTTGATGATATGCATAATTTTTAGTTACCACTTGCTTTGCTTTCTGTTGATGAAGTGGTTATGTTCATCTTAATTCAGAGAGCTGAGGTTGTTGACTGGGTCAGAGAAGGTGGAGGCATTATGGTGGATGACATGCAATCAACAGTTGTGGATTTCATAATCGAGTGCCATGGACAGAACAGCATGCGTTGCGACTTTTCTCATTCAACTGTTGTTTCAACTCACTGGATACACTCGTGTTTGAAGGTACATGCTTATGCGATCATGGTCACTACTTCACTCTGTATACAAGAAGCATATTATTGGTGCCCTGCGCTTCTACTTGCAAAACAAGTTTAAGCTTCCGATTCTCACATTTTAAATTTTGTAAAGGCGGGCTGCTTGCAAGATGTTGGAAATCATCCTATCTTCTCTCCTTTGTGCTGTCGCATCCCATTCCCGGGATTTGAAGATTTCCGTTTCTGTGTTTCTCAATATGACGAGAAAGAGAGACTTCTGCTGAAGAACTTGTGCTTTACTCTAGGAGCTAAATTTACGGAGAAAGCAACAAAGAAAGTGACCCATCTTATCTGCAAATTTGCAAGCGGTCCGAAGTACGAGGCTTACTATAATAGGGGAATTCCAACCATTACTGTAGAGTGGCTCTTCGAGTGTGTAAGACAGGTATACATATTTCATGCATAGTTTTAAGCATTTTCAAATCTTGCCTGCCATGCAGTTATTGTCTTGTTGATGATAGGTTGTGTGTTGTGAGCATGGGATTGATTAACAATATAGCAAATTGTCATTGCAGGACAAACCACCTACTTCTCAGGACAGAGATGCTGGTCTGTGCACTGTTAGTCAATATCCCACACAGGCAGCCAATACGATTTCCAGATTTGACTGCTCTGAGCCACTTAGTGAATCTCAAATACCAAGAAGCAGTTCAAAACACTGCTCTGGTAATTGTTCATTATACAAGCTATGATAAGAATTTTTTTTCACCACAAACTCATCACGTTAGCTTAGCAGGTGCCTCTGTTAATGAAGAAATGAATGCTTCTTCTGTTAGCAAAAGAAGACGATTATCGCAAATTGGCAAGGCTAATGATACACCTAGAAACATCGGAAGAACTGAGAAACACCTGGACAGTGGCTCTGTTCCTGACGTTGCAGATGCCATAGAGGACCTACTGGTTCAGTCATCCAAGGTAGTGTGATTCATATGCTTTACTGTTGCATTAACGTGCACATGTTTATTGGACAGTCTCTAAAACGGGCAACTTGACATTTTTTTTAATTGCAGATTCAGGATGTGCAACCCCCTAGAAGTGTATCCTATTTTTATTGAGATTTATGCTTTTGCTTTGTTATTAATGTTCATTCTCCATACTTTACAAAGACACCGCCCTTGGTATCCTTTACTGCTAATGCAGATTTTTGCACCTGATGATTCTGCTGTTGGTGAAGACCAGGAAAATACACACTCCTTTGGCATTTCAAGGCACTGGTTGAACATGTAAGTTGGTAGCTATTCACTTTCTCACATGCCTGCACTCAATAGTTGAAATCTTTTCTTTTAGTGCACAATTTTTTAAAGAGTGCAACTACATGTATTATGCATGCCTCTGTAAATATAAACTTTTGAAGCTACTATAACTTCGAGTTTATTAATCAAGCTTAATTTCTTCTCTAATTCTAGTAAGTTTCGACCTATTCATGCATTCAATCATCATCTGCTTGCTAATGCCTTCACTTCCCCATACAATGATGACATGAAAATTCAAACAGACCAGCATGTTTACACTAACAGATCCTTTTCTCGTTTTAAACAACTGGTAATTGCTATGGGTATGCAGCAGAAACTTGTCTTCCATCTTGTTACTCACTTGCACTTCGAAATATTTCCCCTTACTGGCGACTGCCATTTGTTTCCTTCAGGCCACAGAAGCAAGACAGCACCCCTGGCACGAACGTCCAAAGCTTAAACTCCAAACCCGCCCCCACTACCTTCTACTCTTTCAGTGAGACGCAGACAGAGTCTCAGGTGTGCATACTACCCTAGAACTTACACTTTCCTACTTGGCAGTTCACACTTGACACCACTGCCTAACTCATGTAAACTCTGGTCTGTTATGCAGATCGTTGGATACGAAGAAGATTTGACTGGCAGGCAGAAGATCATCGACAGGGTTCGATCTCAGAGCATTAATGTAACTCCAAATGAAATTCCTTCAGATAGTTAGGAGACGAACTAGCACGTTCTGCTTGCAGCCAGATCTGTCCATCAATTGCGATGGAAGGAATTGTATTAACGAATCTGCTCGTCCATCCTTGCTTGCATCTGTGCCAGCAAGCTGGATGGAGTCTGGGCTCTGGAGGTTTTCCGATGAAGGGGGCAATATGTGCTAGCGGCCCAACTGCAGAAGATTCTTTAGGAATGGCACTGGGCAAGGTGCTTGTACCGCAATTTTGCATAGCAACTCAACCCTGTTGTGCTTCGTTGTTTGGAGAACATGGTCAGAGTCTCAGACCTGCATGTTTGCTGTACCGGATCTTGTAAAGTAACATCAGATGCAAGAGTAGCAAAAGCCTGTACAAATGTACCGATATAATTAGATGCGTGTGTAATGTCTATCCTACGTTGGGTGGACAGTTAAATTAGTAGAGTGGTTGGTTCTTGCGAGCAGCATTAGGCATTTAAATCTAAGAAACTTTGTTCATGTCTTATTAGATGCACAGGGAAGGACAGACAAATCTGAAACAGAGAAGCAAACCGTCCGACGTGCTCCAAAGTCCAAACCTTGTCGCTCGCATGTCCAGCGATCAGGTCATCAGCAACCCGTGCGTGCGACGGGCATGGCCACTGATGCGGCGGCCTATGTGAAGAATAATTATTTAACGGCCCAGCTGCCCACGGGAAAGCCGAGCAAGTGGCGCAACTTACAACACAACACTGCGTAGGAAACAACTGGTGTAACCCTTTCGACAGTGGCAAAGCAAGCAGGTAGGGGTGAAAACGGTATCGGTAATTCCCGAAATTCCGAAAACCGTTTTCGAAAATTTTCAACCGGACGTATCGGTATCGGTAATTTTTGGAATCGGAATCGGAATCGGTAATTTTTGTCGGAAACGATAACGGTAACGGTTTTGATCGGTTCCGACCGTTTCCTTCGGTATCCGGAAAAAATCGGTAAATTCCGTCGGTAATTACCGGAATTATTCCAGCCCACAAATCACACTCCTTCGGTCACTAAACGCCCATAACTTTTTACTCGAACTCCGATTTAGGTGATTTTGGACTCTATCGAAGCTTATCACGAGGGCTACAATCTTCATCCATTTTCATGATTTAACCAATCATAGATATTTTTAAATATCATAAAAACAAAACTCTAATGTAGTCATTCAAGTCTAAAATTTGATGTGTGTTCATCGTAAATTTGTGAATATTTATTAATTACTAATTTCTATGTGGATGTACTATTTGTGTGAATTTTTGAAGTCAATTGGTGGTACATGTCCTTACGACGTTCTGGGTCTCTTTTCGATTCGATCGTTCTCGATATATATTTTGTATCGAATTTTCGTTTCGATATTTTGAATTACCGATGCCGTTTTCGTTTCCGTAGTTATCGATTCCAATATCGTTTCCGAGAAAAAATATGAAAACAAAAATGGTTTTAGTGTTTTCCGACCGTTTCCGACCATTTTCACCCCTACAAGCAGGGTTCCTGTAGCGGCGAAATATCTTACAAACCCAAACCACCGGAATCGAATATAATTCAATCAACAAATCGAACCCATTGAAGAGCTGATCTCTTTGTCTTTCAAATTTTTGGATGTGCCGATATATAACCGGAGACTCAGCTAGATCCGCCCATGGGCTCCGCCCCTGCCGCGAAGCTCCTCGAGAGCATGTCCTTCTCCAGAGCGCCTCTCCCGTGGGTGTAACAAGTGGATGAGATCAAGTTAGGGGTGTATCCTGCGGTTGTGTTTGAATGTGACGGTGAATAGTAAAAACTGAAAATACTGTGCGGTAATTACTGGTGTTGAGTTAAATGGAATGTATCAGAGTGGTGGGGCGCTTTGAGTCGGGTAAAAAGGAGGGAACCGGTATATAAAAGGGGGTACTGAAGATTCTGGAGATAAGATTGAAAATATGGAATGAAATTCTTACGTTCACCTTTTTGGCCATTCTTCTGTTCTTGTTGTTTTCTTTCGCTGTTCCTTCCCCTTTTCTCTGGTTGCTCTGCATTTCTCTGCTGCGATTTCTTTGTGTCTCACGTCCTAGAACTATCTGGCGGCAAGGGGATATAACAACTTGGTATCAGAGCTGGTTCGGTCGTGCTTTGAGCTGTAAAATTTTGTTTCCGGAGGAAGGTTGGGGAACTTCAAACTGAGTTGATCGGTTTGAATGATCCCTATGAAATCTCAAGAATCCGGTTGGCTTGGTGCGATTTGAACATCACGGCTCCACCCAAACCATCTATCCAGACCCAATTCGCCTCGGAGGCGATGGGGGAAACAGCAAAACGGTTGGAAGAACAGCATGCGAGGATCAAGGAGAGCCTAGACCTCTTATTTGCACGAACGGAGATGATGGACGCTGCACAGCAGTAGTTATTGTTGAATAATTAGACAATTTCAGGATTAAGTTCCGAATATAGATCATGAACAGTATTACAGAAACTAGCATGCATCTCTCTAACACACTAAACAGCACGAACATCACGATCATCTTGATAGACATAATTAATCACAAAATTAGAACAGTCGAGCGTCTTGGCGGAAGAAGATGCACGAGCAGCGTGGCGGTGCGATTGCGGTGTTAGCGTGGGCGGCGTTGATGATGCGCGTTGAAGGAGTATTTGGTGATGGCGTCAGCGGCGAGAACAGAAGGCGAGCCATGGTGAGCGATCTTGGCGATCCGCGGGCGCTTCCAAAAACCTTATTCGCCCTCTCCGGTGCGGGATCTCGAAGACGAAGGGTTAGGAGACTCGCTCTCCCGATCGCAGATATGCGTCGGCGCTTCGGGATGGAGAAAACTACTGACGGCGCGCAGCGGCGAGAGATGGCAAAACCCTAACTCAAGGTGTTAGATATATTCTTCTACGGGTGGCGGGCGCAGTATATATAGGGATAGTCGTAATGAATGTGACTCAAAGGCGTGCCACGATCGAGATGCATTATGAGTCCTTATCTCATCTTGCAACCGCGACAATCCCGAGTAGCAAAAGAATAAAGCGCAAAAGGAGGCTGCGTCTGCGCAAGGCCACGGACCGGATTCGGTGGACCATTCACGCAGATGTCAAGACGCCTGCGTTCTCCGCCTCACCACCCTTACCGGCCGGCAGGTGCTCGAGCCCGGCCCGCCTACCCCATGAGGCGAGGCGAGCTTGGCGTGTATTTTCCTCCTCTCTCCCACATGGTTCTACCATGGTGGATCATACTCCACTATATAAACTAGTGTTCACCACTTTAGGCTAGCAATGCGGTACTATTGTTAGAGCATCTCCAGCTGAGCCCCTAAACCAGACCTCTAAACCTTAAAATAGGGAGTTTAGTAAAAATACAGATCGGCGGGGCTCATAATCCAAGCCCTAAAATTAGGAGGCCCCTAAATTTGCCTCCTCGGCCCCAATTCCTAGGGAGCCCTAAACCAACCCTAAACCTTAAAATAGGGAGTTCTTAAAGATACACGGAGATTGAAGGCAGGAAATATATGAGAGGCTTGAGATGATCTTATTGAGCATTTGTGGGCAATTCAGTAACTTCATAGTTTGATTCATTGTTCGAGTTTCTATTTATCTATTTATCATGTTTTGAAAATTTTAAATATCATGTTTTTAAATTGTAAATGTTAATATGCTTATGTTTTATGTATTACAAATATTTTTGATTGAATTTTAGTGGTGTCCAATGAAGATTATACATAGCGGATATGTCAAAATAGGAGAAAAAGTAAAATAGGGGCTGAGATTTAGGGGATGTTGCTAGACTTGTTCTCTGAAAACAGGGCCCCAAAAAATAAGGGGAGTCCCTAAATCCAAAATAGGGGCCCTGTTTTAGGGGCCCTTGCTGGAGATGCTCTTAGTGCACATGCCTCCTCATGAGGTAGGCTTTTGAGATTTTTTAGGAATTATTTGTCTCAATTAAATGGGCTTGGCCCAAATAATCCAACAATCCCCCACCAGATCTCAAAGTCCATTTAGAGATTCGCCAATACTCACTCCTGTTTAATATACCAGCGTTTCAGCAGAGACTGTTATGTTAAACTTCTGCCTAGAGCTCCAAGCTACACCCATTCACAACTTGAACAATGGACTACGCCTTGAATTGCAAGTTTTGTGTGAACAGGTTTCACTCAAAATCATAACTGATACCTAGTTGCTAGTAGCCTTCTCTGCGAGTGGAGCATATGAGTCGTACTCCATGGTCTCTTCATGAGCTTACTAGAGATCACCCGAGTCTCATAAACTGCGACTTTAGACAGTCGGACTCATATAGGTGTGTTCTTTCAAGAATGCTCTGTAGGACAGCATCTTCGCTAGTTAAAGCCAATAGAAACACATTAAGGCATATCGTCATCTTGCCTTACAGCCTTTTGAGAGTATTGCATCTTCACTTAGAGAGGGTAACAGATTACTCTCCTCAGTTCACCAATAGCTTGTTTTACCTAGGACCTAATTCATGGGATCTCCGATCACAAAGGCTGGGTTACCACTATGGCAACTTATATGGGTCTCATACCCATCTCCCTCGATGCACTTCTATCACATTCTGTGATAGTCTATTCGTAAAGGGATTTGCTAGGTTTTTGTCTATTTGAATATAAGTCACACTTATTACTCCGGAGTTTCTCAATTTCCTGACAGACTTCAGTCGTCTTTTAACGTGTCTTAATGACTTCGCATTATCCTTAGCACTGTTCACTTTAGCAATCACAGATTGATTATCACAGTTCATAAGGATAGCCGGTATTGGTTTTTCAACTACAAGCAAGTCCATCAAACTCACGCACCAATCTGCCTCTCGATGGTCAGTATCTAAATCGATGAGCTCCGCCTCCATGGTTGACCTTGTCAAAATGGTGCATTTGCGGGACCTCCATAACACCGCACCACCACCAATGGTAAACACATATCCTTTGGTAGCATAGAGCTCATCAACATCGAAATCCGATTCGAGTCACTATATCCTCAAGCCTTTGCGGTGCCTGAATAGTGAATCGCATAACTTATAGTGCCTTTCAAATAGCGCATTACCCTTTCAAGTGCATGCCAATGATCAGAACCCGGGTTTGACATGAACCTACTCAATTTGCTCACAGCAAATGATATATCAGGTCTCGTTGCACCAACAAGATACATGAGTGAACCGATAATCTGAGAATATCTCAATTGGTTTAAGCCAATTTTCTTATTCTTTCTCAGTGTCACACTGGGATCATAAGGAGTGGGAGAGGGCTTGCTGGCCATGAAGCCAAACCGGCTCAAGACCTTCTCCACATAGTGAGATTGCGAAAGAGTGATCCCACTCTCATCCATAATAAGCTTGATGTTCAGAATTACATCAGCTTCTCCCAGATCTTTCATGTCAAATTTCTCTGACAGGAAAGACTTGACCTCATTGATCACATCAATATTTGTGCCAAAGATCAGTATATCGTCCACATAAAGGCACAATATAACTCCTTCACCCCACCATAGCGATAGTATACACATCTATCGGCCTCATTAATGGCAAAGCTCATGAAGTCAAAGTGGTGTCGAACTTCTCATGCCATTCCTTAGGTGCTTGTTTTAGGCCATACAAAGATTTCAATAATTTACACACCTTACTCTCTTGACCCTTTACTACAAACCCATCAAGCTGTTCCATGTAAATTTCCTCATCTAACTCTCCATTAAGGAAAGCTGTCTTCACGTCCATCTGATGAACGAGAAGACCATACGAGGTAGCCAGGGAGAGTAATACTCGAATGGTGGTCATTCTAGCAACAGGTGAATAAGTATCAAAGAAATCTTCGCCTTCTTTTTGGGTGTAATCCTTAGCCACAAGCCGAGCCTTGTACTTCTCAATAGTACCATCAAGCCTAAGCTTCTTCTTGAACACCCACTTACAACCCACAGGTTTACAACCATAGGGTCGTTCAGTTTCCTCCCAAGTCCAATTGGTGAGAATCGAGTCCATCTCATTCTGGACAGCTTCTTTCCAATCATCTGCATCTTGAGATGCATATGCCTCTGCAATGGACGTGGGAGTATCATCCACGAGGTACACAATGAAATCATCACCAAAGGATTTTCCAATCCTCTGCCTCTTGCTCTTTCTAGGAGCTTCATTGTCATCCTCCTCTAGGACTTTCTCAGGTGGTTGCTCAGAAGACTCAATAGGTGTAATAGTTTCAGGAATTATCTCAGAAGAAAATCTAGAAGTGCTATGCGTATCTTTTATCGGAAACATATTCTCAAAAAATGTAGCAACGCGAGACTCCATAATAGTATCAACATACATATCAGTCACATCAGATTTAACTACTAAAAATCTATAAGCGATGCTCCGCTGAGCATATCCCAGAAAGACACAATCCTCCCCCATGTGCTTACGCTTTTTGTTAATCGGTACATTGACTTTCGCCAAGCATCCCCATGTGCGCAAGTAAGAAAGTGATGGTTTTCTCCCAACCCACTTCTCGTAAGGGGTCTTCTCCATGTTTCTGTTAGGAACTCTATTTAGGACATGACATGAAGTCAACACTGACCTCCCCCACCATGCCTTAGATAAACCAAAGAAGGTGTCTAACATGGCGTTCACCAAGTCGGTCGACATGCGGTTTTTCCTCTCGGCAATCCCGTTTGATTCAGGCGAGTAGGAGATGTCCTCTCATGAATAATACCATGTTCGTCATGAAGTCATCAAAGATTTTGGGAAAATATTCGCCACCACGATCCGACCTAAGGCGTTTGATCTTTCTCTCTAGTTGATTTTTAACTTCACTTTATAGATTTTAAAGTAGTCTAGCGTCTAGTCCTTAGTTTTCAACAAGTAAACATAGCAAAATCTAGTCGCATCATCAATCAATGTCATGAAATATCTCTTTCCACCCTTTGTCAACACACTATTCATCTCGCACAGATCAGAATGTATGAGTTCTAGAGGTGCCAAGTTCCACTCTTCAGCCGCCTTGTGAGGCTTTCGAGGTTGCTTCGATTGCACATAACTATGGCACTTAGAACCTTTGGTAATAGTGAAATTCGAAATTAAACTTATGCTGGAAAGCCGATTCATAAGACCAAAGTTAATGTGGCATAAACGAGAGTGCCAAATACTCGTATCATCATTGTCACTACCACAAATATGGTTCACAGACTTATTACTGAAATCCGAAAGGGAAAAGCGGAACAAGCCTCCGCACTCATAACCTTTACTAATAAATAGTCCAGGCTTCGACACAACTAATTTATTGGACTCTAACACTACCTTAAACCCATCTTTGCATAGAAGGGAGCCACTAACGAGATTCTTGTTGATAGAAGGGACATGCTGCACGTTCTTCAGCTGCACGATCTTTCCCGAAGTGAACTTTAGATCCACTGTGCTAGTGCCATGAACAGAAGCATGTGACCCATTCCCCATTAGGACGGAGGAATCCCGAGTGACCTGATAAGAAGAGAACATATTAATGTCAGAACACACATGAACATTAGCACCTGTATCAATCCACCAACTGGAAGACTGAAATACTGAAAACACAGAAGGTAAATTACCATACCCTACATCTCCAGCATTGCTAGCGGTCACCGTGTTGACAGCCTTGGACGCATGTCCATTGTTGGCCCTTTTCCCTCGACGGTCTGCACGATCTGGGCATTCCTTGGAAAAGTGTCCGACCTCACCACATGTGAAGCAGGGCAGCTCAGCCTTGTTCATCTTCTTCTTCTTGAAGTTGGTAGTCTTGGTAGGCTTGTTCTTCCCTTTGTTCTTGCTGTAGTTCTTCTAAACCATGTTGGCGCTGGACTGGCCCTCGACTCCCTTACCATTGAAGTCCTTAGCCCGAGCCTTCTCTTCAACATCAAGGGACGCTATCAGACTTTCGACTGATATCTTTGTCCTCTTATGTTTTAGAGTAGTGCCGAAACTCCTCCACGAGGGAGGCAGTTTTGCAATGATGCAACGGGCCACAAAAGGATCAGGTAAGATACATTCTAGGAGTTTGAGTTCCTTGACAATGCACTGTATCTCATGGGCTTGCTCTACAACAGAGCGATTATCAGCCATCTTATAGTCATGAAAGTTTTCCATGACATACGATTCCTTCGCTCGCATCCGATGCACCAAACTTGGCATTCAGTGTATCCCACAGCACCTTCGCGTCTGTCATGTGCATGTACACATCGCACAGATGGTCGACAAGAACGCTAAGAATGCATCCATGAAGAGAGTATTGGCATCCGTGAAACTCTTCTGCTGCTTTCGTGAGAAGATCACCTCGAGCTTGCCTTTACTAACCGAGAATACATTCATAGCCGTAAGCAAGATCGTGACCTTGACTTGCCACCTCTTAAAGTGCACACCAGAGAATTTAATCTCCGGCCTCAGTGCGTCGGCAAAACTAGCCATTGTTAATCCAGGAAATTGTCTACAATAAGGTTTTTGGATTGTTGAATAGTTAGATAGTTTCAGGATTAAGTTCCGAATATAGATCATGAACAGTATTACAGAAACTAGCATGCATCTCTCTAACACACTATGTAGGATCGGATGGCGTCAATCAGAGGGGGGGTGAATGATTGCGCGGAAGCTCAAATTTTATTCTTAATCTTTTTGAAACACCCCAATTCAAACTCAAATTATTTGAAGACCGGTTCACGAAGTTGGAAGACCAGTTTAGAAGTGCAGGCGACCAATGAAACACTTGGGCAACCGAGAGAACACTTGGGCGACGGTTTGAGCACTGACGACGATGGGACACTTAGGCGGCGGTTTGGGCACTGGGCGACGATGGGACACTTGGGCGGCGGTGTAGAGCACCTGGGCGACCAGTAGGACACTTGAGCGAGCAGTAGGACACTTGGGCGAGCAGGTAGAGCACCTGGGCGAGCAGTAGGACACTTGGGCGAGCAGGTTGGGCGACCACGCGCACAGTCTGGGCGAGCAGACCGATATACGTCCACTAAAATTAAAATTCCCGAAGATCCAGCTGTTGGATGGATGTGAAATGTTAACTGTAGAAACTAAACTTAATTCCGCAGCTAACACAAAAAGAATCAGGTCGATCGGATCTACGGATCTAAAGTTATGACCTTCGCAAGATGACTAAATTCGGGCGACCACGCGAGCAGTCGGGCGAGAAGGACATCAATCTGGATGACCACAAATTACCAAAGATCTAACCGTTGGATTGATGTGAAATTTTAACTGTAGAAACTAGATTCAATTATGAATCAAACTCAATAAGAATCAATTCGATCGGATCTACGGATCAAAAGATATTACCTTCGCAAGATGATACTTTTACAAAGAACCGAACTCCGTGATAAACTTCGTGACTGCTGCTGCGATGAACAAAACTTCAAGCGATTGATCAACTATGTCGAAGCCAAGAGCAAATCACAACCGCAAGAAGAAGCTCTCTGGAAGATTGATTTTTATTTCATTGTCTAAAGTACTCCAACACAAGAGTACAAACCTTCAAAACTTGAGCGCTCAAAAATAAGCGGGGACACCTCCCTTATTTATCTGAGCAATCCAAGCGAGATAGAATACAACTCCACTCCCAACATGGAAAGAGTGCGTATACATCTCAACTTGGCCCAACGTGGCCAAAAATAACTCTTGCACGATATACGCCCACTGCTGTAATTACGTGACTAACTAACCTCCATGTGCATGTTCTCTAGCCCAACGCCCCGCATGACATCCTTGACCACCAAGACCTCGATTCCTCCACGAACCTAGTCCCGAACCTCGGTTCCTCCATGAACCTAGTTCGGTCCCATCATCGACCACATTAGCCCTCGAGCAACACGCACATGAATAAACACGAAACGTGCACGAGCACAAGTCCACGACTTGACTCAAAGTCAATCCATGCAACCACTCACACGAAAGTGCATTGCATCAGCGAGAATCCATCATGCTATCACCGGCATAATAATTATCTCAACATGGTACATGCACAAGCACCACACATGCTATAATCAAAGTCACTATACAATGCCAATTTCACCATTCAACCAATTTTTCATCACATGATCTCACAATCTCCCCTTGATGAAAACATTGGCAACACCATTGGACTGAACATTGGCATTAACCTCACAAGAAAAGATTTTAAGAAATTTCATTTTAGAACACAAAGCAAAGTGATCAAAAAGCAAAGTGAAAAATCTCCACCTAAAAGGAAACCAAATTGTGTGTGAACTCCAAAATTTCCCCCTTTTGACAATAAAACACTTCACTTCTCCCCCTGAATGTAAGCTTTCTTCTCCCCCTTTGACAATGATTTGACAAGGAAAAACAAATGAGTGCCAAGACAAGAACCAATGAGCTTCCTTGATCATATAACCTTATAGATCACATAATAAGCATAATACATGAACTTAATATTATTTAACAAGTTAGGGAGTGACATGCATCTCAACCTCAATTTAATCAACTATAGCCAAGTACTAAGTAAAATCTTGACAGAAAACACTAGGCCAAAAAATGAAGCAACTAACAACTCAGGGCAAGCAAGTAGTTTCAACTCCAGTCTAGTAGACCAAATTAATCTTGATAACAGTAAACTGCATGTGGCATGCTTGAAGCATACTTCTTTTATTTTCAATGAATGGCATGCTTGAAGCATACATCTTATCTTTTAGGGAATGGCATGCTTGTAGCATACATCTTATCTTTTAGGGAATGGCATGCTTGAAGCATACATCTTGAAGCTTTTGCACATTTTGATAATTTTGACAAGCTTCTTGCAGATTTGAGCCCTTTTTATTCCCTTTTCTTTTATTGTAAACATGCAAAGTGATTAAATGGTCTATGAAAGAGTAAAGCTGAAAATACACATGCTTCATAGCCCAAATTTGTTAAGACGATTCATTATCAAGCCTATAGAAGCAAGATATCACAAGGTATTAGCTATAGACAGTCAAACCAAGGAATTCCGCAATGTCACTTTTAGTTCAAGTAAAGCAATTTAGATTATCATATATAATCTCAATTACATAATATATAAAGAAATATGATAAAGTAAGCTCATTAAGTAACAGACTTAGCATAAAACTCCCCCTCAAAACAAGCTCATGGGATGCACAACACCCAGCTCTCCTCTCAAAAAGGTAAATCGAGAAGCATCAAGTGGTTTTGTGAAAATATCAGCAATTTGCAAATCAGAATCAACAAAATGCAACACAACATCTCCCTTTTCCACATGATCTCGAAGGAAATGATAGCGAATGTCAATATGCTTGGTTCGAGAATGTTGCTTTCGATTTTTAGCAATATTAATAGCACTAGTGTTATCACGAAAAGGGAACACTATCTAAGTTTAATCCAAAATCCTTTAAAGTTGATATCATCCAAAGCACTTGAGCACAACATGCGGCAAAGAACATATTCAGATTCAGCAGTTGAGAGAGCAATGAAACTTGTTTTCTAGATGACCAAGCTACTAAAGATGTACCAATAAAATGACATGTTCCAGAGGTACTTTTCTGTTAATTCTACAACCCATAAAATCAGCATCGAGAAGGCTCTAAGTGATAAACATGATGATGAGGAGTACCATAAGCCAAACTCTAAAGTGGATTGTAAATAGCGAAGAATTAGTTTTACCGCTTGTCGATGAGAAGCACGTGGAGAAGCTTGAAAACGAGCACACAAACACACCGCAAAGTATATATCCGGCCTTGAAGCGGTGAGATAAAGAAGCGATCAATCATGCTTCGATACTCCTTTTGATTAACGGTTCTCCTTCTTCATCCGGATCCAAAGTAGTTGTTGTGCCAATAGGTGTGGAAATTGGTTTGCATGTTTCCATCTCAAAAGCGTCGAAGGAGATCTTTTGTGTACTTCGTTTGGTGAATAAAAATACCTTGCCTTGTTTGCTTGACTTGTAAACCCGAAAGTATGTGAGCTCACCATCATACTCATCTCAAATTCACGCTCATAGTGTCGAAAACTTGGCAACAAGAGCATGAGAAGTACCACCAAAATGATATCATCCACGTAAATCTGAACAAAGTGAGATCATTGCCATGCTTGAGAGAAAACAAGGTTTTATCAACTTTGCCCATTTCAAAATCATTTTCTAGCAAATATGATTTAAGCCTATCATACCAAGCCCGAGGAGCTTGTTTTAAACCATATAAAGCTTTGGACAACTTAAAAACATGGTGCAGGTATTTAGAATTTTTAAATCCAGAGGTTGTTTGACATAAACTTCTTCGAAATAAAACCATTTAGAAAAGCACTTTTGGCGTCCATTTGATACAATCTAAAACCTTTAGATGCAAAGAAAGGCCAACAAAATTCTAATGGCTTCAAGTCTAGCAACAGTGCAAAAGTTTCATCAAAATCAAGTCCTTCAATTTGAGTAAAACCTTGAGCAACCAATCTAGCTTTGTTTCTAACAACAACCCCATCTTGACTTTGTTTATTCTTAAAACCCATTTAGTTCCAATGATATTCTGACCTAAAGGAGGTGGAACTAAAACCCAAACCTTATTGCGCTCAAAATTCTCAAGTTCCTCATGCATGGCATTAATCCAAGACTCATCAGATAACGCGTGACTCACATCTTGGGGTTCAAAAGATGCAACAAAAGCAGTATGAGCATATGAGGCATTAGTATTGTACCTGTTTCGAAGCACACGCACATTTAACTCACCAATCATCTGTTCAGGAGGATGTCTTCGTTGAATATGCAATGGTGCTGAAATTTCTAAGGATGCCTGTGGTCCAGTACCATGTGTGTTTGCTGGAAGAATTTCCGAAGATGCTTGCTGATTTTCCTCCTGTGGCTGAATTGGCTGAGCCAAGTTGCCAACTTGATTACCACTTTCATCTTCATCTTCATCATCACTTTCTTCCAAGAAGATACTTTCAGAATTGCAAGTAACTTGTGTCCCTGAAAATTCGGGTCTAGTACCAGGACTAGCCTCATCAAAAGTGACTTCACAAGTCTCAACAATTTTGTTAGTTTCTAAATTCAGCACACGGTAACCATGAGTATGAAGAGCATAACCAAGGAACAATCCATCTGAGCATCTAGATTCAAACTTATCAAGATTTCCATGTTTGAGAATAAAATATTTGCAACCAAATACACGCATATGGGAGATGCTAGGAGTACGTCCAAACCGAAGTTCATAAGAAGTTATATGAAGTTTTGCTCTCAAAAATACTCTATTTGAAATGTAGCAAGCAGTAGAAATAGCTTTAGCCCAAAACTTTCTAGGAGTAGAATATTCATCAAGCATTGTCCTAGCCATCTCAACTAGTGTGCGATTTTTCCTCTCAACAACACCATTTTGTTGAGGAACTCGAGCAGAAGAAAATTGATGCTCAATTCCATGTTCGTAAGTAAAGAAGCAAAAGATTGTTCTTGAATTCTCCTCCATTATCACTCCTAATTACTTTAAGTGCTTCAGGCAATTTCTTGAGCAACCTTAATGCAAACTCTTGAAACAATTCAAAAGCTTCATCTTTGGTAGTCATGAAAAATACCCAAGAGTACCTAGAGTAATCATCTACAATCACAAGAACATACCACTTACCTCCTGCAGATTTTACTCTTCTTTGGTCCCACAAGATATCCATGTGTAGAAGGCGACCGAGCATTAGTCATAACAAAGAAGTGATAGGAAAATGTTTAGGTGCGATCATTTTTCCATGTTGACAGGAGAGCAAGTCAAACTACTTGTTTTGTCATACTTTAATTCAGGCAAACCTCGAGCAAATTTGATTTACTAATGCGTGAAAGGTGATCAAAACCAATATGACCAAATCTCGATGCCAAAAGTTAGATCTTTTGAAACATGAGATACAAGACATGTCATTTCGGATGTTGGACATGAAAAATCACCTTTAAACAAGCGACCAATGCGAGTGATGTTGCATACTAGATTTTCGAAACATCTAATATCGACAAGAATTTTTCTCAAATCTTACCTCAAGATCTTCATCAAGCAACCGAGAAAGCGAGAGCAAATTATATTTGAGCTTGCTTACCAAAGCTACATCCTTGAGAATGAAGTTTTCATTAACTCGCACAATTCCTCTTCCAAGAATTCTTCCCTTTGAATTGTCGCCAAAAGTGATGACCTCATCACTGAACTTTGTGTGAGGAGGAGAACCATTTTGAATCACCGGTCATATGTCTTGAACATCCGAATCTATGAACCATATGTTCTCCTTCCTCTCTTTCACAGTCTACACAAAGAGGATGTCGATGTCTCGATCTTTGGGGTTAGATAAAAGACATTTAGGAATCCAAACCTTTGAGACACACGACGAGTAGGCACAATCTGAGTATACTTGTATACAAAATAAGTTTTGCTCTCTCTCGTGTTTCTTGCAACAAAAGGTGTTCGCATCACCTTAGGCACATAATGAGGAGTAAAGCGTGCTGTCTCGAAATTAGACATAGCCTTAGCTTTTTCTTGCTACATTGTTTGGCTAGCCTAAAGCAAAAATCTACTAAATGTCCATCTCTACCACAATGAGTGCAAGTGTACTTAACAGAATGCTTAACTTTAGAAGTAGAAGCAACATTTGCATTCATCACAGTAGAAGATAAAATTCCAGCAGATTTAAAAACAATTTTCTTAGGCTCATTTGCAATTTCAAACTTTCCACTTTCAAGAACTTTGACAACGGTGGGAACATGTGTTTTATGATGAGCATAAGAATCAAAACCTAAACCTTTGTTATGAGTCTTGACTTTTGATTAATCCAAAATCATGTTTAGGTTTTTCTTTCCTTTAGTGAAACGTTCTAACGATTTTTCCAAGTAATCAACCTTTCTAGACAAGGTTAAACAATTGTTACAGGGAACATCCACTATTCCTTTCTGTTTTCGACAATTTGAGCAGGAAAGAACTTCATGGGTGAACAAGGCATCTGTCATTTGAGAAACTCTAGCATTTGCATCATGTATCTTCAATTCCAGTATGGAGCATTTTGAACAAGAAGTTGAATCATGCAGATCAATGGTTGAACAGCTAGCACTTTTCATTTGTTTCTCATTTTCCCTATCTTGCTTTAACAGAGAAGCATGTTCTTTCCTAAGTGAAACAAGCTCATTGTGAATTAACTCACATGACTTACGAGCATCATCATCGAGAATCAAAGATCTAAGCCTTGCAATTTCGAATTAGAACTATCAATTTCTAGATCTTTTTCTTTAAGAGCCTTCTTAGATTTTTTAAGTTGAAGCTAATTTAACCATAGCATACTCAAGTTCATCATAAGAGGTCCTACCTCATCAAAATCGAATCCTTGTCACCATCCCTTTTAGCCATGAAGCACATGCCGGTGAAGTCATCATCGATATCTCCTTCTTGTCCGTGGATCATTGTCACTCTCAAAGTCCACATCACTAAGATCACACTCCTCCAAGACAGCTAAGACTTTCTTAGCGACTTTTCAAAATTGGAACGCCTAGGAGTAGTACGTCTTGAGTGCGTTGTCTTTGGTTCCTTTCTTCCTTCTTTTTCATCTTGGGACAATTTGCTTTGATATGCGGAAGACCACACTCAAAGCGGTTGAAAGACCACAAGTAGTGCCTCCGCCTCCTCATCCTCACATTGTTGAGTGCTTTGACAGTAGCGTGAAGAAATGAGCACAAGATCTTCTTCAGGAAGCATCTCAAACTGTTCATCTGAAAAGAAGCTAATGCGCACAAGGAGGCGAAGATGGTAATCCGAAGAAGGCGTCTTTGGGGTTAGCAACAAGTGCATGTGTAGAGGTTTTATCGGCTCTAGGTGATAAAGAATCCATCTCATAAGTTTTCAACCTAGAATCTGAGATCATCCATGGTCAACGTATCCAAATCAACAGTTTGATTGATTGCGAATAACAACCATCGCCATTCAGAGTCGAGATCTCAAAATCTTACTAGCATTCTCCTCTACTGAGATTGTTAACTCAACACCACATAAATTGCACAAAATTTTCTCAAATCGAGAGTAAAGATCATCAATTGATTCACACGGTCTCATAACAAAATCGAGAAAAGTTTTTTGGTAAATATTTTTCGCACTTTCTTAATCTTAGTTGAACCTTCATGATAGTCACATAATGTCTTCCAAACCTGAATGTGCGTAAGCGTAAATGTGAAACTCGATCAAATTCTTTTTCAGAGATTCCTTGAAAAATCAAGTTTTTAGCTTTAGCATTTAAATCAATGTCTGCATTATTATCATTAGTGACTATATCAGGAACATCATATGTAGTAGAGACTTTGCGCCAAACATCATTACCTTGAGCTTCAATATAGGATTGCATGCGACTTTTCCAGTAAGAAAATTTTGAATCATTAAGCATAGGAGGACGATTAACATATTTATCTGACGCCATAACTCAACCTCGCTCTGATACCACTTGTAGGATCGGATGGCGTCAATCAGAGGGGGGGGTGAATGATTGCGCGGAAGCTAAAATTTTATTCTTAATCTTTTTGAAACACCCCAATTCAAACTCAAATTATTTGAAGACCGGTTCACGAAGTTGGGAGACCAGTTTAGAAGTGCAGGCGACCGAGAGATCACTTGGCGACCAAGTAGAACACTTGGGCGACGGTTTGAGCACTGGCGACCATGAGGACACTTGGGCGGCGGTTTGGGCACCTAGGCGACGATGAGACACTTGGACGAGCGGTAGAGCACACAGGCGACCCGATGGGACACTTGAGCGAGCAGTAGGACACTTGGGTGAGCAGGTAGAGCACCTAGGCGACCAGTAGGACACTTGGGCGAGCAGGTTGGGCGACCACGTGAACAGTTGGGCGACCACGCGCACAGTCTAGGCGAGCAGACCAATATACATCCACTAAAATAGAAATTCCCGAAGATCCAGCCGTTGGATTGATGTGAAATTTTAAATGTAGAAACTAGACTTAATTCCACAGCTAACACAAAAAGAATCAAGTCGATCGGATCTACGGATCTAAAGTTATGACCTTCGCAAGATGACTGAATTCGGGCGACCACGCGAGCAGTCGGGTGAGAAGGACATCAATCTGGGCAACCACAAATTACCAAAGATCTGACCGTTGGATTGATGTGAAATTTTAACTGTAGAAACTAGATTCAATTATGAATCAAACTCAATAAGAATCAATCCGATCGGATCTACAGATCAAAAGATATTACCTTTGCAAGATGATACTTTTGCAAAGAACCGAACTCCGTGATAAACTTCGTGACTGCTACTGCGATGAACAAAACTTCAAGCGATTGATCAACTATGTCGAAGCCAAGAGTAAATCACAACCGCAAGAAGAAGCTCTCTGGAAGATTGATTTTTATTTCATTGTCTAAAGTACTCCAACACAAGAGTACAAACCTTCAAAACCGAACGCTCAAAAATAAGCAGGGACACCTCCCTTATTTATCTGAGCAATCCAAACGAGATAGAATACAACTCCACTCCCAATATGGAAAGAGTGCATATACATCTCAACTTATTAACGTGGCCAAAAACAACTCTTGCACGTATGTACAGCCCTGCTGTAATTACGTGACTAAACCACCTCCATGTGCATATTCTCTAGCCCGAGCGTCCCGCATGACATCCTTGACCACCAAGACCTCGATTCCTCCACGAACCTAGTCCCGAACCTCGGTTCCTCCATGAACCTAGTTCGGTCCGTCATCGACCACGTTAGCCCTCGAGCAACACCCGCACATGAATAAACACGAAAGCGTGCACGAGCACAAGTCCACGACTTGACTCAAAGTCAATCCATGCAACCACTCACACGAGTGCATTGCATCAAGCAGAATCCATCATGCTATCACCAGCATAATAATTATCTCAACATGGTACATGCACAAGCACCACACATGCTATAATCAAAGTCACTATACAATGCCAATTTCACCATTCAACCAATTTTTCATCACATGATCTCACACACTAGACAACACAAACATCACGATCATCTTGATAGACATAATTAACCACGAAATTAGAACAGATCGAACGTACTGAGTAGAAGAAGATGCAAACGACATAGCTGGTGCAGTTGCGGTGTTGACATGGACGACGTTGATGATGGCGCGTCGCAGGAGCCGCTGGCGACAACGTCCAGCAGCAGGAACAGGAAGACGAACCGTGGTGAAAATCTTGAGTAGTCACGCGGAGCGCTTCCCAAAAACCTTATTCGCCCTCTCCCGGTGCAGGATCTCGAAGACGAAGGGTTCCGGAGACCTGCTCTCCGATCGCAGATGCACGGCGGCTTCGGGATGGAGAAAACTCTGACGGGCAAGCAGTTAGCGAGAGATGGCAAAACCCTAACTCAAGGTGTTCTGTATATTCTTCTACATGGGTGGCAGGGCGCAGTATATATAGGGATAGTCGTGACAGAACGTGACTCGAAGACGTGCCACAATCAGAGTCTGTTACGGAATCCTTATCTTATACTGCAACCGCGACAATCCCGAGTAGCAAAAGAAAGGAGGCTGCGTCTGCGCAAGGCCCTGGACCAGATTTCGGCGGACCATTCACGTAGGTGCCACACGCCCGCGCCCTCCGCCCCGCCCCGCCCCGGGCCATGCCCGTGCCCAAGCCCGGCCCGACGAGGTGAGGCGAGACGAGCGCGCGCGTGTATTTTTCCTCCCTCTCCCACATGGTTCTACCATGGTAGATGACACTCCACTATATAAACTAGTGTTCACCACTTTAGACTAGCAATGTGGTACTATTGTTAGTGCACATGCCTTCTCATGAGGTGGGCTTTTGAGATTTTCTAGAAATTATTTGTCTCAATTAAATGGGCTTGGCCCAAATAATCGAACAGCTATTGAAGCGATTGGAGATTACAACAAAGGTGGTGCAGCAAAACACTAAGGACCAACAACTTATGGCAAAACAACTTGAGGTGACTGCTCAAGCGATAGCACGCATTACAGTTGGAAGAACTATGGAGACACAAGGGGTTACCGAAGGGAATTCGTCAGTAGCGGGAAGAGCTCTGTTTACTCCAGCGCCACCACAGAATCCATGGGGAAAAAGCGAGGAGGAGCTGTCATCGTCAGCAACAGCGACACATATTAGGTGCTCAGCTGGAGGAATACAAGATATATCAGGTCCAAACCTGCGACTATCAAAGGATCCTGGAGGGGTGGTAAGAAGTCCTTTACCCAAACTGTCATTTCCTAAATTCAATGGGGAGAGTCCGAGACTGTGGAAGGATAAATGCGTGGATTATTATAAACTCTTCAATATTCCAAAAGCATTATGGGTCACGGCTGCAACTCTTCATATGAAAGGCAACGCGGCACGATGGTTGCAAGTGTTTAAGTCAAGGAATGAGTTAGGAAGTTAGGAGCATTTTGTGGAAGCAGTTGAGGCCAAGTTTGGAGCCTTTGATCACTGAAGGTTATTGGAGGAGTTGGTAGAAATTAAACAGGTTGGTTCCGTAGCTGAGTATAAGGAGAAATTTGATGAGTTGATGTTTGAGATATCTATGCATAATCCATACTATGGGGAGGAATTTTTTGTGTCTCAATTTATAAAAGGGTTGAAGTTCGAATTAAGGGGAATGGTGCAATGTCAGATCCCAGACACAGTAGATCAGGCGGCATTGTTGGCTAAGGTTCAACAAGAGGTGTTGGATCGTCAAAAGACATGGAAACATAAACTGGGAACATCTAAGGAGAGTGTTGGTATGAATAAATCAGAAAATCAGCAGAGTAATTTACGGATTGGACAAGGTGAGGTATGGAAACCTAGACAATTGCGTGAGTATCGCCGCACTAATGGGTTATGCTACCAGTGTGGTGAGAAATATGATGCCAATCATTTTTTGCAATGTAAAAAGAAGCATTAGGTGCAGCTTCACGCCCTAACAATGGACGAAGAAGAGGAGGTGTTGTCAGATACAGTATTAGTGTCGTGCCCCGAATTTGCAATTCCGGACACTCTGTGTATCCTGCACTAGTCGAGATCGCTAGTGCACACGCACCAACAGGTATAATATCACATCATACACAATGAATATTAAATAAAGTACTTCAAACATTTATATAAGCGAGTGTACGACCTTATGGTCAACCTTACAATAGTCGCCGCCACAGGGCTTACATTATTCAAAGTAAATAGTAAATAGCAATGAAAGTAAAACTTCGTGATGACCCATCCATCGCCATACGATCGCCCGATCAAGCTTGCTTCCCTAGTTCTCCGGCCCTTCAACGAACTCCTCTTCATAGGCAGGCGTAATCTCTTCTTCTGGTAGGTTTGTCCGCAAGGGTGAGTACAAACCGTACTCAACAAGTTATGCACAAAATGCAGATCTATTTACTACATGCATGGCTTGGTACAAAGGAATGGCTCAGCTGACTATTTTGCATTTGCATCAACATTTTTGAATTATTATTTATCTAGATAGAAAGCGTCAAAACCATATAATTATAACAAGTTTCTCAAACTGTTTTCCACAAAATTTTGGACGCACAGTCCTTAATCAAATTTCACCATTGACACTGGCTCACGACCTTCCACCCCATTTTATTTTCAAAACTCTACCCCTTGACTGTAATCCCCGAGCAATGTTCAATACCGTGAACACGGCTATTCGAATAGTTTGTACACCCTGCAGAGGTTATACACTTTACCCACAAGATACAGTCAAACACCACAAAGGCGAGCGACTGTAACAAAGCCTTTCCAAAGGTCCGTCTAAACCCAGTACTGCCCGCTAAGGTTTCAACACTGGTGGGACTGGTTACCACATCCAGGGCCCCCCTCTTGCGCCTATGAGTTTTACCACCCGAACACTTGGGCCTCACTCCACCACGACAGTACCGAGGAATAGATTTCACAATTTACTCAGCTAGGTCCGTCCCATACCGGAACTTGTGGTTGTATGAATGACTCAGGTCAAAGGCTCGCAAAGTTAAGTCCTTAGGGTTGATCAGAGCAAGACTTGCACAAACCCCTCCGCCCTCGGGCCCACTGCACACACTTGCTCCAACCACTTGCTCCGATCTAAATTATTTTCCATCCCAAGTTGATTATTGTGCAACACATGCCAACAACAACTCAACATCCATATGGAACCACACAGGCCTCCATATATCAACATCATCGTGTGGCAACACATCACACCATTTCAAAATACATTGCATATTCCATTAATCAATATTGATCTTTGTATTTTAAAAGATTATTCACGATATATGCAAAGCTAATCAACTATGCACGGTCTAGCCTCCCGTGTTGGCACAATATTATCAACCAACTAATATTACCAAACTTAGGTTATCAAAAGAATCATGGCATACAAATATTATTAACAAGGTGGCAATAACAATTAGGTTAACTAGCTAATTCACCCAAAATATTTAAACCATTTTTAGTTGAATTAGCATGCATAGTTTGAAACAAAATACATTTCGAAATTTAGGAGCAATATAGTCAAAGCATAACTTGCCTTCGAAAAGCAGCGAGTCTTGGTCTGGAGCTTGATCCTCGAAATCCGCGTCCTCACACAGCTCGATGTCTACGTGTAACAGATAAAGACCAAATAAACACGCAAAACAACGTACAAACACACATTCAGAAAAATACGACAAATCAAACTAATTTGTAACTTCATGAAAACTTCCAGATAATTAGTTTAGCATTTTCTAAGAGTTATAAAATTTATTTCGACATTTTTGAACGTATAGTTTAAGAGCTACAAAATTCACAAGTTTGGACTTTCCTTGAATATTTTAACAGTATAAATTCATTTATAAAATTTTATAAAAATTACTGTGGCTAGGTATTAATATTTACTAATTTACAAAATTTATCGTATACTAATCGGACTTAGAACGAATTTGTAGTGAAAAAGACAAAATCTACAATTTGGTAACGAATTCACGTTCAAGTTTTAACTAGCTATCCAATGCATGGCACTGTTCATTCCATATATCCGTATTCTTCTGTTTCTTTGATTTTCTTCCGTTCTGGCTTCGGACATGAAAAATAAAGATGTAAGCAGCAGCGACCATATATATCCAGCGAGTGCATTCGGCCAGGCAAGCAAGCAGGTGGTCGGCGGTCGATGGCAGCGACGGCGGCATCCGCAGCGATCGGCAAAGATGAGAATGGCAAAAACACAAAGGTAAACAAGATTCTGTGAAAACCGGAAGGAACTGCCGTCTACTCCGCTCCTCATCACGCGGAAAAAGAAAGAGTTAGACTGCATTAGGCCAGCATGCAGCCGGACTGCCTTAGCTAGGATTAGCAATACAAATTTGATTAGCAATTTCAGACAATAACCATGCCGAACAAGGAATAGTAATATATTCAGGAAACCAATGTATCCAAGTCAGATCCTGACAATAGTTAGCTCTGGACTCTTATTAGTATCTAATCTAACTTAACTAATCAAGCCGTGAGATACATAGACTCGACTCAAACCTCCAGTCAAGATTATCCAATACAGCTAGCAATGAAAGAGAAAACGGCGGCGACGCAGCGTAAAAGAAAAGAAGAAATACCGATCGACGGTAGCAGCGACGGCGGTGACGCAGGAAGAAATGTCCAAGCGACGACGTCGGCAACGGCGGCGGCGGTCGGTCGGTCGAACGCCGGAGTACGGTCGGCGACAGCAGCGCAGGTCGACGAGCGCGGAAAGAGGCGTGGCCGGAGAGTGCGCCGGCGCTGCTGATTTACGCAAGTGTAGAAGATGGAGATGACTGTGTTGCTAGAGAAATGAGAATATGTTGGAAAGAGTAGAGAAATGGAAATGGCTGGAAAGGATGAAGTGTTGATGCGTACGTTGCTAGTAGTGAAAACGTGCATGCATGCGTTCGGTGGAAAGGAAACGACACGCTGGTAAAGGAAATGGCTAGTAAATTGAAACGGCTGGAATGAAGGAAGCTTGATACGCGTAGAGATAAGAGGAATCGGCTGGAAACTCTTTACTCATGCATTACACGGGTTAGTGCAGGCAATAGGAAACGACTAATTAATAGCTTAAAACGGGCTTGCATGACGTCGTGAAGAAAGGAATTGGCTAGATAGAATATGAGGAACGGCTGAACCTCATGCATGCAAGTAAATAAGGAATGGCTGGAACACAAATGTTCGTGCATTTTGCATGTGGAACGATCACAGCACTATTTCTTGTGGGCAAGAAAGAAGGAAATGGCTGAAATCAAGTTGTGATGAATCAAGAAGGTGGAGGAAACGGCTGTATGATGGCTGGGAATGGAAAACGGAAATGACGCCCGCAATAAACTCCTTCCATTTCTGCACGTCCTCGTCCGATCAAATCTCGTATTTTAAATAGTATTGGAGCAAGATGCGTTTAGAATAAAATAGCAAAAGAGCTCTAAAAATCCTAGAAAAATTCCCTAAAATACTAGGGAATACTTGGAACTTAACGAAGTTGGTTTCGTGATTTTTCGATATATAGATTTTCTGCAAAAATTCTTTTAGTGGATCAGACACTTGTACGGTTATTTATAAAATCGACAAACTAAATCTATAAACAAGTTTTTGAGGGTATTTGAAAGAAATATCCTTATTTTTCAGATGTTATTATTTTAAACTAAATTTGGAATTTATACGCACGCGAAATGCATGATCTTTTATTTTATATGATTAATTCGATAAAGCTTAAATTCAAATTAATTCCAAAAATTCCAAATAAATTTCAGACATTCCTAAATATTTTGAAATAATGTAAATACAGTTAAAGCAAATTTCGGGATGTTACAATTAGATATCTTAGAAACAGCAGAGCTTGATAAGGAGGAAGTATGCAACTTATCTCTCAATGCTTTGTCAGGAGTTGAGAAAGCAGAAACAGTGCGCATTTTGGCCTTGGTAAGAAACCAAGTGATGTTGATCCTCTTTGATTTGGGTATCTCACATAATTTTGTTAATGCAGAATTCTTGAACAAGATTGGTTATGTTCCTCGTCAATGTAAACATGTTGCTATCCGTGTGGCAAATGGAGACACGCTTCCATGTGCTAGTATGGCATCTGATTTGGAATGGTGGGCACAAGGACAGACCTTCAAAACTGATTTTAGAGTTTTGGAATTAGGTGCCCATGACGCAATTCTAGGCAGATTGGTTGAAGTTACATAGTCCAATGACATGTCACTGGTAGGATAAAGTAATAGAGTTTAATTACAATGGAAAAAGAGTTAAGCTCATGGGGGTTAAAAGAAGCAAAGAAGCTGAACTAAAACCGTTTATGGTTGAACAGTTGGACAAATGGAAAAGAAGGAAATGACATCTGGGCAATGGCCATTGTTGAAGCCAACAAAACGGAAGAAGCAGACCCCATTACAGCAGCAATTCAAACAGTATATATTGGAGCATCATGAAGATGTGTTCGCTGAACCGAAAGGAATACCACCAAGAAGGGAGTATAATCATGCTATTACTTTGATTCCAGGAGCTACCCCAGTGAATTCAAGACCGTATAGATATTCTCCAATGCATAAGAATGAGATTGAGTGTCAAGTAGCTGAAATGCTATCCGCTGGAATTATTGTGCCGAGTATAAGTCCCTTTGCGTCTCCAGTGTTGCTTGTGCAAAAGAAGGATGGGTCTTGGAGATTTTGCGTTGATTATCGTTGATTGAATGATTTGACCATTAAAAACAAGTTTCCGATGCTAGTGAAAGATGAGTTATTGGATGAATTGACGGGTATTAAATACTTTTCCAAACTGGATCTTCGGGTAGGGTATCATCAGATATGCATGAAAGAGGAGGATGAAGTTAAAACTGCATTTAAGACTCACCATGGACACTACCAGTTTAAAGTCATGCCATTCGGCCTTACGAATGCACCAGCTATGTTTCAATGCATTATGAACTCAGTTTTGGCGCTGTTTCTCAGAAGATTTGTGCTTATCTTCATGGATGATATCATTATTTACAACCCTAATTTGATGGCTCATGTCGAGCACTTAATTGCCGTGTTGCAGACTCTAAGAAGACATCAATTTTTTATCAAAAGATCTAAATGCACATTTGCTCAACGAAAACTTGAGTATTTGGGCCATATCATTTCGAATCAGGGAGTCGCTGCGGACACCAAGAAAACTTAGATCATGTTGGACTGGCTGAAACCAAGGAATGTCACAGAATTGAGGGGATTCCTTAGGCTAACTGGATATTAAAGGAAATTTGTGCAAGGATATGGGATTTTGGCTAAGCCCTTGACTGATCTGCTGAAAAAGAAACCATTCACCTGGGATAAACAAAGCTGAGGAGGCCTTTGTTCAATTAAAAAAAGCCATGGCTACTACACCAGTGTTGAAGTTACCTGACTTTGAACAAAGTTTTGAGGTGGAGACTGATGCATGTGATCAGGGAGTGGGCGCTGTTTTGTTACAGCAGGGACATCCAATTGCCTTTTTCATTAAAGCTCGACGCAGCTCACAAAGGTTTGTCTATATATGAAAAATAATTCCTGGCATTGATTTTGGCAGTGGGAAAATGGAGAACATACTTGCAGCATAACAAGTTTGTGATTAAAATGGATCATAGAAGTCTTTGTTACTTGGATGAGCATCAATTACAATCGGAAATGCAAAGGAAAGCAATGACTAGGCTTATGGGATTGAGGTTCTAGATTGTATATAAGAAAGGAAGAGATAATGTTGTAGCTGACTCATTGTCCCGAGTTGGACAACTTATGGCCTTGCAAACCACTTCTGAAACGCAACTGGTTTGGATACAGGAGGTAGTGAACTCATATGTAATAGATGAGGTTGCACAGCAAAAGTTGACACGGTTGGCTATTCGGAGCCCAGATGAGAATGGATATGAACTTCATCAGGGATTGATCAAGCATCGAGGCAGGATTTGGATTGGAGATAACTCGGCCGTACGGACAAAGTTGATCGCTGCATTTCACTCAAGTGCTATCGGAGGTCATTCAAGGATACAGTCAACTTATCAGAGGATGCAGAAGCTCTCTTATTGGGCCGGTATAAAACCCAGTATAGAGGATTTTGTGAAGCAATGCAAAATGTGTCAATTAGCAAAAGGAGAAATAACTAAACAATCAGGTTTGTTACAACCTTTACCAGTGCCCGAAATAGTATGGCAAGAACTGACTATGGATTTTATTGAAGGCTTGCCTCTTTCTGAAGGATATAATGTTATCATGGTGGTAGTTGATCGCTTTTCCAAGTATGCTCATTTTGTGCCTCTTAAACATCCATTTGCAGCTCCAACAGTTGCAAAGGTATTCTTGGAGAATGTGGTGAAACTGCATGGAGTACCTACAACGATTACATCCGACTGGGATTGCATTTTACTAGCTTGTTTTGGCGTGAGTTGTTCAAACTATTAGATACAAAACTCCAATACAGCACGGCTTACCATCCACAAACCGACGGACAAAGTGAGCGTGTGAATCAATGTTTAGAAATGTATTTTGAGATGTGTCGTGCATGAATCACCAAAGAAATGGAAAGCTTGGCTAGCACTGGCGGAGTTTTGGTACAATACCAATTTTCATTCTTCATTGGGATGTTCCCCACTCAGAGTATTGTATGGAGTGGAACCTAACTATGGTACATTACCTACAGCACCAAATGGCAGCTCTGAAGAGGTGAATGATCTAATTCGCAATCGGCAATTGTACACTGAGTTGGTTAAACAACATTTGGCAAGAACTCAAAATCGTATGAAGTTACGGGCGGATAAACATCGACAAGATCGATAGTTCTTGGTTGGTGAACAAGTGTTGTTGAAGATGCAACCTTATGCTCAAACTTCCTTGTTGAACCGAACATTGCCGAAATTGGCTTACAAGTTTTATGGGCCATTTGAAGTAGTTAAGAAGAGTGGACAAGCTGCTTATCAGTTAAATTTGCCACCAGATTGTCAAGTTCACCCAGTTTTTCACGTCTCACAGCTAAAGCCCTTTACTCTGGATTACTCACTGGTATATGCAGAGCTGCCAAAGACAACAGACTTGGATATTCACTTGACGGAACCGGAAGTAATTCTGGAACGGAGATTGGTGAAGAAAGGGAGCTCTGTGGTGGCTTAGGGACTCGTGAAATGGAAAGGCTTGTCTGCTGCATCAGCAACTTGGGAGGATTTGACTGTGTTGCGAAACAGGTTTCCTTCGGCCATTGCTTGGGGTCAAGCAACGATTCAAGGGGGAGCAGTGTAATGAGTGGATGAGATCAAGTTAGGGGTGTATCCTGCGGTTGTGTTTGAATGTGATGGTGAATAGTAAAAACTGAAATACTGTGCGGTATTTACTGGTGTTGAGTTAAACGGAATGTATCAGAGTGGTGGGGTGCTTTGAGTCGGGTAAAAAGGAGGGAACCGGTATATAAAAGGGGGTACTGAAGATTCTGGAGATAAGATTGAAAATATGGAATGAAATTCTTACGTTCGCCTTTTTTGCCGTTCTTCTGTTCTTGTTGTTTTCTTTCGCTGTTCCTTCCCCTTTTCTCTGGTTGCTCTGGATTTCTTTGCTGTGATTTCTTTGTGTCTCACGTCCCAGGACTATCTGACGGCAAGGGGATATAACAGTGGGTCATCAACACCGCGGCCACAGACCCCTGCAAAGTACAGCGTGGCTTCCACGCTGGCTGCGATTAATTTCTTTGGCTTGCTACTCAAGCAACTCGCTGCCGGTAATTCAAATTTCAAAATGAATTGCTGCTTATAAAAGCACCTCCCTTACTGCATTTGAGCCATGTACACGCAGAGACCGAGAGAGGGGCAATGGAGGCGGTGGCAGAGTGACCGACACCGGTGATTTACTTTCCGGGAGCACTACTAGTGGATAGATTTGTAAGCATTACCAGAGCTTAAGCCTATGCATTTTCTTGTCTAGCTCGCTGATTATCTTGCTACTAAATCAGGAACAGCTTCGTCAATTCCAGTTTTCAATCCAAATGAAGACAATGATATTGCTATACTTTCTCAAGTATGCAACTTACTTCTACAGTACGTCAAACGTAGTGGTTAGTACCAAATTATTATTCATCTATGTTATTTTCTACATTCTAGGCAAGATAGGCTATTGCTTCTATGCATTACTTTTTAAAAGTTACATAAATATTAAAGCATGAATAAGTTGAGAGACTATGTGTAGTCTACCTATGTTTGTGATGAGAAATTGACTGTGTTGTGGTGCTCAGGTTTGAGTTTGTTTTGAATTCATTTTGAATTTGGAACAATTTGAGGTGTTGACAGGATGGGCAATACGGTCTTGGGGGCAGTACTGCCAGCCTCACAGTACTATCGGACCTAGGTTAGAGTTAGTTGTTTTCTAGGCTCAAGGAAATCGGCACTATCAGCCCAGGCGCGTTGCCCTGGGGGCAGTAGTACTGACCATGAGGCACTACTGGCGTCTAGTTGGCAGTAGTTATTTTCTAGAGCGTGTACTGTTGGTTCATCTAGGGTGGCACTACCAGCCTCAGCATGGCAGTAGTGTCAATTTTCTAGTGAATTTTGAATTATGGTTTGAATTATATGATGGTTAGTACATATTTTGTGAACAATGCTATGTAATGTGTTTCTTTTCTGTATTGGTTGCAAGACTACGGTACTAGGTCATGGTGAGGCGGAGGAGATTGAGACTAGGCTAGGAGAGGTGAGATTCAAATGGTCAAGAAATGCTAGAAGATGGTTGAGGCTGAGAAGTGGCTGCAAGTCATGAAGAAAAGGAGCGAAAACATGAGTTACTAGAGATGGACATGACGGGCAATGACAACGTGGATCGGGACTAGGCTTAGGGAGGGGTTGAGATCTAGAATGGTGAAGGAATCCAAAGCCATCATGGTGAAGTGGTCAAGGACATGTGGTGCGCCAAGTGATTTGGGCCCGTTTGCAAGCGAGGATGGTTCAGAGGAGGTCGTACGCATGAGAGGCTTGGTGGCAAGTCATTAGGGCCACATGGAAGGCGACAAAGCATGGATGATGCTTCGAGTGGAAGGAAAACACCAGTAGTGGGGCAAATTGATAATTTATCTATTCCTGGAGATCGAGGCAATTTGAAAAACCACGACGATGACCTAAGTGGTTTAGTTCAAGCCAAAGAGGGCATAGACGCGAATTTGGAGCAAATTTGGGCGTGGTCAGTTTAAAAAGTGTAACACTGATGCATTCACACTAAAAAATGGGGGTAAGGCTTGTTGGTTTGACTGTCACCGTTGTTTCCTAGAGCTGAAGCACCCATTTAGGAATAAAAAAGGCATTTAGTAAAGGCAAGGCTGTGAAGAAGGGGCCACCCGAATGGTTCGAAGTGCAGGATATCATCGACTGGCATGACAATCTAGCAGAGATCGGGTATGTGAAAGACTATGGTGAGGAGCACCATTGGACTCATAAGTGCAACATCTACAACCTTCCTTATGCAACAGACCTGAAGCAATCTCACAACGTCGATGTGATGCACCAAGAGAAAAATATGTGCGAGTCAGTCGTGAACACAAACTGGGACATCCCATAGAAGACTAAAGATAACAAGAAAACACGTCTGAACTGCGCTCTGATATGTGATCGGCCAAACATGAACCTCGATGAGAATGGGAGGAAACCTAGGGCAAAGTACTACCTTACATGTGGGCAAATAAAGCAGATTCTTGATTGGATTAAGGAAGAGGTTAAATTCCCAGATGGTTATGCGGCGAACATTCGACATGCCGTTAGTATAGAGCAATGCAAGTTAAATGGAATGAAGGCCCACGACTACAAAGTCTTCATAGAGCATCTGTTTCCAGCCGTGTGGCGTGGATATGTTGACGATGATATTTGGATCGCATTGGCAGAGCTTAGCTTCTTCTATGGAGAGCTCTGTGCAAAAGAGATATCCACATCGAGGATGGAGGAATTAGAGAAGGACATTGTTGTGCTTGTGACAAAGATCAAGAAGATTTATGTCCCTAGGTTTTTCAATTGCATGCAACATCTACTAGTTCATCTACCATATGAAGCAAAAGTTGGGGGGCCGACGCAGTTTAGGTGGATGTATCCTATGGAACGCATGATGAAAAGTCTTAGAGCGGAGGTGAAGAACAAAGCACGAGTTGAAGGAAGTATTGCCGAAGCTTGGCTGATTTAGGAGATCGCCTACTTCACGGATAAATACTTTGCGACAAAAAACAAGGTCCATATGCCACAACCAAGGTATAAGAAGGCACGTCACAGAAGTAATTCCAACCTTGAGGTGTTCCACGACCAAGCCGGATGCAATGTCGGCAAAAGCACCACACGTGACTTGGATGCAGCGGAAAAAATTTCGATTCAGCTGTACGTGTATGACAACATGAATGAAATTAAGGTGTACATCGAGTAAGTCAATAAATGTCTGAAATAACTCATAAATACGTACTTAATAAATGTCTGAAATAAATATTAAATCTTGTAGCGAATTTATTCGAGAAGAGTGGGGAGGACCAAGTGAACCTTCGGGCGAACAAATTGACAATCTGAAATGACGAGGTCTTGGACAAGGCCGTCCAAACTTTCTAACCTAGTTTCATTACCACGTAACCTTCTTCCTCTTATACCCGTTCACTTAATTTACAAACGTGTGACATTTATTCCTTAATGAATTTTGTCGCGCATGCTTGTGTAGTGTCAAAGATATTGCAGTGTGCACAATGATCTCCCACAAATGTCACGTGGATGCAACCATAGAATTAACGTCCATGGATGCTATGATTGCCATGGATATCGATTTCGATCCGAAGCGGCTAAGTCTGCTCGCCCCAATGCAACTACGGTGAACAACGACATCGTGAGTTATGTCACCGATGACTCTGGTGGTCTAGACATAGAGTATTATGGGATCATCGAGGAGATTGTAGAAATTTCGTATGAAGGCAACAAAGATCTCTCGCTCATGCTCTTTTGTTGCAGATGGTTCCATCTAACTAGTGGGGTGCGGCGTACTCCAGAACTAGGACTAGTGGAGATCAATCATAAGAAACTGTATCAAAGGCTCGACGTGTTCATTCTGCCCGAACAAGTCGAGCTAGTGTTCTATCTGCCATACGCCCACCCAAATTACAACAGTTGGTGGATTGTCCATAAATGTCTTCCACCTGGTAGTTTGCCTGATCTCACAGAAGATGACTACGAGGCTGACCCAGACGTGGAGCCATTCCAAGAACAAGAGTTACCAGGAGAGTTGCACGTCGATATTGGTGATGGGCTAGATAATATTTTGGGATCGGTATACCCATCTCATGTAGAAGGAGAAGAAGAGGAGGAAAGGGAAGAGGAAGAGGAAGAGGAAGAGGAAGAAGAAGCCGAAGGTTTTTGAGCCATTTAATTTTATACACGTTTATATTTTTTCATTTAATTTCATTTCCATTTATATTTTTCTCATTTCAATTAATATCCATTTAATTTAATTTGTGCAGGATGGCTGGAGGTGCGAAGAAGTTGGCTCAAAAGTTCAAGAAGGTCTTCAGGAAGGGGGGCAAGAGGAGTGGGAGGAGGTGGTGGTGACCACCGACTCCCAGCAGGGGGGAGGAGGCCGACAATGAGCTTCGTTGGGGTTGGTGGGCTCAGGTGCTTGAGGATGGGGATGAGGAGGAGGACTAGGACTGGGAGCCGTGGGAGTCAGCTGGCACCGAGTCAGGGGGTGCCTCGAGCTCCGCGGGGACCAAGAAAAGTCAGGGGTGGAATAAATTGCCAAAAGTCCCCACAGATCCAGCTGACAGGATAAAGGTATAGGTTTCTAGCGGGCGGAGGTATGTGCTACAACTTTTCTATGTCTTTTATTGCTAACCACAAACTTGCTAACCACTTGTTATGAATTCTTCGTGTAGGGGCTTGGTTTGCCACAACAAGGGTCCGCAGGAGCCGGGCCACTTGCTATGGGTGCTCCTGAAGCAGCTCTACCCTAGGCGAGTGGGCGAGGGTGATGCTCAACACCTGGTGACTAGCTGGA
This sequence comes from Guadua angustifolia, assembly GCA_036346375.1. Taxonomy (NCBI): domain Eukaryota; kingdom Viridiplantae; phylum Streptophyta; class Magnoliopsida; order Poales; family Poaceae; genus Guadua; species Guadua angustifolia. The sequence continues at coordinate 17,315,120 of CM070521.1, read as the reverse complement.
GCGACTACTCGCTTGTGGAGGATGATCAAGGAGGCAATGTCGCGGATCATTGCATAGCCAAGTTCTAGGTAAGTTGCCAAATTTAATTTCTATTGATGTTTTCATGTTTATAGCTACACGTGTTTGTTTCATTTCAGGCGAGGTATAAGCTTGGCTCTGACGCATCCTAGGACGACTACCAGGCTTGCCGCCATGTGCTCAACACAATGACGGTAAAGACGGTCAGGGATGCCATCAGGTTATCCAGCCGAGACGCGGTGATGAAGCACTACAAGAGCGCGGGGATGAAGATCTTGAGGGCAAATGCCTTGCAGCAGTACCTCAAGGCGAAGGAGTACCGGCCTTGGTGTCTGTATTGGATGGACAAGTGTCCACGCGCCTGGAGGGACCTCTGCAAGATGTGGGCATCAAAGGAGTGGATTGAGAGGTCCAAGAGGAATAGCGAGAATCGAGATGCCAACCCCTACATCTGCGTGACCTACCTAGGTGGATGAGGCATGGGTCACGTCGCGCGCAATATCGTAAGTACACTAAGTAAAGCTCTAGCATTCTTGTCAATTCAGTTTTTCATTTCACATTTGAAATTGAACTACAGGAGTCGGAGACAAGACTTGAGCCCGATGAGTTCACTGTGTGGAGGCAGGCACACACACCCATGTCCGACCTGATGGCATACAGCCACCGATGCCCCTAGCTGCCCAGGAGAAGATTGTAAGTAACTTGCTCTTTTCGCTACTCTACAGTTACTTCAATTGTTTCCGAGCTAATCCACTTTATATCTTATTTGTTTCGCAGGATACATACAGTGCAGCCATGAAGGAGAAGCACGGTGCCAACTGTGACCCCTTGACCATGCCGGTCGACCCTCTGGTCATCTACGACCAGTTCGGTGGGAGGAGTCATGGCAAGCTCGACTTCATGGACTCGGTGGTGGCGCATGACTCATCTGAGGGCAGTCGAGAACGCGTCGACGATGAGGCCGCCTCTTCCTCTCATGGCCGGTGGAAGCCAGCGATCTTGTCGCGGAGTTAAACAACAGAGGCGGACGAGTAGCGGTGGTAGGTGGAAGAGCAGCGGAGGCAGGCAGAGCGAGAGGAGGATAAGAGGCAGTATAAGGCCCTTCAGAGTCAGAACCTCTGGATGTTCAACTATATGCAGGTAATTAAGATCGTATGCATAGTTAGGTTGTACTTACACGTTTCAGATGCTAACATGTCATATCCATAGTCGTTGCAGGGGCGGGACCCTCTGGCTAGCCACAGATGCCACCTCCGCCACCGTTCTTGTTCACACAGACGCTGGGGGCCCCGACGACACAGACCGGCGCTCCCAGCCAGTTCGTGCTCCTAGGGTCGTTCCCAATGTACCAGTTCGCCTCTGCACTGGCGGCTTCTCCAGTGGTAATGCATTTTGTTCCAGTTTTTGCTAACTATTTATACAAGTACACAAATGCACAAAAGTTTTGAACATTGTGGTTTCCTCTAATCTTGCAGGTGTCCGCCTCAGCTGTGCCTGCTCCTGCGACAAATGCTCCGCAGGGAGGTGATTCCAATGGCACAAGATTGGCTGTAGACCAATTCATCGATGACGTGTTTGTCGATCGTTTTGTCGGTTCGCAAACTTAGTTGTTGGTTTTGTTGGTGGAATAGTATGTCATGTTATACATAGACATGTTGGTGGAATAGTATGTCATGGTATGACCTTGTCCGCAGCCTGATCGAGCTCTTCGGCCAGGGCTCGGCCAAAGAGTTCCGACCTCGCCTTATCGGGATCAACCATGATCCGGACGATAGCGCGGAGGCGCTCTCCTGAAGGAGGGAGCCTGGGATGCCCAGAAGATGTGCCGGCCTTCTCCTGGTCCTCTCGAAGAAGCGGTTATAAGCAGTTGATGGCGACATGCACCATCCGGCGAGCTTCCTCAGGGGTCTGCGGGTCACGGCCGTCCGCGGCCACGTCCGCGCCATGACTGTCTGCCATCAAGATGTGCGGCTCGCGTGGCGGTGGCGAGGGCAAAAACAGGGACGCGGAGTCGAAGTCCGCGCCCGAACCCACGCTCGAGGAATGTCCGTCAATGAAGCGCCATGCTCCCGAGATCTTGGTGCTTTTCCTGCGAATGAGCGAAGCTATCGGGCCCCACGGTGGGCGCCAGCTGTCGACGATCGGGATCGCCAACCGCAGAAAATGAAAATGGGGGTTAGTGAGACTTGGGACCCGAGCAGAGCTCAGCTCAACGAAGGAAAGGACGTGACGTGCCGAAGGTCGGAGCTAGGCGACAATGAGCATGACACGAGAGTTTATACTGGTTCGAACCCCTGCGAAGGTAATAGCTCTACTCTAGTTGCCTGGTGGCGATGGACTTAGTTACTCTCGAGTACAGAGGTATGTTACAGCTCAAGCTCAACAATGGCAGCGTCTAGCGCTAGAGCTCTAATGTCTTGTGCCTCAGGCTGTGCACCCTTAGCCTTATATCCTCCCTACCTGTAACGGACGGAAGGTATTCCCGGGTAATGGTCTTCATGCGCATTGAGGGCTGGCGATAACCGTTCCGGACTTGTCGCGTGCACCTGCTTCACTCCCCACGATCCCACGTCTTGGTAACCGCCAAGGAGACGCACGTTCCGGAATCCAAGGGGACTCCGACACGAACGAGATCCGACCGAGCTCAAGGTCGTCGCGGCCGTGCGGGGTCATTCGTGCTCTAGGTCGGCGCCTCGGCATACGCCAGTCGTGGTCGGGGCCTCCGAGCTCGAGGGCCGTGGCCGTCTGTTGTTGGTCAAGGGCGCTTGACCCTCGTCAAGATGCTTCACGGGGTTAAAGGGAGGAGAGACGTATTATATGTCAGATGTGATCATAACACCATTAAAGTACTAGATCTTATAAGAACTTTGAAGTTAAGCATGCTTGGATAAGAGTTGTAATAGGATGGGTGACCTTCTGGGAAATCCTTGTGTGGTGTTAAAAACGTCCGAATCCAATCACAATTCTGAAATTGAGCGTTCTTAGGTGAGAGTAGTATTAGGATAGGTTTTTTAAAACAAAGTTAAACGAAACTATAGATCAAGTCTATCGCAATGCTAAATCAATGAGGTGCCTTTGATCTGCTGAGAGAAAAAAAGAAATTCCACATAACTCCCATAATCACTGTCTTAATTTCAACCAGTTTGTTTTTCCTATATTCTCCAACCCTTTGTTTTGACTAAAATATAGTCAATCAGGCCCCTAATTAGGTATTAAGATTACTGCTATTTTTTTCTCTAAAATCTTCCTAATCCCTCTGCCTGAAGCATGAAATAAAATCAAACCTAATCATGGTTCCCCCGGTACAATATATATATATATAGAGAGAGAGAAGCAAGCTAGCTTTTGATGAGATGACTAGGGTGTGGGTGTACATCGAGCCCATTAGCATTCAAGTACCAGACTTACGCTTATATCTATCGATTTTATGAATACATATGTGTATGTATTTAGTGAGAAAGAGTGTGCGTGCCATCCATAAGACCTTAGTTTCCTACAATAAATGACCAACATGTGTAGGAGAGGTGCATGTATATGTGTGGTTGGTGTAAGTGTGGTGTGTTGGGTGTGGACGTCTACTCTTTTAAAAAAACCATACAGATGAAAAATCTCATCATCCCCAATCCTCGACAAGAAAAACATGTTCTTTATTTATTTCTCACGTCAACGAAACTGAAAACTACAGCAGTCATAAAACTCAAACCACACACTGTGGTCCACGGCATAGCCAACTTGAACCTCATCCATTTAGCAAGCCTCCAAGAATGTCAATCACAAAGGGAAAAAAAATCCAATCATCCTTAAGGTAGTCCCAACCCGTAGTGTTCATGAGTAGTGTCTAAACGAGAGAGAGAGCAATAAACCAATGCATAGTTTCCCAACCCATGATTTCCATGAGTAGTGTCTAGAGGAGGGAGAGAGCAATAAAGCAATGCGTGAGAGCAATAAACCAATACATGCACCACAAATACTGACTTGGTAAGTAGCGAAATGTCCAATCCGATTTTGCTAGTTTCTTGAGTCTTGGTACCGCGTCGACCCAGGTTCTTTGCGTGAGACACGGTTTCTTCGTTTTCCTTCTCTCCTTCCTTAACTCTATCTTGCATGATTTTTCTTGGTTAGCGGTAATTAATTCTATAAACACCAGCTAAGGTGGAGGATTGGGAATACCCTTACTCCCAAAGACTCCTATTTTTCTTATCCTTTCTTTCCTGTCTTGCACACAGATTGTGTATATGTGTGCTGCATTTGGCAATGGCAAGAACAAGTGCGCACACAGCTACAATGGCAGCATGACCCGCACACAGATTTGCCTCTCTGTTTTTTTCTCTACTTCTTCTCAAGACTCGAAAGCCACGGTTTTTTTACACACAAGACCGGCAGGCGGCGGCCATCGTGAGGCACGTCGAGAACACAGGCGCCTCGACAGCGACGCACTCCCTTCCCCCTCCTTCCTCTCCTCGCCAAGAACCCTCCCTCCTCCTCGCCGGTTCCGCGTGCGCCCCGCTTGATGCTCGCCGTCTGCGCGCGCCACGGGCCCGCCAAGCTCCCGCAACCGCCGTCGCCGGCGCCTGTCGCCGGGGAACGAGTCGCCTGGGTCGCCCGCAGGTGGTGGTGGCGTCCGTCAGTGGCGGCGGTGCGCCATGGCGTCGCCGCGCGGGCGTCGTCCTTCAATTCCCGGATCGGGCTCGACTCCCAGGTTCGTCGGCTCCCTCGAAGAGTTGTGCGGCGTCCGGGGACTCGCCCGTGGCGTCTTAGCGGCGTTTGGTTCTTGAGCTTTTTTTAGCAAATTCCATCGCCTTATAGGATGGCTGATGGCATGTGCTTATTCAACCCGTAGCTTGTCTGATTCTTGTGGGCATATCATCGAACGGTTTGATGTGACTATATAAATGGACTAGAATTTTGGTTCTTGTGTTGTTGCATCCCTAGCTAGATATGAAATTGCAGCGTTAGTTTGTTGTGGCTTATATGCAATGATTCTAATTTCTATATTGATCGATCAATGGTTTCTTGTAGAATTTTCACACAAGGGACTTGTTCCAGCTGTTGTGGGTTGGTCCGGTGCCCGGCGACATCGCGGAGATTGAGGCGTACTGCCGTATATTCCGTGCCGCAGAGCAGCTCCACAATGTGGTCATGTCGGCGCTCTGTGATCCAGAGACAGGCGAGTGCCCCGTGCGCTACGATGTGCAATTGGAGGACCAGCCGGTGCTGGAGGACAAGGTTGCTGCCGTGCTCGGCTGCATGCTGGCATTGCTGAACCGGGGCAGAACAGAGGTGCTCTCAGGGCGGTCAGGTGTTGTGAGCGTGTTCCAGGGATCTGAGGACAGCACGATGGATAGGATCCCGCCACTCGCCTTGTTCCGTGGAGATATGAAGCGGTGCTGTGAGAGCATGCAGGTTGCGCTTGCCAGCTACCTTGTGCCGAGTGAGGCCCATGGGTTGGATATATGGAGGAGGCTGCAGAGGTTGAAGAACGCTTGTTACGATGTGGGTTTCCCAAGGGCTGATGGTCATCCCTGTCCGACATTGTTTGCAAATTGGTTTCCGGTGTACTATTTAACTGTCCCAGATGATTCGGCGACAGATGAGTTGGAGGTTGCATTTTGGAGAGGAGGGCAAGTCAGTGAGGAGGGACTGGAATGGTTATTGGTGAACGGATTCAGAACTATTGTTGATCTCCAGGAGGAAGATGTTAAAGATGATTTATACCTTTCAGCAGTTCAGGAAGCAATCTCATCTGGGAGGATAGAGTTGGTGAACATGCCAGTTGAAATCGGGACTGCACCCTCTGCCGAACAGGTTCAGCAATTCATGGCACTTGTGTCAGATGATACGAAGAAGCCCATTTATCTCCATAGCAAGGAAGGGGTAAGTAGGACGTCTGCAATGGTCTCCAGATGGAAGCAGTATGTCACTCGTGCTGAGAGACTGGCTACCCAAAACCGCTCATTAAATGGGAATGGTAAGGTCCTGAAGAATGACCAGGCAGAGCAGCACATAAGCAGCCCAAGTTCCTCCTCAAACACTAGTGAAAACAGTACACCAATGGAATCTGATAGAACCATGAACCATGGGGAAACATGTGACATAGACATAGAAATAGCACGTCATAATCTGGAAGTCACTAATTCCCTTCCCAATGATGAAAACACTGAGCATGATGAACTGCATGGCACCAGGACAGAACTTCTGTCAGACATCAGACTGGAGAGTAATCCCCTTAAGGCACAATTTCCTTCTTGTGATGTTTTCTCCAGAAAGGAGATGACCAACTTTTTTAGAAGCAAAAGAGTTTATCCAAAATCTGTTTTGAACTTTCGGAGACGATCAAATAGCTTGCTGGTCTCAAGGAGAAAACAAAATCTCTGTGCTGAACACAATGGGGCTATTGACTATGAAGCTGCAGAGTTTACGGTTCTGGAAAGTTCAAATGGGGCACCATTTGACAATGATTATATTCTATCAGTTGCTTCATGTACTACTACTAATGGAAAACCATCCAACAATGGAACCTCCACACCTGTTGAGGAAAAGGAAAGGGAAGCCTCAGTGATAACTGTTGATCCTAGAACATCTAATACCAGCAACTCTAATGGGAATGTGCTGCTTGGATCACAAAAATCTGCTGAAAAGAATGGTGCCCCTTATTTGGAGAGAAACTCATCAGATCTTGCTGATGGTAATATGTGTGCCTCTGCAACTGGTGTTGTTAGAGTTCAATCAAGAAGAAAAGCAGAGATGTTTCTAGTACGTACAGATGGATTCTCTTGCCCTAGAGAAAAAGTAACAGAATCTTCTTTGGCATTTGCTCATCCTAGCACTCAGCAACAGATGCTCATGTGGAAATCTCCTCCGAAGACTGTCTTACTGTTGAAAAAATTAGGTGATAAGCTCATGGAAGAGGCTAAAGAGGTGCATACTGAATTCCTTTTTATTCAAGTGCATATATATTGCATTTCATTCAGATATCAACATACTCTTTTTTTTCTTGTATCTGGTAGTAAAATGTAGTTTAGTCGTCTCAAAGAAGACTAGAAAACTAAAGTTCTTGCATGTGAATGATGTATTGTTTGCACATATAATGAATTTCGGACTAGAGAGATATTTGCTTGAAAAATGAATATTCCATGTTCAGAAGACACTTACCTTTTCAAGTTGTTCAGTACTGAGTACAGCATGAATTTGTAGTAAGATGTGGGACTACATAAAATTAATTAAAAGTTTTTTAGTATTGTACCAGAAAGAACATTAGTTAGTGAAATAATACAATAATTTCTCTCATAGTTTGGAAATGTTCTTTGAGTTTACGTTGTAGAAAGATTTCCATTGATCAACAAGTGCCTATTAAGAGTTTGCTTAAAAATTCAAATAAGCTGTCTGAAGTTCTGGGATACACCAGTGGGGATATCTGACTAGTTATTGAATTGCTTGGAGAACATATCCTTTTTTTCATATGAGTTGGATTAAATGTTATGTCTCATTTCAGGGTAGGAATAATCATGGGTGCAACTTTAGAAATTTGTGGTTAAAGTTAGTGCTAAGCATTTCACAACATGTATAAATCATGCAGTGAATCTTCTTTGTCAACAAATCTTTGGAAGTGTCGAAGATGGTCATGAGATTTAGTTATCTTCTTAAAGCTGTTTAATAGCCACTTAGGCTATACATTTCATGTACTTCGACCTAATTTTCTTTTTTGTTTGGCAACAGACGTAGCATTTGATCTGCTATATACTTCCAATTACTTTCTTTTCAGGTTGCTTCATTTCTCCATCATCAAGAAAAGATTAATGTTCTTGTGGAGCCTGATGTGCATGATATATTTGCAAGAATTCCTGGTTACGGTTTTGTGCAAACCTTCCATACTCAAGATACTAGGTACAAATAACAATATATAATATATGTAAGTCTGTGATGAGTGATAAGCTGTATGTTAATTTCCATATTCCTATTTACTAACAATACTTTGTTCTAAAAAACAGTGACCTCCATGAGAGAGTTGATTTTGTCACATGCTTGGGTGGTGATGGAGTCATTTTGCATGCATCAAACCTATTTAGAACTTCTGTACCACCTGTTGTCTCTTTCAATCTTGGATCTCTTGGATTTCTGACTTCACATAATGTATGTTTCAAGCTCTCCTCATAAATAAATTCATCATTGTAATCTGTTGTTTTGTCAAATCTAAGGGTGTATCTAGTAGAGCTCCAGCTCCACCAGATCTATGGATCTGGTGAAGCTGGGTATTTCTAGTTTCACCAGATCTGTGGAGCTAGAGCTATGAGTACATTAAGAGTGTTTAGATGGATCATCTTGTTTATATTTTAGACCAAAAATATAAGCTTATTCACTTTATTTTAGCCTACAAGTTTCAGATCTCAGGTGAAGCTGGGATCTGGAGCTCTACCAAATAGGCCCTAAGCATGTTATTATTTGCTTCACCTCAGTTCGAAGGATTCAGACAAGACTTGAGAGCTGTCATCCATGGGAACAATACACTTGGAGTTTATATAACCCTTAGAATGCGTCTATGCTGTGAGATCTTTCGCAATGGAAAAGCAATGCCTGGAAAAGTGTTTGATGTGCTAAATGAAGTTGTCGTTGATCGGGGTTCTAATCCATACCTTTCCAAAATTGAATGCTACGAGCATAACCACCTTATCACTAAGGTAAGATATGCAGAAATCTTAGAAAACTATCTGTCTCTCTTTGTGCCTTTTTGCCTGGTAACTGCGCATCAATGTGGGTTTTTTAATCCCTCTGTTTGGAAAAATTTAAATGATGGAACCTTGATGCTAGGCCTTTTCTGAACATTATTATGCTTGACAAAGTTTAGGCAACAACTGCATGGAACTAGAGAAGTCATAATTACTTGGCTTTCTTACTGTTCATTTGATAAGAAAAAGGAATAAGTCCATTTGACCCCCCCCCACAAAAAAACACACACACACGCATACACACACAAACTATTTCACAAGTCCGAGTTTCAACCTCCAACTACAAAACCGGATGTTTGACCCTCAACTATGAAGACCAAATAACTTACCCCCTGAAGCTATTCCGACCCTGTTTTAATCTGACATGGCAGTGATTTTGGCATGTGACACCACTTCATGTACAAGTAAGAAAAAAATTCAATTAAGAAAATGCAGGGGATAACAATGCCATGCTCTCGTTGGCCATGGCGGATCTCCTAGGCATAGCGGTTGTGAACAGAAGCCATATCTTTTCTAGCCCTCTAAAATTTGCTTTTGACAAATTTAGCCTCCTTTCATTCGAATTTAGAAAACTAGCCCTATTGATGAGCTCGAAAGGCATGGCAAGCAACACGAGTCACCTGCTGCACCAGGGGTGCTCTGCAGCATGCAGGTTCCATGCTTGGGTGGCGCGGAGGGAACTGGCGGGAACTTTCCATGCTTGGGTGCCATGGAAGCAGTCAGAGGCGCCTCCCGCGGTTGGTTGCTGCGCAAGCAAGCCTTCCGTGCTTGGCTTCCGTGGAAGGACAAAAAATAATCAGTGAATTTGCTTAATTAGGGTTTTAATTAAGTGATTAATCAAAAAATATGATTAAATTAGTGGGGTTGATTCCTGCCGCGAAAAGGGAGCTCGGCAAGAATCTTGACGCGGCCGCTAACCTACCAAGCTCCCCGATCGTGGGAGATGACTCTTGGGGGCCAAATATGCAAATAATTTTGGATGAAGGCTATATTTAAAAAAAACGTTTGCAAGGGGCTGAAAAAAGTAAAAAATTCTCGCTAACGTGCCGTAGGTGAACACGTTGAGGTGTTGGCAGGGAGGATGTGGTTGTGGTGGTGCAGCTGCAGCCATCAGCAGACGCAGCGCATCGCAGGCGAAGTCGCAGCAGGAGCAGCTGAGCGTGTTGGCTCCTTCGAGCAGCTGGTGCAGTAGCTCATGAAGCACCTCACCATAAGGCTAACAAGTTCACCCATGAGGCCGCCACATGTGCAGGACTGCGCCAGCACCACCGCCCGTGAGAGAGCCATATCGCATGCCTCAAGAAGATCTCACATACCACTACTAGTGCAACCACTCGCAAGGCCGCCATCTTGACAGCACCAGCGACCAGGGGGAGGAGGATGTGGGGGTGGAGAAGGGGGAGGTGGTGCCGACAACCACAGATAGGATTTGGGGGTGGAGGAGCGGGAGGATGTGGGACTGGATTGGTGGAGGCACCATGAGTGTTGCGGATGATGACATGAGGTAGATTTGGGGTAGGGAGGAAGAGAAGAAGCAAGTTGCTGACGAGTGGGCCCCACCATTTTTTAGAAAACAATTGCTCATTGTTGACTTGGCTGCTCACGTGTCAAAGCCTAAATCCAAAACTAGCTCAAATATTAAAACCTCTACCGCATCAGCACCAACCGCCTTTAATCAGCCTTGTTTTGTGGGGTGGGGTTCAAACATCCTGTTTTACAGTTGGAGGTTGAAACTTAGACTTTCGCGGGAGTTCAAATGGACTTATTCCTAAGGAAAAATATTTGTATTAACATTATGTTTCAAATTTTCTCCAAGCTGAATCATCCTTAATTATTGCATAGTCCCTTTTATCACTTGATTGCATGAACCAAACGTTTGTTGCAAACTAATCATCACATACTAGTGTAATCTGATGGGAAATATATCTAGGTTCAAGGAGATGGGGTGATAGTAGCAACACCAACTGGCAGCACAGCATACTCTACTTCTGCAGGAGGCTCAATGGTAGGTTAATTCTTAAAAAGTTCATATCCTAGGAAGCATTTACTTAAATTGTATTCATAGCATGGAAACAAAAGCATTTCCCGTTACATAATGCCTGTTTCTTCTGTTGCATTTCACTCCATGTGACAAATGGACATTTCTCATTGATGAAGCACATGCCTATATGAAAAGACGATATTTCTGTTATACAAATAAAACCTCTATCTTGTCATGCATCATGTACATGTTTCAAGAAGCAAGGATGAGGAACATCTGAAATTATCCTTGCTTTCCATTGCCTATTGGTTAAGTGGCTCCCTGAACCTTTTGCCAAGCTTCAGTAGAATGGGTCCATTCAGTTTGTATACACATCATTTAGCCATTTGCTTTAAGAATAATAACAGTCAGTTTCCCTTACCTATGAACTAAGTTACCAGATTTCTCTTAATTTGTCATCCGCAATATTTAATATTCAATCTGGTTGCTGCACTGAATATAGATGGGGTGACTCTGCACTAAAGAATCCAATGTAGCATTTCGAAACTGAATAATGAGAAATGATGTAATGGCTTGTTTGTTTGCTTTTCTAGTGTAGCGTTGCATTCAAATGAATTACGTGAAGTGTACCTTTGAACATTATGCAATTGCATAATGTTTGTTTGGTAACCTTTTCATTTGTGCAAGCCAACTGTTTCTTTTCCCATTCATACCTGCATGTATCAATCGAATAGAACAGTTTTTTACTGTGATCATTGGGGGTTTTTTTGGCTGCATAGGTCCATCCAAATGTTCCATGTATGCTATTTACTCCAATCTGCCCGCACTCGCTGTCATTTAGACCTGTCATCCTTCCTGACTCTGCACGGCTTGAATTGAAGGTATGGAACGGCTGATCTTCAATATGTGAAATGTGAAAATGTCTATTGTTTTCATGTAATCTTATCTTTAAAGATGAATGTTTTGTATGTGTATGTACCCAGAATTCTCTAGCTTATCTAATCAGTTATCCTACAATATCATGGCATTACTTTGCTGTCCGATTGATTTTACCACCTTTACTGACTGATTTTGCACTCTGTTGTGGAACTGCTGTTGCATTTGCAATTTTTCCAGATCCCAGATGATGCAAGAAGTAATGCGTGGGTATCATTTGACGGCAAAAGGAGGCAGCAATTGTCAAGAGGAGATTCTGTTCGTATATCCATGAGTGAGCACCCGCTCCCCACTGTTAATAAGTCCGACCAAACTGGCGACTGGTTCCGCAGCTTGATCAGGTGCCTGAACTGGAACGAGAGATTGGAACAGAAGGCGCTGTAGACACTAAATGCCTAGTTTGCCCCTGTACATACATAGCTGATACATAGGTGTTTTCCTTTTCTGGTCACACGTTATCATATCTGCAACATTACAGCACAGATGCAGCTTGTTGACCTTACAGCATAAGATACGATTGATAGTTCTTATATTTATCTGCTCTGTAAATCAATAGCATAGCCCGCTATTTCTGGGCCTAGCAGAAAATGATAATGCATGAGAAGCATTTGATACCACATTGCTGCATGTCTCTTACCTGTGTTTTTTGATCCACGTCCTAATGAAAATTTTCATCTCTTCATCTTCACCTTTGGTCAGGAATGTATGAAACCTAAGGTTGCCAGGACCGTGATCGATCCTAGATAAGATCATTTCAGTGTGTAGGACCGGGATCATAGGATTGGATAGTAGAATTATGCCTCGAAAAATCATGAAGATGAATATTATATGGTCCAATCCACTGCTCTTTTATATGATCCTACGTAGGATCAGGTTGGTAGGTTCGTATGGTACGATTTTGCTGTACGGTACGGATCGCGTCGATCCTAGCGCTCCAGGAAGGAGGATGGCAAGGCACTCAAGAAGACGTGCATCGTGCTGGCTGGTACGGCGATGGCGTCCACCGGAGGCGGCAAGAGAAAGGCGGACGTATTGAGTTATATGTACCAACTAATTCACCAAAAGTTTAAACCGATAAGGAAACAGAACGACGACTAGCTCCGACCAGCAAACGCAACCGGAGGAATGGAGCCGTCGTGAGCGCAACTGCGCGGGGACCCACAGCCTGAGCCATCCCCCGGAGGAAAGAGTTGGAACCACCCAGAAGCGATCCGTTTTTCGTGCTCAAGGAACCCCTGCCGCCGGAGGCGATTGCGGCGATCCTTTCCCTGTTCGCATTGGACGACGGAGGAGGTAACAAAATGGATCAGGAGCTCATGGCGGCCTCGGTTGACATGGCGCAGACCGCAGCTTAGTTGCAGGTCTGGTTGCGGTTGCTAGCTCTCAGTTGTTAGCATGTGCGCTTCGTGTTTGTGTGTCCTCGATCGGGAAGGTGTTAGAAGGTGGAGTTCTTACGAGACACGAATTAAGCTCTCGGTGATCGACGACGCATTGGTGGCGGAAATTTCGGGGCCAGCTTTCCTGCCGGCGGTGGGCGCCAGCGGAGGGATCCTCATAGCATGCCCTGGTAATTAATTCCTCCCGCTTCTATGACGTCCACCTTAGGGAGAATTCAGTGGCAGTTACGGTTAGGATGTGTTATATGTGTTTGGTAGAGGTCTAATTCCATTAGATACGTAAAGTTAGAATTGTCAGTACATTAAGAGTGTTTAGATGGATCATTTTATTTACATTTTAGCTCAAAAATATAAACTTAATTCATTTTATTTTAGTCTACAAGTTTCAAATCTTAGATAAAGCTAGGATCTAGAGATCTATTAAACAAGCCCTTAACGCCATGAGCAACTGAGCAGACGAACCTACTTATGACCAGTCGCCGGCCCGAAATACGGCATTAAGCAGCCATGCCCCTTTTCTAGGGATCTACCGAGGACTCTTTCCCTCTGAAACTTCAACCGGAACTGAACTCTGAAGTGCTTCTAGTCTTTGTCAGCAGGATCTCATAAAGGATGTCAGTACTGCAAGAAATCTGAAGGAGTTGAGAATCAGGTCATCATTAAAACAGGAAGAAAACAGTGCAGTAATAGTATTGCAGTACCTTTTTTCTCAGCACTTAGCAATGACATTTGTCTGTCCATGGCAGTACCATTTCCATTTGTGCATTGTTCTGATCGTCTCTGCAACGGAACAAGTGGAAAATTTTGTTCATTGGCAACACAGGGAGGAAGCTGTAAAAGAATATTGCTTCAGTATGCACCCTAGAGATGGAGCATGGCTTGCTGCAAGATTTCCCACGACCCAGTTGAGAGCCATATTTAACATTCACATCATATACGAAACACAGAGCTAACAAGTCGGTATATAACCTGATAACGACAAGATGAACACAATTTAGTTTGAGAGGTCTTGGCTTTGTCCAATGTGGTCATGACCTTATTCAGAGTGGTCATGATCTAGTTTTGAGTGGCCGTGGCTTTACCACTAAGTAGTCATAATACTCATAGAGAAGTCGTTTCCTAAAATGGTCCTTCCTAGAGCGGTCATAGCCTTTGTGACATATAGGGTGGTCATTTCCTAGAGTGGTCGTAGCCTTTGTGACCTTTAGAGTAGTCGTGGGTTTTGTGTCCTCTAGAGTTATCGTTTTCTAGCGTGGCCTTTGTGACCTTTAAAGTGGTCGTGGGTTTTGTGCCTTCTAGGGTAGTCGTTTTTAGAGTGGTCGTGGTCTTTGTGACCTCTAAAGTTGTCGTGACCAATTAGAACCTCTATAAAAGTGGTCCTGAGTGGTTGTGACCTTTATAGGAGTGATCATGACCTCTGTTGGACCACCATGAGAAGTGATGTGACCTCTGTTAGAGTGATCTAGATCTCTAAGGACCATATGGGAAGTGGTCATGACCTACGTTGAAGTTGTCTAGACCTCTAAGGACTACTTGGGAAGCGGGAGTGGTCTAGACCTTTAAGGACTATTTAGGAAGCAGAAGTGGTCTAGACCTCTAAGGGCCACATGGGAACTAGTCGTGACCTCTATTGAAGTAGTCTAGACAATTATGAGAGTGGTCTTAGACCTCTAAGAACCACATAGGAAGTTATCGTGACCTCTGTTGGAGTAGTCTAGAACACTATAGATGTGGTCTAGACCTCTAAGGACCACTTAGAAAGTGATCGTGATCTCTAAGAATCTTTGTAAAGTGTGCTTGACAACTAAGGGAGTGGTCATGACCTTTGTAAGAGTGGTCACAAACAAGAATGACTTTGAGTGGTCACTGCCAAGAGTGGTATTTGGCTTAGGAGATCACAACCAAGAGTAGTCATGGATCAGAGTGATCATGGACTAAAGTGGTTGCAGCCAAGAATGGTCTTTGGCTTTGAGGGGTCACGGTCTAGAGAGGTCATGACTTGAAGAGTGGTCGTGGACCAAGATGGCTATGGACAAGAGTGATCGTGGACTAAGATGGTCAAGGTCTAAATGATCCCAGGTGGGATCTTTTGATGTTTGTCTATCACTGATTTTTATCTCATTTCTAATGCATGTTACCTGGAACAATACTATATGATGGTTTGTTTGTCTGTATTGGTTGCAAGACTCTGGGGCTAGATCATAGTGAGACGAAGTCAAGGCCAAGACTAGGGATGTAATCGGATCGGATACGGTCGGATATTGTTCCATATCCGTATCCATATTTTTTATCGAATACGAAATCGGATACGAATGGTGTCGGATATGAATACGAATGCGAATAATACCGGATACTATCACTTACGAATCTGAAGCGAATCTGCACCGGATTCAATATGGGTGCGAATATTTTTAGTCGGATAATACGAAAATATAGATCATTTATTGCACATGTAACATACTGAATGGTAGATTACTTATGAGTTATGAATAATTATTGACAAAATGTGAAGAAAATAGTACAAGAATTTACTATAGTTGCATTGTACATAATTAAGAATTAATAATGAACGCACTAGAGATTATATAAAAGCTAAATGTAGAGTCATAATAGAATTATCAAAGACAATAGGACTAGCAAATTAAAAGTCACAAACTAGTAAGATAAACATGATAGAATCATATAATACCATATATCAAATTTATGCACTACTAATTCTAGTCTACTTAACCAGTTGGGTGCATACATGTACGACGTAAGGTAATAACACAACCAGTCCACCAGTACACCATTTGGCACTTGTCCACGGCACCACCTTAGGAGTGAGGATAATGATCTCATGTTTATGCTCCATAGAACCATAGAGGCACATCATAGCATAAGCAACATCATAGTACTAATACATTAACGACTAATTAACAACATTATGGTTGCTAGTAGTTGAGTTTAGACCTCAAGCAAACATAGCCACAAAAACAATGACAAGTTCATACACTAATACACATAACTAAGTAATAACATTATGGTTCCCAATAGTTTAGGCCTCAAGCAAACATAGCCATAGCCCATAGGTGACAACTGACAAGTGAACAACAGTAGTAAGTCACTCAGCTCAGCTCAAGCCACTCAGCTCAGCTAGTTTTTTTTGAATTGGGGATTTTAGAGAAGATAGACTATCAGACTAGTAGAGAATAGAGATAGAGAAAGAGAGCACGAATGATGGATTGGGGATTTTATGTTTTTGGTTTTGGGTCTCTTTAGCGTGGCGATGTCGCATTGCCTTGATTACGGCACGGTGCCAATGGACAAGCCGGAAGTACTGAAGCACGCGGTAAATTTTGGTTTGGCACCGCCTTGTATTGTGGTGCACTTGGCGTTAGGCAGTTGGCACTTTGGCGATGGCGATGTGGCACTTGGTAGAATGGTAGTTGGCACTTGGCAGTTGGCACTGGTACTGGTAGAGTACCAAGAGTGGTATTAGTACACTAGTACTAGTGCCTCCAGACTCTGTTGACTGGTGCTCTTTGATTGGAGAGTTACAGACTCACAGTCTTGGAGAAGTCTTTAAAGTTTTCGAATAATATCCATATTTTATATCCGGATATTATCCGATTATAAACTCGGATATTCCTGTATCCGTCGGATAATTACTATCCGTATCCGTATCCGTATCCGAAAAATTATTCAAATATCCGAAAAACTATTCAAATCGCTATCCGAATTGATTCGGTCGGTCGGAAAATATCCGTTCCAGTTGCACCCCTAGCCAAGACTAGGGTAGGAGAGCTGGGTCCAGAACGGTCAAAGGACGCCTAAAGATGACTAGGGCTAGGAAGTGGTTGCAAGCTAGGAAAACAAGGAGGCAGAGTATAAAGCATTGGTGATGGACATGGTAGACAATGGTAAGGTGGACTAGGACTAGGCTGAGGGAAGAGTTAGTTGGTCAAGTAAGCAAAAGCTGTAATGATGAAGCGGACAAGGACATATAGTGTGCCAAGTGATTTGGGTCTGTTTGCATGCGAGGACGGTTTGGGGGAGTGCATATGCGTGAGAGGCTTGGTGACAACGCATTGGGGCCACATGAAAGGTGACGAAGCATGGAAGATGCTTCAAGTAGTTGGATGAGATGCTAACCTGAGCTCTACTCAAGCGAAGGAGGATCGTTGGATCAAGTATTCATGGGTGGATTAGAGGCTAAATTAGTGTTAAAGAGTACGGTAAAAATCAGTGATGTTGTTGGGTTTTGGGTCAGCCCATGTATGAGTAAGTGAGTTAATCACAGTACTTGATGAGGTTCCTTATGGAAGAAGGAAGTCATCCATGAGTGGAGATTGACTCAGCTGTGCTATAAATGGAGTGTTCAAAGGATGCCTCTAGCACCTTGGTTTTGAACCTACCCTGATTGGAACCAAGGTCAGAACCAAGACTTAGGAAGGGTTCTTTAGTTTTTTATGCTTTGTTGAGCTTTACCCACCTGGAGGTGTGGCTTTGTAACCATCCCTCTCTAAGTAATGCAAGATCCAAGTTCTTCTATATCTAAAATTCAATTATATTCTTGCATTTTTGCTTAGTTCTTTTATGCAACTTGTGTTGTGCTTCACCTCTTTCTACTTGGTCTATCTCTACTAGATCTAGGGTGCATAAGAAGTTGAGGAGTTCATTAAGAACTTGTTCCAACCCAGCAAGATCCATTAGAACTTACCTTTGCTCAAGTTTTTGATCTCCCTTCTTTTTGAGTCTTTAATCTCTTTTGATTTCTTTCTCTCTTGATTTTATGCTACTAAGAATGAATAATTGATGAATGAATCTTCTGCAAATCATATCCCAATCATCTGTAACGATCCTCATTTTAGCATAAAAATGCCAAAATAAGAATCTCATGTGCATACAGTACTAGTCTCTGGATCAGTAGTGTCGGCGTATTCCACCTGACAAGACCCCGTCAACGAACAGGGTTGACTTCTCCCTAGACGGAAGGTATGGTTCGGTAGAAGGTGTCTTTGTGACTGGTAACCCTAATGTCTCTCACGATGGATTCCGGGAACCAAAAGACTAATGGACACGGTAATGTACCCAGGTTCAGGCCCCCAGCTCGGGTAATGGCCCTACATCCTGTTGTCTCTTTGTTGAGGAAATGTGAATGGGATTATAATGACTTCTCTCTTCTTCTTTCAACCTCTCAATCTCTCGGTCTTTCTTCCTCCTTCCGGCCCCCTCGTCCCATGCACCGAGGCGCCCTTATATAGACGGGTTGGCCCGGGCAGGGGAGAAGGAGACACCATACTTATCTACAACATATTAATGACACCCATCATTCCAACTTCCACGTCAACCCACGACTCATTTATTACATACGCCTCCGTGGCCTTGTCCTTCAAACCTCACTTAATGTCGGTGCGTGGTTTTGCCCGGTCCGCCCGGGATATGATGCTCCTGCAACGAGTTTGGTAAGAGGCATCAGAGGGACAAGCTGTCATCGTGTTGATAGTAGAACCCTTCACAATTAATGACCATGACACGAGGTGCCAGGGGAGAGAAACTTCGAGGTGAAGTCTTCCTCTCATTCCTTTGGTTGCCTCCGTGGCCTGACAAGGAGGGCCCAGACGGCCGCCCACTTGCTAGGCCGCCTCATAAGCCATCGCTTTGGCAGGCGGCGTGTCGCTGGTTGCCGCGAGGCACCACGCAGCCGCTAACACAGCAAGCGGCGTGATCGCCGGCTGCCGCCGAAGGGCCATGGGCTCTTCGCCCGACAGGCGTGGCGTGATCGCCCGCCGCCGCCAGGCGCCCGTGGCCGCTTCGCCCGAAAGGTAGGCGTGATCGCTGTTTGCTCGCTAGGGGGCCACGTGGGATCCTCGCCCGGCGGGCAGGGCGTGATCGCCCACTTGCCCGCCAAGTCGCCAAGCTGGGCCAATCCTTGGCGGAACGCTTTGCCGACAAGCGTCCGGTCGGACCCGAGTGATGCACTTCAGTAGAATTCCGTTTCTGCTCCGGCGGTATAGGTCCCCATCCACCAGAGTATAGCACTTGGCCTTGTGTGCTATCTTCTCAGCTGAGGCATCACCGTTGGGGATCTCTCGGTCTCGCAGGAAGCCTAGGATGGGGTCCATCCATTGACCTTCCCGGCCAAGAGTGGCGATCACACGGTGATCGCCGCATCTCCGCTTGGCGGGCTTTTCCCAGTGCGCATCGGCACCGCCGCCTTCCCTCCCGAACCAGGGGGTTGAGACGGGTGCGTTGTCTACCCTCCCTAAATTGGAGGGCGCGACAGCCGCACCGCCACCCGCGCCTGGATCGGAGGCCGCGACAGCTATACCGTCCTCCCCGCTCGGAGCGGGGGCAACGACGGACGGTTGTGAGAGTCTTTCTTCAAAGACTCCGACCGGAGCAGAGGGTCTTGAGGACGCGAGCTGTGAAAGCTCGTCCACCAGATGATTGTCGCGTCGAGGGATATGGATATATCCCAGTCCTTCGAAGTGGCGCTCCATCTTCCTGACCTCCGCCAAGTAGTCGGCCATGGTAGGATCAGAGCATTGAAATTCCTTCCGCGCTTGATTGATGACCAGTAGGGAATCGCCTTTAACTTGGAGGCACCGAACGCTTAGCGCTGAGGCGATGCGCAGCCCCGCCAGTAGGCCCTCGTATTCAGTAATATTGTTAGTGGCCTTGAAGTCGAGGGCGACCACGTACTGGAGGATATCACCGGTTGGACAGACCAGGACCACCTCAGCCCCCGTGCCTTCAAGCCTGAAGGAACCGTCGAAAAACAAGGTCCATGGGGAAGGCGCGGGTGCTTCTTCAGCTTCAGAAGTGGCGGGAGTCCACTCGGCAACGAACTCCGCCAACTTCTGTCTCTTGATGATGGTGCAGGGTACAAACTTGCGACAGAATTCCCCTAGCTCCACCGACCACTTGGCGATACGGCCCTCTGCTTCCCGGTTGTGAAGGATCACCCGCAGAGGGTAGGCAGTGACCACCGTGACTTCTCGCCCTTGAAAATAGTGCCGCAGCTTTTTGGACGCCATCAGGACGGTGTACAACATCTTCTGCGCTTGCAGGTATCTGGTCTCTGCCTCGTGTAGCACCTTCTTGTCGCGTAGTAGATCGGCACGGATGCCTTCCTCTCCGCCACCGATCTGCGCTCACCTGCTTGGCTGGGGTAGCGGCGATGTCTGAGAGCAATGGTTCGCCAGGCTGAGGGGTGACCAGTACCAGTGGGGAAGAGAGGGCTTCAAGTCTTCAAATGCCCATGGAGCCTCCTCGGTCCACTCGAAGTGGTTCGTCTTCTTCAGCAGCTTGAAAAGGGGCAGGCTTCTTTCTCCCAATCGGGCAATAAATTGCCCGAGGGAGGCCAGGTGACCAGCCAGGCACTGCACCTGCTTGAGCCGACCAGGCGGCTTCATGTGCTCGATGGCCGCTATCTTGTCAGGATTGACCTCGATGCCCCGCTTGGACACGAGGAACCCCAACAGCTTCCCGGAGGGCACGCCGAATATGCACTTCTCGGGGTTGAGCTTCAAGCGATTCTTTCAGAGGTTGGCAAAGGTTTCCTCCAAGTCTTCAATCAGTTCTTCGCTCTTTTTCACCTTTATGACCAGGTCGTCGACGTACACCTCAAGACTGTGCCCTATCTGTGGACGAAAAGTAATATGCATGGCACATTGATAAGTAGAACCAGTATTTTTTAACCCAAAAGCCATTCTGATATAACAATAAACGCCCATGGGTGTTACAAAAGCGATTTTGTCTTCGTCTTCTGCCGCTATGCTAATCTGATGGTACCCAGAGTACGCATCCAGAAAGCACAGCAGCTCACATCCCACCGTGGAGTCGACAATGCGATCGACGCACGGCAAGGGGTAAGGGTCCTTCGGGCAGGCCTTGTTGAGGTCGGTGAAATCGATGCACATTCGCCACTTCCCGTTGGACTTCTTGACGAGCACAGGGTTGGCAAGCCACTCAGGATGAGAGACCTCCTGGATGATCCCTGCGCACAGCAGCTTCTCTACCTCCTCCCGAATGGCGTCTTGGCGCTCAGGTGCTTGGCACCGAACCTTTTGGTGGACCGGGCGCACCTCGGGGAGCGTAGCTAGTCGGTGCTCGATCACCTCCCTGGGGACCCCAGTCATATCGGACGGTTGCCAGGTGAACACGTCAGAATTAGACAGGAGGAAGGTGACGAGCGCGTCTTCCTATTTGGTGCTGAGGCTGGCGCCGATGAAGACGGGCTTTCCGGGCTTGCCCTCGCTCAGGGAGACCACCTTCACCTCACCGGCCGAGCCAGGCGAGGCGCGGGTCCGCACCTGAGGGGCTCCTGGGGAGGCGGCATTAGCCGGCTTCACGCAGGTGGCACCAGCCAGGTCCAGTGCGTGCTTGTGGCAGCGCAAAGCCTCTGGCCTGTCCACCCGGATGGCTATGGGGCCACCAGGCCCTGGCATCTTCACCACCATGTATCCATAGTGGGTTGCCGCCATAAACTTGGCCAAAGCGGGTTGGCCGAGTATGGCATTGTACGGGAGGTCGAAGTCGGCGACTTGAAGTCGACCGACTCCGTCTGGTGCTTTCCTCCCGAAGGTGACAGGAAGGCGACTGACCAGGGGACCATGCCAGCCTGAGGCTACAAGTAAAAAAGCGGGGCTAAGCACGGCTCTGGTTCGGCACTGGGCGCCGAAATGCTTCAAAGGGCGGGGAGGTTGATGGAGCTCCTCCGTCCATCGGACTTCGCCCGAAGCTTCACGTTTGAATCGTGGAGAGACCACGATCGGAAGGTGACCTATCTTGATGGTGATCTCGGGGTGGTCGGCTCGTGAAGGTGTCGGCTCCTCCGACCACTTGACATCAACATACCTCAACCCAACGCCGTAGCGCAGACCTCCCTCCTCAACCGCTTATAAGAAGCGTTGGAGGGGTAGGTGGATGAGCCACCGTGAATGTACGCCCAGTGGCAGTCCGCTTTCTTTGGAAGGCGGCCGAGGCGGGTCTTCGTCTTAGTCGTCATCACGGGGGCGGCGCTCCTTGAGCCGCTGCTCAACCATCTTGCTCACGACCCGGCAATCATCCAGGCCATGAGAGTTGGTCTGGTGGATCGGGCAGAAGGGCTCGCCGTCCTTTTCCTCGCGGTGGTTGTTCCCCCGATCGTGGCGGTCGCCACGCTGGCCTCGACGGTCATCCCGCCGTTCGCGGCAGTCATCCCGCCGGTCACAGCGGTCACGCTTCTGCGGCCGGGCGCCTTCACGCTCGTGCTCGGTGGCCAGGACTCGCCTGGTCTCGGTCACCTCGTGCTTCCGCATCTTCCTGCTTGCATGGCCAGAGCCCCTCGAAGTCCCGGCTTCGTCCCCGCCGCGTCCTCGTGCGGCACCAAATGCTGACCCCTGAGCCTCCGCCACCCGCGGGCACTTGTGCGCCAGGGAGAAGAGCTCGGAGGTGGTGGCGATGTCGCGGGTCGCCATATTTTCCCACATCTTGCGGTCGCGAACGCCTCTTCGAAAGGCGATGACGACCGACTGCTCTGAAATCCAGGGAATCGTGTTGCGACAGTGGCAGAATCATCGGATGAAGTCGCGCAACGACTCCCCTCTTTCCTGCTCGAGGGCATGGAGATCATCCTCCACACCCGGCTGTGCGAAGGAGCCTTGGAAGTTGGCGATGAAGAGGCCGCACAACTCCTCCCACGAGTGCACTGATCCTCGCGAAAGGTTCAACAGCTAGGACCGGGTGGACCCCGTCAAGGCCGTTGGGAAGTAGTTGGCCATGGCCTTTCCAGACCCGCCAGCGGCACGCACCACGGTGGTGTAGACCTGCATGAATTCCTCTGGGTTGGTAGTGTCGTCGTACTTCTCGATGGAGGCCGGGCGAAACCTTTCGAACCCGCATGCTTGGCCTTTGCCGAAAACGCCGCATCCGGCGCGTAAGGGAATCTGCCGTCATACAGCCTTGCCCGAGAAACCGTCTTTGGGGAGGCGGACCGCGACTCCCCAAAGAGTCGGAGGAACCGACCTCCTCCTCGCTCTGGAGGTGAGAGTCGCGGGAGAAACTCTCACCCTCAGGGGCCATCTGTTCGTCGTGAGCGCGGCGACGCTGCAGGTGTCACGCAAATCACCGCCGCGCCGCCAGCGCCGAAGCTCCAGATGAGCCCTCAGGTCCTCACGCTCCTCGCGGAGCTGGGACCTGCTTCCTGCACGCCCTTTCCTTTACTCTGGCCCTCCTGACCAGAGCGCTTCCCAACAGGGCAGCTGGAAGCTTAGGTGCGATCGACATGCACCCTTGACTGAGGGGTACCGACGGTCCCAGACCGGCCGGGCATCCCTACGCGGAGCTGGGCCGTGTCCACGAGGCCCGTAATATCCCGCAGCCACGGTGTGGCCGGGGTGTCTCCTGCAAGTTCCACCGGAGGGTGGTCCAGGAGGAGACAGACCGCATGCAGGTTTTGGGCCGGAGTGGCGGCCTCCATGGCCAGCCGACGCCGAACCGGAAGCTCAGCCGCTACTGTGGGGGCACCACCGCCCACCTGCGGGGGCGGCGTGAGGCGATCCTCATCCGTGAAGCAGCCGACGTGTCTGGCGCTGCTAGCCTCCGCCACATCTTGTCGCTGCGAGAGTGAACCCGCCATCACCGGATGCAAAGTCCTTGCGGACGGAAGGTCGGAGTCCGCCGGAGAGATGGCTGGATGAGCCAACTACTAGCCCCCTACCTGGCGCGCCCTTGTCAGCGTATTCCACCTAACAAGACCCCGTCAACGAACAGGGTTGACTTCTCCCTAAACGGAAGGTATGGTTCGGTAGAGGGCGTCTTCATGGCTGGTAACCCTAATGTCTCTCACGATAGATTCCGGGAACCGAAAGACTAATGGACATGGCGATGTACCTAGGTTCAGGCCCCCAGCTCGAGTAATGGCCCTACGTCCTGTTGGCTCTTTGTTGAGGAAATGTGAAGGGGATTACAATGACTTCTCTCTTCTTCTTTCAACCGCTCGATCTCTCGGTCTTTCTTCCTCCTTCCAGCCCCCTCGTCCCATGCACCGAGGCACCCTTATATAGACGGGTTGGCTTGGGCAGGGGAGAAGGAGACGCCATACTTATCTACAACACATTAATTGCACCCATCATTCCAACTTTCACGTCGACCCACGACTTATTTATTACATACGCCTCCGTGGCCTTGTCCTTCAAACCTCATTTAATATCAGTGCGTGGCTTCGCCCGGTCCGCCCGGGATATGACGCTCCTACGACGGGTATAGTAAGAGGCGTCAGAGGGCCATGCGGGCTCTTCGCTCGGCGGGCAGGGCGTGATCGCCCGGCTGCCCGCCAGGCGCCACGCTGTGAACCGCTTCGCCCGTGAGCGAGCGTGATCGCCTGCTGCTCGCCGAGTGTAAGGACTCGGATGCCCAAGAGGGGGTGAATTGGGCTTCCTCAAATTTTATCTCTAAACCAATTTTATACTTGTGTCCAAATCTTAATGTAATGCGGAAGCTAAAAGCGATATTTGAACACAAGCTATTAACCTAGATGATGGCAAGCAGGATAAGCACACTAAAACAAGAGTTAACTAAATTAAGGTATGCAGTCCTAAAGTGACCAGCAAGCAAATTAATTCTAGGAAGGTAAATGACAATGAATGAATAGCTCAAGATAGACTAGTTGGCTCTCACAAGTCAACACATGACAAAGGCACAACTAGCAGTGAACTCACATCAACAGACATGGCATACTATGCATAAAGAATAAACAGAGAGTAAAGCAATGCATAAGGAGACAAGTGATACCACAAGTGACACAAGGATTTTTATCCGTGGTTGAGCCACGCTCCTACTCCACGTTGAGGCAAGTCTTTGCTCCTCACAAAGACCGGCTCCTCTCGAGCACTTTGCCTCGTCTCCACTCGGGTGACTCTTCCACCACAACGGTGAGGTGAGCCCCAACCTCTTACAAGCTGCTAGCTCCAAGAGTAGATAGACCTTCCTCAGGCCCTGTCACTTGTCTTGCTAGCACTCTGCACACGCCGGGTCTTCTCACAACCTTCGCTGAGAAGATCACCGGTACTCAACGCCTTCCACGCCGTCTAGGTGCTGTTAAGCACCAAGAGTAACAAGTCAGAACTTGTTTGATCACACCAGATCAAGCTCAAGAGAGATGCACACAGGACACTCTTGATCACACACTAATCTCACTTAGGATTCTCTTAATCACACTCAAGAGATTAGTGTCTTGGACACTCCTAACACATAGGAGTTCCTCTCACACACTTTCAGCTCAAGGAAACTGAATGGGTTGCCAAAAGTTGGTTCTCGGCGATGCGGAGGGGTATAAATACCCAACACACTCAAAACTAGCCGTTTGAACCCAAAACTAGCCGTTGGGAACAGTACAGAAAAGTTTACATTTGCCACGGACTGATCCTATCGAAAGCCCATGTATGACGGACCTAATTTTGGTCCGTCACAGTATCTACAGCCTGCCTAAAACGGCGATAACTTTCTCGTCCGAACTCGAATTGGGTGATCTTGGACTCTTTAGAAAGCTAAGAACAAGGGCTATCCATCTAGCAAGGCCTCAGCACCCAGATCCCAAAGGATGAGTGCAGAATTCACAAGGAATCAAAAGACAGCCAAAACCTCATATTTTTGGACAGCACTAGCTTCTCTCTTTTACTAAACACTTCTAACACCCAAAAACACCTCTTGGGCTCACTTAGGGCAAGAAGACTCAATGTGCATCACTCGAGAGCTTGGAAATGGTCCAATCAAAATCAATCCGGACCCCTCTTGATAGTACGGCAACTATCCTATCAATCTGGTCTTTCCTCCAACACCAAGACCAGTGAAAGACTAGGAAACATTCTTAGTCCTATACTAGCCATACCTTGGCCTTGAGCATCTTTAGGTTCACTTCTAAGCTTCATGCTTTTTACTTGATGTGTTGTGCATGATGACCTTCATAATTGTTGAAGTCTTCGTCTTGTCAACCTTGACTTGATCACCTCATGAGGCTCTTCCGTCCTATCGACTTTGATTCGATCATCCGCCCGATGATCCTCTCATCAAATCGATCTTGACTCGTCCTCAGCTCTTGGTGAATCCTCATCTAGTTGATCTTGACTTAACAATCAATTCTTTATCACACTTTGGTCATCACACATGCTCTTAGGACCTAATTCTCTTCAAAGCATCTCAAGAAAGACATTAGTCCCAAAAGCTCAATAGATTTGCATGGATAAATTTGATAGTCATTAAATTTTAAGCTCAACAAGTGTTTGATAATGAAACTCAACATATATGAAACACTTGACAGAAGAATGCTCCTACTAAGTGCATTGAGATGTATATGCATTTGATTCATACACTTAGTGAGAATAATACCAAAAGGTATTTAAATTAATTGCAAGGCAAATCAATTTAAATTACTCAATTAATCTTTATATTCTTAATAATATGCACAAGAATGAATATGAATGAGGAAGACATGTGCATTGAAAAATATTTACAATTCCAGTACCAAAGAACATAAAGATTTCCTTCACAACACAGCAGCCAACTTCAAGATTTTTTATGAATTTTTTAGTAGCTCAAATGAGAAAGTTGTCAACATGAAAAAGATTCGTCTCGGAATTCTCTACAACTTTCATATATAAACTTTATTTTTCTGAGCTCGGGAAAACCCTCAAAAATGCAAAACATTAAGACCCTGTCAAAAGCCTGTGTATGACGGACCGAAAATTTGGTCTGTCATACACACACAGAAATTCAGTCCACTTTCCGAATTTTTATATTTTTTTCTGTTGATCAAATGAAAAAGTTGTCAACATAAAAAAGATGCATCTCAAAATTCTCTACAACTTTCATGTAGACACTTTATTTTTTCGAGCACGGGAAGGCCTTCAAAAATGCAAAATACGAAATACTATCCGGAGCCTGTGTATGACGGACCGAATTTTTTTGGTCCGTCATACATGTATGCCGGACCGAATTTTTGGTCCGTCATACATGGGAGTATTAGAGAGTTTGGTCCGGCTCAAAAGGGAAACTTGCTGTTAGATTGAGTGGATGATCCAGTGCATATTCTAAGCACTAAATCCGGTCTGTTCCCCCATGAAAGGACTTCAGAAAAAGTGTCAAACATCCAAATCCAAATTGATCACAATCAAATTCAATCACCAAAACACAAGTTATCAAATACCCATCATAAGCTCTCTTGAAATCAAGGCATGAAGATATAATGATCCAATGAATTAAACACACATAGATACATGGATCAATATCGAAATAAATATTTAAACCAAATTAGACTCCACGAAGGTTGTGCACAGTAGAAACATTCACAGTGAGCTTATACGCACAAATATGATCAAACATAGTGAAGTCTATAAAGAAGCAACCAAAGGATCTCTAAAGAATAGTCATATAAGATCAAAGATCCAAAGACAAGCAAATCACATTCATGTCGGACTAAAAAATTTAGTCCGTCATAGATGGGCAAGAAGAAAGTTTCAGAAATTTCACAGGGTATGTATGCGGACCGAAAAATCGGTCCGTCATAGTTGTATGGTTCTGAGACTTTTGCCTTTGCTGAAGCTACATGTATGCCGGACCGAAAGTTCGGTCCGTCATAGATGGGTCTGAGAAGTTCAACCAAGAGATTCAAATTGGCGCTGGACTAAAGTATTTTAGACGAGAGATTTGGCGCCGAACTAAGATAAGAGTCAGCTTGGGAATCACTAAAGAACTAAATAAGAACATGATCCCAAGAGCAAAATATGAGCAGTGCGGTAATATTTATGCCCAAAATGAATATGACATGCTATGAATGGCATAAATGCAAAACTTATTAGCTTGTGCTTGCATATTACAAATGCATTAATAAATAGGAGTGGAATACCGAGCACATACCTCAAAGTTGCATACTCATTCTTTTCATATATGATTTCCCTTTAAATAAGATGAGACTAAAACAATCTTCACAATGAACATATTAGTCTCATATCAATAAGCATATTAGAGGTTTGTCATTAAGCACATTGTCAATAACTATGTTTGTCATTAAGCACATTGTCAATAACTATGTTTGTCATTAATCACCAAAATCATACAAGGGCTACCTTGAACTTACAATCTCCCCCTTTTTGGTGATTTATGACAAACCTTGTATCAATTGCAATAAATGACAATATGGCAATAAAAAACATAACAAAATTTTGTATTTTGTACATGACAAAATTCTCCCCTTTTTGGCTCTATAATAAGGGGGGCAATTGATAATACATGAAAATTCTCCCCCTTTTGGCATTAATCATCCAAAAAGATTATTATCTATAATAAATCAACATGAATACCCCTACTCTCTTATGAGATGAGTAAACAAGATAATGGAGAGTAAGGTATAATAAGGAGCAAAAGGTAGATCATGAAAATCAAGCTCCCCCTAAATCTAGGCATGATATGAAAGCAATAATATCCAAGATTTAGGCAATAACAAATCACAAGTAGCTAATGAAGCAAATGTGTCATGCTATAAGGATATAAGTAAGAACAAGCATGACATGGATATGTGAAATCACTTGTGAGAGATAATCTAGAACAATAATAGAATATCATGATCATGAGACACAAGATATAAGTGAAGTACAAGCTCATGATCTCCAAAAGTAATGGGCAAGTGGGTACCTCAATATGGTGTGTCATCTATATCAAAATGAAGCATCTATTAACTCAAATAAGAAATGTTAGATAATCACATAAGCAATATGTATAAGAGAATACCACTTGTCATATATACCATCGTAAAGCACTTGTAAGGATCATGATACCACTTGTAAGAGAAAAGGATATCACAAATAATCAAGTCCTCACAAGTTAATATATAGGCATTTACGATGTGGTCATGAGAAAGAATACGTCCCTTTGTCGATTCTCACCCACCACATGCTTGAACCGAATTCGATCATTTCGCACGACCTTGATCCCTCGGACTATAGATCCCATCTATATCCTTCATCCCTGTAAATCGACATTGATCCACCTTCGATCCCCTGCACATGAGTAGACAAACCACCGATTTCTGGAAACAGATATCTTCCTACTTGATACCACTTGTAAGTACTTGTAAGTTTGTAACTTTGAGAGACTAAAAGAGATAACACCACTTGTAAGATATGACTATAAGAACAAAGTGGGTTGTATGGCAAATGAATAAGCTAGATGCACTGTATGATGCAGATTGAAAACCACTTGCAAGGAAGGCATGCTACTACTTGATACCACTTAAAAAAATATTGCAATCAGAAGATAGTGGATCAAGGCAATAAGATTACACTTGCAAGAAAAGGCAAAGATCGAATAAAACAAATTTGATATCTTTTGTAAGTCAGAGCAAAAGATAAAGCTCGAGTAAACAAACAAACTCTTGAACTTACAATGGAAATAATCTCCTTTGTTGGATAAAATCAAATAGGATTAAGAGGAAACATTTGGAGCCAAAGATTAAGAAATGATACCATCTCCAAAAGACATACACACGAACACTTTCGATCGAATGAGAAACTCAAGTGAATTTTCTGCGATGGATATTAAGTAAATTGTAGAGCTACTATTTATATGCATCCTCATATTCATCTCGAAAGGCTTTCCAATAATGCAACCAAATCAAATGATATGCAAGAAGTCACGGTTGCATCAAGCTGAAAAATTTACATTTTAGACCTTAAGCTTCAAAACAGTGCCACATAAAGTTCAACCATGGTCCACAAGTCATGAGAGAATTTACTCATTAAGATCAACTATGGAGTATCAAAGCTCATTACAATGATTTTCTCATATTATGAACCCATATGGATATAGGCAGTCCAAAATTGATTATAGCTTTTAAACCATTACTCAAATTATCTTAAAGGTAGCCAAGATTTCAACAGTGCAATGTGCTGAAAAATTCAGTTTTGACATTCCATTTAAGCCTTTTTGACAGGGCTGGAAGAAGGTTCAAATAAGGTTCATAAATTTTGAAAAAATTAAACAATGAAGTCCAACTATAGAGAATCAAAACATGTCATAAGACTTTCCTCTGATTATGAACCCATTTGGAGATACAAAAATCACAAAACAGCCCCACAATCAGCCTAAACCTGAAATTTCAGCAAACTGAGCATTTTAAAATTGGCTCAAAGCTTTATCAAATAAAGTCCAATAGCCATAAGATTTTGCAGAAATATTCCATGGACATCAAGAGACTTCTCCAAAAGAATTTCTCAAATATCACCCTCCAATCAAAACTTAGATCAAAATGTGCATTGGAGGTTTGATTTTGACACAAAGTCAAAAGAAGTCAACATTCTTGCAAACAAGTTCAACTAAATTTGAGAATTTCCAGATCTGAACTTAGGATGCAAGAGAAGGTTTTCAACAAAATTTTCAATAAATCAATTTTACTTTGAGAAATATGATGAAATTTGCATTTGAAACACATAGAGGATAAGAATTTTCACCAATTCCTCAAAATGGCAACCAAATGAGTTTTGAATGAAAATATGCACTTCTATGGCTTTATATAAGTTAGAAATACTATTTTAAGCCAAGAAACATGAAGAAATCCAACTCAAACAGCAAAACCCACAATATGCAAGAATGGGTCATTTTGGGTCAAAAGAAGAATTTTGGCCAAATTCAAATGGCTATAACTTTTGAACGGTTGGTCGTTTGGAAAAACTTTGAACTAAAGAAATACTTAAAATGACCAACCCTACGAGTTTTGTATTGACCACTTTTTCAAAAACTCAATAGATTTTTACTTATGAAAATATTTCATTTAATTCAAAAACAAGATCATATAAGATCCATTTGAGACCAGATTTGCTATTTTGTTTCTAAAATAGAAATTTTTACTTCAAAAGCATTGTAAAACATTTGAAATACATATTTGAGAACTTTTATAAAGATTTTCACAAATATGGGCTTTTTAAACAAAAAAATTTGACTTTTGATAAAATAGGCTCATTTGAAGGATGTGCATGCATATGCTTTTAACATCAATCCAAAAAGTATCAAATGAATCAAATGAGAAGATATTTAATTGGAATTAGTATGTATGAGTTTGAAGTACTATTTTGAACCAAGATATGGCTAAGAATCTGGTCCAAAGCAGAGAAACTCACTAAGTGCAATAATATGACCATTATGGGTCAATTATAGTTTTTGGTGAGATTCAAAGTCAAATAACTTTTGCTAGGTTGGTCTTTTGAAAATCTTTTGAATACAAGAATTGTTAAGAATGACCAACTCTAGGTTTTTCATTTTGGAATTACTTTCAAAATCATTTTACATATAATTCTATGAAAATTATAAGTTTAAATCCAAAACAAGATACTACTATCTAGATTTTGGAGCATGAAACTCATTTTCCTTTCAAAATATATTTTATGAAGCCAAAACCATTGGAAAACTTTTTGAAAACATTAATATATATTTTTCAACTAGTTTTCCCAAGATTAGTAATTGATACTAAGATTTTTCACTTTTGGCTAAATGGCTTGATTTTGAAAAAATATATAGTAGCACTTATATAAATATGGGCACATGTAGGGACATGATATACATGATTATGATTTAGCACTCCCTCTAAATGTGCCACAGTTTAACTTGCTCAAGATTGCAATAAGAGAATAGGTAAGAGGCAAGAGCAAGTACTCACAACAAGTATTAAACTGATTTTTAGTATCTTATACTAATGCATCTTAACCTACACAAGGCTAGAAGCAATAATGTAGATGCCTACACAAGGTAAAGTGCTTGAATTTAAATTGTTACCGAAGTGACATTGGTTTGTGATGGTGAGTTGAATATCCTCATGCTTGGCCATAACTGGTTGGTGGTGACTCCACCTCTTTTTATGCACTGGCCAAGCCTTTCAATGCCTCTTCAAAACCTATTAAGCACTTTAAGCACATTTTGGTACCCAATTCTTGTTGGGTCCATGAGTGTTAGTCATAATGTATTTAGGTGCCCGAGTAGATGTCTTGTTCTTAGTATCAATATGAGAATAGCAAGACTTACTACTTTTGGAATTCATTTTGGGGCACTTAGTAAGTTGGTTAGCCATGGGTTTTGAATTTCTAGTAAGGAGGCAAAGCACACCTTTCTTGACAAAATTCACCTTGGGGCTTATCCTACCACCATCCTTGGGTAAACTCCCAGTTTCTTTCTTACCCAAGGTGTCCCCTTGCTCCCCAAGAGAATTGTCATGAATTATATGTTTTGCCACCCAAATAGCCTTGACATTATTTTTGGTTGGGCTAACATTTTTAGCAAACAAATTGCCATATTTATCTCTCCTAAGCATATAATGATCATTGACAAGGATGGGCTTAGGAGTTTTACCATAAGGACACTCTTTACCAATGTGCCTTTTTCTAAGCAATTGTAGCAAGTTGGATTTGAAGCTTTCTTCTTCTGACTTGCTCTTTGCGGTTTGCCTCTTGATGGATGAGTTCTTGATTTCCATGCTGTTAGGACACTTAGAGGCGATGTGCCCTAACTTGTTGCATCCAAAGCACCGAATGATCTTCTTCTTGTCGGCTTGGGGCTTATGACACTTCTTCTTGTTCTTTGTGGACTTGGAGTGTCTTGTCTTGTGATTGCTCTTCTTAGGGATGAAACCAAAACCCTTCTTATCCTTCTCAGATTTTTGGTTGCCCAAGATGGCATTTAGGTTGGCTTTCCCTCTGTAGCATTTCTCCAAGTCCTTTCTCAATTTTTCAACTTGAGCCTTCAGCTTTTTGTTTTCCTCTGCAACAAGGTTAGTATAGCAAATACTAGAGGAAATTTGAGCTGTTAAGTTAGAGCTGCTAGGCATATCATTTATCTTATTACAAGAAGTGGATATGTTATTTCTAGATGATGTGGATGGAATGACATCTAAACAAGGCAAATCATCTAGAATAGTGCAGCTTAAACCTACATCCACCTTGCTAGCATTAACACTCTTGAGGAGGAGATTTTCATGATCTCCCTTTAAGGCATCATATGACTTTTGAAGCAGATTGAATTTTTGAGTCAAGTCATATGATTTCCTTAACTCCTTCTCAAGAGAATCATGGAGCCTACCAATCATATGTATTAAATCATTATGGGAGGGCTCATTGTCAACTACCTCATTATTACCTTTAGCCGTGAAGCAATGAGGTGAAGTGGGAGATGGAGAGCACTCATCATCATCCGAAGCTTGATGTGCGAAATCATCACTTGAAGTCCATTCTTGAATTGCATCTTCTTGATCGATGGACTTGTTTTGATTTCTTTGAATTTGCATCCACACATCATGAGCGTTTGCAAGGTGGCTCACATTCTTTTGCTCATCTACGCTCAAAGCGCTAAACAAAACATCGAGAGTAAGAGCGTTGAGATGCAAGTTTTCTCATCCTCAACGGTTAGAACCTTGGAGTTCTTTGGAGGAGAAAACCTACATCTACAATCTGCCACACACGATAATCTATAGCTTGAAGATAGCATGACATGCGAATTTTCCAACGATTGAAGTTCATGCTATCAAATAAAGGTGCATCACCTAGATACTTAAAATCCTCCATGGTCATCGATTACTCTCAAGATGGTGAAGTCTTTTAGTGAGAGCCCTAGCTCGATACCACTTGTAAGGACTCGGATGCCCAAGAGGGGGGGGGGGTGAATTGGGCTTCCTCAAATTTTTATCTCTAAACCAATTTTATACTTGTGTCCAAATCTTAATGTAATGCGGAAGCTAAAAGCGATATTTGAACACAAGCTATTAACCTAGATGATGGCAAGTGATAAGCACACTAAAACAAGAGTTAACTAAATTAAGGTATGCAGTCCTAAAGTGACCAGCAAGCAAATTAATTCTAGGAAGGTAAATGACAATGAATGAATAGCTCAAGATAGACTAGTTGGCTCTCACAAGTCAACACATGACAAATGCACAACTAGCAGTGAACTCACATCAACAGACATGGCATACTATGCATAAAGAATAAACAGAGAGTAAAGCAATGCATAAGGAGACAAGTGATACCACAAGTGACACAAGGATTTTTATCCCGTGGTTCGGAGCCACGCTCCTACTCCACGTTGAGGCAAGTCTTTGCTCCTCACAAAGACCGGCTCCCTCTCGAGCACTTTGCCTCGTCTCCACTCGGGTGACTCTTCCACCACAACGGTGAGGTGAGCCCCAACCTCTTACAAGCTGCTAGCTCCAAGAGTAGATAGACCTTCCTCAGGCCCTGTCACTTGTCTTGCTAGCACTCTGCACACGCCGGGTCTTCTCACAACCTTCGCTTGAGAAGATCACCGGTACTCAACGCCTTCCACGCCGTCTAGGTGCTGTTAAGCACCAAGAGTAACAAGTCCAGAACTTGTTTGATCACACCAGATCAAGCTCAAGAGAGATGCACACAGGACACTCTTGATCACACACTAATCTCACTTAGGATTCTCTTAATCACACTCAAGAGATTAGTGTACTGGACACTCCTAACACATAGGAGTTCCTCTCACACACTTTCAGCTCAAGGAAACTGAATGGGTTGCCAAAAGTTGGTTCTCAGCAGTCTGGAGGGGGTATAAATACCCAACACACTCAAAACTAGCCGTTTGAACCCAAAACTAGCCGTTGGGAACAGTACCAGAAAAGTTTACATTTGCCACGGACTGATCCTATGCGAAAGCCCATGTATGACGGACCTAATTTTTGGTCCGTCACAGTATGTACAGCCTGCACGAAAACGGCGATAACTTTCTCGTCCGAACTCGGAATTGGGTGATCTTGGACTCTTTAGAAAGCTAAGAACAAGGGCTATCCATCTAGCAAGGCCTCAGCACCCAGATCCCAAAGGATGAGTGCAGAATTCACAAGGAATCAAAAGACAGCCAAAACCTCATATTTTTGGACAGCACTAGCTTCTCTCTTTTACTAAACACTTCTAACACCCAAAAACACCTCACTGGGCTCACTTAGGGGCAAGAAGACTCAATGTGCATCACTCGAGAGCTTGGAAATGGTCCAATCAAAATCAATCCGGACCCCTCTTGATAGTACGGCAACTATCCTATCAATCTGGTCTTTCCTCCAACACCAAGACCAGTGAAAGACTAGGAAACATTCTTAGTCCTATACTAGCCATACCTTGGCCTTGAGCATCTTTAGGTTCACTTCTAAGCTTCATGCTTTTTACTTGATGTGTTGTGCATGATGACCTTCATAATTGTTGAAGTCTTCGTCTTGTCAACCTTGACTTGATCACCTCATGAGACTCTTCCGTCCTATCGACTTTGATTCGATCATCCGCCCGATGATCCTCTCATCAAATCGATCTTGACTCGTCCTCAGCTCTTGGTGAATCCTCATCTAGTTGATCTTGACTTAACAATCAATTCTTTATCACACTTTGGTCATCACACATGCTCTTAGGACCTAATTCTCTTCAAAGCATCTCAAGAAAGACATTAGTCCCAAAAGCTCATTAGATTTGCATGGATAAATTTGATAGTCATTAAATTTTAAGCTCAACAAGTGTTTGATAATGAAACTCAACATATATGAAACACTTGACAGAAGAATGCTCCTACTAAGTGCATTGAGATGTATATACATTTGATTCATACACTTAGTGAGAATAATACCAAAAGGTATTTAAATTAATTGCAAGGCAAATCAATTTAAATTACTCAATTAATCTTTATATTCTTAATAATATGAACAAGAATGAATATGAATGAGGAAGACATGTGCATTGAAAAATATTTACAATTCCAGTACCAAAGAACATAAAGATTTCCTTCACAACACAGCAGCCAACTTCAAGATTTTTATGAATTTTTAGTAGCTCAAATGAGAAAGTTGTCAACATGAAAAAGATTCGTCTTGGAATTCTCTACAACTTTCATATATAAACTTTATTTTTCTGAGCTCGGGAAAACCCTCAAAAATGCAAAACATTAAGACCCTGTCAAAAACCTGTGTATGACGGACCGAAAATTTGGTCTGTCATACACACACAGAAATTCAGTCCACTTTCCGAATTTTTATATTTTTTTCGGTTGATCAAATGAAAAAGTTGTCAACATAAAAAAGATGCATCTCGAAATTCTCTACAACTTTCATGTAGACACTTTATTTTTTCGAGCACGGGAAGGCCTTCAAAAATGCAAAATACGAAATACTATCCGGAGTTCGTGTATGACGGACCGAATTTTTTTGGTCCGTCATACATGTATGCCGGACCGAATTTTTGGTCCGTCATACATGGGAGTATTAGAGAGTTTGGTCTGGCTCAAAAGGGAAACTTGCTGTTAGATTGAGTGGATGATCCAGTGCATATTCTAAGCACTAAATCCGGTCTGTTCCCCCATGAAAGGACTTCAGAAAAAGTGTCAAACATCCAAATCCAAATTGATCACAATCAAATTCAATCACCAAAACACAAGTTATCAAATACCCATCATAAGCTCTCTTGAAATCAAGGCATGAAGATATAATGATCCAATGAATTAAACACACATAGATACATGGATCAATATCAAATAAATATTTAAACCAAATTAGACTCCACGAAGGTTGTGCACGGTAGAAACATTCACGGTGAGCTTATACGCACAAATATGATCAAACATAGTGAAGTCTATAAAGAAGCAACCAAAGGATCACTAAAGAATAGTCATATAAGATCAAAGATCCAAAGACAAGCAAATCACATTCATGTCGGACTAAAAAATTTAGTCCGTCATAGATGGGCAAGAAGAAAGTTTCAGAAATTTCACAAGGGTATGTGTATGCCGGACCGAAAAATCGGTCCGTCATAGTTGTATGGTTCTGAGACTTTTGCCTTTGCTGAAGCTACATGTATGCCGGACCGAAAGTTCGGTCCGTCATAGATGGGTCTGAGAAGTTCAACCAAGAGATTCAAGTTGGCGCTGGACTAAAGTATTTTGGACGAGAGATTTGGCGCCGAACTAAGATAAGAGTCAGCTTGGGAATCACTAAAGAACTAAATAAGAACATGATCCCAAGAGCAAAATATGAGCAGTGCGGTAATATTTATGCCCAAAATGAATATGACATGCTATGAATGGCATAAATGCAAAACTTATTAGCTTGTGCTTGCATATTACAAATGCATTAATAAATAGGAGTGGAATACCGAGCACATACCTCAAAGTTGCATACTCATTCTTTTCATATATGATTTCCCTTTAAATAAGATGAGACTAAAACAATCTTCACAATGAACATATTAGTCTCATATCAATAAGCATATTAGAGGTTTGTCATTAAGCACATTGTCAATAACTATGTTTGTCATTAAGCACATTGTCAATAACTATGTTTGTCATTAAGCACATTGTCAATAACTATGTTTGTCATTAATCACCAAAATCATACAAGGGCTACCTTGAACTTACAGGGGCCACGCGGGATCCTCGCCCGGCGGGCAGGGCGTGATCGCCCACCTGCCCGCCAGGCCGCCAAGCTGGGCCAGGCCGCTTCTTGGGCCTATTACTTCTACGGTGGA
Source organism: Guadua angustifolia (assembly GCA_036346375.1). Taxonomy (NCBI): domain Eukaryota; kingdom Viridiplantae; phylum Streptophyta; class Magnoliopsida; order Poales; family Poaceae; genus Guadua; species Guadua angustifolia. Next base: position 17,277,544 of record CM070521.1, on the reverse strand, counting down.
GAGGATACCCCAGTGCAAAGTACACTGACAAGTAGCTAGTACGCACATTTACAATAATTAGAATCACAACCATACATCATAGTATTTAACCGAAAGCTATTATACAAAGAAATCTTACAACTCGGAGTATATAGTAGCAAAAGAAGCAAAATCTTATAGTGTGCCCATCTAACCCGCAAGCAACTGACAAGGCATAAATCCCTAGAAAGATCACATCAATAGAGATCCCGTAACCTGCAACGAAAACAAATCTTCGAAGCTTCGCTAACTTTATCCACCTAAAACAATAGATTAAGCAAGGGTAAATACTTTCATACTCAGCAAGACTTAAGGTGGTGTTTGCAAATGCATAAATGCAAGCCAAGTCAAAGGAGGCTACTATAGTTAATTTGCATAAAGCGAAATTGAATTTGTAAATCAAGTTGTCATTTGCAAACGGAATTTATAAAAGCAAGTTTGATTGATAAGGAATAAGTAAAGCATAAGTAATACTCACAGCTCTTCACGAGCAACGAATAATCCAAATCATAAAGTCCATTAATGCCGACCCTTTAACATAAAGTGACAGTTCCAAAACAAATGAAACCAAACCCTTTTAAAAATAACAAAACATCTAACATGCATCAGTTCACCAAGACTTCCATGACCGCGGGTACGGCTAATCGATTAGATTTATACTCTGTAGAGGTGTACAACTTTACCCATAAGTCATGACCTTTTCTTTTTGCCGCATGTTTCACGCACCTTTGGCGTGTGGCCAGAATGTTCATGACGAAAACCTTTACATTATCTAGGTTAACTTTGCACCAGCCCGGGACGTTAAACCTATACTACAGCAAGAGAACTCAGAGTATAGAAATGATGGAACGCCCCATAGCATAGCGTACACCGTTGCATTGGTAAGTAGAAACCCCTACAAGCAGACCTAGAAAGGAATGCCTGTGCTACTCCAGCCTTCCAAAGTGCAAAGTTAAACTAGATAACTTAATTGGTTTAAGACTGCTCCATAACAGCACTTGTGGTTTGTACTGATATATCTTGGATCATACAACACGATGTTCGGTCTTTAATCCAACACGGGCAATACTTCACCTTACACTACGTGCAATTCCCTTTGCACATTCGGCTATTACCAATAATCACACGCATCAAAGCTATAGTTTTATTTTGGGGTTTTAATCAAAATACCAATAACCAACAGTGTCATTTCCAACATTTTTAGGAAACAATTTTGATCTGATCATTTACCTCATTGGTCCTAAAGCATGGCTAAGCATGGATAATATATAAATGCATATACCTATGATGACATTAAGTATTATCTAACCCTTTCCTATGGTTATCAAGGTTCACATGTCCATACTTACCAAGAAAGTTTCATGAGGCAATAGGTATATCTACCAGCACCACAAAATAGCAAAATTTACAGAAAATAAACGTATGCATGAAATTATTTGATAAATGAAAGGAAAATTAAATACTGGGATCAATATGATCAAATAGGTGCTTGCCTTGCTTAATCACTGCTAACGACGAAGTCGAGGTTGCAGCTAACGGAGGCGGTGACGGAATCAGCAACGTCGGGTTCTACACGTTGTTCAACAGAAATATAGCAAATAACAAACTTCAATAAGGGCAAAAGAAACAGACAGAGAACCAAATAAAGATTCACTACAGAAAACAAGAATATTATAGGGTTTGGATTATATGATTTCAAGTTCTCGCATTTTAGATGTTTAAATATTCATACTGCTATTAGCTCTTAGGTTGAACGACGAATGATTCCTTAAATAGATTATCTATTCTTACTTTACGAATTCAAGAAGCTAAAATTATGAACTTTTATATTTATAATTTCAAATTCAAGATGCAAGAATTATTTAGGTTAATATAATTAGAACATTAGCCACTTTGCTGAGTGCTATGCATGAATAGAGCTTATTCCTTGATTGATCTTGCATACAATTTGGTTTTGAATGTGTTAGATCTGCTAAGATAGGCTATTGGATATATTGGTGGTTTTTAAGAAGGTTCTGATGATACAAATAACTTAACTATAGATTTCTTCATTATTACCGAGTTCGACATGATACTTAAGTTTACTTAGCTATCAGAATTTATATGCAAAGCATGATAAAATGAGATTATTTCTTCATAATAAGATAGTTTATACTTTGGAGAGCATTCCTAAGCTAATTTCATAAATTTTAGTATTTAGACGAAATATTATATTCATTGTTGAAAAAGCTTTCATGGCATTATAGAGATTATGCTATATGGAATCGGACTAGAACGGAGAAGTTTACGATTAACATTTAAGGGTATTGCGATAGCAAGATTTATGTGAAAAGTAAGTTGTAAATAAGATATTTTTCTAGAATATGGTAGTTCATATACTAAATAGTGTTTCTATATTGATCTTTTCAAAATTCGCATTTAGAGGAGTTATTCTATAGGCCGCTGAGAATGCTTAGTCGGTTTAGTTTTCTACGCGACTATTTCACGAAAGGTGTTTGCAATAGCGGAATATATATACAGAGTAAGTTCTAAATAGAATATTGTTCCAGATTATGGTAGAACATATTTTGAAGAGTGTTTCTGGGCCATTCCTTCAAACTTTTACATTTAGATATTATACGGGCCACTGAAAAGGCTTAAGTGGTCACAAAGTCGATGCAATTGAGGTTCAGTTTTCACTTTAAGTCTGCAACTGCACCTTCCAAGATCATTTAACCATTTTTCAGGCATTAGTTGGGGATGACCCTAAGAGTGTTTTAGAGCTATTTCTGTGATATTTCGCTTTTATCCGTGATGTTTTCCACATATTGGAACATTAGTGCCTTGTATTAAAATATTTTAAAACAGCACAAATATGAGTTATTTTTACATAACTAGAAAGGATATCACTTTTTAAGATCCTAGAAATTGATTTTATCGAATTTGAGGTCCACTTGCACAAGTTATGGCTATTCGGACATAATCCGTATTGATTTTTTGACTATTGAACATTTAATGCTAACTATAATAAAACCTAAATATTTTTATATATTTGGAATCCTTGTGACCTCAGGAGTATAACAAAACTAGTTTGGTGAAGATTTGAGTTCATTTGATTCAAATTTTAGCTATTTGATTTTCTATGTGAGAGAGGCTTTCTATGCTTTCTTTTTAATTCAAATTGAGTTCAACCCTAAATGTTTTTACAAAAATAGAATATTTGTAAATGCAGGAACATATGAGAATAATTTCATGATTTTAGGGCCTATAGTTTTCATAGTTGCTTCACGGTACATAAAAGAGATTTTAAATAAACTTGATTCTAATGCTTTAATCTATATTGAACATATAAAGTTTTGTGGCATAATCTGAATCCTCATGGCTTAATTCAAATTTAGAAACTGAGTTTACCTCATTTGGACATTCCTAGCAAAAGTTATAAAAAGATGAATAAAGTGAGTCAATAAAGAAAATAATATGCTTCCCTGGGATTTGAACTCACGATTTGTGGCTTCCTATCGATTGTGCTTTACCACTGGGCTAAATGCTCACATGTGAAATGTAACCATGACAAATTACTTCAACATTACCTACTCACTCTCTCTCTCTGAGAACCAAAGCAGAGCATTCGACCCTGGTCTCACCGGCGACAGGGAAGGGGCGGAGCTGGTCGGCCGGTGGGTGGAGGAGCTCCAGGGAACGAAGGTGCACTCAGGAGTGGCCTCGGCTGCGGGAATGAAGAACCACAGAGGGCTGCCACCGAGAGCATGCGGCGACTGCCATGGTTGTTTGGACAGGAAGGTTGAAGAAGGCTTGGGCATGGAGAAGAACAAGTGGGTGAGCATCCAAGTGGTATGTGCATTACATTTTCGCAGTTAGTGTTAGAAATGAGGCCCAAGTGGCCCATTTATCTCTAATGTCAAAGCTACAAAGAATAGTACTATAGAATGCCAACTTAAAAGGGAGAGCTCCCACTATACCTTGTAATGAGGCATATGGAGGGTGAGGAGCACGGCTAAAGTCACACGCACGCGCGCACGTATTTTGCGTGTTTTTCCGCGTGACTTGTGACTTCGCGGGTCGCCGTGCCGTGAATTAAATTCCTGGCGCGTTTAAGTCCTTTTTATTCTTTGGTTTCTCTTCAATACTATGGTCATTAACTAAGCATTCAAACAGTGTTATGGCATCAGTTTCAATTGAAACAGTCCGTTTGAATGAATATTTGATGATAGCAATTACTAGCGTTTAATGGTGCTATAATGATCAATTTATTGACCGTTACTAGTGCGAGGCTATAAAATCTGGAGACGTCCAGACAAAAATGAGTTTAGTTTTTTTCTCTGGCACTCACGTTCATCCACTGTGATCTGTGTTGCGTCTTCGTGCTGCGCTCGTTCTTCACCGAACTTCCTCTCGGCGTGCACCGCGAGGCAAGGAGAGCGGGATCTCCGAACCGTTGCCACTGCGAGAACCTGCACGGGGGTGGCAATAAGATTTCTGGGCAACGCAACTGCGTGACCGCTCAAGCTCTTCATCTTGCTATTGGACGATCCACGACGTCGACTCCTTCCTCTATCGCCGGTCACTACTGCGTTGCTTCCTTTTCGTCATCAAGCCCATCGTAAGAATTCTCATATTTTCCCTCTGTTCATCTCGTACACAACATTTCTAGATCTACTTTTCAGAAATATGTGGTATCTTCTGTCTAGCCTGTTGTGTTTGATTATTTTGGGATTATGTTTCATATTCAAATCTAAAATTAAAATAATACCTAGATTTCCAGCAGTTAGATGATTTGGAGACTCACCGGATAGCTCCACCACCATGCGCTGGAGTTGGAGAAGAAATGAGATGGCGCGGAGGTGCTGTAGACGCAGAAGGAAAAAGGTGCGGATTAAACTGGATTCTAGAGGATGCTAAGATGCTAAGAGAGCGATCAATTTAGGATGTAACTCACCGGATTGCTTAGCCTCGAATTCTTCCCCCCTTTTGGTTTCTCTTTGAAAATGGCGATATGGGTGGTCTTCAACTAGCGTCCTGAGTTTATGTCTGGCTAAAGAAGGAAGCAGCTCATTGCGGTGATACGCTGGTATATATAGGCAACAAAGGATGACTCTACAGTGTTTGAACGTGGAGGAAGAGTTGCGGCTCAGCTCTGCTCTCAAATGGCGAGGTGGTGCGGTCTTCAGCTGATGTGGTATGGCGCAGGGAGGTCAAGGCGAGGCGCAGCATCCCAAGGATGAACATGGCATGATCGGAGCAGGGACGGTGTGGTTAATGCGATGAATCAGTTTAAAGGTGATGGACTGAGGAGATGTATCGGGAGTGATTGAAGTGGCTTCAGACTGGGAGAGAAAAGCGAAGAGGTAAGAAGAATGGTGGCTGACCAATGGGGTTAGGGTCCACCGGGCAGAGGCAGAAAAGAGTGGCTGGCTTGGTTCACCTGGTGCTTGGGTCAGCTCCAGTAAGTTGGGCCAACCTGTCATTGGGAGGAAAGAAGACAGGGGCATGGACTTGGTGCTGCAATGAAGAGGCATGGTGCGAACTGGTGAAGGTGATGCGGGTACAGTGTGGCCAAAGGCAACTAGTTAGTCTGACGTTGAGCTTTGTACATGCGTGATTTGGTTCTAAGTTGAGTTAGTTTAAAAGTGGTCTTAGCCATTTGAAAATTTTCTAGAAATTTTTGTGTAGGAAGATCAGAGTATATAGTTTTCATTTTTTTTGGTCTTGCTCAATTCGCTAATGTGTTTTTCATACAATAATTCATCAAAGTTAACTAGTTTTCAAACCATTTTTGAATATTTAGTGCAGTACAAAATCCATAATCAGAGCTACCATAACTGGTTAAAATATTTCCAAACTTTTTGAATATGGTCTCCTGGTGGTGATTATCTTCCAATAAAATTTTTGAGATAAAATGTTATACAGGGAATTATTAGAAATTCTGACATTGATGACTGCTCAGAAATTCCTTTTCGGATTTTGATTTATTTAAGGGTGTAAATAATATTATTAAGTTTTTAAATTTTTTTCAGAGTTTAATTTGGATTAACGATGTTCCTATACAAATTCTAAGTTAAAATATTATGTATTTATTTTATAAGAATTCGACATTCTGATTTTTAGATTTTTAATGCTTCTATTTTTGAATTTTAAAATGCCCTAAATGACATTATTAATTTCTAAAAATTTTACCAGAGATAACTACTGCATTTAGTACATTATGTTAATTTTTATAGCTCCAGATAAGATTCGAGAATTTTCTATTAATTCTGAACTTGCACTGTTTATAGTCAAAGGATGTTTTTTCAATTATCATTCCATCATCCTTTGTTTTAAAATTTTATTTATCAGCTGAAATAATTTACTTAAGTTCTGAAGATTTTTAATATAAATTTTCCAAGATTTTAATTTTACCTTTTTATCTTTTTACCATTATCCATTCATTAATTTTATTTGTTGGATTTTTCACACAAAGCGTAAACCCAAAGAATATCCAGATAAAAACCAATAATGCCAAGAAAACTTATAAATAATTATATTCAAATTAAAAATATACATTTTTACTTTATTAAAATTTTTGGGATGTTACATCATCTAGAAAAGCTTTGAACAAGATAGATCTCATATCGTTCTCAAGAAATCGGTAGATCTTTTCTTGACTCATTTGAGGGGTGTTTTCTTAGGGTTCTTGCTTGTTGTGACATGTGGGAGATCATCTTGATTATCAAAATCCCCACGAGCAAACTCATGGTGAAGTAAGTGGGTTTTATCCTCATCTTGGTGCATCATTCTTTCAAACTGAAAAAGGTCAGAATTTTGATATCAATCCTTGCAATTGAAGGTTGAAATAGGTTCTTGACATATATAGGAAGATGCATGCAAAGTTTCACATGATTTGAATGAGTCGATCGAAAGTTATCTTGATTCATTTTTTGAAATCGTGTTGATTTTACTGTTCATCTTGATTCTACTATTCATCACGATTCCACTATTTACCTAAGAGCACTAGACATTTGCCTAGTGCTGGCCTAGCTGAGGCCTTTAGTTGTCTCTTTTCGAAAAGTGGCTTGAATGCTTTTTTGTCTAGTGCTAACTTGGTTGAAATTTTCAGTCAACTCTTTTAGAAAAGAGGCTTGAAATTTTTCGAGAGGAAATTTCATTTGGCTTCTATTCACCCCCTCCTGTCGCCTTTTCAGTCCTTCAATTAGTATCAGAGTTGATTTTGCTCTTTCTAGATCTTGACTGGTCTTAAAAGAACCATGGCGATAGATAGGTATTCCACCAAGCCTCTGATGTTTTTTGGGATGGTCTATAATTTTTTAAGACTCGAATGGAGTCATACATCACTACCCAAGGATTTTTGACATGTCAAAAGTTGAAGCTCCCTTGTAATGTTCTTGCTGATGAGAGCGTAATTCGATTATCAGGTAAGAAGCCTTGAGGAAAGAATGGAGTGAAGGTGGTTGCGGAGAGGCACGTACGGACCACGCAAGCCCTAGAAGCACCGAAGCAAATTCAGTCCAACTAACTGTTAGAGCAGATGAGCGTTCGCCCCTAAGACAGATATCGACGACACCAAATTTCCTATCGATGATGTAAAGGTAATATATATCTCTCGAATACTCTATAAATAGACCTATTGGACGTCTTAGCTAATTGTGCACCGCTATGTAGCTAGCTACACCATGCAATCTCCAAGTGAGGCTTGCCAATGGCTATGCTCCCCCGCAAGCTACTTGGGGTGCGCGTATCCATCTTATCCAGGGGCGCTTGTTCATGGTCGCCCGATAACATCAGGTTATGAGAAGGTGAATGTCAATAGTGTACATGAAATTTGCAAGGCCGTCACGATGGAGATGCCCCCAAATGAAGAAATCATGATACTAGGGGATGCTATTGGCACATTCATCCAGTGGTCCAAGAGGGACATCTCCTTCAACAACCATCCTTCAGCATCTAAGTTACATGCACAACATAAGCCACCTACTGCACCGGAGCTACCAGCACTACCAAAACCACGTGCTGCACCAAAGTAGGACACCAAATCAGCTACCATGCCCCATACGTCATTGGCTGGTACTTCACTTTAGGCCTAGTCATCTCCCGTGAAGACAACCTATGATAGACGGCGAGGTGGCAACAAAGGCAAATCAAAGCAAACCAATAAGGCCCCGACTTTTTGTTGGCCCAGAAATTCAAGCTAGGACGGCCTTTCGTACCGGAAGAGCGCCAGCAAATGCTTTCAATAGCTTGCATTAGATTGCAAAATTGGTACATGAAATATGCCAATAAGCCGGTGGCAGAACAGATATCGAATATCTTGGTCAGGTTCAAGGAGGAGCATTTTTTCACTAGTCATCAAGGGGCTTCTTTGTGGTTGGCTTCAACAACTTGTTCGATCTCTACAAGGTCGATGCCTTTAATGCCTCACTCATAAGATGCTGGATATTGTAAGTGTGTGCAACCACAGTCTTCATTCGTGTAATACCATATATATATATATATATATATATATATATATATATATATATATATATATATATATATATATATATATGATCCTTGCCTTTGTATATATGGATACATGATCCTTGAAGAAAAAAGAGGAACAACCGATGGGTTTCCTCGACCCACAAGTGACGTCCAACCAAACCATGGATGACAATTTACAAGCCATCTAGGAGTACGTTGAAAATGCATTGTTGGCTCAACACGATACAAAATACATACTTTTACCCCACAACCCGGGGTAAAGGCTTCACTAGTTGCTATACTTGTTGATTTATACTTTACACGTAACTTGAAGTTATGTTGAATGACCATGGCGACACACCTGTGTAGATTTCACTCGGTTCTAATTGTAATTATACCAAGACAAAACTAGGTAATATGCCTTGGTTCCTCAAAGAATGGTACCCACAACTTGAAGCTTGTCAAAAATTTACTTGACAAGTCGTTCGAAGTGTATAAAGCTCGTGGAGGGCCATCCAAGTACGGGTCAAAGGTGAAGCACAATTATAATTAAGTTCCCGTTATCTGCTAGTACACAATAATCTTATATCACACTCTCAAATAATGCCTCTGGAACTAATCAATTCTATTTTGGCAATGGCAACAGTAGCCAAAGGGCACTAATAAATATAGATTCTACATTTCCCACAACATGCAATTCATCATGTGTAAAAAGACTACTAATGACCTGGAGGTTTATCAATCTTGCAATAATTATTTTGCACTTATCAATTTATATACATGCAAGACCTTAGTCCTCCTATCGACAGATTTGGAAATACACTACAACTATGTTAGAATAGGTGGATCCGTTAGGAATTCGAGGACAACTATGTTCCTTCTTGTTGCATGAGGTCATAAATACAGAAGACGAGTGCCACATACCTGAGTTGTGAATTTGTGAATTACTACTTATGTTAATTTGTGAACCTTATGCTGGGAATTTGTGAATTGAAGTTATACATTCAACTAGTCAATATATATGAGTTGATTTTTGAAGTTGATGTGCTCTATGTAGTGTAATATATAATCTGAGTTAATGTCTAAAATGGATGTGATAATATACTTGAGATGTAATATGTAATCTGGTTGTTTTAGATGGTATGACTAGCATTTCCTGAGGCTAGCCAATAAATAGTGTCGGTGTACTTTGCACCGGGATACCCTTTCCGCCGTGAAAAGTAATAGGCCCAAGAAGTGGCCTGGCCCAATTTAAAGCCCACGCGGCCCCCTGGCGAGCAGTCTGGCGATCACGCCTTTCGCCGGGCGAAGCGTTCAGCGTGGCACCTGGCGGCAGATCGGGATCACGCCCGCTTGTCGGGCGAGCAGCCTGCGCCCCTAGCAGCGATTTGGCGATCACGCATTGCTCACCGGGCGAGCGGCCCACACGGCCCCCTGGCGAGCAGTCTGGCAAGCATGCCCTGCCCACCGGGCGAGGAGCCCACGTGGCGGCCTACCAAGCGGGCGGGTGTTTGGGCCCCCTTTTCAGGCCACGATGCAACCAAAGGAATGAAGGGAAGGCTTCGCCTCGAATTTTCCCTCTCCTGGCACCTCGTGTCAGGATCATTAATTGTGAAGGGTCCAGCGTTCGACACGACGGCGGCTCATCCCTCTGACGTCTCTCACCAACCCGTCGTAGAAGCGTCCTGTCCCGGGCGGACTGGGCGAGGCCTCTCACCGACATTAAATGATGTTCGAAGGATAAGGCCACGGAGGCGTGCTTAATAAATGAGTCGTGGGTAGACGTGGAAAGCGGAATGATGGGTGTAATTGATGTGTGTAGATAAGTATAACGCCCCCTTCTCTCCTACCCAGGGTGGCCCGTCTATATATAAGGGCGCCCTGGTGCATGAAGAAAGGGGGGGTTGGCTAGAACAAGAGGCATAGAAAAGTAGGCACTAAGAAACACCGTTGTAAACATTTTTTCCCATTTCCTCAACAAAGAACTCGCAGGACGTAGGGCTATTACCCACACTGGGGGCCTGAACCTGGATAGATTGGTGTGTCCACCAGCTTGTTGTCGCCCGGAACTCATCGCTAAGAGACATTAGGGTTTTCAGCCACGAAGATGCCCTCTACCGAACCATAATTTCTGTCTAGGGAGTAGACACTCTGTTAGCGGAATCTTGTCAAGCGAAATACACCGACAAATAGCAAAAGCAACATCAATATAATATAACATCACAAAAAAAATATAAATTCACAGACGGTTCTAAATTGAAAATCGTCTGTGGTGTGTAGAACATCACAAACGGTTCTAAATTGGAATCATCAGTGATATGACTTTCACAAACGGTTTGAGAACTGCCTGTGATGTGCTGTTGTTATCACTAACACATAATTATAAACAGTTTTCAAAACCGTTTGCGATAACATTTTTGAAATGTCTGTAATATGATTTTCTATAGTAGTGCAATTTGCCTCTTTGGCCTTCTGATTCAGAATTTGGCCGATCATATATCAACACTGAGGAGTATACCGATTTATCACGCATGTCAATGTTTATTATTCCAAAAACTGTCAGTCAAAAGATTGATAATTAAGTATAGAAGACTTTTTAGGTTTTTTTTTTTGGCAAGGGGCGGTACTAATTAAAAGGAAATATGATATCGTAAATGGGATGCTATTGGCAGACCTAAACAAAAGAGGGGGGGGGGGGGGTTCTAGGCATTCAAAATTGTTCTCTTTTGAACTTCAGCCTGCAGTTATGTAAGTGATGGTGGAAACTGGAACACGTAAAATTGTTCATTCACCAGAACAAACAGTGTAGTGGCAATGGAACTGATTCATGATCATTTTGTTCAGACAGATTTGATTATCTATATAGATGAATGTTATATACGCTTGCATCATTGTTGGAAATAAGCTCGACGAAGTTAAGGAATTAGCGGGTCAATATCATGGTGCATGTACGTATTTGCATTTAGATAGCTAGCTAGTGTCACACGTTGGGTTGTAGCAAGAAAGCGGATTGAGTCTTGTGCGTGCGTGTTTGTTATCTCTTTATCAGCATGTACTTAAAAAGTTTGCTGAGCAAGAGATAGAGTTGCATTAGCTAGTTGTTTAGAGTTTATTTCTACTTAGGTGAGATTTGGTTAGTTGTTGCCCATGCATGTGTTACATATTTCCATGTTATCAGTTCGGAAGAATAACAGAGATAAAGAGAGCGCTGCATGCAGTTACCGCGGCACAAAACTTTCTTGCGTCTCTTTGTGTTGTGTGTTCGTCTTTCACGGTGAAAGATATGTGAGTTCTCTCCAGGGGCTGGGCCAACAATCATAATGCTCTGAAGTTCATCGAAATGTGCACTGTATCACTGTATCAAGCTATATAAGTCAAACTGAAACTTAACACTGTATTATAGTCCCATCAATATATTACATACACAGGACCTCCTCACATCTCACTAAATGTACAATCACAAACGACATGAACAAACTGAAAAAAAGAAATGAAACCCCATAGATGCCATTTCAAGCTACAAATCACTCTGGCATCCGTATTGACCACAGCACTCGACAAGCTTACATGTCACCATACATGTGTATATATGGTTGACTGCTGCAAGCCTAAGAGGCACTAACACATTTGTATGAGACGTCCTTTCTACAGACGTCAAAACACAGACTTAACAACCTATTCATCGTACAAATCCGTATCGTCATTGCACAATTTTTATCAAATTAATATAACTTAAGAGAGTAAGAATTAAGCAGCTGGAGCTCGCAGGTGCAGGCGTGTGGCTCATCAGTCATCACTTGATCGCCAGTGCTGCGAACCTGGGCTCCTTTGCCTGGAACTTCTGCTTGGCGTACACCTCCATGTAGTCGCCGAACAAGAAGCTCGGGTAGTCGGCGGTGGCGGCGGGGGTCGCCGGAGCAATGGTGGCCATGCGCGCAGGGTTGTAGAAGGAGGCGATGGAGCGGCGGTTGCCGTCGCGGGTGGCCAGGACGCGGTGCCACGCGCTCTTATACCGGCCGTTACTCAGCACCTGTCATGCATTACAATTTCACGTCTTGATTCAGAAATAATTCGAAGTTCTTGGCATTTGACAAGTCAGAAGGGCACCAAATCTTGAGATGATTTCTTCGGTTGATTTTTTAAAGAAGCCGGAGCTTGATCCTGAGCACTAAGCTAGCGAGCGCCTAAGCTGAATAATTTACGTTGATCTACTAATTAAGTGCAAGGTAATTAACGTGAGCTCCACGAGTCCACCATTGTATCATATATAATAGTTAGCATGCATATATCCCGAAGATGTAATGTGGCTCACCTCGATCTGATCGCCCGTGTTGACGACGATGGCGTTCTCGAGCGGCTGGACGTCGACCCAGCGGCCGTCGCGGAGCACCTGCAGGCCACCGACGCGGTCGTCCTGGAACAGCAGGATGAGCCCGCCGGCGTCCGTGTGGGCGCGCAGCCCGTCCACCAGCTCCGGCCGCGGGCACGGCGGGTAGTGGCTCACCTTGGTGCCGTAGAAGGGGTCGAAGTCGCCGTCCTTGGTGAAGGTCCTCTTGATGTACCCCTCCTCCATCCCCAGCAGCTCCTCCATCACGCCCAGCGTCTTCTCCGCCAGCTTCTTCAGCTCCCTCCTGTACTCCATCATCGTCTCCCTGCAAGTGCACAACATCGCTGATCATTAGACGCTTCGCAAAGGTCGTACTACACTACTACCAAGAATCCGATAATCTATGTTTAGGGCCTGTTTGGTAGAGCTCCCTCTGATTCTGATTCTCTGTTAGAAGTGATTCTCCGAGAGAAGTGATTCTGTCGCTGAAAGTGATTCTCTAACGAATCCATAGGATAAACTCTATGGAGAAACTGACTCTTTGTTGGGAGTGAATCAGGAGAAGCAGCTTTTTTCAGCTCCCAGCCCCTAGTTCATTTCGGAGAATCACTTCACGGGAATCACCCTAGGAGCGATTATCAGAAAACTGCTGTTTGGCAGAGCTCCACAGATTCACTCCACAAAAGCTGAGAGCAGAGCTCTGCATATCGGACGCATGAAAAGGCCATGTATGTATGTATTTATGTATTCTGGCACTTACTTGAAGGTGGGAGGGTTGGAGGGCCATGGAAGGTCGTCCTGGAGGGTGAAGACATCCTCCCAATCCTTGTCTTCGATCTTCCTCGCAGCGAGGCCCTCACCTTCCTGGCTCACCAGCTTGGCGAGAGCCTTAACCGCGGGGTTGGATTCTTTGAACCCCTCTTCACGCAGCTTGTAGCAGTCGCTGCACACCTTCTTCACCCTCTCCAGCAGCTCATCCGGGATGCCAGTGTTCACCAGCTGCCCCACAACAATAATTCTCTCATCAGTATTTCCCTACGATATCTTGGAAGAATGGCGCCATCCATGGTGAGCATTTCTTGAACAAGTTTGCATTTCTTATGATTACCTGGAAGAATCCCCACTCCTCAAACCCGGCGGCGATCTCCGCCAGGGTGGCTGCCCTCTCATCACCGTCGAGCTTGGAGAAGTCGATGACCGGGATCACCATTGCTGCAAATGATTCTTGAAGTGTCCCCTCAGTGAATTGGCTATCAACAATGGCTGGAACTTGGAAGGAGGAGGAGGAAGAAGAACAGACGTTGTGGAAGTTGTATGGCATAGGGGGCTGTGATTTTTACCCCTTTTATAACTGAACAAGTTAGTTGTCAAATGTTTGTTTATTGATGATATTCCCTGTGGAAAAGCTAGCTCCAATTGAGGGAGTTTGAATTGGTTTGCAAGTACAAGGCATCATTCTGGCCGGTGTTTACTTTGGTCCTTGTAGTGAAGCATTTGTTTATGTGATCGATGGCGAGTTCGGGTTATTGGAATTAAACAATGTGTAGTGTCAACGCAGGGGTAGAGATCATTCATCGTGTACAAGTGCAGCTACTATAGGTCTATAGCTCAATTATAGGGGGCCGGCTAGCTCGAGGTGTAGGACGGTTAGCTCGTGCAAACCAACTTCGACCAATTCTTAGTTCATTTTTCGTAAATAAAAAGCTATAAAACGGCTAAGCTGTGGCAAATTTTTAGTTTGATAAATAGGTGGGGAAGGAAGCCTAAGGTAGAGTTTGGTCAAGCGATATGGTGAATATCTTGATACAGAAAGGTGAATATTGTGAGATCATGTGGAGGTAACCCATAGATGTATGATAAGTATTTAATATTTGTTAGACTTGTGTCGATTTGTGTGAGTTTATTTTTGGGTTTGGAAAACTTAATTTGCAATTTAATTTGGACTTCTGTCGGTGTGCTGCCGATCTAATTGGCCTTGTGCTGGTGAACAAACCAGCCATGAGCTTGGGCAATGCACTTAATTGAGAATTGATAATGATGTTGATTATATGTTGCATATTATGTTGAGCAATGCTATATGATATTTTACTTATCTGAGATTGTTACAGGGCTTCGGAGCTAGGTCATAGTGAGGCAGACGAAATTAAGATTAGGCTAGGAGAGCTAAAGTCTAGATGGCTAAGGTGACGCTAAAAGATGATTAAGACCGGAGAGTTGCTATAAGCTAAGATGACAAGTAGATGATGAGATGCTAAACTTAATCCCCACTCTCAAGCTAAGGAGAATCGTTATATTAAAGGTTCATGGATGGAGTACATGTTAAGTTAGTATTAAAGACTTATTGGATCTTGAACTTAGATAGCACTTTGGTAAGCGTGCAAGTGTATGGTTAAAACCTATTATATTGTTGGGTTGTGGGTTAGCCTATGTATAAATGAGGGAGTGAATCTCAATTCTTGATGAGGTTTTTTTAGGGGTCAAGAAGATGAACTAAGGGTAGATGTTGCTCCTAGTGTGTTATAAATAAAGGAGTGCTCCTTTGAGCTTTGCCCACCATGAAGTGTGGCATTATAATCATCTCTCTCTAAGCAATACAAGATCTAAGTTCATCTATGTTCTAAAATTTATTTTATTTCTTGTATTTATCTTTTTTTATGCAACTTGACCTTTGATTCCCCTCCTACTTGTTATGTTTCTATTAGATCTAGAACATGTAAAAGATTGAGAAATTCATCTAGAACATGTCCCAACCCAGCAAGATCTATTAGAATTTATTATTGCTCAATTTTTGCTTGCAACATTGTGTTTTTAAGATAAAATCATTGTTTTTAGTGCTGCTTGAGCTTTTTACGTAAAAGGTTAAGACCTTAGACTTATCCTTGCAATTCCTTTTGGAATCATAGTCCTAAATTCATTTTCTAGTCATGGTTCAAGTTTTATCAAGTTTGGATGGGTAAAACTTGAGTTATTGAGGTTTCTTCATGATCAAGTTTCTGAAATTTCTGTTTTGTGTTGCGTAGATGTTGAGCTAAATAGGTCTCTTATTTGGGTTTTATTTTGATTTTTTTTTGGAATCATAACCCTAAGTACCTTATCTTGCTATGTTTCAAGTTTTGGATGAGTATATTTGGAGTTATTAATATTTTTTATGGTCAAATTTGATATTTCTTCACATTCGAGTTGCTAAAACTTCTTGCTCTATTTATCCTATTTTTTGTGTTCTTGAACCTAGTGTTTGCTCCATAGCATTAGTGTTTTTAAGAAGAGATTCTGGAGAGAGAAATTTTAATTGGCTCCTATTCACACCCCCTCTAATTGTTGGTTTTGATACTTTAGTGAACTACGAAATAAATAGAAATAAATATGCATGCTTGCTATAAAGTATTGATAATATACATTCGGGTAAGTTTCATGAACTAACCAACACATGCAAAGAGTAAAACTCTTGAGCATTTGAAACTGATCCCCTTAAGAGTTGAGAGTCCAACAGGGCATGACATGCATGGATTTGACAAAAGGCATACTAGTACAAAGGTTTATATTAAACGCCTCATCACAGACGGTTTCTCAAAACCGTCTATGATGATGAACATCACTGACGGTTCTATAGTGCAACTGTCAGTGACATCATCACAAACGATACTCTTCATAAACCGTTTGGGATAATACATGATATCAATGACGTTTTTATTATAAAACCATCTGTGATAGTATCATAGACAATTTTATAATAAAACCTATCATTATTATAAAACCGTCAGTGATTCTATGTTTATCACTGACGGTTTATGAATATAACAGTCTATGATATCTCTTAGAGATATAATATAGAGACCCGAGCCACTTGCTGTATTTTAGGGTTTTGGGATCTATCTTTCATTTGGCTACAGCTATGAGATGATTTGGTAAAAGAAGACAATTGATTTTGAAGGGTGATTGAAGATCCATTTGATTTTGGTGATCTAAGGTTAGTAATTGTGACGCCCCCACTATACCTGACTAGGTCAAAACTAGTGGAGACACCACAATACAGAGTGCACCAGGATCAGGCTAAGGACAACAACACATGTACAGATAGAAATTTCCGCCGATTAGTATTCGGGGATTATTCTTAATGTACATATAGTACAACCTTAAAGTCTGGCTACGGTGATTTATACACCGCCCACCTAATATTACATTATTATACTAAGATCCTCCCACTTGATGATATCTTTATTCTGCCAAGTCCAGGTCGTCGAACCCCTCATAACCATAATCCTCCACAGCAGCATTGGCATCATCATAACAATCCACATCATCAAGAAGGTCATCAATTAATTCTTCATTTTGGGTGGACTCGACGGGCTCTGAAAACCAACATTGAAAGCAAGGCTGAGTACTCCAGTACTCAGCAAGCCGCGGAAAATTTATGCATGATAATAAATATTTACTTATTTGGCCACCAAGCCGTTACACAAAAGTAGTACTTTTACCAAAAGTACCTTTTTACCCATTTGTTAGAAAAGTCAAGTTTTATCTTTTAAATCTACTAAATGCAAAACAACGTGGGAGTTTACATCCTGTGTTAGAGGAAAACCCATACGACGCACTTCCAAACCCGGAAGCTAGGAGTGATATCACATTTGACTCTGACCAGAGGTGTACTGCTTTGCCCATAGCATCACTTGGCTTATTGTCACAGTGTGCTTCCTTAGGCACACTAATAAACCAAGGAAACAGAACGTTTGGCCAACCGTACACTGACCTCTGCCGTACCGCCTCGCCTCACCAAAGGCACGCGGGTCGAGAGTCCTCCCCTGACATCTCGCCCTAGGGTGACTGCCCTACCCCAGGCGCAGTCACCTTTCTCACCTAGGCAGAGTCAGCTACTTGTTGGTTACTTTGTTCAGCCCGTCCCATTCCAGGTCTATGGTCAGCACGGTTTGCGCCGTTTTTGAGGTAAGCACCAGTTGGTTTGTCCTTAAATGATATCCTATGTGGAGAAGTCCTGACTTCCACCTCAACCCAACCGGGGTTGTTCATACCCTGAACTTCTCCACCCACCAAATACTCCACAACCCTACCAGGGTTATGGTTTTACTGCCGGATCTAACTGATCCAAAAAGTCCGATTTAATTTTCCTTTAGAAAATAATCTTTTGGGTTAAATGCAAGAGTTTCAAACAACCCAAGCCACAAACAGTTCACAAGACATGGTCGAAGGGCGACTTGCCTGGATGTGGGTTCACAGAGCTGTCCACCGCAGAAAGTGGCTCTAGATGTTCTTTGTTGATATAGAAGAAATTTCCTGTTGAGAATATCAACATTTTAATATTCGAAAATCCTCGAGTTAGGTTAAATTTCCTAATGTGTCTTTTCATAATTGCGAATTAATAATAATTTTCTTTGTAATTATTTTTATTGAGATTTGAGATGTTTACTTTATTCATCTACTTCCGCATGCCTATTGGGATTTTAGTTAATTAAAGAAAGAAGAGAAAAACAAGAAATAAATTTTAACTTGTTTTCTACTATTTTACTTATTCTATTTTTCTTATTGTGGTAAATTTGTTCGGATAAAATATTTGTTACTTTATCCAGTAAATTCAATTATTTATTTATTTTTCATGTTATTATTATTATTATTATTACCTTAATCTTGTATATTTGTTATTATTTATATATATATATTCTTTCTTTCTTTTTTTTTTCCTACTACCTAAAAAAAAATCGGCCCACCAGGCCCGGCCGACACACCCCTTACCCTAACCTAAACTACTGCATTCCTTATCCCTTCTCTCTCTCTTCATTCCACTCACCTGGCCGCCATCCCCCTTTCCTCACCCCTCTCTCTCCCGCACTGCCGCCCGTGCGCCGCCCCCTTCCCCTCCGCTCACCACCGCCGCCCCTCTCTCACTCCCGGCGCCGCCCAGCGCCGCCTCCCTCACCTGAGCTGCCGCTCCCCCTTCATCCTCCGCCTCTCTTCCCTGAGGCCCGAGCCTGACGGCCCCTCGGCCTCCCGTGAGCCAGCTTCCCAAGCCTGATTCTTGCCTTGGCGTCTCTCCTCACGGATCTGGCGTTCCCGCCAGCACGGCTTCCCCGGCCACCCCAAGGAGCTAAGCATCCCCTCTCTTCTATTTCTCCCCCCCTAAATCTTCCTCAATACATTCTTTAATTCTCCACCTCTTTCTCTAGATGATTCTATGGGTTTGGGTCCGTGCTCAGGCTTCGGCGACCTCCTGGCCGCCCCCAAGGACGAACCCGGAGCTGTGGCGCTGCGGCTAACCCGCCGCCGCCCTTGTGCCAAGGAGAGCACCGACGGCCGCCCCTCTCCTCACAAGCTAAGCACAGTTCTTCATCCCCCTTTGTTTGTATTGAAATTTTAAGTGTTAGCAACTTAGGTTTTAGATCTTGTTAAATAGCTTATGTTTGATTTGCCTGCAAGCAGGAAGGTATTTTGTTAAGAGTTTAAAGACTTTACCCCCAGTTCCAATATAATGTGATTTATATAACAACTTTATTTTTGGCTATGGATTTTAATTTCTGCCGATTGATCTACACTAAATGTTTATGGTGCTGATATGAGTTATGAAGTGCATGAGTATACTTGTGGATATATTCATTAGCTTTTCGGTTTGTTGTCAGAATATCCAATATTTAGATTCTGGTGATGTTTGTAATGTGCATAGACATGGCTAGTCAGAATCTTGATTAGTTGGCAAAATTTCAAGGTAGCTAGCACTTGAGATGACAATTGTGCTGCTATTCTGAATTTATATGTGATGACAAGTTTTATAGGGGCAGTCAGATTGTGAGTTTGGCTTTATGAGCATGATTGAGTTTTAAGTTTGTTTGATTTTAACAAGCATATGGTCAAAATGCTAGATAGGGTGCTTTCCCTGACTAGAAAAGGTATAACTTAGCCTGGCCGACTATGGTTCTCTAAAGCCTGATGAAACTGAGTTAGGTGAATGCTTTTAGTGATTTCTTATTAAGGCATAGAAAAATGCAATGTTCTTCTCTGCCAAGCTTACTCTGTTGATTGAGAGTTAGTTCATAATTATTAATGTACCATTTCATTTCGATCCACAACAACTTTATTGATTTATTCCACTCAATCTATGATTATGCATATTTATGAGCGAGTAAATGGATTCTCACGACTAGTTTCTAGTTACTCAAATGGAAAGCATGTGATTAAAAGCAACTACTGAAATTCACATGGAAATCTCAAGATCAAGCAATCGAATCTCTTGATAGAACTAAGACCTTCATTTTAGTAGATTATCCATATGTTTGCTAAAGTGGACTAAATAGACATTCATGTTTCAAATGCCAAAGCTCTTGGATTCTTAGTTGATGATATGCTAGACCATTTAGTTATGTCAAGTTGTTACTTATCATTGACTTAGTTCACATGCAAGACTATGTGTGATGGCAAGCATGAGGTTTTCCATTTTTTGTCTTCTTGGTATAGTCTTGCTATTGTCATTTGATATGCTACTATTGATTTCATGCTTGCAATGGTAACAAGTTAAAGACAGATCTATTGAGCACAAAACTCATGTTTCAGATTCATAAATACAGATCAGGTTTGTTTGCAGATTTATTATCTGGTCCTATTTAAAGAATGCATCAGTCCACAAAAAGACTAAAAGAAACAAAGCAGTAACAACTGGATGCACCTTTTTGACTGCAGGGGTAAATGCAAGGATGGTGGTGATGAGGTGAAAAGCTGGTGGCTGGCGACTGCTCCTTTACTCCCAGAACCTACCTTCTTTACTTTTGGTTCTACTTTTGGCAAAGGACAAGGGTGAACAGCTTCTGGTTCTAGGTGAGTGTAGTTGGCAGCAGTAAAGTCTTCGAATTGTACTATACTACCCCCTATTTATACTGCAGGTTTCACCACCCCTGTAACTCGTAAACCGGTTTTCTACTGCAGGAAAACCAGGGGCTGGATGCTAGGTGTGCAGCATGCAGTATTTTGGACTGCCATTTGTCCAACCGATTGGACAAAAGCTCCCAGCCTGAGCTGGAGGGATGGGCAGAGAGGCGTGCTGGCAGCCTCAGCCAGCTGGAGATGGTCAGGAAAGTAGACACGTAGGTTGTGGGTGGTCAGAAGAAGACACGTTGGTTGGCTGGCTTAGGTTGGTTTAGCCGCGCAGTAGGATTTGGCAAGGATTGCCTTGAGAATGCAACAAGGTCAGGTCTGGTCTTGATAGAGTAGAATAAGATATGAGATTTGATGTAATAATTGTGACTATTGCATAGACTTTCGAGGTTTGCAGTGTATAGACATGTAACTGGGGAACTTTAATTGAAAAGCTCATGTTGATGTAACTTGTTCGTTTGACCTCCATTATTTCTTTGATATATTGAGTGCACAGAGTTTTGAGTAACAGATTATTTATTTATATTTTTATTTACCGATCTGATCATAATGAGTTGCTATGATGATTATTATTATTATTATTTTAGTGATCAAGAGTATTAAGGGGGTCATGAATATTAATCTTTTGCACGATAAAATACAGTCTTAACTATAGAGGTGAGCCATGAGAGAGGATTTAGAACTAACTCTTATCAGGAGTTAGGAAAATCTGAGTGGATTTTACAGTAATGGGGTCTAATTGCATTATATTCAAGATCTAGCTTGGTATGGAGAGAATTTAATGATTTTTTAGATCTAGCTTGTAGATCCATATGTTCTTTTCTATATAAGGATAGTAATGAATTCTAATTGCATTATATTCATGATCTAGCTTGGTAAGGAGAGAATTTGAAAATTGTATAGCTTCTAGATCTATGTTTTCTTGGTGATTTAAGGTTAGTAATATCTTGGGTTTTAATTAATTCTTTTATATTCAAGATATTACTTGGAAGAGAATTTGAAGATTATTTAGATCTAGCTTGTAGATCCATATGTGATCTTGTTGATCTAAGATTTAGTAATGGGTAACTACATTATATTCAAGATCTAGCTTGGTAAGGAAAGAATTTGAAGATTGTTTACATCTATCTTGTAGTTCCATGCATGTGCATGTTCTTAGTGATCAAAGGTTAGTAATTGGTTAATCTAACTGCATTATTATATATACGATTTAGGTAGCTAGTTTGGTGAAGAGAGAATTAATTTAAAAATTGTGTTTCGATATTTAGCAAGTGTGCATGTGGACACCTAGTGTACTTTAATATTTAACACTAAATGCTATATATATGCTTAGTGTAGATGGACCAAAACTGGATGTACGCTAAGAACTGTGCGAGTGTCGAGTACATTAATGACATTTCTATTTTTAGAAGAGCTGCAGAGGAGGATATGTTTAATAAGGAGGTGCAGTTTATGTCTTATCTGTGTATTGACTGTGAGAATCTAAAGATATTTCGAAACTCTGTGCAGATCGAAGCACATTTGATTATGAGGGGTTTCAAAAGGGTATACAAGTTGGACCAGTCACGGTAAAGAGTAGGATATACATGAAACAGGTAGTATTAACATCGTCGACGAAATCAATGATATGCCGGATGATCATATCAACTGTGGTTCCGATGAGGATAGGTTGTAGGATGATAATTTGAATCAGATGCTGCGCGACGCAGAAAGGAACCGTGATGACAGAGAATATGGTAAATTCCGGGGCTTGATGGAGAACTCGGAGAAACCTTTCTTCATAGGCTGCAAATCGAAATATACAAGGTTGTCATCCGTGCTTGAACTGTTGAAATTGAAGGCAAGCAACGGTTGGTCCGATAAGAATTTCACAGCGCTGTTATGTCTATTGGTGGATATGCTTCCAGATGAAAACGAGTTACTAACAACCACCTACAAAGTTAAGAAGATTCTTTGTCCCTTGGGAATGAAAGTAGAAAGAATACATGCATGTACGAACGATTGTATCCTGTACCGTAAAAAGTACGCAAACTTGCATGTATGTCATGTGTGTAATGCATCCTGGTACAAGCATAAAAGTCATTCAGATGATGACAACGGGGGCATCGAGGTGAAGAAAGGATCTCCTACTAAGGTGGCATGGTATCTGCCTGCAATTCCTCGTTTGAAGCATTTATTTATGAACCCAAATGAGGCAAAATTATTGCGTTGGCACTCGGAGGAACGTAAGAATGATGGAATGCTAAGATACCTTACTGATTCCATCCAATAGAAAAACATCGATATAAGGTTTCAAGAATTTGGTGCGGATCCGAAGAATATAAGGCTTGGATTGAGTGCAGATGAAATGATATGAATCCTTTCGGTAACATGAGCAGTCAGCATAGCACTTGGCTCGTAAATCTCTGTATCTACAACCTTCCTCCTTGGTTGTCTATGAAGCAGAATTACATTTTATTGTATGTACTTATCCAAGGACTGAAACAACCTAGATGCCCATTCTCCATCACTGGAGCTACCCCAACTGCCTGAATCATCTACGACACCTCAATAAACCACCAAAATGGCTCACATGCCCCTTGTATCAAAATATTTTCAGTAGGATGATGCCCAGTTGTCTCCCATGAAGACTCCCTATAGCAAAAGGCAAGTCAAGGACAAAACGAAGTAGATCACGAAGGAATTAGAATATCCAATTGCCCCGCTAGCCCGAGTATACAAGCTAGGAGAGTCTTTTGTAACGGGAGAGTGTTTGAAGAACCTTTCTATACCTTACGTTAGATTGTAGAATTGGTGCCTAGAACAAACTAAAAAGCCAATGCAAGACCACATAATGAGTATCTCAGTCAGCTTCAAGCCTAAGCATCTGTTCAACAGTCATCGGTGGGCTTCTTCACAGCCGACTTCAAGGACATGTTTGATGTCTTCAACCTCAATGCTGTGCTCTTGAGATAATGGACATTGTAAGTGTGTGCAATCACAGTCTATATTAGTGTAATACCAATAAATGTCATATATATATAACTCAATGATTTTGTATATATAGATACATGATCTGTGAAGCGAGAGAGAATAAACAATCGATGGGTTTGCTGGACCCACACATAGTCTCCAAGCAAACAATGGACAAAGATTTACAATTTGTCGATAAATACATCGAAGAGGCCTTGGTGGCTCAAAAAGATAAAGAGTTTATACTTTTACCTCACAACCTAGGGTAAATGCTGCACTACTTGCTATACTTTGATTTGTACTATGCACACAACTCTGTTTTATTAATTGACCATGCCAACATACCATGTAGGTTTTACTGGGTTCTTATTGTAATTCATCCAATAATGAATCGGGTTATTTACCTTAATTCCTTACATAGTGGAAATCATGACTTAAATCCTATCGCAAAATTACTCAACAGGTAATTACGTTTCCTTCATAGATAACATGGTTATGTAGGTTGTTCAAGGTATACGTTGCTCATAGAATTATTGAGGCTAACCTTTTCCAGTCATGAAGTTCTTTCAGAGTGTACAAATATTATGGAGGGCCTTCTGGTAGGGACAGGGCGAAGCTGAAGTACGATTTTAAGTTTTTGATATCCGCTATACACAATAATCCTATATAAACTATGTAATAATAACTCTGGAACTAACCAATTCTATATTTGCAATGCCGCTAGTAGGGAAAGGAAAATAATTATTGTGAATTTTACGTTTGCCCCAACATGGAACACCTTGTCACTAAGAAAACGCCCAATCAAGTAACAATTGCATTGGAAGAGGCTGATCTGGAGCGAATTCGAGGACACCTTTGTGCCTTCTTGCTCAGTCAAGTCTTAAATCCAAAAGACGAGTTCTACGTTGCCTTATAACTTCAGGAGTTGTATTTTTTCTGAATTAACATTTTGGTTAATTGTCAAACTTGTGATGTGGATTTGTGAATTGTAATTGTGCATTCAATTAATGGGTTAATGGTATTGAGTTCCATTTGGTTAATAAATCTAGGTTCATTTCTGAAATAGATATGTCGTGCAATATTAATCTATATGTAATCTGCTTTGCACTATGATGTAATTTGAGTTAATTGCTGAAATGGATGTAATATTTATAATTTGAAATGAGTTAATCTGTCATCTAGTTTTTCCGGAGGGCATGACTAGCATTTCTTGGAGCTAGCCAATAAATAGAAAAAGGGTTGTTTGTAGGCAGACTTATCATATACGGTTTTTAATTAAAAACCGTCTGTGATGTAATAAATAATGTAACAGACGGTTTCAAACTAAAACCATCTGTGATGTCATAATATTATATCACAGACGGTTCAGAATGCTGTAACATTACTGACACACAGTTACAGACAGTTTGGAAAACTGTTTGTGATGACGATTTCGAACCATCTGTAATGACCTTCGTAGTAGTGGCAAGACATAGCTTACACAACTACACTTTGATCATAGGTGTATGCCGAGCTCCATTCCTACGTCAACCAGTTTACCCGAAAAGAATTAGTACAGCTCGATGAGAATTATAAGACGTGGCAATCACAGACGGTATCGAAAAGACATACCAGATCTTCTGGCCCTTTTTCTCTCTGAAATTGATATTTGGGTGGCTGCATACCGCGTAGTACTCAAACAACGGTGGTGTTTCAGGGGGCGCCTGCCTGACCCTGGATGCGCCATTGGCATGCCCATGTGACTGGCAGCTGCTAACTGCTCCCTCCCTTGTTTTTTATAAAGATCTATTTGGTTTGCATTCTCGTTGAAAATCTTTAATGCTACGTGCTTTATCTCTTTTCCCCCTATTTATTTTCTTCTCTTTTCCAAGCATTATGCATGACTCACCATATAAACTAGTATCTATCATAATTCCAAAGTCCTTAACGGAAGGATACCTTAGTCTTTCTCTTTGCTGTCTTTCTCAATCTAACAGCTCCCTTAATCTATATGCCGAGTCAAAATACGCTCTATGAAAATCAACAAAGAGAGGCGAACAGGCCTCTGTCACGTTGGCGGGAGCGAGCGTCGCTCGTTCTGCCCGGCTGCGTTCGAGCTTCGGCTCTCGCAGTCGCGCATGAGGCGAGGGCATCGCGCGGGTGTGCGTGTGTGCGTGTGTGGGTGGGGTGCGTGTGTGCGTGTGTGTCGCTCGTCTGTTGTTTCTCTCTTCTATACTGCATTGCCAGAGCTCCTGGCCAATTTTCAAAAAAAAGGAAAATCAACAAAGGGGGTACCTTAAGACTGTAATCTTTTATCCCCTTATCTCTACCGCCCCCTGCCATCTCGATGGAGTTGACCTTCAGACAGGTTTGCCTTCCAAGTCCTCCTACGTACCTGCACTGTACACACGCACTGTCTGCTCCTTGATTTCATCCGTTCATTCCGTTGCCGTTGGGATTATTGTCTTTTGACAGTTACACGCATCCATGCGTGTCTTCTTCGTGTTTATACGTCAACTTTCCAATTATCCTGGCAGATAGATAGCTAGGCCCAGCTGATCCATTGACACATGCAAATATGTATGTTCGTTGTTAGCTCAGTCACGCTAGAGTTGCCGGCCAATTAATCGACCATATATCTTTTTCCAAGAGAGAGTTCTTTAGATTACCTTTAATTGATCCAGGAGTAATTTGAACCAAGCACCATATATCACAAATATATATAACTAGCTGATTGCACCCAATTACTTGTCATCCCTCGATAGTTTCAACTTTTAGCTTAAGTTTTTGGGTGAGACGAAAGGTGCATAAAATTCCCTCACAAAAAAGGTGCATAAATTCAATAGCTAGCTTAGACTTCATTTTTTCTCTAGAAAAAAAACTTAGACATTGTGGCGACTTATCAAAATATTTTTATCTGCCTTAAAAACTTTTTTAAAAAAATTGGTTGGAAATAAATTAGTTGACTTTTTCGGAAGGAAATAGTAAGTTGATGGAGTAACTCCTTGAAAACAACTTCTTTTTTTAAGTTGTAACAGAAAAATCAAAATATTTCTATAATTGATAAATATTCATATGACTAACAAGATTCTATATCGCGGCATAGTAAATCAACCGCCAATTGGCCTTCCCACTAGTATGGTAGATTTATAATTAAATTCAATCCAGGTAAGTTTTTTTTGCTTAAAATATATTTGAAGAAATTAATTGAGATTATATATGGGTTTGATCAAAGTATTTTGGGGAAGAAATTGGGGCTCGATCGTCCAGTCGTCAACTGTGGTACGATTGGTCTAAGGAGATCGTATCATGGATGAACATTCATGTTTTCGTCAGACGTACCCCGGACAAAGTACAATACTTCTGTTGGTAGACGTTATGGCATCAACTTGAAAGACAATTATTATTAATTAATCTGTCATAACTCAGAAATTAAGGCCCTGAGATTGATTGGCCTTTGTGGGTTAGCTATGCATGCCATTAGCGCGTATAAATGATCGATATATCATGCTTGAACCCATTGCCGACATCAACCAGTTGACTTGCTTCGATTAACATATTGTGCTCCACAGGCTTCAACTTTATTTATTTATCTTTCCTTCCATTAGGCAGAATTAGAATTGCTGTTTTAACAGGTGGAACTGGAGCATGTTTTGTTTTGTTTTGTTTTTCCTTTAATTATTCATTGAACATGAGAGGAATTAATTGACATTGTTTCATGTATGACTTGTGAGATTGTCGAAGGAATAAAATCTCTTGATCTTAGCCGTGTAGCTCGGGCAGGGCATCTAGACAGTCTTTTGGTGAGCAAGGCTTGCCAGCGCGTTTCTCTCTTTGGATGGAGAAAAAATTGTAATTAGAATTGGTAAATACTAAATTGCACAAATCATAAAGCAACTCATCCAATGGGCGGTTGCAAATCAGGATTTTCTTTTTATGAGAGCATTGAAAACTTATTTTTAATGTAATTTGATTGAATTCAAAGGTTTGGAATTAATCAGAGCTGTCTGATTTTCAAGCAGTAACAAAATTCGTCTAATATGACCCACATGAAGTAGTTTGCTCAAACATACAAAGAGGCCTAGCTCCTTTGGATTTATGCCCGACTTGAAACACCTAAATTTCATAACAATTTCATAGGAATCAATATCTTCCATTCCAAACGGACATCAAATCATTCATTCCATATTAGACAGCTTAAACCCCTCCATGCCCATTCTAGAAAAGGAAGCTGCCAATGCAAGGTTTTTGTCCGGGATATGGGTGGCAGTGCTTAGTGGCATTAAGCTTGCAAGGACTTTGATTATTTCATCCATCCATGAATTATTTTTTTCCTGATGGCTTCTGATCCAACCACGTATATGCCGAGCACGTCACGCCCTTGATAGTAACGTGGGCCCTGCCAATGCTCTAAGCCTATCCAATCATCTCTGTCTCCAATTCTCCATGCATGTTCGCATTTGGCTGTTCCTTCTTCTGTCTCTTCTTTAATCACTTATTTTGTTCCATTGATGCGTCACACCCCGGCCTCTCTCAAGATAAAACCACTAAAAGTTCAGCTCACTAATAGCTTACTAATGCCTCCAGTAAAAAAAATATATTTTAGACAATTATACGGTCTTGAAACATAACTTCGACCACCGATTTCCATTAAAATGTTTGTAAAACCTAACAATATTTTACAAGACAGACCAACTCTTATTATTTTCCTTTGGCCGATCCAAATATTCATAAATATATCTATCATTGGTCAAAGCTAAAATAATTTGATTTTCACTTATTCGTGACTAGATATTGTTAAAGAGATGTATAATTTAATTTTGACTATGGCAAACTAGGTGCCTTACCAGTTAGGCTACCAGCAGGTCGGATAATAATGCTCTGTTCACAACAGCATTGCTCGAAATTAGTAGCTCGAGATGAAGGCAAGCGTGTGCCGTGTCAACTAAGCTGTAGTCTGTCGATCCTAGCTGTCGTGCCTTTCTAGTTACTCGGTAACTCGGAGACAAAGATATCTCTGTGCATTTCAAGGCCAGCAATTTGCGTAAACAGCGCAGTACTGCACCATGATCACATTCCTTGTTACAATGCAGTTCTCTGGAAATTATTGGAGATTTGTAGGATCGAAATATACTAATGTAGCAATCAGAGGGGGGGTGAATGATTGCGCGGAAGCTAAAATCAAATTTTCGATCTTTTCAAACACCCCAATTTAAACTCAAATTGCTTGAAGACCAGTTTACGAAGTTAGAAGACCAGGTTACGAAATTGGGAGACCACCTCACGCAGTTGGGAGACCAGTAGACCGATCTGGGCGATCAAGACAAAGACTTGAGCGACCAAGAGGATACTTGGGCGATCGGTTTGAGCACTTGGGCGACCAAGAATCACTGGCGAGCAAGAGGACAGGCTGCACGACGGTTTGGGCACTTAGGCGAAAAGAGGACACCGAGCGACCAGTTTGAGAAATTGGGCGAGCGAGAGGACATCTGGGCGAGCACGCGCCTTTGTGGGCGACCACACACCGTTGGCGACCACGCAGCGCAATCTGAAAGCGGACCGAGATATGTTTACTAAAATAGAAATTCTCGAAGATCCAGCCGTTGGATTGATATAAATTTTAACTGTAGAAACTAGACTTAATTCCGCAACTAACACAAAAAGAATCAGGTCAATCGAATCTACGGATCTAAAGTTATATCCTTTGCAAGATGACCAAACCTGGGTGACCACGCGAGCAGTCGGGCGAGCAGGACATCAATCTGGGTGACCACAAATTACAGAAGATCTAACCATTGGATTGATGTAAAATTTTAACTGTATAAACTAGACTCAATTCCTAAGTGAACCAAAAAAAATCAACTCGATCGGATCTACGGATCAAAAGATATGACCTTCGCAAGATGACTGAACCAATTAGCGATCTACTGTTTGGCGACCAGGTTAGCAATCTGGGCGACCATGAATTGCCAAAGATCTAACCGTTGGATTGATATGAAATTTTAACCATAGAAACTAGATTCAATTATGAATCAAACCCAACAAGAATCAATCCAATCGGATGTACGGATCAAGAGATATTACCTTCGCAATTGGACTAATGCATCTAATGACGAGGAAACCAAATTTCACCTTCAAGGTAGTGACGGACCAAACACCAGAGAAGGCTTCAGTTGCCACGAATCAATCTTATGCATGCATGCACGGAAGAACAACTAGCTTTCTGGAAGATTGATCTTTATTTCTTTTGTCTAAAGTACTCCAACATAAGAGTACAACCCTAAAACCTGAACGCTCAAGAATAAACAAGGGACACCTCCCCTTATTTATACAGAGCAAACTCACAGAGATTGACTACAACTCCACTTCCAACATGGAAAGAGTTCGTATCTATCTCAACTTGGCCCAACATGGCCAAAACCAAAACCTTGCACATATGAACAGCCCACCTGCTGTGCATACGTGACTAACCAGCCTTCATGTGCATGTTCTCTAGCCCGAACGTCCCGTATGACACCCTTGACCACCAAGACCTCGGTTCCTCCCTGAACCTAGTCCCGAACCTCAGTTCCTCCATGAACCTAATTCCGGTCCCGTCATCGACCACGTCCGCCCTCGAGCAACACCTGCACATGAATTAACAAACAACGAGTCCGAGCACAAGTCCACAACTTGACTCAAGATTAATCCATGCAACCACTCATACGAGTGCATTGCATCAAGCGAAACCATTATGCTATCACCAACATAATAAACATATCACCATAGCACATGCACAAGCACCACACATGCTATAACCAAAGTCATTTTCCAATGCCAATTTCACCATTCAGCCAATTTTTCATCACATGATTTCACAATCTCCCCTTGATGAAAACATTGGCAACACAATTTGGACTGAACATTGGCATTCACTCACAAGAACAGATGTAAGAAATTTTGTTTATAAAACAAAAAGACAAACAAGGTGACCAAAAGACAAAGAGAGAAAATCCCCCCTACAAAGAAGAAACAAAATCTCCCCTTATCTAAAAAGAAATCTCCCCCTATCAAAAAGAAAGACTCCCCCTAACAAAAAGAAGAAATGTGTGTGTGAATGTGCAATGTGTGACCAAAAGTTTCTCCCTTTGTTTCCAAAATTTCTCCCTCTTTGTCAATGGGTTCATCAAGAATGCAAAAAGAGAGCAAAAAGAGAAACTTCTCCCCCTTTATGTTTGTTGTTTTCCTTTTTTTTTATGTACTGAGCATTATGAATCATGCACAAATGAAACAACTTGATCACCAAGTCATGCTATCAACAATACTTGCACCCTCAAATCTACACATAAACAATGTAAAGTAAGCATAACTAGAAATCAAGTACTATTAACGATTTTTGCATGGCATGATCTCCCTTTCTCAACAATCTTAAAACCTGAAAACATTGAATTTTTGTGCACTTTATTTGTGCTTTGAAAAAGCGATTCATTACTTTTATTGCAACAATAACAATTGCAAGGAATTACATGCACCATCGGCCTTACTTTTCAACCATGCCAAGCAATCACAAGCTTAAGGTTTCATGGTTTCGGTCATACACAACCTCTTCCAAGTTCATATCATAGTGCAATGATAAGGCCTCAGAAGAAGAAGTGCGACGAAGACATAACCTTGATCTTGCTTTTATCAACAATCACTTTTTGAGCTTTAGCACTCAACTTTCATTTTTAGCACTTTTGAGCAGGATCAAGATAGCCAAGAAAATTCAACCATGACAAGATTTAATTCAAGTTGTCATTCCATTTAAATAGTTATGACAAAAACTACACCATATATGTATAAACAGAAGGTTGCAAAGGCCTTGTAGCATAAATATGGTGTCAAATGACATATGTGTATGAAATACAATGCTCAGTACTTTTTATTATTTTTCATTTTTTTTGTTTTTGTTTTTTTAATTAAGAAACACAAAAATCTCCCCTCAAAAACTTCAAAACTCCCCTCAAAATATCCTATTGGATGAACCAACCCAAGTTCTCCCGAATAAAAGCAAAACGAGAAGAAGACAAAGGTTTTGTGAAAATGTCCGCCAATTGATGTTCAAGATCCACATGATGAAGCATAATATTTCCCTTTTCTACATGATCTCTAAGAAAGTGAAATCGATCTCAATGTGTTTTGTTCTAGAATGTTGCATGGGGTTTTAGCAATGCATATTGCACTAGTGTTATCACACAAAGAGGAACACTATCCAAATTAACCCCATAATCCTTAAGTGTAGCTACTATCCAAAGAATTTGAGAACAACAACTAGCAAAGCAGCCACATATTCAGATTCAAGAGCTTGATTGTGCAATGAAGATTGTTTTCTAGAGGACCATGCAATAAGTGAATTACCCAAGAAAAGACATGAGCCAGATGTGCTTTTTCTATCAATTCTACAACCTCCAAAATCAGCATCGAGAATGCTCTTAAACTAATGCATGAGGAAGCGAAAACCATATACCAAAATCTTGAGTACCAAGGAGATATCAAGATCCGCTGATGACTTGTTGATGTGGAACACGTGGAGAAGCTTGAAAACGCGCACACAAGCACACAACAAATTGAATATCCGGCCTTGATGCAGTGAGATATAACAGAGAGCCTATCATGCTTCTATACTCTTTTTGATCAACAATCTCACCATCTTCATCCGGATCAAGTGTGCAAGTGCCTCCCATGGGTGTCATGATCGGTTTGCAGCTTTCCATCCCAAAGCGACGAAGCAAATCTTTTGTGTATTTACTTTGATGAACAAAGGTACCTTCCTTCGTTTGTTTCACTTGCAGTCCCAAAAAGTAAGTCAACTCACCCATCATGCTCATCTCAAATTCCTTTCTCATGGTTTCTGAAAACTTAGACACTAAAACATGAGAGGAACCACTAAAGATAATATCATCAACATAAATCGACGAATAGTTGATCATTGCCTTGCTTGAGTAAAAGAGAGTTTTGTCAACCTTTCCCATTGTAAACCCATTTTCAAGTAAAAGGTTTTAGCATATCATACCATGCTCTAGGGCTTGTTTTAATCCATACAAGGCTTTGGACAATTTGAACACATGATCAGGAAATTTGGAATTTTCGAAACCAGGAGGTTGCTTAACATATACTTCTTCATTAATATAGCCATTAAGAAAAGCACTTTTCACATCCATTTGATACAGTCTAAAACCTTTAGATGCAGCAAATGCTAAAAGAATTCTAATGGCTTCAATTCTAGCAACAGGAGCAAAGGTTTCATCAAAATCTAAACCTTCAACTTGAGAAAAACCTTGAGCAACCAATCTAGCTTTATTTCTGACCACAACACCATCCTCACTTTGTTTATTTTTGAAAACCCATCTAGTTCCAATTATATTAAAATCAGGAGGAGGTGGAACAAGCTTCCAAACTTTGTTACGCTCAAAATTCTCTAATTCCTCATGCATGGCATTGATCCAAGATTCGTCAGTTAATGCATGAGATATATCTTTGGGTTCAAAAGAAGCCACGAAGCGAGTGAGCATAAGAATCGGGAGCAATAAACTGGCTCGAGTGACTCTCTCATTTAAATCTCCAATCATTTGTTCGGTGGATGTCTTCTTGAATGTGCAAAGGAGTCAGAAGTTTTAAACTTCGTCTCCTTCTTCGCTTTCAGCATGTACGAAAATGTTGTGGCTTGAGGATGCTCTGGATGTAGGTGATGTAGTGGTAGGTGCCGAAAGAGGTACAAATTGGTTGTGCAATAGGAATCAACACTTCATCCTCAACATCATCATCATCAACAAAAATACTCTCCCCCGAACATATGCATCTGTTCTCGCATCAATTGGACTAGTGCCCGGACTAGCCTCATCGAAAGTGATTTCACGTGTTTCGCAATTTTGTTCGTCTCCAAAACAAGTGCACGATAACCACGTGTATGAGCAGGATATCCAAGAAAGATGCCATCAGCTTGATCTAGCTTCAAATTTATCAAGATTTCCAGATTTCAAGACAAAACATTTACATCCAAAAACTCAAATGAGATACACTAGGCCTATGACCAAAACGAAGCTCATAAGAGGTTTTGCCTAGCTTCGATCTCAAAAACACTCTATTGGAAACATAGCATGCAGCTTGAGATTGCTTCATTTCAAAACTTTCTAGGAGTGTGATGTTCATCTAGCATAGTTCTAGCCATCTCTACCAAGGTTCTTTTTCCTTTCAACTACACCATTTTGTTGAGGCACTCTAGGTGAAGAAAATTGATGATCAATTCCTTTTTCAACACAAAAGTGATCAAACGAAGAATTTTAAATTCGGCCCATTATCACTTCGATAGCTCTAAGTGCTCCTAGGTGATCAACAGATAATCTAGTAACAAGACTTCTAAAGTGACTAAAAGCCTCATCTTTAGATACCATAAAATAAACCCAAGAGTATCTAGAATAATCATCAACAATGACCAAGACATACCATTTGCCTCCAAAGGATTGAACTCGAGAAGGTTCAACCGTGTCAAGATGTAGTAGCTGTCCTGGAGCGTTTGTCATCACCATGGTAAGAGGTAGATGTGAACCTGCAGTCATCTTACCATGTCTACAAGAAGAGCATACTAAATTGCTATCACCATTAAGCTTAGGCAAGCCACGAATGAGATCTAAGCCACTAACGCGAGTTAGATGATCAAAACCAACGTGACCAAGTCTTCGATGCCAAAAGAATAAATCTTTAGAAACATTGGCAACTAGACACCTATGCTTAGAAGAAAGTGACACATCAAAATCAGCCTTAAAAACTCTTCCAAAGCGTGAAATCTTAAACACAAGGTCTCCTGAAGCATCTAAAACTTTGCATTCACTTTTCTTAAAGCATACTTCAAGATCTTCATCAATCATTTGTGAAACAGACAACAAGTTGTATTTCAGATTTTCAACTAGAGCCACATCCTTGAACATGAACTTGTTGTTTACCTTTACTGTACCTTTTGCCACAACAGGAGTAGAAGATGCATCTCCAAAAGTAACACTTTCAGCACGAGATGCACGAGTGAGGGAGGAGAACCAATTTTTATCACCGGACATGTGGCGTGAGCATCCGGAATCAACTAGCCAAATGTTCTCCTTCCTCGCACGAGAAGCCTACATAAAGGCAGAAGATGTCGAGGCCTCAGTACTGGGGTTAGAAATAAAGCATTTAGGAATCCAGTACTGAGACACACGACGAGTAGGCACAACACGAGTACGTTTGTTCAAAAAATCAGATTTGCCCTTTCCGTGTTTCTTGTAACAAAAGGTGTTTGCATCACCCTAGGCACAAAATGAGGAGTGACATGTGCCTTCCTGAAATTAGATCTAGCCTTAGTCTTCTCTTTCTTTTGCTGTTTGACTAGTCTAAAGCAAAAATCTACTAAGTGTCCATCTTTACCACAATGAGTGCAAGTATACTTAACATGATGTTTAGCTTTAGTAACAGAAGTAACATTTGCATTCATCATAGTGGAAGATAGCATACCAAACAGACTTGAAAATCATTTTCTTAGGCTCATTTGCAATCTCAAGTTTTCCTCTTCAAGTGTCTTAATAAAGAGGAGCATGTGACTTATAATGAGCATAAGAATCAAAACCTAAACCCTTGTGATGAGTATCGACCCTTGACTGATCCGTAATCATATTTAGGTTTTTCTTTCCAAGAGTGAATCGTTCTAAAGATTTTTCCAAGTAATCAACCTTTCGAGCAAGAGTTAAACAGCTTATTACATGGAACATCCACTTTTCCTTTCTGCTTTATACAAGTTGAGCATGAGAGAACTTCATGAGTGAGCATAGCATCTGTCATTTGGGAAACCCTAGCATTTGCATCATGCAACTTCAATTCCAAGATAGCACATTTAGAACAATGAGTTGTATCATGCAAATCAACAGCTTGAACAGACTAGCGTTTTTAACATGTTTCACATTTTCTTTCTTTTCAAGATTGACTTGTTCTAACAAAGAAACGTGTTCTTTCCTAAGCACAAGAAGCTCACTATAGATTAAGTCACATGATTTGCAAGCATCATCATCAGAATCAAAGATTTAAGTCTAGCAATTTCAGCATGCAAAGATTCCACAAGAACATCATGTTTCTTAATTTTCTTGTCGCTTTGTCAAGCAATTTTCCAAGACGAACAAAGAGCAATAGTTAATTCATCGTAAGAAAGTTCTACCTCATTGAAGTCATTGTCATGATCGTCCCGGTGAAGCTTTCATCACTTCTAGCCATGAGACACAATCTGTCAAATCATGTTTGCTTGGAACCATTGTGTCATCCTCACGCTCTCTCTGAATCCACATCACTTAAGTTCACTTGTTCAAGAGCGTAAAGAACCCGATGAACAACCTTTTTGTTGATGAAGCTCTTTTCTTTCTATCACTTGGTGAAAACTTCTTCTTTTCTTTTCTTCGTCGTTGTCCTTCTCCTCCCTTGATGTTTTACCCGCAAGCTTAGGACAATTTGATCTAATGTGATTGAGATCACCACACTCATAGCATCTTGGAGGCCACCACCAACTCTCTTTCTCATTCTCACATTCTCGCAAAGCTTTGTTAAACCGAGAAGAGAGTAGTGCCAAATCTTCTTCAGAAACTCTTCGATCTGTTCATCGCTTAGTGAAGACAAAGAGGACAAAGCAAAGCTTGAAGAAGCATTATTCGAGACATGCTAGATTGGGAGGTCATTGCAATTGATTTATGATCGATCTTCCTAGCAAGAACATCCAAACTCATGAGTTTTTAATTTAGAGAACAGAACATCTAAAGTAAGTGTACTCATGACAAGGATTCTCTAATAGATGTAACTTTCATCTCCCAAATAGACATGTCTAATGCACCAAGCAATTGTCTAGCATTAGTAGCCTCATCAAAGTAAACTCCAACAAAGACGTAAGTTGCTAAGAATCTTATTGAACGCGCAAAGAAATCATCTAGTGACTCACCGTGTTTCATCTCAAATCGCATGTATTCTTTCTTGTAAATGTCTTGACGAACCTCTTTGATAGTGTTAGATCCTCATGATAATCACAAAGAGATTTCCATACCTCATATGCAGACTTGAGATGGATCACGCGATCAAGTCACTTCTTCCCAATCCTTGGATGATCAAATTTCGTGCTCGCTATTCGCTTCAACTTGTGCTTGATTGGTTTCATTGACTTGATCATTCTCGTGAACTTGATATGGTATGTACACCTTCTCCCGATTGCAAAGCCCCGAGCTTGAATGTATGCCTCCATCTTCGCTTTCGTAATCGAAAATCAACACCATCGAAAACACAAGGTTTTGTCGAATACCTATCCATCGCTACGGTTTCTAATCACCTGTTAAGATTAATTAGAAAAACCTTGCTCTGATACCACTTGTAGGATCGAAATATACTAATGTAGCAATCAGAGGGGGGGTGAATGATTGCGCGGAAGCTAAAATCAAATTTTCGATCTTTTCAAACACCCCAATTTAAACTCAAATTGCTTGAAGACCAGTTTACAAAGTTAGAAGACCAGGTTACGAAATTGGGAGACCACCTCACGCAGTTGGGAGACCAGTAGACCGGTCTGGCGACATCAAGACAAAGACTTGAGCGACAAGAGGATACTTGGCGATCGGTTTGGGCACTTGGGCGACCAAGAAATCACTTGGCGAGCGAGAGGACACTGGGCGACCGGTTTGGGCACTTAGGCGAGCAAGAGGACACGGGCGACCAGTTTGAGCAATTGGACGAGCAGTAGGACACTGGGCGAGTACGCGCACTGTTGGGCGACCACACACACTGTTGGGCGACCACGCGCGCAGTCTGGGCGAGCGGACCAAGATATGTTCACTAAAATAGAAATTCTTGAAGATCCAGCCGTTGGATTGATATAAAATTTTAACTGTAGAAACTAGACTTAATTCCGCAACTAACACAAAAAGAATCAGGTCAATCGGATCTACGGATCTAAAGTTATATCCTTTGCAAGATGACCAAACCTGGGTGACCACGCGAGCAGGACATCAATCTGGGCGACCACAAATTACAGAAGATCTAACCATTGGATTGATGTAAAATTTTAACTGTATAAACTAGACTCAATTCTGAAGTGAACAAAAAAAAATCAACTCGATCGGATCTACGGATCAAAAGATATGACCTTCGCAAGATGACTGAACCAATTAGCGATCTACTGTTTGGCGACCAGGTTAGCAATCTGGGCGACCACAAATTGCCAAAGATCTAACCGTTGGATTGATATGAAATTTTAACCATAGAAACTAGATTCAATTATGAATCAAACCCAATAAGAATCAATCCAATCGGATATACGGATCAAGAGATATTACCTTCGCAATTGGACTAATGCATCTAATGACGAGGAAACCAAATTTCACCTTCAAGGTCGTGACGGACCAAACACCAGAGAAGGCTTCAGGTTGTTACTTAATCAATCTTATGCATGCATGCACGAAAGAACAACTAGCTTTCGGAAGATTGATCTTTATTTCTTTTGTCTAAAGTACTCCAACACAAGAGTACAACCTAAAACCACTGACGCTCAAGAATAAACAAGGACACCTCCCTTATTTATACAGAGCAAACTCACAGAGATTGACTACAACCCACTTCCAACATGGAAAGAGTTCAGATCTATCTCAACTTGGCCCAACATAGCCAAAACCAAAACCTTGCACATATGAACAGCCCACACCATGTGCATACGTGACTAACCGACCTTCATGTGCATGTTCTCTAGCCCGAACGTCCCGTGATGACACCCTTGACCACCAAGACCTTGCCTCCATGAACCTAGTCCCGAACCTCGCCTCCATGAACCTAATTCGGTCCCGTCATCGACCACGCCCGCCTCGAGCAACACTCGCACATGAATTAACAAACAACGAGTCCGAGCACAAGTCCACAACTTGACTCAAGATTAATCCATGCAACCACTCATACGAAAGTGCATTGCATCAAGTTTAAACCATTATGCTATCACCAACATAATAAACATATCACCATAGCACATGCACAAGCACCACACATGCTATAACCAAAGTCATTTTCCAATGCCAATTTCACCATTCACCAATTTTTCATCACATGATTTCACAAGATTCTCTACCACATTTTTTTGACATATTTCTTTTTTATGTGCCTATCCGAAGGTATTTACTAGATACACCAAGAACTATGGACTCCCTTGCAATTTTATCATGTGGCTCGTATTGGAGTATCTTATAATTAGTGTATGAGTGTACGAAAAGTAATAAAGGAGTATTTCAAGTTCATTTAGGTGGTATATCAGATGTGGGAATAACTATTCACAGGAGTAGAAGGTAGTTTTCATATATTATATGAGTTCTGAAAGTAGTTGATGTGTAGATTCAGGAAAATATAATCGTTTGTTGAGACTGGTAGTCTTGGCTCTGAAGTACCCATTGCAACTACTGGTTGATGGCTCCAAAGATCTGGGCAAGAGGGTCGCCTCAACTACTGTTTATTAGTAATTTGGGGTTTATGATCAGCTTGTTTGGTTTCTTTTGTTCGATTTTTTTAAACAGATCATGATATTGGTTTAGTATGAATAGCTGATTTATGAGCACATATACATCGTGCTGTTATGAGTGTGGGGCAGGCTCTTGAATCTTGGAGAATGTTGCTTAATATGATGTCTTCCTAACCAGAATGGTTTTTCAGAGGTTTAGAATTTTGTGCGTAATCCTACCAAAACCCAGAAACCGTGAACATTATAGTATAGTCATTGGAAACCAAAGATATCGTTCTATACTTGACAAGCTTGATAATGTGCTGTATGCATCAATCATCCAAGTAGAGATTTTTCCATTTCTTTCCCCTTTTTGATAGAAGAAATAAATAATAGTATAGATATCAGGTAGTGACTACACCAAATACAGAGAAACACTGCATATATACTCTGACTCTCCTTTTATATGCTTAAATAGTGTGTGTATATTAGAGGTGGGAGTACATACACCGGAGTACATACTCCATCTCTAATCACCACTGAAATAAACATTTTATACTCTTTTATCACTTTCGTATACTCCAATAATAATTCTAAGAGACTAATACAACATGATTAAAAAATTTCATCCACCTTTATTTTTGTCTACACACACACCACCAGGAAATGTAAACAAATTATACTATAAAGGATGGTTTTAATAATTTTTTCTCCCAAATTACAGAGAAACACTGCATATATACTCTGACTCTCCTTTTATATGCTTAAATAGTGTGTGTGTCTATATATATATATATGTGTGTGTGTTCTGAAAGAAACATCCAAACATGAACTGAACTTCCATTTTGACTTGCGGATTAGAAAAGCACTAAAAACGAAAACGACCAGGTTAAATTTAAAAGAGTGCGCATGCTCCATGCAGCCTAATAAACCTAGAGGTTAGCTTAGAAGATAAGAACAGTATTATCATAAGGAATTATTCAACCTTGCCACTTTTGTTGGCTCACAAATCGATTTGGCTGGCATGGTTGACTCCAATTGAAAACTCAACGGATGATTTGAGCCGTATGCTTGAGCTGACAAGTGGTGCTGATCTGCTGTCTGACGATGCCAGGTTGACAAGAAGGCAGGAATTAAAATTGCAGGTTCAGATTGACATCGTGCAAATAGTCAAAACTCAAAAGAGCTTAGCATGCAATGGACAAGATAAAAGTGTATTTTCTAGTTGAGAAACCTACACCAAGTCATCAGCTGCTGAAGCGTGCATTGCGCCATTGCCCCTGACATGATGCACTCCTTTCTGTCAAATCTGAATGACCGTATTTAAGGAGTAGACTATTGAAGTTGCATGTACCAAGTCTCGCCAACTGCCCCGGCTTAACCTTGTTTATTCAAGTATGATCCGCACCAAGTCCAAATTAGCCTACATGCAAAGAATTGCTGTGATTAAACAACGCATTACTAAGTCGATCAGCCTACCATGATCTGCCCGTTTAACCAGTAACCAGCTAGCAAGTTTCCACTGGTTTTCTGAAAGTTGTCTGAAGTTGTTCACACAAAATATGGTAAGAAGCTAACGACAGAAGGAAATATCGATCATAAGATAACTTTATTTGACATGCAGCAGGTAATTAATGACATGCGCAGCACCACAAATGCCATGAGAATCTTTCAAGAAAACTAGAGGAAAAAACAAGCTTCTTTCCAAAACCAACATTTAGTTTTCGAGAGGAATCCAAATAGAACCCTTTTCTTGGCCAAGCTCTTTAAGGGATAAGTTTGTATAGTATTAGGTCGTAGAGTCCGAACCATATAAATTTATTCGATTTCTGCATAAGTTTGAGTTCGAATTGTACTACAACTAGGAAAGTGTCCGGAATAAGTCCAATTTACAAATTTATAAATCTTGTATTGGTTCAATTTACGATTCTAAACTCTGAGAACTCTAAAACCTTCAAATCAGGACCTCGAATTAACGGAAGTGTTCACTTTACCCCTTGAATCCAATTTGGGGTGGCTTTCCGCCGACGTGTCGTCCCATGTGAATCCCTGCCGTGAAAATAATCCTCGCGAGTGCCATGGGTCCCACATGTCAGCCTTATTCCTTCTTTCTGTCTCCCTCTTTCTTCCCTTTCATTCTCTCTCCCTCTTTCTTCTCAGTCATTGGCAACGCTTATCGCCACTGTGAATAGCAGCAACTCACGTCACTCATCCATCTCACCACTGAGCTCCACACGAGAAATTGCACCTCACCTCGTCCTACTAAGTCATAGCCGAGTGCCACATTGAGCTCGCCTCCACCTCCGCTTCATTCTCCCTTATCCCTTATCCTCCATCCCAAACCAGCTACGAAGAGACAGCTTGAGGTGCTAGCTACTTTGTTTTGGGCCACTACCTTCACCAAGCCTATTCATACGCTCGGGTGAGCTCTGGCGATGGCCACCATGTCCTCCAAGCCCACCTTGACATCGCCTCTCCATTTCCTCTCCGTGCACAGGGGGATTAGTTTGTATCGTATTAGTCTGTAGAGTCCGAACTATATATTTCTATTCGATTTCATGATTTTTAGTTCAAGCTATAGTACAACTAGGAAAGTGTTAGGAATAAGTCCAATTTACAACCCTGAACTCTGGTATAGATTCAATTTTCAACCCTGAACTCTGAAACCATTTGAATTAGAACCTAGAACTAACGAAACTGTTCACTTTACTCTCTTGACTGATTTGGGGTGATTTTCCACCGACGTATCGTCCCCCGTGAATCCTAGCTATGAAAGTAATCCTCATGAGCACCATGGGTCTCACATGTCAACTCCCTTCTTTTCCTGATCTCCCTCTTCTTTCCCTCTCATTCTCTCTCCCTCTTTCTTCTCAGTCACTAGCGACCCTTATCATCACTTTGTGAAAAGTGGCAACTTGCGCCACCCATCCATCTCATCGCCAAGCTCCACACGAGAAATTGCGCCTCGCCTCATCCTACTAAGTCTTAGCTGAGGGCTGCATCAAGCTCACTTCCACCACTTCATTTTCCCCCATCCCTCCTCCATCCCACACCAGCGATCCTCCATCCCACACCAGCGAGAAAGAGAGAGCTCGAGGAGCCAACTACTATGTTTTGGGTCACCGCCTTTGCCTAGCCAAAAAACCGCCTTGGTCATCATGTCCTTCATGCCCACCTTGACATCGTTTCTCCATTCCTCACCTCCATTCCCAGCCCCTCTGTGCACAGGATCACCAGGAAAGCTATTGTCTCCTTCAACTTTGATGACATGTGGCCCCAACAAGGCCGCAATCCAACCTTGTTGTTCCAGCCAACCCAGTGAACCCCTTCCAAATCCTTTTGTGTCTCATCATGTTCCATCAAATCATGAGCAAAACCGTTCAGTCAATTTCATGATTCATTTGCAGGAGCTCACGCCACCATCATCTGCCTCGTTTCTAGTAGAAATTGCCATCACCACCACCATTACTTCCATGGTGGGCTCCAATTCGATCCCTCTAGAACATCTTCCTCATCCTCCCTCGGCCTCTTATTTGAACCCTCAATCTCCATGTTGCCACCTCCAAGTCGAGCCCATCGCTCTGCTCTCGGCTCTTGTCTCCAGGCCACCTCCTGTCATCTCAGTCTCCACCATCTGCTTTGATGAGCTTCCCCAACTCCCCTCATGCCCATGGTCACCCCATTTTCTCCCCTCTTCCTCTCTGGTGTTGTTGCCCCTCTCCTCCCCTAACTTTGGCTGTCATACCCCATCGCGTGCACATCTAAGAGCTTCTTGCGTCTTGCCACCACCACCACTAGATTCGCCTACCATTCCATGTTCCTTTTTTTACCCTCACTGGCCGCCATCATCATCTCCTTTGCCAACGCCGTGCTTGCCTAGGCAGCCATAGCCACCTTCTTTGTTTTCATCAGCTTTGCATGGGTGAGAAGTGCTCTGATAGCCTTGATTGTTTTTTTATTTGCTAACTTCACTATTTATAGCTGACTAGGATGCCATGTCAGTGCCATGCCAAACAAAACCACCCCGGTTTGGGCTGAGGCGGGTAAATTGGATGGTTTTAAGGGTTTAAGGTTGTAAATCCAACATTTCAAAGTTTATGGTTGAAAATTGAAACAATGCCAGAGTTCAAGGTTATAAGGTCCTGTTTGGATCCATTAGCACTAACAGTTAGCTGCTAAAATTAACTGAAATGGATTCAAACAGTCCAGCTAATAGCCTAACTAATAGTTAGCCAACAACCTAGCTAATAGTTATCTCATTAGCTGGTTCTCCCCTGCTAATTTCAGCTAATAGGTGGTCAAAAGACCAATTTTCCCTCAGCCCCTCCATCGCAAGCCCCTTTCAACTAATAGATGCAAACAGCTAATTAATGCAAGGGTATAATAGACATTTGCACCTATAACTAAATTTCCAACCACCTATTAGCTAGTAGATCCAAACAGTTCCAGTTAATAATTAGTCAGCTAATAGTTAGCCAGCTATTAGTAGGGCCGGTCCTGCCATTTTAGGGGCCCGGGGTGAAAATTTATATGGAGACCTCTTCCACCTCCTTATATATATATATATCTAAGTAATACAAGATCCAACTTCTTCTATGTCTAAAATTCAATTCTATTCTTGCATTTTTGCTTAGTTCTTTTATGCAACTTGAGTTGTGCTTCACCTCTTTCTACTTGTTATGTCCCTACTGAATCTAGAGTGCATAAGAAGTTGAAGAGTTCATCAAGAACTTGTTCCAACACAACAAGATCTACTAGAACTTACCTTTGCTCAAGTTTTTGGTCTTCCTTCTTTATGAGTATTTGATCTCTTTTGGTTTCTTTCTCTCTTGATCTTGTACTACCAAGGATAAATGATTGATGGATGAATCTTCTGCAAATCATATCCCAATCATCTAGGGAAGCTTTGAACAAGATTGATCTTAGATCCTTCTCAAGAAATTGGTAGATCTTTTGTTGACTCGTTTGAGGGGTGTTTCCTTAGGGCTCTTGCTTGTTGTGACATGTAGGATATCATCTTGATTATCAAAATCCCCACGAGTAAGCTCATGGTGAAGTAAGTGGGTTTTATCCTTATCTTGGTGCATCCTTCCTTTAAACTGAAAAGAGTCAGAACTTTGATATCAATCCTTGTAATTGAAGGTTGGAATAGGTTCTTGACATATATAGGAAGGTGCATGCAAAGTTTCACAGGATTTGAATCAGTCGATCAAAAGTTATCTCGATTCTTTTTTTGAAATCGTGTTGATTTTAATGTTCATCTCGATTCTACTATTTACCTAAGAGCACTAGATGTTGCCTAGTGCTGGCTTGGTTGAGCCCTTTAATTGGCTCTTTTAGAAAAGTGGGTTGAATGCTTTTTTGTCTAGTGCTAGTCTGGTTGAACTTTTAAGTCAACTCTTTTAGAAAAGAGGCTTGAAATTTTTGGTGGGGAAATTTCATTTGGCTTCTATTCACCCCCTCTAGTCGCCTTTTCGGTCCTTTAATTGGTATCAGAGTTGATTTTGCTTTTTCTAGATCTTGACTGGTCTTAAGAGCCATGGCGATTGTCGGTGTACTTTGCACCGGGGTACCCTCTCCGCCGCAGAATTAGTAGGCCCAAGAAGCGGCCCAGCCCACGTGGCAGCCTGGCGAGCAGGTGGGCGATCATGCCCTGCTCGCCGGGCGGTAAGCCCACATGGC
This sequence comes from Guadua angustifolia, assembly GCA_036346375.1. Classification (NCBI taxonomy): domain Eukaryota; kingdom Viridiplantae; phylum Streptophyta; class Magnoliopsida; order Poales; family Poaceae; genus Guadua; species Guadua angustifolia. Next base: position 17,232,776 of record CM070521.1, on the reverse strand, counting down.
AGCCTGGCGGGCAGGTGGGCAATTAATATTTGATGCAAAAAAAATACTTCTATAGAACAATTTAAAGTTTATGAAATGACAAATGTAAATTGTAATCATAAACACTTACTTGGCCTCTTTAACAACCTTTATGATAGAATGTGTAATATCAAAAGCGCTGAAAATAAAAATAAATGCATCAAAGGTTGAATAGTGCAATGGGGACTCCTGTACCGCCGATGTCAATCACATATTCACATTCAGACTATTCAGTCCGTGAAATTGAAAAGGAAAAACAGAATACTAAATATACATACACTACGTCACTACGGGAACAACTGAATGAAAGAAAATTGCCTCGGGGTCGCGGCGACTGACAATTGACGAACTCGCGATCAGGTGATCAGGTGGGTCACGGCGAGTGACCAAATCGCGATCAGGATCAGGCGAGGCGATCAGCGGATCCGGAACTCGGAGGGACGGCGTCGCGGCAACTGGGCGCGAGGGCGTCGGGGGTCGGGGGCTCGGGGCGCGCCACACGCTGCGTTCTGATCAGTCAGACGGTTCGTTTCCTACCTGGACCCTCATCAAATCAACTCAACACACATTTACTCGCGACTGGATCAAAAGTCTATGGTGTAGTTGCAGACCTAGGGGCCCCATGACTTTGGGGGCCCGGGGCGGCCGCCAACCCTGCCCCCCTCCCAGGGCCGGCCCTGGCTATTAGCCATTAACCAGCTAACTATTAGAGCTAATGGATCCAAACAGACCCTAAATTGGACTTATTCCAAAGTGCTAATAGCCATATAGAAGGCTCGGGCCCTGCACCTCGTCATTCAGATCGTCGTTTTCATATTGCAAGTCGGGCTTTATCAAATCCTCACAACAAAAATCGCCTTCTCGCCAAAATGCTCTTTCGGATTTTGCAGCCCCAGGAATTTTACTTAACAGGAAACAGTTCAACCCGTGCAGTTCCAGAAAGACCCTCAATAACATATGGCAATGTTACTACTCCGTATTATGTTGGTGATATTCATGGTACTTTGTTTCATAAACTTTACGACGAAAGCATATGTGAGGCTTGGTCCAGAAAATAGATAGGTTTTCTACGTCGCAGTTGTACAATAGTAGTAATATTAAGAGGAGTTGATCTGTATCTTTATCTGTAATAGGGACCAGTGAAGATGTAACTGGAAGATGCCTCTCAAGCGGCCAAAGACTGAAGGTTTGAGCTTTTTCCCTACCATTACTGAAGATTGGCCTAATATTGAAGATTTGAGCTTTTTCCCTACCATTACTGAAGGTTGTCCTAATAAATCTACGGGCATTGTTATCTTAGATGATTTTGTGCAAAATGTGGTTTAAGTGTTTGTATTAAAAAAACAGAAAGTCTACCAAACGGTATACCGTTGGGAATCACTTCCAACGGTATACCATGGTTCATTAGGTTCGCGGGTAAGTTTCATCACCAGGTTTCACGGGTAAGTTTCATGATGTCTCACGGATAAGTTTCATGGGTTTCATGAGGTTTCAAGTTTCATAAGGTTCGTGTTCATTAAAAAAAGTTTAGCATTGTGCTGTCTGATGAAACCTTTGGTTGAAACTTATCTATGAGACTTTTTTTAATGAAATACGAACCTTATAAAACTTGAAACCTCATGAAACCCATGAAACCTATCCGTGGAAACATCATGAAACTTACCCGTGAAACTTAGTAGCGAAACTTACCCGTGAACCTAATGAACCATGCTATATCGTTGGAAGTGATTCCCAACGGTATAGCGTGTGGTAGTTGCTCTCATTAAAAAAACATTTTCACCTCTAGTAGATACTACGTTTTGTACTCACATAATGAAAACATTTTTGCCCGTTCAGTCAGGCAGGTACAAAGCTGCGATGGCAACGGGAAAAATCCTCGAGGGAGCACAATCCCATCCCCAATCCCCAATAACCAAAATTTTTCCGTCCCATCTCTGTCCTCGCGCACGGGGCTTAATTCCCTCCATCCCTGATCCCCGACGGGGACTAATCCCCGAAAATGCTACATGAAAGATCACATGTTACATGAGTGAATTACTAGAGTAATGGTGCATGTGTGATTGAAGTGTGAGTGAATCACTAGAGTAATTCATATTTAACATGTTTATTAGTAACAACCTCACATATTTTTTTAGAATGATCATTTGCTCCCACTTATTAGTGATAACGCGAAAGCAGGGACGGTGAACAGTGAAATGTCCCTAACCCCGTGACCCCCAACAAGGTAACATTTTCCCCGATAAACCTCCGTGGAGGAGATTTCTCTCCATCTGCATCCCCTGATAGGGTAATTCCCTGCAGTGAAACGGGATCAGGGCCATTGGCCATTGCCATCCCTGTACACAGCCAAGCCGGAGGCCCAGTTCTGTAGTTCACGGTTTAACCATCTTGCTACGGCCACGACCCGACCAAGTCTTGAAAGCCAGACTCGTCAGCCCATGCAGCCGTCGTCCTTATGTTCATGCCGAGGGTTATTGCTACAAGTAGCATTGTTGAAAGTCACAAAGGGTTTCTCTAGCACACAAAATCGGATGCATTTTAGAAACAACACGGCAAATAACAAGATAACCAAAAAAACAATCGAGTGACATAGATTTGACACGGAAACCTAACAGGAAGAAAAAATCTCGCACGCACCGGACGATGATCAACTATAGGAGGAGGGTTACAAAGCAGAGGATTTTACGAAACAAAAATCTCTCTACACTTGGATTTTACTAAAATACAAGGGTTAGTATGTTCCCGGTTCAAAAGTGGCTAATTCGATGTATTGATAAACTGAGACGTAGCTTTCTCTGAAGAGGAAAAGATCCAGCAAATTGTAATCGAGGCGGAGCTGGTCGAGGGGCTGAGCCCACCCGCCCCACCCATCAGTGCCTAGTAAAAGAACTCATGTTGACAAACATCACTCCTCTCACAATCATATATGTAATAACTAACTCGCTAACAACATAATAAAAAGTAAAGCACACTAACCGCTTGAACTACTTAAACACTTAGATTGCAAATGGTGTCGACCGCTCTTACCATGGGTCACCAAGTACTGATTTGGTTTGAACAATTGCTCGACTTACTATCTATTGATGAGGTGGCATTCAATTTTTCCTGAGTGAATTTCAACTCTCGATCTCTTTCTATGGGAAGAAGGTCGACATTTTCTTGACAAAGTCTTCAATTTTGGCGATCAACCTTGTCTTCTCAGTGATATATATATATATATATATATATATATATATATATATATATATATATATATGAAAATATCTTTTACTCAGGTGTAGTTACTCCCACCTCAAATACTACCTAAACAAACTTGAAATACTCTTTTATCACTTTGGATACAGTCATATACTAATTATAAGATATTCCAATGTGAACCACATGAAAAAATTACAAGGGAGTACATACTTTTTAGCATATTTTACAAATACCTTTATATATAGGCATAAAAAGGAGTATGTCCAAAAATATATATATACCACTCGAAAAATATAAATACTACCTAGCTAGTCTTATATACTCAAAAACTACATGTACATACCCTCTATTGCACGAGATACTCCCTACGTTGTGAGATACTCCCGGGAGTAGAAAAGAGGCTTCCTATATATGTGTGTGATTGGTTATTTGTAGCGACGTCATAGCAGGTTGTTTTTCATACTATGGTAGCCTTGCTCGCAATGATCACGCCACGCAGACACGCAGATTCCCTCTTTGAAACTTTCGCTCCGCCACGATTGTAATGGTGGACACCGCTTGATCAAATGGAAGGTCACCTGTCTACCCAAAAGCAAGGCGGACTTGGTATCAAAGACCTTGAACGCCGCCAGAGCGCTTAGACTTCGTTGGCTATGGTTTAGATGGAAAAACAACGAGAGGGCCTGGACCTTCCATGCGACAAAACGGATATTGCTCTCTTCAATGCTTCAACAATTGTCACGATTGGAAACGGCAAACTTGCGGACTTTTGGAGATCAAGTTGGATTGAAGGGAAAGCACCACGCCACATGGCGCCGAGTCTTTTCCACATAGCCAGAAGAAAGAACATCTCTGTCCACCGTGCTTTGCAAAACAATTACTGGATTCGTTTTTGCACACCGGTGAACTCTGATATACAAATCAGGGAGTTTGTTGCGCTCTACGAGGCAATACAACGAATCAATACAGATGAAAGGAGGGAAGACCAAATAACCTGGCGTTGGACGGCTGATGGGCAATACACAACAAAGAGCGCATACACGGCGCAATTCCAAAACGTTTATAGTAGGATGAAGCTTTGCTCGATATGGAAAGCGAAGACTGAACCCAAATGCCGTTTCTTTACATGGACGTTGATTCACAGTAAAATTCTAACAGCGGATAACATGCTCAAGAAGGGATGGCCTTGTAATGCCTCCTGCAGTCTCTGCAACGCATCGCCGGAAACACCAGCCCATCTCTGCAAAGATTGCCCTTTCGCTAGGGAGGTATGGGGTCTTCTCTTGCTATGGGGGAATTTGGATCGGTGTCAGAACATAAGCCACAGTGGATCAATATACAACTGGTGGAGAAGGATGAGAACCCAATATGATAAAGCAATCGACGGATTTTGATGGGCTTTCATCTATTATTGGTGGAATCTTTGGCTAGAGAGAAACCAACGATCTTTCAAGAGATCATCGAACACCTCAACAAGTGGCTACGATAATCAAGGATCGCGGTGCTCACCCGGCTATTTGCTTCAACATAGTTGGCGGAATGACCCAAAGTCTTCGCTTCGCATTTTGTTCTCTCACTTATGTTTTTAAGTAGTTTGTTCCTAGTAGTGTGTTTAGAGCTAGTAGTTAGTGGCAATCGTATGTGAGGGTTTTTCTTGGATCCGGTTTTTTCCCAAAATATAAAAGCAAAAACTGGATCCACATGTTGTTTTTCGTTCCCTTCTTAATAAATTTAGCAGCAATTCTCTTGCTGCTCTTTCAAAAAAATTCAAAAAAAAAAAAAAGGGTTAGTATGTTCCTGGTTTCGTCATAGTGTACATTACACATTTTATTGCCCACTCTTCTACATTAGATTGTTCCTTCTCTTCCTGTCCCCCAACATGTACGACATTGGTAAGTAGATGTATCCTGCTGCAAAACTCATCAGAAACTGCAGCCAAGCACCGTGTTTCCTATGCTGCTCGGTGTTTCCTGTCCTGAAGCTGCAAACGCACTGAAATTCAGATGCAGCTAGTGGAAGAGGTTGCTCTGGCCTCTGATTTTCAGAGGCAGGCCGAAGTTCTGGTACACCCTAATCTCCCCGCCCAAGCTCGCTGCCACCACCACCATCCCCCACGCGTTGCCGCCGTGCCGCCCCCGCGACGACGCTTCCCTGCGAAGGTCCACCTGCCCGCCGGCGCCGGGGTACGTCATCGGCCCGGACTTGTTACGGCGTGGCATGCTGCCGTGCACGTCGTCAACGGCGCACGATGAGGCCAGCTTCTCGGCCCCGCCGTGCCCGTGCACGCTGGACGGCGAGCGGTCGGCGCACCGGAAGGACGGGGACCCGGGCCAGGGGACCGCCGCCGACACGTCCCTGCAGAAGAAGTGCTCGTAGGAGCGGCTGGTGAGCCAGGTCTTGGCCTTGACGCCGATGCCTCCGGCGCTGGAGCCGGGTCCGTCGGCGCGCCTCCAGACGTAGACGTGCGAGTCCTCGCTGGCGCAGACGACGTAGCGGCCGTCGGCGGTGTAGGAGGCGGATATCTGGCTGCTCGTGTTCTTGAACCCTGGCAGGAAGAAACACAGGTTCCCTTTCGGTTGTGAAGTTTGTGCAATGCAACGGTGATCTTGGTACGGTGATGCGATGCAGAGACGTGGCTGCTGCCATTATCGTACCTTTGAACTTCTGGAGGACGGTGATGCCGTTGAAGACCCGGATCTGCGAGTCCGCCGACGTGACCAGGATCTCCGACGGGTTCCCTGGCGCAAACTGCACGTCCGTCCAACAGGATGATCGATTTGTACACTTAATGTAATTGTGAACAAAAACTATGCGTGTCAGGGAGAAGTGGCACCTGGAATCCGGTGATCTTTTTCGCTTGCGACTTGCGCTTCTTGGAAATGCTCATGTCGATCTGAGCCTCCTGGTTAAGTTTGCAATCTGACACAGAACACGATGAATTTGGATGATCACACTATGATTTGACCACGAGCAAATGTAATCTGCACAAATTATTTGTGTATACCTTTTGTCTTGTAGAACCGGCAGCAACCCTTGTGTGACCCAATTATCGCAGCCTAGGAAGTTTGAACACATGCATAAGCTATCAAGTGTCGATGACTTGGCCACACAGTGTTAAGCTCAGCTGATGCAGCAAGATTGTGCACGCACCTGGCCGTCCGGGGTGTAGCACGCGGCGGTGACCATGTCGTTCAGGTCGCTCCAGTCGACGACGTGCCGCTCCGCCACGCTCCAGATGCGCACCTTGCTGTCCAGCGAGCCGCTGATGAAGTAGCCGTCGTCCACCGGGTTGAACTGGATGCACGTCACTGCGTATACATCGACCCAGATTGCAATTAGGCCACACGATGGAATCCAATCAAGACGGCGCTGCCGCGCATTTGCCCGGCCTGACTCACCGTAATCGCTGTGCGTGAACAGCTTCAGGCACGCCTTGGTCTCCATGTCCCAGAGACGCACCGTCTTGTCCATGGACGAAGACAGCAATTGCTGCAAGCAGCCATGGCACACACGCTTACAAGCTCTGCTTGTGAAGTAGTAGTAGCAGTTGCTGCAACAATGGCAGAGCGGTTGATTCTAACCTGGGATTTGGACCAGGAGAGGTCGAGCACGTCGTCGAGGTGGCCCTCGAAGGCGCACACTGGAAGCTCGGCAAGCGCGAACACGGTCTCCGGCACGACGACGTGCTCCGGGAGCACGTGTTCGCTTCTCTTCCCACGCCTCGCCTTCTTGGACAACTGCGCCGCTAGCCCCGGGGCCGCCGACCAGTCGTCCGCTGGGACGCCGGGGGGCAGCGGCGGGAGATGAGAGGTCGAGAGCTCCTGGGCCACGCCGGACGACGAGGCGTCGGCGTCAACGACCCGCCAGACGCGCACCACGCTGTCCTCGCCGCCGCTGGCGAGGAACCGGCCGTCGGGGCTGAAATTGATGCTCCAAATCGAGCCCTCGTGCGCGCGCACCTCCTGCCGCATGTACAGCCCCGTCAGCTCCTTGCTCGACTTTCCGTAGTGGTGCACCTTGAGCCGCTCGGACGACGACGACGCCATGGCAGCGTTGGCCGACGCCGACTTGGACATGGTCACCGCGGACAGCAGCGCCGACGACTTGCCGCCGCCGTTGCCGTCCCTATCTTTCTCATGGATGAGGCCGGCGGCCGAAGCGACGAGTTTGATGTTCTTGAGCCACCGAGGTTTCTTCTTCCCCGTCTTCGCGCCGTCCTTGGCCGCCCCGGCGGCCACCGGCTGGCTCTGGCTTCGGCGCATGAGCTGCTTCACGAGCGGAGAGTAGCCGATGAACCGCTCGAACTCGTCGATGTTCAGCTGCACGCCGGTCTGGAGGTCGTTGGGCACGCCCAACGCGCCGTCCGTCGACTGGCCGTTCACCACGAACTCCTTGCCGTCGTCCAGGTTCTTGTTCTTGAAGCTGCGGCCAATGTCGTTGCCGTCACCGTTCTCTTCTCCTTCGTCCTTCGACGCCGCTGATGCCAACGGACAACGAGCGGCCGCGCGGAGAGCCTTGCGGACAGGTGAGCCCTGCAGCGAGTGCTGCACCGAGTACACGCGACGGAACGACGTCGGCTTCCTGGCAACGCCGCCCTGACGGCGAGGCGGCTGTCGGACCGGCACCGGGTCAGAACGGCGTTGTGCTGCTGTTTCGCGATCTCAGGAGGGCATGCGGCCACCACCGGCGCCGCAGTCGTGGCGGTGCTCGTCGCGTCGTTGCCCGGGGCTGGCGCGGCCGTCGGCTGCGGCTGCCGCCTGGACGCGCAGCGCGGGATGTCGGGGGGAATCCTCATCCTTGCGCTGCGGCTGCGAAGAAGGTCCTTGCTGCTGGTGAGCCCCATCCCTTGGAGCAGCCGGCGGCGGCGCTCCTGGATGGACATGGGCTCGGCCGCCATCCACGTGCCGTAGTCGTACCTCGACATGTCCTCGTCTTCCTCCTCCTCTTCATCCAACACGGCCTGCTCCTCGCTGAGGCGGTCGCCGACGGCGGTGGCAAAGGAGATGCGGACGTCGTCGCCGCCGTCATCCTCCTCGTCCTCGTCGGAGGGAAAGTCGGGGTCGGCATCATCAATATGCACCGTTCCCGACGGCTCGACGTGGTCGACGCACTGGAAGAAGGACTCCCGGTTGCTGCGATCTTCCTCTTCCTCGGCGTCGGCGTCGGCGCTGCTTCTGCTCTGTCCGTGTCCACGGTCGTGGTCATGGCTGTCAACGGCGACGGCGACCTCGCCGTCGTTCTCGTGGTTCATGATCCTTGACGGTTCTTGCATGGTGGTGGCAAAACGTCTGGCCCACCAGCGATTTCCCGGGAGAGAGACCCTCGCTCTCGTGTTTGCTAAATTTAGGTGGATGTTTTGCAAGGTTGCAATGCTTCATTCTTCTTTCCATGGCCTCTTCCATTAGTGTACACTGTGCAGGGGAAGGTTTTGGAGGGAAGAGGGCTTCGAGATCGAGATTAGTGCTCTTCTAAAAGAATCACAATGGTTAGTTTCGAGATCGAATGTGAATTCTTGTTCGGCCGAAAAATATGGATGTGGGTGTAACTTGACCAAAAATTGGTTTGTGTCAGATCCGCTTTCACTCCAGGGGAAGCGCTTCTTCCATGGAAATGATCCTCATGTGAGACTCAGATCACCGTACCATTCGATTGCCCTCGAGATCAGCTTGGACGGTTTGAACTTACGGTGGTCTAAATTATAACGTTCCGAAAAAAAATTGAATGACAGTTTCGCAACGAGAACAACTCTATTTTCAGTAATTCATTACTCCTTTCAAAGAATCTAGTAGTGGTGAACTATGCATTCTTTACCTTCCCAATTTTTACCCACCTCTCCTCAAATCCATCCTTCACCCCTACAAAATCTCTAACAAAAAACAAAAAAAATACTTCACAACAAACAAATTAACTACTAAAAATACAATACTTATCCTAACAACCTCTCTTCCCTTCTTTATGGTGTGTGGCGGAGGTGCGATGCAAACAAAGGTGGTGAAGACAAGAGCGTAGTGTAAATCAAGCTCGACAACACAGGCACATGGTGAATTAAGAAGGGGCTCAAAAAGGCACATGGAAGGAGTAAAGAGCATGACACAAACTAAGTGTATATATATAGGCAACATATCACATGCTGCAGTCTTCCTGATGTTACACATTGCACACACCAACTAACAAAAATCACAAAAAATTTTGAAAAAAATTGTAGATATACTTCATAGATTTCTATATGTATAAAATTGTAGGTTCAAATTCATTATATATCAAGAGTTATAAAAAAGAGAAAATTCTGACAAGTTTAAAAAGTTTAAACTTGTCAGAATTTTCTCTTTTTTGTAACTCTTGATATATAACGAATTTGATTTTGAAACTTCATACATAGGTAGAGTAATCTATGAAGTATATCTACAATTTTTTTCAGAATTTTTTGTGACTTTTGTTAGTTGGTGTGCACTGTGTACACGGGAAGCCTGTGTGCATAGGATATGTTGACATATATATATATATATGTGTGTGTGTGTGTCTGTGTGTGTGTACATATATACGTATGTATGTATGTATGTATGTATGTATGTATGTATACATATGTATATAGGAAGCCTCTTTTCTACTCCCGGGAGTAATTACTCCCTTTGTCGTATCTCACAACGTATAAGGCATCTCGTACGATGGAGGGTATGTACACGTAGTATACGAGTATATAAGATCATCTAGGTGGTATGTACATTTTTCAGAGGTGGTCAGGGGCGAATCCAACGAGGGGGCTCCATCATGCTTGAGCCCAACCTCCACACCAGTGTCGGCACTCTCTCTCTGGTGGCCATGGTGGATAGGCGGGCGGTGGCAGGCCAGTAGGGGCACAGCACAAAGAGGAGGGGAGGCAGGTGGCCATGAGGTACCGCTGAGTTGGGCAGGGGTGCAGCCGCGTGGCTAAGAGGAGAAGGCCGGGGGCTCTCGCCGGTGCGAGGAGTCGAGGAGGCACCAGCGGCCATGGCCTGGGCAGGGTGTGGCACTGCCCTAGATTGCGCCGCTTGTCCAGCAACTTCCGATCGTATGTGTAGGCTAATGAGGCTATGGTGACGTGCAACAATGGAGGCAAAGAGGGGTGGCGGCGTTCTTATCTAGTGGCCATGGGTAGTCTCCACCTTCAGTTTTGCTGACCATATTCTCTTCAGTCTTCACTGCTTGCAGCCTTGCAGTATAGATGTATTAGACCTTTTTTTGCTTTCTCACTATTTTTTGTTTCTTTGATTTTTTTATTGAACCTCAAATGTTAGCTGAGAATAAGACAGATGCTCCTGCATGCCCTCTCCAATACACATCTCTTCACACGGAAGTAATAGAGTTGGTGACATCTACCCTTTCTACACATTTTTTTACATTCACTGCTATGTACATGATTTCAGTTTGTTCAGAAGAAGATGGTAGATAAGGAACAACTATTGAGATTCAGGATCGAGTAAAGAGCAGGTGTGTCTTTTTTTCCATACAAGAATATCGAACTTCATACATACTATGGTTAATTAGTTATACATTTGGCTGAAACCACTCTCATGTAAGAGAAACAATCATTTCAGTCTTGAAATTTGTTTTATTTTGTACTCAATTTCTGTTAGATATGCCCATATTCAATACTTATAATTATTCTTGAAACACCTATCTACAAGACTCTGAGTACTTATGAACAATACTTAGTAAGGTACTTGATGTTAAATTTATGCTCGAATGGGCTACATGTAGAATACTGATATTGTACTATTTCAGATCTGGGATATAGTTCCAGAGGCCACTTCATATGAATGTGGAAGGATGCCCTTATCACTATGTGTCTTCTATACAATGGTAGTGAAAACCTTCTTTTGGAAAGACTGCAGATAATCAACATACATCTTTTTATTGTTCTGTAAAACATTGTTCATCTGAAGCTCCTGTTCTGTTAGGTTGTCGCTATGTCTCTTTTGTTGAGTTTGTGTTGCACAGTTTGGTTTTTAATAGAAAATTACAAACTCCATTAACCCAGTTTCGACTATCAAAAGTATAAGGACAATCTGGTTAAAAGTTTCTATTTGGTTCTTTCCATCTCTACAGGGAAGGTAAATTTACGAAAAACTCTGAAAGTTATGTGATTTAATGTGCGCATTAGCATTAGATATAAATAAGCCTCAAAATTTTTCTATATTGGTTTGTGTATATGAAACTATTAAATCACTAATGTTTTATAAATTTGATATTCAGATCACTGCTTATTGGACCGACATTTATGTGTTTTGAGATGCCTTTCCATTAGCGAGGTACCATCACTCTATTTTGCTTTTTTGCTATGCTTCTCTTTTATTAATGTATAAATTTCAATTGTGCGAGACTATATTTGCCCTAATTTAGCTTAACCTTTTGAGTCCACCTCTATTTTCATCCTAGCTTCGCCACTGGAGGTGGTATGTATATATTTTTTTTGATATACTCTTTTTTATGTGCGTATATGAAGGTATTTGCAAAATACGCTAAAAATCATGGACTTTCTTGCAATTTTTTCATGTGACTCACATTGGAGTATCTTATAATTAGTGTATGAGTGTACCCAAAGTGATAAAGGAGTATTTCAAATTCGTTTATATAGTATTTCAGAGGTGAGAGTAACTACACCTGGGAGTAAAAGATATTTTTCATATACATATACATATACATATACATATACATATACATATACATATGTATGTATATGTCCTTGTCCTTCGCTACACTTCTTCCATGGGCGATTCATTTGCGACCTTGCGCATGGATGTCCAAGAATAAGACCGCTGCAACATGGGAAACGCCGTAGGAATGTAGATTAAGCAGTTCTTTACCCATCGTCTCATAGTACTGTGAATTCCTCGATGCTAAAAAAATAGTGTCATTCTCTCTGGTTATGTCAGTATAAGGGTGCTTGTCGAACTGCGGCTGGATTGAAAAACTGTTTTTGGTTTGCTAAGCTGTAAAGCAGCTATAGCTGGTCGATGTGGCTTTTCGGCCCTCTTTGTTTCAGCTTCAGATTATGCAGATTATGGATTATAGTCAGCTATTTGGAAAATTGGCTGCCTGAAGAATCTGCTGGCAAGAGAATCTGATCGTTCGGCAGTCCATCCGAGAATCCGAGAATCTGATGGGCGGCGGAGGAGGAGTGGCGGGCTAAGGAACTCAGCAGAGGAGCTAGCGGAGGAGTGGCTCGGTGGGCGGAGGAGCTGCTCGGGGAGTGGAGAGCGCGCTCGGGCAAAGGAACTTGACAGGCTAAGGGGCGGGGTGGCCGGACGAACCGGTGGGCGGAGGACCCATCGAGCATAGGAGCTCGGCCGGAGGAGCGGCTCGACGAGCGGCGGGTGCCGGAGCTTGGAGGGCGGAGGAGCTCGGCGGATGGAGGGGCTGGGCAGGTGGAGGAGCTTGATGGACGGAGAAGCGGGGCGGACGGAGGAGCTCGGCGGGCAGAGTGGCGGGGCAAGCAGAGGACCCATCGGGTAGAGGAGCTTGAGCGGAGGAGCTCGGCGGGCGAAGGAGGCGGTGGCGCCGGAGCTCGGCGGACGGAGGAGCGACTCCACAAGCAACGAGCGGAGGAGTCGGCGGGTGGAGGGGCTGTGGGCAGAGGGCCCATGGCGGCCGGAGCTCGGGGTGGAGGACCCATGATGGTAGGCGGAGGGGCTACAAAGCTCAAATGAGGTGCGGCCTCCTCACTCGGGCGCAGTCCGCACTGATTCTCCACGAGAATTGGCCACGGCAGCACTTCTGATTTTTAGTTGTATGACTGATTCTTATTCTCTGAGAAGCCGTCCAGAATAGTACTGTTCGGCGCACAATCCACTTTTATTTTAAGCAGAAGTTGTATTTAAGCTGAAACGAAAAGGGCCTTCTTGTTATGCAATTTAGCAAACTGGCTGCTACAGCTGTAGTTTTTGGGGGCAACCGAGCGGAGAGGCAGTAACCTAACAAAGCATAGCGGCGGCCGAGCGGAGAGGTAGCACGAAGGTGGTGGAGGTCGGGGAGACAGTCGAGTGAAGCCACTGCTAAAAAGCTTATTCCCAATGGCTTAGCTTCCTAGCTGCATGCAACCCCCTCTCTCCCCTGGAAACATGTCAATATAACTTTGACAATTAATTTATTATATAATAAATTTATAAAACACAATAAAATTATAGTACTATTTTTTAAGACGTGTGTATGTAGGAAAATGACTACTTGCGTAAAATCAGAGTGCTGGAAGGTGAGTGCCGGGAGGAATCTGGTAAGAGGCAATTCGATGCAAATAGCTGTGGACAGGATGCAGGAGGGCAATATTCTGCTGAATTCTTTTATTTGATCGATGTAGAATTAACTAGCCCAACTCAACAAGTATTTTTGGGCAAGAAGAACCAGGAAATTAAGACTAATATCTGTTTGTTTGAAGGATATGTTGAGTATTGTTGCTTTCTTTTCTGTCCTTAGGAATAGTTGTTGCGAAATCCTGTAACTGAACCATGTGTGCCCTAATTGTAATATAAGGAATTAATGGTTCATACAGGAAAATTACATGAAACAGCACTTCTCAGTACAAGCCATAGTTCTTAAAAAAAATTCATCTCTACCATGACAAAAGAACTTCTGGAATTCATCAAGCACTCACTTCACATGACAAACAACAATTCTTATGTCTGCCATTCATAACTTCTCCCGGTGAGAAAAACTAAGCACTCACTTCATGAAGTAACAATTCTGAAATTCATAACAAGCCAACTAAAAAAAATTCTGGAGTAGTATCAGGAGTTCACCAAAACAGGACAGCACACCTGACTTAAGGAACTTACTGCATAGTTCCCAAATACACGCCACAATATGCCACAGCCTACTACTATAGAACACATCTCATGCAGGTTCTTTTGAAACCATCTACCATCTCAGTCCTTCCTTCCAATGCATCAGCAAGCAAGGTCCAAATCCCTGCCGAAGATATAGCAAATAGAATAGATTAGAAATAAAATCAACTCAACTACAAAAACAGACAGACGATTTCTATGTTTAAAACGTTGACGATGTTTAAAAACTACTTTACGTCTTCAAACAAAATGGCTCGTATAACTCTCTCTGTGATAACTTCTATGCTCAAAACAATTGCTCCTATAGCTCAATTTGTAGAATTCTTGCAAAGTCGGTAACTTCGATTATTTAGCTTAGGTGGTAACTCAATTTTTAGAGCCGTTTGGTAGAGCTCCGGCTCCCGAATTCTCATCTGGAGAAGCTGGAGCTCTACCAAACGACCTCGTTTCTCTCGCGTGAATTCTTGAGAGCGGCTAGAGCGATTCTTCAAAATGCACGCGAGGCTAGGAGCGGCCTAGAGGCAGCTCCTCGCGAGAATCAGCGCCTCCCCGCCTCCCGTGTCGCCTCTTAGTTCAAGGATTGGATTGTGCAGATATAACTTCTTTGTTTAAAACGGTGGCTCTTAAAGCTCAACTTAAAGAACTCTCACAAAATTGGAGACTACTTAAAGAACTCTCGTGAAGTTGGGGACTTTGATTTATCTTAAGGGATTAGATTGTTCTTGAAAAGATTTTATCTTTTCCCTGGTTAATTTCTCGCTGGCACATGGAGTTTGTTAAAAAAAACAGCGGCTCCTAATCCTAATGATCCTAACAAGAAATAAACGTAGAGTTAAATTAATGCTGATCAGCCCCTGTCTTTAACCTCTAATTGGTCCGATCAGAGCCATCCATCAATAATACGGATCGAACTCTGTGGTTTCTCTCCATCTACTCATTGTCGTGTTGTTTTTTAAATACCGGTTTTGCAAACTCTTTTTAGAAGAAAAAAAGAGAATTTAAACAAAAGAAATAAGAACAATGCGTAATTACCCTCTGCTCTTCCAAGCTAGCCAAACATTAGCACGCATTAGCACGCAATTTCAATACTCAAAACAACAGGACAAGATAAACAAAATTGAACAGAATCATTCAAATTCCAAAGACATTTAATAGAGAATGAGATATTGTCCCATTACAACCAAATTTGAGCCACACACCTGACAGTGTGGCCTAATTTAACTTATATTTACATGAACACTGCCATCCCAATTCGACCTATCGAGTTAATAAATCAAATGTGACATGCTAAGAACACACACAAAAAAAAAATATTCAAGGATGGCTTGATCATCCATCACATCGCGATGAATACACAGCTAATTAGTTGGTACTCCCATCTCTAGATAATAACCCAAAGCAATCACCTAATGTCCTACAATAAATTGACCAAATGTCACTTGGCCATGACACGCATGGCTAGCTAGCTTAGTATGTACACAGACTCAGGACTTCGCCGGCGTTCGGCGTTGGAGGCAGCGCGGCGGCATTCACCGTGAGGGCCTTCTCCTTCCGCTCCCTGAGCTTCACCACCTTCCTGTGGCGGTTGGAGTGCTCGTCGCTCCTGAAGCTGGGGCTCGTCGACGGCCGGTACTCCGGCAGCAGCCTGTTCATCTTGTACCGGATCCCGCACGCGTTGCACAGCGTGCCCGGCCCGTCCGGCCCCGCCCGCCACTGCGGCGTCTCCGGCGTGTGGCAGTGGGCGCACGTCCTCTGCGCCTGCCGGTTCCGCTGCCGCGCCACCGAGCGACGGCGGACGATGCCGCCGCCTACGCCATTGTCGCAGCGGAACTCGCCGTCGCTGCCGTCATTGCCATTTTTGTCAGCATGGGTGTCGTAGGCGGCGGCCGGCACGAGGACGAGAGGGAAAAATAGAGACCAGGGCCGTTTGCAGACGGTGTTCAGTCGGCGACGCCGCTTCCTCGGCACGGCCCAAGGCTGTAACGGGGATGCGAGCGGTGGCAACTCGACCTCACAGGACTTCGACGAGAGGCTGTAGCCCGAGGACGTGGTGGGCGTCGTCGACGCGCTGCAGGACAGCGCGTACGACGCTGGCAACGGCGGCGCCCCGTTGGAGACGAACCCGGGCAGAGCACCGCACGCGTCAAAACAGTCGTCCGGAATCGCCGGCGCGAACTCCGGGACGCCGCAGGACATGTCACACGCGTTCAGCTTCCCGCCGCCGCCGGCCACCAGCGCGCTCTCCGAGGCCAGGGCGAACTCCGGGACAACGCCGGACAAGTCACACGCGTTCAGCTTCCCTCCGCCGCTGCCGCTGCCCAGCGCGCTCTCCGAGGCCAGGGTGAACTCCGGGACAACGCCGGACAAGTCGCACGCGTTCAGCTTCCCTCCGCCGCTGCCGCTGCCCAGCGCGCCAACGTCCACGTCCATGTTCTCCGCGTTTTTCGAGTGCTCATCATCCCCGTCGCGCCCGCCGGGCTCCGTCGCCAGCGCCGGCGGCGTCTCAAGCGGCGGCGACAGCGAGCAATCAATCCCGAGCGCCTCCAGGAATCCGTCGTCGATCACGGAGACGTATTTTAAGACCTTATCAAGCGGGTCGTTGGGCCAGCACAGCCCCCCGTCGGGGCAGCACGAGCCGTCGCAGTCGCCGTCGCCGTCGACGAGGTCGAGGGGGATGTCGTGGAGGGAGACATACGGCAGAGGCTTCCGCATGCCAACGATCACCGAATCATACAAACAACAAACCCTAAAAAAACCTCGCTTTATCAAGCCTCCCCAACAATCCTTCAGGGCTACGGTTTAATTCCGCATTGGCGGCCGTAAGCGTGAACAGAAAAAAAAATTGGGGAATTAGAATACGCGTATATAGAGTAGAGAGATAACGCAGCTTAGTCTTTGAAGGAGAGAGGAATTAGGGATTCACACGAAAACCCTAGATAATGGAAG
Source organism: Guadua angustifolia (assembly GCA_036346375.1). Taxonomy (NCBI): domain Eukaryota; kingdom Viridiplantae; phylum Streptophyta; class Magnoliopsida; order Poales; family Poaceae; genus Guadua; species Guadua angustifolia. The sequence goes on along the minus strand of CM070521.1, from coordinate 17,215,797 downwards.
GCTCGAGAAGCGATGATTGTTACGGCCGGGATTTCTTCTCGTCTCCGATCTTTTTTTCTTGCCCTAACAGGATGATATGGTAGCCGTCGATCTCTGTGAGACACGTACGTGATGCGCGTATCCACCGTACGTTGGCTTTCGGGTGGCTAGGATTAGTGCTCCTGCTCGCGGATCCTCTGCGCGTGTATTTTTCGTTTACGAAGTAGAGCGTATTCATCAGCACGAAGAAGAAGCCCAGCCCGGCCTGTTTATTAATAGGTGATCGTGTCCGGGCCAATTACCCCTCTCTTGTCCCGCTTTGGTGGTTCCAGTTTAACGTGTTATTATTGTGTTTTTATTAAAAAAAATAATATAACTTATAGAATTATTTTATTATTATTTAAATGATTATTTTAAATTTAAGTTAACGGACAACTATAGAGCTTAGGCTTATTAATATTTTTCTCGAAATATTAGTGAGTATAAGTTTCATTAATAGTAATGGCACATATATTGCAAACATCATTAATAGTCAAAAGTATGGAAAATAAATTTAGAAGTTTTAAATTTTACTAATTACCTCTATAGTTTACTAATTTGAAATAATTGGAAATCGGTGTTCGAGTACTTCACGGGGTTAAAGAGAGGAGGGACGCATTATATGCCAGATATAATCATACTATCACTAAAATATTGGATCTTATAAGAACTTTAAAGTTAAATGTGTTTGGACGAGAGTAGTAATAGGATAGGTGACCTCTTAGAAAGTTTTTGTATGGCGTTAAAAATATCCGAATCCAATCAGAATTTTGAAGTTAAGCCTTCTTAGACGAGAGTAGTATTAGAATGGGTGACCTACCTGAGAAGTTCTCTCTAATTTAGTATTTTTAAACTACCAACTAGAACAGTGTGTGATGAGTCCATATCACAAACGGTTCTAGGCTAAAACCATATGTGATGTGGGAATTTCACAGACGGTCTGTGATGTTAATTTTTACAGACGGTTCTAAATTAGAACCGTCTGTGATGAATTTTATCATAGATGGTTGGAAAACCGTCTATAATGACTCTTTGTCATCACTGATACTTGTTTACATATGGTTCATAAAACCGTCTGTGATATGATTTATAAACCGTCTGTGATGATTTGTTTGTAGTTGTGCCAAGAGGCTTCCAAAAAACAATCCAGGAGGAACTCCTAAAACTAATCAGACCTTAGTGATAACCCTCTAATCTTGGGTTTCTCAATGGATTCGCCGTGTAACCCTGGTACTTTGCTAGCTGTCCCTTGGATTACGCTTTACATTACTTGTTACATAAGGTTGCTGTTTCAACGGCAATGTGCGCTTTCTTACTTGGAACACGGAAAGAACCAATACGGTTTCTTACTTCCCATGCAACCAAGCTGTTTGCTGTCGTCCTCACGTCGGAGGACAGGGTTGCATGAAAAGTTTGAGGCTCGTGAGGTACTCGAACTCGATTTGAATCCTATTCAAGGTTTAATCGAGTTGAGTTTGAGTCTAGTCAAGCTCAATTGACAGTGACGGATCCAGAAAGAAATTATAAGTAAGGTAAACTTAAAGTATACACAAACCGAGTATAAATTTGTTGGGTTATGTTTTATTTATAGACCAAATTTATTGGGCTATACAGTATATACACACTTGGGTATAAAAAGTTTTGTAAATTGTAGGTGGGGCAGCAGCCCAACATGTTATACTGTTGAGTCCGCTCCTGTCGATTGGCAACCTAAGCTTATTTGAGATTATTTCGAGCTTGAGCCAGACTCATTCGAGCTCGGCTCGTTGATAGCCCATCCAAGGGTTGCATAGTGCAATCCCTGAACAGCAAGCTTCTTGTTGTCGTCGTAGTTTCTCCCACCACTGTAGCGATCGACGCCGCGGTAGAACCAGAAACAACCTCCAAAACTGTAGCAATTTATTTTTTATCTGATCGGAATTTTAATCTTATCTCCTGTTGAAATCCGAAATCTCGGACAAAATTTTCGAAATTTCATCGAGATTTTAAACTATACTCGCACCACCGGAAGGCCCGGCCAGACGAGGGTTTGGAAGAACTCAAAGGAGCGCCGCCCAGGGGCGGACCCAGGAAAATTGATCGTCGGGGTCATCGCTGACATTCGGCGGCCGGCGGGGAGGTGAGTGCACTGGGGTTGGGGTCCAGGCCAATCTGCCGCTAGGGTCACTGTGAGATCATGTGATGAAAAATTGGTTGAATGGTGAAATTGGCATTGTAAAGTGATTTTGGTTATGGCATGTGTGGTGCTTGTGCATGTGCTATGTTGAGATGATTATCATCTTTGGTGATAGCATGATGGAGTTTTGCTTAATGCAATGCACTCGTGTGAGTGGTTGCATGGATTAATCTTGAGTCAAGTCGTGGACTTGTGCTCGGACGCGTTGTTTGTTACTTCATGTGCGTGTTGCTCGAGGGCTAACGTGGTCGATGACGGGACCGAACTAGGTTCATGGAGGAACCGAGGTTCGAGACTAGGTTCGAGGGAGGAATCGAGGTCTTGGTGGTCAAGGATGTCATGCGGACGTTCGCTAGAGAACATGCATATGAAGGTCGGTTAGTCACGTATGTGCAAAGAAAGGGGCGATCATGCGTGTAAAGTTTTGGTTTTGGCCATGTTGGGCCAAGTTGAGATAGATACTGAACTCTTTCCATGTTGGAAGTGGAGTTGTATTCAATCTCTCTGTTCTTGCATCGTGCAAGAGTTGTTTTTGGTCATGTTGGGCCAAGTTGAGATAGATACTGAACTCTTTCCATGTTGGAAGTGGAGTTGTATTCAATCTCTGTGTTTGCTCAGATAAATAGGGAGGTGTCCTGTTTATTCTTGAGCGTTCAGGTTTTAGGGTTGTACTCTTGTGTTGGAGTACTTTAGACAAAAGAAATAAAGATCAATCTTCCGTAAAGCTAGTTGTTCTTCCGCATGCATGCATAAGATTGATTCGTGACAACTGAAGCCTTCTCTCGTGTTTGGTCCGTCCTGCTTTGAAGGTGAAATTTGGTTTCTCGTCATTAGATGCATTAGTCCAATTGCGAAGGTAATATCTCTTGATCCGTACATCCGATTGGATTGATTCTTGTTGGGTTTGATTAGTAATTGAATCTAGTTTCTACAGTTAAAATTTCATATCAATCCAACGGTTAGATCTTTGGCAATTCGTGGTCGCCCAGATTGCTAACCTGGTCACCAAACAGTAGATCGCTAATTGGTTCAGTCATCTTGCGAAGGTCATATCTTTTGATCCGTAGATCCGATCGAGTTGATTCTTTTTTTGTTCACTTCAGAATTGAGTCTAGTTTATAAAGTTACAATTTCACATCAATCCAACGGTTAAATCTTCTGTAATTTGTGGCCGCCCTGATTGATGTCCTGCTCGCCCGACTGCTCGTGTGGTCGCCCGGATTCAGTCATCTTGCAAAGGACATAACTTTAGATCCGTATATCCGATTGACCTGATTCTTTTTGTGTTAGTTGAAGAATTGAGTCTAGTTTCTACAGTTAAAATTTCACGTCAATCTAACGGCTGGATCTTTGGAAATTTCTATTTTAGTAGACGGGTATCGGTCTGCTCGCCCAGACCGCGCGTGGTCGCCCAACAGTTTACGTGCTCGCCCAACCTGCTCGCCCAAGTGCCAGAGTGCTCGCCCAAGTGCCCAACCTGCTCGCCCAAGTGTCGTCATTGGTCGCCGTGTGCCCAAACCGTAGCCCAAGTGTCCTCATCGCCGCACAAGTGCTCTCTTGGTCGCCTAAGTGCCCAAACTGGTCGCCTAAGTGTCCTACCGTCGCCTAAGTGCTCTCATCGTCGCCAGATCGGTCTCATCGTCTCCCAACCGCGTAAACTCGGTCGTCAAGCAATTTGAGTTCAATTGAGGTGTTTGAAAAGTTTGAAAACTTGATTTTAGCTTCCGCAATCATTCACCCCCTCCGATTGCTACATTAGTATATTTCGATCCTACAAGTGGTATCGAGCAAGGTTTTTCTAATTAATCTTAATCGGTGATTAGAAACCGTAGCGATGGATAGGTATTCGACAAAACCTTGTGTTTTCGATGGTGTTGATTTTCGCTTTTGGAAAGCAAAGATGGAGGCATATATTCAAGCTCGTGGTTTTGCAATTTGGGAAAAGGTCTACAAGCCATACAATGTTCCCGAGAATGATGCACCAATGACACCAATCGAGCACATGTTGAAGCAAACAAAGAAAGCAAGAAATTTGATCATCCAAGGACTTGGAAGAAGTGATTTTGATCGAGTGATTCATCTCAAGTCTGCAGATATGAGGTATGGAAATCTCTTTGTGATTATCATGAAGGTTCTAACATTGTCAAAGAGGTTAGGCAAGATATTTATAAGAAAGAATACATGCGATTTGAGATGAAGCTCGTGAGTCTCTAGATGACTTCTTTGCACGGTTCAATAAAATTCTTAGCAATTTACGGTTTGTTGGAGTTTTCTTTGATGAGGCTACAAATGCTAGACAATTGCTTGGTGCATTAGACATGTCTATTTGGGAGATGAAAGTTACATCTATTAGAGAATCCAATCGTCATGAGTACACTTACTTTAGATGTTCTGTTCTCTAAATTAAAAACTCATGAGTGGATGTTCTTACTAGGAAGATCGATCATAAATCAATTGCATCGACCTCCCAATCTAGCATGTCTCGAATAATGCTTCTTCAAGCTTTGCTTTGTCCTCTTTGTCTTCACTAACTCGATGAACAGATCGAAGAGTTTCAAGAAGATTTGGCACTACTCTCTTCTCGGTTTAACAAAGCTTTGCGAGAATGTGAGAATGAGAAAGAGAGTTGGTGGTGGCCCTCCAAGATGCTATGAGTGTGGTGATCTCAATCACATTAGATCAAATTGTCCTAAGCTTGCGGGTAAAACATCAAGGAGGAGAAGGACAACGACGAGAAGAAAAGAAAAGAAGAAGTTTTCACCAAGTGATAGAAAGAAAAGAGCTTCATCAACAAAAGGTTGTTCATCGGGTTCTTTCGCTCTTGAACAAGTGAACTTAAGTGATGTGGATTCAGAGAGCGGTGAGGATGACACAATGGTTCCAAGCAAACATGATTTGACAGATTGTGTCTCATGGCTAGAAGTGATGAAAGCTTCACCGAGGACGATCATGACAAATGACTTCAATGAGGTAGAACTTTCACGATGAATTAACTATTGCTGCTGCTCGTCTTGGAAAATTGCTTGACAAACGCGACAAGAAAATTAAGAAACATGATGTTCTTGTGGAATCTTTGCATGCTGAAATTGCTAGACTTAAATCTTTGATTCCTGATGATGATGCTTGCAAATCATGTGACTTAATCTATAGTGAGCTTACTGTGCTTAGGAAAGAACACGTTTCTTTGTTAGAACAAGTCAATACTGAAAAGAAAGAAAATGTGAAACATGTTAAAAACGCTAGTGTTCAACCTGTTGATTTGCATGATACAACTCATTGTTCTAAATGTGCTATATCGAATTGAAGTTGCATGATGCAAATGCTAGGGTTTCCCAAATGACGGATGCTATGCTCACTCATGAAGTTCTCTCATGCTCAACTTGTCGCAAAATGTAAAGGAAAAGTGGATGTTCCATGTAATAACTGCTTAACTCTTGCTCGAAAGGTTGATTACTTGGAAAAATCTTTAGAACGATTCACTCATCGAAAGAAAAACCTAAATATGATTCTGGATCACCAAGGGTCAAGACTCATCACAAGGGTTTAGGTTTTGATTCTTATGCTCATTATAAGTCACATGCTCCTCTTGTTATTAAGACACTTGAAAGAGGAAAACTTGAGATTGCAAATGAGCCTAAGAAAATGATTTTCAAGTCTGTTTGGTATGCTATCTTCCACTATGATGAATGCAAATGTTACTTCATTATTAAAGCTAAACATCATGTTAAGTATACTTGCACTCATTGTGGTAAAGATGGACACTTAGTAGATTTTTGCTTTAGACTAGTCAAACAAAGAAAAGAAAGAGAAGACTAAGGCTAGATCTAATTTCAGAAGGCACATGTCACTCCTCATTTTGTGCCTAGGGTGATGCAAACACCTTTTGTTACAAGAAACACGGAAAGGGCAAATCTGATTTTTGAACAAACGTACTCGTGTTGTGCCTACTGTCGTGTGTGTCTCAAGATCGATTCCTAAATGCTTTATTTCTAACCCAAGATCGAGGCCTCGACATCTTCTCGCTTTTATGTAGGCTTCTGTGCGAGGAAGGAGAACATTTGGCTAGTTGATTCCGGATGCTCACGCCACATGTCCCGTGATAAAATTGGTTCTCCTCCTCACTCGTGCATCTCGTGTCCGAAAGTGTTACTTTTGGAGATGCATCTTCTACTCTGTTAGGCAAAAGGTACAGAAAGGTAAACAACAAGTTCATGTTCAAGGATGTGGCTCTAGTTGAAAATCTGAAATACAACTTGTTGTCTGTTTCACAAATGATTGATGAAGATCTTGAAGTATGCTTTAAGAAAAGTGAATGCAAAGTTTTAGATGCTTCAGGAGACCTTGTGTTTAAGATTTCACGCTTTGGAAGAGTTTTTAAGGCTGATTTTGATGTGTCACTTTCTTCTAAGCATAGGTGTCTAGTTGCCAATGTTTCTAAAGATTTATTCTTTTGGCATCGAAGACTTGGTCACGTTGGTTTTGATCATCTAACTCGCGTTAGTGGCTTAGATCTCATTCGTGGCTTGCCTAAGCTTAATGGTGATAGCAATTTAGTATGCTCTTCTTGTAGACATGGTAAGATGACTGCAGTTCACATCTACCTCTTACCATGGTGATGACAACGCCCAGACAGCTACTACATCTTGACACGGTTGAACCTTCTCGAGTTCAATCCTTTGGAGGCAAATGGTATGTAATCGGTCATTGTTGATGATTATTCTAGATACTCTTGGGTTTATTTTATGGTATCTAAAGATGAGGCTTTTAGTCACTTTAGAAGTCTTGTTACTAGATTATCTGTTGATCACCTAGGAGCACTTAGAGCTATCAGAAGTGATAATGGAACTGAATTTAAAAATTCTTCGTTTGATCACTTTTGTGTTGAAAAAGGAATTGATCATCAATTTTCTTCACCTAGAGTGCCTCAACAAAATGGTGTAGTTGAAAGGAAAAACAGAACCTTGGTAGAGATGGCTAGAACTATGCTAGATGAACATCACACTCCTAGGAAGTTTTGGGCTGAAGCAATCTCAACTGCATGCTATGTTTCCAATAGAGTGTTTTTGAGATCGAAGCTAGGCAAGACTCCTTATGAGCTTCGTTTTGGTCATAGGCCTAATGTATCTCATTTCAGAGTTTTTGGATGCAAATGTTTTGTCTTGAAATCTGGAAATCTTGATAAATTTGAAGCTAGAGCAACCGATGGCATCTTTCTTGGATATCCCGCTCATACACGTGGTTATCGTGCACTTGTTTTGGAGACTAACAAAATTATAGAAACCGTGAAATCACTTTCGATGAGGCTAGTCCTGCACTAGTCCAATTGATGTAGGAACAGTGCATATGTTCGTGGGGAGAGTATTTTTGTTGATGATGATGATGATGTTGAGGATGAAGTGTTAATTCCTATTGCACAACAAGTTGCACCTCTTTCGCACCTACCACTACATCATCTACAAATGAGCATCCTCAACAACAACATCTTCGTACATGCCTGAAAACGAAGAAGAAGAAGGAGAAGGTTCGGTTACTGACTCCTTTGCACATTCAAAGAAGACATCCACCGAACAAATGATTGGAGATTTAAATGAGAGAGTCACTCGAGCTAGGTTTATTGCTCCTGATTCTCATGCTCACTCTGCTTTTGTGGCTTCTTTTGAACCCAAAGATATATCTCATGCATTAACTGACGAATCTTGGATCAATGCCATGCATGAGGAATTAGAGAATTTTGAGCGTAACAAAGTTTGGAAGCTTGTTCCACCTCCTCCTGATTTTAATATAATTGGAACTAGATGGGTTTTCAAAAATAAACAAAGTGAGGATGGTGTTGTGGTCAGAAATAAAGCTAGATTGATTGCTCAAGGTTTTTCTCAAGTTGAAGGTTTAGATTTTGATAAAACCTTTGCTCCTGTTGCTAGAATTGAAGCCATTAGAATTCTTTTAGCATTTGCTGCATCTAAAGGTTTTAGATCAGATCAAATGGATGTGAAAAGTGCTTTTCTTAATGGCTATATTAATGAAGAAGTATATGTTAAGCAACCTCCGGTTTCGAAAATTCCAAATTTCCTGATCATGTGTTCAAATTGTCCAAAGCCTTGTATGGATTAAAACAAGCCCCTAGAGCATGGTATGATAGGCTAAAAACCTTTTACTTGAAAATGGGTTTACAATGGGAAAGGTTGACAAAACTCTTTTTACTCAAGCAAGGCAATAATCAACTATTCGTCCAGATTTATGTTGATGATATTATCTTTGGTGGTTCCTCTCATGTTTTAGTGTCTAAGTTTTCGTAAACCATGAGAAAGGAATTTGAGATGAGCATGATGGGTGAGTTGACTTACTTTTTGGGATCGCAAGTGAAACAAACGAAGGAAGGTACCTTTGTTCATCAAAGTAAATACACAAAAGATTTGCTTGCCGCTTTGGGATGGAAAACGCAAACCGATCATGACACCCATGGAGGCACTTGCACACTTGATCCGGATGAAGATGGTGAGATTGTTGATCAAAAGGAGTATAGAAGCATGATAGGCTCTCTCGTTATATCTCAACGCATCAAGGCCGGATATTCAATTTGTGTGTGCTTGTGTGCTGTTTTCAAGCTTCTCCACGTGTTTCACATCAACAAGCTATCAAGCGGATCTTCGTATCTCCATGGTACTCAAGATTTTGGTATATGGCTTTCGCTTCCTCATGCATTAGTTTAAGAGTATTCTCGATTCTGATTTTGGAGGTTGTAGAATTGATAGAAAAAGCACATCTGCTCATGTCTTTTCTTGGGAAATTCACTTATTGCATGGTCCTCTAGAAAACAATCTTCATTGCACAATCAATCGCCGAATCTGAATATGTGGTCAGCCGCTAGTTGTTGTTCTCAAATTCTTTGGATAGTAGCTACACTTAAGGATTATGGGGTTAATTTGGATAGTGTTCCTCTGTTGTGTGATAACACTAGTGCAATATGCATTGCTAAAAACCCTGTGCAACATTCTAGAACAAAACACATTGAGATCAGATTTCACTTTCTTAGAGATCATGTAGAAAAGGGAAATATTATGCTTCATCATGTGGATACTGAACATCAATTGGCAGACATTTTCACAAAACCTTTGTCTTCTTCTCGTTTTGCTTTTATTCGGGGAGAACTTGGGTTGGTTCATCCAATGGGATATTTTTGAGGGGGAGTTTTTGAAGTTTTTGTAATATTTTGTAACATAATTTTTTTGTGTGTTTCTTATTAAAAAAAACAAAAAAAATGAAAAACAGCAAAAGTACTGAGCATTGTATTTCATACACATATGTCATTTGAAGCCATATTTATGCTACAAGGCCTTTGCAACCTTCTGTTTATACATATATGGTGTAGTTTATGTCATAACTATTTAAATGGAATGACAACTTAAATTAATTCTTGTCATGGTTGAACTTTCTTGGCTATCTTGATCCTCGCTCAAAAGTGCTAAATATGAAAGTTGAGTGCTAAAGCTCAAAAGTGATTGTTGATAAAAGCAAGATCAAGGTTATGTATCGTCGACTTCTTCTTTACTGAGACCGCTTATCATTGCACTATGATATGAACTTGGAAGAGGTTGTGTATGACCGAAACCATGAAACCTTAAGCTTGTGATTGCTTGGCATGGTTGAAAAGTAAGGCTAATAGTGCATGTAATTCCTTGCAATTGTTATTGTTGCAATCAAAGTAATGAATCAGCTTTTTCAAAGCACAAATAAAGTGCACAAAAATTCAATGTTTTCGTGTTTTAAGATTATTGAGAAAGGAGATCATGCCATGCAAAAATCGTTAATAGTACTTGATTTCTAGTTATGCTTACTCTACATTGTTTATGTGTAGATTTGAGGGTGCAAGTACTGTTGATAGCATGACTTGGTGATCAAGTTGTTTCATTTGTGCATGATTCATAATGCTCAGTATATAAAAAAAAGGAAAACATCAACATAAAGGGGGAAAAGTTTCTCTTTTGCTCTCTTTTTGCATTCTTGATGAATCCATTGTCAAAGGGGGAGAAAGTTTGGAGTCAAAGGGAGAAACTTTTGGTCACACATTGCACATTCACACACACATTTCTTCTTTCTGTTAGGGGGAGATTTCTTTTTAGATAAGGGGAGATTTTTGTTCTTCTTTGTAGGGGAGATTTCTCTTTCTGTCTTTTGGTCACTTTACTTCTTTTAAAAATGGTGTTGCCATTGTGAGGTGAATGCCAATGTTCGTTTCCAAATGGTGTTGCCAATGTTTTCATCAAGGGGGAGATTGTGAGATCATGTGATGAAAAATTGGTTGAATGGTGAAATTGGCATTGTAAAGTGATTTTGGTTATGGCATGTGTGGTGCTTGTGCATGTGCTATGTTGAGATGATTATCATGCTGGTGATAGCATGATGGAGTTTTGCTTAATGCAATGCACTCGTGTGAGTGGTTGCATGGATTAATCTTGAGTCAAGTTGTGGACTTGTGCTCGGACGCGTTGTTTGTTACTTCATGTGCGTGTGTTGCTCGAGGCTTAACGTGGTCGATGACGGACCTAACTAGGTTCATGGAGGAACCGAGGTTCGAGACTAGGTTCGTGGAGGAATCGAGGTCTTGGTGGTCAAGGATGTCATGCGGGACGTTGGGCTAGAGAACATGCATATGAAGGTGGTTAGTCACGTATGTGCAGCAGGGCCGATCATGCGTGTAAAGTTTTGGTTTTGGCCATGTTGGGCCAAGTTGAGATAGATACTGAACTCTTTCCATGTTGGAAGTGGAGTTGTATTCAATCTCTCTGTTTTGCATGCGTGCAAGAGTTGTTTTAGTCATGTTGGCCCAAGTTGAGATAGATACTGAACTCTTTCCATGTTGGAAGTGGAGTTGTATTCAATCTCGTGTGTTTGTTTCAGATAAATAGGGAGGTGTCCCTGCTTATTCTTGAGCGCTCGAGGTTTTAGGGTTGTACTCTTGTGTTGGAGTACTTTAGACAAAAGAAATAAAGATCAATCTTCCGAAAGCTAGTTGTTCTTCCGCATGCATGCATAAGATTGATTCGTAGCAACTGAAGCCTTCTCGGTGTTTGGTCCGTCACAGCTTTGAAGGTGAAATTTGGTTTTCGTCATTAGATGCATTAGTCTAATTGCGAAGGTAATATCTCTTGATCCGTACATCCGATTGGATTGATTCTTATTGGGTTTGATTCGTAATTGAATCTAATTTCTACAGTTAAAATTTCATATCAATCCAACGGTTAGATCTTTGGCAATTCGTGGTCGCCCAGATTGCTAACCTGGTCGCCAAACAGTAGATCGCTAATTGGTTCAGTCATCTTGCGAAGGTCATATCTTTTGATCCGTAGATCCGATCGAGTTGATTCTTTTTTGTTCACTTCAGAATTGAGTTTGGTTTATACAGTTAAAATTTCACATCAATCCAACGGTTAGATCTTCTGTAATTTGTGGTCGCCCTGATTGATGTCCTGCTCGCCCGACTGCTCGTGTGGTCGCCCGGATTCAGTCATCTTGCGAAGGAGTTAACTTTAGATCCGTATATCCGATTGACCTGATTCTTTTTGTGTTAGTTGCAGAATTGAGTCTAGTTTCTACAGTTAAAATTTCACGTCAATCCAACGGCTGGATCTTTGGGAATTTCTATTTTAGTAGACGGGTATCGGTCTACTCGCCCAGACCGCGCGTGGTCGCCCAACAGTTTACGTGCTCGCCCAACCTGCTCGCCCAAGTGCCAGAGTGCTCGCCCAAGTGCCCAACCTGCTCGCCAAGTGTCCTCTTCGGTCGCCCAGTGCACAAACCGGTCGCCAAGTGTCCCATGCGCCGCACAAGTGCTTTCATCGTCGCCCAAGTGCCCAAACTGGTCGCCAAGTGTCTCATCGTCGCCTAAGTGCTCTCTTCGGTCGCCAGATCGGTTCATCGGGTCTCCAACTGCGTAAACTGGTCGCAAGCAATTTGAGTTCAATTGAGGTGTTTGAAAAGTTTGAAAATTTGATTTTAGCTTCCGCAATCATTCACCCCCTCCGATTGCTACATTAGTATATTTCGATCCTACAGATCACTCGTCTATTGAGCAAAGATACTCTATTGGCTATACTAAAATCCATTGGTGTCACTTGACCCCAACATTAGTACATTGATCCGCCCCGGCTGCAAGGCTAAGGTTGCCGCGTCGCACGGCCCTTATTCAGTTGAAAATATTTTCATAACATATATTTTTTTGGGGTTTACAAGTTCTACTCTACTTTTTTTTGGGTCTAAAGTAACATTAGCAAATTCAATCAGATATGCATTTGTTCATACTTTCAAATTCTGTAGTTCGTCTCATGTAAAAAATGTATATATAGGCAATCCGATAAGTGTGGGTTATCTATACACTTCCAAAGTCCAAAACATGATTGGGCTGACATGACAAAAATGCAGCATACGATGGGGATAGGGACAATGTGTTAGAGCATCTCCAACAGTGCCTAAAATCCATTCCCAAAATCTGATTTTGGGCTTGATTGCAAAAAAAAGTACTCCAACAGTTCCTCTTTCTAGCTCCTCAAATTTTGTACGCCTAAAAACAGCACCCGACTCCTCATTTTTGTGCACTCTCCACTCCCAATCAACATTATTTCGCGCCCAGGATGGCCCACGGACCAATTCAAAGGTGTTTTTGGGAGAAAATATAGGAACTGTTGGAGAACAAGGTATTTTATAGACCCAAAATTTTTTAGGAAGGTCCCAATCTAAGAATATTGGGAGTCTAAATATTAGGAACTGTTCGAGATGCTCTTAAAACGCCCAATAAGCTAACCTGTTAAGAGAAAAAAATGAACAAGCTGGGAATTGGGCACGTTAAGGTTTGTTGAACATGTTTATGTTTCTGATCGTATTTTAAGAATGCGACGTGTGTGAGAATTAGAGGATGTGTGCTTTGATCCTAAGGTCCGAAACCTGATTGATTTGCAACAAAAAATCATTTGAAGGTTAAGTAGACACTCCCTAGATCTAATTTGCCCGTTGGATTTAAATTGGAAGGGTAAGATGCGCCCTTTTTTCAGCTCACTGCCGCGGTCATCTTCAGCTTAGTTCTTCTCGACTTCAACCCTCTTGATGCGCCACTCTTTGTGCATCCTCTCTCTCTCTCTCTCTCTCTCTCTCTCTCTGTGACGATCAAAGGTCCTAAGGTCGCATGTTGCCTTGGATTGTCTCCTTCAAATGAAGTAAGTCTTGATCCGGGACGATCCAGAAGCAAGGTGTAGATGATCATGCATGCTGTTACATGCACACATTAGTGTTAATTGTTTTTCAAAAATTGCTAAAGATATTTTTAGTTTTACCCATAAGCCAGAACCCACTAACTTGATGCAACAAGCTGTTTGTGTGAATAAGTCATATCCCTATAATTGACTAAAAAAATATGTCGTTACAACTTCAACCTGACAAAGATGATGACAAGGAAATGTGATTTTTTTTTTTAATTTCACACTTTTTTGTTGACCTGGAAGATCTCAAGTTCGTGACAACATAATTGCTTGTTGTCACCAATTATATCATCAGTCGTCATACTCTGTCCAAACAATTTTTGGTAATATATATGTTCTAATTCGACACAAGTAATCTTATTTATTTATTTTACCTCTAGTACCAAACATACATGTTACCCTTTTGTAATTGGAAATATACTTTGCGCGTAGCATTGTCCTTGTGCTGTCCATCGGAAGTTTTCCTACATTTTTACATGCAAACCGTATTTTACAGTTGTTTTCAATAACATTTACAAGAACTAAATCATGTAATTACTGTACGATAACAATGCCTTTTTAACATTATCTGTGTGTAAAGCGGTGTCCTCACTAACACGGGTGCAGATCCCTAGAGTTCTCACGCAAATCCACCAGTTGGCTTCCAGCTAATCTTAACTGTTATTTCTTCCTATTGGTCTGGATTAAGCTACTTCACGTTTTTTTCCTCCCTACGCCCCTGAAAGCCCCTCTCTTCTTCAGTATCCCACACATGCGCGACGGGGCTCGGACCTGAATAATTCGACGGAACAACCACGGCCTTTGCACCAATCTACATTTAGAAGCCTGCCAGATTATGGTTAAAAATCCTTCGTATTTTCGCACAAGCATTTTGTTAGAGAAGAGATTATATTTGGGGAAACTTGGGCTTTCACACAAGCATTTAGTCAGGGAAGAAAGACATTGGGAAGGCTTGGCGTTCCATTGTTGTGTACAACACCACATTAGAAATGAAAGTGGATGCGGGTGTCCGCAAAACCCACTTAAAAAAGCCCACATAAAATTATTAGTGGACACCACTTATCCAGCTCGCGAGTAAATGGCCCAGCCCGCAAGCCCGCTTCGGCGCCCGCGTATCACCCGCGTTTCCGCACGTCTCCTCACGCTAGGGTTCCTCTCGGAGTCTCCTCATGCTAGGTCTCCCGAGTCGCCGCCCCTCCCGAGTCTCCTCTCCGCCGCCGCCTCTCCCGAGTCGCCGCCTCTCCTCTTCGCCTCGCCGCCGCCTCTCCTCTCAGCTGTCGACGCCCTGCAGCTATGAGCATCTCCCTCTCCCTCCCTCTTACAGTTCTTGATTCCCCATTACAGTTCTTGATTCCCTCTCCCTCCCTTTTACAGATCTTGATTCCTCTGAGACGATTAATCGCCTCCGCCACCACCGCCGTACCTTGCCTCTTATACCCACCCGCTGGAGCTTCCTTCCTCGACTGGTCCGGTGAGTGAGCCGCTTCTTCCATTCATGGTATTCCTCTTGCGCTGTGTTTTGCCATGAGCGGCGTAGTAGGTAGTCTTGATTAGTTCTCGTGCTTCTTCATTTTATTCTTTCTTTCTTGATTAATCCATATATTTGGCTTCATATTTCAAGAAATGCTGATTTGGATCACCACGTGAGCATTTCAAGCGCATCTTAAAATGTTCTTTCCTTCTACAATGTTAGTTTGTGAAATGCCTTTTCTTATAGTTTATGGTTAGGATTTCACTATTGCAGGATGGTGATAAGTTTTGGAGGATGCCTGAGTGTTACATTCGTGGGAACACCATCAAGTATCTTCGTGTTAATAGATTTATGTACTCCTAAATTTGTTTGCAAAATTACCTTTTCTTGAGTATTGTTAGCTGCTCTTTTCTTTTTGGTGAAAACAAGACAATCCTTTTTTAATGCTTGAAATTTTCAGCAAATCTGCCTCGTTAAATGATTTCTTCACTTTGTTGGTTAGGCATTTGGTTGAGTAGGCTTACTATTCAGTATAATCAACCCCTCTTCACTTTGTTGGTTAGGCATTTGGCTGAGTAGGCTTACTATTCAGTATAATCAAGCCCTCTTCACTTTGTTGGTTAGGCATTTGGCTGAGTAGGCTTACTATTCAGTATAATCAACCCCTATTGTCTGAATGGAGTACTTGATCTTATGTGGTCATTTAGATTTAGGTTATTTAAGTGAAATTCTATATCCTAGATGATCTGAAATATTGATAATCTGAATGGTAATATCAAGTATCACAATCTTGCATTGCAATATTGTGGACACTATTAGGTCCCCTAACATGGTCTTTGAAACCTTCCATAGCTCTTCTCCAATTCACATAGCCAATTTTTGTGAAGACGTCCCTTCCAAAGTGAGTAGGTTATCCCGATTTCTTAAAAAGAAAGCAATAGAAACAAAAGGCCGCGTCCTTTTCCATACTATATTCTAACCAATCAAACTTTTTGTACCATGATTCTTGAAACGATCTTGATTCCCCGTGTTGAATCTTCTTCGGAAAAGCATGCCCGATTGGTTGAGTTGGACCCTTTAACATATACGCCCTTCTCACTAGATCTCTAATCTCTTTGGGATAATCTTCAATTTTTTTGCGACACGCTGGATCAGCAACAATTTCATTGGGATTAAAAACATGTTGAGACATATTGCCCTCGTTGGTTCGTGGGTTGCTAGTACTTGTACTTCGTCGAAAAAAATTGTGTAACGTTTGATTCTCTATTTTTAGGATTTAGTTTACTGTAATAAAAAAGAATTGAATTACACACACAATAAATAATCAAGCAATGAACAGATGAATGAATAGAATAATAGATTCGTCACTGTAGAGTGTTGGGGATTGGATGAAATGGAGAAATTTATACCGTGGGCCTGGGGCGTGCCGGCGTGGGTCACTGCCTCACCGACACCGAGTCTCGGTCCTTCCCTCGGTTCCTCTCCTCCGTTCCCCTTTTCTAGTTCCTCCAGAGACCAGAGTCAGACTCCAAAATCCGAATCCAATCTCGCTCCTCACTCCTTCCGTCGACGTCTCGGCGTCGCACTCGCACCCGTCGCCTTGGCGTCCCTGCTCCCGGCGTCCGGCCTCCAGTCCGAGCGACGAGCTCTCAGGTCCTCGCCTCCTCTCCTCAGCCTCGGTCTGGCCTCGCGGTGGTGCAGCGCTCTGACCTTGAGTCCGAGCCGTCCGGCCTCGGTCCTCCGGTCCTCCCGGCGCGACGCCCCGACTGGGTGGCTCGGTCCTCCCGGCACGGCACCCCAACCTCGACCCCGCGTCCCCGCCCGTACGTCTTCCGCCCTAGACGCTGAGACGGCACTGTTTGTCTCCCCGTTCCCGTTGCTGCGCTACTGTAATGTTTGGTTCCTGTTGATGCGCTACACTAAGCTCATGTCTAATTTCTGGCCTACTAGCCCAATATGGTATTATTGTTTTTTCTTTTTGTTCTTCTTCTTCCTGTGAATGAATGACTGCTCTGTATGCTTGGCTGGCTCGCCCGAGGGGGGGGAGGGGGGGGGGGGGGGGTGTTGCGCCGGCTCTGGAGCCCCAACAATGGATTCGCCCCTGATTAGCATTATTCTGTTATCTACAGTATGTGACCCTGATTGCATGAGATTATTTTTCCTGCACAGGTAATCGACAAGGTTCAAGAGGAAACTTCTAAGAGCAGATCAGGTATGCACCTAAAGGCTAAAGCTGTTGTAATGAGTAGTAGACCAATATTGGACCACATATATATATGTTTACATGTTAATGAAAGGTAAAATATTATGAAAGTATTCTAGATGACAAGCCTATTTATGTCATTTTTCTTGTGGCAATGCAAATGTCTTTATGTATTTAGTGGTCAAAGTTTAAACGATGTTTGACTGTCCATATACGATGATAATGCTGGAAAAATACTTATAATGATATACGATGATAATGCTGGAAAAATACTTAAAAGTTTAAAACTTATCACCAGCATTATAAGCATGTTTGGGATGAGGGATGAATGTCATTTTTCTTTAAAAGTTTAAAACTTCAAGTCGTGCAGCACATCTACACTCTGGAGAGCTTGTCACAGTCAAAGTTTAGAGGCCTGGAATGACACCCTTGCTGACTTTAGATGCACTTTTGTTCCATATGATTGGAGGACAGCTAAAACGATTTGCTAAGGCTCGCAAAGATTGGATTTCTCCAGATTCTAGTCAACCAGATTGGATTAGAATGTTTTGTATTTATATTATGCATAACCTTGGATTCTCTCCACCTTGTAATGTGATGGATAAAGTTCACTTTAGCTCTTCTCTCAGTACACATTTATACATGGCAGATTGTCTTAAATTGATCCTTTGTCTTATATATTTTTATATGTTCTAATTTACTTTTAAAAGAGAATTAGAAGATTTTGCGGGTTTTGCGGACGTTGCATTGCCCGCATAAGTCTTTTGCGGACTACCGCAATATCCCACGTAAATATTTGCGGTCAATACGAGCAATATGAAACTAACCCATAATACATCGCACTTGCATCCATACACCACATACCGTGCGTATTCTATGGTTCCGCTTCTATGTATAGCCTGCCTCGGGCTCGGATTCCTGCCGCCGACGCCCACCAAGATTGTACATCATCACTTCTTTCCATGTCTACAGCCTTCTAATGATTCTAATGAAGTTGTCTACTGGTTGCACATTCAAGGCTTCCGATTCTTGCATCACTCAAGAAAGAAGAAAGATCTGGCTGCTTCAGCCTTCAGATCCAAATAGGTTGAGAAGTCCGAATGTCAAGTTAAGAGGCGGCATGAACTGGCCGGGGAAAGGGAACAAAAAACATGATTTGGGTTGATCCAGGCTGTTGAGAATAAGCAATGCATACTTAGAATATTCTGGAAAAATAGGAGAAATTATAAAGACGAAAATATTTAGCATGAAGGCCTTAGAACAAATAGTCTAGGGAGTCTTTGCGATAAAGTTGAATATTCTAGAATATTTGGAAGTATACATATGGTGGATGGACATTTACCATGGATGATGCTAGAACTATGATTCATGGTAAAGTTAGGAATCATCTAGAACTAGGATATTTTGGATAAAATATATAGATACTTTCATAGAAGTTTTCTGATATAGATATTTTAGATGTTAAGGATTAGGATAGCTATGTACGGATGTACCATTTAAATAGGGTGCCTCCTCCCCTTTGTGTGTAAGCCTGCCATGGTAAATCACCGTATGAGCATAAGGGCAAGCTAGAAGCCAGATGAAGTAGATGTGTGAATGCTAGATTGCTACAAAAGAGTATAGTGTACTACTGTAATTTATTTCTATTAGGACCTCAATTTACCAATTCGGACTCTCTGTATATACTGCACTTGTCAAAGGTTGGTGATCGACAAATCACTTATATTCGGGTACCTTCGAGATATGCAAGGTCAAACACACAAGAGGAAACACGCGATGTAGACAGGTTCGGATCTCGTCGATGAGTAATATCCTACTCTTATGTTGGCGATGATTGAGATCGATGAGGAAATTACAGATTGATTGGGATATCCCTGATTACAAGGAAGAACTACGAATCTAGGGAATGGCTAGATTATGGCTTGTATGCGGCTAAATCACTAAGGGTCGCAATGGCTTCTTCAGGCTTGCGCTCACTTCTGATCGGCTTCGAGGATTTGATCTGGCCCTCCTCCCTGACGACGTCCTCTCTGGTCCTTAAATATTAGGCTGGAGTACCGAGTCGTGGTCGATGAGGAGTCCTTTTGCCGTTATAATCCCTGTATCGTATCTGAACTTCCATAGCTACTAGGCATATTCGAGTAGGTCTCCTTGTATTGGGAGTTGGATCGAAGCTTTCCTTGCAGGGGATATCCTTTCCTCATATACCTTGTCCCGCAGACTCGAGATAGAGATATACAGAATATCCTGGAATTGGCAAGTATGTACGTGACATGGTTCCTGACTTTTTGGTGCATGTTTATATCCCATATTTGGATATTCGACAGTAGCCCCCGAACTTCGCTCAGCGGAGGGTCCATTGAGTGCTGGGTCGATTACCGCTAAACTTGGTTTGATCGAGTAATGCCTCGCCTGCTTCTAGTCGAATACTTTGAACGAGTGGGAATCACTAAGTATCGAGCAGTTTGTGCGGGGTCGAGCGCCCTGCGACAAGCCTAACTCGAGTACTTAGGGTAACCTTGTGCTACATAGTATTGGCTAGTCAACCCGATTCTGAGCGGAGTTGGAACTGTTGTCAGAGATTCTGGACATTGAGCAGTTGAAGCATTTATTGCTCACGACGTGGCGAATACGGCGCTATCATTCCACTTTTTTCGGCGATCGTCGTGCCATTCAGCTGGAAACGAATCGTTGTGCCTGGACACCTTTTGGCTTATAAATCTCAGGATTTGGAACTGTAGCCGTTCATGCTTTTTCCTTTAGCCTTCCTCTCGAAGCCTCCGTCTTGTTCCTTGAGCCTTTGCGCTTTTGTGTACTGATAACTTTCTCTTCCTGTTCCAATGGCTTCTGGCTCTTCTGCCCACCCCAAGGTCGTCGTCTTGAAAAAGGAGGTTGCGGCGGAGCTCGTCGAAGATCCAATCTTTAGCGATGAAACGTACCGACAGGTGTGGCAGACGTCCACCATGACGGAGAAATGCTTAATAGAGTTGGAGAAGGACGGCCTTATCCCTCCTCGAGCGTTCTTCCATTAGAGACCTTCCGCAGGTGAGGGATATCCAACTCCTATGAATGAGTACAAAACTGTTGTTTTCGAGTCCTTTTTCCGCTGCGGTCTCAGCTTTCCCCCCTTCTAAATTCCTGCTTGATGTTCTGGACTTCTACGGAATCTAACCTTTTCACCTGAGCTCTAATTCTATTACAATGCTCAACGTCTTTGTCTATCTCTGAGGCCTACCTGGGCATCCGATCCAGCCTCAACTTGTTCCGCCATTTCTATAATCTGAAGAGATCGGCTAAGAATGATGTCGTCGGGGGCGCTGGCTTCCATCTTCGCAACGGTGCGGCTAGTGCCTATATACCTGTGCCGGTGACTTCTTCCTGGCAGTCGGACTAGAAAAAGCGGTTGTTTTATATCACCTCGCCGGACATGGTTAATTTCCCTTTGTCTTACAAACCTTCCTTCCCGGCCTTTTCCGAGCTCTGGATGAAATTCCCTCCGTCGTCGACTACGCGGAATGCACGCTACGTCGAGAAGATTGAGGAGCTGAGGAAAAGGGGTCTTTCTGGGTGGCATGTCGCCCGAGACTTCCTGACACGGCAGTCCAGTCCGTTGAGGTGCCGGGACCATCTAGCATAGGAGTATTCTGGGCTCAATGACGCGACCAGAGATTCTTCCGAAGGTAAATGATACTGATCTCTTTTGTTGCTTTTCCTTTTCTGCCATGATTAGTGGCTAACGAACTACTTTACTGACCAACAGTCTTGACAGATGCAAATATCTCTGCTTGATTGAGCAAAATTTTTCATGGATCGTCTCCTGGGCCCTGCGGCATAGAGGTCTACTCTCTCACCAACCCTCGACCAGAGGTATGTATCGAGTGCTTACCACTGTTTGCTGCTCTAGGGCAGCCATCAGGGCTTAACTCATTTACACCTCTTCAGGAGATCGAGTGGGGTGAGCACAGCGAACCACTAGAGGGGGTGATAGCATCTAGGCCCCCTAATTGTTTATTTTGTGTAAATAATATGGTTTTAGTGTTGATGACTAAGTTAATAATATCTAAGCTTTGAAGACTTTGGATTGGAGTATTAAAGACGTTGTCTGAAAGAACAAGATTAAGGCTATTTGTTGGTAGTTTTTGGTTTGGGAGATGATTCAAGCAAAGTAGACAGGATTATTTTATTTTGGCCGTACTATAAAGAGAGATTATGCACAAGTTAGAATATTGGTTCACAAGGCTAAGTCTAGATTAGACTGCTTGGAGTTAAAATTCTTGAATCATTTCTTGACCTCCTAATCAGTATTAACCCCAAATACGGTCTAAGTGTTCCCCGGACTAAACTTCATTTATCTCTCCTTAAGTCCGACGCATCCTTAGCCAAAGACCATCTTCGTCGGACCAAAGTCCTTTTTGGTCTGGCGCCAAAAATCTCTTGGCTTAAATCCTATCTAAACACTTCCTATTCACGACGGACCAAACTTTTCGGTCCGGCGTACATGTGAAAAGTTTCATCTTTTCGCCGGACTAAAGTCTTGTCTTTGATTCCTTTAATCCATGGTGAGTGTATTCTATGTTTAAAGCAAACCGAGTGCATCCCATCTACACCAAACAATTCTTGGAATGGTATGCATAATCAAATGCTCATAATTCTTCTCCGGCCATTTTTACCTTCAATCCATGATGAAAATTCTTTGAAGAAACCTCTAACCGTGCACACACCATTCACGCCGGACCAAATCCTGCTTTCACAAAATTCAGTCCGACGCAGTTGTTTTTCTCTTGGATAAACTTCTCTAGCTCCAAATAACATTCTAGTCCAAGTATTCTTGATCAAAATTCTAACCGAGCTCATTCCATTCACACCGGACCAAATTCCGCCTTCGCCAAGTTCAGTCCGGGCTAAAGTATTTCTCTCGGTTGAACTCATACTATATCAAAAAGTCCGTGGCTACTGATTCCTATGAAACCCTTTTACGGCGGACCAAATATTTTAGTCCGCGCTCATGTTAAATTGTCATTCCTTCGCCGAACCAAAATCACTCTATATTCCTATGTACGACAGACCAAATCTTTCGGTCCTGCGTAAATAAGTCTATTTGGTCCGGAGTACACAGGACCAGTATCGCTAGCTTATTTGACTAAGTCCATTGTGAACGTGTAATCTTATTTTTTGACAGTCTGACACGTTCCAACGGCTATTGTGGTAGGTGCAACGGCTACATCATCTCAAATGCTTATATAAGCATTTCCTGAGCGATCTACCATAGAACTTTTTGATCTCCTTGACATTTTAGCAAACTTAGAGCTTTCATTCCTTCAAGGAGAGTGTGCTGAAACTCTGAACTAAAAACCTTCACTTTCTAAGTGTTCTTGCTCCAAGCTTAGTCTAGTGCTGTGTTGAGTGATCCAAGAGACAGGGTTTGTGTGTAGTCTATGACTCTTGGATCTTAGTGATCCTAGACGGCTTGGAGGCAGTGAAGGTGCGACCTGTCTAAAGCGTTTGTGGAAGGCCACCTTATTTGTGAAAGGTTTGGAACTCACCTCACCGGAGTGGTGAAAGAGTTTCCATAGTGGAGACCCAAAGCTACTGCGACTAGCTTGTGAGGGAGCTATACTTCAAGGAGAAGTGCTCCAACGTGGATTAGGAGACAGGATCTGAACCACGGGATAAAATCCTTGTGTCTCTTGTTTACATTCTTGCATTCTTATTATTTGTCGTTGCTTTTCTGTTATTCCGAATATTCCATTCTTTCATATTGCTTCTGATAACCTAGTTGTTGAAGCTTGATAGTTGTGCTGTAATTAAGCACTAAAATTTGAAAAGTTGCCTATTCACCCCCCTCTTGGCCAACTTGTTCCTTCAGGGGGCCATAAACCTAGATGATGAGCCTGCTCAAGACGGCGGGCATGCATCGAGCTCAGGCCCTGCTGATGTGGGTCCGTCTGCAGAGGACACGGCGCTTGCCCCAACTCCTAGCGAGGTCGAAGCATCCCATGAGCAGGAGGCGGCAGTTTCTCCTCGACTGGGGAGTCCAGCATTGCCATCACCTTTGCCTCGGTGGAAACGCCACCGAGTGTCGAAGACTTCTGATTAGGTGATATTCAATCGATCACTCGGGTATTATGAGGTCGCTGCTAATGTAGTTGGGAAACTTTTGGAAGAACAGTGAGACACCTTGGTCGCTGATGCGCAACATTTGGCTGCGACTTTGCAGACATCGCCCCGAGAAGTTCCTTCGTCGACCGAAATAATCGAAAGGGTAAAGTGACTATTACTGATCATTTGCCGGGCTAGTAGTCTAAATCAATTCTCGATAATTCCCCGGCGAAGGTGTCGCTTCTCGATCGCCGATCTGCCGCGCCACCATTTCTGTCGTAACGAGCCACCGAAAGGGCATCACCGGTACGAGCAGTGTTGAAGAAAAGATCTTGCTCATGGAGCGGGTTAAGAATGGTGTTGAAGACAAAGAAGTAAGATTGCCTATTCATTGTTCTTTTGTACTCCCATCTCTTTGGAAGGTGTTATATGAAAGCTTTCTTGTAGGAAAGACGTGCTTGGCAGTGTCATCGAAGGTGCTACAGATGGCTCCTCACCACCAACCGACACGATCGAACCAGTTTCAACTGGCACCTTGCTGCCACCGGAGACAATTGCCGCGGCTCTGGCTGGTTCTTTGCCTTCAGCGGACACAAGCTCGATCGAACTGGCTCTCGGCGCACCAGCTACACTTCCTACGGCCTCGTCCTTGCTCCTGCCTCCTTCAGCCCCCCTCGAACATTGGTCACTCCTGGAACCAGATCTCCAGGTACGTAGACGCACTTAATCAATCCTACGGTTCGAGCTCATTTTCCTTTTTTGCTGCTTACTCAACCTTTGCCGTCCATCTTCTGGCAGAGTGCTTCGGAGACCCTGCATCGCGCCAGAACGTTATGCCTGCAAGCTAAGCAACAAAATGAGCAGTTTACAACTTCTCAGCAGCGGATCGTTCAGATGAAGAACAATGAGCTGGCGAAAGTCCAGCTGGAGATGAAGAAATTGAGGGAAGCTCGGGTCGAATTTGAGGCGAGGGAGCAAAAGCTGTTCGCGAAGGCAGAGACGCTGAGAGCCAGGAACTCTTCCTTGGAGGCGGGCCTGAAGAAGGTCGAAGAGGAGAAGGCTGCAACAGACATGGCATTGGCTACTCTACAGTCGAAGACTCTACGTCGCATGACCAATTCGGCTCGTCTTGCGACGTCATCCCTGCTGGCCATGGTGAATTCCCATTACCCGAAATTGGACCTCTCGCGCCTGGAAGATGGCTTCACTTGTGAGGAGGACAAGGTTGATGACCTGGTCGACTCCTTCCAAGATCAGGCCGAGCGATTTATTGACGGGCTAGAAATGTCCCTAGATAGTGAGGACGAGTGAAGCCCTTAAGCTGATGGCCTTGATTTAACATAGCTTGTACTGGTTTGACGCCTCTTTTTTGAATAAAGATACTAACTATTTTGCTTGTCCATTCGTGTCATGCTTTTGGTTCCTTGCCGATGAAACAAAAGAGACACTGATAGATACAATTTTGGTTAGCACTTATGATTTGGCATTTGTGCTTCAGTTATACCAGCACACAAAACTTAAGACAAGATTTTGTTAAATTCCTGAGCCTCCGAGCTTGCGCTTAGGGAGGCTATGCATAATATTTGTGTCGTGTGGGCAACGCTAGAAATTTACACGATCCTTTGCCAGCCTTCATCGACCATACGGCTTAGACTGCATAGCAAAAATTGAGCTTTATCGGACAACGCATGTAGAACTGACTAGAGGCCTTGTCTCCTGCTAGCCGCTAAGCGTTAGATGTCTGACAATCTGGTGCTCGTTTGCATGCAGGATAGAATTGTTCGTCGTCGGGTTCAGGTATGGCCGCACTTTGGCTTCGTTTGCTGACCGGTTGGGCACGGAGTCGAGTAAATGCGTGCAAAAGGGATTCGCGTTTAAGAAATACAAAATTTTCACCTACAGTGTACTCTGCTCGATAGCCATATCGATTAAAAGAGAACTAATAGATGGCAAAAATTAAACAAGGTGTCGGGTTACATGTATGCCGTGTATCGAGTATCAAGTTACTTGTAGCCCCTAACTCCCTACTCGATGAGACTATCAGGTGGGGAGTAGAGTGTGGCCAACATTATGCTACAATTCTGCTCTCGGTTTCTACTCGATAGCTGGATCGAGGTGTCAGTGGAGCGTCAGTCTTGTGCATTTGTCGTGACTCTTGATCCCTCACTCGATGAGTGTCTCGAGTCGAGGACGAGGCTACGCTGAGGTGAGAATTTGAGCGATGCTAATCTTTGACCTCTTACTCGATTGCTCGTTTTGACGAGTAGGCATAAATGCCTTTGAAGAGAACCCTTGGCCGTACACCTTGGTGGGCGAGCCCCTGAGTGTACTTGGCGGAGTTTCATGCTTAGCGGTAATGCGATGTGGCCCTTGACTTTCTGCTTGATCGAACCATCGAGGCGATAGTTGGGCATAAGCGTCACGTCTGATATTATTTGATCGTACGTCTAAGCACACGAGCCCCCGAGTGCACTGATCAGACTTAGCACCATCTCCACTTACGCTTTTATTACTGAGGCCTACTACAGCCGTCGCATCCTTCGGTTTCTGTGCGGTTCATCATCACTCAACGCCTGCTCGGCTTCCGTATTGATATGAAGACACAGCTGTGATGCTTCGTAAACTAGAGCCGACGCGGACTCTTATTGGCTTGCGACGCTTGGCTTGACGCGCTCTTGGGGCTATAAATAGATGGGACGCCTAGTCCTTCGGCATCACTTTCCTTCCTTTGGAACTACATCACCTTTTAGCTTTAGACATTCTAATGGCCTCCTCGCCACCTTCGTCTCCCTCCTTGGAGATACTTGAGGGGGCCCCTCGAGAGCTTCTTGTCGAGATCCCTTCTTTGCCTCCTATTACAGGGCCCTCCCAGTGCATTGTCATCGTTCTTTCTGATGACGAAGACGATGAGATTGATTGGGACGCAATCGAAAAGGAGGTCTGGCCTAAAGAAGAGGAGGAAAAGATCGACTGGGAAGCCATCGAGAGGGAGGTGTGGCTTGAGGAAGGGGAGGAGGTGACAAGCAAGTTGCATGCTGCTTCCCCGCAAGACCATGCCACCTCTGCCCCTCTCTTGAGAGAGGGGTGTTGCCTCCTCCAACATCAGAGGAGAAACAGGCGAGGCCACCGGCGGCGGCGGCGGAGGTGAATCTCAAGGCAGCTTCATTGGTCCATCGCCTGCTCACCTTCTCACCTATCACGATGGCGGTCGAAGACATTTGGTGGTACAGGAGGTGGCTCCTTTCTCATCAACTGGTCTACACCCGCTCGCCGCCTCATTTGACCCTCCTCTACGAGGTCACCGGCCTCTTCCGAGGACCATCATCTGCTTGCCCATGAGCGAGGAAAAGAGGAATCGAGATGCCTTCAACGGCAAGTAGCTATAGGGTAGCTAGGATAGCATGTTCTGAAAAATGTAACAGAAAATTTTTGTTAATACTATAAATGAAATGAACTTTTACTTACCTGAAATCTCTGCTTATTCTTGTTTGTTCTTTGTATGTGCGATACTTTTCTGTTGTAGATAATCTCACTAATCCTGGTCGAGTAGCCTTGACTACAACGTAGGGGCCTTCCCACTTAAGTGATAGCTTGTTGCGGTTATCCTGCCTCTACACCTTTCGCAGCACTAAGTCCCCAACATCGAGTTCTCTTTCTTGGATTTTTGTGTTGTGGTTTCTTCGCAAGGCCTACTGATACTTGGCCGCTCGAATGGATGCTCGATCCCTATACTCTTCGAGTAGATTGATGTCATTTGCTCGCTCTAGCTCTTGTTCATTTTCTAAGTAGTTTTCCACTCGAGATGATTTGAATGTTAACTTAGTCGGGAGCACTGCTTTTGCTCCGTAGATCAAGAAAAACGGAGTTTCACCGGTGGCTCAACTAGTCGATATTCGAACGGCCCAAAGCACCGAGGGGAGTTCTTTCGCCCACCTGGCCGAGTAAGCTTTTAGCCTATTGAATACGCGGGTCTTTATCCCCTGCAAGATCATGCCATTAGTGTGCTCGACTTGACCGTTACTTTGAGGATGAGCGACAGAAGCGAAGCAGAGTTTGATTCCCAGTTCCTCGCAGAAAACTGTGAAAGCACTGCTCTTGAACTGGCTACCGTCATCGGTAATTACTCAATTCAGGATGACAAATCGAGTAACAATGCTCCTTATGAACCTCTTGGCTGCTTCTGAGGTGATGTTCCTGACAGGTTTGGCCTCGATCCACTTGGTGAACGTGTCGATTGCTACGAACAGGAACTTGTAACCTCCTTGGGCTCTCGGGAACGGTCCCAAGATGTCCAATCCCCAAACGGAGAAGGGCCAAAACAGAGAAATAGTTTGCAGTGCTTGGGCTGGTCGGGTAGTTTGCTTATCGTAGAATTGGCAGCGTTCGGGTAGTTTGCTTACCGTAGAATTGGCAGTGTTCTCACCTTTTCACCAGCTCGCAAGCGTCCTAGAGGGCAGTTGGCCAATAGAACCCTTGCCGGAAGACCTTGCCAATTAGGGTGCGATAGGACGCATGGTTGTCACAGATGGCTCTATGAACATCGAGCAATATTTTATTGCCCTCTTCTTGAGTGATGCACTTCATCAAGATTCCGTTACTCCCTCCCCGATAGAGCTTGCCGTCTACCAATGCGTAAAGCTTGGACTTACGTGCAATTTTCTCGGCTGAGGCATCATCATTAGGAATCTCTCGACCTTCGAGATAAGCCCAGAATGGAGTCATCCAGGTCGGCTCGCGTTTGAGTAGAGCAGCTTCTGTGTCTGCTAGTTCTGCCTCGTTGACTTGACCAGGCTGCTGGTTGAGTTGGGTAGCATCTCCTCCTCGTGGAGAAGAGACAGATGGTTTGGGGAGTTTCTCCATGAAGACTCCCAATGGTGCAAAGTAACGGACGGCTTAACCCGCAATTTTGTTTGCCGGCGGCGTTATCACTCCGCCGGATATATCTTACCTTGAGGCCTTTGAATTTGTGCTCCAACTTGTGGACCTCGTTCAAGTATGCTGCCATGTTGTCATCCGAGCACTGGTACTCTTTTTGCACTTGGTTTACGACTAGCTGTGAGTCCCTTTCACAAGTAATCGCTTGATTCCTAGTGCTGCGGCTATCCGAAGCCCATTGACCAGCCCTTCGTACTTTGTAACATTATTTGAAGCTTGCAAATCGAGTTGGATGACATATTTGAGTTCCTCACCTATCGGGGACCTTAGCACGATGCCAGCCCCCGAGCCTTGGAGCATGAGCGATCCATCGAAGAACATGGTCCAGTGGTTGTCATTTGCCTTGGCTTCCTTCTCCTCGACGTGTGTCCACTTCGTGATGAAATCCACCAGAAACCCTGACTTGACACTGGTTCGTGGTGCAAAATCGACCTTGAACTCATTGAGCTCGACTGCCCATTGCACGATTCGTCCGGTTGCATCTCTATTGCGCAGCACCTCCTTTAGTAGGTGCGTGATCATCACCATGATTTTATGCACCTGAAAGTAGTGCCATAACTTTTAGAAAGTCATCAAGACAGCGT
Source organism: Guadua angustifolia (assembly GCA_036346375.1). NCBI lineage: Eukaryota > Viridiplantae > Streptophyta > Magnoliopsida > Poales > Poaceae > Guadua > Guadua angustifolia. Next base: position 17,187,062 of record CM070521.1, on the reverse strand, counting down.
ATATCATCTTCTGTATTTAAGGATATCATGATTTGGCTCCATGCATGACTTTGCTGACGTAGTATACCAGCTTCTGGATTTCGCCCTTTTTGTCGGGGCAATCCCCCTCGACCACCAGGACTGTGCTGATCACTTGGGGGGTAGCTGCATTGTAAAGGAAGAGCTCCTCTTTCTCGTTAGGTGAAACCAGAATTGATGGAGACGATAAATACCTTTTTAGATCTTGAAAGGCTTCTTCGGCCTCCTTGGTCCACTCGAAGTTGTTGTGCTTCTTGAGTAGCATGAAGAAAGGTAGCCCCTGCTCACCCATTCGAGAGATGAATCGACTGAGGGCAGCAATACATCATGTAAGCTTTTGTACCTCTCTTAACGTCCGTGGAGGACGCATCTGATTTACCGCCTTGATCTTATGCGGGTTGGCCTCGATGCCTCGACTGGACACCAGGAAGCCGAGAAGCTTGCGGACGGGACGCCGAACGTGCACTTCTCAGGGTTAAACATCATCCGATACTTCCTGAGGTTATTGAATGTTTCACCGAGGTCCCCGACCAGAGTACCCCTGGTTCTCAATTTTACTACGATATCGTCAATATATGCTTCTACATTACGCCTTATTTGGGATTTCAAGCAGTTTTGAATGCATCGTTGATACGTCGCACCAACACATTTCAAACCAAAAGGCATCTTCACATAATAGAATATACCGAAATGGGTAGTAAAGGCTATTTTCTTTTCGTCCTTGGTGGACATGCTAATTTGGTGATACTCCGAGTAGGCATTTAGAAAACTTAGCAATTCACAACCTGCAGTGGAATCCACTATCTTGTCGATGCAAAGGAGAGTAAAAAGATCCTTTGGGCACGCCTTATTGAGGTCGGTGTAGTAGACGCACATCCTCCATTTGCCGTTGGCCTTCTTTACGAGGACTGGGTTCGCCAGCCACGTTGGGTGGCGGACCTCTCGGATGAAGCTAGCCTTCAGGAGTTTGCCGACCTCCTCTTGTATGGCTTGCTTCTGATCCTCCGCGAATCTGCACTGCTTCTGCACCACGGGCTTGGCACTTGGTTCCATAGCTAATCGATGCTCGATCACTTCCCTAGGGACTCCGGGCATATCGGATGACTACCATGTGAACACGTCACGATTAGCCCGAAAGAAAGTGATGGGCTCAAGTTCCTATTTGGGGTCGAGGTTGGCGCCTACCTTAACCGTCTTGGATGACTCCGTCAGGTCGAGGGGCACTGTCTTGACCTCTTCACAGACCTTCTTGCCCTTCCTGCCGTCATTGACTTGGTCGTTGGCGGCTCTCATGGACACGAAGCTTCGATTCGCCTCGATTTTCGGGCGCTTAGCTCTCTCATCACCACTCGATCGCCGACGGCCGAGATGCTCAACCATCTCCAGGCTCTTCTTATCGCACTTGACCGCCGTGCGCTGGTTGCCCTTGATCGTGAGGACTCCCTTTAACATCGGCATCTTGATTGTCTAGTACGCATGTACACTACCACCATGAACTTGGCCAGCATTGGGCGACCTAGGATCACATTGTACACGGTCTCAAAATCCGCTACGTCGAAGATGGTCTTTTAGTACGGAAGTTGTTTGGCGTGCCGAATGTGACTGGCAACTCGATCTGACCCAGCAGGGTAGCAGATGAAACGGCTCGGCTCCAGCTCTTATCTCGGTCCGGGGAATACCCAGCTTTTTGTCGAAGGTTAGGAATCGATAATAAACTTATAGTTCTGGTACCTCCGAGATCAGCACAGTCAAATATGAAAGTGGAGGCACACGATATAGACAGGTTCGGGCCTCTTGATGGAGTAATACCCTACTTCTGTATGGATGATGTATAAGGTCGATGAACAGAGTACAGAACAGGATGCTTAGCTCTAATTACAATGAGGATTGAAATTGGGGATGGCTAAGCTATAGCTAAGGATGCTCTACTTGAAAAGCCTTCTCGCTTGTCTAGCTCTGGATGGCTGTAGTCTGAGAATTGCTTGTCCTCTGTGATGCCTACCCTCGTCCTTATATAGTTGGGGTAGCCTTACTTCAGGTCGAGTTTTAGTCAGTTTAGGATACTGAATCGTAGCCGATGAGGAGTCCATCACTGTTATGATCTTCGCAGTATATCCAAATTTTCTTAGATGTTAGGCATATTCGAGTAGGTTTCCTTATAATGGGAAAACGATCGAATCCTTCCCTGCATGAAGATACTCCGTCTATGTATATCCTATCCCATAGAGTCTGGGCTCGTGATATCCGGAGTTCCTTGATGCTTGCTTGAGCATATGTGGTATGGCCTTTGAGTTTTTGGCATATGCTCATACCCCATATTTAGGTATTCAACAGTAGCCCTTGAGCTCTGCTTAGTAGAGGGTCCGTTTAAGTGCTTGGTCGGTTACTACCAAACTCCGGTTTGGTCGAGTAACACCTTGCTCGCTTGTGGTCGAGTGATTCGAGTGGATTGGGAATCGCTAAGTATCGAGTGGAATGTGCTGGGTCGAGCGCCCTGCTGCCAGTCTAACTTGAGTTCTTAGGGTAACTGTATGTTACTCAATATCGACTCGTCGACTCAACTCTAAGCAGAGTTAGAACAATAGTTAGAAATTCTAAATGTTGAGCATTTATTGCTCTCGTCTGTAGCGCCACGACAGGTGTGGCGCCATCATTCTGCTTTCCCCACTGATCAAGACATCGTGGGCAGAGAGCGTAACGTTGCACAAAGGAACTTTTGGCTTATAAATTCCCAGATCCGAAACTATAGCCATTCCTTCTTTTCACCTCCAGCCTTACTCTTGAAGCCTCTGTCTCACTTCTTTAAGCCCTTGCACTGCCATTCTTGAAAGATCCACCTCCCACCTGTCTTCAATGGCGCCCAAATTCTTCCGCCAAAGACCAAGGCCGCCTGTCACCAAGAAGGAACCCGAGATACCGAGACCTGCTTTTTGACGATGAGACCTTCCAGAAAGTGTGGTAGAAATCTATGATGATGGACAAGCGTCTCGCGGAGTTGGAGGAAGATGGCTTCATTCCTCCTTGGGAGTTCTTCCATTGGAGGCCATCGGTTGGTGAAACCTATCCTACCCCTAAGGATGAGGATGAAACTGTGGTTTTTGAGTCTTTCTTCTGCTACGGTCTTAGCTTTCCCTCTTCCCAATTCCTACTCGATGTTTTGGACTTCTATCAAATTCAGCTTTTCCACCTAAGCCTCAATTCGACCACGATGCTTAGTTTGTTTGTACACCTCTGCGAGGCCTTCCTAATTAAGCCCAGCCTCAATTTGTTTTGCCATTTTTATAGTCTGAAGAAGGCAACTAAAAATGAAGTTTTTGGGGGTGCCAGATTCCATCTCTGTAGCAGCGCAGTAGGTGCATACATTTCGGTTCCAAATACTTCTTCTTGACAGTCGGACTGGAAAAATAGTGGTTTTACATCATCTCTTCGGACACGGTGAACTACCCCTTGGCATATCAACGACTCTTCCCGAATCCTGTCAATTTCTGGACAAAAGTCCCTCCTTCGACTGCACGTAATGCGCATTATGCTCAGAAGATCGAGGAGCTTAGGATGAACAGGTTAACTGGGTGGCATGTCGCCTAGGATTTTCTAACATGCTGATTGAGTCCATTGAAGTGCCAGTACCACTAGGCTTGGGACTACTTTAGAGTCGATAATGCAACCAGGGATGGCCCTAAAGGTAAGTAATAATAATGTTGTCTATTGTTTCTCTACTTTAGTTGGTGTTTGGCACACTAACTTGCTGACCGCTAGACCTGTCAGGTGCGAACATCTCCTCCAGGTTGAGCAAGATGTTCCAAGGCTCAGAACCTGGCCCTTACAGCGTCGAGGCATATTCACTGGCCAATCCTCGACCAGAGGTTTGTACTGAATAACGACCAAACCTGCCTCATGTGCGCATTTGTCTTCTTTAACCAAGCGTGTCTTCAAGAGGTCAAGTTCGACGATGATAAAGGGCAATTCAAGAGAGTCATCGCCCTAGATGACAAACCAACCCAAGATGATGAAAAAGCATCAGGTTTAGCTCCTGCCAGTGTCGCTCCTTCCTTGGATGGCGCAGCGCCCGTCATCGATCCTAGCAGGGTTGAATCAGCCCCAGAGCAAGAGGCAGCCGAATCTCCTCAAGCGAGGAGGTCAGCGTCTTCAGCGCCCCATCGACCGGCTAAACGGCTTCAGACTTCATCGGTGAGACCATCCGGCCAGGTGATATTCAATCGCTAGCTTGGATACTATGAAATCGCTTCTGATGTGATCCAACAGATTCTGGAGGAGCAGCGAACCACTTGGGGAGCTGATGTGTAGAGACTGGCGACTGCTACGCAGGTGTCTCCTCGAATGGAGTCTCCATCGGCCAAAGTGGCCGAATAGGTAACGCAACTATCAGGTATTTGTTAAGCCTGTTTGCAGCTTAACGTTTTGTTCATAGTAAGCACATATGTGCAGACTCCATCTTTGGTTGCTGATCCGTCGGTGCCATCTCCTTGACCGGCTAGGTAGAGCGAGAAGTCAATGGCTGGGACCAAACCAGTCCTGATGAAGGCTGCTGTCCTAAAGAAAAAAGAATGGTGAAACTTCAACTAGCAAAGTAAGTACTTCTTCATTCTCTTTACCATAATTTCCTCTTTTGGCGGAGAAATCTTATAGAAAGTCCCCTGCAGGAAGGGTACGTCCAGCGACATTATCGACAATGTCGCCGCCGGTACCTTGCCACCTCTAGGCACAGTCGTGCTCACTCCGACCCCTGCTTCAACAACCTCGGCCACAACAACAGTGACTTTTCCTTCTCCAGCTCTACCAGCGTATTTGGAATATTGGTCGGTCTGGAAGCCGTAGTTGCAGGTATGTAACCACTCCCTACTTTTTCCATGCATTGATCTATTCTTTGCCCTGCCCTTTTTGAAGCTTTTCGACTTCTTTCGACAGCGTGTCACAGAGACGTTGCGCTAGGTCGAGACATTCTGCAAGCAAGCCCATCAATAGAATGAGCGACTCATAGCCTCTGGCCAACAAAATCTCAAGATAAAGGACTCTAAGCTGGTGGCACTCCAAGCTGAGTTGAAAATGGCCAAGGCCGAGGCCAAAGCGCAAAGGGGGGAGGCGAAGAGATTGAAGGCAGAGGTGACAAAGCTAAGAGCTAAGAAAAATGCCTCCGATACCGCATGGCTTAAAACCAAAGTTGGTCAAGATAGGGCGAAGGCGAGCCTGAAGGTGATTGAGTCGAAAAGGGCAATCATGAATAGTGTTCATCTTGTTCATCCTAGAGTCCGTAAAACAGCCCAAAAAAATCTGTTCGTCAGGTGTTTGATCTAATCCGAGCCCCTTTGGCCTTTTACTATTACTACCTAGTTTAATTTTGTTGAATTTGCGTTGCATCGTCGTATGTCGTTGCTGGTCTTAGTGTTTTGATCTTTAGAGTTTCGAGTTCTTGTCACGCTCTTGTCACCGAAGTTGAACTCCATCGCGTCGCCACGTCCAATTCGGATCCTCCTCTGTCCAGTTCAGTATTTTGGTCATAACTCCCTCATACGAACTCGGATTTTGCTGTTCTTGTACTTTCCTGAAAGCTTGAGAAATTCTCACAACTTTGTCCATTGTGAAACTTTCCAGAAACGCCGTCTTCTTGCCCAAAATCGCGTTGGATTGGAATCTGTTTTCGTCCTGGATTTTCTGAGTAGTCTGTTTTCGGGGTCAATATCTCTGGCTTCCTTATCCAAAATAGACGCTCCATATATGCAAATCGATCAGCTCGAAAAGATCTACAACTTTCCAGTTATACTTTTTTCCATTGAAAGCCAGTAAAACCCGAAAACAGCGTTTGAAGTTTCTGCATAGTAGATCTCTTTGCAGCAGAAAAAGTTTGAGTTGTAATTCATCATATGTGCCACTTGTTGATATAGAAGGAAAAAATTAAAAAAGGCAAGTGCATATAAAAGAGCCGCACTAAAAGGTGCAAAAAGAAGCCCTAGCTATTTGCTTGTGTGTCGTGGTCATTCTCGTTGTCGCTTCAGGACTTCATTGGTGTCCGTGCTCGCTGCCTCTAGTACGGTTTAGCCTAGGACCAAAGAAAGTACCGCCATGAACGTTCTTTCAACTTGTTTTGGCTAGTGTGGTTCTAGTTTATCCTTTGCTACATATTATACCTATCCAAGCTCCACCTACTATTAACCACGTGAGAAGCACCTTGCAATCGCTTTGTCACCCCCCGAAAAGCAGATTACCATCATCCATCGATTGAAACTTGAAAAGCCGCAGGTAAGAACGGTAAGAACTTGGTGTAAGCTTGAGCGCAGAGATCCTCCATCGCTCACATATTAGTAGTTCATAGGAACTAATTCTTTGTGAGTTCTCTCTTTGTTGCCCATAACAATGGCAGTTCACATAGCAAGACAACTTACGAGGATGATATTGAGGATTGTCCATGCTTGATGTAGAAAGAGAAAAGAACATCAAGTAAAAACTTGCGACTTGAGTCCCCCAGAAATCAAGGGTGAGACTGGTCGAGCATGGGATTATCCTTCACCAAGAATGAGAACACACCATCAAGAAAGATTTGAAGCCTACCCCACCCAAGAAGAAGGATAGTAAGTGTATTTCAATATGTAACGATAAGAACGTGCTTGCTACTCCTACGACTAACCCTCAGAGGGCAAGAATGATCAAGATGGTGTGCACCTCGAGTGTCGCAATGACGGACAACTACATGAGCCTCATGTCTCATCGCCTACTTAGTGCACCAAAGGAACATGCCAATGAAACTCAACGAACAACTTATTCCAAACTAAGTTTGTTGTGCAAGAACGCACGGCACACGCCATCATTGATGGAGGAAACTCAGCAACCTCGCAAGTCTACACATGGTCGAGAAACTTGGCTTGACCACTCGATTCTCACTTCAAAGAACCTTACTCAATGGAATGGTTCAACTCAATTGGTAAGGTTCGTAACACAAATCGCAGCAAGTTCGCTCCATTGGTTCATACCATGAGCATGTTTGTTGTGATGTCATACCTATGGAATCATGTTCACTTTTATTAGGTAGACCTTGGTTATATGATGTTGATGCTATTCACTATGGTAGAACCAATCAATATACTTTCAAGTTTAATGGAAAGAAATTGGTTTTGAATCCAATGACTCTCGCCGAGCTAGCCAAAATTAATGCAAAAGAACTAATGGTAAAGAACATGAGGATGACAAACTTGTTAGTGGAGTACAACAATCTAAACCAATGTTCACATGGCGATGACCACTCTGTAGTCGGAAACCCTCGACCACATGACTTCATTGGCTCGACTCATGACCTCGCACGTACTCGGTCTGGTGAAGGGCCACCACCTGGGCCTAGACTTCTCGGTCTTGGATGAGGGCTTCGCATGTGAGGCGAAAGAGACTGCCAATCACATCGAGTTCTTCAAAGCCTTGCTGAGAGGTTCGTGGCCTAGCTAGAGCTGACTTTTGCCGATGACGATGCCGCCAGAACCCTTAGGCTTATCTCATCAATGTAATCAAACTTGTGCCAATGTTGTGGCCTTATATGAAAATACCAATTGACTTGCTTGTCTATCGTGTTTTACCTTTTTGTCTCCTTGTCGATGAAACAAAGGAACACGAGTAGATGCAATTTCGATTAGCACTCATTGGCCCTCAGTAACAAACTTTTACTCGTGTGTCTTGACTATATCTGCACACAAGGCTTAATAGAAGACTTTCATCAAATTTATAAGCCCTCGAGCTTACACTCGGAGAGTATGCACATAACGTTAGAGCTATGTAAATTGCAGTAAGAGCTACATGATTTTTTGCAAGTCTTCATCGACCTTATAACTCAGACTGTGTAGCAAACATGAACTTGCTGAGCAGCGCATGTAGAACTGACTAGAGGCCTCGTCTCCTATCAGCCGCTGAGTTTTAGATGTTTGATAACCTGGTGCTTGTATGCACTCAGAATAGAATTGCTCATCGTAGGGTTCAGGTATGGCCGCGCTTTGGTTTTATTTGCTGACATGCTAAGTTCGCGATCGAGTAAATGCGTGTAAAAGAATTCGCATGATAAAGAAATAAATAAGCTGACAGCAAAAAATTGCGCCTACAGTGTGCTTCGCTTGATAACGGTATCGACCAAAAGAAAACTAAAAGGGGGTATTGGGTTACCTGTAGCCCTCGAATCCTTACTCGATGGGACCATTGAGTAGGGAGTAGAGTGTAGTAAGCACAATGTTGTGATGTAGCCCTCGACTTTTTACCCGATAGCTAGATCGAGATGAAAGTAGAGCATTGGTATTACGCACCTATTATGGCTCCAAACCCTACTCGATGGGCATCTCGACCCGAGAGTAGAACTAGGTGAAGATTAAAATTGGGCGATGTAGCCCTTGACCTCTCACTCGATAAATGCTTCGAGTAGAAGGGAGAGCGTATGCGCCAATCGAGCCTGATGTAGCTCGCGATCCTCTGCTCAACTTGAGGAAAGAGTAAAGCTTAAGCATCAAGAAGCATTAGAAAAGATAAAGCGATGTAGCCCGACCCTTTACTCGATTTGGACATTGAGACAATGGTAGAGCAAATGCGTCGACAAATGAATGATGTAGCCCCTGACTTTCTGCTCGATGGTTATATCGAGAAGGAAGTAGAGTGTAAGCACCATGAACGATAGCCCTTGATCATACACCCAGGTGCGTGAGCCCCCGAGCATATTTGGTAGAGTTCAGCGTTTTTTTATCCTCCGTTATATCGGATGAATATTGTTACGGTCTCTGCGCTCCTTCGGCTTCCACACCGTACATCATAAATTAGCGTCTTTTCACATTTATGTGGAAGTACAAAAGACGCCTCGTGGATCAGAACCGATGTGAATTCCGATGGGTTTCGGCTTTGGAACGACCCGTTCCCTGAGCTATAAATAGATGGGACTTGCAGTCGCTTGCCACAACTTATCCCTTTTATCTCTCTCCTTCGGCTTGCGATGCTTTAGCCTCTTCAAACATCCTCATGGCTTCCACTCTGCCCTCGTCTCCATCGGTGGAGATCCTCGAAGAATCCCATCCTCTAGAGATCACCATAGAGATTTCTCCCCCTCCACCTCCGGCCGCAGGCCCCTCGAGGCGGATTGTCATTGTCATCTTCGACGAGAAGGAGGACGATATCGACTAGAAGGCTGTCGAGAGGGCAGTCTGGCCCGAAGAGGAGGACGAGGTAACCAGTAAGCTGCGTGTCATCGCTGAGGAAGACCATGCCACATCCGTTCCCTTCGCGAGGGCAAATGCCACTGCCGGTGCACAAGGAGAAGAAGGTGAGGCTACCGACGCCGGCGGAGGAGGTGAAGCTCAAAATAGGTTCACCGCTCTAGTGCTTGCTTGCCCTCCAAGCCATCACGATGGCCGAAGGCTTTTGGCGATGGAGAGATCGCCTTTCCTATCAACTGGCGGCCGAGTCTTCACCACTTCGGCTAGCCCATCCTGAAGACGCAGGCCTATCCCGGCGACCATCAGCTTCCAGTCCCTGTGGATGCAGGGGAAGCGGCACGACGCCTCCGAAGACAGGTAGTCGTAGGATACCGCCCTAAGATGTAATGGAAACATTTTTGTTAGTAATATTAATAAAGTTTTACTTACCTAAAGTTTTTTGCTGTTCGATCTCTCAAATGCAATGTCTCTTTTACGTATGGAATTTTCTCAATTGATCAATGTTCCACAAATTGTCCAGTACCGTGCCTTTTGACGTAGATAACTGCACTAATCCTGGTCAATTAGCTTCGACTACCACATAAGGTCCTTCCTACTTAGGTGATAGCTTGCTACGATTATCTTACTTCTGCACCTTTTGTAGTACTAAGTTCCCAGCGGCGAGCGCTCTCTCCTGGATTCTTATGCGATAATATTTGCGTAAGGCTTGTTGATAGTTGGCTGCTCGAATGGACACTCCATCTCTGTATTTTTCGAGTAGATTTATGTCATCTGTTTGCATCTGCTCTTGTTCCTTTTCTGAATAGTTGTCCACTCGAGGTGATTTAAATGTTAACTCAGTCAGAAGCACTTGAAAGGACAAGGATGTCGCCTAGAGGGGGGTGAATAGCGTTTATAAAATTAAACCTTAATTATCAGTGGAGAGATATCAGACAATCTGACTTTGAATATCGGACTATCCGTTAATATTGGACTATCCGATATGCACAATCGGACTATCCGATCAAAGCGTGAGCAAAACAGGTTTATCACAAATTAGAGCTGGACAAGGGTAGGCAACAAATAAGTAGGAGGCTAGCTACAGCAGTTACTTCAAGACACGTTTAATCAAGGCAACAAGAAAACCAAAAACTCACTAGAAAAGTAGATCGGGCAATTTCAAGATTCAAAATCAAATACTAAAGCAAGAGTAAGAAGCAAACTTGGAGACAATGATTTTTCACCCGAAGTTCGGATCCTTGAGGGGATCCTACGTCTCCGTTGAGGCGGTTAGGTCACACTTGAGCTGGGGTTTCTCTCAACCCTTTTCCTCCCGGTGTTGCACAAATGCACTCACGGCAATGGCTCGATCACACTTGAGCCGGGGTCTCTTTCAACCCTCTTCCACCGGTGTTACACAAATGCACTCACGGACTTCACTTCTTTGATTCCTTCTCATGAGGCGGAATCGGCCTTCACAAACTCCCACGGCCAACCACACAAAGCTTCGGTGGCTCGTAGGCGACCTCCTAGCCGTCTAGGAGTCCTCAACCTCCAAGAGCAACAAATGCTCACGAAGAACGTACTTGAAGACGATCACAAGTGCTCAACCAACTCACACCTCGCTCAAACTCTTCCCAACCCTTCTCACTAAGGGGATCACTAAGATCTAAGGGCAAAGAGGTATTTTAGGGGGCTCAAGAACAAGAGAAACACACCTCAAACCAGCACACACACTGCCCCACTCAACCTTGCTTCAACCACTTCGAAATGGAGAGGAGAGGGCTTTAAATAGAGGCTCCAAAAAACTAGCCGTTATGCCCTGGTCAGACACATATCGGACTATCCGATATTGAACATCGGACTATCCGATGTGTGTAAAACTCCAGATCGACTCCACCCGAAATTCAAATTATTTTGAATAAAAAGCACAGATCGGACTTTCCGATATGGAACATCGGACTATCCGATGTGTGTAAATCTCCAGATTTCCAAGAGAACATCGGACTGTCCGATATCAAACATCGGACTATCCGATATTTCCAGAGAGTACCCATTTTCAAAGATGTTTCAAAAATTTTCTAAGTCCTCATCGGACTATCCGATGTCAACATCGGACTATCCGATAGGCACTGAGCAGCTCGACCAAAACAAGCATAACTTTTGACTCCGGACTCCGATTTCAGATAATTTGGACTCTACGGAAAGCTAAGAACGAGGGCTACACAACCCACCAGATCTCACTACTCAAATCCCAAAGGATAGGATCAGAATTCACAAAGAATTCAAGAGAGACCTACAACTTTCACTTTCCAACACCACCAATACCACTTTCTCTCTAAATTTCACAAGGATGGATCACTTGAGCACTTGATACATCTAAAAGTCATTCGACGTCGCATCCCTCTTAATAGTACGGTAATCCTTAGACTCAAATTAAATCAAAGATAATACAAGTCTAGAAATAGTCACTTGACGTCTTCTCCGTGGATGCAATGTGCATGATGTCTTTTATCAAATGATTGATGACATCTTCGCCTTGTCCAACTTGACTCGATTCACCTCATGAGACTCTCGTCCTATCGACCTTGACTTGATCATCCTCTCCGACGATCTCCACACCAAGTCGATATTGACTTAGTCCTCAACTCTTGGTGACACCGCCGTCTTGTTGACCTCGGCTTAACGATCATCCTTCAAGATATCTTGGTTATCATACACACACGGGACCTAATTCTTTCCAAACCACTCATGAAAAATATTAGTCCCAAAAGCTCAATAGATATGAATAAATTGATATTTGTGAGCAATTGATTACCACAAGTGTTTCATATGAAGAAGCATAACATAAGTGGAAACACTTAGCATAGGAAATGTTCTCTACTAAGTACATCATGATGAATATATAATTGATCTATATGTACTAGAGAGATAATTGCTAATATGATGAATCAATTAAATCATGGTAAGGATCACGGTCTTTACTTAAATGAAACACATGATAGAATATACACGAATTGTACATGTGCAACTAATATTTGGAATAAGAGTAAATATATGATCCAACACTAGATTAAACTTCACTAAGAGAATTGCATGAGAAGATATACAACTAAAACATGCATGCACCAAGTCAATCTATAGCAATGTGAAGTTGAACTCTAGTTAATACATGCATACTAAAAGCAAAGCACATAATGAACTCAAATGAATACATATGCATGAATAAATATGACATGAACCAATGTGCATATATATATATATAATCAACATACTACTTGGAGTTCACTATGCATTTGCACAAAAGGAATGCAATAACAAATATGGAAGGGATACCGAGATTGCATACCTTATCTTTGCTTAACCATTTGCACAAAAGGAATGCAATAACAAATATGGAAGGGATACCGAGATTGCATACCTTATCTTTGCTTAACTATCCACTTGATTTTCCTCTAAATAGATGAGACTAATACTCACCTTGGCAATAAACATGTTAGTCTCATAGCAATATAATCATATTAGAGGTTTATCATTTGTTAAGCACTAAGTTAAGCATTTACACAATTACATAGATTGTCATTATATGTGTTTGTCATTAATCACCAAAATAACATAAGTGCCTAGATGCACTTTCAGCACTGCTTCTGCTCCATAGACAAAGAAAAACAATGTTTCACAAGTGTCTCGACTAGTTAATGTATGAACGACCCATAGCACCGAAGGTTGTTCTTTTGCCCATCAGGTTGGGTAAGCTTTGAGCCTATCGAATATACGGGTCTTGATCCCTTGCAAGATTATACAGTTGGTGCGTTCGACCTGACCATTACTCTAAGAATGAGCTACGGAAGAGAAGCAAAGTTTGATACCAAATTCTTCGCAAAAGACTGTGAAGGCATTGCTCTTGAACTGGCTACCATTGTCTGTGATTACTCGATTAGGGATGCCAAATCGAGTAATGATACTCCTCATGAATTTCTTGGCCACTTCTAAGGTGATGTTCTTGATGGGTTCGGCCTCGATCCACTTGGTGAACGTGTCGATTGCCACGAACAAGAACTTGTAACCTCTTTAGGCTCTAGGAAAAGATCCCAAGATATCCAAGCCCCAAACGGAGAAAGGCTAAGACAGAGGAATAGTTTGTAGGGTCTGGGCTAGTCAGGCGGTTTGCTTGCTATAAAATTGGCAGCATTTGCACTTTTTCACCAACTCGTAAGCATCCTAGAGGGCAGTCGGCCAGTAGAATCCCTGCCGAATTTTTTTTTCAACTAGAGTGTGATAGGACACATGGTTGTCACAGATGCCTCCATGGACATCGAGCAATATTTTATTGCCCTCTTCCTGAGTGATGCACTTCATCAAAATTTCGTTTCTCCCTTTTCGATAGAGTTTGCCATCTATCAATGCGTATAGCTTAAACTTATGTGCAATTTTCTCAACTGATGCATCATCGTCAGGGATCTCTCAATCTTCGAGATAGGCTAGGAATGGGGTCATCCAAGTCGGCTCACGTTCGAGTAGTGTAGCTTCCGTGTCTGTGGGTTTTGCCTCGCAAACTCGACCAGGCTGCTAGTCGAGTTAGGTAGCATCTGTCTCCCGTGCGATGGAGACGGATGGTTTAAGGAGTTTCTCAACGAAGACTCCTGCGGGCACAGGTGAACGAGACGAAGTGAGCCTGGCAAGTTTGCCAGCGATAGAGTTATCACTTTGTTGGATATGCCTTATCTCGAGCCCTTCGAACTTGTGCTCCAGCTTACGAACCTCGTTCAGGTATGCTGTCATATTGTCATCTGAGCACTTTACTCCTTCTGCACTTGGTTTACGACTAGCTGTGTGTCCCCTTTCACGAGTAATCGTTTAATTCCGAGTGTTGCAGCTATTTGGAGCCCGCTGACCAGTCCCTCATGTTCTGCAACGTTATTCTAAGCTTGAAAATTGAGTTGGATGACATATTTGAGTTCCTCACCTGTTGGGGATTTGAGCATGATGCTAGACACCGAGCCCTGAAGTGTAAGCGATCTATCGAAGAACATAGTCCAGTGGTCACCAACCGCCTTGGTCTCCTTTTCCTCGAGGTGTGTCCATTCCGTGATGAAATCTGCTAAAACTCCTGACCTAACGCTGGTCTACGGTGCAAAATTGACCTTGAACTCGTTGAGTTCAATCGCCCACTACGCAATTCATCCTGTTGCCTTTCGATTGTGTAGTACCTCCTTGAGCGGATACATTGTCATGATCATAATTTTGTGCGCCTAGAAGTAATGTCGTAGCTTCTGAGAGGTCATCAGGAGGGCGTACAATATTTTCTGTATTTGTGGATATCGCAGCTTGGCGTCGTGCAAGACCTCGTTCACGTAGTGTACTGGCTTCTGGACTTTGGTCTTCTTCTTCGGGCAATCTCATGCGACCACCAGGATTGTGCTTACTACTTGGCAGTAGCTACAATATACAAAAAGAGCTTCTCTTTTTCGTTAGGTAAAATTAAAATTGATGGAGACGATAAGTACCTTTTCAAATCTTGAAAAGCTTTTTTGGCCTTCGCGGTCCACTCGAAATTGTCCTGCTTCTTAGACAGCTTGAAGAAAGGTAGTCCTCGCTTGTTCATCTGAGAGATGAATAGACTAAGAGTTGCAACGCAGCTTGTGAGCTTTTGCACTTCTCTCAAAGTTTGCAGAGGATGCATCTATTCGAAAGCTTCGATTTTGCGCAGGTTAGCCTCGATGCATCGATTGGACACCAGGAAATTAAGAAGCTCTTTGGACAGAACGCCGAACGTGCACTTCTCGGGGTTAAGCATCATTCAATACTTCCTGAGATTGTCAAATGTTTCCTCGAGGTCACCAATTAGGGTGTTTCTGGTTTTCGATTTTACCACGATGTCATCGATATATGCTTCTATGTTGCACCCAATTTAGGACTTCAAGCAATTTTGAATACAGTGTTGGTATGTGGCACTAGCACACTTCAAACCAAAAGGTATTGTAATATAACAGAATACACCGAAAGGCGTAGTAAAAGCCATTTTCTCCTCATCTTCTACTGACATGCTAATTTAGTGATACCCAGAATAGGCATCTAGAAAACTTAGCAGTTCAGAACCGGCGGTAGAATCCACTATTTGGTCGATGCGGGGGAGAGAAAAAGTATCCTTAGGGCAGGCCTTGTTGAGATCGATGTAGTCGACGCATATCTTCAAGTTGCCGTTGTGCTCCTTGACGAGGACAGGGTTTGCCAGCCACGTCGGGTGACGGACTTCTCGTATGAAGCTGGCCTTTAGGAGTTTGCCAACCTCCTCTTGTGTGGCATGCTTCCGATCTTCTATGAATCTACGCTGCTTCTGCACCATTGACTTGGCGCTTGGCTCCACAGCCAACCGATGCTCGATCACCTCCTTAGAGACCCTGTCAAGTTGGATGGTTGCCATGCAAACACATCGTGGTTTGCCCGAAGAAAGGTGACGAGCTCGTGATTTGCCCGAAGAAAGGTGACGAGCTCGAGTTTCTATTTAGGGTCAAGATCATCACCCACCTTGATTGTCTTGGAAGGATCCGACGGATCTAGGGGCATCATTTTGATCTCTTCGCTGATTTTCTTGTCCTTTCCGTCGTCGACTTGAACTTTGGCGGCATTGTCAGACACAAGAGCTTGGTTACTACTCTTGAATTTTTGGCGCTTAGCTCCCTCGGCGTCGGCTCTAACTACCGATCCGCAAAGATGTTCGGCCATCTCCAAACTCTTCTTGTTGCACCTAACTACTGCGCACTGGTCTCCTTTAATTGTAAGGATACCTTTTGGCACCAGCATCTTAATGATCTGGTATGTGTAGTGCACCACTTCCATGAATTTTGTTAGCATTGGGCGGCCCAGGATCACGTTATAGGCGGTCTCAAAATCCGCTACATCGAAGAGGATCTTTTTGGTGTGAAAATTGTTAGGCGTGCCAAACGTAACCGGCAGCTCGATTTGGCCAAGCGGTGTCGACAATGAGCACGAAGTTATGCCATGGAAAGGCTTGGCTTTGGCCCTTATTTCGGTCTGAGGGATCCCCATATTCTCCAGTATTTTCGCGAAGATTAGGTTTAACGAGCTGCCTCCATCGACCAAAATTCGAGCGACCTTAATGTTAACGATGGTGGGCTCGACCACCATGGGGTATTGTCCCAGATGCGGAACCGCGGCTGGGTGATCTAACTGGTACTTCTGACCACTTGAGGAATTTAGGGAGAGCTGGCATGGCTAGGTTGACCTCCCTTTCGACCACCTTGTACTGTCTTTTAGACTTGAACATGGTTGACCCTCCAAAAATGTGTGCCAACTTGTGATCAGCCCCTAGTATTTGGGCTCGTCGTCCTCATTCCCTTGGCCTGCTCGATTCCGCACTCCACGAGGACGGCCTTGAATTTCTCCTAGACTTTCTTGCTGGTCACCTGGCACTCATCGAAGTCGTGTTTGTTCGTATGATGGACTAGGCAGTGCTTGTTCCTTGCATGACTTCGGCCTTTGTTGTCACCGAGGTTGCGCGCCTTTCCCTTTTCAACCGTGGCTACAGTGGAGTCACTCTTGTGCTTCTCCCCGCAGTTCTTGTTCCTCTTCGCCCCTTGCTTGGACGACTCAGGCCTATCGCTGCCATGCTTGGGGTCGTTGATATGACCTTGGGCCTCGGTGCGTATGGCGTACTTATCTGCCAACTCGAATGAGGCGTACTTGTCCCTCAAAACTTGGCGTATTTGTCCCTGAAAACCTGGCGCCTGTGGATGAGGCATCGCTGGATTATCAAGGTTGAGCTACCTTGACAGGTTGGCTACGATCCCGGCAGTGGCCGCGGCGGTTGGATCTCGGCGATGATCTGCTGTGCTAGGAGCAACAACATTTGTGGTCGCTCGCGCTGCAGTTGTCGTCGCTATAGGATCTTGAGGCGTGCACGGGGGATTTGGTGTTCCTGACCGTCTGTGATTTCTACCCCTAGATCCCTCTCTTGGGAACTTCCAGCAGTAGTACCATTGTTGGCCTTAGCCATGAACACGTGTCGATTCGCTTGCTCACGCCTGATCGCCGGTTGCCCATCACATTGTCACTTTTCTCAGACGACGACTTGAGGATGCTGGGCTCCATAGGGTCGAATTCTATGAAGCACACCTCTCGGCATGAGTCCACGGAGCGGGACTTGATGAAGCTGATGTGCTCAAGATATCTGATCGACTCTCATTGGTACATCATGGTTTCAAAGGCGATCTCAGATCCAACTGGCGGAGCTTGGTGGATGTCGGAAACTCTAGCGTGAACACGCTCTGGAGACATGTTTGATCTGCAAAAATAGCTGAAGGCCCCTATTTGGCACGCCAATTGTCAAAGGTTAGGAATCGACAATAAACTTATACTTGGGTACCTTCGAGATTAGCAGAGTCAAACATGAAAGCGGGAGCACACGATATAGATAGGTTCAGGCCTCCTGTTGGAGTAACACCCTACTATAGTTGGAAGAGTTCCCGGGAGAAGAGCACCCCCACGTGTCCCCCTTGGCGATTTTGCGAAAACCCCCCGTATTTTTTGAAATTACGGATAGGTCCCTATATATTACGAATAAGTCCTTCGCGATTTTTTGTGAGGGGAAGATTTTTTCCCCTTTATCGCGTTTGGGTCCCTCGTTCGCCATTTTACAGGAAAAACTTCCGCTAAATTCAAATCGCGAACAAGCCCTTTTCTAATTTTTCAGAATAGCGGACAGGTCCAAAAACGTAATAATCAGGTCATTGCTCCTTACATCTAGGTCATTTCTTCGTTTTTCCTGGGAAAAAATGTTTTCGTCAACAGAAATATGTGTGTAGACTTTTTTCCCATCTCGATTTTTCATCTCGATCTCTGATATTTTTTAAATCATGTATTATTACTCGGTGAACGCGTAGAGTGTTAGACTCGACAAAAGAATGTTGTCATTTCTAATACTTTTTCAACCTTTTCCCTCTAGACTTTTTCCCCACCGCGGTTTTCCACCTTGGTCTCCAATATTTTCCAAATAATTCGACGAAAGAGATATTTCTACAACTCTATCTCTCTATTTTTTTCCCTGTTTTGCTCATTATTTCGACGATTTAAAAAATAAAACGCCATCGGAAAAAAATGTAATTTTTTCTACGGAAAAATGACACGCGTGGCATGTTACGCCGCGAAAAATTTTGTATCCTTTCAGTCGTTTCGCTCATTATTTCGATGATTTAAAAAATAAAACACCGCCGATAAAAAAAGAAAATTTTTCTACGAAAAAACGACACGCGCATACGCCGCGAGTCTCTGAGATTTTTTTAAACATGTATTATTACTCGTCGAACGCGTAGAGTGTTAGACTTGACAAAAGAATGTTGTCATCTTTTATAGTTTTTCGCCTTTTTCCCTCTAGACTTTTTCTCCACCGTGGTTTTCCAGCTCGGTCTCCAATATTTCCCAAATAATTCATCGAAAGAGATATTTCTACAACTTTATCTCTCTATTTTTCCCCGTTTCGCTCATTATTTCTAGGGGTGGGCAAAAATAAACCGAAACCAAAATCGAATCGAACCGAACCGAATAAACCGATTTTTTCGATTTTTTCGGTTTTCGGTTTTTATTTTAGTGCTATTCGGTTTTCGGGCTTCGGTTCGGTTTTTAACTCTAGAAAACCGAATAACCGATCAAAACCGAACTCTTCCCCCTAACAGGCCACGGGCCACCTCTTCCCCAACAAAGGGCCACCTCTTCTTCGCCCTAATTACCTCCGTCCCCATTTCGCTCGGACTCGGCCACTTGCTCTCTCCCGGCCTCCCACCTCGTGCTCCTCGGTCCTCGGCCTCACGACGAGAGCTACTCCTCCCGCCTCCCTGCCACCGACCTCGTCGGCGAGAGCCACCGCCTCCTCCCATCCTCCGATTCGCCGCCACCTCACCAAATCCGTGGCCGCCAAATGGCCTAGATCCGTCATCCTCACGGCCCTCCTCTCGCTCATATGTGTCATATCGCCATCCGCCATTGCACAAGGCTCCCCGCCAGAATAACGCCGCCACCAACCCTCCTCCTCGTCAAACAACCCGCCGTCCCAGACATTTCGATTCTCTTCCCAGCCCCCTTCTCCGACTCTCTCGTTGTTCGAATCCACGTTGACTTGGTAGTTCGGAAAATCTGTCTTCCAGGGAATTCAGGGTGTTGGAATGAACATGTGCCAGAAGGGTTCAGGATTGTTTCTCTCTATAAGGAGTGAATCAGTAAAATTGAAATTTCTTATGCTAAGTTACCCCAATTAACCGGATTAAGTCAAGCCTGGGAAATTAATAAACATTGCCTTGTTCATGATTTTGCCTCATGCCCTGCAAGCATCGAGTTTTGATCTGTTCTACCCGTCTATAGATCTCTTGCCCCATAAGCAAACTCATACGCAATCTTTGATAACGATGCTTTAGTGATTTGTGTAGATGGATGTGTGATTGAAGTAGATGGAAGTGCTATACTGATTACTGAACTTTTTTGTATTGCATGCATTGCTCTGAAGTCTTAACCATCCAGACATGTACTCAGAAATTCGGTTAACCGAATTACCGAAAAAATCGATCCGAATTAATTCGGTTTATTCGGTTCGGTTTTTTCGGTAATTCGGTTTCGGTTCGGTTACTGATATTCAAAAACCGAATTTTTTTAAAACCGAAAAAACCGAACCGAAATAACCGAAAAAACCGAATGCCCACCCCGTAATTATTTCAACGATTTAAAAAATAATTCACCACCGAAAAGAAAAAGAAAATTTTCTATGAAAAAACGGCACGCATGTCGTGTTACGTCGCGAAAATTTTTGTGTTCTTTCAGCCGTTTCGCTCATTATTTCGACGATTAAAAAAATAAAACACCGTCGAAAAAAAAATTTCTACGAAAAACCAGCCCGCGCGGCGTATTACGCCGCGAAAAATTTTCTAGTAATACCCTACTCCTATATAGATGATGTATGAGGTCGATGAACAGAGTACATAATAGAATTGAAATTGGGAGTGGCTAAGCTATAGCTAAGGGTGCTCTGCTCCAAAAGTTGTCTAGCTTTGGGTGGCTGTAGTCTGAGAATTGCTTGTCTTTTGATGATGCCTACCCTTGTTCTTATATAGTTAGGGTAGTCTTACCTCAGATTGAGTTGTCGGTTTGGGATACCGAATCGTAGCCAATAAAGAATCCATCGCTGTTATAATCTTCGCAGCATATCTAAATTTTCTTAGATGTTAAGCATATTCGAGTAGATTTCCTCGTAATAGGAACTCATTCGAATCATTCCTTGTGTGGAGATACTCTCTCTGTGTATATCCTATCCCGTAGAGTCTGGGCTATGATATATGGAGTTCCCTGATGCTTGCTTGAGTATATGTGGTATGGTCTTTGTACGCTCATACCTCATATTTAGGTATTTGACACTTTTATCAGGGTGTAGCACTATCAGAATTTTTAGAACTTATTGAAGCTTTATCATCATATGAAAATTTTATAGAAGCATTAATGATACATCAGAACCATTCACGAAAAATTTTAAAATTTTCTAATGTGGTTTGAACTATTTTTCATTTAGTTAAAGTTTGCCAATAAGGTTTTTATTAGGACAATAGTACTGGCCAAATTTTTAAAAATTCATAAAGCTTGATCATTACCTGAAATTTTTATGGGAATATTACTAATGCATAATAACTATGCACAAAAAATTTCAAAATTTTCTAACGAGATCCGTTCCATTTTTCATTCGGTTAAAATTTGCCGGTCAATATTTTATCAGGACAGTAGCAATGTTTAAATTTTAAAAATTCTTCGAATTTGACAATCATATGAAAATTTTATAAAAACATTATTGATATGTCAAGAAACTCCGCCAACAATTTCAAAAATTTTATCATCGTTTGTATTATTTTTTGCTCGGTGCAAATTTACCTTGCCGACCTATCCTCTGGCTGCTCCACCACGATTTGCACCAAATCACCACACTCTAAATTTACCTCGCTGACCTTGCCTCTGGCTGCTCCCGCATCGTTGGTACGGCCCCCTCCCCCAACCCGCACTTCTACAACTGGTCATTCGGGGTCTCGACTTGGGTTGGTTGGGGTTTGCGAGGGAGGCGTAATTGGGGCCGATTCAATGCTGTGCTCTGGATAGGATTTTGGTGTTTTTCACGATACTTTAATGGAATTGATTTGATGGGGGCTGGACTCTGGAGCTCTGGAATTTGGGTATTCCGGGCGATTTTGCGCAGATACGTGGGATTATTTTTTCAAATGCAGCGTTCAGAACTTTAGAGTGTGGTGATTTGGTGCAATTTGGGCAAAAGGAGTCCTTTTTTTTGTTGATGTGTCTATTAGTTTTGGTTGGATTGGTGAGGCCTAAAATTTAGAATTTGTGGGCCTCTTAGGCAATTTGGGAGACGAGGACGGACCTTGTTGAGCGAACTGTGGAAGTATGCTTGTTCTTTCATTGGTTTCGATTGATGCGTGGGAGGTAACTAAATGTAAGCCTGGAATCGATTGCCTGTGGATTGTGAGGCGGTGTTCAGATGAACTGCTTTGTGGATTTTGAAATTTGTAGTACTTTTGCATTCAAAGAGGGATCTTTTCTTTACTGGTTAGGTCGTTCTTGTACTTTCCACAGTTCTGCCTCAAAATTCTGCTTGTGGCTGGGTAAAATGAGATGGATCTCAGAATCATTATCATTTTGGATTGAAATACTGATTTGCCAGAGCGTATGACCCTTGGTTGGGTTTCTACAGAGCTTACTCAAAGTTTAAAGCTTTTTAATTGGGTTCTGGAGTGGACTTTTTTCATCAAAAAATGGTTATTTTCTGTCAACCACACAGTTGTTCAGATATAAACTTTGAATCACGTATGAGCTTTAAAACTCAGGGATTGCTTCATGAACCTTTGTACATGCTGCACTGTTTGTTCAATGTTTCTATATTATCAATAGTTACATGGGGCAGTGGCGAATCCAGAATGAAAATTGAGAGGGGCTCCTATATCAAAATTTTAACTCAAGACAAACACACTAATGATACATCTACCGATCTATTATCATTTTGTCAACCAAATTTCAAATTCATACATAAATAGAAAAGAAACAAAGTGAATAATCAAAATATAACAAGTGTGGTACCTTACTAATGGATAGAATGACATAAATATGTGAGGACAGATCATCGACCATTTGACGACCTGTAGATAAAAATATAAAACTTAGTAAAGCAATTTCAATTTGTCAATACTTATAAAATATAAATTGAAATAAAACTTACGAAGGCACTAGTACTGAGTACGACGCAATTTGCGACACGCTGGATCAGCAACAATTTCATTAGGATTAAAAACATGTTGAGCCATATTGCCCTCGTTGGTTCGTGGGTTGCTAGTACTTGTACTTCGTCGAAAAAAAATTATGTAACGTTTGGTTCTCCATTGTTAGGATTTAGTTTTTGTAATAAAAAAAATTGAATTACACACAATAAACAATCAGACAGTGAACAGATGAATAAATAATCGGACAATGAACAGATAAATGAATAGAATAATAGATTTGTTACTGTAGAATATTGGGGATTGGATTGGATCGGGACAATTTATACCATGGCCCGTGGGTCACCGCCTCTGTGTGGTCTCGGTCTTGAGTCTTCCTAATACTCGGTTCCTCCGTTTGGCCATTCCCTTTTCCTCCAGTCCAGACTCCATTCTCCTCGGTCCACAGTCCTCGCTCCTTCCGTCGTCGACTCGGCGTCGCACCCGTCGCCTCGGCCTCGGTCCTCCCGGGCTCCCGGTGTCCGGCCTCGGCCTCCAGTCCGAGCGACGAGCTCTCGGGTCCTCGCCTCCTCTCCTCGGCCTCGGTCTGGCCTCGCGGCGGCGCGGCGCCCCGACCTCGAGTCCGGGCCGTCCGGGCTCGGTCCTCCGGTGATCCGGTCCTCCCGGCGCGGCGCTCCGACCTCGACTCCGTCTCCGGCCTCGGTGGCTCGGTCCTCCACTCCTCCCGGCACGGCGCGTCGGCGCCCCAACCTCGACCCCGCGTCCCCGCCCGTACGTCTGAGACGGCCTCGGCACTGTTTGTCTTCCCGTTCCCGTTGCTGCGCTACTGTAGCATTTGGTCCCGTTGATTCTGGCCCACTAGCCCAATATGGTATTATTGTTGTTTTTTTTTTCTTCTTCTTCTTCCTGTGAAATGTGAATGGCTGAGGCTGACTGCTCTGCTCGCCGGGGAAGGGGGGGGGGGGGGGTGTTTGCGCCGGCAAGAGATGGGGCTGGAGCCCCAACAATGGATTCGCCCCTGATGGGGGAGGAAAGACGAAATGGCAAACATAATGATGGTAAAAAGAAAAAGAATCGTTTCAAGAGACAAGCTAATTATGTGATGGCTGTGTTTTGTTAGTGTTGCTCGTCATAACGGTCTCCTAGCTGATTTGTTAAATCTAATTTGGTGAAGCTCTTTGTTGGACATCTGGCTTGATCTTATTAGGATGCTCTTCTCCTTTTGTTGAATTTTCTAGCTTTTCAGCAGCTGGATATAGATTGTGTTATTGGTGAGAGCCACAAAGAATTGCTTCCCAACTCATCTGGTCCTGCAGCTATACTCAGCATTTTTTGGTGTCACTAGAGAAGGTTGGATGTTTCTATTTTCAAAGGTTTATTATTTTTTCATAGGGCTTTTGCTGATGTGTGATATTATCATTTTGAATTTTTTTTAATAATACAATTTTTTATTCAAATTGCAAAAATATACTAAGAAAAATTTTTTACAAAAATATACCTCTATCGCCCTTTGAGTAGACGAGAGAGAAATATCGCCCGTTAAAAGAGCGACAGAGCAACATGTCACTGTCTGAATGGACGAGTACTGGCCACATAGGCGCCAGCAACTGTTCGCATCCCTCTGTCGCTCGACCATACGGTGATAGGTAATAAATCGACCGTTAGTTTGGTGACAGAGGGCAGTGCTACCTTTGTCGCCGAACCAACGGGCGACAGAAGTTGGCTATTTAAACATCACGCGAGCATTGTAGCCAGCCGAGCCCTCATTCCAAAATTCTAGCCGAATCGAGAAAAAAAAGAGAGAGGGAGGGAGAGAAGAGAAGAAATTTGTCGCCATGCGAGGTAAATTTTTTCCTGTTAATTTTGTTTAGTAATAAATCATGGTAGGGTAGAAAATTTTTTAGATCCAGTTAAATTTAGAGGTTATGGATAGATTTTGTTGAGCAATCATGGTAGGGTAGAAAATATTTTAGATATAGTGAAAAGTAGAGGTTACGGATAGATTTTGTTTAGCAACAAATCATAGTAGGGTAGAAAAAATCTTAGATCTAGTTAAATTTAGAGGTTACTGATAGATTTTGTATAGTTTTCGTAATTTAGTTGATTTGTACAAATACTTGTATGTACATGTTTTTAGGAATAATAACAGATATAAGTACGTTGATATATATGTAGATGTTTTTTACATATAGAAGTAGAGAGATGTATATTTTTATGAATGTAGATAGATCTAGGTAGATATATATTTGTAGGAATATAGTTATTTTTCTAGAGATAGATTTAGATTTTTGTTGAGTATATAGATATAGTTATGGTAGGTATCAAAGTATTTTTTACAGAAAGTAATTAATTCGTGGGTGAATGAATGGTTTGCAAATATGGTAGAACGAGCTCCATTTAGAATATATTATGGAGAAGGGGTTGTCTTGTATGGTTTAGAGGGTGCGGATCTGAGTAACTTCAAGTATGTGGATAGAAGTTTGAGTAGGGTCGAAGAGCGTATATTTTCTTCTGTGTTGAACTGGTTGTATTATACTTTCCGGATGAAACCAGATCAGTGCCAATTGAAGTTATTTTGCCTCTGCACTATGCGAAATGATCATGTTTATTGGGAGTTAGTACAGGTGAAGGGAACTGCATTGTGAAGGTCATATGTGAGGCGGGCGGAGCAACGTGGATGGTATCGGGTGCTTTTAGTGCAAGCATATGTTAGGGTTGTTGCCCCTCAGCAGCAGTTGAACACCGATGAGTGTAGTGAGCCTCAAAATGAGATCAGTTATGGTGACTTTGAAATTAGGGAATCTAGCCATGAGCAGCATGTACAGGAATGCAACGAGGACATAATTTACCAGAGTGGTGAACAAGCTGAGGCTGGGGAGAATGATAGAAACATTGAACAAGAAGCGCGGGGACAAGTAGACGATGGTGAGGAAATTGAGGAAATAACATCAATGATGGAAGAGGAAGACCCTGAATACACAAGAACAGAAGTGAAAGACGACGATGACTCAAATGAGGAAGATGATACGGAGCCGCTTGTGCAACAGATTGGGGCACACATCAATTTAATAAGCTGGTTGTGAATGAAAGCAATGATACACCTTAGCAGTATAGTGACAATGAGGTCAGGCCTAATAGTATGTACCCAACAAAAGAGTCAGTGCAAGGTACTGTGAAAGATTGGGCCTTATCAGTAAGAACAATTTTCAGGGTTAAGAAGTCCACCCCAACCTGCTACGATGTGGTGTGCGAGATTCATGGGTGCCCCTAGAGAGTGCACGCGTACAAGCCCAAATGGGGCACTCGCTGGCTATGTTCGAAGGTTGAGCAGTATAGCTGTATGACCGAGGAAATCTTGATGGCTCACAGGAACCTGTCATCCGGGTATGTCGCGAATATCATGTACCCAGAGATAGTGGAGAACCTTAGGATGCGTTTGGTTGGGTGTACGAGGCTGAACCGAACCGTTCCGTACATGATTTGATTTTGTCTTTGCGTTTGGTTGGCTGAACGGAACTATTTGGTACAGGATGAGATGGTACAGATTCTTAGAATATTCCGAAAAGATGTTGTACCATCCCGTACGGGAAATTTGGTTGAACCAATCGGTCTAGGACAGAATCGTTCACTCGCACCATTCCTTAAACTAACCTTATCCCTGCAACCAAATATCATCTCGTACCATCCTGCATCATTTCATCCAAGCAACCAAACAAAATCTTGTATCATTCCATTCAGGCAACCAAACACCTTCCATGTACCATCTTATCCAGGATCATCCCATCCATCCTGTACCATCCTATCCCATTCATCCTCGTACATCTAACCAAACGCACCCTTAGTTTTGAACCCCGTGCTATTATCCGAACAATTGAGAACAGATATCAGTAAACAATTAGCTATGGGAAGACATGGAGGGTGAAACAAAAGGCCTTAGAAATGAGGTTTGAAAATTTTGAAGACTCATACCACAATTTGCCCGCACTGCTCAGTTGCATTTAGAGAAGAAATCTTAGCACTTATTATAATTATCAAGACTGTCCGTCAAGCAAGTGGCCGACTAAAAGGCATCTGAAGAGAGTGTTTTTCACATTCGGATCTTGCATTAAGGTGTTCTATCACTGTTGTCCATTGTTGTGCGTGGGCGGGACTTTCTTGACCGGGAAATACAAAGGGCAAATATTGACAGCTGTAGGCGTTGATGGAAACAACCAAATTCTGCATGTTTCTTTCGCCTTTGTAGAAAGCGAGAACTACGAGAGTTGGCTGTAGTTTCTACGGAACTTGAAGATCGGGGTGGTGAAAACTCGTCAAGATGTGTGTATGCTGTATGACAGGTATGCTGGTCTGCTAAGTGCTATCAAACAGTTGCAAACAGGGGAAGAGAAGCCATTTCCATCGCCTGACTTGCAGAGTCGATGGTGCATGAGGTATTTAGGTGCAAACTTCTATAAGCAATTCAGGATTAAGGAACTGATAAACATGTTCAAGAGACTATGTAAACAGAACCAAGCGAGTAAGTTCTGTACTTTAGGGAAAAATCTTGCTGAGTTGATAAGAAAACACAAGGAGGAGCAGACGAACAATACTAGCAGCAGTGAAACACAGGAGCAGTCGGAGCCTTTTTTCCCTTTTCCAACAGAAGATGAGGCCATGAATCGTCGTTGAAGGCAAATGCCAATCAAATTTTCTTAGACTGGATCAAACATGAGCTGAAAGAGAAGTGGTCACTGTTACATGACACATGGTGCCAGATACAGTGCCATGACTACTAACTTTGTGGAGGTTTACAACTGGGTAATGAGAGGGATGAGGTGTCTCCTGTTGGTAGGAATTGTTGAGGGAGTGCTGCAGGCACAACCAAATATTTTGTGGACAGGCATCAAGCTGAAATAGTAATGAGAGATGAGAAGTTATTGTACTCTACCATGATTACTAAGTACATGGATGAGAAGAGTTAGAAGGTGGCCAAGCATAGAGCTATCAAAGTTGGTGCACGAACACTGTGCTTCGAGGTGATATACAGGGATAAAGGATGGCGTGGAACCAACCAGAAGGTTGTCATCCAAGAGTGCATCTTACAGGATGATTGCAAATTCTTGTGTAATAAGCCCCATCTTTTGCATAGGTCATGTTCTCGTGTGATAGCCGCATGTACGTTATTTGGAATGTGACCCGGTACATATCTATCTGAATATTTTACGAAGGAAAAGGTGATGGCAACTTGGAGCGAGGAGCTTTATGGTTATGGTGTTGTTGGTTCTTTCATCACAATTCCTAGTGTTGATGAAAGGTTTTGGGTTCATGATTTTGATGCAAGAACATGCAAAGCAGGGCGTCAGAAAAATAAGGCGTATCCGAAATGATATGGATGAGTATGAAGCTGGTAAACGCGTGAAGAAATGTTCATTATGCAACAAAACAGGACATACATTCAAGAACTGCCAGCCACAAAACGAAGAAGATGAAGGAGGAAATGGCAACCGAACGACGGGGGAGGGATCCTCGTCTGTAATGAGTGGTGGACGACGTCATCATACCAGCAGAGAAGCTATTTGAATTATCATATGCTATATGTCAAATTCATATTTTATTGATGTAATGTGTGTTGTACGAACTCCGTTATTTACCTAGTTGCAAGCAAGTTGCATGTAGTTCTGAGTGTTGCAGCTTGATAAATTATTGGAATTTGTTTATATATATTGTCATGATGCTTATATAGTTTTTCGTATGCACTTGTTTCTATATATTGTTATGATGGTTGTATAGTTTTTCGTACGCACTTGTTTCTATATATTGTCGTGATGACTGTATAGTTTTTTGTACGCATTTGTTTCTATACGCATTTTAATTATACTTTCATTTCTGTAATTTGCAGGTATGGCTCACCAGGATAGAAATGATGACTGGCCATATGAGTTGCTAGATCCGGTCGTTGATCGTCGTCATCGTGCCCACTTCGCCACTGCTTTTCCAGAGGAGGGACATGATCATCTGGAGCTCTCCGTACTACGACCAAGAACACCGCAGAAGCTCTGGACGCTCGATCGTCGTTGGATTCCTAGGTAACATATTAATTTTTATATTTCTAAATATGTTTTTTGTAGTATCATAATTTATATCAATTGATTTTTGTAGTGCTGATATTAATTTCATATTTTTGTTTCGTAGGCTTCGAGCATCAGGATTGCTGCCACTCGCCCGGATGGTGGAGGCGGCGCACGACGATGTGCAGGGACAGGACGTGGGTCGTCGGTTCCCGTTTGACAGGTCCCTGCTCACCGCTCTGGTGGATAGGTGGAGGCCGGAGACGCACACCTTCCATCTACCTGTCGGGGAGATGACGATCACTTTGGAGGACGTCTCGTACCTCCTCGGACTCCCGATCGCCGGTGACCCTGTGGTGCCCCAGGACGTCGATCCGACGTGGAGCCAGGAGCTACTTACGCGTTTCGAGGGAGTGCTACCAGCTGCTGTGTACCAACCCTTCACTAGTACACATGGTCCGACACTGAGGTGGCTTCGACAATTCGTGGTATGCAACTAACCTTTGAAACTTTAAAACTTTATTGTGCATATACTGGTTAAACTAGAAGAAAGCTTAACTTTACAGGCGGAGCACATCGTCGAGCCTGTGGACGAGGTGAGGGTGAGCCGCCATCTGGAGGCGTACCTGCTGTGGCTGTTTGGGTGGTGTATGTTCACGAGCTCCCATGGGGATAGCGTGGATAGGCACCTCGTCCAGTTCGCGAGGGCGATCGCGACACACCCTTGACGCCGTGCCGCAGAGACTTCGGGGTCGGTTGCGGTTGCGGCGCCACGCTGCGGCGCTCGCGACGGCTGTGGACGGATCGCTGATGGGTCGACCTTCACCGGATGTCCACTGCTTGTACAGCTTTGGGCATACGAGAGGTTCCAGATCGGGCGGCCCGACATCGACCTGCAGCCTCTCGTACATGCAGGCGATAACAATGTCGATGGTCCGACCATGGGCACCATCTGGTGCCACCGACGGGTAAGATATTCCAATCACGATTTTGGAACTTTCGCTTTAATATTTGTGAGTACTAACAGTAACGCTTTGCATTGATTTTCCTATCGTCACTGCAGCCTAGGTGGGCACACAGGACGGTGCGGCTGGGCTACCCGCAGTTCGTCACTGCGTTCGACCACCTCACCGACGACCACGTACGCTGGACACCATACACAGAGGCAGAGGTGCAGCTACGTGTGATGGGTGGGCTGTCCATCCTATGCACACGAGACGCGGCGTACTGGCGCACACGTCGGTTCCTTTTGTTCGACGTCCAGGTTGAGGGCTACGCTGTCCATCGAGTGATGAGGCAGTTCGGCCTACGACAGGAGTTCCCCGTCAGGGTCGGCCGTGTGGTCCCACATGGCGCCCACACGTAAGTTCCTTGCATCGATGTTTTATAATTATTATCATGTGATGCCATGTAATAATGCTATATTTATTTCTTATCCACAGCCAGACTAGGAAGGGCGTGCATGGGGCCACCCCCTGGCACATACGTATGGCGCCATGGGTCGAGGAGTGGGGAGGAGCCCTGGATGATGTCCATGTCGAGGATGCGGCGTACGACCTGCAAACGTACCGCGCCTACCGACAGTGGTACACTTCTCGTACCCGTCTACGTTTGGTACGTGTCGACCCCGATCCTCCTAGACACGTCCCTAGGGTGAGGGATAGGTATCCTGCTCATACGGACTCGGCTCTGCACAGTGCGGTACGTTGCGTCCAATCTACGATCTCATGTACACTTAGTTGGTAACCGTGCTAACTAATTTGTAATTTATTTTCCAGACTGATGTGTTGGGCCAGTACTACGAGGAGTCGGGGAGCTTCCTTTCTCGACTGACCAGCGGGTTGGAGGTGACCAGAGAAGAGGTCACCGCTTTCTTCGTGAGGTTTCGGGAGAGCTCGAGACGTGTCCTCGAGTTGGCGGGGTGCCGCCAGCCTCTCGATATGGCTCACGGCGTGCCGCTTAGAGGAGGTAGGGGTGTTGCGGGTACGTCTTCTCACGCTACCACCTCCCGTGCCACCGTCACGCCGCCTGTTGCCAGAGGGCGAGCTACTGGATACGCTAGTCTAGCCGCTCACACCGGAGGTGAGTATTTAATCGCTCTTTCTATATTTTGCAATCATTTTTTAAATGCTCTCAACAATTCTTCGTTTGTTACAGGCTCACAGACACGGTTCTTCCCAGCTACAGCGTCACCTGCACTTGACGACTACGAGGGGCAGGTCGATGATCCAGCTTATGCGGACTACAACTTTAACGATGTGTCAAGGTATTTCGTTGATGTGGATGAGCCTGGACCATCGCAGTTGCAAAGGGCACCACCACCGACACAGCCTTCTCAGCCGGAGTACGCAACACCTCCAGCTAGATCACAGAGTGCCCACCACGCGCAGACCCAGTTGACGTACTCGCAGGGTCAGATTCACAGGAGGCCTGCCCAGCCGCGAGGAGCCGCCCCGAAACGGGGCCGGCGGTAGTTTCTTCTGTTTTCGATTGTTGTTACCTTTTTCTTATGTATTTAGTCCAGAAACACCCTTTGATATATGTACTATCATAATCTGTAAAAATATTCTATTTAAAATTGTATTGCTTCTGGATCCTGCCAACGCAAACGCCCTAAATGATCATTACATGTGCACATTCTAAAATTTTTAACCCTTTTCGATTGTTCACCAAATAACCTGCCTATACACAAATTTTAGGGGATCAGTCCAGGAATACACTTTAGCATATGGACAACCATATTGTAGAAAAATATCGTGTTTACAACTTGCTTAGCATATAAATTATGTTAACGCTAATACCTTACATGATAAGGTCGCCGGAGCCACGTTATACGAATAGTTAATTTTAAAAGCTTTGAACTAAAATACCTACAATGCAAGAATCACTATATAACCATGTAGTTTTAGCTTGCTGCTTTTTTTTATTTTCAAAAATAGCCTCCGTGAAGATGAAATTGCACATTTCACCCCCTCGCAGCAGCTTTTTCAGGGCGATTAGACAGCTCTCGGGTGTGTAGCTTGGTCAGGCTGATTACATAAGCCACAGGTAAGAGCTTTTATCAGGATGAGTTGTCAAAGAAGAAAACATCAATCATCTTTTGCAGTGACAAGTTGTAACACTCTGCCCAATGTGGCGATGACGATGATGACTTCGTGTCACCTCTACCTCGACGTTCAAGCACTACAACATGCCGTTCCAGGAATAATATAAGAGGACGTCCAACCAGCAGGGCTTGCTCCTAACTATGGCAATAACGATGATGATGACGACTTCATGTCACCTAGACCTCGACGTTGGACGTCCAACTGGCACTGAAGTAGGGGTACCTTCTAACCATACAATGATGATTTCATGCCACCTAGCCCATGAACCTTGCGTCCTCGGAATTCCTTCAGTATCTTTGGTGTTATTCACATGCCATGCTACTGTAGTTGTTGTATTTACTGCACTTTGTAATATAAATGTTTTATTCAATATTTAACTATAATTTGTTGTTAAATTTGTCGCATACCGAAAGAGAATGCCGAACAACGAAATTTAATTTTTTTTTGTCAACCAAAAGATCTTGCATAATAACTTTGTAAACTCCTACATGAATTATCACTGAAGCGAGAGCACTTCTTTCATTGCCCTAGCCAAAAATTCACATCAAACTCACAGAGGAAGGAAAGTCTAGCACCAACACCATCGCCGCACCATAGCAATCAGCAGGAGGGAGGGGAGGAAGTCATGTTGGGCCAGCACCAAATACTTGACGAAGACAGTGTGGGTTGCAGTTTTCACCACGAGCGAGGGAGGGCGGTTTTTCACCGAAGGCGATGGAGCGGGCGAGGGAGTCCGGGAGGAAGAGCATGGGAGATAGCAGGGGAGGAAGAGCACAGGAGCGGAAGGCGGGCATGGAAATATTACTTATTTTTACAATTTATATGCACAAATATCTCTGTCGCCCAACCATTGGGCGACAGAGATAAGTCGCCAAATCATATAGCAATATATCTATGTCGCCCTATGGTTAGGCGACAGAGATATTTCGCATTTTTATTGGCCGATAGAAGGGCCACGTCAGCGCTAGGTTGGATTTTTGTGGGCCCTGCCACCTTGTCGCCCAACCATTGGGCGACAGAGGTATATTTTTGCAAAAAAAAATTCGAGGTATAGTTTTGCAATTTGAATAAAAAATTGTATTATTAAAAAAATCTTATCATTTTAACCTTTTTTCAAGTCACAGTGTATGCTGTCAGGTGCATGGATATTTTTGAGCCGTATTTTTATATCAGCTGCCCATCAGGGATGGGTCCTGATGATATTTCATGCTTCCACCAAACACTAGAGGTTTCTACTTTCTGTTGTATGTTAAGTCGAGCCTTCAACACAAACCTGGTACACTGGCAATACATTTTTCCTTACATTTTCTTCATAATGTGCTACAGGGGAAAATGAAGGACTCAAATAGGAATAGCAATGTGCCAAGGTTTGTGAAGAGAGTTGAACTTGTGCAGAAGCAGACAGTTATGCATTATCAACCACACCAATCTCAGCCTTTCCTCAAGATAGTAGTTGCGTTGCCTACAATGGTTGCTAGTTGTCGTGGTAAGTGGTAGTTTAAGAGAATACAATTATTGTTCACTCTTGTAGATTGACCTCACTATCTTTTTTATTCAATGGATATCTAGAAGAACATTTTAAGTTGCATAGAAATAAATTATTGTGTGATAATATGATCTTTACTTTGTCTTCACATTCTGATCTTCCAAGAGTCTTTTACTAGTCGCTTTCTTGCTATTTGCTGGCTTACCACAACAGGCATATGTTTGCATATTACAGGCATCCTGGAAAGGGGCATAACGATTGAAGGCCTTGGTTCGAAGGGTTTCCTGACATATGAAAGCAATATTCTTTTTGCTCTTCGCATCATGATTGATTGCAACATTGTGGGTGGCAATTGGATTGAAGTTCCTGCTGGGAAGTATAGGAAAGCAGCTCGCATCATGTCGTATTGTCAGCTAGAGTTGGATTGCCTGTATCCTTCTATACTTTCAAAGCTTTCATTTCTATTACTAAACTGAAATATTGTTTGTTGAGTCTACCCTTAATAAGTCAAATAACAGATACTCGAATTTGGTAAGCCATGCTGCTGAAGGGGAATATTCTAAGATGGCTCCGTTTCGCATATTAAGTTTTGATATTGAATGTGCTGGTCGCAAAGGTCACTTCCCAGAACCAACTTATGACCCTGTTATTCAGGTTGAATTATCTTTCTATATTTGATACTTGATATCATTTAGTTTCAAATAAATGATACTTGATATCATTTAGTTTCAAATTAATGAGTTTTCACAATGCTTATTTTCTTTTTGAAGGTACCCTCTGGGGATGCTCGTAAACTCAACTTGCCTCCAGAAAGCCTCAATAAAACCCCATCTGGTGAAATATTTGTGAAACCAGAGCTACAAAAGGTAATTGCTTCCTGTAATGGTAAAAGGTGTTATTGACAGGAGTAGTGTTCCCTAACCAAGATGATGTCTCAAATATCAGGGTATACTTCCTGAAATCCTTAGAATTGTTGGCTGCTCGGAAAAGGGCAAAAGCAGATTTGAAGGTTTCTTTCTCCCATCTTGTTACTGTGATTAAATTGTAGTCATGATTCTTTATATGTGTAAACGCTAGATATTCATGCAATACCGTGTCTTTAATCCTATGTTAAACACACCAATTACTTTTTCAGGAAGCAAAGGACCCATTCGAAAGGGCTGTTCTTGATGGTCATCAGCTTGCCCTGAAAGTACTTTAATATCTTGTGCCTCTCAATTCCCTGAAAACAGTGATACACAAAATGTTCAGCTCCTTTAATCATGATATTGCTGAATGGTTTGTGTTTCAGATAAGTGCAAACTCAGTTTATGGTTTTACGGGAGCAACTGTTGGTCAATTGCCTTGTTTAGAGATTTCTTCAAGTGTGACAAGCTATGGTGAGCATTAATTCTGCAATTAACATAATTAATGAATTCATTGTGTAGTACACTAACAAATTTAAGAGAAATGTTGAATTGTGTAACATAAGCTTTTTATCTCACAGGTCGACAGATGATTGATAGTACTAAAAAGCTTGTTGAAGATAAATTCGCAACACTAGGAGGCTATGAGCATAATGCAGAGGTGAAGTGTTGGTTGCCTTATTCTTGTGTCAATACGTGATGCAAACTTGGAATATTTTCTGTTCACTTAGCTGCTCAATATTAGCAAGTTCAAGCTTTTACCTTTTGCCAATATATATCAATGGATTAACGACTTAACACTCTTGGGCCACTATCCAAGAATTTCTATTCTGTTGAGCCCTGGGTCACTACATTCTAGTAGTTTTGGCCAGTTATCAACACATGAAGCAGTGTCTGAACTAGTTGGGATCTTGTTCTGATTATATCTTAGGCCCTGAGTCTTCCCATACATTCATTTACTTTGCATGCTAGATATTAGCACAGTAACCACCTTTTGGTCTGGATGCATGATCCTTTTTCTTTTTGCTGTTTTGTTCTATGTTTGTAATTAGTCTATTTGTTATGATATGGATGCTTTTTCCCTCAGTTTCGATGGTTGACACAAATTTTTTGACGTCACAGGTAATTTATGGAGATACTGATTCTGTGATTGGTGCAGTTTGGTGTTTCTACAGCTGAGGATGCAATGAAGTTAGGAAGAGAAGCTGCAGACTATATTAGTGAAACATTTATTA